>JAEHOE010000011.1:0-1200000 GCA_016858145.1 Edaphochlamys debaryana
CCGCCCGTTCCGAGGCCGCCAAACCCCTTGCAAGCATCTTTAGATGTATTGAAGGGTTCAGAAGGCTTGGGAAGTGCGGGACGCGGTGGCGGAGAGCTGGGCGCTCTGGGAGGGCGGGGGCAGGCCGGGGGCGGGGGCGCGGACCCGCCGCCGCGCAAAAATGCGCCCGCTCTGATCCCGCCCGTTCCGAGGCCGCCAAAACCCCTTGCAAGCATCTATTAGATGTATTGAAGGGTTCAGAAGGCTTGGGAAGTGCGGGACGCGGTGGGCGAGAGCTGGGCGCTCTGGGAGAGGCGGGGGCAGGCGGGGGCGGGGGCCGCGGACCCGCCGCCGCGCAAACTTCGCCCGCTCTGATCCGCCCGTTCCGAGGCCGCCATCCCCCTTGCAAGCAAATCGTTAGATGGTATTGAAGGGTTCAGAAGGCTGGGAAGTGCGGGGACGCGGTGGGGCGAGAGCTGGCGCTCTGGGAGAGGCGGGGGGGCAGGCCGGGGGGGCGGGGGGGCGCGGACCCGCCGCCGCGCAAAATGCGCCCGCTCTGATCCCGCCCGTTCCGAGGCCGCCATCCCCCCTTGCAAGCATCTATTAGATGTATTGAAGGGTTCAGAAGGCTTGGGAAGTGCGGGGGACGCGGTGGGGCGAGAGCTGGGCGCTCTGGGAGAGGCGGGGGCAGGCCGGGGGGCTGGGGCCGTGGACCCCGCCGCCGCGCAAAATCGGCCCGCTCCGATCCCGCCCGTTCCGAGGCCGCCATCCCCCTTGCAAGCATCTATTAGATGTATTGAAGGGTTCAGAAGGCTTGGGAAGTGCGGGGACGCGGTGGGGGCGAGAGCTGGCGCTCTGGGAGAGGCGGGGGCAGGCCGGGGGTCGGGGCCTGCGGACCCCGCCGCCGCGCAAAATTCGCCCGCTCCTGATCCCGCCCGTTCCGAGGCCGCCAATCCCCCTTGCAAGCATCGTTTAGATGTATTGAAGGGTTCAGAAGGCTTGGGAAGTGGCGGGGGACGCGGTGGGGCGAGAGCTGGGCGCTCTGGGAGAGGGCGGGTGGCAGGCCGGGGTCCGGGGGGGGTGGGGGGTTTGCGGGACCCCGCCGCCGCGCACAATGCGCCCGCTCTGATCCCGCCCGTTCCGAGGCCGCCATCCCCCTTGCAAAGCATCATTAGATGTATTGAAGGGTTCAGAGGCTTGGGAAGTGCGGGGGACGCGGTGGGGGAGCCGAGAGCTGGGCGCTCTGGGAGAGGCGGGGGCAGGCCGGTGGTCGGGGCCGTGGACCCCGCCGCCGCGCAAATCGGCCCGCTCCGCTCCCGCCCGTTCCGAGGCCGCCATCCCCTTGCAACATCTATTAGATGTATTGAAGGGTTCAGAAGGCTTGGGAATGTGCGGGGGACGCGGTGGGGGCGGAGAGCTGGGCGCTCTGGGAGAGGCGGGGGCA
Source organism: Edaphochlamys debaryana (assembly GCA_016858145.1). NCBI lineage: Eukaryota > Viridiplantae > Chlorophyta > Chlorophyceae > Chlamydomonadales > Edaphochlamys > Edaphochlamys debaryana. Next base: position 1,424 of record JAEHOE010000011.1, read on the forward strand.
GGCCGGGGGTCGGGGGCCCGCGGACCCGCCGCCGCGCAAAATGCGGCCCGCTCCCGCTCCCACCCGTTCCGAGGCCGCCATCCCCCTTGCAAGCATCCATTAGATGTATTGAAGGGTTCAGAAGGCTTGGGAAGTGCGGGGACGCGGGGGGGGCGAGAGCTGGGCGCTCTTGGGAGAGGCGGGGGCAGGCCGGGGGGTCGGGGGGCGCGGACCCGCCGCCGCGCAAACTTGGCCCGCTCTGATCCCGCCCGTTCCGAGGCCGCCATACCCCTTGCAAGCATCTATTAGATGTATTGAAGGGTTCAGAAGGCTTGGGAAGTGCGGGGACGCGGTGGGGCGAGAGCTGGGCGCTCTGGGAGAGGCGGGGGCAGGCCGGGGGGTCGGGGGGTGTGGACCCGCCGCCCGCGCAAAATGCGCCCGCTCTGATCCCGCCCGTTCCGAGGCCGCCAACCCCCTTGCAAGCATCTATTAGATGTATTGAAGGGTTCAGAAGGCTTGGGAAGTGCGGGGACGCGGTGGGGCGAGAGCTGGGCGCTCTGGGAGAGGCGGGGGCAGGCCGGGGGGCGGGGCCGCGGACCCCGCCGCCGCGCAAAATCGGCCCGCTCCGCTCCCCGCCCGTTCCGATGGCCGCCAACCCCCTTGCAAGCATCTATTAGATGTATGAAGGGTTCAGAAGGCTTGGGAAGTGCGGGGACGCGGTGGGGCGAGAGCTGGGCGCTCTGGGAGAGGCGGGGGCAGGCCGGGGGGCGGGGGGCGCGGACCCCGCCGCCGCGCAAACTTCGCCCGCTCTGATCCCGCCCGTTCCGAGGCCGCCATCCCCCTTGCAAGCATCCATTTAGATGTATTGAAGGGTTCAGAAGGCTTGGGAAGTGCGGGGACGCGGTGGGGCGAGAGCTGGGCGCTCTGGGAGAGGCGGGGGCAGGCCGGGGGCGGGGGCCTGCGGACCCCGCCGCCGCGCAAAATCGGCCCGCTCTGCTCCCGCCCGTTCCGAGGCCGCCATCCCCCTTGCAAGCATCTATTAGATGTATTGAAGGGTTCAGAAGGCTTGGAAGTGCGGGGACGCGGTGGGGCGAGAGCTGGGCGCTCTGGGAGAGGCGGGGGCAGGCCGGGGGGTCGGGGCCGCGGACCCCGCCGCCGCGCAAAACTTCGGCCCGCTCCGCTCCCGCCCGTTCCGAGGCCGCCATCCCCCTTGCAAGCATCCATTAGATGTATTGAAGGGTTCAGAAGGCTTGGGAAGTGCGGGGACGCGGTGGGGCGAGAGCTGGGCGCTCTGGGAGAGGCGGGGGCAGGCCGGGGGGCGGGGGGCCGCGGACCCCCGCCGCCGCGCAAAATCGGCCCGCTCCGCTCCCGCCCGTTCCGAGGCCGCCATCCCCCTTGCAAGCATCTATTAGATGTATTGAAGGGTTCAGAAGGCTTGGGAAGTGCGGGGACGCGGTGGGGCGAGAGCTGGGCGCTCTGGGAGAGGCGGGGGCAGGCCGGGGGGCGGGGGGCGCGGACCCGCCGCCGCGCAAAATGCGCCCGCTCTGATCCCGCCTATTCCGAGGCCGCCAAACCCCTTGCAAGCATCTTTTAGATGTATTGAAGGGTTCAGAAGGCTTGGGAAGTGCGGGGACGAGGTGGGGCGAGAGCTGGGCGCTCTGGGAGAGGCGGGGGCAGGCCGGGGGGTCGGGGCCGCGGACCCCGCCGCCGCGCAAAATCGGCCCGCTCCGCTCCCGCCCGTTCCGAGGCCGCCATCCCCCTTGCAAGCATCTATTAGATGTATTGAAGGGTTCAGAAGGCTTGGGAAGTGCGGGGACGCGGTGGGGCGAGAGCTGGGCGCTCTGGGAGAGGCGGGGGCAGGCCGGGGGGTCGGGGCCGCGGACCCCGCCGCCGCGCAAAATCGGCCCGCTCCGCTCCCGCCCGTTCCGAGGCCGCCATCCCCCTTGCAAGCATCCTATTAGATGTATTGAAGGGTTCAGAAGGCTTGGGAAGTGCGGGGACGCGGTGGGGCGAGAGCTGGGCGCTCTGGGAGAGGCGGGGCAGGCCGGGGGTCGGGGCCGCGGACCCCGCCGCCGCGCAAAATCGGCCCGCTCCGCTCCCGCCCGTTCCGAGGCCGCCAAACCCCTTGCAAGCATCTATTAGATGTATTGAAGGGTTCAGAAGGCTTGGGAAGTGCGGGGACGAGGTGGGGCGAGAGCTGGGCGCTCTGGGAGAGGCGGGGGCAGGCCGGGGGGCGGGGGGCGCGGACCCCGCCGCCGCGCAAAATGCGCCCGCTCTGATCCCGCCCGTTCCGAGGCCGCCAACCCCCTTGCAAGCATCTATTAGATGTATTGAAGGGTTCAGAAGGCTTGGGAAGTGCGGGGACGAGGTGGGGCGAGAGCTGGGCGCTCTGGGAGAGGCGGGGGCAGGCCGGGGGGCGGGGGGTGCGGACCCGCCGCCGCGCAAAATGCGCCCGCTCTGATCCCGCCCGTTCCGAGGCCGCCAAACCCCTTGCAAGCATCTATTAGATGTATTGAAGGGTTCAGAAGGCTTGGGAAGTGCGGGGACGAGGTGGGGCGAGAGCTGGGCGCTCTGGGAGAGGCGGGGGCAGGCCGGGGGGCGGGGCCGCGGACCCCGCCGCCGCGCAAAATGCGCCCGCTCTGATCCCGCCCGTTCCGAGGCCGCCAAACCCCTTGCAAGCATCTATTAGATGTATTGAAGGGTTCAGAAGGCTTGGGAAGTGCGGGGACGCGGTGGGGCGAGAGCTGGGCGCTCTGGGAGAGGCGGGGGCAGGCCGGGGGGCGGGGGGTGCGGACCCGCCGCCGCGCAAAATGCGCCCGCTCTGATCCCGCCCGTTCCGAGGCCGCCATCCCCCTTGCAAGCATCTATTAGATGTATTGAAGGGTTCAGAAGGCTTGGGAAGTGCGGGGACGCGGTGGGGCGAGAGCTGGGCGCTCTGGGAGAGGCGGGGGCAGGCCGGGGGTCGGGGCCGCGGACCCCGCCGCCGCGCAAAATCGGCCCGCTCCGCTCCCGCCCGTTCCGAGGCCGCCATCCCCCTTGCAAGCATCTATTAGATGTATTGAAGGGTTCAGAAGGCTTGGGAAGTGCGGGGACGCGGTGGGGCGAGAGCTGGGCGCTCTGGGAGAGGCGGGGGCAGGCCGGGGGTCGGGGGCGCGGACCCCGCCGCCGCGCAAAATCGGCCCGCTCCTGATCCCGCCCGTTCCGAGGCCGCCATCCCCCTTGCAAGCATCCATTAGATGTATTGAAGGGTTCAGAAGGCTTGGGAAGTGCGGGGACGCGGTGGGGCGAGAGCTGGGCGCTCTGGGAGAGGCGGGGGCAGGCCGGGGGTCGGGGCCGCGGACCCCGCCGCCGCGCAAAATGCGCCCGCTCTGATCCCGCCCGTTCCGAGGCCGCCAAACCCCTTGCAAGCATCTATTAGATGTATTGAAGGGTTCAGAAGGCTTGGGAAGTGCGGGGACGCGGTGGGGCGAGAGCTGGGCGCTCTGGGAGAGGCGGGGGCAGGCCGGGGGGCGGGGGGCGCGGACCCGCCGCCGCGCAAACTTCGCCCGCTCTGATCCCGCCCGTTCCGAGGCCGCCAACCCCTTGCAAGCATCTATTAGATGTATTGAAGGGTTCAGAAGGCTTGGGAAGTGCGGGGACGCGGTGGGGCGAGAGCTGGGCGCTCTGGGAGAGGCGGGGGCAGGCCGGGGGGCGGGGGCGCGGACCCCGCCGCCGCGCAAAATGCGCCCGCTCCGCTCCCGCCCGTTCCGAGGCCGCCATCCCCCTTGCAAGCATCCATTAGATGTATTGAAGGGTTCAGAAGGCTTGGGAAGTGCGGGGACGCGGTGGGGCGAGAGCTGGGCGCTCTGGGAGAGGCGGGGGCAGGCCGGGGGTCGGGGGGCGCGGACCCCGCCGCCGCGCAAAATGCGCCCGCTCTGATCCCGCCCGTTCCGAGGCCGCCAACCCCTTGCAAGCATCTATTAGATGTATTGAAGGGTTCAGAAGGCTTGGGAAGTGCGGGGACGCGGTGGGGCGAGAGCTGGGCGCTCTGGGAGAGGCGGGGGCAGGCCGGGGGGCGGGGGGCGCGGACCCGCCGCCGCGCAAAATGCGCCCGCTCTGATCCCGCCCGTTCCGAGGCCGCCAAACCCCTTGCAAGCATCTATTAGATGTATTGAAGGGTTCAGAAGGCTTGGGAAGTGCGGGGACGCGGTGGGGCGAGAGCTGGGCGCTCTGGGAGAGGCGGGGGCAGGCCGGGGGTCGGGGCCGCGGACCCCGCCCCCGCGCAAAATCGGCCCGCTCCGCTCCCGCCCGTTCCGAGGCCGCCAAACCCCTTGCAAGCATCTATTAGATGTATTGAAGGGTTCAGAAGGCTTGGGAAGTGCGGGGACGCGGTGGGGCGAGAGCTGGGCGCTCTGGGAGAGGCGGGGGCAGGCCGGGGGTCGGGGGCCGCGGACCCCGCCGCCGCGCAAAATGCGCCCGCTCCTGATCCCGCCCGTTCCGAGGCCGCCATCCCCCTTGCAAGCATCTATTAGATGTATTGAAGGGTTCAGAAGGCTTGGGAAGTGCGGGGACGCGGTGGGGCGAGAGCTGGGCGCTCTGGGAGAGGCGGGGGCAGGCCGGGGGTCGGGGGGTGCGGACCCGCCGCCGCGCAAAATCGGCCCGCTCCGCTCCCGCCCGTTCCGAGGCCTCCAAACCCCTTGCAAGCATCTATTAGATGTATTGAAGGGTTCAGAAGGCTTGGGAAGTGCGGGGACGCGGTGGGGCGAGAGCTGGGCGCTCTGGGAGAGGCGGGGGCAGGCCGGGGGGCGGGGGGCGCGGACCCGCCGCCGCGCAAAATGCGCCCGCTCTGATCCCGCCCGTTCCGAGGCCGCCAAACCCCTTGCAAGCATCTATTAGATGTATTGAAGGGTTCAGAAGGCTTGGGAAGTGCGGGGACGCGGTGGGGCGAGAGCTGGGCGCTCTGGGAGAGGCGGGGGCAGGCCGGGGGGCGGGGGGCGCGGACCCGCCGCCGCGCAAAATGCGCCCGCTCTGATCCCGCCCGTTCCGAGGCCGCCAACCCCTTGCAAGCATCTATTAGATGTATTGAAGGGTTCAGAAGGCTTGGGAAGTGCGGGGACGCGGTGGGGCGAGAGCTGGGCGCTCTGGGAGAGGCGGGGGCAGGCCGGGGGTCGGGGGGTGCGGACCCCGCCGCCGCGCAAAATGCGCCCGCTCCTGATCCCGCCCGTTCCGAGGCCGCCATCCCCCTTGCAAGCATCTATTAGATGTATTGAAGGGTTCAGAAGGCTTGGGAAGTGCGGGGACGCGGTGGGGCGAGAGCTGGGCGCTCTGGGAGAGGCGGGGGCAGGCCGGGGGTCGGGGCCGCGGACCCGCCGCCGCGCAAACTGCGCCCGCTCCTGATCCCGCCCGTTCCGAGGCCGCCAACCCCTTGCAAGCATCTTTTAGATGTATTGAAGGGTTCAGAAGGCTTGGGAAGTGCGGGGACGCGGTGGGGCGAGAGCTGGGCGCTCTGGGAGAGGCGGGGGCAGGCCGGGGGGCGGGGGGTGCGGACCCGCTGCCCGCGCAAAATGCGGCCCGCTCTGATCCCGCCCGTTCCGAGGCCGCCATCCCCCTTGCAAGCATCTATTAGATGTATTGAAGGGTTCAGAAGGCTTGGGAAGTGCGGGGACGCGGTGGGGCGAGAGCTGGGCGCTCTGGGAGAGGCGGGGGCAGGCCGGGGGTCGGGGCCGCGGACCCCGCCGCCGCGCAAACTTCGCCCGCTCTGATCCTGCCCGTTCCGAGGCCGCCATCCCCCTTGCAAGCATCTATTAGATGTATTGAAGGGTTCAGAAGGCTTGGGAAGTGCGGGGACGCGGTGGGGCGAGAGCTGGGCGCTCTGGGAGAGGCGGGGGCAGGCCGGGGGTCGGGGCCGCGGACCCCGCCGCCGCGCAAACTTCGCCCGCTCTGATCCTGCCCGTTCCGAGGCCGCCATCCCCCTTGCAAGCATCTATTAGATGTATTGAAGGGTTCAGAAGGCTTGGGAAGTGCGGGGACGCGGTGGGGCGAGAGCTGGGCGCTCTGGGAGAGGCGGGGGCAGGCCGGGGGTCGGGGGCGCGGACCCGCCGCCGCGCAAAATCGGCCCGCTCCGCTCCCGCCCGTTCCGAGGCCGCCATCCCCCTTTTTTTGTTTTTTTTTTCACGTTGGTGTGTTACACCAGGTCAGGCGAGAGCAGACCAGAGCAGAAGAAGAGCAGAAACAGAGCAGAAAAGCGCAGAAACAGAGCATGTCGGTACTACTTCAATCGGTATTGTCGGTACTACTTCAACCACACATTACACGCCAATGCTTGTGCTGCTGGGGGTGCGCGCGACCATTTCTGTTCACGCGCACCCCTGGCAAGCGCCTTGTTTCGGCCCACCGCTTTCCTCTTGCTTTCAGCACCATAGATCGTGTTTTGAGGGCGTGGAGCTTGCGGCGGTCGCCGCGCACTGCGTGATTGCTGTGATTTCGGCGCTGCAGCCACTTTCGCCGCGCAAGACCCAGCTCGCGGCTGTGTTGTGAGCAGTCACGTCTGGCTTCTACTGTGGGCGCCCCGTCTGCGCCGACTTTGTGTGGCCGGCCATCTCTAGAATCGTCGGTCCGGCCGCGAGCGTTTTCCGCTTGCGGCCTCGTCAACACCTTCGTGTCTGGTCGTTCCTTAGGTCGGGCACCCCGCCGGAATGGAGTGCGGTGGCCCTGAGCCACGACCGATGCTCGGCGCTCTGATGGGCGCCGGGCGCTTCTGCTTCTCGTCGCGCGCTCAATAGCAGCGCTGCGCTGCTCATAGCGCGCTCAGTAGTGCGCGCTGAGCCTGCTACCTGCAGTTTTGGCCTCCGGGCGTGCCGTCCCCCCCTTCCATCCCCCCTTTCTGGACGGCATGCCCAGGGGGGCCCCTGGCTGCTGGGCTGCTGGGCTGTCCCTGGCTTCCCTCCGTGGAGTTTCTAGCGTTTGCGGCTGGCGGTGGGCACCCTGCACCTGCGGCCTTGTGGAGCGGCCTTGTGGGCAATGGTGGCTGTGAGTTGGCCTGGCTTGCTGAGGCCTGGGGGGTCAGGGAGCTTTGCTAGGCTAGGGCCTGGGGGTTGCGGCTGGGCAGCCTGCCCGCCCCTGCGGGCTTGGTTGCTTTCTAGGCCTTCCGCTGGGGCTCTGTGGTGCCTTTTGCCCTGGGGGGGAGCAGGGCCTGGGGCCCCAGACTCCGTTGGGTTGCAGCTAGAGGAGCAGGGCCTTTGGTCCCAGACTCTGGGGGGTGGCGGCTGGGGGTGCAGGGTCTTTGGTCTGGTGCTCCCTGGCTCCTGTCTGGCTGTCGTTAGGGCTGAGGGGTGCAGGCCCCCTTTGGAGCAGGGGGTTTAGGGTCTTCTTTTCTCGTGCCGGTTGCTCCGCCAGAGGTCAGGGCTGTCGTTGGGCTGAGGGGCGCAGGCCCCGGTTGGTTCTGGTGGTTAGGGATGTCTCAGGCTGAGGGGCGCAGGCCCCGTTTGGTGCAGGTGGTCTAGGGCTTTCTGTTCTTGTGCCGGTTTGTTCCGACAGAGGTCAGGGCTGTCGTTGGGCTGAGGGGCGCAGGCCCCGTTTGGTTCTGGTGGTTAGGGCTGTCTTCGGGCTGAGGGGTGCAGGCCCCGGTTGGTGCTGGTGGTTTAGGGCTGTCGTTGGGCTGAGGGGCGCAGGCCCCGGTTGGTGCAGGTGGTCAGGGCTGTCGTCGGGCTGAGAGGCGCAGGCCCCGGTTGGTGCTGGTGGTTAGGGCTGTCGTTGGGCTGAGGGGCGCAGGCCCCGGTTGGTGCAGGTGGTCAGGGCTGTCGTCGGGCTGAGAGGCGCAGGCCCCGGTTGGTGCTGGTGGTTAGGGCTGTCGTCGGGCTGAGGGGCGCAGGCGCCATTTGGTGCGGGTGGTCTAGGGCTTTCTTTTCTCGTGCCGGTTGTTCCGCCAGAGGTCAGGGCTGTCGTCGGGCTGAGAGGCGCAGGCCCCGGTTGGTGCTGGTGGTTCGGGCTGTCGTTGGGCTGAGGGGCGCAGGCCCCGGTTGGTGCTGGTGGTTAGGGCTGTCGTCGGGCTGCGGGGTGCAGGCCCCGTTTGGTGCTGGTGGTTAGGGCTGTCGTCGGGCTGAGGGGCGCAGGCCCCGTTTGGTGCGGGTGGTGTAGGGCTTTCTTTTCTCGTGCCGGTTGTTCCGCCAGAGGTCAGGGCTGTCGTCGGGCTGAGAGGCGCAGGCCCCGGTTGGTGCTGGTGGTTCGGGCTGTCGTTGGGCTGAGGGGCGCAGGCCCCGTTTGGTGCGGGTGGTGTAGGGCTTTCTTTTCTCGTGCCGGTTGTTCCGCCAGAGGTCAGGGCTGTCGTCGGGCTGAGAGGCGCAGGCCCCGGTTGGTGCTGGTGGTTCGGGCTGTCGTTGGGCTGAGGGGCGCAGGCCCCGGTTGGTTCTGGTGGTTAGGGCTGTCGTCGGGCTGGGGGAGTGCAGGCCCCTGGTCTGCTCTGTCCTTTTCTGCTCTGTTTCTGCGCTTTTCTGCTCTGTTTCTGCTCTTCTTCTGCTCTGGTCTGCTCTCGCCTGACCTGGTGTAACACACCAACGTGAAAAAAAAAAAGAAAAGGACAGAGCAGACCAGGGGCCTGCACCCCCCCAGCCCGACGAGAGCCCTAAACCACCAGCACCAAACGGGGCCTGCACCCCTCAGCCCAACGACAGCCCGAACCACCAGCAACAACCGGGGCCTGCGCCTCTCAGCCCGACGACAGCCCTGACCTCTGGCGGAACAACCGGCACGAGAAAAGAAAGCCCTAGACCACCCGCACCAAACGGGGCCTGCGCCCCTCAGCCCGACGACAGCCCTAACCACCAGCACCAACCGGGGCCTGCGCCTCTCAGCCCGATGACAGCCCTGACCACCTGCACCAACCGGGGCCTGCGCCCCTCAGCCCAACGACAGCCCTAACCACCAGCACCAACCGGGGCCTGCGCCTCTCAGCCCAACGACAGCCCTGACCTCTGGCGGAACAACCGGCACGAGAAAAGAAAGCCCTAAACCACCAGCACCAACCGGGGCCTGCACCCCTCAGCCCGACGACAGCCCTAACCACCAGAACCAAACGGGGCCTGCGCCCCTCAGCCCAACGACAGCCCTGACCTCTGGCGGAACAAACCGGCACAAGAACAGAAAGCCCTAGACCACCTGCACCAAACGGGGCCTGCGCCCCTCAGCCTGAGACATCCCTAACCACCAGAACCAACCGGGGCCTGCGCCCCTCAGCCCAACGACAGCCCTGACCTCTGGCGGAGCAACCGGCACGAGAAAAGAAAACCCTAAACCCCCTGCTCCAAAGGGGGCCTGCACCCCTCAGCCCTAACGACAGCCAGACAGGAGCCAGGGAGCACCAGACCAAAGACCCTGCACCCCCAGCCGCCACCCCCCAGAGTCTGGGACCAAAGGCCCTGCTCCTCTAGCTGCAACCCAACGGAGTCTGGGGCCCCAGGCCCTGCTCCCCCCCAGGGCAAAAGGCACCACAGAGCCCCAGCGGAAGGCCTAGAAAGCAACCAAGCCCGCAGGGGCGGGCAGGCTGCCCAGCCGCAACCCCCAGGCCCTAGCCTAGCAAAGCTCCCTGACCCCCCAGGCCTCAGCAAGCCAGGCCAACTCACAGCCACCATTGCCCACAAGGCCGCTCCACAAGCCCTATGGGACTAAAAAAGTCGCTTACGGCCCACTTACCCCCGTTCCCCCCCCACTCATGCCCCCAAGTGACCCTATCTCACTAACTGACTTCCACCCGGGTCACTCAGGCGAAGGCCCACTGGACCGACAAGCCACTCGCGACCTCGCCGCTTTAGTAACCCATTGGTTACTTCCGCACCACTCACTCCCGCCTCAACCTCAGCATCGCCTGCAACAGACGCGTTCATAGCTTACCGTACGGTTCTGGAACCATTTGGCGCGCCTTCTTGAGCGCGCCTCACGGCGCCAAGGCTAGTTATCGCCCGCAGTGCAACCCTTCATCGCTCTATCTGCTCGTCGCGCCCTACTTTGGCCTCTTGCGCCCTGTTGCCTCCGTGCTCATCGCGCCAAAATCAAGTAAGCGCGCGCTTCTTGGCACACGTTCTTGTCGCGACCAGTTCTGCTGGCTGGCTGCAGCCGTTATTGCCGTGCGTGCCTCTACCAGCTCACCAGCTCTCCGGTGTAGCCTGCACACGCTAGCCCGAGTCTCTCCTAGTTTTCACCCCTGCAGCCTGCGGCTGAGCCCCCCTGCCCGCCCCTCCGCCCCCTTTTACCCTGCCCCTCTGCCCCTCTCAGACCAATGGCCCACGAGACCGACTCGCACATGCTGTCCATCGGCACTTCCCTCTACTGGACTGTGCGTGCGGGCACCGTCTTTGGCGGCGCCCAGGGTATGAAGTTCCTCCAGCCCAAGCGCACTCCTGCCCTTGGCTCACGGCTCCGCAAGGCAGGCCCCGTCGGCCCGCTGGTCAGGATCCAGGACGCCTATGCGTTCGCCTTCGTCCCCAGGGGCAACGACGGGGTCCACACGCCTCAGGTTGGTGCCCTCTCTCCCTTCTCTGCTTGCTCGCCTCCCAAGCCTTACTGCCTGCCCCTGCTTGCCATGCCTTTCGGCCGCCCCCCTCTAACTCTCTCTCTTACTTTTCGCCCTCCATTGTGAAATCCTCGCTTCCTCAGGCCTGGATCCCCGCTGGCACCACGACCATCGGTGACGTCCACGGTGGCGGCAGAATCGACCCCGACTGCTGCTTCTTCCACATCAGCTACGAGGAGGATGTGTCCCAGCTGCGCATGGAGCTGCCCTTCCAGGAGCTGTCCATGGGGGATCTCGATGACGGCATCCCCATCTTCTGCCCCTTCACTAGGGTCTGGGGCCTGCTGAACAGCCTGGGCACACTCGCCTTCCTGCACCCCACCCCCCGTCTCACCCCCTGGCCAGCCAACAGCATCGTCGAGGGCCTGATCTGGATCGAGTCCGCGTCGCTCACCTTTGCGCCCATCTTCACCAACGCCCTCACCGACCCCGTCGTGCTGGACCGCATCCCCTCGCACCTGGGCCTCTGGTACAACATGGAGCCCATCATGGAGGCCGTCGCCGTGGAGGTCGCGGCCCTGGAGGCCGACCCCGAGGGCCAGGCCATGGCGTAGCTGATCCCCTGCGAGCAGTGGGCAGGGGTGCAAGCGGTGCAAGGGGTGGGCAGGGGTGCAAGCGGCAGTGGGCAGGGGTGCAAGCGGTGCAAGCGGTGGGGCAGGCTGGTGATATCGCAGTGATAGGACAAGTAATGGGGGGACTGTGTATCCATCAGGGCGTGATGTGGCTGGGTTCGGCTGGAGAGGTGTTGAGAGGACAGGGTCAGCATGTGGAAGCAAAGCAGTTTGGCAGACTGCTGCAAGCGGACTGTAAGATTGATGAGATTGCGTAAGGCCGAAGCGAAATGTAGTCATGCGCGAAGTATGACACCAGTCCGTGGTGCTTTATGAACCGCGGCAGGGAAACCAGTGGCCCTGCCTGCCTTAGGTCAGCCACCTCCCACGCCACCTTCAGATTGCTTGCAACGTTAACGACCTGATGCGCCCATCCCGGGGGGACGTGCACCATGCATGCGTGCTTCTGCTCAATCTCCACCACATTGGCTCCAAACTTTGACTTGCAGGCCTCTACCCCGGCATCGGTGAGGAGCGGCTGCCGCACGTTCGTTACGGTGCCAGTGCTGGTGGAGCGATCAACCTCCTTCCACACCACAAGGAGACTCCCCTGCTGCTTGACCCAGTCGTTGAACTCCTTCAGGACAGCGGGGCTCACGAACAGCCACTTGGCCAGCACCGCGTTCTTGTCCACCCACGCCGCAGCAAACGCCACGTTCTTGGCCCCAGCCCGGTCTATGTGGAATGCTGAAGCTGTCACGCCTCCCCGGCCTATGAGGATTAGGATGAGCTTCGACCAGCCCGCCACGTCCCTGCCTGTATGCCCGCCCCCAGACTCCACCTCGTCCCATAGCGTCTTAATGATCCAGTACAGCCGTGACTTCTCCTGGAGCTCCTTGGGGCAGTGGAAGTTGAAGGAACGGTATATCTTGCAGTTGGAGCCCGGGCCCAGGCAGTTTCCCACAGCTGAGGTGCCCCCGCGGAGTTTGCTGTGGGTTGTACGGGAAACTGTGTGTCAGCAGTGTGCACGGGTTTGGGCAAGTCCCATGCTAGCCCCTCGGCCCGTGCCCTCGGCCCGTGACGTTGCTAGCCCTGCCTCAGCCAACAGCCCTCACCTGACGCTTTCGTAGCCTTCTACGAGCCGCTCGTTGGCCTTGGCGCCCCAGTCCTTGATCTCGTCGTTGACCTGGGCGGGAGAGAAGGTTGGCGCCCCGCCAAGCTTGGGCACTTGCTCCAGCCTGGACGCCACGCACTCCACTCTGTGGGAGGGTGAGGGTGAGGGTGAGGGTGAGGGTGAGGGTGAGGGTAGCCGTCAAGCACACGGCATGCAAAGTATCCCGATTGCCCTTCCCCTTCGCGGCCTACCCCAACCCCCAACTACTTGCCGCGGCTGGACGCTTGTGAAGTTCACAGGGCGGAATGGCATGTTGCCGATGCGGTACTTGGCCATTACCTTCCTGTCGCGGCCAAGGGCAGAGTGCAGACGGTCGAGGGCATAGGGGGGAGGGAGTTCCGAAGGGTGCCACGCTTTTGCAACCCCCAAACTTTCACGACCCACCATTCCCCAGCTGACTGCAGCCCCTCTAGCCCCCCTCGCCCGCTCCCCACCGGCAAAACACGGCCCCACTCACCGCAGCGCTGTCAGAGCGCCTTTCTCCAAGATGCAGCAGCGCGCCAGGCTTGCTGCGGCCGCTGGGGTGCACTCCGCACAAGCCCAGCAAACCCGCGCCTCCTTGTCGAGGCTTGGAACGCAAGATCCTGTGCAGGGCTTCGCGAACATGACAAAAGCGCAGCGCCCCGTGCATGAGGCACAGAACCAGTTCTCCACCTCCGCATGCGGCATGTCGGGGGCGATCACCGAATCCTTCTCCAGGTCGGCTGCTTTGCCATGGTCCAGGCGCAGGAGTGCAGCCGCTGCACTGACGATTGCGATCGCCTCCTCGCGCTCCCGCCCCTCGTCGAGAGCAGGTTCGCCGGGCGGCGGCGCGGGTAGCTTTACTTGCTGCCACAGCTTCTCCTCGTATTTCCCGAAGTGGAACGTCCACCACTGGATCTGCTCAGCAGTTGCGAGCAGAGGAGCATCGGGTGAATCTCCACCCGGAGGCACGCCGCTGTTCGCCAGAGGACTCGTGCTGCAGCTCCGCTTCAGGGACACGTCGCACCTAGCGTGCGCGGCAATGTGCTCACTACAGAAAAGCTTTGCTTGTGCGTCTGGACTGCAGCCTTGCGCGCAGAAGCGCGGACAGGCCGACATTGTGGTGGCGTTGTGTTTCTTGCATCCTTTGTGGCCGCACTGCACGTGGAAGTATGAGCTGGCCATTGTGTGGGTGTGTTATACCTTGGCTATGGCTTCGCTGCAAGGGACAGTCTCCTTGGTACGATCAGATCGAGCTGAGTGGGGTGCAAAGTGGTTTTGCACCCCACTTACGTACCCTGCAAGACCCAAGGCCCCCCTCATCCCCCCTTAAGTGACACAATCCCCCGCCCTCAATTCCCGCGCATCTGTCTTGTCGTGCAGGCTTCCATTATGTTCGCCAAGTGCTCTCTGTTCACCAGTTCCATTACGTTCGCCACGTTGCACACATAAACACACACGTTTTCCTGCCCAATTCCTCTGGTCATGTCGTCGCCCCGCCTCTTCGCTTCGGCCGCGGCTGCCGCCAAGTCGCCGAGCAAGCGCACCGTGGTCGTGGCTTCGCAGCCGGCCAAGTGAGTTGACTTCTTCGCGCGCTCTAGTGGCGCTGTGGAGTGGTCCCGGGCCGCCGTGTCCGGTTTTGGCGCGTTTGGTGTCCCGCCCTTGGCGTGCTTTGTCTCCCACCCTTCTTCTGACCTCTTCCCTCCCCGCATTGCCCCACAGCTCCGCCGACATCGGCTTCAATGGAGACGATGTCTCCTTTGTCACCCTGCGTGACTACCTGCAGGGCAAGGGCATCGGGGAGCCTCCCGCCAACGTCCCCCTGGCCGTGTTCAAGGCCGCCATTGCGTGCACCCCCACCCACTTCGAGGTCCCTCCCGGCTCTGGCAACTCTGTCCGCGATGCTGATCTGCGGTCCCAGCTGATGGTCCTGATGAAGTCGAACCTTCTGCGCTACCGCCTGGGCAAACTGTTCAAGACCATGAACTCGGCCCCGGCCCCGGCCCCGGCCCCGGCGGATGGCCCCGTCGCCCCGGGTGCCCCCGTACCGGCCCACCCCACTGGTCACGGGCCCATCGCGATGTCCACTGTGCTGCCTCCGGCCCAGACCCCGCCGGCCCTCGCCAAGGCCACGCCGCCGCCGCCGCCTCCCCCCATCAAGCCCTCCAACTCCGTCACCACCACCAAGGCCCGGCGCCGCGGCGCGGTCATCCTCAAGCCGGTGAAGCTTGCCCAGCCCTCACCGCTGCGCCCCCTCGCCTTCGACCACGCTTACCGCGTCTCCCCCAAGGGGGAGGTCTGGGGCCCCAGCGGGAGCGTGCTCGTCTCCCGCGGCCACCACAGCCGCCTGCTCGTCAAGATCCGGGGACAGCGCATGCGGCTGGACCGCCTGGTCGCCATGGCCTGGCTGCCGACGGGCGACCTGCTGTCGAACAGCAAGTACAATGTGTACAACATCAACGGTGACACGTTCAACTGCCAGGCCGTTAACCTCGTCGTGGCCACCAAGCAGCAGGCTGAGGGCCTGAAGGCCACCCGCTTCCCCCACATGAAGGTCTGAGGGCTGCATTGATGTGGCGGAAGTACGGCACTGCGCGGTACAGGCGTGATGTTTGCTGGATGACATGCAGTGATGATGGGTGCTACTGGGCAGTACATTGTGGGCAGTAGATTGTGGGCGGTGATGAGGGTTTGGCTTGGCTTGCTGTGTGGTGATATGCGGTTATGATGGATGAGACCATGTGCAGCTCACAGCGGTAAACCGTGGGCGCTAGGTGCTAGGAGCTAGGCGCTGTGTGGGCGCTGGGCTGTGGCGTAGGGCATGAGCGCGGTAGCACGCGGCAGGTTGGCATGCAGTGATGTAAAACGGGGCTGAGGCTGCATGCGAGCGGAGCGCGGTAGCACGTGGCAGGTTGGCATGCAGTGATGTAAAACGGGGCTGAGGCTGCATGCGAGCGGAGCCTGAGCCGTGCGGCTTGGGAGCGACAGCGAGGGGTACCATCCGGCTCTCAGCACTGCAGCACGGGCTGGGGCTGGGGCTGCATGCGAGCGGAGCCTGAGCCGTGCGGCTTGGGAGCGACAGCGAGGGGTACCTCCGGGCTCTCAGCAGTGCAGCACGGGCTGGGGCTGGGGCTGCATGCGAGCGGAGCCTGAGTCGTGCGGCTTGGGAGCGACAGCGAGGGGTACCACCGGGCTCTCAGCACTGCAGCACGGGCTGGGGCTGAGGCTGCATGCGAGCGGAGCCTGAGCCGTGCGGCTTGGGAGTGACAGCGAGGGGTACCATCCGGCTCTCAGCACTGCAGCACGGGCTGGGGCTGGGGCTGCATGCGAGCGGAGCCTGAGCCGTGCGGCTTGGGAGTGACAGCGAGGGGTACCACCGGGCTCTCAGCAGTGCAGCACGGGCTGGGGCTGGGGCTGCATGCGAGCGGAGCCTGAGCCGTGTGGCTTGGGAGCGACAGCGAGGGGTACCATCCGGCTCTCAGCACTGCAGCACGGGCTGGGGCTGGGGCTGCATGCGAGCGGAGCCTGAGCCGTGCGGCTTGGGAGCGACAGCGAGGGGTACCTCCGGGCTCTCAGCATTTCACTGTCCAGCTCCCCCCACCACCGTTCATGCACCGCTCGCACCTCTCGCCTCGCCAACATCGCTCTGGTCTCATCCATCTCTCGCCTCGCCAACATTGCTTCACAGCTCCACCCACCACCGCTTATGCATTTCTTGCCACGCCAGCACCGCTGCCCATCTCCACCCACCGCCGCTCATGCACCTCTCGCCACGCCCTCGCCGCTGCCGGGCTTGAGCCACCGGCCTCACGCGGGCCCCACAGCTCCACGCCACACAGGGGGCAGTGTGGGGTAGTTGCGGAGGATGTGCCAGTGACGGGCCAGCACCACCATCCGCTTGTCCTCCGGCTCACGGTGCCGGTTGTGCGGGTGAGCCCGCGCAAAGCAGAGCCAGGGCACAATGGAGATCGCTTGAAACCAGGGGCCATCCGGGTGGTTCTTGAATGCCGCGGTCTGGATGGTTGGGCACCGCAGCAGCTCGTCTGGTGACGTCTCCGCGGGGAACCAGCTTGCCATCACGAGCACCTGCCAGGTCTTATCACCTGCATAGTGTTTTACGACCTTCTGGATTCGGCCAAACCACATATCCCCGCTCTCGTCAGGTCGGCACAGAAACCACGAACCCTTCTGCAGCTTCACCCGCCCCACCTTGACGGCTTTGAGCACAGACACCTCTTCGCCCCACCACAACACTTGCCCAGGTCCCATCGCTTGTACCCAGCATCGAGCTGCTTGGCCAGCTGAGCGTTCAGTTCGAAGGTATCCTCCACGCCCCCCATCACCTTCACACAGGGGTCGCTGTAGAAGTACTGGGCCTCGTCGTAAAGGTCAACTAGCTCGTCGATTAGTGCCGGGTTGGCAGTTGCCATGTCGATGTCGCCGTCCATGGCTGCCTCCACCTGGTCCCATCCCTCCCAGTCGCCACCCTCCCCGCCCTCCCCACCCTCCCCGCCCTCCCCGCCCTCCCCGCCCTCCCCGCCCTCCTCGCCCTCCTCGCCCTCCTCGCCTTCCTCGCCCTCCCCGCCCTCCTCGCCCTCCTCGCCCTCCTCGCCCTCCCCGCCCTCCTCGCCCTCCCCGCCCTCCCCGCCCTCCTCCCCCTCCTCGCCCTCCTCCCCCTCCTCCCCCTCCTCGCCCTCCTCGCCCTCCTCACTCTTGCCCCATGCCTGGGTCATGTTGAGGATGTCAGCATACTCTTCACGTAGAGCGAGAGTCACCTCCCGGTCCATGGCGGAGAAGAACATCGACGCCTCCATGTACCGCTTGCTGTGGGCCCAGCGGCCAAGAACTCCCCACAGGTGCTCGGCCTTGAACATGGCCGTGCAAAACAGCGGGCCTGAAAGGAGACAAGGGCAGAGGAGGGACTGAGTTTGCAAGAAGTGAAGGGCGTGATTTAGTAGGGAAGAGGTTGAGGGACATTTTGCAAGAGGTTAAGGGACAACCCATCGCACCGTAGTTCTTGATGGAGTCCACCAGGTGGAGCATGTTGTGGAGCTTGATGTCGAGCTCAATGGCACCCAGATGGGTCTCGACTAGGCAGATGGCTTCGGCGATCCGCCGCTTGAGGTCATCCAACTGGCTCTTGCGGGGCTTCTTGTCCCACAAATCGGAAGAGACCTGGAGGAGTGAGATGAATGTTTTCTCCAACGGCTCAGGGAGGCGTGCAGCCGCAATCGAGTAAGACCCGTAAGGACCAGCGAGGAGGAAGAACGAGTGTGTCTTGGCCTTCTTGCCGGCAGAGGTGAGGCGGGCCAGGCGATATGCCGAGGGGTCCGCCTTGGTGATGTCCTGGAGGGCTGCACGAAACCGCTCGATGGCATCCTGCTGAATGTCTGTGGGCGGGGTAGAGCGGGGCAACGACGGAGCGGGGCTAGCGCAAGGCGGGCAAGGGCGGCCAGGCGGGGCTAGGTGGCTAGGCGGGGCTAGGCGGCTAGGCGGGGCTAGGCGGGGCTAGGCGAGGCTAGGCGGTGCAAGGGTGGCTGGAGCGGGGCGGAGCGGGTGCAGGTGAATGGACTGATGGATGCTTCCTCACCAACAGTAATGAGGTTGTTGGCCTGGTCGTAGGCAATGATCGCTGGACTGCGAATTCGGAGGCCCTGCAGGGCCCTGATCACGCAGTCCTTGATGACGCCTCCAATGGTGTGCATGCCGTCGTAGTTGAAGAAGATGGAGGGGTCGAAGGACAGTCGTGCGTAGACAGGGCTTGATACCCCTGCGGGTTGCCTTGGCTCCCCAGCGCATGGTGCAATGTGCACCCACGGCATTTTCAGGGTGGGCAGGTCGGGGGTCTTCGCAGCTGGAGGCCCGCTCATCCCACGACGGATCTCTTCTGCCGTCCGTGCCCTAGGTTCCGCTAAGCTGTTGGGCGGGTTTCCCGCAAGGCGCCAGGAAGGCTGTGTCTTGCCGGACCCGACAGGAACGCGCCCCCCGTCCCCTTCATCTTCATCGTCGCCCCACGGCTCATTGTCTGATGTGTCATTCTCCGCCCCGGCTTTATCAGACCAAGTGGCAGGGTTGCGCCGCATGAAGTTCTGCTTGAGGCTTTGGTAAAGTGGATGACTGTTGGGCAGGAACCGGACGTGGTCCGTGTAGATGGTTTTGCCTCCCACCTTGAAGCCTGGCTGCCAGCATTTCAGGCATGCCCACAATGCAGGGGAGAACTTGACGCCAACGTGCTTCTGCAGGCCTCGGTAATCGGAGATGATCCCGGCCAGCATCGCCCGGCACCTGAGCGCAGGTAGGATGACAGGTAGGTGGCGTGCCCATGCCCTGCCCCCGCCATCCCCTGTCTTGCCCCAGCCCCTCTTACCGGAACTTCTCACCGCCCCTGGACGCGTCCGCCAGCTCCACTCCCTCCTCCTCGAGAAAGGCGAACTCGTCCATGATGAGGGAGAGCACGTGATTAGGGTCCATGGGTGGTGCCGCCTTGTCGCTTGGCAGCTTGATGTTCCCCCCCACAATTGCCAGCACGGACGAGTAGCCAAGCTCGTAGCGCTTATCTTGTGGGGCGTTGACGGCCACAAGATACCACGGTGTACTTGAGCGCTGGGACTCGTCGGACGGCACCTGCAAGCAACCGGGGCAAGCAACCGGGGGTGTCTGCCTCCCTGCCCTGCCCTACCCTGCCTCCCTGCCCTGCCCTGCCCTGCCCTGCCGTGCCACACTGCCCACACTGGCACAGTGCCCCGGCCCTGCCCTGACTCACGATGAATGGGTCCGTGATGAGCAGGAAGATGATGTTGCGAGGGTCCTGTGCGAAGTGCGGCTGCTTCTCGAGGATAGACTCAATGGCAGCACCGTGGCCAATGTCGGTGATCAGGTCTGGGTCGGGTTTCGCTTTGGGGTCGGGTGGCTGCCGTTGCTGCTTCAGGCGCTGACGCCACCTGCCAAACTCTCGCGCAGTTGTCTCGTTGCTGTATATGCGTTGCATGAACTGCTGGATGCTGCTGTAGAGCAGGGTCCGCTTGGGGTCGATCTTCTTGCCGCATGGCTTTGACTTTGACCCAGGAGCAAGGGCTGGGCAGACGGTTGCGTTGAAGTATATCCCATGGCAGACGTATCCACACTCGCACATCTTGTATGACCAGACTACAGGCCACTGGACGCCTCCAATGTCCCCCAGCATCGTTATGACCTGGGGACACGTGGAATGAGAGGATCAGCTAGGGGGTATGGCAAGAGTTTTAGTCTTGGCGTCACTGCTCTCTTCTCTCCCAACCTGCCCCATGGTCCATCTATCCGCCCCTCACTCTATACCCTCAGCCCCACTTGCTTGTACGTCTCCGGAAGGTAGGGAAGGGCACGGCGCTGGTGATGGCTGGCAAAGGGAGAACTGAACGTCTCGCGAGTGTTCTTCAGGAACTGCCGCACGGCTGTCTCCGTTGCACCCGGGCTGCATTCCTTCTGAGCCATTGCCTGGCAGAGGACACTGACGATGAGGGACTCCACCTTGTCATCGCCATCTGGGAGAGGCTTGTACGTGTGGCGCTGGGCCCGGCGCTTGGGAATGCCACCATCGCACCCATGCCCTGGGCATCGTGCGTACAGGGCACCACCTGACAGGGCCAACAAGCAGGTGAGCATAAGCATAAGGATAAAGAGGTGATCAAAGGCCACAGCTGTACGCTCGCAGCTGTACACTCACCGTATACGTAAAGCTCTTCGTCGTCCCCCAGGTTGATGCCGGTATAGTAGCGGATGCCGCATGCCGGATCGTCGTCTGAGTCAACCCCCCACTCGGACGGGTCCGCCTCGTCCTCGCCTGCAGTATTGTTGGCGATGGGGGGGTCTTCTAACTCTGGTAGCGGGCCATCATCGTCACCACCGGTGACCTCGGGCTCGTGAAGCAGTCCAGCAGGCTGGTTGACGCCAGGAGACGAGGAACTGCCGGGGCCCTGCTGGTGCAAACCCCCAGCTGACTTGCTGAAACGGCCCCTTCCCAGCGGGCTTCCCACAGAGAAGTTGCGTCGACTGATGGCAGCACCGTAGCTGGTGCCTGGCGAGTCGAGAGCTGCAGAGCCAGGGGACTCGGCTTCATGCCGCTCGAGGGCCACAGCCTCGCGGGGTTCAGCAGCAAAGGCCCCGCTGTGGCCTCCCTGCGGCCGAGGTGCTGCCTCCACGCGCCGTGGCTGAAGCGGTGACGCGAGGTTTTCTATGTCTGCAAAGTCACCACCAAGACGGCGACGCAGCACAGCAGGGCTGAGCTGTGGCGCCGCCGTTTCGTCACCATCATCATCAGCCGCCCGGCGGGCCACGGGTGCGGCTAACTCATCGTCGTCACCCAAATGGGTTTGTGGCACCCCTGGCTTTTTCCGCTTGGAGGACATGCTAGCAGAAGCGAGTATGACTAGCGCTGCAAAGAGCCATACACGTAGAAGCCTCGACCGCAGCATCTATATATCAGACAGCCATGAGCGACTTTGAGCAGTTGGTGGGGTACTGATAGGTAGGGCGGAAACGGTGAGGGACGATCGGCGAGGGGAAGGATAAGTGATGAGGACACAGACACGTACCGATGCCTAGGCTGCTTCTATGGCCCCCCACACACAATACACCCTTTGCCCCGGAGCTCTACATTAGCAATATAGCCTTGGACGCACAAGCCTGCACAAACTCGTGGCTTATGGACGACAATTTCGACGACGATTATGGCCGCGGCGTAGAGGAAGACGGTGTTGAAGCTGGAGGCGACGCTATCGATGCTGATAGCGACGACTATGAGGACGCCGGGCTGGCTGAAGGGCCTGGAGGTGAGCTGTGCTGTTTGACTGGGGCAGCCAGGCACATGATGCTCCGCTGACTAGCTCCGCTGGGTAGCCTGGCTGGCTAGCCTGGCATAGCCTAGCCTGGCCCTGGGTAGCCTGGCTGGCAGCAGCAGAAGGCGGCGGACAGAACGCGGGAGCAGCCAACACTTGCGAACTGAGAAATACCGGCGACACTCATCGCAGTTAAGTGCCTCAATGTTTCCGATGTGCCCCGACTGCCCTTCCAGGTGCTGGATCTGAGGAGGCGGAGGAGGACAACGGAGACGACCAGGATGCGACCCTGGAGGATGGCGCTGGAGCGGACGCCAGCGGATTCAGCAAGCTCCCAAAGCCCGTGCGAGAGGTGCTGCAGCAACACCGGGAGTGCGTGATCGCAGCAGCCAAGCGGCACGACAACAAGTCGGTCGATGAGTGGTACAAGTTCGCGAAGGACCTGGTCGACTGCGAGGCCTCCAACCAGTACCTGACGGCGATCTTTGTTGGAGATTTGGAGAGCATCGAGGGCAGGGCGACCATGGCGACCTTCGTCGGGAAGGTCCTGCGGTGGACCAAGCCTGCGGCCGGAAGCCCCGAAAGCATTGCCAAGGGCAGCAAGGGCAGCAAGCCCCCCAGCAAGTGAGTGGCTGCAGCGGTCCGCTACAGAGAGGGGGGACCGGAGGGGGTGAAGGGGCAGGATAAGGTGCAGCCCGGGTATGCCCTGCCCTGCCTTGCCTTGCAGCCCGGGAATGGGGAACAGGACATTATTACAGCTGACCTCTGCCCTTGCCCTGCCTTCCCTTGTCATGATGCCTTTCAGGCACTCGGGGACAGACCGCAGCACGTCGGTCGTCACGCCATTTGGCTACACCTTTGAGGACCTCAAGAAGACGTGGCAGCTGCCCGAGTGCTTCAGGCCCATCTTCGCGCCGGGCAAGTTCGGGAAGGACACCAGCAAGGCGCCGCAGGCGCTGGTGAACATCCTCCTCTGCCTGTGAGTGCGAGCGAAGGGGTGGCAGGCGGGAGGGGTGATGGGCGTGGAAGGGGGGGGGCAGGCTACCGGCACGGGAGGCAAGGGTCCACTCTATCTGCTCAATGCACTCCAGCTGCTCAAATGCACTGCTGCTGTGTGTCTGCAACGATGCTTACCCCGTACAGGTTCCGCATGCTGCGCCTCAAGTGGAAGCACCTCGAAATCGGCCGCAAGGCAAAGGAGAGGGGGCAGAAGCGCTCGGAGAAGGAGGGCATCTGCCTCTACTCCCTGTACTGGGGCGCGATTCGGGGAATCATCAGGACTTGGATCGGCCCGGTGACCTCGGACCAGCCGGCTGCTGGCGCCGGTGGTGGAGGCGCGTACGGAGGGGTGGGGGCGGCTGGCGGGGCGGCTGGCGGGCCCGCCGGGCGCAAGGACCCTCTGGACGCCCTTAAGCCCCACGTGGTGCGTGCCTGCCTGCCTGCCTGCTGCCTGCCTGCCTGCCTGCTGCCTGCCTGCCTACCTGCCTGCCTGCCTGCCTGCATGCATGCTGCCTGCTCACTGATGCGGTGCGGTTTTCCTGACCCTCAGATGGATCAAATCGTCAGCGTCGTGGAGCCCAAGCTGAAGAGCGCCATGCGGAACAAACAGACCGACTACGGTGGTAAGCGGCTGGACTTGACAGTGTACGAATGGGTTTGCCGTTATGACCTGTGGGTAGTTGGCTGTGAGGAGCCTGCGTGGAGCCGGATTGAGATCACATGCCAATTTTCTCACGCCAAACCTTTGCCTTCCAAATCCGCCCCAGAGTCCAACACCAAGTACAGCATCATGCCCATGTTCGTGCCGCCTCAGAAGATCACTTTCGACGGCAAGCAGCACACGTGGTCCAAGCTGGGCAACATAATGTACAGAAAGCGGGACGGGGAGGTGGTGCCTGGCTCGGCGATGAAGGCGGTCTACGTGATCAACCAGGCCAAGCAGGTCTTCCGCGCCATGGAGAGCGAGGGCGGATACATGACCGGAAGTGAGTGGCAGTTGGTGTTCGTGAGAGGGGCTAGAGCCCATGGGAGCAGTGGAAGGGGTTTCATTACTTGCAGACCGTTTGATGTTACCATTTTGAACTCACAGCCTGGCGTGTTTGCCGCATCCTTTCCTCCTTGCAGCGCAGGTGAGGAGGTTCTTCTCGAGGTTCTATAGCAGTGCGGCCGGCTTCGAGGAGCTCCCCACGGAGTGGGACAGCGACGGCGAGGGTGGGAAGTATGAGGGCGAGGAGGAGGAGGACGAGGAGCAGGGGGCGGGGGAGAAGGGGGCAGAGGGCGCCGCGGCGGCCGCGCCCCCCGCGCCGGCTGCGGCCGCCGCGGCGACCGCGCCCCCCGCGCCCGCTGCGGCCGTTGCGGCAGCCGCGCCCCCCGCGCCCCCCGCGGCCGTTGCGGCCGCCGCAACACTCCTGCCGCCGCGCGATGCGAAGAAACAACGCATGGCCGCAGCGGCAGAAGCGATGGCTGAGAGTGGTGGCGGAGGGAAGGGAGGGGGCAGGGGCACCAGCAAGGGAGGTGGGGACGAGGGCGGCCGTGGCCGCGCCCGCGGCCGTGGTGCTGGCCGAGGCACGTGAAAGAGCTAGCCCAGCAAGTCCAGCTGATGCCGATGGCAGTGCAGGGGTGGCTTGGTGGGAGGGCGAAGGTGGGCCAAGGGCGAGGAACAAGGTAGCTCAGCAGGTAGCTCAGCAGCAGGTGCGGGGTGTGTGACTGTGGACATGCTGTGGCATGGTGGATGGAGCGCTGAGGAGATGCATGGCAGATAGGGCTGCTTGGAGCAGGACGACAATGCATGGCAACGGGTATGAACAGGCTGGTTGGGGTGCGTGCGTAGTACAGGACAAAAAGGCACAGTGGGTATGAAACCCCTCGCGGGGGTGTGAGTAACCGGCATGACAGGCAGGTGCCATGAGTGAAGTACAAACTGGCTTTGCACCCCACTCAGGGGGTGTGAGTAATGGATCTGGATGAGTGAGGGACAAAGTGACTTTGCACCCCACTCAAGGGGCTGAGTAATGAATATGGATGAGTGAGGGACAAAGTGACTTTGCACCCCACTCAAGGGGGTCTGAGTAATGATCTGGATGAGCACTGTGAGTGGGGTGCAAAGTGGTCTTGCAGCCCCCTGAGGGGGTCGGCCTTACTCTGCGCCAGGAGGTCGCTTAGGGACTTGATACCATTAAAGGACTGTCCAACTTGAGGGCCCCATAAGTGACTTTGACCCCGTTAGGTAGGCCTCTCCCACTAAGCGACCTGCGCCCACTTATTGCAAGTTGTATAAGTGGGCCATAAGCGACTTTCAGGGCCCTATAGGGAAGGCCGCAGGTGCAGGGTGCCCACCGCCAGCCGCAAACGCTAGAAACTCCACGGAGGGAAGCCAGGGACAGCCCAGCAGCCCAGCAGCCAGGGGCCCCCCTGGGCATGCTGTCCAGAAAGGGGGGATGGAAGGGGGGGACGGCACGCCCGGAGGCCAAAACTGCAGGTAGCAGGCTCAGCGCGCACTACTGAGCGCGCGATGAGCAGCGCAGCGCTGCTATTGAGCGCGCGACGAGAAGCAGAAGCGCCCGGCGCCCATCAGAGCGCCGAGCATCGGTCGTGGCTCAGGGCTACCGCACTCCATTCCGGCGGGGTGCCCGACCTAAGGAACGACCAGACGCGAAGGTGTTGACGAGGCCGCAAGCGGAAAACGCTCGCGGCCGGACCGACGATTCTAGAGATGGCCGGCCACACAAAGTCGGCGCAGACGGGGCGCCCACAGTAGAAGCCAGACGTGACTGCTCACAACACAGCCGCGAGATGGGTCTTGCGCGGCGAAAGTGGCTGCAGCGCCGAAATCACAGCAATCGCGCAGTGCGCGGCGACCGCCGCAAGCTCCACGCCCTCAAAACACGATCTATGGTGCTGAAAGCAAGAGGAAAGCGGTGGGCCGAAACAAGGCGCTTGCCAGGGGTGCGCGTGAACAGAAATGGTCGCGCGCACCCCCAGCAGCACAAGCATTGGCGTGTAATGTGTGGTGTGTATGTCCCTTGCAAGCATCTTTTAGATGTATTGAAGGGTTCAGAAGGCTTGGGAAGTGCGGGGACGCGGTGGGGCGAGAGCTGGGCGCTCTGGGAGAGGCGGGGGCAGGCCGGGGGGAGGGGCCGCGGCCCCCGCCCCCGCGCAAAATCGGCTCGCGCCCCTTCCGAGGCCGCCATCCCCCTTGCAAGCATCTATTAGATGTATTGAAGGGTTCAGAAGGCTTGGGAAGTGCGGGGACGCGGTGGGGCGAGAGCTGGGCGCTCTGGGAGAGGCGGGGGCAGGCCGGGGGGCGGGGGGCGCGGACCCGCCGCCGCGCAAAATGCGCCCGCTCTGATCCCGCCCGTTCCGAGGCCGCCAAACCCCTTGCAAGCATCTTTTAGATGTATTGAAGGGTTCAGAAGGCTTGGGAAGTGCGGGGACGAGGTGGGGCGAGAGCTGGGCGCTCTGGGAGAGGCGGGGGCAGGCCGGGGGGCGGGGGGCGCGGACCCGCCGCCGCGCAAAATCGGCCCGCTCCGCTCCCGCCCGTTCCGAGGCCGCCATACCCCTTGCAAGCATCCATTAGATGTATTGAAGGGTTCAGAAGGCTTGGGAAGTGCGGGGACGCGGTGGGGCGAGAGCTGGGCGCTCTGGGAGAGGCGGGGGCAGGCCGGGGGGCGGGGCCGCGGACCCCGCCGCCGCGCAAAATCGGCCCGCTCCGCTCCCGCCCGTTCCGAGGCCGCCAAACCCCTTGCAAGCATCTATTAGATGTATTGAAGGGTTCAGAAGGCTTGGGAAGTGCGGGGACGCGGTGGGGCGAGAGCTGGGCGCTCTGGGAGAGGCGGGGGCAGGCCGGGGGGCGGGGGGCGCGGACCCGCCGCCGCGCAAAATGCGCCCGCTCTGATCCCGCCCGTTCCGAGGCCGCCAAACCCCTTGCAAGCATCTATTAGATGTATTGAAGGGTTCAGAAGGCTTGGGAAGTGCGGGGACGCGGTGGGGCGAGAGCTGGGCGCTCTGGGAGAGGCGGGGGCAGGCCGGGGGGCGGGGGGTGCGGACCCGCCGCCGCGCAAAATGCGCCCGCTCTGATCCCGCCCGTTCCGAGGCCGCCAAACCCCTTGCAAGCATCTTTAGATGTATTGAAGGGTTCAGAAGGCTTGGGAAGTGCGGGGACGAGGTGGGGCGAGAGCTGGGCGCTCTGGGAGAGGCGGGGGCAGGCCGGGGGTCGGGGCCGCGGACCCCGCCCCCGCGCAAACTTCGCCCGCTCTGATCCCGCCCGTTCCGAGGCCGCCAAACCCCTTGCAAGCGTCTTTTAGATGTATTGAAGGGTTCAGAAGGCTTGGGAAGTGCGGGGACGTGGTGGGGCGAGAGCTGGGCGCTCTGGGAGAGGCGGGGGCAGGCCGGGGGTCGGGGCCGCGGACCCGCCGCCGCGCAAAATCGGCCCGCTCCGCTCCCGCCCGTTCCGAGGCCGCCAAACCCCTTGCAAGCATCTATTAGATGTATTGAAGGGTTCAGAAGGCTTGGGAAGTGCGGGGACGCGGTGGGGCGAGAGCTGGGCGCTCTGGGAGAGGCGGGGGCAGGCCGGGGGGCGGGGGCCGCGGACCCCGCCCCCGCGCAAAATCGGCCCGCTCCGCTCCCGCCCGTTCCGAGGCCGCCATCCCCCTTGCAAGCATCTATTAGATGTATTGAAGGGTTCAGAAGGCTTGGGAAGTGCGGGGACGCGGTGGGGCGAGAGCTGGGCGCTCTGGGAGAGGCGGGGGGCAGGCCGGGGGGCGGGGGCCGCGGACCCCGCCGCCGCGCAAACTTCGCCCGCTCCGCTCCCGCCCGTTCCGAGGCCGCCATCCCCCTTGCAAGCATCTATTAGATGTATTGAAGGGTTCAGAAGGCTTGGGAAGTGCGGGGACGCGGTGGGGCGAGAGCTGGGCGCTCTGGGAGAGGCGGGGGCAGGCCGGGGGGCGGGGGGCGCGGACCCGCCGCCGCGCAAACTTCGCCCGCTCTGATCCCGCCCGTTCCGAGGCCGCCAAACCCCTTGCAAGCATCTATTAGATGTATTGAAGGGTTCAGAAGGCTTGGGAAGTGCGGGGACGAGGTGGGGCGAGAGCTGGGCGCTCTGGGAGAGGCGGGGGCAGGCCGGGGGGCGGGGCCGCGGACCCCGCCCCCGCGCAAACTTCGCCCGCTCTGATCCCGCCCGTTCCGAGGCCGCCATCCCCCTTGCAAGCATCTTTTAGATGTATTGAAGGGTTCAGAAGGCTTGGGAAGTGCGGGGACGAGGTGGGGCGAGAGCTGGGCGCTCTGGGAGAGGCGGGGGCAGGCCGGGGGGCGGGGGGCGCGGACCCGCCGCCGCGCAAAATGCGCCCGCTCTGATCCCGCCCGTTCCGAGGCCGCCAAACCCCTTGCAAGCATCTATTAGATGTATTGAAGGGTTCAGAAGGCTTGGGAAGTGCGGGGACGCGGTGGGGCGAGAGCTGGGCGCTCTGGGAGAGGCGGGGGCAGGCCGGGGGGCGGGGGGCGCGGACCCGCCGCCGCGCAAACTTCGCCCGCTCTGATCCCGCCCGTTCCGAGGCCGCCAAACCCCTTGCAAGCATCTATTAGATGTATTGAAGGGTTCAGAAGGCTTGGGAAGTGCGGGGACGAGGTGGGGCGAGAGCTGGGCGCTCTGGGAGAGGCGGGGGCAGGCCGGGGGGCGGGGGGTGCGGACCCGCCGCCGCGCAAAATGCGCCCGCTCTGATCCCGCCCGTTCCGAGGCCGCCAAACCCCTTGCAAGCATCTATTAGATGTATTGAAGGGTTCAGAAGGCTTGGGAAGTGCGGGGACGCGGTGGGGCGAGAGCTGGGCGCTCTGGGAGAGGCGGGGGCAGGCCGGGGGGCGGGGGCGCGGACCCGCCGCCGCGCAAACTCGCCCGCTCTGATCCCGCCCGTTCCGAGGCCGCCAAACCCCTTGCAAGCATCTTTAGATGTATTGAAGGGTTCAGAAGGCTTGGGAAGTGCGGGGACGCGGTGGGGCGAGAGCTGGGCGCTCTGGGAGAGGCGGGGGCAGGCCGGGGGGCGGGGGGCGCGGACCCCGCCGCCGCGCAAAATTCGCCCGCTCTGATCCCGCCCGTTCCGAGGCCGCCAACCCCTTGCAAGCATCTATTAGATGTATTGAAGGGTTCAGAAGGCTTGGGAAGTGCGGGGACGCGGTGGGGCGAGAGCTGGGCGCTCTGGGAGAGGCGGGGGCAGGCCGGGGGGCGGGGGGCGCGGACCCGCCGCCGCGCAAACTTCGCCCGCTCTGATCCCGCCCGTTCCGAGGCCGCCAAACCCCTTGCAAGCATCTATTAGATGTATTGAAGGGTTCAGAAGGCTTGGGAAGTGCGGGGACGCGGTGGGGCGAGAGCTGGGCGCTCTGGGAGAGGCGGGGGCAGGCCGGGGGGCGGGGGGCGCGGACCCGCCGCCGCGCAAACTTCGCCCGCTCTGATCCCGCCCGTTCCGAGGCCGCCATCCCCCTTGCAAGCATCTATTAGATGTATTGAAGGGTTCAGAAGGCTTGGGAAGTGCGGGGACGAGGTGGGGCGAGAGCTGGGCGCTCTGGGAGAGGCGGGGGCAGGCCGGGGGGCGGGGGGGTGCGGACCCGCCGCCGCGCAAAATGCGCCCGCTCTGATCCCGCCCGTTCCGAGGCCGCCATCCCCCTTGCAAGCATCTATTAGATGTATTGAAGGGTTCAGAAGGCTTGGGAAGTGCGGGGACGCGGTGGGGCGAGAGCTGGGCGCTCTGGGAGAGGCGGGGGCAGGCCGGGGGGCGGGGGGCGCGGACCCGCCGCCGCGCAAACTTCGCCCGCTCTGATCCCGCCCGTTCCGAGGCCGCCAAACCCCTTGCAAGCATCTATTAGATGTATTGAAGGGTTCAGAAGGCTTGGGAAGTGCGGGGACGCGGTGGGGCGAGAGCTGGGCGCTCTGGGAGAGGCGGGGGCAGGCCGGGGGTCGGGGCCGCGGACCCCGCCGCCGCGCAAACTTCGCCCGCTCCGCTCCCGCCCGTTCCGAGGCCGCCATCCCCCTTGCAAGCATCTATTAGATGTATTGAAGGGTTCAGAAGGCTTGGGAAGTGCGGGGACGCGGTGGGGCGAGAGCTGGGCGCTCTGGGAGAGGCGGGGGCAGGCCGGGGGGCGGGGGGCGCGGACCCGCCGCCGCGCAAAATGCGCCCGCTCCGCTCCCGCCCGTTCCGAGGCCGCCAAACCCCTTGCAAGCATCTATTAGATGTATTGAAGGGTTCAGAAGGCTTGGGAAGTGCGGGGACGCGGTGGGGCGAGAGCTGGGCGCTCTGGGAGAGGCGGGGGCAGGCCGGGGGGCGGGGGGCGCGGACCCCGCCGCCGCGCAAAATTCGGCCCGCTCTGATCCCGCCCGTTCCGAGGCCGCCAACCCCCTTGCAAGCATCTATTAGATGTATTGAAGGGTTCAGAAGGCTTGGGAAGTGCGGGGACGCGGTGGGGCGAGAGCTGGGCGCTCTGGGAGAGGCGGGGGCAGGCCGGGGGGCGGGGGGCGCGGACCCGCCGCCGCGCAAACTTCGCCCGCTCTGATCCCGCCCGTTCCGAGGCCGCCAAACCCCTTGCAAGCATCTATTAGATGTATTGAAGGGTTCAGAAGGCTTGGGAAGTGCGGGGACGCGGTGGGGCGAGAGCTGGGCGCTCTGGGAGAGGCGGGGGCAGGCCGGGGGGCGGGGGGCGCGGACCCGCCGCCGCGCAAACTTCGCCCGCTCTGATCCCGCCCGTTCCGAGGCCGCCAACCCCTTGCAAGCATCTATTAGATGTATTGAAGGGTTCAGAAGGCTTGGGAAGTGCGGGGACGCGGTGGGGCGAGAGCTGGGCGCTCTGGGAGAGGCGGGGGCAGGCCGGGGGGCGGGGGCCGCGGACCCCGCCGCCGCGCAAAATCGGCCCGCTCCTGCTCCCGCCCGTTCCGAGGCCGCCAAACCCCTTGCAAGCATCTATTAGATGTATTGAAGGGTTCAGAAGGCTTGGGAAGTGCGGGGACGCGGTGGGGCGAGAGCTGGGCGCTCTGGGAGAGGCGGGGGCAGGCCGGGGGTCGGGGGCCGCGGACCCGCCGCCGCGCAAAATCGGCCCGCTCCGCTCCCGCCCGTTCCGAGGCCGCCATCCCCCTTGCAAGCATCTATTAGATGTATTGAAGGGTTCAGAAGGCTTGGGAAGTGCGGGGACGCGGTGGGGCGAGAGCTGGGCGCTCTGGGAGAGGCGGGGGCAGGCCGGGGGGCGGGGGGCGCGGACCCGCCGCCGCGCAAACTTCGCCCGCTCTGATCCCGCCCGTTCCGAGGCCGCCAACCCCTTGCAAGCATCTATTAGATGTATTGAAGGGTTCAGAAGGCTTGGGAAGTGCGGGGACGCGGTGGGGCGAGAGCTGGGCGCTCTGGGAGAGGCGGGGGCAGGCCGGGGGGCGGGGGCCGCGGACCCCGCCGCCGCGCAAACTTCGCCCGCTCCGCTCCCGCCCGTTCCGAGGCCGCCATCCCCCTTGCAAGCATCTATTAGATGTATTGAAGGGTTCAGAAGGCTTGGGAAGTGCGGGGACGCGGTGGGGCGAGAGCTGGGCGCTCTGGGAGAGGCGGGGGCAGGCCGGGGGGCGGGGGGCGCGGACCCGCCGCCGCGCAAACTTCGCCCGCTCTGATCCCGCCCGTTCCGAGGCCGCCAAACCCCTTGCAAGCATCTATTAGATGTATTGAAGGGTTCAGAAGGCTTGGGAAGTGCGGGGACGCGGTGGGGCGAGAGCTGGGCGCTCTGGGAGAGGCGGGGGCAGGCCGGGGGTCGGGGCCGCGGACCCCGCCGCCGCGCAAAATGCGCCCGCTCTGATCCCGCCCGTTCCGAGGCCGCCATCCCCCTTGCAAGCATCTATTAGATGTATTGAAGGGTTCAGAAGGCTTGGGAAGTGCGGGGACGCGGTGGGGCGAGAGCTGGGCGCTCTGGGAGAGGCGGGGGCAGGCCGGGGGGCGGGGGGCGCGGACCCGCCGCCGCGCAAACTTCGCCCGCTCTGATCCCGCCCGTTCCGAGGCCGCCAA
The DNA here is from genome assembly GCA_016858145.1 of Edaphochlamys debaryana. NCBI lineage: Eukaryota > Viridiplantae > Chlorophyta > Chlorophyceae > Chlamydomonadales > Edaphochlamys > Edaphochlamys debaryana. Next base: position 32,461 of record JAEHOE010000011.1, read on the forward strand.
ACCCCTTGCAAGCATCTATTAGATGTATTGAAGGGTTCAGAAGGCTTGGGAAGTGCGGGGACGCGGTGGGGCGAGAGCTGGGCGCTCTGGGAGAGGCGGGGGCAGGCCGGGGGGCGGGGGGCGCGGACCCGCCGCCGCGCAAAATGCGCCCGCTCTGATCCCGCCCGTTCCGAGGCCGCCATCCCCCTTGCAAGCATCTATTAGATGTATTGAAGGGTTCAGAAGGCTTGGGAAGTGCGGGGACGCGGTGGGGCGAGAGCTGGGCGCTCTGGGAGAGGCGGGGGCAGGCCGGGGGGCGGGGGGCGCGGACCCGCCGCCGCGCAAACTTCGCCCGCTCTGATCCCGCCCGTTCCGAGGCCGCCAAACCCCTTGCAAGCATCTATTAGATGTATTGAAGGGTTCAGAAGGCTTGGGAAGTGCGGGGACGCGGTGGGGCGAGAGCTGGGCGCTCTGGGAGAGGCGGGGGCAGGCCGGGGGGCGGGGGCCGCGGACCCCGCCGCCGCGCAAAATCGGCCCGCTCCTGCTCCCGCCCGTTCCGAGGCCGCCAATCCCCCTTGCAAGCATCTATTAGATGTATTGAAGGGTTCAGAAGGCTTGGGAAGTGCGGGGACGCGGTGGGGCGAGAGCTGGGCGCTCTGGGAGAGGCGGGGGCAGGCCGGGGGGCGGGGGGCGCGGACCCGCCGCCGCGCAAACTTCGCCCGCTCTGATCCCGCCCGTTCCGAGGCCGCCAAACCCCTTGCAAGCATCTATTAGATGTATTGAAGGGTTCAGAAGGCTTGGGAAGTGCGGGGACGCGGTGGGGCGAGAGCTGGGCGCTCTGGGAGAGGCGGGGGCAGGCCGGGGGTCGGGGCCGCGGACCCCGCCGCCGCGCAAAATCGCCCGCTCCTGCTCCCGCCCGTTCCGAGGCCGCCATCCCCCTTGCAAGCATCTATTAGATGTATTGAAGGGTTCAGAAGGCTTGGGAAGTGCGGGGACGCGGTGGGGCGAGAGCTGGGCGCTCTGGGAGAGGCGGGGGCAGGCCGGGGGGCGGGGGGCGCGGACCCGCCGCCGCGCAAACTTCGCCCGCTCTGATCCCGCCCGTTCCGAGGCCGCCAAACCCCTTGCAAGCATCTATTAGATGTATTGAAGGGTTCAGAAGGCTTGGGAAGTGCGGGGACGCGGTGGGGCGAGAGCTGGGCGCTCTGGGAGAGGCGGGGGCAGGCCGGGGGGCGGGGGCCGCGGACCCCGCCCCCGCGCAAAATCGGCCCGCTCCGCTCCCGCCCGTTCCGAGGCCGCCATCCCCCTTGCAAGCATCTATTAGATGTATTGAAGGGTTCAGAAGGCTTGGGAAGTGCGGGGACGCGGTGGGGCGAGAGCTGGGCGCTCTGGGAGAGGCGGGGGCAGGCCGGGGGGCGGGGGGCGCGGACCCGCCGCCGCGCAAACTTCGCCCGCTCTGATCCCGCCCGTTCCGAGGCCGCCAAACCCCTTGCAAGCATCTATTAGATGTATTGAAGGGTTCAGAAGGCTTGGGAAGTGCGGGGACGAGGTGGGGCGAGAGCTGGGCGCTCTGGGAGAGGCGGGGGCAGGCCGGGGGGCGGGGGGCCGCGGACCCCGCCGCCCGCGCAAAATGCGCCCGCTCTGATCCCGCCCGTTCCGAGGCCGCCAAACCCCTTGCAAGCATCTATTAGATGTATTGAAGGGTTCAGAAGGCTTGGGAAGTGCGGGGACGAGGTGGGGCGAGAGCTGGGCGCTCTGGGAGAGGCGGGGGCAGGCCGGGGGGCGGGGGGCGCGGACCCGCCGCCGCGCAAACTTCGCCCGCTCTGATCCCGCCCGTTCCGAGGCCGCCAAACCCCTTGCAAGCATCTATTAGATGTATTGAAGGGTTCAGAAGGCTTGGGAAGTGCGGGGACGAGGTGGGGCGAGAGCTGGGCGCTCTGGGAGAGGCGGGGGCAGGCCGGGGGGCGGGGGGCTGCGGACCCGCCGCCGCGCAAACTTCGCCCGCTCTGATCCCGCCCGTTCCGAGGCCGCCAATACCCCTTGCAAGCATCTATTAGATGTATTGAAGGGTTCAGAAGGCTTGGGAAGTGCGGGGACGCGGTGGGGCGAGAGCTGGGCGCTCTGGGAGAGGCGGGGGCAGGCCGGGGGGCGGGGGCCGCGGACCCGCCGCCGCGCAAAATGCGCCCGCTCTGATCCCGCCCGTTCCGAGGCCGCCAAACCCCTTGCAAGCATCTATTAGATGTATTGAAGGGTTCAGAAGGCTTGGGAAGTGCGGGGACGCGGTGGGGCGAGAGCTGGGCGCTCTGGGAGAGGCGGGGGCAGGCCGGGGGGCGGGGGCCGCGGACCCCGCCGCCGCGCAAAATCGGCCCGCTCCGCTCCCGCCCGTTCCGAGGCCGCCATCCCCCTTGCAAGCATCTATTAGATGTATTGAAGGGTTCAGAAGGCTTGGGAAGTGCGGGGACGCGGTGGGGCGAGAGCTGGGCGCTCTGGGAGAGGCGGGGGCAGGCCGGGGGGCGGGGGGCGCGGACCCGCCGCCGCGCAAAATGCGCCCGCTCTGATCCCGCCCGTTCCGAGGCCGCCAAACCCCTTGCAAGCATCTATTAGATGTATTGAAGGGTTCAGAAGGCTTGGGAAGTGCGGGGACGCGGTGGGGCGAGAGCTGGGCGCTCTGGGAGAGGCGGGGGCAGGCCGGGGGGCGGGGGGTGCGGACCCGCCGCCGCGCAAACTTCGCCCGCTCTGATCCCGCCCGTTCCGAGGCCGCCATCCCCCTTGCAAGCATCTATTAGATGTATTGAAGGGTTCAGAAGGCTTGGGAAGTGCGGGGACGCGGTGGGGCGAGAGCTGGGCGCTCTGGGAGAGGCGGGGGGCAGGCCGGGGGGCGGGGCCGCGGACCCCGCCCCCGCGCAAAATCGGCCCGCTCCGCTCCCGCCCGTTCCGAGGCCGCCAAACCCCTTGCAAGCATGTATTAGATGTATTGAAGGGTTCAGAAGGCTTGGGAAGTGCGGGGACGCGGTGGGGCGAGAGCTGGGCGCTCTGGGAGAGGCGGGGGCAGGCCGGGGGGCGGGGGGCGCGGACCCGCCGCCGCGCAAAATGCGCCCGCTCCGCTCCCGCCCGTTCCGAGGCCGCCATCCCCCTTGCAAGCATCTTTTAGATGTATTGAAGGGTTCAGAAGGCTTGGGAAGTGCGGGGACGAGGTGGGGCGAGAGCTGGGCGCTCTGGGAGAGGCGGGGGCAGGCCGGGGGGCGGGGGGCGCGGACCCGCCGCCGCGCAAACTTCGCCCGCTCTGATCCCGCCCGTTCCGAGGCCGCCAAACCCCTTGCAAGCATGTATTAGATGTATTGAAGGGTTCAGAAGGCTTGGGAAGTGCGGGGACGAGGTGGGGCGAGAGCTGGGCGCTCTGGGAGAGGCGGGGGCAGGCCGGGGGGCGGGGGCCGCGGACCCGCCGCCGCGCAAAATGCGCCCGCTCTGATCCCGCCCGTTCCGAGGCCGCCAAACCCCTTGCAAGCATCTATTAGATGTATTGAAGGGTTCAGAAGGCTTGGGAAGTGCGGGGACGAGGTGGGGCGAGAGCTGGGCGCTCTGGGAGAGGCGGGGGCAGGCCGGGGGGCGGGGGGTGCGGACCCGCCGCCGCGCAAAATGCGCCCGCTCTGATCCCGCCCGTTCCGAGGCCGCCAAACCCCTTGCAAGCATCTATTAGATGTATTGAAGGGTTCAGAAGGCTTGGGAAGTGCGGGGACGAGGTGGGGCGAGAGCTGGGCGCTCTGGGAGAGGCGGGGGCAGGCCGGCGGGCGGGGGGTGCGGACCCGCCGCCGCGCAAAATGCGCCCGCTCTGATCCCGCCCGTTCCGAGGCCGCCAAACCCCTTGCAAGCATCTCTTAGATGTATTGAAGGGTTCAGAAGGCTTGGGAAGTGCGGGGACGAGGTGGGGCGAGAGCTGGGCGCTCTGGGAGAGGCGGGGGCAGGCCGGGGGGCGGGGGGCGCGGACCCGCCGCCCCACCGCGTCCCCGCACCTCCCAAGCCTTCTGAACCCTTCAATACATCTAATAGATGCTTGCAAGGGGGTTGGCGGGCTTGGAACGGCCCGGAGCAGAGCGGGCCGATTTTGCGCGGAGGCGGGGTCCGCGGCCCCGGCCCCCGGCCTTCCCCCGGGTCTCCCAGAGCGCGCAGCTCTCGCCCCACCGCGTCCCCGCACCTCCCAAGCCTTCTCAACCCTTTAATACATATAATCGATGCTTGCAAGGGGGTTGGCGGGCTTGGAACGGCCCGGAGCAGAGCGGGCCGATTTTGCGCGGAGGCGGGGTCCGCGGCCCCGGCCCCCGGCCTGCCCCCACCTCTCCCAGAGCGCCCAGTTCTCACCCCACCTCGTCCCCGCACTTCCCAAGCCTTCTGAACCCTTCAATACATCTAATAGATGCTTGCAAGGGGTTTGGCGGCCTCGGAACGGGCGGGATCAGAGCGGGCGAAGTTTGCGCGGCGGCGGGTCCGCACCCCCCGCCCCCCGGCCTGCCCCCGCCTCTCCCAGAGCGCCCAGCTCTCGCCCCACCTCGTCCCCGCACTTCCCAAGCCTTTTGAACCCTTCAAGACATCTAAGAGATGCTTGCAAGGGGTTTGGCGGCCTCGGAGCGGGCGGGATCAGAGCGGGCGCCCCGCCCCACAGACTGTGCTTGTGCCTTTGGGTGGTCTCTTCTGCTTTGTGAGGTCGGTGGCTCTGACTTGTTTTCGTGGTTTCGGTTTCGGCTGGCCCTTGGTTTGTTGGTCAGCACCCTGTCTGCCGGGGCCCTTCTTGGGGTTTCCCGTTGAGCGCCAGCTGTACTGCAGCTGCCTTCTGCGCTTTTTGCTCCCCCGTCCTCGTCCCGTCTGGGTGGTTTACGTTGCTTGGCAGTCTTTCTCCTCGGTGTTTCCTTTTGGGCTGTGGTTTGCTCAGGTGGTGCCTCCTGTCGCGTGGTCCGGCAGGTGTTGGGGCTCCCGGCTCCCTCTCTTCCTCCCTCCTGTCCTGTAACTTCCCCCAGAGTCAAAAAAAGACCAAGTGAGGTGATGCAGCTTTTGCTGAACTGGGAACGACAGGGGACTTCCGGGGGTGAAGCCCACACAGTGTGGGCCCCCACCCCCGGGTGTGGGCCCGGCGGGTGTGCGGCCCGGGGGTCCCCAGCGCTGACGTGTGCAGCGCATGCAGCGTAGTCCGGTCTGTCCGGACGACGAGCGGTGCGGACCTGACTGACTCCACGCAAGCCAATAGCGCACACACCGGTAGCTCCCAAACCCCGACTTGCTAGGCCACAAGGTTCGTGTCCGCTGCGCCATATGTACGCCCAGCAACCGGCCGGCACCTAGGCGCAACATTGCTGCCGTCACGCAAGAACCCGCATCCCCCGCCTGCCATCCTCCCACACCCGCGTACGGTGGCCATCTATCCTTGAAGCCAAATGTAAGATCCATCGGCCCAGTGCTGAAGGCCAGACAGGGGACGGTGGGGGACGCGGAGGGCACGCGCAGCTCCGGGCCCCAGTCACCTTGCGGCCATGGCAACATCAAGCAGGGTGCGTGGCGTAGGGGTGCGGCGAGGGGTGCGGCGGCGGGTCCGGGGTGCGTCCCGGCCACTCGCATGGAAGGAAGTGCGACTGTAACTGCGATTGCCAAGTAACAGAACCAGAGCGCCCCGAGAAGTGTGAGCTCTAAAGCTAGTGGGCCGACATGCGCATCTGGCGACGACCTCGGGCCGCCGGCAACTTGCGATGCTCACGTCAGAGCGGCACGTTTGATGCGCGTATGAGCTGTGGTGGGCTTCGGGAGCCTGCGGCTGCGTGATGAAGGGCGACAATGCGGGCCAAGGAAGGTGCTGGGCCCGAGTCAAGGAAGGTGCTGGGCCCGGGGTGTTGGCCCGGCGTGCACGAGGCGAGGCACCCCGATTAGCGGCGATGCCCAGCTCAGAGCGGCACGACGAAGGAGCCTACGAACGGAGCTGGGCTTCGCAGGCACCCGCGCGGCCCGAAGGCGTGAGGCGTGCGGACATTGTCCCGAGCACGTAGAGCGAGGCCGAGCGCGAGGACAAGCTCGCTCGTGGGCGCGCCGAAGCGGCCTCCGAAACGTCCAAGGGGTACTTGACTTTCTCCTCAACCCCATAAGGCATTTGGGGGGGCGCCAGGGCGCGAAAAGATTCCCCGGTCAAGTTTGTGACCGTTGGGCATGCCGGAAAAGCTCTCGCACACCGCACACGCGGCGACCCAGTTGCCGCTGGTGGCGCCGTGCATCAGGTAATTGTAAAGGCAAGGTCCTGCTTGGATGAACGAAGCTCGCCCTGCGGCGGTCGCGAAGATGGCTCGCGCGATGCTGACAGTATCTCGCTCCGCGCTCGCTATCTCGCGCCCCCGCTGGCGACGGGACCTCCGCCGTAGGCCTCCGTATCGTTAGGCGGGGTCGGGCGCGCGATTGCGGCCTCCCTGCACGCGCAAGACAACTGAAGACACATCCGAGACATTCCGACACCGATCTCGGGATACATGGGCTGCATAAAATAAAAAAAGACCCGACGACCATCCTCGGCCCCCTGCCCCCCAGGTTGCACAGCCAGCCCGGTCGCACCCACGGAGGGCAGGGTGTCCTTTTCTCTTTGTTTCTCTGTCCAAAACGCCAAGCCCCTTTTTGGCACTGATGAGCTATAGCTTTGTAGCTGCTCAAAAACCCTTACATAGTTATGGCTCACCCTCTGGGGGGATGGTTTGGAGTCCAGACCCTCACTCTAGCACCCCCTGCTAGTGTAGACTGGCTTGAATGGCCTTCGTATAGCGTAAGGATGCCAGGTACCGCTTTTGGGCTCCTGAGTCGCTCGCGGTCACGGAGAACTGGATGGGGTCCAATTTGCGGGCGGGGGCGGGGCTGGGTACGTGTCGCCGATTGACGCTTGAACACAGCAGCTATGGACGCCCAGCCCCTTTGATGAGCCTATGTACTATATGGAGGCACTTAGAACACTTCCGGCGTGTATTGGTAATGGTCGCTGGGACCGCGAAAAGTGGGCATGCCGACCTTCGCCTTCCTCAACAAGGCTGCACAGCCCCAGCCGGCCCTCCCACTGGCCGTTTACCGCCATAAAGAGCCTTAGGTGCCTCCGCCAGGCCTCTGCAAGACCTCACTCGCGTGACATGCAAGTGCGTGTCGCGACGGCTTGCACAAAACATCACTATCCATGCCCGCAATCGCATATCTAGGCTGCTATGAGGCTATATGTGTCATTGGAGACAAGTTGGGCTTTGGACACCCGCGGCTCTATCGCAAGTTCCGAAGTGCACCCGTGCTGCGCACAGCCTCATCATCATTTATTATTTCTCTAAAATGAGGCTTACATGGTGGCTCGGAGGCCAGGAGACCCACCGACAACGAGGACCCAGCGAGGGCACGAGCAAACCAGCAAAACACTCAAACCAGACAGGACAGGGACAAGGACAAGGACATGGACAGAAGAGGTCCTCAAGGGACCGGGGCGAAACCTCGTAAAGCCCACCAAACAGGCCCCCGTTGTCAGGGTTCTCCGGGGCCTCTGCATGCCTGCAACCCTGGTTGGCCTTCGGGACATGTGTGCGCTGCACATTTTCCCAGCTAAGAGCTGACTGCTTGCACGGCCAAACCTGTCCGCCTCTGGCCTCCTACATCACCCGGCTGATCCAACGCCTTCTCAGAGGTCCATGAGGTTGACGGGCCCTGCCTTGGCCCCCGCCCCGCCTGCGCCGCCGCCCCCGCCAGGCGTCCCTGTGCCTGCCGAGCTCCGAGCCCCCGCCCCAAGCCCTTGCTGTCCCGCCTGAGCTCCCCATGCACCCCCCCCCGCGGGCCCTTGCGCCCACGACGCCATGCCTCCGCCTCCGCCCCCGCCTCCGGTCCCAGCCGCTAGGCCGCTCAGTCCTGCAGCACCGCTACGCGCGGGCCACTCATGGCCCGACCCCGCACCCGAGCCCCCGAAGCCCCCATAGCCGCCTGCACCTCCGCTGGCCGCCGGACCCGCAACAGCGTCGCTTCCCGCAAAGGGGTCTCGCGGGTCTCGCGGCGCTGTCCGCGCAATGGCCCCTGCCCCTGCTGGCACTGGCCCCTGCGGCCCAGCGGTCGCAGGGGCCGTGGGCGCCTGGCTCCAGCCGCCCCCGCCGCCGCCAGCGCCCACTGCTGAGGAGCTCAACCCCCAGCCGGATGACTGCGTAGCGTGGGGTGGGGAGGGGGCCGTGGGGACGGCCCCCAGACCCTGCGCCGCCCCACCCGCCACGCCTACGCCTCCAGAGCCCGGGTAGCCATTGCCGTTGGCGCTCCCTGCGGCGGCGCCTGGGACCGTGTTCTGCCCTCCGCCTAGGCCGCCCCAGCCGCTGCTGCCGCCGGCACCCATGCCGGCGGCAGCGCTGCCGGCTCCGCGCATAGTGGCAGCGGGCGTGGGGGCGGACGGCACAGCCGGAGCCGGGGCCGGGGCGGAAGTGGGAGCGGGCCAGGCGTAGGACGCAGAGCCAGCCGTGTGAGAAGCGTGGGAGGTGGAGGCAGCGGGCGCAGCGGGTGCAGCCGCGGGGGCGCCCGTCCCCGCCCCCAGCCCCCCCTTGGTCCCCGGCCCCCCGGTCCACGTGGTCACCGCCACCGCCCCGCTGCCGCCGCTACCCGAGGCGCCGCTCGCCTGGGGCGCAGTGGGGCGGGGGTGGGGGGGGGCAGTTTGGGAGGCAACGTGAGCCAGACACGACCCGTCGGCAGCACTGTGATGGCAGCATGTAGGCCTGTGTGTCAGAAAGGAAACGAACAGCACCCCTACCGGCATCCCTTTGGCGGTCCCAGCCCCAGCCCTGCCGCCTGCCCCCCACCGCACCTCGGGCCGCCCCGCGCTGCTCCAGGACGCACCCCCCGCCGCCGCAGGCACCGCCCCCTGCGCCTGGGGCCCTGCGCCCAGCCCCAGCCCCGCCGCCAGGCCCGCCGCGCCCCCCGCGGCCGCCGCGCCGCCCTCGGCCCGGCTGGCGGCGGCCTCCTCGGCGGCCCGGACCACCCTCGTCAGCATGCGCTGGGGGGGAGGGGGGGGAGCGGATGGGGGGAGAAAAAGGAGGCGGCGGCGGAGGGGTGATCACGCACTGAGCCGGGTGGGGGTTTGTGTAACTCGCGCAAGCCGGGGACACAGGAGCTCGGCGGTCGCTAAGACGCGGAGTCCGAAGCAAGCCACCATGTAAGCCTCATCTCAGAGAAAAAATAAAAAGCCCATCCCATGTTCACGAAGGGACGAGGGCAAATGGTGGAAATGCCAGGATGTTGAGAGGGCGGGCAGATGCACTGCCCTGCGCACAGCACTGCCCCTACCGTGCGCCCGCCTCGCTCCCAAACCCCTAAACTCCTCCCCTCCCTCCCCTCCCCTCCTCCCCCTCGCCCACCTGCACCGCCCCCGCCAGCCCCGCCAGCTGCGCCCCGCTCAGCCCCGGCGCCAACAGCTGCGGCGTCAGCAGCGGCAGCAGGCGTCCGGCGGCGGCGGCGGGGCCCCAGGCGGGCGCCCGCGCCAGCGCCTCCGCCAGCCCCGCCACCGCCAGCAGCGTGCCGCCGCTGGGGTCCACCGCCAGGAGCTGGGGGGGGGGAGAGGGGGAAAAGAGGAGGGGAAGGAGGATTGAGGAGGAGGCGGGTGATGAAATGGTAGGCGGGGGAGAGGCATCCCCGCTTCGTGGCGGCACCGTGGTGTGGAGCGACACAAGGCCACACAAGGCCCCCCCCCCGCCCCCCCCGTGGTGTGGAGCGGACACAAGGCCACAAGGGCCCCCCCCCCCCCCTGTGTGTGGAGCGACAATCAGGGCCACAAGGCCCCCCCCCCCCCCCCTGGTTGACCCCCACGGCCACAAGGCCCCCCCCCCCCCCCGTGGTGTGGAGCGACACAAAGGCCACACGGCCCCCCCCCCGCACCCCCCCCCGTGGCCCCCCGTGTGTGGAGCGACACAAGGCCACAAGGCCCCCCTCCCCCCCCGTGGTGGTGGGAGCGACACAAGGCCACAAGGCCCCCCCCCCCCCGTGGTGTAGGAGCGACACACAAGGCCACAATGCCCCCCCCCCCGCTCTCCGTGGTGTGGAGCTGACACAAGGCCACAAGGGCCCCCCCCCCCCCCCGTGGTGTGGAGCGACACAAGGCCACAAGGCCCACCCCCCCCCCCCGTGGTGTGGAGCGGACACAAGGCCACAGGCCCCCCCCCCCCCCGTGGTGTGGAGCGACACAAGGCCACAAGGCCCCCCCCCCCCGCCGTGGTGTGGAGCGACACAAGTCCACAAGCCCCCCCCCCCCCCTTGTGTGGAGCGACACAAGGCCACAAGGCCACCCCCCCCCCCGCCGTGGTGGTGGGAGCGACACAAGGCCACAAGGCCCCCCCCCCCCCGTGAGTGTGGAGCGACACAAGGCCACAAGGCACCCCCCCCCCCCGTGGTGTGGAGCGACACAAGGCCACACGGCCCCCCCCCCCGTGGTGTGGAGCGCACAAAGGCCACAAGGCCCCCCCCCCCCGTGGTGTGGAGCGACACAAGGCCACAAGGCCACCACCCCCCCCCCCTTGGTGTGGAGCGACACAAGGCCACAAAGGCCACCCCCCCCCCCCGTGGTGTGGAGCGACACAAGGCCACAAGGCCCCCCCCCCCCCCCCCCCCCCGTGGTGTGGAGCGACACAAGGCCACAAGGCCCCCCCCCCCCCCCCGTGGTGTGGAGCGACGTGCGAGGCACATGCGGCGCACAAGCCCCCCCCCCCCGTGGTGTGGAGCGACACAAGGCCACAAGGCCCCCCCCCCGTGGTGTGGAGCGACACAAGGCCACAAGGCCCCCCCCCCCCCCCCCGTGGTGTGGAGCGACACAAGGCCACAAGGCCCCCCCCCCCCCCCCGTGGTGTGGGGCGACACAAGGCCACAAGGCCCCCCCCCCCCCCGTGGTGTGGAGCGACGTGCGAGGCACATGCGGCGCACAAGCCCCCCCCCCCCCGTGGTGTGGAGCGACACAAGGCCACAAGGCCCCCCCCCCCCCCGTGGTGTGGAGCGACACAAGGCCACAAGGCCCCCCCCCCCCCCGTGGTGTGGAGCGACACAAGGCCACAAGGCCCCCCCCCCCCCCGTGGTGTGGAGCGACACAAGGCCACAAGGCCCCCCCCCCCCCGTGTGTGGAGCGACGTGCGAGGCACATGCGGCGCACAAGCCCCCCCCCCCCCGTGGTGTGGAGCGACACAAGGCCACAAGGCCCCCCCCCCCCCGTGGTGTGGAGCGACACAAGGCCACAATGGCCCCCCCCCCCCCCCGTGGTGTGGAGCGACACAAGGCCACAAGGCCCCCCCCCCCCCCCCGTGGTGTGGAGCGACACAAGGCCACAAGGCCCCCCCCCCCCCCCGTGGTGTGGAGCGACACAAGGCCACAAGGCCACCCCCCCCCCCCGTGGTGTGGGAGCGACGTGCGAGGCACATGCGGGCGCACAAGCCCCCCCCCCCGTGTGTGGAGCGACACAAGGCCACAAGGCCACCCCCCCCCCCCGTGGTGGTGGAGCGACACAAGGCCACAAGGCCCCCCCCCCCCCGTGGTGTGGAGCGACGTGCGAGGCACATGCGGCGCACAAGCCCCCCCCCCCCGTGGTGTGGAGCGACACAAGGCCACAAGGCCCCCCCCCCCCCCGTGGTGTGGAGCGACACAAGGCCACAAGGCCCCCCCCCCCCCCGTGGTGTGGAGCGACACAAGGCCACAAGGCCCCCCCCCCCCCCGTGTGTGGAGCGACACAAGGCCACAAGGCCCCCCCCCCCCCGTGGTGTGGAGCGACGTGCGAGGCACATGCGGCGCACAAGCCCCCCCCCCCGTGGTGTGGAGCGACACAAGGCCACAAGGCCCCACCCCCCCCCGTGGTGTGGAGCGACACAAGGCCACAAGGCCCCCCCCCCCCCCGTGGTGTGGAGCGACACAAGGCCACAAGGCCCCCCCCCCCCCCCGTGGTGTGGAGCGACACAAGGCACAAGGCCCCCCCCCCCCCCGTGGTGTGGAGCGACACAAGGCCACAAGGCCCCCCCCCCCCCGTGGTGTGGAGCGACACAAGGCCACAAGGCCACCCCCCCCCCCGTGGTGTGGAGCGACACAAGGCCACAAGGCCCCCCCCCCCCCCGTGGGGGGGGGCGCCACAAGGCCACAAGGCCCCCCCCCCCCCCCGTGGTGTGGAGCGACACAAGGCCACAAGGCCCCCCCCCCCCCCCGTGGTGTGGAGCGACACAAGGCCACAAGGCCACCCCCCCCCCCCCCGTGGTGTGGAGCGACACAAGGCCACAAGGCCCCCCCCCCCCGTGGTGTGGAGCGACACAAGGCCACAAGGCCCCCCCCCCCCCCGTGGTGTGGAGCGACACAAGGCACAAGGCCCCCCCCCCCCCGTGGTGTGGAGCGACACAAGGCCACAAGGCCCCCCCCCCCCCCCCCCGTGGTGTGGAGCGACACAAGGCCACAAGGCCCCCCCCCCCCCCCGTGGTGTGGAGCGACGTGCGAGGCACATGCGGCGCACAAGGCCCCCCCCCCCCGTGGTGTGGAGCGACGTGCGAGGCACATGCGGCGCACAGCCCCCCCCCCCCCGTGGTGTGGAGCGACACAAGGCCACAAGGCCCCCCCCCCCCCCCCCCGTGGTGTGAGCGACACAAGGGCCACAAGGCCCCCCCCCCCCCCCCGTGGTGTGGAGCGACACAAGGCCACAAGGCCCCCCCCCCCCCCCGTGGTGTGGAGCGACGTGCGAGGCACATGCGGCGCACAAGGCCCCCCCCCCCCCGTGGTGTGGAGCGACGTGCGAGGCACATGCGGCGCACAAGGCCCCCCCCCCCCCCCCCCGGCCCACCTGTGTGCAGGTGGCGACCAGCGCCTCGCCCTCGGAGCGGTCCACCTGGGGGGGGAGGGGTGGGGGGGAGGGGGAGTTTGAAGCCGAGCAGAAGAGCGTCTTTACGCCTGGTGGGGTTGGAGGGGGGAGGGGTCCCCGGCCCGGACGGCGCCACTCAACCCCCCAGCGAAGGATAAGCGATCCACCCTGCATGGCCCATGCCTCCAGGCTATTCCAAGCGTGCCTGGCAAGGGAACTTACGCATGCCCCGGCATCTTTTCCTCTGATCCCGTTCCCCCCTCCCTCCCCTCGCCCCCCCCCCCCACCCCCCCCACCTTGTCCGCCACCGCCGCCATGAGCCCCAGCCCCGCCGCCCGCACCCCCGCGCTGGTGGTGCGCCCCACGGCCCCGCGGAGGCCGGGCAGCAGCCGGGAGTATACCTGGGGGGTTGGGAGGGGTGGAGGGTGGAGGGGGGGGAGGGAGGCGGGGAGGCGGAAGAGGTGAAAGGTGGCGCGTGTGCGAGGGGCTGGGCCATGCGTGAATGAGCGAGCACCCTCCCCCAGCTCCCTCCCCATACCTGCTTGGAGCGGGCGTCCAGCAGCCCCCCCGCCAGCAGCCGCTGCAGAGCCGCCAGCGCTGCCAGGGCCACGCGGGGGTCGGAGGGGGCGGGGCCCGCCCCTGCCCCCGCCCCCGCCCCATCGGTGCCCGTGACTGCGCGCAGCAGCAGCGGCAGCAGCAGCCGGTCCTGCGTGGGCCTGGGCGGGGTGGGGAGGGGGAGGGGGAGGGAGGGGTTTGAGCGGTCTGATCAGTTGGTGAAACAACGGATGAGGGTGTGGTGCACAGCCGGTAGCCTGGAGCTTGGGCACCCATGCGGATCTTCAGTGAGGGCCCCGATCCCGCAACACCTCTCCCATCCTCCCCCTCCCCCCTCCTCCCTCCCCCTCTTCCTCCCCCGCCCGCCCCCCCCCCCCGGTGCGCCCACCCGTCCATGAGTGCCGCCAGCGCCTCCGCCTGAGCCACCAGCGCCCCCAGCAGCGCCGCATCCGAGCCCCCTGCTCCCGCCCCACCCCCTCCCCCTCCTGCCCCCGCCCCCACGACCCCTCCTCCCCCCCCTGTGGCCCCTCCCCCCGCCGCCTCCATGAGGGGGCCCAGGGCGGGCAGCGCCAGGGCGGCGAAGGCGGTGCGGCCCAGGCGCCCGCACACCCCCAGGGCCACGGGCAGGGCCGCGGCCGCCACCGGCCCGCCGCCGCGCAGCTCCTGGGGAGGGAGGGGGTGGGAAGGAGGGGCGAGCGATGTGCATGGCGGTCAGGGGTGGCTCTGGGCCCGGTCAGCGCGTGCATGGGAGTCCATCGACAGGTTTGCAACCTCCCCACAGCCCCGCCCTCTGCCCTTTCCCTTTCCCCGCCTCCCCCCCCTGCCTGCAGCAGTGCCGGCAGCACCCTCCCCGCCAGCAGGCGGTCGCTGAGGGCCGCCCAGGGGGGCGAGCGGGGCTCACCGGGGGCGGAGGCCGCAGCGCCCGGCGCCGCCCCTTCCGCTCCTCCCCCCGCTGCCCCCCCGGTGGTCCGCCCCACGCCGAAGTCCGCGAGGAAGGCCAGCTTGTGGCGGGGCTCGGCCTGGGGTCGGGAGGGGGTCGGGAGAGGGGGGTTTTGGTGGGGTGGGGGTCCGAGCGAAGGGCCCGGCAGATGACGTGCGTGAGCCAGGAGCCAGGAGCCAGGAGCCGAGGGACGGCACCCCCATCCACACGGGCTACCCGCACCCTCCCCGCCCTTCCCCTTCCGCCCCCCCTCCCCCCCCACCTGCATCATGCCCTCCAGGAAGCGCAGTGCGCGCAGCGAGGGGTCCGCCTCGAACCAGCCCCACGAGGCCAGCGCCGCGGGGGAGGGGCGCAGCGAGGGCTGCGGCGACAGCAGCGACAGCAGCGGGCCTGGGGGGGAGGGGGGGGGAGGAATGGGCAGTGGGGATGGGTGAGAGGGGGCGGGGGTGCATGGGCTGTGGTGGAAGCGCGGGCGGAGAGGCCCGGGAGGTGGATGGCGGTGGGGGACTCGGGCAGCGTAGTACAGCACCTCCGCAGCAACCCCTAAGCCGCATCCGCCCCGTTGCTGCCCGTCCATTGGCCCTGCTTCCTACCCTCGTCCCCATCCGATCCCACCCCAGCCCCACGCACCTCGCAGCTCCGCCGGCAGCCGCGCCGCCTCCGCCGCCAGCGGCCCCGGCCCCGCCCCTCCTCCCCCCGCCCCGCCCCCCGTCAGCGCCGCCAGCGCCGCCACCCGCGCCCCGTACGCCTGCACGCTGCACCGCACCGGCAGCAGCTGGAAGGGCGAGCCCTCGCCCCCCCCCTGGCCCCCCTGCCCGCCCCCGCCCCCGTGGCCCCAGTCACCGCTGAGCGCCCCCGCGCCCCCCGCCTCCAGGGCCGCAGCGGAGCATGCCAGCGCCGCCTCCCACACCAGCGCCCCCAGCGAGAAGGCGTCGGCGGCTGCCAGGGAGCCGGGTCCACCCGGGCCCAGGCTGGACCCGTACAGGCCCCAGGGCGCGGCCCCGCCCGGGGGAGCCACCAGCTCGGGCGCCGAGTAGGCCAGCTGGGGCTGCAGTGGTTTGGGGAGGGGGGGAAGAAGAGGGACGCGGGAAGAGGGTTGGGATGTGAGACGGGTGAATGGTGATGCCGTGTGCATCCACAGCACGGGGGCACGTGCTCAAGGGGACAGACCCCATCCTCCCAGGCTGCTTTGGGCCCACCAGCCTGCGGGCACGTACCATGCCGCCTCCACCCACCCCCTGAAGTCGGCCAGCTCCCTCTCCCCCAGCCCCTCCCCCTCTCCTGTCCCCACCCGCGACAGCTCCTCGTGCAGAGGGGGGAAGGGGTCGCCGTAGGCGTAGGGGGGGCCGTCGGAGGGGTCCCAGCCCTGCCCCTGCCCCCCCGCCCCCGGCCCCCCCTCCAGGGGCAGGGCAAAGGCCAGCCCCGCTAGCTTCCAGCTGCCGTCAGCCGCCACCACCACGTTCTGACGGGGGGAGGAGGGGGAGGGGGCCGGTGGAGGGAAGGGGAGACGGGGCGGGGTGTCTCCAGTTCCGCGGTGGGGTCGAGGTAAGGGAGGAGGGAGCTCCCTCTCGCACGCCCTCTCGCATACACGCACACGAGACCCACCCACGGGCTCGCGCTGCTCTCGTCGCTCACACAGGGTCAGCGCCCCCGCCCCCCCCCCCCCCACACACACACACAAGCCCCCATACACGCACCTGCGGCGACACCCCCCCGTGCGCCAGGTGCGCCGCTGCGTGCACGAAGGCCAGCGCCTCGGCCAGCTGGAGCAGCCCCAGCTTGGCCTCGAGGGGGGACAGGGGGGAGGGGGCGGGGGAGGAGCTGTGGCCCCCCTGCCCCCCCTGCCCCCCCTGCGCCCCCGGCAGCGGCAGGGCCTCGCGCAGGCAGCCCCGCACCGCCTCCGTGACCAGAACCATCTGGGTGGGGGGAGGGAGGGGGGGGGGGTGATGTTTGACGCATGCGAGACCGGAGAGCCCGGGAGATGTGATGCAAGAGCTGGGAGGTCAAGGGCGGGAGATGGAACGTTGTGCTTTTGGGGCTCGTCCCGGCCTGCCCTGGCAATGGTTGGTCGTGACAGCCCACAGTCTCCTCCGTCGCACGCTATTCACCCTCCCACCTCAAACCCTGTCCCTGAACCCCCCCCCCCCCCGCCGCACACCCACGTGCGCGGCGGTCTCCTCCAGCGGCAGGATGACCCGCACCACCCCCGGGTGCTTGAGCTGGGGTGAAGAGGGGGGGCGAGGTGGGAGGGAGGAAAGGGGCGGGGCTCAGACAACGCGGCGGACCAGGGGCGGGGCAGACGGCAGAGGGCGAGGCGGCAGCTTCCCCCCACGGGCAACCATCGCAAGGAGCTGCCCGTAGCCGGCCGCCTGGACGAGCGCATGCTGACTTCCAACCCCTCCTGCGCTCCTGCCCTCGCCCTCGCCCACGCCTAGCCCCACCCCCCAGGCCCGCCCAGGCCCCACCCGGGTCATGGCGGCGCACGCCTGCCGCTGCCGCCGGAACACCCCCTCCCAGCGCTGCGCCGCGGAGGGGGGGTGGCCGCCGCCGGGGCCGTGCAGTCCGGGGCCTGAGGTGCTCAGGTCCGCACCGCTGCGGGGAGGGGAGGGCGGGCGGGTGGGTGGGGTTACGGGGGAACGGGCGTGGGACGGTGGGGCGTTGCCTCAGGACGTAGAGGCGCCCGGAGCAGGGACTATCCCCGTGCAGCCCCTGCAGAAGGGACCAGTTGTGTCACGCGCAGCGGTGCGCAGTTGGAGGCTCGTGGGCCTCAGCCACGCCTCAGCCAGCCCCTACATGCCCCGGCAACTCCCAATGCGCACACGCGTGCCCCTGCCCAGGACGTGCCCCTGCACAGGACGTGCCCCTTGCACTCGAGGCCTCGCCCTCCTAGCCCCTTCCCCTTCCCCTCCCCCTCCCACGACCCTCCGCCGCCCTCCTCACCCCCGCGCCATGAGCTCCCGCTTGTCCAGCACCCACACGCTGACCTCCCGCACCACCGCATGGTGCGAGCGGGCGGTGCCGGCGTAGATGCGCCAGCTGCGGAGGGGGGAAGGAGGGGAAGGAGCGGGGCAGGGGTGACCGGGACTCGAGGAGGCTACGTGTAGCCAGGGGCTACCCCCGAGTCAGGGGCAGCTCGCCGGTTGGCAGTTACGGGCGCTGGGGCAGCTCCAAGCTCTGCGCCAGTGGCGTCCCGCGGCCGTTCTCTTCGCCCTGCTCACAGGCCGTGCGGGCCGACGGTGCCCACGGGGGTGCCGTTGATGGCATACTCCTGTTGGGCTTTGGTGTTTTGCCCAATCGCTGCCAACACCGGCAGGCTCTTTGCAAGCTCATTCGCGAACCCTGTTGCACCCTGGGCAATTTGCTTCAGCGCCTGCTGAAACATGGCTTCCGTCTAGGGTCGATCGACCACACGCGCGTGCTCTCCCTAGCCTTTCGCCATGGCTAGCAGTGTGCAGTATCGCAGTACGTGTTTGAGCGGGTACAGTGTGGTGCCAGACCTCCACGCCATCGTGCCTTCATCTGGCTCCCGGCTGTCATCGACTGCCCCCCACGTCGCCGGAGGACAGAGAGCCCCACACAGAGCAGCCCAGGTCACTCATTGGGCCTCTCTAGCTACGCCTGACTAACTCGACGAAACATGGCGTCCCCCCGACGGGCGCCGCTGGTGCTCGCATGTCTACTCGGCGCGGCAGCCCTCGCGTCCGCGTTCGAGCCCCCACGCATCCTGGTAGAGGTCAGTAAAGATCGGCTAACGTAATCGTGGTATGGGTGAACGCGCGGAGAGCCCGCCGGCGTGGCGCATGGCCTCCGCCTGCCACGTGCTCGCGGCCTGGGCCGACGCAGCTCGCCGGCGGCCACTTGCTCAGCTCAGCTGCGTGGACCGTGCGCTTCATCAGGGCCGGAAGCGGGCTGGTTGCTCCAAACCCTAGCCCCAGGCGGCCATCCATCCGCCCATTCAACCTCGGTCCTCCAATCTTTACCCTTCACCCCCGCAGCTGTTCGTCATGTCCCGCTGCCCCGACGCGCGGCGCTGCGAGGAGCGCATGGAGGCGCTGGTGCAGCGCATCGGGCCGCTGCTGGACATGCGCACGGTGGGTGGGGGCGGGGGGCCGCTGCTGGACATCGCACGGTGGATGTGGGGGGGGGGAGGAAGGAAGGGAAGCCGGAGGAGCGAGACCAGAGCGTGGGCCGAGGCCCGAGGGAGCTGGGGGCCTGGGTGACGAGACGTTCCAGGGCATTCCATGAGGAGGTCACGAAGCTGCCACTGAACTGGTCTGCTGGGCATCCCGGGCCAGACCGCATCGGCGGCGCTGGCGGGGGCAGGGCCGGGAGGCTGCCTGCAGAGCCACGTCCTCAAGGCCGTGCAGCCACCGCCGCCCCCAGGCGTCTCCCCCTTCCACCACCACCACCCTCTGCCCCACCTCTGCCCTCTGCCCTCGTCTTCCCCGCGTCCACCCCCACCGACCGCGCAGGTCTACATTGCCGACGTGGGCAGCGACAAGCGGCTGAAGCAGGTGACCTGTAAGCACGGCCCCGCGGAGTGCGCGGGGGATGCGCAGCAGCTGTGCGCCGCGTGAGCAGGGGGGCAGGGGGGGGAGGGGCAAGGGAGGGGAGGAGACTTCGGGGACATGGGGCCGTGGGGAGAGGGTGGACGGGTCGTGTTGAAGCGTGTGGCTCCTCAGCGATGGGCCCCTTACCACTTCGAGACCCTGTCAGGTTGCTTTGCCATGGGCACGCATCGGTCCGTGCCCATGGCGTGCACGCTCACGGGTCAACTGGAGGGCCCGACTCCCACACACTCCCCCTGCGCCTCACCGCGCCTACGCTTTACCTGGCCTTTACACGAGCAGCCCTGAACACACCCTGCCTCCCCGCCTCCTGTCCCACGGTGCGTTTCCCGTCCCCCACCCCCCCCACCCCCCTTGACGCAGCGCCTATGGCCGCACGGACGGCGCCCCGGGTGAGCCGGCCGACCCCTACGCCCTGGGCTGGCGCTTCCTGCAGTGCCAGAACGACGACTTCGCCAGCGTGGGGGACGTGCAGCTGGCGGAGAAGTGCCTCGAGGTGCGGCTGGGGTCGTGGGAGGGGATGCGGTTGCTGGGAGGCGTGCTACGTGGGGTTTCCATCAAGGGAGATGACCGGTGACAGGGGCGGGCGAGGGTGGTGGATGTTCCGAGGAGTGGGGTTGGCGTGCAGCTGGCGGAGACGAGGGTCTTTGGCGTGGGGGCGGTGGGATGCGGGTATGGAACAGGGGCCTGCAGCTGCTTGCCACCACCCGACCCCCTCTTGCCCCCCTCTCCACCCCCATCCCCACCTGCCCCTCGCCCTCCCCCCCCCAGGTTGCCGGCTTCAACTCCACCCAGGCCGCCGGCGCCATCGGCTGCTGGGCCGGCAAGGAGGGCGACCGCCTGCTCTACGCCTCCGCCTCCGAGGCCTCCTGGCGCCGCGTGGCCAAGTCCTGCACCATCTACGTGGACCGCCTCTACCGCTGCACGCACGACGGAGCCACGTGGTGGGGGGGGGGGCAGGGTGGGGGAGAGGGGTGCAGGGGGGAGAGGGGGGGAGGGGGCGGATGAGGTGGCGTGTGCTCGGTGTGGGCCGGGGAGGGGTGGCGAGGGCTGCCGGACAACCGCTGGCGATGTCTGGGGTGCGGCAGAGGTCGAGGGCCAGGGGCTGGAGGGCCGAGGCAAGCCACGTGTCGGAACCAGAGCTCCGTTTCCTAGTTCCGCTCTCTCGGTCCCCCCTCGCCCTCCCACCCAGGTACGACTGCCCCGGTGGCTCCGAGGTGGATGACTTCGTGGCGACCGTGTGCGCTGCGTACGCGGACGCAGGTGAGGGGGGGTGGGTGGGGGGGGCTTGGGGGTGGGAGGGCTCGTCATGCCTGGGCTCCGCCGCAGATGGGTTCGTTTCGGGAGAAATGGGAAAGGTGGGACGACGAGCGGGACAGTTAGGAAAGTGTGCCCGGGAGGTACGATGCGCAGGTTCCCCTACTTCCTTGGCCTCGCCAGGCACGGCCCTCCTTAATAACCGCTGCATCCCACCGGCTGCCCCCTCACCCCCCTCCCACCCGCCCAGGCGGTGACTGGCCCCAGGACCTGTGCGGCCCCGCCCCCGACCCGGAGACCCGCGCGCACCTGCGCCTGGGCGGCCGGGGGGAGGGCGCGGAGCAGCAGGCGGCCACCGTGGAGGCGTGAGCGGGGGGCGTGCGTGGGCCACGCGACCGGGCCCGGACAGTTGACCGCTACGTGTGAGGACACTACGCGAGTGGTGGACACGTGGACTGGACACCGGGGCCGGCTCTTGATGCTGCGTGTCGTGATGGGATGCTGTGGTGGTCCGTGGTGGAGCCGGGGTAGAGTGACGGGCCGTAGCAGGGGGACCGAGGGCGGCGGGGGATGGCGAGCGAGGGTGTCGGTGCGGGAGCGGGGAGGGCTGATTGGGCGGTGCATGCGCCTGGGCCGGAGCTGGGAGGCGGCCGCTGGTAGGTGCTCCCTGGCAGCGCTGAGGGCTGGGGTGCTCGCATCATGGAAACGGGTGGGCAGAGCCCCGCCCGTGCTGGGTTGAGTTGCGCGACCGACGGGCGGGTGTATGCAGGGCGGGGCTGCGCCAGGGTGGACAGAGTGAGGGCAGGCGGGGGTGCGGACGCGGAGAGGCCTTACTAGGGGCTCGGCCTGTGCATGACGGAATCTATCTCACGGCCGGTCAGGATCGGGACATCGGACCGGGGCACCGGGCTCTCAGGCTGGCCTGCTTCTGTGCTGACTGCTAAGGCAAAGGGGCCAGACCTGCTTCGGGGGCACATCGTAACTGTGCTCGGTATCTTCTGTAAGCCTGCACACCATTTGACTGACTTGCAGTCAGGACCCTTCTCACACTCAACATAGACTGGGTGCTTCAAGCTTGCAGCAGTGTGCAAGACATTGAGGCGAGCCTCGTTTGTCCTAGACGCATGCTGGCCCGTGCGGGGGCACTGCGCCGCACTCTACTGTGTGCTCCCACCACGCTCCACGCTGTGCCCCCAACCTCCATCCCGGCAGGCCCGGCAGACTCCCTCTATGGCTCGGTCGGCGCTAACTTGCTTGAGCTGGTGTCCTCGGGTGCCATCAATGGTGACCTCCAGTGGAGGCCTGGCGGGCAGGGCTCGCTCAGCAGGCTGGGCTCGGGTAGTCGTTCCTCCACAGACTTACAGGTTGCAAGCCGTGCCCTGCACACCGGCTAGCGCCTTGGCTCTGCTCCATGCCAGTCCTCCAGCATGTCCCCGTCACGGCCCATCTGTATGCGCTTTGTACCGGTAAAATCGAGCCAGACGTACATGCCCGGTTACGAAAGTGCCTACTGCCGTACATGCTATCACGCCGCACGCCGCCTGCTCATACACGCAAGCCGCAGCCTGATTCATGCTCACAGTTGCAGCCTGCACCACTGCTACTGACAGAACCTTGCTCCCGCCACGCCAGACCTCCAACCCTTTCGTCCGTTCTGCATCAAAAGCTAGCCATTCAAGTTGATTGGGTTCATCTTTTGGCCTTCTTCCGGGTTCGTACGGCAGTTCAGGAGCCCTCCTCGATCGGCCCAAGCAGCACAACTAGCCAGGGCACGGTCCTTGACGGACATGACATTGCTTCATTCCATCCCTCGCACATCCCACTCGCTCTTCAACAGGACTCGGACCAAAGTAGCGCGGTACCCATGTGAGGGGTATCTGCGATGCAAGGTGGGGGGCCTCACTTCACCATGGTGGCCCATGACCAACCCCCCCGTCAGCTCCCTCCCACCAATCCCATCCATCCATCCCTCACAGCCACACCTCCTCCACGCCCACCCCCTCTAGCTCGCGCTTCAATCACCGCCGCTTCCTCTTCCGCAGCTCAGCTCCCTCAAGCCCATGCACCGCTGGCTCAGGCCATGCGGTCCAGCTCCAGGCCGCAGGCGGTGGCGGCGGCGCACAGGCGGCACTCGTAGCCGGCGTCACCGGCCGAGGCCCAGCCGGGGCGCATGAAGCCGGGGAGGGGCTCCAGGTCGTGGGGCACGAGGAGCAGTCCGGGCTGGTGCTGGGGCAGGTGCAGCGGGCGCCCGTTAGGACGCCCTCCTCAACAAAAGCACCGGGCTGCTGGTAGTACTGCCCGTCAATGAGGATCTCCAGCGACAGGTACGAGGTACGAGAACGGCGGTATGCGACCCGATCGCAGCGTGGCGGTGGCTGTGCAGGCGGCAGGCCCCGCACATACAGCTCAGCAGCGCCGCAGTCACGGCATCACCGCAGAGCGATGGCTGCGGCCACAGCCAGCACAGCTGTGCAGGCGGCAGCCATCCCGCCGCCCCGGCCTCCGGTAGGCAACGCACTCTGGTTGGCAGCGCGGCCGGTCCGCTGCGCCGACCGCCAGTACGAACCCTGTCCAGCCGGCGGGGCCGCGGCGGCTGGCTGCTTGCGGCACGACCCCCTCCGCCGCCACGCAGCGGCCACGGCGGCTGTGACGGCCAGCTCGCCTGGCTGGAGGCTGAACGCCGGCGGGACCCCACGCACGCTGCCTCGGGCGCTGCTCGCCAGCGCGCCCACGCACATGCGCCCCATGGCTGAGCGAGCTACACGCGAGGGCACCGGTACATGAGTGCATGGCCTGTAGGTCGGGCCCGCAGCCTCGGGCGCCGCCAGCGCAGCGCCAAGGCTGAGCATTGGCGCCTTCTGGCAGGCAGGCAGCTCAGGCACCACCTAGGCGCTGGCGCTTCCGGGTTGAGCCCAGAACTTGTCCGGGTGCCGTACGCTGTGGGCGGCCGGCTGCCAGCACGCACCCTGCCCTCTAGAGGAAGCGCGGGCCGCACGTTGTGTGACGCAGTGATCCTGACTGGTGCTGCCATGGCTGGAGGTGACTGTCTTCACTGTCTGCAGGACCCCGCCCGACGCTGCATGCCTGCGCCGCCATGCCGCGGGCCGCAGGCGCCGTCGCCAGCCACGGCGGTGACCCACGCGGCAGGGCCGCGGCCAGGGCGCCGGCGTGAGCAGTGTTACAGGCCGCGGCCAGATCAGGGCGACGCCCAGAGTAGGGCGTGAATGAAGGCTGCCGGAGTTGGCCTGGCGCTAGGCAGCAGGGGCACATTCGGGGTGCTCCCGCTTGCTCGGGGTGTCAGCTGATTTGCGCGCCGGGGCCGCTGGCCCGGGCGTTGTGCAACCTCTGGACGCCCTCCCGTGAAAGTAAGTGCAGGCACGTAACGTTGAGAAGGGCGCGAGTTGGGCATATCTCACGGATATGGCGTAGCAACTTGCGCATGTGTTGCGTGCAGTCCTTCACAGTGGTCTGCCTTACACTTGTCAAGGGCCAGCTATTGCGCCTGCTAGGCCGAAGCGATAAACGAGCCTAGCTCGCAAGCTTAAGCTGTCGCAGACAGAGCTGTCGCTAGGAGTTGCTACGCGGCAAAGGAGGCAGGACGTTGCGTAAAGAAACATGTTCTACATACGGTGCATACTGTGTACAGTGCAATCTATGTAACGTGTCTGTGTGCGTGTGCGTCTCGTTTTCCCGCCCGACCTCCCCCGACTCCCCCCGAGCCCGCGGAACATTTGCCCTTTGCACGCGGAGCATTTCGGAGCATTTGCCCTTCGAGCCCTTTTTCGCTCTGGGCGAAACTTGCTGGGCCTCACGTACCAGACCTCCCGCTGTCCCAGTCACACTGATGGGGAAGGGGCGGGCTACGGTCTGGACGCAGGTGATAGTCTTTCGTCTGGGGCCGCTTGTGTGGCTCTCTGTTGGGATGCAAGCGGGGAGGGCCTTGCAGTTTGCCAAGGCGTGAGAAGAGTGCCAGGAGAGGGCGGGTGGCTTCGCTGCCCCGCGTAGGGCAGGGCATAGGCAAGGGCGTAGGGGAACGCAATGGAGGCGAGCTCGGGTGCCAGCAGGTGCGTGTGCCGTAAGGAGCAGGAGGGCCCGCTGCAGTATCAAAGAGCCCGCGCGGATTTCGGCCGGGTTTGCCAGGGGAAGGGGGAGGGGGAGGCGTGGTCTCGCAGGCGCCGGGGGCCTGGGGGCAGC
Organism: Edaphochlamys debaryana; assembly: GCA_016858145.1. Lineage (NCBI taxonomy): Eukaryota > Viridiplantae > Chlorophyta > Chlorophyceae > Chlamydomonadales > Edaphochlamys > Edaphochlamys debaryana. The sequence goes on from JAEHOE010000011.1 coordinate 56,780, forward strand.
GCGCAGCAGGTGACGAGGCTCGTGCCGTGCACGGCGTGGTCAGCCCCTCCGCCACCTGGCCCCACTGTGCATTACCACATGCAAGGACTCAAATTGCATACGATAAGTCAATACAAAATGTGGCGCAGTCCATGAGCAGCCTGCTTGCGGCTCTGCGCTCAATAGCTCGCGAAAGGCAGGCCTTCGCTCAGATCGCCACCCTTTGTTCGCGTGCTCGCGCCCTACTTGGAACGAAGGAGGCAAAAGCTACATCAGAGTACACGTCCTGTCGGGAGGGCTCCTCGCGCGCATTTTGCGGAATGCCCTCACAGCAGAAGTCCACCATGGACAGGTGCGTACCGGTATCGTGTATATCACTCCCGCAACGCGTGATGGCAATGATCGGACTCTGGGCGCGTTCCGACGACTTGGGCCCTGTAGATGCTTGTGCAGCCCCGCGTCATGGCGCTGTGACCACAAATACGCTGCCCGCGACAAAGTCGGCTCATAGGCTGGAGGAGGACCGCTCCCCGCGAACAAACCCTGGCCCAGGTCTCGTGTGCCTCCCCGACCCCTACCGCCCCGACACCCCCCTCTGTCCCCGCAGGCCCCCAGGCCGCACCACCTTTGCGAGCGACCCGGCCTACCAGTCAGCCCTCGATGCGGCTGCTCGCGGCTCCGTCCTGGCGGCAACAGCGGGCCTGGGGGGCTTGTCCCTCACACCCCCGCCGCCCCGCCCCCCGCCCACCGGCGCGCGCGGCTTCAGCACCGATGCCCCGACGCCGCCACCTCCACCCCCCGCGGCCCGACCCCACGCCGCAGCCCCCTCCCCAGCCGAGCCCGCGGCAGCGGCGGCTCCTAGCGGCGACGCCGAGGCGGGCGGCAAGAAGGCCATGGGCCGGACGCACAAGGCCCCGGTCCCGACCGCGCGCGATGGGCCCAGCTCCGCGGCGGCGGGATCTGCGGCGGGCTCCAAGGCCGGTGGCGGTGGCAAGGGACCGACAGCCAAGGGCGGCAGTGGAGGGTTCGATGCGGAGGCTGTGGCTAGGGAGGCTGCGCCGGCCCGCCATGCGGTGAGCCACTGGCAGCATGGACCGACCCGCATGGGTGTGCGGCCGGGGCGTGGGTCCAGGCTGGGAGGTCGGCGACGGAGGGCCTGGGGCGCATGAAATGCCCCAAGCCCCTTGCGTTTTGCCGCAAGCCGGTTGGGCTTATGGCTTCCGATTCCGCCTCCTCTGTAGTGCTGTCCGCCGCCAAGTTCTGATGTGACCTTCACCTCCCCCCTCTGCCCCCCCCCTCCCCAGGAGCACCTGTCCCAGGAGGAGCTGCAGCGGGGGCTCAAGGGGGGGCAGCTGTTCCGGGGCAAGATGCGGGTCAACGCGGGGGACAGGCGGGAGGTGAGCGGAGGGGAAGGGAAAGGGGGGGAGGCGGGCGAGAACGGGGCACAGACGAGGACGGGGCCTCGCTTCCCTGCCACTGCTGTGATCATCCCCCTCCTCCGCACCACCCTCTGCACCGGCTTACCACTCCTCCTCCCCCCCATCTCCCCCCCGCCTCCTTCCCCTAGGCCTACGTGACCGTCCCCGGCCTGCCCCACGACATCATGGTCCGCGGCGACGCCTGCCAGAACCGGGCGGTGGAGGGGGACGAGGTGGCGGTGGCGGTCAACCCCGTGGGGGGCTGGTGGACCGTGAACAAGCTGAGGGACGCGGCGCCCAGGACGGAGATGGTGGGGCGGGGGGTGGGGCGGGTAGGTTTGGGGGACAAGAGCGGGAGACCGGGGTGCAGAGATGGATGTGGGGCAGGGGGGGCAGACGGCACGAGGGCGGGCGCAAAAGGATGATGGCGTGTGCATCGTGGGTGCGCCGTGCTTTGGCTGTCGCACCCGCTACCCGTGCCTTGCTGGTCTCCACGCCCTGCGTACCGCCTTCTCAACGCCTTGCTTGACGCGCCAACCCCGCCCCCCTCCCCACCCATTCCGCCCAGGACCCCTCCCTGGCCTCCGCGCTGGCCGACGACGACTGCCCCTGGCGCTCCTGCGCCACCCCCGCCGCCACCACGCAGCTGCTGGGCAGGCTGGCGGCGGCGAGGCCGGAGCTGAGGATCACGGGTGGGGCGGATGCAGGGGGGGAGGGTCACGGGGGGGAGAGGGGTGGCGTTGCACAGAGCGTGGGCAGGGGCAACCGGGGCGCAGGGAGATAGCGGGGCTTGCACGCAGAGTGCTCCGCGTGAGGCCCTGGGGCCAGCTGGAGCCAACTCCGCCAGCGGGATGGTACCCTTGCCGATCTCCTCCGTCTCCTTGGACCCCTTCCAACCCCTACCCGCCCCATCCCCCAGGCAAGGTGGCTGCCATCCTGACCCCCTCCCCCAAGCGGGAGCACCTGGTGGGGCTGCTGCAGCTGGGGCAGCCGCAGGCGGGAAGCGGGCCGCAGGTGGGAGGGGGTGGGATGGGGGCGCGTTGGGGGCGGGGAACGGGAGGGGTGCAGGGCCCGGTTGCTGGTGGAGGCTGTGGTGACGGGGGTCGAGGTGGGTCGGGGCGAGGATCAGCCCAGCGGTCCCTTGCACGGTTCCGGGACAGCCCCCGAGAGGACTCCTGCCCCTTCAGCGAAGAGCAAACCCTTCATGAAGCACCAGGGATGCAATGAACCTCCTCTCCGCCCGCCCCTACATCTCCGATTCTTGACCGGCTCCTTCCCCCTCCCCACCCTTCCCCCGCCCCCCCTCTCAGGCCGGCCCCCAGGCCGGCCCGCTGCCCCCCGGCGCCACCTGCTACCTGCTCCCCCTGGACCCCCGCCTGCCTAGGGCCGTGGTGCGGCCCTCGGAGCTCAAGTGCCTCCCGGAGGCCCTCATCCAGGAGCTCAGGGCGGGGGAGGCGGCGGAGAGCCGGTGGGGGGGGGGAGCGGGAGCGAGCGGGGGGTTTGGGTGGGTGGAATGTGGGGCTTGGAGCCTGGTGGAGGGGTGGGCGCGACAACCCTGCATGCTTCCCCCGCCCAGCACGCCGGCACCCTCCGTCTGCGTCTCCACCCACCCTTGACCACTCGCCCCTTCCCCCCACCCCCCCCTCCCCCTCCCCAGTACGCTCATGTCGGCCCGCGTTGTGGAGTGGAGCTCGTCCCACTGCTTCCCCGCCGTGGCGCTGAGGGGCAGGTGGGGAGGCTGGGGGGAGACGGAGGGTAGGGACGGGCGAGGCAGGGTCACGGGCTCGAGCACTCGCGACTTCCTTCTCCCCACCACCAACCTTCTGCCCCCAAACCTCTCTCCCCTCCCCTCCACGCACCCTCCCTCCTCCCCCCCAGCCTGGGCCAGGCGGGCGAGATCGAGTCCGAGACCGCCGCCCTGCTGGAGGCGGAGGACGTGCGGCACGGGGAGTTCGCGCCCGAGGTGCTGGCCTGCCTGCCGCCCACGCCCTGGGCCATCGGCGAGGAGGAGCGGGCCAAGCGGAGGGACTTCAGGTGGGGGAGGGGGTGGGGTGGGGGGCCGCAGGGGCCCTTGTGTCGCACTGAGCTTCCGCCGGAGGTATTGCTCCAGGGCTCCTGCCCTAGTTGGGTTACGTTAATGGGTTTTTGGGTTGGCACACCTTCCCTCCTGCCTCCAGGTCCGTCCGCGTCTTCTCCATCGACCCCCCCACCGCCAAGGACCTGGACGACGCCCTCTCCATACAGCCCCTGCCGCTGCCGGGGGGCCGCAACGGCTGGCGCGTGGGCGTGCACATCGCCGACGTGGCGCACTTCATCGAGCCGTTCAGGTGCGGGGTCAGGAGGGGCGGGGATGTAACGTGTGAAGCAAACTAGCGTGGGAGTACGGCAGCCGGAGGCGCCAAGGGCGTTGGGTCCGCCGCCGAGATATCTTCCAGGCAATCCATACCTATCCATTGTGGGCGGCTGTCGCTTGCCTGGCAACGTTTTGGCCCCCTCCTTCCTTCCCGCCTTCGCCCCTCCCCCTGGGCGGTACTTTGTGGCGGGATGTACCTTCTCCGGCAATCCCACTGACAACTAGACGCGCTCTCGCTTATCAGCTTCAAACACCCCTTCTCCCCCCCCCCCCCTCACCAGCGCCCTGGACGTGGAGGCGGGCCAGCGCGCCACCAGCGTGTACCTGGTGCAGCGGGTGGTGCCCATGCTGCCGCCGCTGCTGTGCGAGGAGCTGTGCTCGCTCAACCCCGGCGTGGAGCGCCTGGCGTTCAGCGTGGTGTGGGACATGGACGAGCAGGGTGAGCGGTTGGGCGGTTGGGCGGGCGGTTGGGTGGTGGTTGGGATGTGGACGAGCAGGTTGAGGATGAACGGGTGTAGAGCTGGAGTTGGTTGAGATGTGTGATGGATGGGACCGTACGGGGCCTGCAGCCGCGCTGCGTACGCCCGCCCTAATTGACGCCCTCTCGCCCTCGCCTCCTCCCCTCCCCCAGGCACCATCCAGTCCACCTGGTTCGGTCGCTCCGTCATCCGCTCCTGCGCCAAGCTCAGCTACCCCCTGGTGCAGGTGGGGGACCGAGGATGGTGGGGTGAGGGAGGGAGAGGGGGAAGGGCAAGCATCCGAGCCTTAGACTTGCATTATGCTCCCTGTAACGCTTCACTCCGTCACGTGCCACGCCTGGCCCCTTTCATCATCTCTCTCCGCCCCCTCCTCCCCCCTCCCCCCACTAACCATCCCACTAACCATTCGACGCTCTCCCGCTTATCAGCTTCAAACACCCCCTCCCCCCCCCCAGGCCATGATCGAGGGCCGCTTCGACCCCGCCACGGTGCCCCCCCAGGCTCGGCTGGACCCCGCATCGGGGGCCACATGGGAGGAGGTGCGGCCTTGGGGGGGAAGGGCGAGAGCGGTGTACGGGGTGTACAGGGTGTACGGGGTGTACGCGGAGTTTGGAGGCTGCACGCACAGCGTTCCCTTCTGTCACTGGCGTCAATCACACCCCTAACTGCAGCCTCCCTGCCACCCCCTCCCTCCCCTCCCTCCGCTCCCTCCTTTCCTTCATTCCCCCCCACCCCCCCAGGTCATCGGCGACTCGCTGCACCTGTGGTCCCTCGCCCAGCGCCTGCGGTCGCGGCGCTACGCGGGCGGCGCCCTGCGGCTGGACGGCGTGCGGCTGTGCTACGCCCTGGACCGGGACGGCAACCCGGCGTCGGCGGCGCCCTACGTGCAGCAGGCGAGGAAGGGGTGGAGGAGGGGGGAAGCTAGGGGGTGGAGGAGGGGGGAGGGCATGAAGGGAGGGGAGCGGGGAGAGAAGGGCGGTTGGGTGCAAGAAGGAGGGCTCCGAGCAGTGGCAGCCAGGGCAGCCGGGGCCGAGTCCGGTGCACTATCCCCCCACACTCACGTGCTCATGCCTCTCCCCCCCCATCCCCCCCCCCCCTGACAGGAGGCTAACCAGCTGGTGGAGGAGTTCATGCTGCTGGCCAACCGCTCAGTGGCGGAGCTCATCTCGGCAACCTTCGCGGACAGGGCCATGCTAAGGTGTGTGTGTGGGAGGGAGACGGGGGGGTAGAGACTGGGAGGGGGCCCGTGCGGGTTGTAGTGTGCGGCAGGTCCATGTGAGGCTGAGGTGCTGGAGAGGGGGGCTCCGTGCGACGGAGCTAGATGCCCTACCTACGCTGGGACCTGGTCCGCCAGGGGTAGGGGGAAGCGCGGGCGAGGGCCCTTATGTGCCCCACCCGCCCCACATTCATCCCCCACAGGCGGCACCCTGCGCCCAACGCCGCCAAGCTTAAGGTCCTGCAGGTGGGCATCGGGGGAGGGGAATCTAAGCGGCCGGAGGGGTGGTGGGAGGGGGTGGGGTCCGGTCGGAGTACAAGGCAGACGGCGAGCTCGGGCTCTAAGCAGGCTTTAGGATGTGGGGAAGGGGAGAGGGGGACACCGGCAGGGGTGGCGGGCTCCAGTGGGCAGTCCTATCTCTTGTCACGTGTCAACTTCCACCGGCCTCACCATCCCTCCCCTCCCTCCCTTGTGTCCCCCTGTCCCCTCCCCCCCAAAACACACAGGACGTGGCTGAGGCCGCGGGCATGCCCTTCGACGTGTCCTCCGCCGCCGCCATCCAGTCGGGCCTGGACAAGCTGAGGGCGGCGGTGCGGGCGGCGGCGCAGGGCGGCGGCGGCACGGCGGACGGGCAGGCGGGGGCCGGGGGCGCCGAGGCGGGGGCGGCGGAGGGCGAGGGCGGGGAGGTGGGGGCGGCGCTCGGCAATGACCCAGACAGGTGAGGTGGGGGCCTGGAGGAGGCTGGCGGGTGGGGCGGGCGAGCTCGCATCTCTGCACGAGCATCCGTGGGATGTGGGGTGTGGGATGTGGGGTGTGAGCGGCCTGGGCAAACAATTGGTCCGCGTGCCTTGCCGCGGTCGACACGGGGCCCTGCTGGCAAAGCGGCCCCATAGGGCGCCATGTGCACGGAAGGGTCGAGGGAGGGAGGCATGCATGGCCCGGCTGCCCCCTGCGGTTCGTTGTGCACAGCACCACCTGCGTGTGCTGCAGCCAGGAAAGCCGCGGCTCCTTTCCGCGCCTCCCTCCCTTTCCCCCGTTGCCTTTACCTCTCCCCCGTCTCGCCCCCTGCCCCCCCTGCCCCCCCCCCCCCCCTGTCAGGGCCCGGCGCACGCTGGAGCTGCTGGTGATGCTGGCCACTCGGCCCATGCAGCTGGCCGAGTACTTCAGCACGGGGGCGCTGGAGGACCCCAGCCTGTGGAGGTGGGGGGGAGGGGGGCGGTGGGCGGGCGGGGTTAGTTGGCGACTGGTGGCGGCCGGTGGGGCCATCTCGCGGACTGGTGCTGGTTACTCCGCGTCGGCCTCTGTGACCCCTCTTTTCCCACCTCTTCCCTTCTCACCCTCCCTAAAATCAACCCTTTCCCCCTCCCCAAGGCACTACGCTCTGGCGGTGCGCGCCTACACGCACTTCACTTCGCCCATCCGCCGGTGGGGTGGGGTGGATGGAGAGGGGGGTTGCGGGGGAATTAGAAACGAGTTGCGGCCGTGAGTGGTCCCCCATCTCCTGCTGGCCTCCACCCTCCCACCCCCACCCCCTCCCACCGGTAGCACTGACGGAGAGGGGCCCCTGATCTGCCACCACGTTCCCCTTCCCTCCAATCCCTCCCACCCGCTTCCCCCCATGCCAGGTACCCCGACGTGGTGGTCCACCGGCTGCTGGCCGCTGCGCTGGAGGCGCGGGGCGGCGACCCCCTGGTCCCCGGCAACATCCTGGAGGGGGGGGCGGGGCAGGGGGGGGGCGCGGAGCCGCAGGCGGCCGAGGAGGCGGCGGCCAAGCACCGCCTGCTGGACACACGGCTGACGGGTGAGGGGGGAAGGGGGAGGGCAGGGGTGGAAGGGGTTGTGTACTGTGGGGCCGAGGAGGGGCGGGTTAGGAACGGGGGCTTGCAGGGTCTGGCATTGAGTGTGGACCTTGCATCTCTGCCGCTCTGGGCCCTTGGGCTCTGGGCTCTCCTGCCTTGTTCGCGCCACGAGTTCCTTAGGAAGCCCCCTCTCCCCCCTGCGTTCTCCAATGTTCCGAAAATCACCCCCTCTCTCCCCCCCCTCCCCCGCTCAGCTTCAAACTCCCCTCCCTCCCCTCCCTCCCCCCCTCCCCCCTCCCCCCAGCGCTGGTGGCGGAGCACTGCAACGACCGCCGCCTGGCAGCGCGGAACGCACAGGTGGGGGGTGGGGGGAGGGGTGGGGGAGGGGGTGGGCGCACTTTGTGGTGATGTGGGGCATGGGTTTTCTGTGATCGTCCGCCTGTCCCCCGCTCCAAGTTCGCACGCAGCTGTCCCACCCCCACCCCACCCCCCCAGGATGGCTCCCTGCGGCTGTACCTGTGTGTGCTGCTGCGGCGCCACCCCGTCATCGCCCTGGCCACCGTCAGCAACGTGGGGGGGGACAGGCGAGTCCTTGGGAGGGGGGAGGGGAGGATGATTTTCGGTGCATCGGAGAGCGAACGGAGAGACAGAGCGGCAGCGAGCGACCCCGATGCGCACCGAGGTCTCGAGCGGAGGCCGCGAGGCCGGCGAGCTCCAGTAGCAGCTCCGGCGACGGCTGCTAGGGAAGGGGGGGAGGGATGGGGGGTGGGATGGGCAGGGGGGTCAGGAGATATTTAGGGGTGTATGGAAGGTTGGGCGAGCGGGGGGCTGCAACCGGGGGGCTGCAAGTGCGGGCTGGTGAAAGCGCAACAGAGCTTCGTCTCATGTCCACTTCTCCTGACCCTCCCTTGCTTCCCTTTCCCTCCCCTCCCACCACAGGTACTTCGGGGCGTACCTCACAGAGTACGGGCACGAGATCCGGATCGAGCTCAGCGAGGTACGGCGGGGATGCGGTTTGGTGTCTGTGTGCATGCACAGCTGCACGGGGCGGGCGATGCTGCGTACACACTGTGGGAAGAGGCGAGGCCGAGCCCACCCATGCAGGGACCAGGTCCGGTACACGCATGCGCCCATGTCCCCCCCTCTCCTCCCTCCCCCCTCCCCCCCAGGCGGGTGTGCCCCTACACGCCGCCTGGAACCCCGGCGCCAAGGTGCTCACCCTCACACGCGGGGCCGAGGGGGACCAGGGCCAAGGGGGAGGCGGCGGCGGCGGCAACCGCGGCGGCCGGGGCGGCGGCGGCGGCTTTGGCGGCGGCATGGGCCGGCGGGGCCACGGTGCGCCCGCGGGCCGCGGCGGCAACGGCCACGGCAACCGCAACGGCAACGGCAACAACGGTAACGGTAACGGTAACGGCGGCGTTGACGTGCCCGACCTGGCGCCCTGGGTGGAGTCCCTGGCGCCCGTCCGCAACCCGCACGGCCTGGCCCCCTGCCGCCTGCCGCTGCACGTGCGGCTCTTCTCCGAGGTACCCGTGGTGCTGACGGCCGTCATGAAGCCGGGGCAGCCGTCGCAGGTGGGGGAGGGGGAGTGTGTGGGGGGTGGGGGCGTGGAGGTAGAGCGGGGGGTAGAGCGGGGGTCAAAGGCGGGGTGGGTTGGGCCGGGCTGCTCTCGAAAACCTTCTCGGGTAGTGGGAAAGCGATGGCACGCGGAGGGATGGGGTTGCGACTGGGGCCCCGTGGGGGCTTTGACGCTTTTCCAAGTGTTCCAAGTCCACCCCACCCCCATGCCCAACACAGCTCTACGCCCGGCTGTACCTCCCCGAGGCGGCGGAGGCCATTGCCGCCAAGGCAGCCCGGGGCGACGGCGAGGCGGCGGCGGCGGGGCCGGACGCGGCGGCAGCGGCGGCGGCGGCGGTGGCGGCGGGCATCAAGGCTGAGGTCGAGGCGGAGGCGGAGGCGGAGGGTCTGCGGCCGTCGGAGATTGCGTGGGAGTCGCACCTGAATGACTGAGGGCGAGGGATCGGGGAGGGGCAGGAATACGGACTACGGTAGCATCTTGGTTTCGGGAAGGTGGGGAACGCTTACGAGGTGGATGCATGGAGTGAGAAGTGGGTGGCGCGTCACGGGATGTGCAAGACCTGAGCATGTGCTTGGGTTGCTTGCGGGAAGAATTGATTGAGGGGAGGTTGGTTGGTTGGTTGGAGGACGCGCAGATACGTTAACCTTGGAGGATTGGTGAATGCGGGCGCGGCCAATGCGCGCGGTCAGATTTCGATCGGTAGATAGGCTAAGGTTGTAGTAGCGGGCCGCAGCGGCGGTAACCTGGGATTATCTTCCTAGCCTTTTGAGGTGTCGGGCGGCGTTGGCCCCCAGCTTTCTGCACCTATCCGAAGTGCTGAAGAGCTGGGCCCCACCTGCAGCGCCAGTGCAGCGCTGGGCAGGGGTGCATGCGCAAGGTGGATGACGTAATGCTGCTGCTCGCGCGCAGTGCCATATTGCATGGCCGCTGCACAGTACTGGCTGTCGAACCCTGCACCGGTACCGGTCTCTCGGCTGCTGTAAGGCTCCCCGCCCATCCGCGGCCCTTTCGGGAACTCCCTCCCTCTTGCGCACCCTTTCAGCAAGGGGTTGCCCGGGCTGCCTGTTCGACACTTAGTCACGGCCACCCTTCCTCAGGCTGCGTGCACTTGGACGGGACGCCCGACAGCTGCATGCATGTTGGATAGTTCGCAGCAGCGTAAGAGCAGCAGGCGTAAAGGGGAAATCCAGCGCTCGTACAGTGTGATTGGCTAATGGGCCCTGTAACGCGTCATTCCTAATGGGCCCCTGATGCGCCCCGCTCAGCCATCCTCCAAACAACCCCGTGAACACTTACTGCGCTATGTGGTATTAGAGCGCTTCACGGTATCTGAGCACAGGGCACCACGCACGGCACGAGCGAGAAGTGTAGAGCGCAACCCAGAGATTCCGGTGCTCTCATCAGACAGAACTACGTTGACACAATGCAGAAGGTCTAAACATTGAATAGCATGTTCATTGCACCAGGAGCCTGTAGTCGCTTCAGGATTCTGACGGTTTCAGTCCGACCGCGCTCTTGGAGAGGCTGTGTTACAAGGCTCGGGCGTGTTGCTGTAGTTAATGGACACTGGAGACAACGCGCTGTATCCCAGACAACCAGGAGCACACAGTGGCCTGAATCGCACTCCAGCGCTGCCGAGCGGTGTGCCTCTCACGTATTCGCGGCAGAGCTACATACTCAGCACGGTCCTGGGGTACGCTGAGCCCCCTGGGCAGCTGTTCACGGCACGTGCGCCCGCGCATGCTGGCCTGCACTGCTGGTCGCTGCCGACTACGTCGGCGACGCTGGGCGGGCAGGAACACCAGCTTGCTGGTATCTTGGAACCGAGCAGCGCCCCGGTGAGCCGATGGGCCGTCGAGGGACCCAGCCCCCTCGACACGACCACCTCGACCGAAGTTTCCCTCACGTTCCGCGGTTTCCTGGGCGGCACCAGTGGCCACAACGCCTTCCACCGCAGCAGCGCACCCGCCATCGCCGAGTATGCAAGCGTGGACACTAGCGTGGCAGGATCACAGCAGCAGCGCATGTCGACGAGCGGCCTAGTCGCCACAAGGCCCGCCTGTCACCCGCAAGCGGCCTTTCGCTTCCCGCTCGGCTGGTCGCCACCGCCCGACCAACCGCCGTCGGCGGGCTCACACGCCCCCCGCTGGACCGCCCCTGCAGCCTTCTCCATGGCGTCCCCAGGCCCAGCCCCGGAACAGCCGGGGGCCTACGGTCCAATCTCAGTACGGCAGTTGTCGGGAACCGCTCCGTGGCAGGGAGGCGGCGGCGGCACCACCGGCGGCCCGCCAGCAGGGGCGGCGCAGGTCCGTGCCCCACCTCAGCCGCAGACTGCTGTTGGCCCCGGGCTCCCCGCAGTTGGCCCCGGGCTCCCCGCAGTTGGGCCCGGGCTCCCTGCTGTTGGGCCCGGGCTCCCTGCTGTTGGCCCCGGGCTCCCTGCTGTTGGGCCCGGGCTCCCTGCTGTTGGGCCCGGGCTCCCTGCTGTTGGGCCTGGGCTCCCCGCAGGCCCCTGGCCACAGGCGGCCGCGGGCAGCGCCGTTACTGCTCGCGGCGGTGCCAGTCTTCAGCCGGGTGGAGGCCCGGGCCTCGCGGCTGCGGGATGCCCCGACCCGTGGCTGCTGACGCAGGCGACGGCGGCGGCTGTACCTGACCCCATGGCCCCGGGCCCGACGGCGACAGCGGCGGCACGGGGGCCTCAGCCACCGCCACCGCCGCTCAACCCCTACGGCTCGGGGGACCTGCTCCTGTCCCAGGAGGCGCAGCGGGAGCTGCAGGACGCCCCGGTGCGGGAGCAGCTGCTGGCGGAGATCGAGGCACTGCCCTGGCCCAGGGGCACGTGGACCGGGGCGTGGGCGGGCCCCGGCCACGGCCCCGGCCCCTCCCTGCTGTCACCAGCCGGGGCCAGAGCCGATGACGCCGCCTCAACTACAGCAGGTGGCGGTGGCCCTGTGGGCCCCGGGGCGGTGCCAAGCGGCTGTGGCGGGGCCGCGGACCGCAACGAGAGGGCACGGAGCGGTGACCTGGGCGCGCATGGAGGGGACGCGGGCGCGCTGGTGGCGTGCCACACGCGCCTGGCCCCGGCCTCCCCCGTCAGCCCCGTCGCCGCCGCCGCCGTGCGCCGCAGCTGTACGGCACCCGAGGCCGGTGCGCTGGCGCCGGCCGGCCCCGTCCCGCCGGAGGGGAGCCGTTGGGGCGAGCAGGGCCAGCAGGATACGCCCATGGAGGTCGAGGAGGCGGGGCGCAGCGGCACTCAAGGCCAGCAGGAGCCTTCCCTCGAGACACCCTTGGAATCAGCCCCAGGGCTGGCGTGCGCTGGGCCGCCGGGCGAGGCGTGTCAGGTGGCGCGTGATGAGGCGGCGCGAATGGGGCAGCGGGAGAGCGGCTGCAGGCCGCCTGTGCCCGTCAGCCCCAGGGCTGCCTCACAGCCGGGCCCCCCCGCCGCCGCTGCGGGCGCCGCTACGGCAAGCAATGCCAGCGGCGCTGCTGCGGCCAGCGGCAGAGAGCGCAGGGGGCGTGCCGGCAGCAGCAAAGGGGGGGCTGGTGGGGGCGGCGCGGATCTGCAGGCGCTGGCGCGCGTGTTTGACCTGAAGGCCGAGGACGCGGCGCGCGCCCTGGGCCTGACGCCCAACGAGCTGAAGCGCAGGTGCCGGGCGATGGGCATCCAGCGCTGGCCGCAGAGGAAGCTCATGTCCCTGCGGCGCATCGCGGAGGCGGCGCAGGCGGACGGCGCACTGCCGGCGGAGGAGCGGCAGGCAAGTGAAGAGGAGGAGGGGCCGTGCGGGGCAGGCTGCTGGGCACGGTTTTCTGAGTTTGAAGCGGCCAAACATACACCACAGCTGCCTTGCGAGGCGATCCTTGGCTGCCTGTGCGCGTCGTTGTTCCTGCCTGACACCACCCTATGCCTCCGCCTCCTCCCCGGGCCCCTCGCGCCCCCTTCCGCCCCACCCCCCAGGCGGTCCTGGGCCGTGTGGCGGCCAACCGGGCAGCCATCCTGGTGGACCCCGACGCCCCGCTGCACCCCGCTCTCACCGCACTGCGACAGGCGCAGTACAAGCAGGTGGGGGCGAGGGTGGGCCGAGCGTGGGGGCAGCGGGAGAACTGAAAGCCGAGCAGGGCTCTAGGGACTGCTCATCAGGGCAGGGGCCTGCCTGGCTCCTGGCTGGGTCATGGCCTCCTGTACTTACCGGTACGTACCCCGCTGTATGCCTCTTGCATGGGCGCGCTGTCGCAGGAATTTGAGGTGCGTAGAGCTGGAGGCAGCGACAGCAGGGGCCGGACACTCGAAACTTCTGCCGACAGCAGCGATGCAGGAGGGTCTGCGGCGGAGGCGGCTGGCCAGATGGACATGAAAGCCTAGTGGGTTTGCAAGCGTAATGTTGACGGGCATTGCCCGCCTTCCCTTTGGCTATACCCAGAGCCGTTCATATGCATTGCGGTGAGGGCGCGGCCCGTCTTGACAATGAAAAAATTATTATCTGCTGCTGAGCTACTCATGCAAACGAATGAAACCTGCTCATATAAGAACCATTGCCCCCGTCTGTTTACAATTGGCGGGTTCGGCCTCGCCCGCTCATCATGCTCGTGCGTGGCACAACCGGAAGTACTATTTCGTTGTATCGATCATCAGTTACTTGCTTTGTGGCGGCCTGGATGGGATCCTGAAGCTGTGCGTGGGTCTAATAAGTCTGAGGGTTTCGGCAAGGGTTTCGGTGACATGCAAGGCATGCTCGGCGAGCAGGGGGAGTGTCATGTTTGCTGCGTGGACTGATCACTGCCAAGGTTTTACTTTGTTCACTTCGGGGCATGGGATGGCTGTGCTAAGTCATGGGGCTGCAGTGGGTACTTGGCGGTGCCGTGGGAGAATAGGGTGGAGATTAAGGCGGGTGGGCGGGGTGGGTGGGTGGGTGGGTAGACAGATAAAGTGCGATGCTTGCTAACTAGTCTCCGGCCTTGCTGGCTGGTGGGGTTGCCTGGGGCCACACATACACGTACTGACACCTCGGCGAGAGGCCGCAGAGGGGAGTGTTGGGGCTTTCCTGATAAGAGGGTATAACCGGGGATAAGAGAGGGGAGTTTTGCGGCTTTCCTTGATAACAGGGAAGTTTTGGGGCTTTCTTTGATAAACTCAATAATCAAGTTGTCGCCCCATGGGACGCAACAGGGTTCGCCCATCCACACCTCAACGGTGCGCGGACTCTCCTGCACGGATGTGTTCGGGGCTGGGGTTGTAATGATATGGGGCAAAGGGGGCCGGATCCCCTCAGGACATCATCCATACCTCAGTGTGCCCGGGCTTTCCTGCGCCGAGAGCTTGGGGTGGAACTTGCTTGGTTGGGGTGGCACCTGCAGTGTTGCCTCAGACCCAGAAACGTGGTGTCATGTCATGATGTTGCACTTTCGTGAGGGTGTGCCCCCGGGGACGTCTTTAACTTGTGTCAGTCTTGTAAGCAGGGTCCGTGCGTACGTGTCTTGGCAGCTCAGGGGCGGGTCCATGCGTCATGCCCTGTGCGTGAGTGGCTGATGGCTGGAGCGGCGGTGGACTGGTCATTCTATCTGTGTGCGTGGGTCTTGCTGGGGTGATCAGCAGTCTCCACGCCGTGCAATGCAGCCTGCACCCTGAGGGCGGGTGCGTGCCGTACATACAGCAGAGCACCGCTGGGGTGACGAGTTTTGATGGGTGGACCACAGGGAGGGGCTTGAGCCCTTGGCTTTGGTTGGCTGGCGGGGCCTGAATGAACGGCGTAGCTTACGAGCGGGGGCGTGGGCTTTAGCTTGCAACTCCCATCCAGGGGCATGAGCAGCAGCTTACTTAGGTTATGTAAGTACACAGACTCCCCGCCCCCACCCAATCGGTGGGGGGCACTCACGTTCCCTCAAGACCCGTGGAGCCGCCCAGCTCTGGCGGCTGGAACCTCCCATCAAGCGAGCGAGGAGCACCCACCCCCGGGAAGACCGATCCAGCGCTGCAAAGTTGCTCGAGCAGCCTCAAATGAAGCCCGGAAGGCTCCGACTGTCTGGGGCCATCGAGAGGTGAGTGGGCCAGGGGAGCGGAGGGGAGGGGGGTTCCTGCGCAAGAGCTGCGCGGCCTGGGCCCGGGGCGGGGGAGGGGGGGAAAGCAAATGGCCAGAGGGGTCGAAACTGCAGAAACTCGGTCGCCACAGAGAAGGGGACGGAAACAGCAGGCCGGTCAGAGAGACGGTGGGAATGCCCGGCAGTGTGCCTCCTAGTGCTGGGGGCGGGGCCAGTGCGGGGGTTCAGGTTGCGGGTCCGGCAGTCGGGCGCCCACTGCGCCGATGGCCTGCGCGAGCCGATGGCGTGCGCCCCGTCAGCTCCGCGGAACGCCATCGCAGCCGATGGATCTACTGATGCTTCGTTCCGCCTTGCCTGCTTCCGTTGAGCCGGGTCTGTTTGGAGGTGGCGACCCGTGGGCCCCAGTCCGACCAGCAGTACAAGTACAAGGCTGGGGCGACTGGGGCGCGACAAAACCAAGCTTCCTTTGCGCATAAGCAGACTCAAGCCAGCCACACGGCTGTCAAAGGCACGAGACCTGTCCTTTGCTACAACCAGCTTCCTGCGCAAGTCGACTCAGAGCGATAGAGCGACTCGCGCGGGTCAAAGCCGCAGCCGCAGCCACGCGCCGCCCCGGCTCCCGCGCCCCCGCCGCGCACCGCATCGCCAAGGCTGCGCGCCGCGCCACGGCTGCGCTTCTGCGTCTGGCCACGGGGCGCGGCAGGCCCCCAGCAGCCGCCGAGCCCGGCCCCGGCCCCGGCCCCGGCCCCGGCACACCCGCAGCCGCGGTGCTGCTTCCGGCGCCAAGCAGGATGCGCGGCGGCGACACGCCTGCTGGCTGCTGCGATGACAGGTGCGTGCGTGCGGCGCCGTTCCGCAAGGCACGGGCGAGGCCGGGCGAGGCCAAGTACGGTACGAAGTGTCCCGGCTGCCCGCTCCGGGGCGCTTGCTTGCGTGTCGTCGCTCAAGCTAGCAAGGACTCGCTCGCTCGCTAACCCGCCCCTCCATGTTCTTGCCCCCTGCCCTGCCCCCTGCCCTGCCCCCAAACCGCACATACAGCAGCCTGGCGGTTGCGGCCACGCCCCCGCCGGAGCCTCGGCCGTCCGGTCCCATGCACTCCGACGCCGCCGGCCCTCTGCTCCACCTCCGCGGCGGTGGCGTCCCCATACAGGCCTCGCCGCCGCCACCGCCCTGCGGCCCATCGGCGGCAGCGACGGCGGCGGCAGCGGCAGCGGCAGTGGCGGCGGCCCAGCACGTTCCCCCAGGTGTGTGGGAGTGCCACAGATGGGCGCATGGCTGGGGGCACGGTGACATTCCGGGCTGAAGCTAGCGCAACCGCCTGCTTTTTGATCGGCTGCCCCCTCTTGCTCGTTGCCTGCGGGCGGGCCGGTCAGTCCTAGACCTCCGTAAGTCCGCAGTGCTCTTCCTCACCCCACATCCCATCCCGCCCGGGCCCTTGCAGCAGCCACCCATTGCCGTGAGCGTAGGGGCGGTGTTACGGCCGGCTCGGCTGCCGCCTCCACACCGCCTTCAGACCGCCATGCGGCTGAAGGTGCACCCGGCAGCAGCGGGCCCTCCCCGGCGCCGCAGCCGCAGGACCACGGCACCGGACCGCCGGCAGCCAAGCAGCTGACGGCGACGGCTGCCTCCGCCGCCGCTGCTGCCGCCCCCGCCTCTGGAGGCCCCGGGCCCCGCCCAGGATCGCCCCAGGGGCGGCACGAGCGCAACGGCTACGGCGCCGCCCGCCGGCCGTCGTCCAAGCGCCCGCCGGGAACCACCAGGCGTCAGTACGGCAGCGCAAGCACGGATCTGGTAGCTACGGACGCAGCCGACGGCTCCCACGGACACAACCGCAGCTGCATGTCGACACACGGCGGACCCGAGCCCGCCCAGCCGGGGCCGACGTCCCTTCTGGGTCTGGTCCTGGGGCTCTCCGCAGTCGACAGCCGGGACGGCTGCGAGCCCGCGGGCGCCGCCGCCGGTGCGCACGAGGGCAACGGTGACGGCAGCGGCGGTGGCATGCGGCACGCGGCCTCCGCCTCCAACACGCTGACCAGCTCCGCCGCCGCCTTCGCCGCCGCCGGAACCAGCCCCGCTTCCGTCACCACCGCAGCCAGTGCTTTCGTCGCGCCTGCCAGCCCCACCGTCCTCGCAGCGATGAGGGCGACCGGCGCCAACTACCAAGGAATTGCCGCCGCGGATTTTCCGGCGGCGTGGGGGCCCCCCTCGGCTGCCGCCGGCGCGCCAGCGGCCGCAGCAACGGCCGAGGAAGCCGCCGGGGCTGCTCCGCTGGTTCTGTGGGCGGCGGCGGTCGACAGGGCCGGTCTGCTGGAGGCGGAGCCCGCAGCGCCGGGCGCGGGCGCGAGGCCCCGCAGCGCCGGGCCTTCGGCGCTGTACCGCTCTCCCGTACGCCACGTGGCGGCTTCTATCAAGGTGCGTGGGCCCGGCGTGGGCCTCGGGATGGGCCCGGGGCGGGTCTAGTGGCTTGGAGGACGCACAGGAGCGTTGTGCAGCCTCACGGAACCGATGGAGCCGTCCATCCCCCCCCCCTTGCTCGGTCCTCTCTTACTGCCCGCCTTTCTGCCCGCCGACCTTCCCCTCCTTCCAATGCCCGCTCCCTCCGCAGCTGGAGCCGCCGCCTGGCGTGCCATTTGAGCGCGCCGCCAGTGCCCTCGCCGCCGCCGCCCACGGAGCCGTTTACCGAGTCATGAACCGCCGCACGTACGACGGTACGCCAACGCCTGCCGCCGCCGCCGCCGGGGCCCCGGCGGGCCCGCCCCGGGCCCACTGGCTGGGATGCACTGCGCAGGTGCGTACGGCACAATCAATCCGGTACCTCTGATACCTTTAGTACCGTACCATGGGTACCTGGAACAGGACTTCAAGTCACAAGTTGTGCCCACCCGTTCCGCGCAGGTGGCGGTGGTGCGGGGCTGCGTGGAGTTGGTGTGCCGGCTGCAGGTGCGGTTTGCCGCGGGGCCTGTGATCCAGGGCAGGAGTCAATCCACAGCTGCGCGAGTACGGGTGGTAAAGATACCAGTAGACACCTGAGGGTTGCCGCCCACTGACCCCTCGTCCCCTGTCCCCGGTGCCTCCCGCCCAGTACGGCGGCGCCGCCCTGACCCCCGAGGAGCAGGCCAGCGCGCTGGCGGCCTTTGAGGGCGAGCTGCGCCGCGTGCTGAGCGCCCAGCGGCCGCCGGGCGGCGTTGCAGAGGCGGCCGCCGCTGTTGAGGGCAGAGCCGTGGAGGGCGGAGCGGAGGGCGGCGATGGAGCCACGGCTGACGACCGGCCGACCGTACCGGTGCGTGCGCCCGGGCGTACGCGCGTGCCCCGTGGCCCCGGCCGTGGCGCTTGCTGGCCCAGCGAGCATGGGGCGGAGGCTGGGTCGGCTGGGCTCGGCTGGGCTCGGCTGGGCTCGGCTGGGCTCGGCTGGGCTCGGCTGGGCTCTTGCCCAGCCAGGACTTGTGCTGGCCCCAAGATCTCTGCATGGCGAGGACCTGCCGATGGGTTGCTGCCGCCGTACCCACGCTCGCCCCTCGCTCCGTCCGCGCCCTGTCGCCGCCACAGGTGGACGTGTGCTGGGTGGAGCTGGGCCCGTACGCCCAGGCCACGCCCGCGCTCCTCCTCAGCGTGGACCCCCCCGTCATCTCCGCGCCCCCGCCGCCCGAGCTGCTCCTGCCCGACGACCCGCCCCCGCTGCAACCGCAGCCCCCGCCCCAGCCCCCGCCTGAGAGGGCGCCTGAGGCCTTGGGCGGAGCCGGGCCCAGCTACTTCCTCAGCGGGCCCAGCGCCATTGGCTCGGGTCCCGCTTCCAGCGCCGGCCCTGGGCCCGGCCTGGGCCTGGGCCTGGGCCCGGCGCTCGGGCTTGGCTACTGGGGCGGCGGCCCCAGGCCTGCCCGCGTCAGCAGCGGCGACTGTGCCGCTCTGGAGGCGGGCAGCGAGGCGGGCGCCTTTCGCAGCGGCGGCAGTTCTTACGGGTACGGCGGTCACATGCCCGCCGCCAGCAGCCTCGACTTCAGCGGCGCCTCGGCGGTGGAGGCGCGCGCCGCCTTCGCCGCCGCCGCGGCGGCGTTCGCCGCTAGGCAGGATCGCAATCTGTTGCACAGCGGCAGCGGCGATGCCCCGCCGCCGTGCCTGACGGCAGCGCCGGCGGGGGCGATTGCGACGGCGGTGGCCGACGAGCCGGCGTCGCCGCTGCTAGCGGCAGCGGAGGCGCCGTCAGGTGCTGTGCCGCCGCAGCCGATGGTGCCGACGCCGTCAGCCCTTGCAGCGCTGCCGCCAGGTCATCAGGCGGCGGCGGCTTTAGCGACCGCCCCGCAGCCGGCAACGTCGGCGCCCGCGCAGTTGGCGGAGGTGCTGCCGCCGCTGGCAGCCCTGCTGGCGGCGCACGACGAAACCGCGACGCCATTCGACGCACGGGCCGCGCCGCCGCTGACGACCGGCGCCGCGGACAGCCGCGCATCGTCCTTCGGAGACCCCATCTTCGCCGCCGCTGCGCCCTTGAGCGGCGGAGCCCAACAGCTCCGGCTCCTCCTGGGCAGCGGCCTGCGGATCAGTGACCCAGCCATCAGCGGCCAGGCGGCAGGCGCAGGCGGCGACGAGCCCGCGCCCACTGGCCCCGGCGCCACTACCGGTACCAGTAACGGCAGCGGCAGCGGCGGCAGCCCCACGACGGCCGCTGTGTCCGTGGCACTCCAGGTGGATCTGGTGTGGGACGACGACGGCGACGGAAGTGACGGCGACGGCGGCGCAAGTGGCGGCGGCGGCGGCGGCGGCGGCGATGGAGGCGGTGGCCGTGGCTCCGGTGCGGAGGCGCAGGTGCGCTGGCCAGCGGCCGTCGATGGGGTGCGCGCGGCTTGGGGTCCGGGGGTCCGGGGTTCCGGGGGTCCGGGGGGGGCATGAGCGGACCTCGACTTGGGGTCCCGGCATGGTCCATCCTCCCGTCATCATCCGCCCACCTTTCCCTCCCCTTCTCCTTGTTTCATTTGCGTTGGCGCAGGCGGCCGCTGGCCTGTCGGCGGGTTCAGGCGCGGGCGATGGCGTGCGTCTGTTGGTGGAGCAGCACGGGGCGGTGGTGGCGGAGGCGGAGCGGGTGGCGGTGGGGCCCGGCGGCGCCAGCGTCAGGTGGGGGCACTGGGACGCGGCGCGGGGGTTTCTGATGACTCAGCCTCGATGTATGTATGTAATGGCTACTGTGCCTGCTGCCGCTAGTGCGTGCCTTACCCGCTCACCCCGTCGATTCTACCCAGTCCCAAATTTGATGGTCGCTTTGATGGTCCCCCGACCGCTTCTCGATGTGTATCCCCGCTGTCCCCCCAGGCTGGACGTGTCGGGTCTGACCGAGGGAAGCGCCGCCCTCCTGGCCCTGCCCCTGCGCCGCCACCTCGCGCCGCCCCCTCCCCAGCAGCCCCTGCCCACCGCCTCCTCCGCCTCCTCCGCCTCCGGCTCTTGCCCGGTCGGCCGCGCCGTGGCCATTACAGCCTCCGGGGCCGCAGCCCCCGCTGAGGCCCCTCCCCCGCCCCCTCCCCCGCCCCGTCCCCCGCCTCTGTCACCCCTCTACCTGCCCCTGGCGGTGCTGCCCGAGGGGGTGGCCCGGGAGCTCCAGGGCCTGCTCCGGGGCATGGAGCGGTCGGCAGCCGCAGAGTGGCCCCACGCCCCGCCCAGGTACGGGCTCCAGGGCATCGCCGGCTGGGCCGCCGCACAAGGCTAGCTTTTAGCTACCGGTCTCCTGCCCCCTCCGGGCCCCACCGGACCCCACCGGGCCCCACCGGACCCCACCGGACCCCGCACCCGCAGATGAACCCCTTGCGTTGCGACTACACCCTGCCTACCCTGACCACGTACCCTCGCTCGTACCCCGTCGCTCTGACCCCGATCCTCCGACCTCCCTCCGCATGCATCTCTCCTCCCCCCCCCCAGCCTGGTCCGCGCCCGCGCCTTCACGCACCACTTCTCCGCCCTGGTGGCCGACATGGCGGCGCTGCTGGCGGCCTGCGAGCGGGCCGCGGGGGGCGCCGAGGACCGGGCGCTGCAGCAGGCGACGGCGGCGGCGGCGGCGGGGGCGGCGGGGGCGGCGGTAGCGGCGGCCTTCCCAGCGGGGGCGCACAGCAGGGTCGAGGGCGCCGCGCCGCCGGGCGCGGCGGCGCCGCCAGAGGCGAGATTAAGGCAGGTACAGAGCCTGCCGGCGGAGGGCGCACACCAGGCCGGCGGGAGCGACGGGGCATCCGGGGCTTCGCCCAGCGGCAGCGACAGCGACCAGGGGTTGCCCGCGTGCCCCCTTGGGGCCGGCGGGGACCGCCTGTTTGCGCCGGTCACTGCGGACCCGGCCGCGGAGGTGCGGGAGCTGGCGCCCGCTGTGTTGGGATTCCTGCGGTCCATGGGTCTGGGCGCCACGCTGGAGTACCTGCTGGGCGCGGCGGAGGCCCTGGGTGAGCTGCCGAGGGGCTGGGTGGGTACTGTACGGGTGGTTGTAGACGTGCATGTGGTACGGCTCGAGTGGGGGACAGGGGCGGCATGCCGACGATAAAGCTCGGGCAGGGGTGGCACGAGCACGTGTATGGGAGTTCGTAGACAGGCGGGCGGCTGTTTCGGACGCAGCGGGCTTACTTCCAGCGGGGAGCCATTTGTGGACTGGCGGGGATGAGAGAGGGTTGGTTTCTCCTGGGGCCTTCCTGATGACGCTCCGGTCAAGTACTGGCGCACGCTCCCTACCTGTGCCCACCCACCCCGGCTCCGCAGGCGTGGCTCTGGAGGCAGATGAGACGGGTAATGCGCCAGCAGAGGCGCCATCAATGAAAGCTTTTTAAGGCTGTTCGACCAGTACGACACGCTGTACGGCATGCTGCGTGCGGCGTGCGTGTACGGGGCCGCCGCAGCGCCGCGTTATGTGCGTGGACTGGCGGAGCGCCAAGTGCAGCAGTCCATCGGTTGACATGGATTGTTTGCTTGGGGGAGCCGGCAGGGACGGAGGGTTGCCTGCTGCAGGGCGTGCTGCGCGGATGGATGCGCTGAGTGCGCACGTGGCGGCAGCTAGCAGGCAGGGGTTGCACTGATTGGGCGGCAGGGGGCCTGCCGCTACATGGGTTACAGTTGCGCGTGACAATAGGTTGGACGCTAGGCGGGCGGTTGCAAGCAAGAGCGACAAATAAATACCAGGCGGCGGGCGCTTTGGCGGCGGTGTTGGTATGCATGCGCATGGAGTGGGTAGTGGAGCACGCAAGGCCCACCGCACGTCGAGTCATCCGATGAGCCCTGGGTCAGGGCCGGGCCCATCACTGTGTTGTGCCGTACCGCCGTACGGTTGTTGAGCGACCCTTTTCTAGCCGTTGCTTCTTTGCTTTGCCTGGTCGGTTGTATGTTCATTCTGCCCCAAAACAATGGTTGCTTCATCTAAGGCCGCTGGAGAGCTTGTCACGCCTTTCTTGTGCGTGTGGAGGCCCAAGCGCACCGCGCAACCCGGGCGTCCGCCCGAAATTTATTGCGTTGTGCTGAGGACCTGGATCACGCCGCTGGGACCAGAGGAGCCTCGGCGGCGGCCTTGACTTGACCGTTGCCGGAGGTTAGGAAGCGGATACGCAGCGGAAGCGTACTACTAATAGCGGATGCGTCTTATGCGGAAGCGTACTCGATTGGTCTTGATTGACGGAAGCAGTTGTCTGGCGGCTAACTCGCAGGGCGACGCGCCAACTAGGAAGTCTCGCGGGCTGACGGGCCGCTGACCGGACTCACTCGCTCTTGGCGCTGGCGCTTGAGGCTCGGGCGCAAGATAACACGTTGACGTTACAGCCGTAGAGGGCGGGGCGCAGCGGCGCCCCTCATACGCTCGTCGTTGAGTGCCTGAGTGAGTCCCTGGGAATGCGGCCTCGCCGCCATATATACCTCTCGCAAACCTGTACGACACCACACGTTTGGAGGTCCCTCGGCACCGTCCCTATGCGCTGACGCGCGGGCACAACACGCTATTCAAACTAGCCCCAACAGGATGGGGGCAGCGGGGTCGGCTCGAAGCCGTCCTTGAGAAAATAGGCCCTCCGATGCTAACTTGTGGCGGGGCCACGCCCTTACGTCAACCCTGTGTCACCTACTACGAAACTCTCACCAACCGGGCAGCTTCCGTCAACCGCTCACTCCCTTCAGATCGCTTCAGGTCAGGACCGTACGGTAGAACCGCACGCTTCAGGTCAGAATTGTACGGTACGAAGTCTGCGCCGTGCAAATGCTGCCGCCGACCAGGCGGCGCGGATATGTCCGCCCATCCCGGCATGGCGCCGCCACGGGAACACCACAGTTGTGGAGGCTGCCCCCGCCCCAAGGTTGCGTTCAGCAACTGTTGGCGTCATGCCACGGGGGACAGGACACGGCGCAGGATACCCAAAACACCCACATCGAAGGAGGAATAGACAGGAGGCAGGGGTTGCCGCAGCACTACACTCCCCACCAGAGCACCAGATGGAAAAGGAAAAGGAGGCAGGGGTTGCCGCAGCACTACACGCCCCGAGCCAAAGCACCAAAGGTAAAGGAATCCCACGCGCAGAGGCCAGAAGCGCCCCTGAGGTGAAGCCGGCATCTATTATCCAGAGCCAGGCATACGTATAGCCCCTATGTACATCTTCCATCCTTACGCCAAGCTATGCGGTACCCGTCGGCCGGATCTCTGCCAAGGGGGAACTGCTCGGGGGAACTGGTTGGGAAACGCGTGTATGACACGACGCACAGTCGTGAGTCCATGTCCGGAGTTGCTAGGCTCCATAATAGTATTGTAAAATAGTAGTAGAAGTACTAGAAGGCTCACAGTGGCAAAACAGGCGTCTCCACCAAATCGACTCAGCTCGCTCGCAGCTGTGAGCTCCAGTAGTTAGGCACACCGCAGCACGCTATCTTGTTATGGCCACGGTTGTAGTTAGGTTGGGGAGCGCCGGAGTCGCAGCGACGCTTGAGAGTCTGGAGGCGTCGTGGCATAAGCGCGGACAGCGGCTGCTTGAGCCAGGCAAGTGCCTCGAAGTTTCTTGGGGTCTTCAGGTAGTCGGCTTGTCAAGCTCAGAGGCGCAAGTTGCCTCGCGATGCCCCCGCCCCATGCCCAAAGGTTGGGCTGGACAGACTAGAGGAAGAGGTCATAGTCATCTTGGAACGCTCCTCGAGGCAGCATAGTCGGAAGCAGCGTAGGCGGTGGTGGTGCCCCCGCCCCTGCATATAGCCACGCTGGGTCCGCTGGGGCGTGCCCCCCACGCATCGCATGCACGCCGCGGGGCTGTTACCAGGTCTTAAGTCTTGCGGCGAAGCTTAAACTGATGGTACTTGAGGCTCAGGGCGCACGCTGGCTTGCCCCTGCCGCACAGGTGCTGGGACGAGGGGTTGCCCTCGAACCTTGAGGATGCCGCGCCCTCCGTGAGCTTGCTCTGGCGCATGCGCCGTGGCGCCACTGTTGCCGCCCGAGGTGAGAACTTGGGCGTGGGCTTGAAGCTTGGCTCGACGTCGAGAGACGCAGGGAAGCCTAGGGAGAAGGAGAAGCCTGGGCTTGCCAGGGGGCTCGCAGCAGAGCCGTAGGCTAGGACGGCCATGGGGTTGCTGGCCGTGGGAGCCACAACAAACGCCGTATGCGGCTGGGCGCTGGAGCAGCCCAGAGCGCGAGTCTTGACAGTCTTGGAGTTGTTCATCACGGTCGTCTGCCCGCTCCATGCCCTTGATGCGCAGGAGTCGATGGTGCCGTCAGCCGACTCGGTCTTGCCGGTAGCCTCCTCAGTGTTGGGCCCCAGGGTGAGCACGGAAGAGACGGGGACCTGGTGCGCAGCCAGGGAAGACTTGAGGGGCACTGGAGACGCCGAGGGAGACGATGCAGGCCCGCCCTCCTCGTCGTCGCTCTTGGGGAAGCCCAGCCATCCGTCGTTGCACCTATCTGGGTGCTTAGGCCGGCCGCGGGAGCTGTCGTCCGCCAGCGTCGTGCTGCGGCCTCCTGAATCAGCCACGTTGTCCGATACCTCAGGTGCCATCTTGCTGCTGCGGCCCAGAGGCGAGCCCATGACGATGGGGTCAGCCAGCACCTGAATGGTGAGAAGGGAGCTGGGCCACTCGACTGGATCTGCTGGTCCGCTGGGGTCCGCCTGGTTGCCGCCCCACGATGACATGTAGTCCGACCCATCCGATGCTGCAGGAGGTGGCGGGGCTGCGCTGACGGCAGGAGGGCCCTGAGCGGCAGCCATGAGAGACCCCTGACCATCTGCGGGCTCGAAGGCGTAGATGCCGTCCATCCAGACGGACCAGCTGCCCATGGGGTCCATGGCTGCCGCAGCTGCAGGCCCATCGTCGGCACAGCAGGGGCTGCTGTCGTCGCTATGCGCCACCTGGCTCAGGTGCTCCTCCAGCACGGTTTCAAGCGCCTCAGCGCAGATCAGCATCGTGTCGTACAGCTCCTGCTCCGTAAAGGTGGGGGGCGTGACGCTGGGCGCAGGGCTGAGGGCCACACAGGCCGGGAGGCTCGAAGTACCGTAGCAGGCGACTGGGGGCCAGAAGTCCGGCGCTGAAGGGACGTGAACTTGACTTGATGAGGGCCTCGTGGGACTGAACGGCTGGTGGTGGGGCTCCGTGTCCAGCTCTTGACCACCGCTGCCCTCTCCCTTGCCTGACGGCCGCAGGAGTGATGGGCTGCACCAGTCGCCATTGTTGCTGATGTAGCCGTCTTGATCCCAGGCATCAAGGCCGGCGCCCTGAGGCGCGCCCATGGAGCCTTCGGGGATGTAGCCGGGGGCACCAGCCCAGGAGTCGTCGCCGTCACAGCCATCGGTGTCGCTGGAGGCGTAGCCATAAGGGGCGGCGCCCTCGGAGCCGTAGCCACCATCGGAGTCGTAACCGTCGGAGGCGTGCCCATCAGAATCATAGCCATCGGGGCTGTAGCCCACGATCTGGCTTGGCGCGCAGCTCTGGGTGGTGTAGCAGCGGGCGTCGCTGCCCTGGGCGGCAAAGCTCTGGAAGGCGTAGCCTGGCGAGGCGTAGCCTGGTTGGCATGGCGACGGGCAGACGTTGCCGTCGCTGTCCTCTGAGGAGTAGCCGGCGGAGCCCCAGCCGTCGCCTGGCGGCTCCTCCTCCAGCTCAATTGCCATGTCGACCAGGTTGCACAGGCGAGGCGGCAGCTCGTCCGGTAGGTGGGCTTGCAGGGCGGGCTGGAGGCCGTTGGCGAAGTCGCAGATCACGGGCCTGTCGCAGGGGCTCAGGTCGAGGGCCTGGGCCAGGCTTGAGAAGCGGGAGGCGTAGGACCGGACCGTCTCGTCGTGATCTTGGGTGCAAGACTCGTACAGGTCTTGGATTGGGGCTAGAGATGGGCTGTAGGCGACTAGGAGGGCCGTGCTGAAGGCAAGCCATGTCCCAAACACGGGGGCCAGGGCGTAGCCGCCTTGATCTAGGGCCAGGCGGTCTGCCGCTCTGCCGCCCAGGCACTGACGGGCCTCTTCGAGAGCCCGCCCCTCGGACCAACCATGCCAGTGGCCCAGGCGCTTGAAGGCATCAAGCCAGGCCTCGGGGTCGTCACGGCCAGGTCGGAACTTGGGGAGCCCTTGAGCGTTGAGCATGGTAGCCCCTCAGTTGAGGCGGCGCCGATGAGGCATCTTGACGGTCTTGCGGCGGTGTTGCCGTGTTGCTAGTTGTGGCACGGTCTCGGTGTAACCCTTGCCGGGTTGTCGCCTTGGCCAGGGTTCAGGGACCTTGACTCCGCGTGCTTTGACGTGACCCTTCGTCTTCTCACTGTGAAGCGACGTTTGGCTTCTAGTAGTTGTTAAGTCGCAATTGTCTTGGCTCGTAGTCGGAGGGCGAAGTGTCCCGCTACCACCAAGCGCACCGCGCAACCCGGGCGTCCGCCCGAAATTTATTGCGTTGTGCTGAGGACCTGGATCACGCCGCTGGGACCAGAGGAGCCTCGGCGGCGGCCTTGACTTGACCGTTGCCGGAGGTTAGGAAGCGGATACGCAGCGGAAGCGTACTACTAATAGCGGATGCGTCTTATGCGGAAGCGTACTCGATTGGTCTTGATTGACGGAAGCAGTTGTCTGGCGGCTAACTCGCAGGGCGACGCGCCAACTAGGAAGTCTCGCGGGCTGACGGGCCGCTGACCGGACTCACTCGCTCTTGGCGCTGGCGCTTGAGGCTCGGGCGCAAGATAACACGTTGACGTTACAGCCGTAGAGGGCGGGGTGCAGCGGCGCCCCTCATACGCTCGTCGTTGAGTGCCTGAGTGAGTCCCAGGAAATGCGGCCTCGCCGCCATATATACCTCTCGCAAACCTGTACGACACCACACGTTTGGAGGTCCCTCGGCACCGTCCCTATGCGCTGACGCGCGGGCACAACACGCTATTCAAACTAGCCCCAACAGGATGGGGGCAGCGGGGTCGGCTCGAAGCCGTCCTTGAGAAAATAGGCCCTCCGATGCTAACTTGTGGCGGGGCCACGCCCTTACGTCAACCCTGTGTCACCTACTACGAAACTCTCACCAACCGGGCAGCTTCCGTCAACCGCTCACTCCCTTCAGATCGCTTCAGGTCAGGACCGTACGGTAGAACCGCACGCTTCAGGTCAGAATTGTACGGTACGAAGTCTGCGCCGTGCAAATGCTGCCGCCGACCAGGCGGCGCGGATATGTCCGCCCATCCCGGCATGGCGCCGCCACGGGAACACCACATGCGCGCCGAATTACTCATGCCAATTGAGTGTTGCCGTGGGCGGGGCAAGACCGAGGCCCTGCCGCAGACCCGCTTCTCTCCCTCTTCATTTGTTGAGACGACATTAGCCCTTGCACTACTGAGCATGGTACATATCGGTTTGTATCTGTATGTACCTGGCCGGGTGCAGCTGCGTGCAGCGTCCACAGGGTCTGCATCATCGGAGGTGCGTGATGACACGCACCGGCCCCTGGTGCGCATGCGTTCATTACTAATAGACCCGGGCCATGAGGGCTGCTGCATGTGCGTGCCGCCTGAGCCTGGATGAACCGGTAGGGCTAGCTGCCGAGAGAGAGGTAGGTTCGCCCGCAGGCGAGGTCCTTCATTGTAAACAGCGAGGACCGCAGACTTTTTCGCCTTGATCCCAGCCAGGCTCCCAGCCAGTGCTGGTTGCTTGCCTCAGTCACGCACGCTACGTGGGGCGGCAGCTAGCGCGGGCCACATAGGCACGAGAATGCGCAGCGGCTGTGGCTACCAGGCTGGTCTAAGTTGGTCTGGCGCTTGAGATTTGACGGCTACCTAGCTGTCGTGCAGACCAGCCAAGCAACGAGGCAGGACTTTCATCAACATGCAATACTCACGCGATGTGGAGCGAAGTGAAGGCGGAAGGCTTGCACTCGTGCACATTGGCTGATGCTGGAGAAACAGTTGGGGGGGAGTTGGGAGTCTTCAGGGCGGGTGGGACAGCAGCTCGGAAGTTGCGTTTCGTGGCTGGCGGGCTGGGGGCGGGGTGGGGTGGGGCTGCCGCGCGCCGGCAGGCGGCGGGGTCGTCGTCGTCCCTCGGAAGCTAAGCTAGCCGCGTCTATCGTTGCTTACCTGCCACAACCTCGTCCACTGCGCCAGGAAAACGGGAAATAATCCCCTAAACCCCGCGCAGCGTGCTTAGGATGGAGGTGACGTTGCGAAGTATGTCAGTCTTCGCACCCGGAACGACTCATCTCCCGAAGTGTGACTGGATACGGCGGAGACGATCACAGTGTATGGAGCGCCGCAAACACATACACCGGTAATACTCACATGAGCTGCACGTCTCAAGCCTTAGGCCGGCCATCCACCTAGCGGCGGATGTTATCATCTTTCCTCTCCTGCTTGCGCAAGGGGTCTCAAGTCGGCTTTGAAACGTGTTCAGACTTAGAAGTCCTTGATGATAAGAATGATGGTAGCTACAAGGCTACGGAGGGTAGCACTTTGCGCAGAGTCAGCCATCGACCAGGCATCGCGGCTGAGCGGCGGGACGGCTCGCAGTCCATGCCCGAGGATATGGGCCCCATTTTGATCGGGGATGCAGTCATCGGCTTGCTGTCCCGGTCACTGACAAGTTCGACCAAGGGTGACGGCGGCATCACGTTCGGCTGTCTGCAAAAACCGCTCTTGAGCGGCGTGAGCGCCGATGGTGCGACCGATGAAGCATGGAACGCTGCTCCAACAGCAGTCCTACCCAGTCTCTCTCTACAACAACTCGTCCGCGAGGTCGCAATCGTCAAATTTCTTGGCGCGGGCGCCTCGGGCGCCAAGGTGTTCCAGGCGGCCTGGAGGGGAAGCGTCGTGGCGGTCAAAGTCATGGTGAGGGGCACGTGGGTTGCACAACACGGGGGCCCGAGAAACCGGAGTGGTTGCTACCCATCCGACCCACCTGACTTCCGGGGACGACAGTCGGTATGTCTTGGCCCTGCCCAGCTACCAGCAGATAGCCCCCAGTACCGGCGGTAGAAAAGTGAGGCGGCTGGGGTCAACCAGCTGCACTTTCAGCACACAACCCCTAGCACTCACCAGGGCAGGAGCCACTCCTGGTAGGCATACATTCACAACCCTCCAGCCCCGTCCCATCGCAAGTGAGCACGGCTTACTGATAGATACCTCCTCCTTGCTCTCAACCCCGCGCCCGCCACCCGCCGTGCAACACCCCAGGTCTCCCCCGACCCCCAGCACCTGCGCGCGAGCGGCCGCGAGGCCCTCCTGGGCCGCAGCCTGTCCCACCCCAACCTGGTGCAGACCTTCGCCATCACCATGGCCCGCATCACACCGGAGGGTGCGTCATGCAAACATGCATGGGGGAGGTGGGGTGAAGGGAAAGGGGGCACCTACGGCGGTCGTTCTCCACGCGGGGCACGCGAGCATGCTCCTCGCTCCCAGCCCACAGCGCTCCCTGCTGCTGCGCGCGTGGTCACATGACGCCCCCACCCCATGACTAACACAAGCAACCACCTGCTGAGAATAAACCGGGGGGAGCGAGGCCAGCAAGCAATGACGACATGCCATGATGATACACCGCATCACTGAACCACGCGCGCACCTGCCCGCCATGCATGCATGCAGACCTGTGCCTGGCCTCCTACCTCGCCGCGGACTCAGCCCTGGAGGGCGGCGCTGGGACCGGCGGCGGCGGCGGCGGCGGCGGCAGGGAGGGGCGTGGCGGCGGCCGGGCCGCGGGCGCCGGCGCGGTGGACTCCACCCTCATCGACACGGCCCTGCTCACGCCCTCGGCCTCCGTCAGCGGCGACTCCGACCAGGCCGACCCAGTCAGTGGGGAGCTGCTCGACATGTACGACGCCTTCGCCCCCGGCACACCTGGTAGGATGCATGGCGTACACCGATTGGTGGCGCTTGATTATTACACTCCGCTTCCTGCCTGCTTGATGGGTTGCTTGTTACGGCCTTGATTTATTGTACGCATGCCCTTCGTTCCTTCGCAGCAGCCGGCGGCCTGGTGTCTGCCGCCGCCGCCCCCTTGGCCCCCATGACTGTCGATGGCGATGAGCCCTTTGGCGGAGGCGGCGGTGACGGCATGTGCTCAACCCCTACCCTACACAGCACGAGCCGCTGCTGCGCTCATGAGCGTCGACTGAAAGCCCCCGAGCAGCAGTGCTCCCTGCACAGTGCCGATCCCGGCGGCCCGCCGGTCGCTGGGGCAGCTGATGAGCCCAACGCCACTGCGCCACTCGCGTCACCGCTCCACGGCGGCCGGCCGTCGGCTTGCTGCAGCAGCTGTGCGGTCGATGGCGGAACAGGTGGCGCTGCGGGAGAGCCTTCGCCACCGGCGCTGGCGCCGGCGGCGTCCCGTGAGCCTGCGCCGGCACACGCGCCTGCGCCTGCGCCTGTGGAGGCCGCCTCCCCGTTCCGGAGCCCCGCGGCCGCGAGGCAGCGCGGCGGCCGACGGCTGGCGGCGGCGGCGGCGGCGGCGGCGGTGGCGGCGGCAGACGCGAGCTTCCACCGGCTGAGCCTGGCCTCGCAGCCGGACGGCGACGAGGCGGCCGCCCGCTTCCTGCGGGAGCTGGAGCTGCTGGGGGCGGCGCCGGGGGACCACGTGACCGTGGTGGGTGCATGCGCAGCGCGAGGGTACGGTCGGGGAGGTCGGGAAGTTAATCACATTCATTCAGAGCTTGAGGTCTTCGAGGCTTCCAGGGCTTGCTTAAGATAGGGATTCAGGGAATAATGAGGAACGAATCTAGGAGTCTAGGGATGCAGCGCATGCATGCACGTCACCGGGGCTGAGGGGCTGGCAAGGCCGCAGGGCAGCGGGGCGGCGGCGGCTAGGCGCTAAGCGCGAGAGGGGGGTAGCGAGATGCTAGCGAGCCGCGTTCAGAACCCTGCATGGTCGATGTCATGCGCGCGTCTACAGCTGCCATGCATTGCATTGAGCTGCCGTCCCTGCCGTACCACTGTACTGCATGCATGCAGGTGGTGATGGAGTTTTGCGAGAACGGCACGCTGCTGAGCCTCATCCAGCGCCGGGCGGCGCAGCAGGCCGCCGAGGAGAAGGCGGCGGCGGCGGCGGCGGTGGCAGGCACAGCGCAGCAGCGCTGGCCCTGGGCTGCCCTTGCCAGCCCCTGCGCAACACCGTCTCGCCTGCCCACTGCACCCGCCGTTGCGTCCCTGCCCACACCCGACAACTCCCCACAGCAGATCTCCCCCTGCGGCGCCATCCGGCCCGCATCACTGCCCGTGTTCTCCCCACCCGTTACCTCGGGAGCTAATTCAGCCCCTGATGAGCTGGGCGGCTGCGGAAGCGGTGGACGCAGCGAGCACGGCGGCCGCGGCGACTGGAGCGGCGGCGGCGGCGGCGGCGGCGGCGTGGGCAGCCCCTTGACCGCCCTCGTGGCCCGTCAGCAGCTCCTGATGACTGGGCATCAGCCCGCACCGGCGGCGCGGGCCCTGCAGTCGCCATCGTCACCGCGCCCGCGGCTGAGTGGACTGGAGGCGCTGAGGAACGCTCTGGAGATTGCCAGGGTAGGGTGCAGGAGAGGGGGGCGCTGGAGGGGCGCATGACAGCAACAGCCGAGTACGTGCTTGATTGTGTGCCCACGGCAGCTGCAGCTGGCGCCAGCCCCCAGGGGCTTGCCTGCCACAAGGCAGTGCGGAGTGCGGCCCAGAGAGGCCCCCGGTCCCGCGCCGCGCGCCATCAGTTGCGCCTCCATCCCTGAAGTCCGTCCTGGCTCCGCTCCACCCCCGCCCCGTGATCCCACGCACAGGCCATGGCGCACCTGCACTCCCTGGGCCTCGTGCATGGAGACCTCAAGGTGCGTGGGGTCCCGTGGACGGCTGGGGCGGGGGCAAACTCCAAGCGGTATGGAAGTGTGGGTACCGTAGGTCAGAGCACGGATATTTAGCCCTGCATTGCGGTTCCCTGCAAGGTCCTGGTGTCGGCGCTACAAGCGAGCATGCATTTGATGGAGAAGCGGGGCACGCACCAAGGTGGCTCTTTGCGCCTCCACCCTTACCACCTGCCCTTAACCCTACCTCCCACCACCCCCTCCGGCGCACGTGCCTTTCCGTCCTGCTCCCAGCCTGCGAACGTCCTCCTCCGCGCTGCGGCAGTGGAAAGCGTCACAGACGGTCCCGAGGGCCTGGGCATTAGCCTGCAACGCGGTTACACGTGCAAGGTACGATACGCAGGCGATTGAAGGCGCAACTGGCAAATGCAAGATGAGGGGAATGAACCGGGGCCGGGCAAGCCAGCTGGCGACAACCCAAACCCCTGGACTGCCGGGTCCGCGAACGCAGGTGGCGGACTTTGGGCTCACCAGCTCTGTGGGGCCGGCCGCCGGGGGCCTGCTGCCGCGGGAGGAGGCGGGGGACCCCGGCTGGGGCGCGCTGGCGTACCTCGCCCCCGAGCTGGTGGCGGGGGCGCGCCCCGACAAGCCGGCGGACGTGTACAGGTAGGTGCGCATGGCTTGCTCGCACAGCTGAAAGCTCGTCGTGCGTGTGCCGTACACAGAGTGCACATGGTGCCGTACGCATGGTGCCATGCCGGGCGGGGCGGGGTGCGTCGGGGTCTGAGTGGGCGCTCCATTTTGGCAAAGGGTGAGCTAGCTAGTAGTAATAGTCAGGAGCGAGCGAGCCAACCCCAGGTCGGCGCCCCGCCCGTTATAAAATCACCGGTTGCCCCCGACCCCCGACCCCCACACAAGCTCCAGCTGCCCTTCACGGTGGCGTTATCCCTCTTGCATACCCTTTCCCTCCCCACCTTCCCTCCCCGCCCCCGCCCCTGCCCCCCGCACCACACGCACCCACCTCTATCTGCCCCCCTGCCCCCCCACCCCCCGCAGCTACGGCGCGCTCCTCTGGCACATGGCCACGGGCCGCGTGCCGCACGCCTCGCTGCACCCCGCCGGCATCCTCGTGGGCCTGGCCACCGGCGAGCTGCGCCTGCGCTGGCCCGAGTCCGCCGACCGCACGCTGCGCAAGATCGGCGAGGCCTGCTGCGCGCACGACCCGCGCCAGCGCCCCACGTTCGAGCGCATCGTGCAGGCACTGCTCAAGGCCGTGCGGCGCACCACGTCGCTCGTGCACCGCTCCGTGTCCGAGTCCTGCCGCAGCGTGCCGCTGGGCTGGGCCAGCGGCGGCATGGCAGGCGCGGCCGCGGCGGCGGCGGCGGCGGCGGCGGCGGCGGCGGCTGGCGTTGTCAGCGACAGTTTCGCGGCGACGGGGACGGCGGCGGCAGCGGCGGCGGCGTCGCCGCTGGGGCGGCAGCAGGCGCGGGGCGTGAGTGGCGTGAGCCGCTGGGGCTCGCTGGCCGGGGCGCAGCTGACTGGCCTCGACTCCTCCGCTTCTGCGGGGCCCCTGCTTGAGAACTGCTCGGGACTTTTCGCCGCGCTGCCGCCTCCGCCGCCGGCCAGAGCTGTGGGCGCGGCGGAGCAGTGCGTGGTCGGTGTCGTACGACAGTGACGCGTCGCTGAGGATGCCTGAGCACGGACAGCGGATGGATGCTGATGAGAACGAATGGCTACGTACCGGCTTCGGCCTAGGCAATGAGGCCGGCATATATGCAATGCGTGCCACGGGCTCCATGCATCTATACACGGAGTGCAGGGCAGTAGTGCCAGGGCCAGGCTTTGGGTTGTGGATGGCCGCTGTTCGTTGCCAAGTAAGCAATATTCCGGGGGAATCGGGGGCGGATCTGCGAAGCACTCCACGGCGGCGGGCGGGCGACAGGAGGTGCATGCCGGTAGGCCCGGAACAGCCAGGAGAAAGGGGAAGGGGCTCAGCCTTGGAGGCATGCTTGCTTCCCCCATCAGCGGTAGATGTGTCTCGCTCTCACCTAACGCCACACTGATGAGCGGCATAGCTAGATATTTACACTGAGTGTGGGATTGGTTTGTGCACGGCCGGGCAGAGCTGTCTTGCCGCTGTGTGAACCGTGGCCGTATCTGCGGGTGGGTTACGGGGTATTGTGCAGTAGGGAGATGGGGGTGCAGATGCAATTCAACACTGGCCGCAATCTAAACCGCAGATTGCGTTCATTACCAATCTGTTCCTCGTTCATCAGGCCGCAAGATGGAGTCGGTAGAGTCGGGGAAGGAGTGAATGCTGCTGCATGCCTGGAGGGCACCGCAGAGGTACTGGCCATCCATGGGTTCGTTATTGGGGGTATGCTGGATGGGTACTGCGGGTACCTTTACCCGTTTGGTTGGATTGGTACTTGATGGGTTTCCACTGTTCTGCCTGTGCGTCTGTGTGATGATTGATCAGCTAGCGCCGTCGTCGGCGCTCTACCTGCTGTTCCTGTTGGGGTTGGCTTGGATCTTACGTGACCGCTTTCCCGCGCTGATGCCTCTTATCAATGCCTCCTTGTCTTGTGGTCACTTCTCATGATGAAGAGTTGCGCGGTCTACATCCAGTGACAAATAGTCTTTCTCATTCCGCGCAACCACGTCACCAAGCTCGCAACTGAGTACTTCTGATCGCCGGGCGGGCGGAGATGGGGCCGAGCGAGCGTGAACGTTGGGTATGAACGAAGTTGACGCTTTTTGATGATGCGCGCCTGCATGCCCGGTTTATTATTGCTTGTTGGCACGTGATGAGCGAGGGTGGCTCCAGGTGGCTCCGGGATGGCGTGTGAGGGTGACTACGTATGAGGGATGCGGCGAATGAATGGTTGTTAATTCGAGCGGGCCCCGATTTGCGTGCGTGACAGGGGCGGCGCAGGGGTGCCAGGACCTATCACCGGCGCAAAACAACAAGCAAGACAGATCCTGCTGTTGGTGCTGATCAATCACTTGGCACGGCATGACGGCGCTGGCAAGATTGGGCAGCATTCCGTATCTGCTTTGTGGATGCGTGGGGGCTGCTGCACTTGACATTTGCTCCGTCCGTCGCCTTCTCAGAGGAGGGGGGTTAGGGAGGGGGCCCTCAACGTTGAGACGGGGGTGGGGGGCGGCTCGGGGGGAAGTATGGGGGGTTCCGGACAGCTTGGACTTTGTCCAGCTCTCGTCCGAATATTAGATAGTCAAAGTGGTTTGGCGCAACCCCATGGCCTTCCTCAGGCGTGCAAGCGTGGCAGAGTCTGACCCCTGGAGATGCCCGCTGAGCACCACCGACCGTCGGGACGGTGGTTGATGATTGGGGGCTTTGGGTGGCACAAGTCGGCATGTCCGCTCATGGAACGTCACGACCGACGCTGCCACTGCTGCCAAGTAACGCTGCTCCTTCCTGCGTGCTATATCGCTGGGCGCACACGCCATGGTCGGCTGCCCAAGTTAGCCGGGATGGAGCCCGTCCATTGACCGTCAGCTCGGCACTGAGGGGCGATGCTATGACCGTGCTGGACATGTAATGCGCGGGGCGCAAGCTTGCGGGTGGCGGAGGACTTCGGGAGCACCGGGGTGACGGCCTGGGGTATCGACGTGTGCGTCGTCGAAGGGTTGCCCTGCCGTTATGTCCCGACCCCGCCGGGCAGTGCTGGAAGGGGGGTTTGGGGCTCGTTCAGCCCTTTTCCCTGTCCTGAGGAGGACAGACAACCTTGTGGTTTTTGAGACCGTCAAGCGCCATCCAGATGAGGCAGAGATAGGGGTGGCTATCAACCAGGGCAGGGGCAGGTCCGGGGCGAAAGGCCTTTGTGTATTTAGGCCCCCCAAAAGCTACATCTCGGGGTCTCGGGACATCAACTGAATAGAAAGGAATAGGAAGAATTCTCTGAGCAGATACAGCAGGTGGAAGGAGCAGGGCGGCCCGAGGGCTCTACCTTCAGGGCACGCAGGGCGGGGGCGAGCAGGGGCCGGGGGGTGGGCCGGGGGGCTCTGCGCGGCAAGCACGAACACGCGCTTACTACGTATGCCCTCGGGGCAAAAGTCACCTCTTTAAGCTGGTGGGCTGGTCCTCAGCGCTGCAACGCGTTAGACCAACCGGCGCCGGGGTCGCTATGAATGTCATGTCGTGAATGAAGAAGAATGTCATGGAGACAACGCCTTCTCTGATGCGTTGCATGCTTCAACAGCAACACAGCCACATATTATCGGCTTTCACAGCTAGACACCTATGATGGCTAAAAGCTCACGAGCCCACCTTGTGTTCCAGCCATCCTAATTCCGTGGTTTTGCTCCACCACGCGGCCTCTCCACCAAATCAGTCGTGCAGTCTCCATAGACGATGGCTACAGGCTGATTCGACTGCTGGGCGGTGGGCATGCGTTGGCTCTGCGGCCTTCCGACATTTTGTTCCTTGAAGACCAAACGACGTGAGCCCAAAATCAAATACGTGACAGTGCTGATCTAGAGGGACAAACAGGCTTAATAAATCTCGTTCTGTAGCACCTGCGCTTCCCGTTTTCCCGCTTTGTTTGCAGGACGCCACAAGCGGGAACAGGAGGAAGAAAATGCAACACATGTTATTTCTATTCATGGCGCCGCGCGCTCGCCCGCCGCTCCATCGGCGCTGGCGGTCTTGGCCATCCTTGAGCACTTGCCCTTCCCGGTGACCCTCATCGGAGAGGGTGGGGTTGTGCTCTTGCAGAACCCTGCGAGCATCGCCGAGCACGGCAGGCTGGTCGGTACGAGCGAAGGGGTCGCCGACTTCTGGCGGGACGTGCTATTTGTCATGGCGGAGGAGGGCGCGCAGAGGGAGGCGGAGGACGCCCTGACCACATCTGCCAGCTGGAGAGGTGGGTGCGTGGGAAAAGGGCCCATCTAAGCGGATGCATGTTGCCGGGTTCCCTCTGGCCCCCCTCTGGCCCCGCCCCCTCTGGCCCCACCTAGCTGCAAGGGCTGCCTATCTAGGAGCCCTCACTTGCTGAAGAGAGGCGGTCGCTGGAGCGATGCCGATCGATGGAGACTCGAAGGGGGCTCGGGAGCGAGGCTTCTCTATCTTAGTCGTTACAGAGCTAATTGAGTCGGGAATAGGCTGGAATTGCCGTCTGGGGCGCGCGGAGCGCGTATTTAAGTGACTATTGTGCCGTACACTTGCCTTCATCGGGCCCATGAACTGGACGAGCGTCTCTAGAGGCTTGCACGCGAGTTCCTTCGTCTCTACGCTTCGCACGCTACCATGAACACCATTGTCATCGTCTCTTCATGATCTATCCAACGATATCACTTCTATTGGGAATTGTGCAAGTCGGGTTGTGCAAGCATCCCGACGATTTCCGAGTCGGCGACGCGCCTCACTTCATCATCCCCCCTCCACTGAATGTTGCGTCCTGGCAACTGTCCTACCTACCCATGCAACGCATCAGAGAACTTCCTAACCTAGCCTCAGTACATCTCAACCCTTGCGGTACCTAACAGCTCAGCTCATCTCATATCTCTCTCTCCTTATCGCTTTCGCTGCTTCGATGCGCTCCTCGGGTGCTTCTTCTCGTACTCGGCGATCAGCTCCGGAACATCCTCCAGCAGGGTGGCTTCGTCGATGTAGAGGTTCTCGTGGGCGTCTTGGCCGCGGAACTTGACCAGGTATGTCACGCGCTTGGTGTGGGGCGTGATCTGGCGGTTGAGGATGGCTTCCACTTCGTAGAAGATGGCGCCTTGCTCGTTGATGTAGGGCTCAGGGGCCTGGTTGGCCTCAGCGCGGTCGGTGAAGCGGTCGGCGCCGTCCTTGTAGGGCCTGAGTTGGGCGATGTTGACCACGGGATGGATCTGCATGTGCTTGGGCAGCTTGAGCTTGGCTGCGTTCTGGTTGACCATGGTCTCGATGGTGAAGGGGCCGACGTATCGGGCATTGAACTTGTTCCTGGATGTGCCTGTCTTCAGCTTGAGGTGTGTGGTGGAGAGCAGCACCTTGTCGCCTGCCTTTAAGGTGAGCGGGCGCATCCGGGTGTCATTGCACCGTGCCTGACGCTGCTGGGCAGCGCGGACGTGGACCTTCGCCAGGTTGCGGGCAAGCTCTCGGTCGAGCATCATGGTGGCGGCTGATCGGTTGGCGGGCTCCCAGTTGGGGTGCTTCGCGAGAAGGGACAGCGGCGTGTTGGGCTCGTAGCCCAGGGCGAGCTTGAACGGCGTGAAGCCAGTGGAGGCGTGGACCGAGGAGTTGTAGGCGAATTCGAGGGCGGGCAGCACGTCATCCCAGTTGTTCTGGTGGGCGTTGACGTAGTGGCGGAGCATCTCTTTGAGGGTGCGGTTGGCACGCTCGGTCTGCCCGTCGGTCTGGGGGTGATAGGCAGAGGACATGTCGAGGCGGGTGCCCGACAGTTCGAAGAGGGTCTGCCAGAAGGTGCTGGTGAACTTGGAGTCTCGGTCCGACACGATGGACTCGGGGTGTCCGAAGGTTTGGAACACCCAGTCGTAGGATATCTCGGCCAGGTACTTGGCGTCGATGCTGGTCTTGCATGGAATGACTTTGATCATTTTGCTGAATCTGTCCACGAAGACTGCGATGGCGTCGTCACCACGGTGGCTCACCGGCAGCTGCGTGATGAGGTCCATGGAGATCGATTGCCAGGGCCTGTCCGGAATGGGGAGAGGCTTGGATTGACCGGGGGTCTTGCCTGGGCGGGGCTTGTTGCGCTGGCATGAGGGGCAAGACTGCACGTAGGCGGCGACAGTCTGCTCCATGCGGGGCCAGTAGAAGAGCCGGGCGAGGCGTGCCTGCGTTTTGGCCGTGCCGAGGTGACCTGCGGTGATGATGTCGTGTGCTTCGGCCAGCAGCTTGGTGCGTAGGCCGGGGATGTCAGGAATGTACAGGCGAGCTCGTAGGGCGCCTGGGGGCTCGTAGTAGAGCAGGCCCTTGTAGAGCTTGAATGGGCAGTTGGGGTCGGCAATGGCCTGCGCGCGGTGCTCACAGTACTGCTCGTCTTGCCGGTAGCCTACGCGGATGGCATCGGCTATGTCATCGGCAGGGCGGATCGTGGAGACCGTGACTGCGCATGCGCGGAGGTCCGGGCGGCGGCTGATGGCGTCAGCGACCACGTTGGTCTTGCCGGGTTTGTGTTGGATGATGTAGTTGAATTCCTCCAGCTCAGCGAGCCAGCGGACTTGGCGGCGGCTGAGGAGGGGCTGGGTCTTGAATTTGGAGACTGCGGAGTTGTCCGTCCAGATGGTGACTGGGTGCGGACCCTTGAGGTGGTGCCACCACACACGGAGGCAGTGTGTGACTGCGAGCATCTCCCTGTCGTGCGCGGGGTAGTTGCGCTCGGCAGGGATGAGCTTGCGGCTCTTGTAGGCGATGACACGCTCATGGCCGTCTTGGACTTGGGACAGCACGCCACCGGTCGCGTAGTCGGATGCGTCGGTGGTGACCGTGAACGGGAGGTTCGGGTCAGGGGCTGCCATGACGGGGGCGGACGTGAGTGCGTCTTTGAGGGCTTGGAAGGCCATGTCGCACTCCTTGTCCCAGGCAGTCAGCTCTTGCTTGCTGCCTTTCTTGTTTTCTTGGCCTGCGAGTAGGTTGGTGAGGGGGGCGGCGATCTGCGCAAAAGACTTGACCATCCGCCGATAGTACTGCGCGAGGCCGAGGAAGGACCGGAGGTCGGTGACCGTCTTGAGCTTGGGCCAGTCCTTGATGGCTTGGATCTTGCGCGGGTCGGCGGAGATGCCGTCGGCGCTCACCACGTGGCCCAGGAAGTCGATCTTGTCGAGTCCGAAGGCGCACTTGCTGGCCTTGGCGTGGAGCTTGTGTTCCCGGAGGAGCTCCAGTACCTTGGCTACGTGTTGTTTGTGTTCCTCCTCTGTTTTGGAGTAGATGAGGATATCGTCCAGGTACACGAGGACGCATTCATCGAGGAGGGGCCTGTAGATATCATTCATAAGGCGCTGA
Organism: Edaphochlamys debaryana; assembly: GCA_016858145.1. Lineage (NCBI taxonomy): Eukaryota > Viridiplantae > Chlorophyta > Chlorophyceae > Chlamydomonadales > Edaphochlamys > Edaphochlamys debaryana. The sequence goes on from JAEHOE010000011.1 coordinate 96,777, forward strand.
AAGGTCGCGGGGGCATTAGTCAAGCCGAAGGGCATGACCGTGAACTCGTAGTGACCGTAACGGGTGTTGATAGCGGTCTTGGGGATGTCCTCTTCCGCGATACGTATCTGGTGGTACCCCGATTGAAGGTCAATCTTGCTGAAGACCTTGGCGCCGTGGAGTAAGTTGGTCGAGTAGCTCGTCTATCCGGGGCAGGGGGTAGACGTTCCGGATCGTGGCTTTGTTTAGGGCCCTGTAATTGATACACATCCTTAGGCCACCGTCCTTTTTGCTGGCGAAGAGGACGGGGGACCCGTAGGGCGAGACGCTGGGTCGGATGTATCCCTTTCCGAGGAGGGCCTCCAGTTGCTTCTTGAGCTCGGTGAGTTCCTCCTGCGACATGCGGTAGGAGTTACGGCTCATGGGGACATTGGTGTCGAGGTCGATCTTGTGGTCGATAGCTCGCTCGGGTGGCATGCCCGAGGGCTCGGTGAAGACGTCGGCGAACTGGTCGAGGACGGGTTTAAGGTCGATGACGGGGGGTTTGCCTTCTTCATCTGCGGGGACCTCTTTGATGACCGCCAGGTTGTATTGCGTTGTCTGCTTGGACCGGACGAGCCGTTTGAACTGCAGGGCAGAGATGACGTGAGGGTCCGCTGCCTGCAGAGACTCGTGCGTGTCCGCCTGGATGGTCAGGGGTTTGGCTCGGTTCTCTGTGAACGTGAGCGAGTTGATGCGCCAGTCGATGACCGGGTTGAAGCGGGCCAGCCAGGGTTTGCCAAGCACCACGTCAAAGTCACCTAGGTCGGTGACCGTTAGCGTCGCAGTGCTCCTGTGGGGAGAGGCACGCCCTAACACGATTGACGCGTTGGGCAGGGCGTGGGTGCATGGCTGGGTGATGCCGTTGATGAGTCGCACGAAGGTGTCGTGGACCAGCTTGGCACTCTTCATTTCCTTCTTGCGCATCCAGGTGGTGTCGGCGAAGTCGCCTGTGGCGCCACCGTCGACAAGCACATGGGCCCTGCGTCCGCATACTATCCCTGTGAAGATGATCTGTTGTTTTTTGGGATTGAGCTTCACGCTGTGCAGCTTCAGCATGCGAGGGACCTGTGGCTTGGGGGGCTTCGGAGGGTTGGAGGCCTCCTTGGCCGGGGTGACCTTGGGTGCGCCCTGCGGTTTGGCCTGCGTCTTGGGAGACTTGGGCGGTTGGGCGGGGGTGCCCTTGGTCTGGGGAGCCTTGGGTGAGCCCTGAGGTTTGGCCTGTGAGGGCGGTTGGGCAGGGGGGCCCTTGGCCGGGGTTTTGTCCGGAATCTGAGGATCGGGGTTTGTGATCCGGGCTTCGTCCGCCTGCAATGCAGGGGATTGGGACCTGGCCCGGGTGTGGGCATCAGGCCCGTGCGGCGGCGCTTGTGCGCCGGTAGACCCGCACGGGTCTACTTGCCGTTTCCCTGGCGGGAGAACTTGGGGCACGCGTCCTTGGTGTGCCCGAGCTGGCGGCAGCGGAGGCAGCCGTTGTTGGCGAGCAGGTGGGAGCGCTCGGCGTCCGTCAGCTTGCTGATGGGTGCGTCGGGCTTGTTGTTGCCCTTGGGCACGAACTTGCGGGTGTCAATGGCGTTGAGCTCCATGGCGTCGTTGCCGTGGTTGTTGTGGTTGTTGTGGCGGCGCTCGAAGTCGCCCTTCTTGTGCCACTTCTTGCCGTTGCCGTTGCCCTTCTTGTCGTAGCCCTTGCTGCGGTCCTGGCCCTTGGTCTGGGCGAGGGTGTGGTCGAGCAGCTCCGCCTTGGCGCTGAGGTCCGCGTACGTTGCGTTGTGCATGCCCTGCAGGGTGAGGGCGACGCGGATGTCCTGCGGCAGCGCGCGCATGAGCTTGTCACGCTTCTCCGCCTCGGAGACGTCGGGGATGTGCAGGCACAGCTTGTCGATGTGGTTGATCAGCTGCGACACGGATCCCTTGAAGGTGACGCGGGCCAGCTGGGCGCGCGACTTCTCTGCCTGCAGGGGGTCGGAGAACTTGAGCCGCAGCTCGGCCATCGCCTCGTCGTAGGTGGGTGGGGGCGAGCGGGGCTCGATGTTGACCCTGAAGTACAGGCTTGCGTCTCCTGTGAGGAGGTGGGGGAGGGCGTGCATGCGGTTGCCGGGCGGGATCTGCAGGGTGTTGAAGTACCCGTTGATCTTGTACTCGAACTCGTCCCACTTGATCTTGTCCGTCTTGGGGTTGCCGCTGAACTGGTCCGGCTTGATGTGCTTGAGCACGTCCTTCATGAGCACCGCCTGGAAGGGGGCGTTCATGGCCTGGAGGGCAGCCTGCGTGGCGGCAGTCTGGGCAATGTGGGACGCGGTGTTGTGCACGACCTGCGATGCGGTGGCCGTGGCGGCCTGCTGTGCTGCTGAGTTGACAGGGGATTGGATCAGGCGGTGCACCTCCTGCGCGATCTGCGGCAGGATAGACTGGAGGGCACCGGGGAGGAGCCTAGCCAGGGCTTCTAGCTGGCTGGGGTCCTGCAGGCCTTGGCCTTGGCTGGGCTGCTGGGGGCCTGCGGACTGGGCTGGGTTGGGGGGTTGAGACTGCTGCTCAACCTCGCCCATGGAGGATTGACGGGACAGGGCCATGGTCTCTCCTCTTGGTTGTTACAAGTTGGAAGCCTTGACCTGCACCTTAGCTTGAGCCTTGGCTTGCGCCTTGGCTGCCAACCTGCTACTCCTGCGAACCACCACCACGGGGTCGGGCGCTGCTAGCTTCCTAACCCGATCACGGAGGGGAATGTACCCTCGTCCAGCTGCGTTGGGGCTAGCTGACACTAGGGGCATACACTAAGCCACTACTTCCTGCCTCTATGCTAGCTCAGCTAACTCCTGCACCGGCGGTAGGCACTTAGGCCTGGGTGGCGGTCTCCTGGTTGTTGGCGGTGTCCTCCTCCTGCAGGTAGGTGTCGTGGCCGGCACGGATCTCGGACGGGTTGGGCCCGGAGCGGCGGGGGCTGGGGGAGGGGTCGCGGCCGGGGGTGCGGGCCTGCGAGACGTGCTCCTCGACGGGGCCGGGGACCTGGTCCCAGCGAGACTGGCGGCGGGGCACGGGGACGGGGACGACGCGGATCTGGCGGGCGGCCTGGATCTGCACCTGCACCGTCAGGGCGGCGTTGGCGGGCGGGAGGGCAAATTTTGGCCTCGGGTGCCTGCGAGCAGGAGAGGGATGACCTGCACTAAGGGGAACCGCGACTAGGCGTTTTGGGGTTCGCGATGACGGCGCTGGCGACGGCGACTGAGCGCGAACGCACTAGCGACCTGCGAGAGAAAAATTTTATCTGCGAGAAAGGGGCGGAAGCGTATCTTGGGCGTTCGGGGGAATCGCGACTTGTTTGGGCCTGGGGGGATCGCGAAACGTCTAAGGGAACTGGGGCGCGACGCTCTTGGTGTCGACGGTCGCTCTTGAGCACCTTAGACGATCTGCGAACAAGGTCGAGGGTCGTGGTCCCGCTTACCACTGAAGAGGGGCGGTCGCTGGAGCGATGCCGATAGGCATCGATGGAGACTCGAAGGGGGCTCGGGAGCGAGGCTTCTCTATCTTAGTCGTTACAGAGCTAATTGAGTCGGGAATAGGCTGGAATTGCCGTCTGGGGCGCGCGGAGCGCGTATTTAAGTGACTATTGTGCCGTACACTTGCCTTCATCGGGCCCATGAACTGGACGAGCGTCTCTAGAGGCTTGCACGCGAGTTCCTTCGTCTCTACGCTTCGCACGCTACCATGAACACCATTGTCATCGTCTCTTCATGATCTATCCAACGATATCACTTCTATTGGGAATTGTGCAAGTCGGGTTGTGCAAGCATCCCGACGATTTCCGAGTCGGCGACGCGCCTCACTTCATGGAGCACAGCTCCTAGGGGCTGCTGGCGCTGCCGCCACCACCACCTCCCCGCCTTCTAATGGCAAGGCGACGGGAGGTACGGGAGGGTGTGGTGCCGCCGCCAGCTCGGGCGTCCTGTGTGACGCTCGGCTGTCGGACAACGGCGCTGCCACCTCCGCGGCCGCGGCAAGCACCAGCTCCCACCACCTGTCAGCCCAGAGCTCCTGCGGCCCCCGCCGCGTCTCCTCCCCCGGGATCCCGCGCGACGCCGGCAGCTCCAGCCCCTCCCAGTTCTCCCGCGCCTCCCGCGCTGCGGCAAGGCGGCAGCCCGCCAGCACTTCCGCGCTCAACGCCGCAGCGTATCTGCTTGGGCTCGGTCCGCCTGCCACCGCCTCTCTACTGCCGTGCGGCACAAGCGGATCTCCCATCGAACAGTCCAGCAGCCTGCTGAGCGGACGCGGGGATATGCCAGGAAGTGGCGAAGTCGTAGCGGCTGCCGCCCTTGAGGATGGCCCATGCTCGGTCACAGTCACACTGCAAGCCCCACGGGGCAGCACAGCCGGTGGCGGCGGCGGCACGGGAGGCGCGGGCGCCCTGCTGCCTGGCGGCACGAGCCCCCTATCGGTGCCCGGCGGGCTGCTCAACCCCGCACGCCAGCTGTCCCAGGGCCGCGCCTTCCAGGGCCGGGCCCACTCCCAGGCCTCGCCCTCCAGCCTCGGCCGCTCGCAGCCGCCCTCCCACTCCCCCCGCTCCCACGCGCAGCAGCAGCGGCAGCTGCTGACGGGGCTGCAGACCAGCGCATGGTCCACCCTCCTGCGCAGCCCGCAGGCGCGGCAGGCGCCCCTGCGCCGCCCGCTGCCGCGGGGGTACAGCACCAGCACGCTCCAATTCGGACAGGTGGGTGCGTGCGCCTTGCTTGATGAGGGGTGGGTGGTTAGCTGCGTGCGCCGTACGGCGCGGTATGCGTACAGCGAGCGCCGTACACGTCTGCATCACTGACGGCTGGACCACAGTTGCGCCCCGCCCCATGTGCCTGGCCCCGCCCCTCAGGCCCGAAGCAGCAGCGGGAGCCTCGCCGTCAGCGGTTGTGGTGATGGCGGCGTGGGTATGGTTGGCTGCGGCGGCAGCGGCCCCGGTCTGCGCTCCAACGGCGACGTGCACCCTCCCGCTGGCCTTCTCCAGACCCAAACCGCACGCCGACCGAACACGCGAGCTTCCGTCGCCGGAGTCCTTTTGGTGGCAGGGCATGACTCAGACTCTGGGGCAGCGCTCTCCCTGCTTCCTCACGCCGTCGTCACCCGCGTCGGTGGCTCCAGCATCGGCGGTTGGGGATTCCAAGCGACCGGCTCGCACCCGAGCACCCAGCACACGGTCCCGTTTGACAGCGGCGTGCTCCACCCACCCGATCAACCCGAGCCTCGGCAGTCGGGTGCGGGCACGGGCAGCGGCAGTGTGCTACTCGGGGGCTTCACCTCGCCCCCCTCCATGGCCCGCGCTGTTGACTCAGCAGCAGCCACGGGCGACACGTCAGCAAGCAGCCTGCCCCGGACCGGACCGGGCCCACTCGGGTCCGTTGGCGCGCTGGGGGGCGGCGGCGGGGCGGCAGGGGCCGCCGGCGGCGGAGGACTGTCGTCAACGCCGGGAGGCTCTGGAGCGATGACACGCCTTCTCGGCATCACGCTGGTGGGTTGCCAGTGGCAAGGCAGTAGCTTCACGCACCTTGCGCAGGGGCCCAGGAGCTTAGCATACGTGTTTGCTGTCAGCTGGCATCACGCACCCCTCTGATTGTTTTTGTTATTCTCCATCCCACCGCCGCAGGCTACCGTGGCTTCCCGGCGCATGCCCTCAGCGACCCCACGGCACACGGAGGCGCCGGCGGCCTGGCCAAGCCCCCGCAGTCCCCCGCAGTGGGCTCGGCACTCCATGCCAGCTACGGCAGGCGACATGGCCCTAACCTCCGGTCCCCTGGAGGACGAGGTCCTGCTCCAATCGCTCCCACGCCCCGCCACCGCCAACGTCGCCAACGTCGCCAACGTCGCCAGCGTCTTCCATGCCCTGGCGGGGCCCAGCGGCGGCGACCTCTCGGCAGCCGAGCCGGGGGTTGGCGCAATGCGCCTGCCAAGCACCGCCGAGTCAGCGGTTTCGCTCCTGTTCAGCGCGGACGGCCCCCATGCTGTGCACTACTCCGCAGAAGCCCAGCCGCCGCCAATCGGCCCTCACTTTGCGGCCGTGCTCGACAGCCGCGGCACCGGCGCTGGGAGCAGCTTCGCCCACCCAGCCGTTGATACGGCCAGTGGCACGGGCCTGTCTTCCTCTGAGGCGCACCTCTTCATGATGACCACAGCAGGCGTCTCTCGCAGCCCCTTTTCGACACTAGGGACTGCTCTCCTCTCCACACACGCTGGAATGTCGGGGGCCCACGCGCACAGCAGCACAGCAGGCGGCAGGACGCCGGGGTTAGGAGAGGGCGAGGGCGATGGGTTTGCAGAGGGGGACGGCGGCGGCATCCTCGGCGCCGCGCCACCTGCCGTCAGCCGCCGCCACGGCTCCGGCACGACGGCCGCCGCCGCGGGTGCCTGCGCCTTCCAGGTCCTCTCTGCGCCCGATGTGATGGCGCCTGTTCCGGCTCCAGCTCTGCCAGCTGCCGAGGTCAACCCAACCAGGACGGCGTCCACTGCCGTCTCACACGGCGCGGGCGGGGCGGCTAGCCCCTGCTCCGTGCCCAGCTCACCGCACGCGGCTTCCTCGCCGCACGACGGCGTCGGAAGCTTGAGAGGCGCCTTGTGGGATGCAGCCACGGCCTCGCCCGCCGCCGGCCCCGTGGACACAGCTGCTGCTGCGGCGGCGGCGGCGGCAGAGGCAGAGGCGGCGGCAGCCGCGAGTCAGTCGGCCCAATCGAGCGCCACCCTCCCCACGGCTCGCTTGCCGGACATGCTGATGGGCAGCATGACGCTCAACGCTGATGACGGCCGGCACCGGCCCGCCTGGGCCGTAATGATGGGCTCCACCGGGCCCGGGAATGACATCACCTCCCCCCACGCCCACGCCGCCGCCGCCAACGCCTCCATGACTAACGCCCTGGACACCGCCACCACGCTGCCCTCCCTGGCGCTGCTGCCCCGCCTAACCGCCACCAACGGCCGGTCCGCGGGCGGCGCCGCCTCCTGCCTGGCCGCCGGGGCCGCGGAGGGCAGCGACGGCCGGCGCCGCAGCCGTCAGCTCTCTGACCACAGCACGGGGGCGGCCTCCGCCTCCACGACCAGCTTGGGGGCCGACCGGGGCCAGGGCGGCACGGGTGTGCTCCTGCGCGTCGACCTGGACCCGGCGGCGCAGGCGAGAGAGCCCAGGCGGCTGCAGCCCGGGTCGCCCGTCCTCCTGGCGCCGGCTCATCAGTCGCCCGCGCCGCCGACAGGCGCACTCCCGTCAGTGCCGTTCCCCTCAGTGAGGTCGGCGGCAGGAGAGGAGATGCTGCCGCAGCTGCCGCTGTGGCCGCCGGCTGCCCCGCCGCCGCCGCCTGCGCCGCCGTCACTATACACCAGCCCCAACGCCCATTCGCCCAGGGCTGGGGCTACCCCACGCTCCCTGGTCCACGGCCCAGCCGTGACTGGCCTGCTGGCAGCCGCCGCCGCCGCCCGACGGACCCCAGCGCCAGATCCCCGCGGTCGGCGGTTCCCTCGGCCCAACGGTTCTTCGAGCGGCTACGCCCCTGCCCCCGCCGCCCCCACCGCAAACCCTGTCGCCACTGGGGCCACACCGCTGAGCGCTGTCGCGTCGCGTGGTGGCGGCTCGGCGGTTGGTTTCGAGGAGGTGCCGTACGAGGTGCCGTACGAGCCGCTGCAGTCGGAGCCGCAGTGGCACGAGGTGTCGCTGACGCGGTTCGTGCACCCCGTGTTGGGGCAGAGCGTGGTACTGGTGGTGCAGGTGAGGGGATGAGAGGGATAGAGGGAGCCGAGGGAGGTGTCGTTGATGCCGCACCTCTGCAAGGGCCTTCAGCTGATGCCCGCAGCTCTGCGCGGCTCGGCCCCGTGTCTCTCTGACGCACCTCCCTGCTTCCGCCTCTGCAACGCGCCCCTCTTCTGTCCCCGCCGCCTCAGAACGATGTGACCGCCCGCATCTGGGCCGAGCGGCAGTTGGCTCGCGTGGTGGGTCGCACGGGTCACCTCACCGCATGATCCCCCTGACTCACACTCCTGCAAGACTGTTGCTTCTGTTTGCGATAGTGTCGTGCGCTGCCTGCTGCCCCCCAACCTGCCTTCCATCATGCCTCCGCCCTCGTCCGTCCATCCCCCCGCAGGTGGAGGCAGAGCACACGCTGCTTGAGAACATCTTCCCCCACCATGTCATCCAACACATCGCAGCCGCAGCGGCGGCTTCAGACGATGAGCACGAGGAGCACGAGGAGGAGGCCGGGGCTGAGGGCCTGGGGCAGGGGCAGGGGACGGACGCAGCCGCTGTGGAGGGCGCGGCGCAGGGCAGCGCTGCGGACCACGGCCCGCCCAGCGCCCGGCTCCCCGCCATCCGCGGTGACACCTTCCTGCACCTGGCCACCTCCCACAAGGCCCTTACGGTGCTCTTCTGTGACATCCAGGTGCGCGCGCCAGTGCGAAGGCTTGAACGGCCACCTCTGTGGGGGCATTCAGGCAAGCCGGGGCCAGGCCTACCCGAGCACGTCACGCATCATCACTCAGTGCGTGCGCCGTTGCTGCTGCCCCCGCTGGCCCCCCCCCGCCCCACCCTCAGGGCTTCACGCCCATGTGCAAGGCCGTGCCCCCCATGTCCGTCATGGCGTTCCTCAACGACCTCTTCACGCGCCTGGACGGACTGCTCGACCAGTACGGTGTGTACAAGGTGCGGTGCAGCGCGGTGCCGTACATGGTCCGTGCGGGGTAGCGAGGCTGGGCGGGCGTTGCCGTGGGTCACCCACATCGCCCCGCCCTGCCTGTAACTTGCCCGCCGCTTTCCTGCTTCCCTCGCCCGCTCTGACAGGTGGAGACCATTGGCGACTGCTACGTGGCGGCGGGTGGACTGATGCGGGTGGACGAGGAGACCGGAGCGGTGACGGTGCGGTCGGACGATGTTGACCCGCAGCACGCGAGCCGCACCGTGCAGTTCGCCAAGGTGTGTGTATGGGGGGGTGGGGGTGGATGCAGGCGGGGAGACGCGGAGGGGCCTGCGGGCGGGGGCAAAGCGCGGCCTGGGACATGCGCCTGAGGGGCACGTTCCTAAGAGGAATAATCAATTATGTGGTGAGCGGTCCGGTGCTTCATGTGCAACCCCGCACCCGCCTCCCTCTGCCCCCAGGCGCTGCTCCGCGCCGCGTCCGCCGTGCGTCTGCCCACCACGGGCGAGCCGGTGCGCCTGCGCGTGGGCATCCACAGCGGCCCCGCCATGAGCGGCGTGGTGGGCACCCGCATGCCCCGCTTCTGCCTCTTCGGCGATACCATGAACACGGCCAGCCGCATGGTGCGTAGATTCCTCACTCACCGCTGCCCGTACATACGGTACCGATACATGTACGACATGCCGTGCTGCCGAGTGCCTCCTTCTCCTCGACTGCCCTTCTGACCATCTGCCCCTCCCCTCCTCCCCTTCTTCCCGCCCCACGCAGGAGAGCACGGGGGAGGCGGGGGCCATCCATGTGTCCCAGGCCACCCGGGACCTGGCGCCGGGGGAGGCCTGGCAGCCCACCGGGGGGGTGGAGGTCAAGGTCAAGGGCGTCATGAGCACGTTCCTGCTCAGGCCGTAGGGCGCGGGGATGCGCAAAAGCAGGGGGCGCCCCTGCTCAAAAGGGCCTTGTGGACTCGGCCAGGGCTTAACGATACAGCGAGATTCTAGATGTTTACTGCATGAAATGCCGTGAAAATGCAGCTTGTATAAATTTATGCGGCTGGTGCGAGGCTTGGAGAAAAAAAATTGGGCGCCCGGATACAAGAGTAAGGTAGCGCGGTATGTGTTTGGGATCGCAGGGGAAGCGGGGCTTCGGCTGTCTGGATCTCACTGCTTTGGTTGTTCGGTTGCGGGGGTTGGGCTGTGATATTTAATGAATTACGTTGTGTACCGTAGTCGTTCTGCCCTGCGGAACTTCCACAAATCTATGCACTGGGAGTTTCTTACGCTTGGGGTTGATTTCAATGCAGACCCGGGCCCGTCACAGCACATGCCCAGTGTGTTTGCTTAAGGCTTAAGGGCAGTGCACTGCTGGGAACGGGGCCCTTCGGCCTGTTGGCTTTGAACTACCTTTCCCGTTGTGGGGCCACCCGATGGAAGGCATTGTGGTTGTTACTGTGTGTTGCTATGAACAAGCAATACTTTGAAAGTGGGCGCGGGCTTGTGAATTGCATGCTATGGCACCTGCAGCCAGACCTGCTGCTCTTACCTGGCAGTCCGGGTACACGTCAGTAAGAGATTGCGTTGACGTGATTAAGCCTCTCCCCTGAGCGGGCTCGATGATGCGCCGGAAATAGTCATGCCGTTGATGTGATTTGCACTCAGATGGACATCGCCTTAGTAACAATGCCTTGCTCTGTGCTGCCCCATGGACCTGGCACCTCCCAGGGCCTGCTACCGTAACGTTGTTTCCTCTGAACCCTCTTGGGGCCCACATCCTATGCCGTATCTTAGCCATCACATCTGAAGCGATGAGTCTGTGCAATGCTAAGCGTGGAGGGAGGGATGCACAGACACGAAGCCCTGCCGGCCCTTTCATTCAAGCGGGGCTGGCGCCATGACCACATGTTGTAATCACCGCGTCCTCGTGCGAGGTTTACGACATCTGGGGCGTTCTATGCGGACTATGCGGATGTGTACTGCTTGCAAACAGCTCGTGGCGTACTGTGTGTCTTTTGCCGGTATGTGTCGAGTGTGACAGGTGTTACCGTAGTTGAGATCTGTCCTCCAAATGCCCGTCTTGGTCCGGTCTGCGTGAGTGGGGCTGCCAGGCTTGTCTTATGTGCCTGCCTGCAGTGCTTGTCTGGTAATGGCGTGAAGTGCACGTTTGTGCGGCGAATGCGGGGTAAAATGGAGGGACGTGCAGCGGAGTGCACCTTTGCAAGCGGACTATGGTGTGTGCCTGGTTGTCTCTCGGCTGAGTGTGCGGCCCTGAGTGCTCACGCGGGTACACGGAATTTGGGGAAAGGGTAACGCCGTCCGTGTTGGTGCTTGATTGCCGTGCTCACGACATCATAGCGTTGGCTTTTTGCAACGGCAGGGACACGCGTGACAAGGGGTGCTCTGCGCGCTGAACCAGCCTGCGCCTGTTGTCATGCTGTGGCGCTTGGTGCTACGGTGGGAACGAGCATTTGGCGGACTGGCGGACTGGCGGAGGCATCTGGCCAGGGCGCAGCGCACATGCGCATGCGGCTGCGGAGTACCGGTAGCCTGGCTCGTATGGATTATGGACGGGCCGGTGGCAGGTTTGCTCTGGGAGGGCTGCTGCCTTACTTACATGGAGTGCCGGTTTGGGACAAGCGACCTCGCGTGTTGCCCCTCGATCCCCCCGAACGAGGTGACGGAATTGTAATGCGCAAGAGGTGTGCATACCTAAGGGTAGCGAGCCGTAAGGTGCAGTGAAGGCCGATGGGCACGGCATGGACGAATGTGGCACTCGTTAGCTCGGGCCCGCTTCATTTCACCTTTGTGTCAAGCGCCGTTCCCGTTCACAAGCGGGCAGAGTAGACGGGCGACATGTTGCATGCGGTCCAGGATGCGGTCCGCAGGGCCCTTGCTCCCTCCGGCTCTGCCTGCTTGCGCCCTCGGGCACAACCCCTTTCCCCGTCCCGAGGAACCCTTGTCACCCTTGTAACGCAAGTCTGAAATGTATGCAGATGCTCCACGCTTGCTTCAGTGCTAAGGCGTGCCAGCGGCATCCAGCCAGCTGTAAAATGGGCGTAGTTCCACACCCAGATGCGCATCCAACCAAGCAATAGATCCCGGCATACATCACCGCCCCCTCCGCATGAGGCCTGACCACGAGGACCGAGCAAGGCCATCGCGCCAAATAGGCACCTCGCGCATGCACCAATAGCCATCTACAGATTCACAGGTTCGGGGCATCCTGGCCGTTCGCACCCCCCTCTTTGTACCACCGAGTCTGAGTCCAGCCCTGCCCGGCGGTGGCCTGGCGGCCAGGCGTCCCACCAGGGCTTGCTCACGCGTTCCACCTCTCTCACTATCCCTTGGCTGTGCGGTGTCCGAGCCCCTTTGCCCCCCTCGTACCCGAGCCCCTCGACTTAGCCGTCTAGCGGCGATGTGCGCCGCCACGGTCTCGCTCCTGGTCCCGCTCACCTCCGCGGTACTCCGGCCGCCCGCGTTCCCGTTCCCGATCGCGCCACCCTTGCCCCGGGCCATCCCTCCCCGGCTCCTCCCCGTGCCTCCCCCGCCCCTCCCGCCCCTCCTCTTGCCGCCGGTGGTCCCGCCCTTCCTCCGGCCGTCTATGCTCCCTGCCATCCTCCCGTCGGTCACGCCGCCCGTCCTCTGGCGGCCGGTCGGCTCTCCCCCGGTCTGACGGCCCCCGGCCCTCGCCAGGCCCCGGGCCCAGCCCAGGCCCAGGCCCGTCCTCAAAGCCCGCACTCCCTGCCCGCCCCGGCGGCGCTGGCAGCGGTGGCGTGTTGCGGTCCGGGCCCTCGCCGCCCCCACTGCCCATGCGCCGCCGTTTGGCGTCCTCATGTGGCTCAGGCTCGGCCCAACCTCGACGCCCCGACCCAAATCCAAATCCGGGTCTGGATCTCCCGGGCTCCACGAGATCGGATCCAGGTTGATCCTCACGAGTGCGCTTCCCGGCGGCGCCCGGCGGCCCCGGCGGAGGCTCCAAACTGTGCGCCCGCCCGCCCAGGGGTGGCGGCAGCGGTGCCGGAGGGGGCGGAGGCGGAGCCAGGGCCACCGCCGCCGGGGCCGCGGGCGGCGGCGGCAGGGAGCCCTGCCGCGGCCTGGCCTGGGCCAGCTCGGCCCGTAGGCTGCTGATCTCCGCCTGCTTGCGGGCCATCTCCTCTTTGGCTGTGTTGTATAGCGTCGAGATGTTGCGGAGCAGCGTGTCCCGCTCCGACGTTAGCTCCTCAATCTGTGTGTACGTAGACACAGGGGAAATGAGCGGCAAAGAGAGCGCGATGAGACGCGTTGAGCACGCAGAAAGGGTGCGTGCAAGAAGTAACCAGGGGGGGAGGGCCCCGTGCTGTAACGTCGGCGTTTGGGCCTGCGTCCGTGGCGGCAGGCGTGTGTGTTCATGCGCAGGGCGGCGCATCCCCAGCCCGGCAGCCCTGCAGCCCTCGCCGACAACGGCGTTGCAGCAGCCCTGCCGTGTGCACCTGCAGCCCTTGGCAGGACCCACCCTGGCGCCTTCCGAGGCCCCTTGCCCCACGCCCCCACAACCCCCACCGCCCCCGCTCCCCGGCGCTCACCGCCTCCTCCCGCTGCGCCAGCTTCCGAGTGAGGCCCCGCACCTCCGCCTGGCTCTCGCGGAGGGCCTCCTCGAACTAAGCAAAGGCAGAGAGGAGGGGAGCACAGGGTGGGACGGACGGGCGGGACGACATGTGTGCCGAACTACTTGTGAGACGAATAGGAAACCCTAGGCAACACAGGAAAGGATCATGTGTACCGGTATCGGTATGTCCATGCAGGATGGGGTTACTGGCCCCCAGCACTGCTCGGTCAGCGCCCGGCAGGCCGGACAACCCCTTGGCATGCACCTGACCGCCCCTGCGCCTCCCCCGCCCCTGCGCCTCCCCCGCCCCCTCACCGCTCAGCCCCGGCCCCCCCTCGCCCCACCTCGTTGCACTTGTTCTGCAGGTACGCCTCGTGGGCGCCCGCGCCGGCAGCCACGCCCTCGAACAGGCCCTCGTACAGACCCGCCTCCGTGGTCACAGCGCCTGCGGTGGGGGAGGACAAAGAGGTGGCGTGGAGGGGCGAGGAGAGAGGGTGTCAGGGCAAGGCACGCAGCGGAGGGGCGGGCGGGGGGTGGTTGCGAGCGAGAGAAAGAGCGCCGGCGACGGCTCACCTGGCGCAGCTTCCACGCTGCCTCCTGTCTCCATGCCGCCATACAGGTCGTCCTCCATGGCGCGGGTTCCGCTTGAAGCGGGGTCGTCGTCAGGGATGGTGCGCCGCGAGAGCCATCCGTCAGGCCGCTGCGCAAAGGCAGGCGTCAAGTATGGATAGGCGTCTGATCACAAGGTCCTTGTATAATAGCGTGGTACAGCAAGGACAGCATGTTGCCCACTCCCGCCCAAACCCGAACAGCATGAAGCCCAATCCCCTCAGGCCCACAGCCTGCCTGTTTCTTACAGAACTTACTCTTATTAGACTCTAGCGACTGCGACCTTGCAAGGTTGCGAAACTTGAGACCAACAAGAAAAACATCTGGGCCGCCAGCTCGCGAGCCCTCCACCCAGGCAGCCGCTTGCTGACGGAGCACCCGCCGCCGTCAGTGCCAAGCAGAAGGCGGATGGCCCGACCAGCGGGTGCGCACAGTTGCGGCAGAAGAATGTTCGCTCGCGACCAGCGACCGGAAGTGTCGTTGCTTGTGCCCGCAGTGAACCCGGAGCTCAGCAGCTTCGTTTCAGATGCTCTCTTGAAGAAGAACAAGAGCTATGACGAGTAAGCCTTTTTCGGGGCCTATCGGGCCCGAGCGACGTTTCCAGTGCCCGACGTCTCCGCCAGTAGCACTTACTCGGGCGACGCAGGAGTAGCTGGCGGGCTGCAGGGGGCGCCGCTGGGGCTCGTTGATGGCCTCGATGGCCGCCGCCGCGATTGTGTGTTTTCGTGGCCCTTGCGCTGCTCTGTGAACCTCTGGGGCGTCCTGTGGTCTCCACGCAGGCTCAAGCACCTCCTGAAGGAATGCCGCAAGCGGGTGGAGCAGGAGCCGGAGAACGAGGAGGCGGTGTTGCAGCTCACGACGCTCATCCTCTCAGTCACGGCCAACGTGTCTGCCATTGGGGAGCGCAAGCATGAGGCCCTGGTGTCTGACATCCTGGGGATACGGCTGTGGGGCGCCACGCCGGTGAGAGGCCGCTCGGGGAAGCCGGGGGTGTGGGGGGGGGCAGCGTGAGCGCTCTGGCCCGCCGGCGGTTTGGGGGGAGTGTGGCTGGAGCGGCGTGCCATACCCTCCCTCCTCTGGCCCCCTCCCTCACCTCCTCTCCTCCCTACACCCCCCTTTCCGCCTTTCCCAGTCCCTCCTGGCTGCGGTGCTGGACTTCACACGCAACCTGGTGGTGGCCAACTCGGCCTTCACACACACCTGCCTGCAGGTCGGGCCCGGCGGGGGCCCGGCGGAGGCCCTGGGAGGGCGCCAGGCATTGGGGGAGGGGCGAGGGAGGGGCCCCATATGGTCGGGTCCAGGGATGGCAGCATGGCACCGGGCCTGCGGGCTGGGGCCTGGGTCTGGGGCTGGGGGCGAACGCCGTCTGGCCTTTCCCTGCCTGACCCGCCAGCCCGTCCCCCGTGGCCATGGGTGTCCCGCTGGGCCCCTTGGGTATGCCGCTGTCTGGCCCTCGCCGACTTCCTGCCCCTCACTTGATCCCTCGTGTCGCCCTCCCTTCCCCGCCTCTTCCCCGCCCCTCCTCCGCACAGCTCATCGTCTACAGCTTCACGCCCCCGCCGGCGCCGCCCAACCCGTCGGACCCCTCCCAGGTGCGCACCGCACGCTCCTTGCATGCTTGCTCCCCGCCCTTCCCACCCACCCCCCTCCGCTTCCTCCCTCCCCCTTCCTCCTCCCTCCTTACACCCACCCATACACCCTTCCCCGCCCCCCTCCCGCCCCCTCCCCGTCAGGACCCGCACGGCCCCTGGCGCCCCTCCGAGGCGGCCCTGGGCGTGCACGCCTCCCTGCTGGGGGTGCTGTCCCGCCTGCTGGGGCTCATCCCCACCGCCGCCACCAACATGCTGCCGCTGGTGGTGGCGCAGATGCCGCACAAGCTGAGGGACAGGAACACGCAGGTGGGGGGGGGGAGGGAGAGGGGGAGGGGTTGGGGGCGAGGGGGTCACAGGGGTACAACCGTTGCGGGAGGGCGTGGTGGGGTCCTGCACGGCGGGATGGGGGCGGGGCGGCGCTACGTGAACAAGCGCCTGCCCTCTGCAGCCACAGGCCAGCCCCCCTCCCCACAGCCTCAACGCCTCACATCTGTCCACACCCGCCGCCCCGCCGCCCCTCCACACCCTCCCCTCCTCCGCCATCCCCCCTGCAGTGCCTGTACCTGTCTGCGCTGTTCCGCATCGCCGAGGACCGCGCGGGTGCGCCCATCCGCGAGGCGCTGCTGACGGCGGCGGTGGAGCACCTGCTGAGCCTGGACGTGGAGATCAAGTGGGAGGACATCGTGGACGTGCCCACGGGTGAGGGAAGGGGGGGAGGGGGTGGGGGTCTATGTCTGGGACCTGACAGGGGAGGGGAGGGGGGCTAGGGGAAGAGGAAGGAGGAGAAGGGGCCCGCGGAGGGAGGAAGGGCAGGGGCACGGGAGAGGGCGGTTGTTGGCGGCGCGACTGCGGGGGCGCCGCTCAAGCTGTGCCGCGGGGAGGATCCCCCGAGGCCTGCGGAAGGCGCCGTGGGCCCACGGCTTAGTGGCTGCAACCACGGCCAGGCCGGGAGGCACCGGGCCGATACCGAACCCGCGGCGCGTTCAGCGGCTGCAACGCTGCGCGTAAGACCACTGGTCATGCCACGGCAGAACGCATGCGAGCAAAGCCCAGGTGCAATGCTTGATACCCGTCTGCAGGGACAGTACTAAGCAAACAACCCTTCTCCTAACCGTGACATCTCGTCGCCTGCCCTTAGCACCCTAACCCATGGCCACCTCGACCCCGGCCCCTGCCGGCCTGCGGGTATCTGGATCTGGATGCAGCCAGGCGAGCTACCCCGGCACCGCCCGGCAGCCCAGCGTCAGTGCCATCGGCCCTACGGGTCGCCGCCAGTGCCAGCGAAGAGCTGAGCCGGCGAGCTTGGGACCGCAGCAGGGCGGGGCGCACAGCGCTCCATTCCTGCCGCCCCACAGCCAAGCAGCTGGCGTGGACGCAGCTCCAGGCCCCTCAGACCCCACGGTGGGCACGGGGCTGGCTTGGCGGCGCGGCCGGCCCGGCCCCAGGCCTCACGGCACTCCCTGACAAGGGGATGGGGCGCAGCTTGGCTGCAAGCTGCCTTGCGCTTGGCGCTGGATGGCGCTTGCAAGCAGGCCATCAGCACACACGGAGGCAGAGCCTGCCCAGAGGCGGCTGCTGCCCGAGGGCGTGAGAAGGCCCCAGGCCGCCGCCCTGTGCCGGCCTCAGCGCGCCCCAGGAGCCCCGCCGGGTAGAGGCGTTGGCACCTCTCAGCACCCAGGCCCCAGCACCCAGGGTCCAGCAAACAGCATGGCGCCGTGCTTTCCGCAAAGACCCTAGCCCGTCAGCGGGGCCAGGCGAGCCGCACACCCTAGCACAGACCCGGAAGCCAGCCGCCCATCAGTCTAGCCTCGTACCGCTAAGATGGCGCTTAAACCGCCGGAGCCGTGCCCGCTTCAGCTGGGGGCATGCCTTTTAAACGAGGGGGGTAGGAGTGGAGCGGTTGCATCCCAACAGCGCTAATCTACACAAGACCGTCGGCTTGCTGGGGGACCATGGCCATCAGCCCTGACGGCACCTGAGGAGCTTTCGTGTGACTCCTCTCGTTGTGGTGGTGCACTTTGATCGGCTGATTGCGGTATGCTAGTCTTGACTGGGCCGGGGGTCTTCGGGAGGAACGGGGTTGTTCGGCCCTAACGATGTGCTCATTGTCGTTCTTTGTCGACGCGTGTCTGTCTATGTTGTCGGCTGCGCGGCGGCTTCGTTTGCGCTTGTTGGATGGCAGCCCCGGTGTCCCTCGGGCCGGGGCCGTGCCTCTCCCTGCGCCCGCCAGCCCCGCCTGCCCCTCTCCCACCCCCTCCTGACGCCCGGCCCTTCGCTGTTCGCTCTCCGTCCCACCCTCCACGCAGGCGAGGACGAGGAGGAGGAGGAGGCCGACGACGCCGTGGCTGAGGACATATTTGAGCTGGAGGGCATGCTGGCCTCAGAGCTGGACATCAACGCAGGACCGGAGGAGCTGGCGCAGCGGCAGGCGGTGCAGGTGGGGAGGGGGGCAGGGGCGGGGGGGAGGGGCGGGCGCCGGCGCCGGGGGCGTGCTTGAAGGCACATGCGGGGCTGCGGCGAGGCGAGGCCGGTTGTGTCAAGGGCTGTAAGGGCGTGAAGCCAGCGGCAGGGGCAGGGGGACGAGCAGGTAGTGCTGTGGGAGGGGAGCAGCACGACGGTCGCGTGCTACACCTGGGGACCCCTGACTCCTTGCTTGTGGCCCCACTCGCTTCTCCAGGCCATGCGGCACGCCAGCGTGAGCCGCGGCGGTTGGGAGGGCGCGGCGGCGGAGCAGCAGCGGTTGGCGGCGCAGGCGGCGGCGCAGGCGGCCGCTCGTCCACCGGTGGACGAGATGGCCAACAAGATGGATTCCATGATGGAGCTCGCATTCGAGCACATCTCTCGCCGGATCGCGGCAGGTGAGCGGTCACCGCTGCTGACGTGTCCGCCACCCTTCGTGCAGGGCCCCACGGCCCCAGGGGCCAGGGGCCAGGGCTCCTCGGAGCGGTAGCGCCCGTGCTTGAGGCGTCACAGTCTTCGGCGGGGTGCTACTGAGTGCTGAGTCTCCCTGCCAGACCCAACACGCCCCAGACACGTCGCCGTAACCGATTTCCACCCGGCCCCCGCAGGCGAGGGCCGCGCGCTGTGGGACACGCTCCTGAGCGCCTTTGAGCGCACCATCCTCAACACGCACCGCTCCAAGTTCACGCAGTTCCTCGTCTTCTACACGTGCATGACTAACCCTGCCACCTGCTCGCCCAGCCTGGTGAGTCAGCAGCACGCCCAACCGCCAGCTGGAGCGCGGACCGGTCCCTGCCCTGCTAACCGGTCCATGGCAGAGCGACGCGGTCTCTGTCATACCTGGTGCTAAGTTCCCCCGTCTCCTGCCCTTACCGCACCCGCATCCCGCCATCCCTGCACCCCCTCCCTGCCTCCTCCCGCCCAGGTCCGGCTGCTGTTGAGCCGGCTGCGGGACACGCGGCAGCCGCCCATCACGCGCGTGGCGTGCGCCGCCTACCTGGCCTCCTTCCTGGCGCGGGCGGCCTTCCTGGGGGAGGGCCTGGTGGTCAAGACGCTGCAGGTGGGGGGTCAAAAGGCGGGAGATGGGGACGGGGGAGGGAGCGAGGAGGCGAGAAAGGGAGGAACTGGAAGCGGCTGGGCTACTGGGCAGTGGATGCGTTGGGGCTTGTGGGTAGGCGCGGGACACAGCGGGCATCCACCTTCCATCGGTTTCAACGTCCGACCGGGCCCATGCCCTCCTGACCTCACTGGGTGGCCTCTGCCTCTGTCCCTCGCCCCCCCCCCTCCACCGCCCAGGAGCTGGCCGCCTTCTGTGTGGGCTACTGCGCCAGCCAGGGCGGCGGCATGGGCCCCTCCCCGCCCTCGCGGGGGCAGTCCACCGCCGGCAACCGGGGCCTGGAGGACGCGGCGCCCTTCGCGGGGCTGCAGCCCGAGGGGGAGACCTCGCAGACGCAGCGGCACCAGGTGCTGTACGCCACAGTGCAGGTGAGGGGGCGGGAGGGGGTGGGAAGGGGCACCGTGCAAGCGAGGGTTTGGGAGAGGGTGGGGGAGGTGGGGGAGTGCTAGGGGAGCAGTGGCACGGCGGGGGCAGCGGCACTAGGTGCCGTGCGCAGTGGTGCGGGTGAGGGTGAGGGTCGGCCGGGGTTGGGGACGAGGGCAGCAGGGAGAGAGTTGGGGACTGCCTGCGAAAAGGGCTAGGGGAAGAGGCGGGCGAGGCAGGGAGGGTTGGGGCAGGTACGTTGAAAGGGTGCCTCTCGCCAGCCCAACCTCGTCGTAGCCGCTCACCACGCCTAGCCTGCGCCTGCACATTGCCTGGGCCTCAGCGCCACTGGCCGAGGCGTTTGAAAGGTCAGCCCCACACCCGCGGTCTTCCCGCCCTCCGTCCTTCCCTGCCGTACAGGCCGTACTGTACGTGCTGTGCTACCACATGCAGCCCCTCGTGGGCCACGCCACGGGGACAGCCACGGGCACCGGCACGGGCATGGGGACAGCAACAGGGACGCCGACGGCCGCTCAGGCAGCGGCGGGGGCAGCAGCGGCGGCTGTGGACGCGGCGGCGGCGGCCTCAGCCGCGGGCGTGGGCCCGGGGAGCGAGCGGAGGCAGCTGGCGGAGGCGGTGGTGGCGCTGGTGCGGGGGCCCGTGTGGCAGGTGCGCGGGTTACCTCGAGGGCTCTACCTTATCATCCCACCTCCGCCAAGCATTCAGGCGCCCTTGTCTTTACCTGTGCGGACGGTCCTGGGCCCTGCGGCCTGCCCCTCCTCCCCCACCCCACAGGTCCTCAACCACCGGCTGCAGCCCCTGGCCGTGTGCCTGCCCTCCGTGGCCGCCGAGTTCGTGCACCAGGCCGCCTCCCTGGGCCTCATCGACGCACGCCCGCTGCTGGCCAAGCTGGCCTCGGCGGCCGCGGGCGACGGCGGCGCGGTGGCGCGCAGCCAGCGGCCGCTGGAGATGTTCTTCCCCTTTGACCCGTACCTGCTGCAGGTGGGCGAGCGGGGGGCTGAAGGGGGCGGAGGGGGCTGCCAGGGGGGTTTCGCGTGTCGTTACGTGCTGACGCGAGAGGTGTTGACATGACCTGCTCGACCCCTGCCCCCTCCCCCCGCAGCGCTCCTCGAGGTACCTGCAGCTCAAGAGCAGCTACGTGCGCTGGCGGCACGGGCACCCACAGGTGGGCGCGGCAGTACCGTAGGCAGGGACTGAGGGGTGCTGTGGGGAAAGGTGGGGGGACAGCTTCTTTTCATGCCTCACTGCTCTTCTTATGGCGCGCTTCTGCCTTTTCCTCTCGCCCCTGATGACCCTGTCTAACGCACTTACTACCACCGCCCCTCGGCTCCTAATGCAGGCGGCCGCGGGCGCCGGCGCGGACGCGGACGCAGGGGACAGCGAGGACGAGGACGAGCAAGAGGGGGCGGAGGAGGGCGGGGCGGAGGGCGACCGGGACCGCGATGACGAGGACGCTCTGAGCGAGAGCAGCCTCAGCAGCAGCGACGGCTCGGAGAGCGAAGACGAGGATGCGGACCTCGTGGGTCGCTCGCTGCCATCCGACGCCATCCTCCACGACCCCACGGCCCGGCTGCACGGCAGCGGGGCCAAGCCAGCCAAGCCGCACCCGCACGGGCACGGGCACGGGCACCCTCGGCACCTCCCCCACCCGCACCCGGTGGCGGGTGCGGGGCTGCACGGCCACCATCGCGGCGCGCACGGCCGCGGCCGCAACGGCGACGCCATGATGGGCACGTCGTACATGTCGTACGCCAGTACGGAAACGGCCAGCCAGGTGGGCGCCGAAGCGCGGCGGCGCGGCGGCAGAGGACGCTTGGGGCTGGGGCCTGGGGCCCCCGCCGCGGGGAGCCCCGCGTGTTGAGCTTGCGTTTGACAAGAGTCATAGCCCCAACTTGCGTAGACTCACTTGCTGCCAACTACCGTGTGTCCTAACTGCCCTCAACACGTGCTGCAGAGTGCCGTGTATTGACGCTCCCCTCCCCCCGGCGCGATCTCGCTCAGCAACAAACATCCCCTCCCCCCACCTCCCCGACACCTCCAGGGCGACGGCGCCATGTCGCCGTACGGCATGTCGCCGTACGAGGGCGGCGACATGCTGGTGAACAACCCGCTGGGCGCCTCCCCCGGCGGCGCCTGCCCCATGTCCCTGGGCACCCCCGTGGGGCATTACATGCACCACGCGGCGGCGCTGCGCATTGGGCGGCGATGAGGCGGAGGCGGCGTGGCCTTGTTGGGGCGAGGGGGGCCCAGGGGTTGCGGCGGGGGGCGGCAGTGCGGCTGCTGACCTGGCGGGACCCGCCTTTGGGCGGGCCCCCCTGATGCGGCTGCGCCCAAGCCGCACAGGGCGTTGAGGCGGTGAGGCGGCGTGGCCTTCTTGGGGCCTGGGGGACCGCTGCCCCGTGGGAGGAGGGCCATACACCGGGCGGCGCCGAGGCCGATGCGGCGGCGGTGTCGGGGCCCGGGCTGGGGAGCGCTGCTGCCATTGCGGCGGCGTTTCGGGTGTGCGCTCTGCCTCTGAGGCGCGGTTGAGAGCGTTGCTATGAACTCTTGCTGTCTGACCGGGATGGTGTGGGAATACTGTGGAGAGTGCGGAGGGCCTGGGGCGTGCATGGAACTGAGGGGCGGGGCAGGTAGAGACTGGCCGGACTGAAGCAGGAGCGAGTGAGCGAGAGCGTTTGAGAGGCCACAAGAGCCATAACCTTTGTTCGATTCATGTGCTTCGCATGAGTAGTAGCGGGTGGGGAAGCTACCGTAGATCGGGTGCACTGCAGTAGGAGGGCCCGATGGACGGGGGCTGTCTTGGCTGCTCAGGAACTGGACTCCCGCTTGTGGGGCAGCCTTTCGGTGACACCACCCGAGTTAGGTAGGCAGGATCAGGGAGATTGGCCACATAGCCTTTGCCTCAGGAGTAGGAGGTGAAGCCAAGTTGGCCGCGTTGGCTGGGGGCTGGACGCATTGCTGGACCCACGGCTGAGGCGTAGGGCGGCTGTTGGGCGGCTGGGGATCGCCAGATGTTGGTACAAGCGTGTACAAGCGCTGCCGTGTCTGTGCACCTGCGCTGCTGCAAGCAGCCAAGGACCCTCACCTGGGCCTCGCCCTGCCTTTCCCCTAGTAGCAACCCACCCGACAGCGGGGAGCCGACACTTAGGCCCCATATATATCATGTGTGCTGGACGAGCAGGTGCTGCAGCAACAGCAGCCACACGTCGCTGTTGAGCCCCCTGTCCCCACTGTGGGGCTCCTTGCCAATGTTAGGTCATCGATCACCTTTGCGCTGGAGGTCGGGCAGGGCGAGGGGGGCATGGGCTGAAGACGAGGGGAAGGGCTAGGAGGAGGGGGGAGGCAGAGGGGGGCGTGGGGTGCTGCGCAGCACGACGGCAAAAACCGCACGCGTCCGGACAAAGGAGCGCAAGTCCTGCGCACCTGCTATCTGCTATAGATAATAAGAGCTTTCAACATACTGATGATTTCCATGTAGCTGCACACCGACTAGTATGGCAAAATTGTGCTTCCTTTGACTGCACCGCACCGCTGCGAACAACATCGCTAGCGCCGGTAACATGGCTAGCTCACGCGGCTCAACAGCGCTTGAGACCGTACTGCGCCAGCTGGGCGTGGAAGGCGCAGACAAGATTGTCGATGCCCTTCTCCCGGTGCGCTTGCTTGCTTAGCCGCCGTGCCTGATTGCAGGTTGTAGGATGAGGGCCAGCCGCTTGCTTGTGCCCGTCGCGCACACCTGCCGCTCGACAGCCACGTGCGGCCTCCCGTCCCCGCTTCCCCCGCTGACACCCTCTCTCCCCGGCCATGGTCATCCTCTCCAGCCACCCAGCGCACCTGGCCGTCGCACCAACCTCAGCAATGCAAGGCTGGCCTGCCGTGCCCTGACTTCTTTCCTGGACAGCGGGGTCCGGAAGCTCTACTTCAACGTGCGCCTGGACGGCACCCCGCGACAGGTGGGGCCCCCGCACGCGTGTCCCATAGCGCCCATCCCAGAAAGCGCGCCCCCTCCACCCTGGCAAGCTCTTATGACAGCACTGTCGACCGTCTGCAGGTACCGCGCCTGGAGCGCTGGGAGCGCGTAAAGAGCCTGGAGCTGGTTCTCCATCCCGTCGCCGACGAGGAGGAAGACGATGGCAATGCCGACGTGCGCGAGGAGCTCCACTCGCTGATGCTGCTTCCGCTCAGAGTCCAGTCCCCGGAGGCCCTTCAGCGCATCACGACGCTGGCGGTCCGGTGGGAGCCGGCCTTCATCGGCATGGGCGTCGCGGAGCCATCCCTGCAGCAATCCGTGCCGCCGCTCGCCATCTCGATGCTCGCACAATACCTGCCTTCCCTCAAGGAGCTAAACCTGGATCTCCCCATCAACACGGTGCTGTTTTACAACTGGCAGCACATGTACGAGTCGCTCGCCGCTCTGCCACACCTGGACTCGCTGCGGCTCACCAGCTGCGAAGCGCTGCACGGAATCGCCGCTCTGGCGCCGCGCCTCAAGCGCCTGCGGCTCTCGCCCACCTACATCTGCAGCTCCATGGCGGTCCCGCCGGCCGCCGTCGCGCAGCTCGGACAGCTGACGGCGCTCACACACCTGGGCGTGGCGCACGGGCGCTTCGAGACGGGCACGCTTCGCGACCTGCTCAGCACGCTCCCCGCCGGCAAGCCCGAGTTCCGCCTGGCCCTCGCCCACATCCCCACCTCCCCCGGCGGCAGCTGGACGTCGGAGTTCCGCGCCGGCCGGATGCGGGAGCTGAGCTTCCAGGGCAAGATCGGCGACCTGGCGGCGGCCGCCGCCGGCATCATCCTGCCGTCACTCGGGCTCGGGGACCGTCTCGGGCTGCTCCACCTGGTCTCCATCTCGCTGCAGGGCGAGCCGCTGGGGCAGGCGGCGCTGGCTCCGCTGCAGGGCCTGCTGGGGCGCTGCGACCGGGTGCAGCTGGGCGCCCTGGGCCTGGCCCGCAGCCCCGCCGCGGCGCCCGTGGCGCAGGCCCTGGCGCTATTCGGGCCGCCGCAGTCGGTGGTGTGGGACGTCCACTTCGGCTACTATTCCAAGGTGCAGTTCCCGGCGGCGCCGCCAGCGCCGGCGGCGGCGGCGGCGCCGGCGGCGGTGCCGGCTCCTTCGGCGCCGGCGGAGCACGCGGCCGCTGGCCCCGTGGCCGCCGCCGCCGCCGCCGCACCGCCCGTGCCCCTCCCGGCGCCGGCCGACGTGCTGCAGAGGGCGGTGGACCGGCTGGCTGCGGCGCACGTGGGCCAGCCCATCGCGGCCGCCGCCCCGCACTTTGCCCGGGTGCTGCTGGCTCGCGGCGCGGGGGTCAGGCTGCTCGCCCAGGCGCCCAGCGGCATCCTGGACTGGCTGAACGAGCTGGCGAGGGGCCACGCGCCCGCGGGCTCGCCCCCTGACTACAAGGCCGTGGGGGCGGTGCGCGTGCTGCCCTCGGCCTCGGCGGTGCTCCTTACCCACAGCGAGGCGCCCGGAGCGCTGGAGGCGCTTGCAGCCGCCGCCGCAGCCGCGGCCTCCGGGCAGCCGGGCTTCTTCCAGCTGGTCGGCCTGGGCACGGAGGTCACCAGGGCCGACCCCGCCCGCGCCCTGTCGCCCGAGATCTCAAAGGTGCGAGCTGGAGGCAGGCAGGCGGCGGCAGCTTGGGTTACTGGGTTTGCCTCTAGCCTGCCGGCCGGGATAGGTTGCTGCCTCAAGCTGTGGGCTGCAGCACGGCGGGCGCCTCGTTCCCCTAGGCGCCAGGGTCCCGCGCCTTGCTACCCCATGCCCCGCCCACCGCGCCCACAAGCCGTTGAGCAGGCATTGCGCGCCCCTAGTACCCGCCACCCTGCACCCTGCCTGCCCCAATTGCTGCCATCCCATGGGCAGCACGCGACTGGTCTCCCAGGCCGTCCCCTCGCGCACTCGCTTGCACTGCACACCTGTTCTACCCCCTCCACAGTGTAAGGACACACACCCTCCCCCCGCCTTCCGCTTACCCCAAGCGCAGGCCGTGGAGGAGGCGCTGCTCGCCGGCGCGGGTCACGGCGCAGCGGCCCTCCTCGAGTGGGTCGTGGGCTTCACGGCCTTCCTGAAGAGCCTGCCGGAGCCGCAGGGCCTGGACACGGACTTCTGAGCCATGGAAGGAGAAGGGGGAAGGGGCAGGAGCGGATGCGCGCAGGCGGAGGCGATCAGGTAGAGGCGGAGGGGCAGGAGTGCAGGCGCACGGTTGGAGGGCTGGGTCTCGAGAGTTTTGTCAGGTGTCGAGCCAGGCCCTGGCGGCGGCGTTGGCGCCACCACGACTGGGGCGGCGAGGCATTGCCAGCATTTGCGGTGAGCTTGTTATCACGACGTTTGTTGGGGGGGCCGGGTGTTCAGGGTTTGCAGGGGCGGCATTGCGGCTACCGGTATGTGTGCGGATTGCGAGCAATGGCATGAGCGAGCGACTTGAGTGTATGAGGTGTCCGTGGGGGCACGGGCCGCTGGGCTGGGAGATTGTTGATGTGTTAACTTGACAAGAGAACGGGTGCGGAAGACATAGGGAGTTGGGGCGTGAGCCTGACAGGCCAGGGGTCAAGGTCAGAAGCATGGCATCATTCTCGAGGCCGGGCGTGCGCGTGAGCCCTGATAAGACGTGGTTCGGCACTGTTGGCTGTGAGCCGAGGGCTTCGTGATATAGAGGCACTGACACCTGGCGCAGACGATGTACTAACACATGATGCACTGCAGGGCCGTGCGGGTTGCTGTTGGGCAAGACTCCCCGTTGCGGGGCAGCCCCATAGAGGGCACCTTTGTTGTGGATGCCTGAAGAACGGGCGACGAGGACAGTCGGACAGAGGCTACGTTGGATGGAGCTAAGGATACATAGGCTGCATGTTGAGGCAGGGGTGGGTTAGCAGGGGCCAGGTGCATGAGCCGCTTGCCCTTTTGCGCAAGGCGGTTGAGGCTGAGGCCAACTGGGCGTGGGAGCCGGGTGCACTGCACAGGTTCCGGGCAGGGCGCCGCCTGTCTGAGTGAGCAGATAGTGCCGTGGGTGAGTGCTGGCCAGCACGCTGCTGCTAGGCGGTGGAGGGCAGGGGTGGGGTAACCACAAGGCCCTAGCTCTGACACGCTTCCGTGCCTGTAAGCTGCTGTCGCTGTCCCCTGACTGTGCAGGCGAGCTGCTTGTCAAGGTCAAGTCATCCGCGTCAAACCCAGCCCACCAGTCCCTTGCCCAGCCCGAACGCACGGCATCGACCATCGAGCTTCAAGGCCCACTTGCTGCCCTGCTGCTAAGCGCTGGTGGCTACCCCACCGCTTGTTGTGTCCCCTTCAACGCGCATTACTGCTTTCCGCCCCTCCACAAAGCGCTTCACACAAGCGACACAGCGGCCAGGGTCTGGCGCCAAACCACCCCACGAGAATGACATCGCCCTGCTAGCTCTACCCCGTATGCTGGCGAGCGCGAGCTGCGGACTGCGTTACCCGCAGGCCTGCGGGCAGTCCTGGCCCTGTTCGCCTCGTGCTGCAAGCGGGCCGCTACCTGAGTCAGGCATAGTCAGTGAGGTTGGTGGCCGCGGAGAGCACTCGGGGGCGGTAAGGCAGACATCAGGTCAGAAGCTACACGAGCAAGTCCCGACCACACCACTGCCCGTGAACCGGGCTGATCCTTGTCTCTCACGCATCAACCTCAGCCAGGATCATGATCGATACTTTGGGTTCATCATTCCCCTTGTCATCATGGGAACCCGTCATGGCTTACTCAGCCTGCTAAACTAGGTCATCAGTCAAACTACCCTGCCGTCAGGTCCTGCCAGTTACGGCCATGTTTCATACAGCCGTCCGCATTTCTGCCTGCGCACATCATGTGCCCTACCCGTGCTCCCCGTCCCTGCTACGCGCGCCCCTGCTCCCGTGTCACCAGGGCCCTCACCATCTGTTGCTGCCAGGGCAAACCGGCACCACCGCCCCCCTCCGGCCGCTGGCTCCGCGCCCTTTGCCAGCTTAGGCCCCCACGGTGACCAGCTCGAACTCTAGTAGGGACATGTTGTTGGTCGTCTGCAGGGGAGGAATGGCACGCAGTTGAAAGGACTGGCAGGCAGCCTTGGATGGGGGCGCTGGGTCGCTGGCGAACATGCCCCAACACAACCAGCGCCGATCGGTGCCCGCTGTTGCCCCGTAAGATTATTGCGTGACCCTATAATCCCAGGTGGCTGCGCCCGCTGCTCACGTTGACGGGTCCTTGCAGATCATCGGCGGACTCAACCTTGCCGGCCGCGTCCAGCGCGAGCCGCATCGAACCGCGGTACATCTCAACCTTAGCTCCTTTAAGGGTAATCGTCGCGTCCTTCTGCGCCACGTCCACTGCGGGAGGGGACACGGAGTCACCTCTGTGCAACGGGTCGCAGCAGCAGCAGCACGTACCTTGCTCATTCCGCGCAACGAATATGATCACGCCGGTGCTGTCTGCCACCAGGCACTCCGCGACCTTCATCGACGGAGCCTTCCCCCGCTGCCGCTCCACCACGGTCGCGGCATTGACAACCTGCACAAGGCGATACCCAACAAGCTGAAGCGTGCCTTTTGATAGATAAATAGCTATGCAGCGAGGGGGGCAGTCTAGGCCCGCACCTTGACGGTCAGCGTGAGGTTCTTGGCATCGGGGCGCACAGCGGCGACGGTGGTGGCCATTTTGCGGGTAGCTATCGAGGTAGATATGGACAGGTGAGGGTATGGCCACTGTGTGGGGGCACGCAGGGGCGAGGTTGCTGGAGGTGCAACATGCTGCATGGGACTGGGACGAGCGGGGCCAAACATAAACACACGGGATGCGTGCAGCCTCGCCGGTGACTCTAGACGTGACCTGCACTGTGCCTGTGAATTTTACTAGCACGGTGACTGCATACTCCGACTTGCGCGCGCGAACCCATCCACACATGTCGGGAGGGATACCGCAGCGTGGACACGTGATAGGAGTGATCACTGCGAACATATGAAGCCTGTTTGATCCGCCAAGTTGATCGGAGCCGAAGCCGAGGGGGCGTGGTCAGAGGTACCATACCCCGAAGACCCCGCCGGCCCGCCCGGCTCGGCCCGCGGCTCCTTAGGACAGGGCCAGCTCATTCCGTCAGACATCTTTGCCCGGCCCTGTCAGCTCTGACAGCGATGACGGGCATGTGGAGCAGCTAAGCGTGGCAGGGGGCCTCACGCTCCATCCGGTACGACAGCCCACGGCACGAATTCAGGAGCCCTGGACGCGAGGACGCGTGGATTCACGATCCGAACCTTGCAGTCCAGGATGATTAGGGTGGAAGTCAGCGCGGGCGGCTGGTCGGGGTGTAGGACCCGCTGCCTCACGCGCCTCCGTCTATGGTGGCGGTTGCAGGCCGTCTGGCGGGAAGCGCCGACACCAGGACCCCAGCCGTGGCCCTAGAGAGGGGCGGGCAGGAGGGGGCGCCGGCCGCAGCGGATGGACCGAGGGAAGACAGGCATGGTGCTGCAAGCGGATGCAGCAGCCACGATCGGGCTTCCGGCCGACGCCGGACCTAGCCCGGACTCGCCGGACGGGGCCGCCGGGTGCGGCTGGGCGGGGCGGTCAGCCGCAGCGCCAGCGGCCTCGGTCCGGGTTCGGACAACGGACCGGACGGCTTCCGAACCGGACCGGACGGCTCCCGGACCGGACCGGACAGCGCCCGGAGCTCCCGCAGCCCCAGCCTCAGGGAGCGGCTGGCGGGGGCGCTGGGGGGCCTGGGCGGGCTGTTGCGCAGGATCAGCTGCGAGCAGCGGTAGGCGCAGCACGCACCGCACGAGCAGGCACAGCAGGAGGGCGCCGAGGGCACGCCTCGGATCACGGGACGAGGGCGGCGGGCCGCCAAGCGACCGGTCGGCGCCCGGGGCCTCGCGGAGCGGCCTGCCCCACAGCTGCCCGCCCCAGCTGCCTGCTGCGAAGGAATCTCTGAGCCCACTTTCGTACAGTCAACGCCGCCGTCGACCTCCACAGCCCTCGGGTGCCGGGCGCGGCCTCACACCACCCATGCGCACTTGACGCCACGGGCCCCCGATTTCGGATGGGTTGTTGTCCTACGATTGCCCCTGCCACTAAACCTTCCCACCCCGCTTTGCCTCCCCCTCTCGCTGCCCGCCGGCGGTCCGCACGTGTGTTAGCCCTGCCTTCTCCTACTCGCTCGGCCTGCCTCTTCGGCCAACAACAACCCTCTTGGCCTACTCCCCGCTTCCGCACTTCTTCGCCGCCGTGGCGCCGCCTTCGTCCCTGCTGTCCCTTCTGTCTAAGGTGGGCGATTAGCTTTGCTTAATCACGAGCGGCCCTTCTGGGGGCTCACGCCTGTGTTGGGCATTGCCTTTCGTTGCCTGTTGGCGGGCAGGACTACACCTTACTCGCCCAGCACAATCCAGTATGTCGGGCATGAAGGGTGCGCCCTTTCCAGCCGGGCCCTTTACTCGCTAGTTACATAGGGTCAGCTCACATGCACCCCGTGCTTGCACCCCTCAGATGACGGTGCCGGTACCCGAGCCCGCCGCCACTGCCATGACTAAGCTCTTTGACCGCAAGGGCTTCGACAACCCGGAGGTGGTGAGCCCTTGAGGATGGGCCTGCATGGGGCCTGGCTGGGGCCTGCCGACCCGGAGGCGGTGAGGCCCAGAGGTATGGCCTGTCTGGAGCCTGCCTGAAGAAGTTTGATGACATCAACGAAGCGAAGCTCTCGGGTGTGGGCGTACGACGTGGGCCGCAAACAGGGGCCCGTCAGCAGGCACCCTCCATCTCCTCGTTTATTCCCTACCTCCCGACACCTACGTTCAACCCTACCTGCCTCAGTCCTGTCGCCTCACCTGTACCGCCAGTAAGCTGCCTTGCCTTCCCACTCCGCCCTCCCATGGACCCAGCCCGCCCGCGCCTCCCTGGACCAGCTCAGGGCGCTCCACCCGGAGCGGGTGCTGGAGATCGAGGGTGGCCGACAGCTGGGATGGAGAGGGGCGCTTGGGGGTTATTGGAAGTATGCGCACGCATGGGACGGACCCTCTGGGGCATTGCTGCGGGGCGCTAGGGGGTGCAATGCATGCACGGGGCCCAGAAGGGCCAGGGGTCCGAGCTCACAAGGCGCACAATCTTTCCTGTCCCTTGCCCCTGGAGCCCGTACCCCGCAGGTGCCCCCATGTATAGCGAGCAGGCTCAAGATCCCCGCCCTCCGCACCATGCCCGGTCAAGGGGCCCGGGGCGGGCCTGCCCGCTTTGCTTTCAAGCGGCAGGGGCGGGGTTGCCCGCCACTTAGCAAGATGGGCGCCCGAGGGCGAAGCGGGCTTGAACCTGGCGCCCGAAGGCACAGACTTGCGCTTAATGCGTCGCATTTTATGATCAAATTTGCTGCGGTTGCTGAGGCTGGTGAAGCGACCTTGCATTGCGTTGCTAATCTTGGGACGTTCCAGTACGCGGGTGTGTTGCCTCTCGGGCCAAGCCCCGCGAGCAAGCTGTGGATGGGAGGCACAGTGCGAAGCGCGGGGGCCTGATGGCGTGCTCCGCGAGGAGCTTTCGGGGGTGCGGACTCTGCGGAGGAGGGCGGAGGAGGGCGTGGTGAGCGGGCCAGGCAGGGGTGGCGAGTCACGTAGCTATCCTCAGGACACTATCAGACGTCTGGGCGGCTGTTTTGTTACATTCGGTTGCTGCACACGATGCAAGGGGATGCAGAGGCGCGGCTGGAGCGCTGGACAGGAAGGAGCTGGACGCGCGTGTAGGCACAGTGCAAACAAAGCACCGGGGACGTGTGTAGCCAGGAGGCCTCCTGTGTGTGGCGGTCTGAGCTGGTTTGGATGTGCTGTGGGACATTTGTGCAGGCGAAGTGCGATGAGCGGGGCCGTGTGGCGCGCTCCGCGCGAAGCTTCGGGGTTACAGGGGCTGAGGATGGACGCCGGGCGAAACACATGTCCACGCCGACCCGCGACACACTGTTGCAAATGCTTCTCCCTCCACGGATCTAAACTGCATATGATTATACAGCAACATTGCGCTCGGTCCGGGCTTCAGCGGCGAGGTTCGACCGAAGTCGGCGCAGCAACATCCCAGCAGCTGTTGACAGCTGCGCGCAAACTTGACGGAAATACCTCGCCCTTAGCTTCACGGTGTATGATACAAGACGGATCTATGACCGGGCTTCTCGCAAAAACCGCTACACGCTTTCATGATCTTGACAGTGAAGGCTGCCATCACAGGCGCCAAGCAAGGCTTGGGATAAGTCCACCGTGCCCCTACTGTCAAGCCCTGCAAATTGCCAAAGGCCTGACGCAGGCAGGAGGCCACAGACTGGGAAGTTGTGCCGTCCTGAGCACCCCCAGAAATGACCCCTTGTGATGACCACTGTCCATACAGACAGAGGGCGCTGCGAAGGCCCAAAACCTTATTCTTTGACTCGGGCGGCAACCAGGCCTGGCCTGGCGCCCTGGCCTGGCGCCCTGGCCTGGCAGGCGCGGCCCTACACATAGCAGTGCACCCCTTGTCCCTAGGCGCTTAGAGGCCCGTTCTTCTGAGGTGGGCCCCCGAGCAGTGGGCCCAGACCATGCGGTCACGGGTGCCGCCCCCATCCCACTGGTGGAGATGCAGGTGAGACGCAGATGCCCCAATACACAATCAAGCACCTTCCACGAACCAGGACAACCAGCAACGTCACGTACGTCCTTGGTCCTTCACAAGTTTTGGTTGGGCAGGCACTAACAAATTGAAACCGATTTGCGCATGTGCGGCCAGAACTACAGCAACCCAGCCGGCAACTCAGCTTCCAAGTCTCCAGGGCGTTGCTTTCTCCCCAAGGTCAGTCAGCCATCCAGCGTGCCCCAACCCCTAACCCCTAACCCCAAGCCCTGAACCCTAAACGCGTGTGCTTGGCTGAATCTCCCAGCGCCCAGCCTCCGCCAGCTCCCGCTTGAGCATGGCAATCTCGTTGCGCAGTGACTGAGTCATCGCCGCCTCAGCGCCAAGCTCACCGCTGTTGCCAGTCCAGGAGGCGAGCGGGGACGTGCCGCCGAGCTGTGAATCCATTGGCGTCCGCACGCCGTACAGTGGGTTCGTCATCCCACAACCCCCACGGGCGGACGGCAGGGCGCCAGTGGGGCCCAGCTGAATCCCGCCCATGCTGCCCGCGATGCTGTCCGCGCGCGCGTGCTGGGCGGGCGGCTCAACATAGCCGCCGCCCTGGGTACCGCCCTGGGTGATGCTGCCACCGCGCGGGTGCATGGGCGGCTCGGCATAGCCGCCACCGCCCTGGGTGCCTCCGCCGGTCATGCTGCCGCTGCGCGGGTGCATAGGCAGCGCAACGTAGCCGCCGCCGCCCTGGGTGCCGCCGCCGCCCTG
This sequence comes from Edaphochlamys debaryana, assembly GCA_016858145.1. Classification (NCBI taxonomy): domain Eukaryota; kingdom Viridiplantae; phylum Chlorophyta; class Chlorophyceae; order Chlamydomonadales; genus Edaphochlamys; species Edaphochlamys debaryana. Next base: position 129,484 of record JAEHOE010000011.1, read on the forward strand.
GGTGCCGCCGCCGCCCTGGGTACCTCCGCCGCCCTGGGTGCCGCCGAAGCTGAGAAGGTCGTCCGACTTGAACCGGCCCGCCTCGGCCTGGAAGGTGGACAGCGCAGACATGAGCTGCTTGATGCCGCTGGACCCGGGCGCGAACGAGAAGCCATCGCACAGCATGTCGGCGCCGGCGGCCTGGATCTCCGCGGCAAGGGGTGACGACGGCGACCAGCCGTAGATGATGACGCGCACGCCGCGGCTCTTGAGCCTCCGGACGAGGCCCGTGCGCACAAACACGGGGTGCAGCAGCGCGGCGTCGATGCCGCCGTTCGCGGCCATGAAGACCATGGCCAGGTGCATGGCTGCGGCTTCGCCGATGGCGGGCACGATTTCGAACGGCACCGGCAGGGCCGACAGGCCGTGGCGCATGAACTCGATCATCCAGCGCGCGCTGTCCGGTACAACCACCATGATGCGGCCAGGCACCATCTGCCAAGATCCGCCGCCGTAGCTGCCGCCGCCACCAGCCGTGAAGGGCATGAAGTCCGAGTCGAGCACGGGGCCTGTGACGCCACCATCGATGGAGGAATCCGAGTGCTGCCCGTTGTAGAAAGAGTCACGATCAAGCTCGGGGTAGATGTTTTGGCCTTGGTGCTTGAGCCTGCAAGGAGATAGCGTGCATGGGATAGGGGAAAGGGTGCATGTGATTGGAAGCAAGGCGGCAGCGGTGCAGGGATCCCCAGGGCCGGGGAGGCCCCCCACCAGCACCCTGCTGCAAGCCACTCCGCACACTCCGTAGCAGGGGCTCAAAGCCGTGCCTTTTGATAAAAGAAGCCCGAACCCCTGCCTGCTCCCCAATACTCACTTGTTGCGGATGAGCAGGTATGAGGGGCGGCGCATGTACTTGTCGACGGGCAGGCGCTCAGTAAACTCGTCAGCCTCGTCGGCCTCTATCAGGGTCTGACCTCCAGCTCCGCATCAGCAAAGTCGATCCTAGTCTTCTTGCGCAGATCGCCGTGCATCAGGATATGGCGGGCGATCTGCGCGCGCGTTGTTCAAGGACACACAATGAAGTAGTGTGGAACATGCAGCAAGGGCGGCCTGCGTAGCCTAAAACCAGTGCCAGCACGCATGCAAACGCCACAAAATGCTGAACCCGCCGGTCACACAACCCAGCGTACCATGATGCGCAGTTGGTGGCCCATTGCACCCCACAGCAGCTTGGAGAACAGGTCCGTGATGCAGTGGAGGAAGTTGGAGAGGTGGAAGCTGATGGCGTTGAGGCCCTCGGGCCCAAGCACAAACAGGAACGGGTAGGTGAGACCCCAGCAAGCGAAGAAGATCACCGCCATCCAGGCCACCATCCGACGGCAGTTGCCCTTGGGGACCATGTGGTATCTGCATGCGTCGTACCAAACAACGGCAGCAGAACGGTCGAAGTCATTCCCTGGTCCAGGGATCCCGGATCCGGATCCGGGCTGGATGGCCTTCCCACGCACAGTCCCATGCCAGCAGCTGTTCCCTCCACGTGCGCTTTGTGTCCCGCCCCTGCCAGGCCCCCGTTGCCAGCCTCCCAGTCCCAGATCTGGAATGCTCCCCCTTCACATTGCGCATGCACTCACGTCTCAATGTACACGCGCGCCGCGGACCAGTACGTAATGGCGCAGTACACGAAGCTGATCGTGTACATCAGCCACTTGAGCCAGCCTGGCGAGATCATGGCGCAGTATACGCCCGTCACCAGGCAGCCGATGAGAGATACTGCGGCCAGAAGCAAGCACAACCCACAGCGGGAAGGATGCTGAGGAGAAGACAAAGGCAGCAGCCCGCACGCAGGTGAGAAGCTGCACCTACCCCCGCATGCACCCGAGCAACCCTCCAACCATAACCGTGCCAAAAGCAAGCTATTCCATATGTTCGACTCACCCAGCAGGACCGTGGTGCGCTTGTTGTACGCGTCTTTGAGGCCTGACAAGTTTGACAAGTGGATGAGAATGACCTGCGGACGGCGTGGGTCGTGGGGTGAGGGTGACCTCATTATTCCCTTTTGTGAACCCGTGTGGGCAGGAATGACCTGATGCTGTGTATGCAAGTAGGACTTGGACCCTGCCAGCACAATTTCGGCTGTTTGGACACCCGTCCAAGCAACGGGGTCGCAAGAACATGATATCTGCGCTCAGGCGCACTTATCCGCCACATGCATGGACTCACAGGGCACGACATGCGCCACTCGGTGTATCGCAAGAAGGGGACACGCATGCCATTTGCCAGGTAGAGCGTGAGGGGCTCGTCGAACTCGTTGGTGATCTCCAAGGTGACGTTGATGGCTGCGGGTGAGTTGGAGAAAGCACGTCATCAGGTGCATGGGGACTGGGGCATGCTTGACATAGAGCGTTCGGCCGCGCCCCACGTGAGCCCGGTACCGCCTCCCAGCCCAGCACACTCCCAACTGGCTACCAAGCCCTGAGACCCTGACTAGGCAAATCGTTCATAGCACGGTCCTGCCATGCGGCCACAGCCAGGGACAGCCCCTACATTTGGTTCCTTGTCCGAGGGGGGTACGAACCCTAGGGAGCCCATGATCCTCCATGATCAGGGCTGGGGCCGCCGGGGTGTGGCCTCCCTACGCTTACTTCCGGACGGCCCCCCCGCACACACGCACGCGCTTGGGAGTTTACTCAAGTCCTTCTCGCGATCGCAAACTGCACGCCCGCGCAGCCTGCGTGCACACCCCTACGTTGCTTCGTTGCTCACTCTCGATGATGGCCACGTAAACCTCCTCCCAGCCCACGCTGGCAACAAAATACTCATAACCGTACCACAGGAGGGTGACTGCCGAGATGCCCAGCGCGGTCCTGCACCGGCGTGCCGCGGAAATGGCAAAGTAAAGTGCAATTGCAGTTGGCTGGCTGCTGCGTCCCTGCATCCCACCAATTCATCGCGAGGGCCATCTCGTATTCGGTGTGCGTTCCGCGGGAGCCATACCACTGCTCGCAGAAGCAGGAGCCTTCCGGCACAAGAAAACCCGAAAACGTGCCATTGCTGACGGGAATCGCGTTGTCGACAGGACCGTTAAGCAGGATGCGCGCCGCGCTGCTGGCCAGCTGTAAGGGGTCGCCGCAGCCACAGTCCATTCTGTACAATGTGGGCTCCATTCTGCCCTCTGCTTTCCAAGCTCTAGCAGTGCGGGTTGTTTTGTTACCCCAGGTGACCTCCGGTGGCAAGGGTCTGGCTAAACGAGCTGGTCAGAGTGATATCGACGCTGCTATCGGCGAAAGCTAGCAGAGGCGAATCGATCGCACCCAGGCCAGCAGCTTACTTGTGGCGCCTAAGTACTTATGCTAGCGTCAGTATGCTTTGTTCAATGCACACGGCGCTGCAGGCGCGGAGTCCAGCAATACGGACATCTGCACAGGATCACTGAAACGCTGCGTTTCTTTTCCACCCGTCGCACTTAAGTCTTGCATTGGCGTGCGACAAGAAGAATTCTTCACCAAAACATTTCTGACTCTGTCGAAACCACTGAGCACACAGCAGTTGGTGCCGTCGCCTGCAGCGCTGGATGCAATCGGTCGTCAGAGACACCAGCAGCGTTCGCCGTTGGTGAGCGGACGGGGGTACAAGGGTGAGAGCCGCGCTTGCATCATGCCGACAGGTGTCGCTCGTGCTCGTGGGGACTTCCGCTCTCTCGACCCGAGAAGCTTGCAAGAAAACTCAACGCTCAACGCGCTGTTGCTACCGCATATGCCGAGCAGCGCGTCCGGAGCAAGACGACATGTCCTGAGCCGTCGGGGGGCGATGGCTCCAATTGAGACCTCGGACGCAATCAGGCTTCCAGCTGGGCACTACGACGCTGAAGCTGGACAAACGGGCTGCGACCTGACCGGGTGACCAATGAGACAGCGCGTGTATGCACGAGCGATGCGAAGCACGGGGGACGGGGGGACGTGCGGCGCGCTCCCCCGGAAGCTTTAACTGTTTAAGGGTACGCATCTTCTAATCCTTGACAGATACAGGCGAAGCACGATGTGCGGGGCCGTGTGGCGTGAACACCCCCCCCTAGCTTCAGGGGGCCGAGGAAGGACGCGGGGCAAAACACCTTGTTTACCGGTACGTCGACGGCGGGACCCGCGACACACTGTTGCAACTGCGTTCAGATCTAACCTATATAAGCAACGGTAGCAACACCGCGCTAGGTTTGGGCTTGAGTGGCGAGAGTAAAGCACCGCATCCTTGCTCGCAGCTGTTGACAGCTGCGGACATCTGAGGTGCTCGGCGGGCTATGGGGCGAGTTGGTGCGACTAGGGACTTGACATGTCGGGTTCCCGCTGGGCCGACGATCTCCCCGCTCTCAGAGAGTGCAGCAAAGCAAAGCTTTTGTGGAGCGTGTGACACCCCTGGCGCGTGCCAGGCGCCGGTGCGAGGGGCGAATCACACACGCAGGCACGCAGGCCAAACACGGGCGTCACGGGGTAACATGGGGTGTACGCCCCTCCCAGAAGCCCGAACGGGGTTCAGCCACAGAATGCCGAGCCTGTGTGGGGACCCGGCGGGTGCGGGGACCCCGCTTGCGCACCCGACATGTCGCGCTCACAGCTTCCGGCAGTTGGCCACGAGTTCGCGGCTGACCTTACCAGCATGGTAGTGCACTGAGACATCAAACGGCGCAACAAGGCGAGTGCAGGAAAGCTGACGACGCGCAGGCGATGGCCGATGCCTGACTGTCACCGCGAGGTCCAGGGAGAAGCGTATGCTGAACACGCGTGCTAAGTGCAAAACATGGAGCGTGCTTGGGCCTAGGCCCACTGGTTCAGAGCATTGCACTCGATCGAGCAAGCCAGCAGTACAAGTTTTCATCTACGCGGTTCCCTCGCAAGCAAAGCAAGGCTGCATGCTGCAGCTATGCACAAAGACTTGCATTGCAACATCCTGAGGCGCTCATCCCTTACATTGCTTGTCCGTAAACTGTCTCGAGGGCCGGTCGAAACGCTGAAACTTTCTCAACCGGGGCCCGACGCTCCTTCTGCTGATCACGTAAGTGCATTTATCCCTACGTCTTCATACTGCGGGGGCGAGATTGGCACGCTGCTCACTCTGCACAAAATCGGCTCCGTCATGCCGCGCGCGCACCTCCACTGGAGGCCCACGGAGTTTGCATACCCTCTTTCAGGCTAGACAACAGGCAACTCAATGCCCGGAGCGCTCTGATACGGACCTCGCTCTCTCGCTGGTGTCGGAGAATTGTCCGGACCGACAGTGGGCCAGCAATGGCCGGCGAACACAGGCCCGGGCCCACAGAGCCCGGCAGTCTATGCCGGCAATGGCACCGTTCTTGTTGGAGAGGACATCTGCTACTGTGCGGGCTGGTATGAGGAGAAGGGTGAGCCGGCTGTGTTGACCGTTTTGGTGAATTGCAGCAGCAGCTCTTGGTGCCTCGCGCCTGATCATTGGGGCTGAGCCCACCTGCGGCCTGGCCCATGGCATACGCCGCTGGCCCACCTGTAGGCCGCAGGTGGGCGCTCTCCGCCCGCCGCTGGCTGGAAGTGACGGCCCCTCGTATCCCCCTCCTCCCCCTTCCCACAGGCACGCAGTCTACCCAGACCTTCGCAAATGCCATGGGATGGATAGTATTCGCCGCAACCCTCAGCGGAATGTTCGTTCAGGTGCTCCTCTTTTGGAAGTTTGGCCGTGGTGCTGTGCGCTGGGAGAACTTGTGGATCATGTCCATCGCCTTCACCTTTTACTGTAAGCCTGAGAGGGCGCGTGGGTGGGTGGGTGGGTGGGTGGGTGGGAGGATGGGTAACGGTGTTTGATGGGTGGGTGGGGAGGTGGTTGCCCTCCTGCGAGGGGTGGTGGGAGGCTCAACTGGCCAGCGCGTGTAGCCCCTGGGACTACTTTCTGACCCCCCGCTCCGTCCGCTTGCGCCCCTTCCAGGTTTCTACAACCCAGGTAGGGCCCGTGCGTCACGCCCACTCTTGCGTGATGCGCACCCAGTCCCAACTGCCCGAATCACGAACGCATTTGTTGCCCCTCTTTAGCCCCTTGGTCGTCGCCACAAATGGTCTTTCTGAGCACCGGCAACTTCGTTGTCATGGGGCGCTACGTCCAGTGGCTCATGGCGACACCTGTAAGCCGGGCCTGGCACGGGCTGTTGGGCGCTGCTAGCTGGTGGAGGCTGGGATCAATGCAGCCTCACACCGGCCAGCAGTCGATTGTTGCCATGCCCCAGTACGTGCGCTGCTCCTGCCGCTTGGCCTGCCACCCTAAACCCCGCCCTGCCCCTCAGGCCATCAGCAGCCTCGTAGCCAACATGACGGGCCGCCCACGTGGCTACTCCGTGTTCGACATGCTCCTGGTCCTCACCGACGTTTGGGGCGTTGCGGCCTTCCTCGTGTGCGTTCTGTCGACCAGCTTCTGGATCAAGGTGGGTGGGACGTTTGGTGGGGACTGTTGGGCTGCGTCTGGGAGCGTCGAGCTGGCGATGGCGTGACGAACATGTAGGGTTGCACGCAGCAACTGGTTCCTGCTCATCACGTACTGACACCGCCGCCTGGCCCCCCCCTTTCCGTGGCAGATCACATTCTACCTGCTTGCGCTAGTGTTCTTTCTCGGCACATTCCTCTTTGCAGGAATGGTAAGCACCATGCAATCTATGCAATGCATGCTGCATCGGATTAGTGGGACAGGGACAGGGAGAGCGAGCACTTTGACTTGACTTGTGCAGCTCTCCACGTGCTGACGTTGCCTCTGTGCACAGAGCTTCAAAGCGCTGCTCCGGGACGACTGCCCGACCAAGGCATCACAGCTGACGTGCAAAATTGTGAGCAGAGATGAGCAGAGGGTGTGCTGTGGGGTTTGCCGGCAAGGGAGCTGTGTCACCGTTTTGCGTGGCGCATGTAGCCACCCAAGTGTTCCCCCTAGGACCCGCTTGTTTACAGCCTTCATCTTGAAGCAACCACCAACGTAACTTTTCAGCTCCGATCCTCACACGTGTCAAGACTGCAGCAGAAGCAACCCTGCCCACCCGGGGGCTAGCAGCTAGGAACCGTCTTTGGGTCGTGCAGCTAGTTGACAGCCCCAACCCGCAAGGCCCAAACATAGGCCGCCGATGGGGGGAGCCTCGGGAGCTGTTCATGCACGAGCGGTGCTTAGACCCCTGGTTTCCCAGTTCCCACGCGTCACCCCTTAAACCTGCCTGCCGCCGCCGCCCTTCCTGCAACACGCCAACCGCAGACAATCATCGTGTACTACATAGGCCAGAACGTGCACACGCTGTTCTCCACCATTGGACCGGAGGTCGGCGGCTTCATCAACACTCTGCAGACCGAGGTCGGCGCTACGTTTGGCGACCTCACGGCAAAAGTGGCATTCTGCATCTGCGCCACAATCCTCAACTTGCAAGTATTCTTGTACCACCGGAACAACGCAGCCAGCCAGGAGGCCGAAGGTGAGGGTGAGGGGTCAAGGCCATGTGCACCCCGTGAGGGGTGTGTGTGCTTATGCGTGATGCGCGGGAAGAAGGGCGCGTGGGGCGCTTTTGCACCGCTCGCCTTGTCCTGCCGTGTCCCAGGGGAGTTGACACGCTATGCATGGACCTGACCTCACGTGCGTGTACCGGTACGCCACCCCCGTCTCTGCAGGCGATGAGCTCGAGGCGCGCAAGCTGGCGCCCCAGGAGGGTGCCGAGGGCGACGACCCGAAGGGTCCAGCCAAGCCCTCGCTGAAGCCCGGCAACGTTATCGTGGCCGTGCCCGACCTGCCTATGATGCCCTACTTCAAGCGCCTGTTCTCGTTGCTGCCCGTCAACATGCAGCTCTTGCCGGCTGTGGGCGCAGCAAACACGCTCACGCTCACGGAGCGTGCAGCACAGGAAGGCAGCCTGGATTGCGTGCTGATCCACCCGGCGCTTCTGCATGAGAGCACGTTCGATCGGGTGAGCGTGCGTGAAGTGGTGTGATGAAGGATGTGGTGTGGGGGTGGTGGCTGTTGTGGGTTGCCGGGCGCTGCCGCGCGCGTGTCATGGGGCATCTCGTGTGTCCAGCGTTTAGCGCTCCACGCTTTCACGCACGCAGCATGAACTCCTCACCGTGCCCCCTCCCTTGCCCTTGGTGCTCACCGCGCACAGCCCAACCTGGCGACACGCGTCAAAATGCTGGGCCGCCAGCGCGTGTGCGCCTTCGGCTTCGACGGCTCCGAGGGCCCGGGCGTTGGCTGGATGCTGGACGGCTGGTTTGACGGCCCCTCAGGCGATGAGACGCTGGACCAGGAGCACCTGGTCAAGCTGCTAATGCTGATGCAGGCAAGGAGGCTAGGGGGCCTGATGGGGCCTGATGGGGCCTGATGGGTCCTGATAGGGCCTGGTGGCCGGTGGCTGCGGGTATTGCATGTGTCAGTGTTGAGGCTTGCGCTTTGACGTCAGTTGTGTCGGTTTGCAGTCCCTGCAGAAGTTCAAGTACGGGAGCATGCTGGCGGCGGCGGCCACCGCGCAGCGACGGATGGCCCCCTCGCAGCAGCAGCAGCAGTACCAGGTACAGCAGCAGCAGCAGCAGGCGGTTGTACCACAGCAGTACCAGCCGCAGATGACGCCGTCGTTCACAGAGCAGCCCCCGCCGCCGCAGCAGTACCAGCAGCAGCCCTCGCCGCCTCAGTACCAACAAGCCCCGATGCCGCAGTACCAGCAGCCCTCGCTGTCGCAGTACCAGCAGGCGCCGTCGATGCGTCAGCCCCTGCTGTCCAGCGGGAGCATGCAGTCCAGCGCAATGCAAGCCACTGGTGAGCTGCGGGGGGATAGATGGGCAGTACGGGTCCTGGCAGCGGGCTCCCAGCCTGAGCGAGGCTCGGACAACGCTTCGATACATGTTGCTGATCCTGCTTCCGCTGTCACTGTGCTGACGAACCTGCCCCTACCTGCGTGCCTGCCATTCCTCGTGCAGCCAACCCACTGCTGGACACCGCGCACCTGCCGCTGGAGCCGCATGGCGGCCGCTACGGTGCCCCTCCGTCACCACCTCGGCCTGTGGCTGCATCCAGCAGGTCCAGCCTCTTCGCGGCGCAACTGCAGGCTGCGGCACCGCAGCAGGAGACCGCAATGCTGCAGCAGCTCATTGCGGAGATTGAGCGCCTGCAAGAGGAGCTCGACGACACTTGAGATCAACTTCGTGAATGGGGAATGCGGAATGTGGAATGATGTGGACTGTGGAATGCTGGGAATGCTGTAGTTATGCAACCGCCAAAAAGGTTGAGGCAGCAGTGGGCATTGTTCTCTTCGAGGTTGAAGAAGCACGGGCCGTGTTATCGATTTATGCAAAGTGTGCACCCCTTGGCGGTCGAGCTGATCTCACAAAAGGGGCTTCGACACGCTCTTATTATGTTGCGGCTGGGGCACAACGAAATAAGTTGGTCTGCGTGCACAAGATGGATGGGTTACGGGGCCTCGGTCCCGCTGCATGGATGCCCCCGGAATTATTGTTGCCGTATTGCGGTACTTGCGCTCGTCGTCACCAGCCTCTACAAGTCTCCACGGGAGCTTACTTGCGCGGTGCTAGTCTTTACTGGGCATCCACTGGGACCAGAAGTGGGTGGTTGTGGCCGGTCCAACTTCTTCGGCCCAATCCTCTGTTTTGGGGCTGCGCCCCGGCCGTCAGGCCGCGAGGGCGAACAACGTCTAAGTTTACCCCGTGGCGTGCGTGCTCTGTGTGCCTGCCCGCCATGCCACAAGCTATGGTGTGCTTATCAATACACTGTGTCAATGAGAGCGGGGAAACCTTATTGACCCCGCACGGCACGCAACATGTTGTGCAACTGCGTGAAAGGCCCCCGCTCAAGCCCAGACCAAGCGGAATGCTGTTATCTGACCCTCTGCATGCATGTCGGATCCTTGATTTGAAGTTAGAAATAGTTGAATGACCGTAGCTCTCCGGAACGTAGAGTAGGTGAAGCGGAGGATATTGCCCTATGCCAAAGACAGTGACCCGCCATTTCACCGACCGTTGGCGCTGGATTGTTTTTTGCGGAATAGCCTAGCGCAATCCCTAGGCGTAAGGGGGTCCAAACCAGCAACAAATCGCTCAGAATTAATTGGACAACGTCGCAAGCGTGGCGTGTACGCCGCGCGATGGCACGACAGGGTTCGGTCTGGTGAACACAGATAAATTACAACTTGCTGGAATAGGGAGCGCTGGAGTGGATACGGTCGCCAGCCGGATTGCACTTTATGGGCTGTGTGGGCTGAAAGCCGCGATCGAGGTCCCAGCCGCACTCGCTGGCTACTGGAGCATCCACATCAAGCCTACGAACTGATAGCGACCAGCATCGCGGCCCAGGGGCGCGCGTACTCAGAGCTCGTGTGCCGTCGCATGCTCAGCCACTTCGGCGGCTCGCGGCGCTTTCGGTCGCAGGTACCTCACCACGCGTACTTACAGATGGTACGGTGAAATCCGCTGAAATCTGGAGGCAAGCCGGCGCTTGGTCGTGCCGTCGTTGCTCAGCCATTTTGGCGGCTCGCGGCGTTTGCGGTCGCAGACAGCTCACAACGCTGACAAACATACATTGCGCTTGGTATTGCTGAACTCGGGAGGCAAATCTGGAGGTGCCCAGCAAGAACCGCAACGTCGGCAGTCGCAATCCCTTGGGGGTCGCGCACACGATGGCCCCCAAGCAAGAGTCGCGACGTTGGCAAGTCCCACGCCCTCCGTCCCAGCGACTCCCTTGGGGGTCGCGCACAGAAATAGAAATAGAAATATCTAACGCCGGGTTACCCCTGGCGTGAGGGGGGGATCGCGCACACAATGGCTCCCCAGCAAGAATCGCAACGTCGGCAGTCGCAATCCGCCTCCCTTGGGGGTCGCGCACACGATGGCTCCCAGGCCAGAGTCGCGACGTGCGTCGGCAAGTCCCAACCCCTACCTCCCAGCAGCGACTCCCTTGGGGGTCGCGCACATGATGGCTCCCAAGCAAGGATCGCGACGTTGGCAAGTCCCAAGCCCTCCCAGCGACTTCCTTGGGGGTCGAGCACACGATGGCCCCCAAGCAAGAGTCGCGACGTCCCAAGCCCTCCCAGCGACTCCCTGGGGAGTCGCGCCCCAGCAAGGATTGCGACGTCGGCAGTCACAATCCGCCTCCCTTGGGGGTCGCGCACACGATGGCTCCCAAGCAAGAGTCACAACACCGGCAAGTCCCAAGCCCTACGTCCCAGCGACTCCCTTGGGGGGTCGCGCACACGATGGCTCCCCAGCAAGAACCGCAACGTCGGCAGTCGCAATCCGCCTTCCTTCGGGGTCGTGCACACGATGGCTCCCAGGCCAGAGTCGCGACGTCGGCAAGTCCCAACCCCTACCTCCCAGCAGCGACTCCCTTGGGGGTCGCGCACATGATGGCTCCCAAGCAAGGATCGCGACGTCGGCAAGTCCCAAGCCCTCCCAGCGACTCCCTTGGGGGTCGCGCACACGATGGCTCCCCAGCAAGAGTCCCTCGCAGCGACCCCCTTGGGAGTCGCGCACACGATGGCTCCCAAGCCGACGTCCCAGCGACTCCCTTGGGGATCGCGCACACGATGGCTCCCCAGCAAGAACCGCAACATCGGCAGTCGCAATCCGCCTCCCTTGGGGGTCGTGCACACGATGGCTCCCAGGCAAGGATCGCGACGTCAGCAAGTCCCAAGCCCTCCCAGCGACTCCCTTGGGGATTGCGCACACAATGGCTCCCCAGCAAGAACCGCAACATCGGCAGTCGCAATCCGCGTCCCTTGGGGGTCGTGCACACGATGGCTCCCAAGCAAGAGTCACGACGTCGGCAGGTCGCAAGCCCTCCCAGCCACTCCCTTGGGGCCAGCCAGCGTTGCGATGTCAGCAAGTTCCAAGCCCTCCCACCGACTCCCTTGGGGTCGTGCACACGATGGCTCCCACACAAGAGTAGTCGCGACGTCGGCAAGTCCCAAGCCCTCCCAGCGACTCCCTTGGGGGTCACACACATGATGGCTCCCAAGCCAGCGTTGCGATGTCAGCAAGTCCCAAGCCCTCCCAGCGACTCCCTGGGGAGTCGCGCACACGATGGCTCCCCAGTAAGGATTGCGACGTCGGCAGTCGCAATCCGCCTCCCTTGGGGGTCGCGCACACGATGGCTCCCAGGCCAGAGTCGCGACGTCGGCAAGTCCCAACCCCACCTCCCAGCAGCGACTCCCTTGGGGGTCGCGCACATGATGGCTCCCAAGCAAGGATCGCGACGTCGGCAAGTCCCAAGCCCTCCCAGCGACTCCCTTGGGGGTCGCGCACACGATGGCTCCCCAGCAAGAGTCCCTCGCAGCGACTCCCTTGGGAGTCGCGCACACGATGGCTCCCAAGCCGACGTCCCAGCGACTCCCTTGGGGGTCGCGCACATGATGGCTCCCCAGCAAGAACCGCAACATCGGCAGTCGCAATCCGCCTCCCTTGGGGGTCGTGCACACGATGGCTCCCAGGCAAAGATTGCGACGTCAGCAAGTCCCAAGCCCTCCCAGCGACTCCCTTGGGGGTCGCACACACGATGGCTCCCAAGCAAGCGTCATGACGGTGCGACTCCCTTGATTGGGAGTTGTGCACATGATGGCTCCCAAGCCAGCGTTGCAATGTCAGCAAGTCCCAAGCCCTCCCAGCGACTCCCTTGGGGTCGTGCATGTACGATGGCTCCCAAGCAAGTGTTGCGACGTCGGGAAGTCCCAACCCATCCCAGCGACTGCTTGCTTCAATTGGGGGTCGCGCACACGGCGTACAAACGCACCCTTCACACTGTCTCCGGCGCAACGGACCAGAGCTACGGTCCCCCCCGCCTCCCAGGCAAGTCGCATTTGGGGTGCTTGCCGGACTCGGGACACTACGGAGCGCTCTCAGCGCGCCGAGGGGAGGTTTTGGGGCGTGTACGGCAGGGAGGAAGTAGGGCCTTGAACCCTTGGGAGGTAGAGAAGGGGTTTGGGGGGGGCGGGGCTGGAAGGGTGCCGGGGAGAAGGCGGGTTGGTGCGCCAAGGGCGGTACGGCAGGCTCGAACCGGCCCCGGTCGAAGCAGAGTTGAGGCCTGCGGGGGCGCGGCAGCACTCGGAAGTGCTCGGCAATCGCTTCTGCGCGCATGCCGTCATGTTTCCATGCGCCGATGACGGCGTGTTGCAGGTAGACTGTCTTATGTCTCGACTGTATGCGCCGTTTTTTATTCGGCGCTCAATTCATGGGCTGGTGGCGATGCAAGCTGTCGACGGGTGCAGCCTGCTCCTCGCGCTGCCTGTGGCCACTGTGTTGAGCCTCGTGCACCTTGGCGCCGACGCCACGCTCAAGCTCCTGATAATGGCCGGCATCTGCTACGCTCTCTACAGGTGGGAGTTGGACCGCCACCTCGAGATGAGCGCTGCTACGGCCCTGGATCGCCCGCGGGCCGCGGCCGACATTGTAACCCCGATCCGGGAGGAGATGCGCCCAGGCCCCGATGCGCCCGCGAGCGCCCGCGAGCTGAGCCTCGCCGTCGTGCCGCAGGACACCCCGCACGCCGTGCCCACGGTCACGATGCGGTACACGCACATCGGACGGCATGCGCGGCTGTCAGGTTGCGTCGCCAAGCTGTCCGAGCTCCAACGGCGCCGACCGGCGGCCGTCCAGGTCGCCCTTGCAGTCTTGGAGCACTTCCTGGCGTTGCACGCTCACCTCATGCAGCAGCCCCTTCTACCCGTGGGCAACAGTAGCCGTCACGAGAGGGTGCGGCAGCAGGTGAGCACGATGGCCATGTTGCGCGTTGAACTGCTTAACCAGCTGGCGACGGCGCTGTTTGAGTTCACTCAGGGCCACCGGGACGTCACACACGTCATTTCGCGCCTGCGTGACTACACTCACGCGCTCCTCCGGGCGTGCATGCGCCGTTGGTCGGTCGCGGTGCCAGGCATTGGCGATGACATGCCCCCCTACGCAGACTTGCAGAGCTCAACCCGCGGGGCGGCCTCCGCCATGCTCTACGCAACGTAGACTCATTCCTACATCCTCCTGATTGCAAGCGAACAGTAACAAGAAGTCAGCATTGCTCCCGTTTACTGTGCGCAGCCATCTCAAGGTGAATGTCTGACAGGACATGGGCGAACATGTTGTTGTGTTGTAAAGACACAAATACATTACAGGGAGGCAAGATGCCTTTACAGTGCCGTCGGGTAATGAATCGAACGGGTACCCCCAGACTGCTCATCACCGTCCAGCGTTTCCGTCAGGTACCAAGTTGCTGGGGTCTAACTATCCTAAACCCCGGTTTCCTCGCTACCATCAGGCGTAATCACATCAATGTGCGAGCTCCCCAACGCCATCCTCCTCCTCCCCGCGCTCCTGCGGAACCGCTCGAGCCCTGCGCGTCTGCTTCCGCAGGTGCGTAGGCCTCTCTTCCTCGCCTCGCAGGCCCGAAGGGTGGTCACAGGGTTTGCACACAGAAACGACCGGAGGACCTGCAGGGCTCGCTCGCACTTGCGAACGGGCCGCCCTTTCGGTTTGGTCAACCCATGGGCAACACCTCGAGTAGCCCAGCGATGCAGGGTGCTCGTGCTAATTTTACAGAACCTTGCGGCCTTCCGAAAACTGCCAATCCTCCGCAGGTACGCCACGGCGAGCCTCCGAAACTCGATGGAGTACATTGCACCATACTCTCTGTTTCGATTCATTATCAAACCGCACTGTAGGTCTAAGTCAACATGACTCGTGTAGCCATGATACAGAACACTTACCGGCCCCTCGATTTTTTGCTCACCTCTATACAAAAGCAATGCCTTGCTGCACATTATTGAAAGCAAAGTCAGGGACCCGGACTCTTAAGGCTGCGTCGCGGCCTCGTCGGAGTCAGACTCGGGCCCGGGGTGGGACTCGGACTCGGACTCGGACTCAGGCCCGGGGTGGGACTCGGACTCGGACTCGCACTCGACCTCTACGAGTCACCCTCAGAGGCGGGCAGCCCGGCTCATGCTCGGCGATCGTGTCACAACTCAGCACCGCGCTCCCCACTCAGGATTGGAGTGGCACGCAGGTGCCTAGAACGTTTAGCTCGGCCGCCAGCGGGGCCCCACTGCCAGGGTCTTGGATGCTGCCGCACGCTATCAAGGATTTGGCCGGTGCCGCTCTTCTGGACCCCCCAAACCTGCTAGGCTCCTACGCTCCCCCGTACGCCCCTCCTGCCCCCAACATGCACGGGGGCTCCGTGCGCACCAAAGCAAAAAAGTCTACTGCCCGGAAGAAGTCTCCAGCAAAGCGGGCCCCCGCGAAGAAGTCCACCACGAAGAAGAAGGCTCCCGCGAAGGTGTCCGCCAAGAAACGGGCTACTGCCACAAAGAGTAATGCCGCTAACAAGAAGTCCTCCAGGAAGGCCTCCAAGAAG
Organism: Edaphochlamys debaryana; assembly: GCA_016858145.1. Taxonomy (NCBI): domain Eukaryota; kingdom Viridiplantae; phylum Chlorophyta; class Chlorophyceae; order Chlamydomonadales; genus Edaphochlamys; species Edaphochlamys debaryana. The sequence goes on from JAEHOE010000011.1 coordinate 144,829, forward strand.
TCTCCCACGAAGGTGTCCAAATGCTTAGCCTAAGCCGGACCTAAATGTCCTTCACGAGCATGCGCGCAACCTTGAGCATGTCCGTCGCTATGCGGTACCGCACGTAGTCATCGTCCCCGCCCAGGAACCGCATGTACTTGCCCATCACGGGGTCGTATGAGAAGTCGGGGTCAAGGTCTTTGCAGATGCCCTCCAGCAATCCGAAGACGCGGACGATGCGGAAGACGACCCCGCTGAACTTGATGGGCAGACGCCCTCGCATGTCCGCGTTCGACGACATCTTCAGGATCACGTTGACGTCCACCGTTCGCATGTACTCCCCGTACTGTTGGAGCAGGTGCAGCACCCGCTCGTCATCCCGGATCTAGAACAGGTCGATTTTCTTCATGCGCTGAAGCGCGTCCGTATAGTTCCCGGACACGACGTCAAACAGGAGGGATTTGAGGCGGCTGCGCGTGTCCATCCAGACCGTGATGACGTTGCCCATGTCGTACAGCACGATGCGCCCGTCCTCCGCGACCCCCAGGTTGCCCTCGTGAGGGTCGCCGTGCATGACCCCATTCTCGACCAGCTGGCCTATGAACGTCTCCATGAGGTTCGCTGCAAGTTTCTTGCACGCGTCGGGGCTCATGCGCGTCTTGACGTCCCGTATCCTCGATGACGGCACATAGTCCATGACGATGAAGTCTTCGTGGCAGAGCCTCTCGTACAGCTCGGGGAGCACGACCCCCTGCTTATTGTGCCGGCGGAGCAGCTTGTAGTTCTTGACCTCCTTGAGGTAATTCGTTTCATTGGCAAACCACTGGCGGAAGTCCTGCACAAGCCAGGCCAGGAAGGTCGTGAGCGGCATCAGCGGCGCCGTGAGGAGGTAGTATGGCACGCCAAACATGAGCGGCATCATGATGAGCCAGATGGTGTCCGTCACGTTGTACGCAATGACGTACGCGATCACGGTCACGGCCGCGTCGGTGTCCCGCAACATGACGAGCCGATCCAAGCAGAACGTGCGGATGTGCATGACGGTGGAGAGCACGCCCAGGCACGCCATCGCCATGACGGCATTGCCTGGGAAGGCCTGCAGGGGCCAGCTCGTGCCGTGAACGCTGCCAACAATGAGCGCCGCGCACATGGGCACCAGGAGCTGCACACCCCAAGGAGAGCGCCAGAGTGACAGCACGCGCCGCTGCGCCAGCCACACCACGTGTCGCCCCAGGTTGGCCAGAAAGGACCGGTTTCGGCGGCTGCGTGCGTCCACGGCGAGCCCGCCGACGCTTTCGATGTCGGCGGCCACCTCCTGCCTACCTACCTCCTCCGTGCTGCTGCTAGCTGGGGGCCCCGCAGTGCTACCAGCAGCCGCCAGGCGCCACCGCAGCTTGGCTCGCACGCACAGCTGCAGGATCTCGCGCTGCAGCGCAGATACCGGAGCGGCTGCGTGCACACGCTTGTGCTTAACGCACGCGAGCAGGCGATCCGCGAAGCGGTGGACCAAGATGCTTGTGCGAAGCGTCCACGCGACTCCGCCGCTGCTCTGGAGGGGGTCGGGCAGCCAGTCGACAAGCGATACGCGTTCCAGCACATTGTCAAATTTGTTCGCCAGAGCCGCAGTGGCGCACACGTACTCCACTGCGAGGAGAAGCTCCCGCACGGACGGGCGTGAGACGGCGTACTTCCTGCACAGGGCGGCCGCGAGGGTGTCAGCCTGGCTCGTGTCGAGCGGGACGTGCAGTCGTGCAAAGAGCTATTGCAACTCTGTGCTCGAGCCCAGGCTCAGCGGCCTCGGCTGCTGCAGCGCAGCGACGATGCCATCGCGCACCTTGCTTGTGTACTCTATCGTCGTGGTCAGCATCTCGTGCAGGCGGGGGTTGCGCGCGGTGCAGTCGCGCGCCCACGTGTGCCCGCGGCGTTTCCAGGTCATGGCAAGCGGTGCCTGGTGCACGCTGATGAGGTCCATGATCACGTCTGACGGGTTCTCGTTGACGTCTATGGCGTATCCAAGCCCGCGCTGGAAATAGGTGATGGCTAGAGAGGGCAATCCCACGAATACGGTGCCATACCTGCTGAGCAGGATGACCTCGTCCATCAGCATGAACGACGAGAAGCGCGGCTGGTGGAGGATGGCGAGGCACGTCACACCCAGCGCGGTCACGCGCTGGCAGGTGCGCACGAACGCCTGGCAGGCGGTGCTGTTGAGGCCGGAGGTGGGCTCATCCATGAGCAACAGACTGGGCAGGCACACAAGCGCCATACCGATGCTGACGCGCTTGCGCTGCCCGCCGCTGATGCCGCGTCGCTCCACGGAGCCCATGATGTTGTCACGGATCTCCAGCAGGTCCAGCGAGGATGCGATGGTTACAGCAGGAACCGCCTCCAGAAGGGGAGGGGTTGAGCGAAAGCGCCACCTACTGGGTGTGCCACCTGCACACCGACACCCACGCAACGTGACTGACTTTCGGTCGTCACACCACGTTGCTAGGGCCGGGCCCGTAGAGCCCCCCTCAGTACTATTCCACTAATTCCGCTGTGCCTTTAATCATCGTCAATCAAGGCCAGGACGCCTGGGGGCTCCTGCACAGTCAATCTGCCACCTGAGACTCGCAGGAAAGGGTGGTCCGCCGGTATTGTCTCCCAGCCACTTGGTGGCCTGAGCGCAGCAAAAGAGTGAAGCGCTCCCCAAAACTCAGCTGACACCAACACACGTCCACGGTTCAGCACCCCGAGGCGATTCCCATTCTCCCTTGTCGCGTATAGATATCGGCGTCCCTTCTCCATGGCTGTCGTGGCTGCAAGACACACCACATCCCACACTCTCTGGTCAACTCCCTCCGTTGGTCGAGCCAGCCAAAGATTGAACCGGCGAAGTGGCCAGGTCCATGGCATGCCCTGCTCGCCCCCTAGACACGCGCACATCTCATCAACCAGGCCCTCAGCCAAGTAGCATTTCCAAAAGTGGTGCAATCTGTCCCCTCCGTGCATCGCAATCTCACATGGGCACGTGGCCGTTCCTTCATGTGCCGAAAAGCCAGTAAAGCCGTTGAGCGCCAAGCGCCAGAAAGCTTCCTTCCACACGTTCTCCCAGCGCAGGGCCCACAGCCTGCGCAAGGTGGCTTGTAGGTCCAACAGGTCTGACTCGTCCCCTACCCCACCACTCAGCGCCTCTGCCACAAAATTCAAATGCTTGCCTTTCACATACTCAAAAGCGGGCTCCATCTGCAGGGCCGTGGCAAGGCTCACCAACAACCTAGCCGCTGGCACAAGCGTCTGTCCGGCACGCCAACCTATGCATCCCAAGAGTTCTTTCCATGCCTCCTCCTCTGGGCAGGCCAAGTCCGGGTTCTCTTCCACCTCCGTTGCTGCTTGCACCCACGGTACGGGAATATGGCCCATCAAGCTATCGATCCTCCCTAGGAGCGCAGGGCCATTGCGTAGCGCTGCGGGTAGAGACTCATACCCCCCTCGTCCCCACAGACCAACTACGATGTTCTCTTTCACCTTCCTTGAGCACTCGCTCCTAGCCATCGGTGGCAGCCTGCCCCCCTGGGCTCCACTGAGCCCCGCCCTTGCTCCCGCCCCTGCCCTATAGGCTCTTACTAGTTGGCCAACAGTCTTCAATTCATTGATACCCATCAGGTCCGCATACATGCTTTCCAGCCCCCCACGGCCTGCTGCTGCGGGTCTGAGGGCCGGATTTCCCCATACTGGCGCGCTGTGTACCCACGGCCCCACCGCGGGGCTCTTGATCAACTCAACCCGGGGGAGGTGGAGGAGTGCCCCCGTTATCATGTTCAGCGTCGGGCAGGGGCTGTTTGCCGTGGTCCCCAGCACCTTGGTGGCGGCGTTGGGGCCTGCCCGCTGGGCTGTGAAGAGGCAGAGGGGGTGTACGGCCGGGTGCGTTCGTCGGAGGAGCTCCATTGCGACCGTCGGCCACACTGGCCTGAAGCGGAGGAGGTTCGGGCAGCTGCCCAGCACGCAGCGTGTCGCCAGCACCGCTTGTCGGGCCCGTACGTGTTCTACCACCGGGAGGAGGCCGAGCCCTCCGTCCTCCGGGGGGACGCACATCGCCTTGTAGCCTATCCCCGGCAGGCGAGCGTGTGGGTTACTGGCGTGTGCCGCCGGCGTCATGCTGCGGTCCACCATGGCTGCGACCGTGCTGCAGAGTCGCTGCAGCTCGGGCGGGGGGGGGGAAAGCGAATTCCAGGTGGTACAGGACCTTGGAGATTGCGTAGCCAGAGGCCGTAGACGCTCTCCCAAAGGCTGAAAGATTCAGGGACACCAGCTTGGTTAGAGCCGAGTAGACTCCATCCAGGGCGATGGCCGGCTTGCACAGGGCGGCGGTGTTGGCGACTGTTACCCCCAGGGTCTTGGCCTTCACGACGGTTCGCAGTGAGGTATCAGGGGGTGGCGGTGCGGGCGGCGGGCCGGGCGGCGGCTCAGGCGGCGGCGCGGGCGGCAGGCCAGGCGGCGGCGCGGGCGGCAGGCCAGGCGGCGGCGCGGGCGGCAGGCCAGGCGGCGGCGCGGGCGGCGGGCCAGGCGGCGGCGCGGGCGGCAGGCCAGGCGGCGGCGCGGGCGGCAGGCCAGGCGGCGGCGCGGGCAGCAGGCCAGGCGGCAGCGCGGGCGGCAGGCCAGGCGGCGGCGCGGGCGGCGGGCCAGGCGGCGGCGCGGGCGGCAGGCCAGGCGGTGGCGCGGGCAGCAGGCCAGGCGGCGGCGCGGGCGGCAGGCCAGGCGGCGGCGCGGGCGGCAGGCCAGGCGGCAGCGTGGGCGGTGGATCTGGTGGTGGGTCCAGCGCCGGTGCGGGCGGCGGGCCGTGCGGCAGCGCGGGCGGTGGGCCGGGCAGCGGCGCGGGCAGCGGCGCAGGCGGTGGGATCAGGCCGACGGGGAGCAGCTCCGACTTGCTGGCGTTCAGGCGTTGTCCACTTGCTTGCGCAAAGGTCGCATGGCTGCAGCGAAAGCGGCGGCTGTGTTGGGTCGCAAGAATTGCGTGTAGTCGTCTGCGTATTGGGAAGCTCGGAGGACAAGCTGGCGGCCGTTGGGTGAGAGAGCAATCTGGAATCCCTGTTTAGCAAGCCACGATAGTAGCGCTTGAGCGGCCGCCAGGTAGAGCAGCGGCGCTAATGGGCAGCCTTGCCGTACCCCTGCTGTTATCTCCAGGTGACCTGATACGTCGCCGTTGACTAGGGCCGCGGATCTTGTGCCCTGGTGCAGAAGCCGCACCCACGCCAGGAAGCCATTGCCAACCCCCAGCGCTTCCAGGCACTCAAACAGGAAGCCCCGGTCCAGCGTGTCGTACGCCTTGTGGAAATCTAGGAAGGCCATGAGCCCCTCCTCACCTGCCACTCTTAGCAGCTCTGGTGTCAGCTGCATGAGCATGATGTTATCAGCAATCCGTCGACCTGACAGAAAGGCGGTCTGCTTGGGGCTGATAATGGCGGCGAAGGCTGGTTGCAGGCGGGCTGCCAGGACGCGGGCCAAAGTTCGGTAGTCCGTGTCCAGCAGCGTGATGGGCCTATAGTTGGCGGGCTGGGTTGGGTCGCCTGACTTGAAGAAGCACGAAATCACACCGTCAAGAAAGCCACGAGGCGCTGTACCAGCCGCCATTGCCGCTGAGAACACGGCTGCTAGGATGCTCGAGAACTGCCCGCTATATGCCTTGTACAGCTCCATGGGGATGCCGTCCGCGCCGGGGGCTTTGCCTTGCGGGGCGGCGTAGATGGCCGCTGCCACCTCCGTCGCAGTCACCGTCGGCTCCCCCATCTTGGTGACTGACTCCTCAGGGCAGTTGAGCGCTGCCTCCCGAAGCGCCTGGAGCACCTGTGCACGGGCGGTATGGTCAACTGGGCTGGGTGTGCTGACTCGCTGCCAGAAGCGGGCTACGCTGTGTGCCATCTCGCGGGGGGTGGAGGTGAGGGTCCCGTCAGCTCGACGGAGTGCGCAGATTCGGCGGCAGGCGGCTGGTGGTCGCAGAAGGCGGGAGAGGAGGGGTGAAGGTCGTTCGCCTGCATGGATCCAGGTGTGGCGAGTCTTCCGAGCTGCCCGTGCTGAGGCCCGGCATGCCGCCCTGGCCGCTGCGCTCCTTGCCGCAACCGCCTGCGCAGCTGCGGCTTCGTCGCCTGCCTCCACTGCCGCCATGGCGGCTTCGGCTGACTGTGCGGCTGTCTGTTCTGCTGCTGTAGCGCTGACGGAGCGCTGCTGTGCTATCTGGTTGAGCGCCCGCAGTTCCCTATTAATGCCTGCCTTCACCGCTGGCCACCAGGAGAGCACCTGTCGGCTGTCCGTTGGCATCGAGGCACGCTGGGAGTCAATCCATTCGCAGAAGCTCTCGCGCAAGTCGGTGAAGTCAAGGAAATGCATCCTGACCCTCGGCAACCCTTTGCCCGGGGGCTGGGCGGCGGGGGATGGTGAGAGGCGTAGCAGCACAAGTCGGTGGTCAGCGGGTCTGCCGCACTCAATGCGGCACGATGCCACGTTCGCCGCCAGGTCGGAGGAGACGTGAAAGCGGTCCAGGCGGGAGGCTCCAGACGGATAGAAGAAGGTGAAGCTGCGGACGGTTGGGTGGAGGCTGCGGAAAGCGTCCGTAAGCCCTGGGCAGGCGGCGCTGAAGACCCCCGCCGTTGCTGTGTCCTCTCGCTGGCTGTTAGGGCCAGAGCTGCAGTCGAGTGCTGGGTCCATCACGAAATTGAAGTCCCCGGCCCACACATGCGTCTCCGCGTTGGCGGCTATTGGTGCTAGCTGCTGTTGGATGAAGAGCCGCTGCTGTGTTGGTTGTCCTGACGGCAGGTACGTGCTGAGCAGTGTGAAGGAGTGGCCACCCCACTGCACTGGGACCCGCACCGCGCGCCCATCCTCAGTCGCTGAGTGTGCGCCCGCGACCTGGAGGGCGCCAGACGTGACCAGCGCCGAGCGCACCAGGATGGCTGTTCCCCCCGCTGCGCCGCCATTGTCCCCCAGCTGCGCTGGCCCCCAGAAGGCCAGCCAGCCACTCAGCCGCAGAGTGTTGCTTAATGCTTGTATTTAAGTTTCCACACCCGAGATCAGAGCCGCTGTGACTCTGGTCTCTTGGAGGCAGACCACGTCTAGCCGTTGCTGTGCCCAGAGCCTGAGGTACGCCGACAGGCGCGGTTGGTCCAGGGACTCAGTGCCTGAGGTAAGCCCGCGTACGTTAAGCGAGCCCACCCAAAGCGGATCACTGGGCTTGGTGGCTGGCCGGCGCCGAGCTGTGCGCGCCTGCCACCACGGCATCCGTTAGACGTTGGTCATGTTTATTTGCTGGCCCTCGGCGTGGGCCCCCGGCGGCGCCAGGGCTGCGGGGCTGCCGCTGCCGCCGCCGCTGCCGCCGCCGTCGCTGCCGCCCGCCAGGCCCTCTCCGCCAGCCTCCGAGTCGTGCTCCATGCCCGACGCCCCGCTCCCGCGGATCTCCCCCTCCTCCTCCGACCCCTCCTCCATCACGAGAGCCGCCACCGCTTCGGCGGACTCCCGTGCCGGGTCGGCCGTCAGCCTCTTGGGCGGCCGCCCCTCCGGCGTGCCAGCCGCTGACTCGGGCCGCCCCCTCGCACCCCCGACGCGTTGCGGCAGAGGGCTGGCCTGCCGGCCGGACCCCGTCACCCCTCCCTGCGGGCTCTGGCTCGTGCTGCCGGCGGGGGCGGGGGCAGTGGGGGCCTCCACCGCCTGCGCCGCCTTCCGCTCGCGCTCGCGCTGCAGCTGCGCCTGCGCCTGCGCCTTCTGCAGCTGGGCCGCCTTGTGCGCCTGCGCCGCCTTGGCGTCCTCCTCCACCTTGGCCGCGGCCGCCGCCGCCACCGCCTTCCGCTGCTCCTCCGCCGCCGCCTTGCGCTGCTGCTCCTCCGCCGCCGCCTTGCGCTGCTCCTCCTCCGCCGCCGCCTTGCGCTGCTGCTCCTCCGCCGCCGCCTTGCGCTGCTGCTCCGCTGCGGCCGCCTTGCGCTGCTGCTCCTCCGCCGCAGCCTTGCGCTGCTGCTCCGCCGCAGCCTTCACTGCCTCGGCGGCCGCAGCCTTGGCCTTGGCCACCGCCTCCTCCGCCTCCTTCGTCCGCGTGGCCGCCGCCTCCTTGTGGCGGCCGTACGCCTCGTCGTCGAAGATGGATGCCAGCAGGCTGAAGGCAACCTCCTCTCCGTCCATCACCTCCAGCAGCTGGGGGGTGCCCGGCTTGCCGTCCCGCAGGGCTCCCGGCAGCGGCGTGTCCGCTGGGAGCGTCACCAGCATGCGGTCCAGTACCGCCGTCTGGGAGTTGTACTCATAGTAGCGCTGGGCGTGCGAGACCTCAGCCACGCCCAAAGCGTTGCAGACGAGGGCGTAGTGCAGCTCCATGCTGAGCTCCGCCGGTAGTCCGCTGACGTCCACCCAGACGGGCTGCGGTTTGAGCGGCCTGTTGCTCACTCTTACCAGCCATGCGGATTCTTTGAAGCCCGGGACCGCGGGCACCCGCAGGTAGCTTCGCTCATCGAGCCTCTCCTTCAGTTTCTCCACCCGATCGCTGCTCATCATGTAGTCGAGGGTTACACGTACCCTTGGCAGCCTTCCGTTGGGGCCGCCAAAGCCCGCGCCGTCCAGCTTCACTCCGCGGACCATGCCAAAGGTCTCCAGGTCCGGTGCCTCACCGTTCTCCAGCATTATCTCTTTCATCGCTAGCTGAACCGCGACGCGCATGTGCTTGGAAATGTCTGATGTGAGCGTGTATTTGGAGTACCCGGTGATGATGGCTGTGGCCGAGACTGCGTGGAGCCCTTTGGTGCGCGCTGTGGGCAGCGCGCCCTTGATTTTAGGATCAAGGGCGACTCTGACCGCAGGTGGGCGGTCGCGCCGGCCGCCACCGGTCACACCGGTAGCGGCCATTTGCTAGATACTACGGCTCAAGGGGGTAGGGGGACCGTCTATGTGACTATGGAGCCTCAGGTAGGTCAGCGAGGTCAGGAAGTGCTCGACAACGTCCCTGCACCATGCCCTTGGCAGGTGCGTGGCGTTGAGCTTGAAGCTGTACTCTAGGTTCTCCGCGACGCTCAGGTCCGTGCACAGGATGTCATCCTGCGGAACGGACCCACGGAGGGCCTTAAGGCGGTGGATGCTCGCGCCGCCCTCGCCGCGCTCCAGGTCCTCGAGGTCGAGCACGATGTCGCCGGCGTGCTGCGACGTGATGCGCACCGTGCCGCGCACATAGGCGCTCGGGACCCTGCCCTTGAAGAGGTCCAACAGCGTACTCTTGCCACACCCGGATGGCCCCATGATGGCGTTCATCGCGCACGGCTGGAAGCGGCAGCTGATGGGCCACAGCCACGGCTTGCTGCGGGCGCTCTTCTGAGCGCACGTGCCCAGCACCTGCACGCGCAGCAGGCGGCGCTCCGAGATGTATGCGTCCAAGCCGGCGTGGACCCCCGTCCCTGCCGGACGGTTCAATGGCGGTGGCGGCCTGGTCATGTCGTCGTCGCCGTCGGCGTTGCGGATTGCGGCGGCGTACGCGGTGTCGTCGGGGGTCAGATCGATGGATGCGTTGACGACGGCCGGTTGCTCGCTCCTCTTGAGGCGTCGCGCGCGCCGAAGCATCAAGAGGCGCCGCGCCTTCACCATGGAGCACGCGACCACCAGGAGCAGCGTGCACGCGACGGACATGAGGCAGCCCCAGTTCCAGGGCGGGTGCGTCGTCCCGGCAGGACAGGGCGCGAGGCTGGAGCAGCGATGCGGCACAGCCGATCCCGCCTTGCAGTAGAAGCCAGTGGGGCACGCCAGCAGCGAGGACGCGTTGGGGCAGTACGATCCCCCGGGGCACGTCCTGCCCGGGCTTGACGCGCCCTGCGGGCAGAAGTTGCCTTTGTACAGCAACGCGCCGGAGCTCACCGCGTCGACCACACGCGACTTGCGCTCGTATATGAACTCGGACGCCATGAGCAGCTGCGCCGTGTCGCATGGCTGCGGGCGTATCACGCCCCGCCGGCAGAAGGTGCCTGGGGGACAGGCCTCCTTCCGCGCGGGCGTCGGGCAGTAGGAGCCCTCCGGGCACGCCAGGTCGCTCGGGTAGGCGGCGTCGGCGATGCGCAGCTGCTCCAGGGCAGGCCGCGTGGACGCGTCCATGCTGCCGTGAGGACAGTACTCGCCCAGCGAGCATGGCGCACAGACCGCCCGCAGCGCCACGAGGGCGGGGTCCGCGCCCCGGTCCGCGTCGCTCAGGAGGTTCGCGTCTTCATGGGGGCGACACTTGTAGCCCGGCGGACAGTTATAGTATGGAGCGCGTGGTGGGCGGAACGCGCATGGGCAGCCGGGGCGCGTGGTGGCGGGCGGCGGTTGTTGGGCGCTGCCGTAAAGCGCATCCCGAGGGCAGCGCTCCGAGAGGTCCCGGTAGCCCCGTGCCCGTATGTTCGCATCATCCGCCGCGCTGCCCCTGCGGAAAAAGCTGAGCGCCGCGCTAAACCGCTCCGCAAGCGTGGAGCCGTTGCTGGAGCTCACCACGGGCTCGCAGGCGCCTGCCGCCTGACGCTGAACGCACTGCAGGCCCTGTCCGCACTGCTGGTCCTGGTCGGGATACAAGCACTCGCCGCCAGTGTTACATAAGCAGTGGGACGCGGGCGGGCAGCCCCCGTAGAGATCCGGAAACAGGCAGCATTTCCAGCATGCTTGACAGCTCGCGGCGTCGTAGACACCCTGGACAAGAGACAGCAAGCAGAACTCATCGATACCACATTGCTGCTGTGACTGGCACGCAAACAGAACCCGCTGGGCGACGAGGAGCGCGCAACCCAGGTAGAACGGCGCGGCTCGCCACATGCGGCGCAGACGTCTCTGTGAAAGTATGCTACGCGCCACAATTGTAGCGTTGAAAGAGATATTCTGAGCGCAGACATTCTACGCGAATCTACGCTGCAGTACGCTCGGCCAGAGCGGGACAGTCATCCGACCATGAACTTCATCGGGCTTTGCATTTGGGTTTCGCAATGCATTCCTGTGCTCGCCCTGTCTCTTTCTTGGCACACCGCTAGCATACGTCTTCGTTGCACATCCGCATGGCCGACTGGTGAGTCTGGAAACCGCTGTGTTGCAAGAATCGCAGAGCCTCGTAACAGCTCCTAACACAGCCCTCTGTTGTGCCGTCTCCTGTTCTGCAGCGAGCAGAGCAAGCTGAGCGAGCTGAGCGAGCTGAGCGAGCTGAGCGAGCTGAGCGAGCAGGAGCAGTGGGACAAGGCGATTGAAAATGTGTCGCCCCTGGCGGTGCACGCAGTTCTCCAATTCCTTTTGACCATCTTGCTACTAATAGAATCAAAGGCGAGCGGGGCCGCACCAGTTCGGCCCGAGATCCTCATTCGCCAAGCGTCCGAACTGGTGGGGGCGGCATTGCACGCTCATGGTCCGCAACAGCCTTCTAATCCGCAGCCGCATATTCCCCGCGAGGACGGGGTTGCGAGCCATGCCATCAGAAACTTGTTGACAAGCGTGCTCGCGATCGTGCCGTCGGAGTAAAGTTAGTAGTCGCCAGTCGCCAGAGAGGACCAGAGAGGAGGATTCGGAGAGAATTTGGAGCGCGAGGTTAAAATGCATTTGGATTTGAAGAGCGACGGCCGGACGTGAATTGCTTTGGATCTGGAGAGGTTGGCTTGGTGCCTACTTACTGTAAAGCGATGCTGAGACCCTTCAGTGTGGCCCCCCAGCGCTCCTTGACACCCTGGAACGAGACGAGTGGCGCCAGCAGTGGTGCGCGCGACACCGCGTCAGCGACGTGCTCGTCGTAGCGGGACTGCACTTGCACCATCGCCCTAGCGAAGCCGGCCACGTCCGGCACAGCCCAGAAACCCTGCTGCGCCGCATTCCACTCCACAGACGCGGGCGGTACCTTGGTCCCGGCCGGGGCCAACTCTGACATTGCCCCAAAGTCCGTGACAATCACGGGGCGGCATGCGAGTTGGGCCTCCACCACCGGGATGCCGAACCCCTCTGCCTTGGATGGAACGACCAGCACGTGACATGCATCGTACATGGCGCGGAGGTCTTCATTGGAAATCAGGCTCTCAGAGATGCTTACCCGGTCATCTGGGAGGTCCAGCGCGCGCTGCACTGCGCTGAGGTCAATGCCGTGCTCGTTGCGAGGGGCATGAATGGCCAGCATGCCGTCACCGCCCATGCTCATGTACACGCGAAAGGCGGCGAGCATCAGCGCGTGCCCCTTGCGCTGTGCCTGTTCGTAGTTCATGGCGACGCAGAGGAACGTGAAGCGCCCGCCGCCGCCGCCAGCACTGAGACTGACGGGGGGTACGGGGTCCGTGGGCCGCGTGACGACGTGTGGGATTGGGGGGAGCACTCGGGCCGCATCCAGGACTTGTGCGAGCCGGCAGCTCCCATCGACGGTCATGGGCAGCACGTGTGTGAAGCACCGCAACGCCTCGACCTCGGCGCAGGTGGGGCGGATGTAGTGACACGGGAACCAGCAGATGGCCGGGCAGGGCCACGTGCCACCCGAGAACAGCAAGGCGTCGCAGAGCATCACGACTAGATCCCAAGGACCCGCGAAGGACTCCGGCGCCAGCCTGCATGGGTACTCCGCTGCGGGGCTGGCGTGGTACTGCACTCCCGTGAGCCAGGGCTCGAGCAGCGTCCCCGGCGGTGCGTCGGGCTGCGTGTTACGCCACCAAGTGACGTTCACTACGTGGCATGTGCAGCCCAGCTCGTGGAAGATGCGCAGGAGGTGCGCCGCCTGCTTCTCGTACGCGTACTGGCAGTTGTACGGGAATCCGTTCGTAATGACGCACACACGCATTTTGCTGACGCGGTACCCTTTTTATTGACACGCGGAGGATGTGGCGTGCAGGTTGGTGGGCAGGGTAAGGAGAGTGTCGCGCGTACGCGCGCGACATGGCGCTAGTGAAGCACTGGGGAAAGCATCTACATTACAAACGGCTTGGGGTCTGTGCGTACCTTGGCTGGGCGGCGCATGCCACGGAGATGCCCCCCATTGCCATGGTCGATTGATCCTGTCTCCTGCGCCACAAACCACCGCAGTCCGCTATCCACTATCCACTGTCTTCCTGTCCACTATCTCCCTGTCCATTACCGCGCGAATGCCATACATCTAACATAAGCGTTGGCAGACATGGCCGGTATAGGAGAAGTCGAGGCTCAGCCTTCAACTACAGATGACGTGGCAGAGGCGGAGGAGTGTGTGGAGAGGGAGGAGCAGCATCACAGCGGAATAGAGGGAGAAGGTCCGCAGCTGCCAGGTGAGCTCTGTGATTCGAGCGGCGGGGCTCTGGTGCAGGCTTGTGATGCCGACCCGCTGATGTATATGTAGTTCTCTGGGACGTTAATAACTTCTAGGGATAGGACTGGGCAGCGGGGAGCCCTGGAAGGCCCGCCCAGACGCTTGACCGGGAAGCAAGCACTTGCCATGACACCGCTGACCGTCTGGCTGTCCCGCCGGTGTTGCAGGTGATGTTGAAGGGGAGGAGGAGGATCCATACGCTGAGTACAGCGAGGAGCTTCGCGAGGAGTTGCGCGGCATCGGGTATCGCGGGCTTCCGGAGGCGCTGCGCAGCAAGCTCCAGCAGACTAAGGGCGCCGTGCAGCGCTTGGTGCTGACTGTGGAGACCAGTCCCATATGGGACAGCTGCGACGACCTCTGGAAGTCGTCGATTTCCCTCGCTGCCAATGTGCCTGGCTTGCAGAGCATGATGGTGCAGGCAATGGGAGGTGACGTGCTTGGGCACTACATTGCGTCAGCAATCGTCGCGGTGTTGGGGGAGACAAGCCTGACGCCGGAGTCGGGCGGCAAGACCAAGAGCTCGAGGTGTGTCGGGGATGGGCGTAAGTGTCTGGGGACGGGCGCCTGGGGATGGGCGTCTGTGGATGGGCGCAAGGGGACAGGGCATCTGGGGACGGGCGTCTGGGGACGGGTGCAAGGGGACTGTGCATCTGGGGCGGGCGTCAGGGCCTGGTCTCGGCATGAATGTGTCAGGGGCTGGTCTCTGCATAAATGCGTGAGCCAGGAGTCGTAATTACAACACCCCCGTGTGCCCATTCCCTCGACCAAAGCAGGCCGAGCGCCAAGGCCAAGAGCAGCGAGAAGGGCGAGGTAAAGCTCAGCGAGGCGCAGGAAACCCTGCGCAAGGAGTTGGGCAAGCCATTCGAGGAGGTCTTCAACAAGCTGGGGCTCCAGATAAACCACGCGAGCCTGGTGCGGGTGTACGGCGTGGCGCTCGTCATGACCCGAATGTGAGCCTGCCGGCTGGGCTTGGCTGGGCTTGGCTGGGCTGGCTGGGCTGGCGAATTCCCGAAACCGGCGAAGTCAACCAGCACACCCCGCTTGCCCATGCAATCCACAACTCGTGTTTCTCAAGCCAGTGGCTTATACCCTCCCGTCCATGCAGGTTCGTCCGCTGCGGGCTGCAGTGGGCGGATGTATACAAGGGGCGCAGCGCTGATATTGGCCAGGTAGTCGTCAACGGCATGGACATGCACGTTCTGTATGTCAGCTACGTCCGGTCGATCCTCGTACGCTGCAGTCTGTGCACGCTAATTACGAGGTGGAGCTGCAGAACGCGCAGAAACTTCAGCGCGCCGCTGCTCGCCAGAACAGAATCCAGCAAGTGGAGCAAGCACTAGTCGACCATGTCCGGCGCATCACCAGCGCGTGCCCCGCGCTGGTGCCATTCAGCAGCAGTGCATTCTGGCGGTCACGGGCCAATATGGAAGCCGCTATTGAGCGCTTGGAGGAGGCGCTTGCCAACCCAGACGCCGCCGGCCCGGCGCCCCACGGAGCGCCGGGCCCGGCGCCCAACAGAGCTACGGGCGGGGCAGGAGCATCGGGTGGGCACGCCGCCCCAGCGCCGGCAGCTCCGGCGCCACCGACCGCAGCTCCACACCCCCACGGTGAGCGGGACAACGGCGCGGGGGCAGGGCCCTCGCACGGGGGTCCGGGGACGGCAGGCGGGACCGGCGCGGGCGGCGCCTTTGGGTTCGAGGAGGCCCGGGCTTTCGTGCAGCAGGAGGGCGACGTAGAACGTGCAGCGGATGCGGGCCTGTTCGAAAGAATGGGCGCTGGAGCAGGCGGGCGGGGCAGGCCGCGGGACCACGACACCGCAGACCCCCACGGCCGGCAGCAAGGCAGCGCCCTGCGCCGGCCCGCCAGCCGCACTGGGAGCCGACCGCGGTTCCGGAGCTCGTCGTGACCCTTGGCCAGCGCCTGCGCGAGGCTGGGTACGGCCCGGACCTCGATGTGTTCATTGAGACAACGCAGCGGACGCTGGAGGCCATGTCACGGTCAGCGGAATTTGACCAGGCGCGGGCAGACCGGCTCTGGACGCAGGGCTTCTGCCAGCTTCAGGCGGAGCTGTGGCCGCGCTCGGGGGGCCAGGCCGCCCCACTACGGACGCACGCGCCCGCCCCCAACGCGCAAGCCGCAGACCAGCCAGCGCAGGAGCAGCAGCAAGCGGAAGAGGAGCAGGCGCAAGCGCAGGCGCAAGCGCGAGCGCGGGCGCAGGCGCAGGCGCAGGCGGCGTTGCAGCAGCAGCAGGCCGACGTGGCGCAAGCGCTGATGCAGGCACAGCGGCAGCAGCAGGCCCAGGCCCAGGCGCAGGCGGCACTGCAGCAGCAGCAGGCTCAGGCCCAGGCGCAGGCGGCACTGCAGCAGCAGCAGGCCGACGTGGCGCAAGCGCTGATGCAGGCGCAGCTGCAGCAACAGGCCATGCAGCGCACCATGCAGGCGGCCAACGCGCAGCAACACATGAGCCAGGCGGCGCTGTTCGGAGGCCTGCCGCTGGGGGGCCACGGAGCGGGGCTGGGAGGCCTGACTCAGCAGCTCACGGGCTTCGGCAGTCTGCCGCAGACGGGCGCAGGGGCTCCGGAAGGAGCGGGAAACTTGGCGCTGTTTGCGTCGACGCTCAGCGCACAGGGTCACAACCCACACGGCGCAGGCCTGCTGCCCCAGGGCGGCGCTGGCGGCACCACCCACAGCTTAGGCCCACAGCACGGGGGCCCGGTCTCCAACATCCCAGCCATACCGCACTCTTGGGCGCAGAGCAACAATCAGCTCCTCAGCTTTGCCCTCGGTCCGGTTGGCGAGCTGGATGCAGTCCTGGATGCGATGCCGCACATGCGCTCTGCGCTCACACAGCTCGGCCTCAAGGCGCCGGCAGCCAGGCTGTCAGACGCCGACGCGCGGCTCACGAGCGCCACGCAGTGGTGCAACACAGCGGCCAAGGCGTTCAGAGCGCAGGCCAGCAGCGCACAAGGGGCCGAGCGGGCGAAGGCGGAGAGCATGGCAGCCAGCTTTGCGGATCTGGCCCTCTGGTGCTCGGAGACGCACACCAACATGTACCGCTATACCGCCGCCTTCCACGGCGACTTCAAAGCCACGCTCGCGCTCCTGAAGGCACCGCAGCCGGCGCAGCAGCTTGTGCGTGACTCGCTCCTGATACCCGATGAGGTGCGGCCGCACCTCTCGCTGGGCCTGGGCAACATCGCTAGCGGCAAATCGCGGCAAGCGGGGCCCTACAACGGCAGTGCTCCGCCGTCCAGCAGCTCGTGGCAGGCGCAGGACCAGCCGCCGTACCAGCCGCCGTACCAGCCGCCGTACCAGTCACCGTACCAGTCGCCGTACCAGCCACCGTATCGGCCGCCGTACCAGCCACCGCAGCTGCAGTGGGAGCAGGAGCCGGAACGCCTGGCGGGGCATGTGACGCCCACCCGCCCGCTTACGGATGCCCAGTTCAGCGCGCTTCACGCCGCCGCAAAGCCAGGCTTCTGCTATCACTGCGGCGAGTTCGGTCACACGGTGCGCGGGTGCAAAAGGCTGGAGGCGCTCGCACCGTTGCCGCGGCAGCAGCTGCGCAGCCAGTACGTTGAGCTGCAGCGCTTGCTACAGCCGCCGACGGGGCTTCCCCCGCCGCCTCGGCGGTAGCTGCCAGCCCAGTCAGTCGAGGCGCTCGCTTCGCCCTCAAGGGCGGGGGCCGCGGCGCCGCCCACCCACCCGGCAGCGGCAGCCGGACCGGTGGCGACTGACGAGGGCTTGGGCGCACATGCAGAAGGTGAGACACGAACGCCGCGAATGGTCAGAATCAGGCCGCGTTGTAAGGGTCGGCACGTGCTTGCTCCTGTACGGCCGGTCGTCGGGCCATGCTACCTAATCTGTACGTTGCTTAACCTGTACGTTGCTTAACCTGTACGATGCCTAACCTGTACGTTGCCTGACCTGTACGTTGCTTAACCTGTACGTTGCTTAACCTGTACGTTGCTTAACCTGTACGTTGTTTAACCTGTACGTTGCTTGACCTGTACGTTGCCTGCCCTGTACGGCCCGTTGGGGCATCCCTCGCTCCCTCCCTCAGTTGAGTGGGTCGACCCTTCGGTTGCGGACCCGCCGCAGCTAGAACGACGATGGTTCAACCACAGCGGCGTTAAACTTGACACGGCCCCCTGGGCACGACACGGCGTTGACACGCCCACCACCCGCAACGAGATCCGCTGGACGTTTCATACCACACCCGCGGAGCGCCGTGACGCCCCAGTTTACCCATCCGTACGACAACACCTCAGCGCTCTTGGTGATCATTTTGACGGCCTGTTAGCATCCGGCGTGGTCGAGCCGTACGACCCCGCAGCGCACGGGTCAGAGTCTGACTTCGCCGCCGTCGTTAACCCCGTCCACGTCGTCATTCAGCCCAACAAGCTCCGCCCGCTCATCGACCCCTCGGCTTCCGGCGTCAACGCATGCATGAACCACCTACCGTGCCCTCTTCCCACGCTGGCCGACGTTCTCGACGCCATGCCTGCCGGCTCATACATGGGCAAACGCGACCTGACCTCGGGCTTTCACCACTGCGTGCTGCACCCCTCTGCACGCCGCTTCGTCGCCTTCCGTCACCCCGTCACCCGGCAGCTCCTCCGTTGGATATCCCTCCCCTTCGGCGCCAGCCAGTCCCCCGCCATCTTCTGTGAGCTCAGTGACGCCGCACGCCGGATCTTCCAGGCCGAGTGCGACCGCTTGGGCTTGGGGGTGCGGATATGGTGTTATGTGGACGACTACGGGATTATCGGCCCGTCACATGCAGCAGTGCAGCGAGCCTTCGACGTGATGGACAGGCTGGGCGCAGAGCTGGGGCTCGAGTGGAACCGAGCCAAGGACCAGGGCCGGTCAGACCCGCTGCAACAGATGGAGTTCTTGGGCATGCTGTTCGACTCCACCGCCGCGGGGGGGCCGCAGATGCGCATCGCGCCCTCCAAGCGTGAGCGGTACGCAGCGGAGGTGGCCGCCGTGCCGCAGCGGCCTCCGCCCCGCATCCGTCAGCGCCGCGGTCATCCCTGGAGACAGTGGTAGGCCGACTGACTTTCGTCGCACGAGCCTGCCGGTGGGGCTTCACGTTCATGCAAGGACTATACGACTGTCTCTTCACCACCACCTCCCCGCCCCCGTCACGGTGTGCCCTCACGGCATCAGCTCTCGCGCATCCTAGGCCACGACGGCCAGGACCGGCGGCTCTGGGATGGCGTGCGACAGAAAAAGTCGCCCGCCAAACTAGAAAGGGGGGGTGCAGACGGCACGCTGCAATGCGAAGACTCGCTGACGGGCGAAGTCATTTTCACGGATGCCAGCGGCGTGGGGTTCGGAGCCTGGTGGGGGGCGGCGGAAATGCAGGGGCAATGGTCGGCGGAGGAGAGCCGCTTGGCGGTCGCGTGGCGGGAGCTTAAGGCGGTGGTGCAAGCCCTCAGCACATGGGCAGAGGCCCTTCGTGGGCGGCGAGTGTTGATACGCTGCGATAACACGCAGGCAGTGGCGGTAATAAATCATGGCGCATCACGGGTGCCAGAAAGCCGGCCTCTCAGCCGGCGGTTAGCCGAGTTAGCTGTGGGTTTCGATTTCGAGGTTTGGGCAGAGCATGTGGCGGGGGTGGATAATGAGCGCGCAGATCGGCTGAGCCGCAAGTTGGCGGAGCCGGTGTCCAACCTTATGCTGCGGCCCGAGGTGTTTGCTTCCTTGTGCCCACGAGCGAGCCCATATCGGCCGCATGTTGACTGCTGCGCAGATGAGAAGGGGTTAAATGTTCAGAAGGGGTGTGCCTCTTTCTTTTGTCCGTCGCGTTCTGTCTTCGGCCAAGAGGCAGCATTGGCGGGCAAGGCGTTGTGGGCCTTTCCCCCACCGGTGTTGGCGGGTGATGTGTTGGGAGTTATTGTGCGCGCTTTCCGGCTTTCGGGGGCCACTCGGGCCACAGTTGTTGTGCCCTTCTGGCCCGAGCGGGGTTGGTTTAGGCGCCTGATCCGCGGCCCAGGGTCGCCCTTCCGTGTGGTTTCGGTCCTGGCCGAAGGAGGGTCCTGGTGCCGGGCACCCTGGGGTGACCTCTCGCCACCGTCCCCGTACGACTTGCTGGTGCTACGCTTGCCGTAACGTGCCCCGCTCCGCCCCCCACCGGCCGAGCGCAGGCTTCTGCGGCGTGTGCGGCCTACGGACGGGCGTCTTGGACGTGCGGTGCGAGGTCTGCACGGTACCGGCGCATCGCCCCTGCCTGGGCCTGGGCGTTGGCGCCTACCCGGGAGGCTGGATGAAGTGCGCACGGTGCATATTGGCCGCCGCCGGCGTGCACACGTCGGCGGTGGGGGGCCCGGCGGGGGACCTGGCCAGCCTCACGGTCACGCTCCGCAGCGGCGCAGTCAGCGCAGGATCTGCCGCGTCGTACGAGACCCACCGCCGCCGGTACGTGCGCTGCTGCCACGATCTGGGTCTGCCGCCGGCGGCGGCGTTCCCTCCTGACCGGGATGGCGATCTCAACCCGGAGCTGGTGTGCCTGTTCATCGCCTGGCAAGTGCGGCGGGGGCTGGCCAACGACACCATCTCGGGGTCCGTCACGGCGCTCGCCGACTGGCAGCGGGGCCGTGGTGCGGCGGAGGCGGACAGAGCGTCGCGTCACCCGGCCGTCCAGTCCGCCCTCGCCCAGGCCCTGCGGCGACGGGCGCTAGCGCCGCCAGGGGCGGCGCTGTCGCGCAAGGCGCCCTTTCCGCTGGACCTGCTGGTGGTGCTCCTCGGCTGGCTGCGGCACCAGGCCAACGCAGGTCCGGGGCGAAGGCGGGAGCGAGAGCAGGACGCAGCGTGGCTGACGGCGGGTTTCTTGGGCATGCTGAGGCGGAGCGAGCTAGCAGCGCTGCGGGTTGGCGACGTGACTGCCGCGCCAGGCGGCGGGGTGCGGCTGTTCATAGCCCGGAGCAAGACGGATCAGACAGCACGAGGAGCGGAGGTATTCCTGGCCGAGCGGACGGCGTCCGGCATCCCCACCGCGCGCATTCTGCTGCGACACGTCGAGCGGCGGCGAACAGAGGGCGCGGGCACCGGAGCCCACTTGTTTGGTGCAGCCGGGGCGGCGGCGGCGTGGCACAAGGGCGCTTTTACCCGCCGGCTCAGGGCGCTGCTGTCGGCGGCGGGCGCAGCCGTACCCGCTCTGGGGCTGGCGCCGGAGCGCTACTCGGCCCACAGCCTACGGCACGGCGGCGCCACGGCAGCGGCGGAGGCGGGCGCCACGCTGGGGGAGATTATGGAGCACGGGCGCTGGCGGTCCCTAGCAGTGCGACGCTACGTGCATCTGTCAGCGGCCACCCGCATGCGCCTGACCGCCCGGGTCTGACGACAACTGTGCAAGGGGGGTGCCAGCCTGGGCAGAGCGGGCCGGGCTGGTCAGGGCGGCGGGGGAGTGAGGGAGAGTTTGTGTGCCGATTCTGGGCGGCGCCCCCGCCGCCCGTGTGTCTTTCCCCCCCTTTGCTGTTGCCCCGGGCGCCGGGGCGGGGGGTTGCAGCGTGGCGTGGAGAGTGTGAAAGGGCTTGGCAATTGGCGTTGCGACCGGCTGGGGGTATTCGAGAGCCGGTGAACGTTGGAGCGGTAGCAGTGTAAGGGGAGAGGGTCGGCGAGCGAGTCTCCGTACATGCACCAAAATTCGGGGTTCCCGAGCTGTAGCTTTGTGTGCGTCCGGGCAGCTATGTTTCGCCCAAGTGAGACGCCTGACGAGCGCATCTCCTCCAAACTGTAGTGCGGAGTTGACATGGATCACCAGTAAAGGCCGTGCGAGCCTGCATGCCGTACGGTGGTGCTGGCTGGTGGTGGAGACTGGAGAGGGTTGAGGGCTTCGCGGGAGCTTGACTCGAACATTGGACCCCCTTTGGGGGGACCACGGGGCCCTTTCCCTGCCTTCCGGCAGCCACCCTTGTCCAGGGCGGCCGTGTGATTATTGTTGGGTGGTTTGATAAGGTACAGCAGTAAAAGCATCCGCGTCTCTTACACCTTTGCCGGGCTGACCTAAGCTAGCGGGAGCACTGCAACTGGCGCCCAACCTGGACACCGGCAGCTTCCTTGCAGCGGGAAAGATGGACTGAGCTCAAGTGAATGGCTCTTTGTGCAGGCAAAGTGCGATGCGCGGGGCCGTTTGGCGCGCTCCGCGCGAAGCTTCGGGGAGGCAGGGGACCACGCCGACCTGCGACAAAGTGTTGCGACTACACCTCAAACCGTAGATTTGAGTTGCCTGCGATAAGATAGCAACATTGCGCCCGGTCCGGGCTTGAGCGGCGGCGAGGTTCGACCGAAGTCGGCACCGCAACATTACCGCAGCTGTCGACAGCTGCGCGCGGGGCTTGGCGTAGACACCTTGCTCTTAGCTTTGCAGTGTATAAAAACACACAAAGTATATACCTGAGCCACTCCTCGGGCTACGGGTGCAAGTTGGTGCGACCGGGCACTACACATGTTATGTCCCCCCCTCTCCACGATGTCGAGATAAGCAAACGGTAGCTTGCATCGAGGGCAGAGTGTGATTCTCAAAGTATGCGTACTTCCAAGATGCCCTGGCCAGCACCGCCATGACTTGCGACACCTCGCCCTGGCATGCACCGCTGCACTCCCGCCGACGCCTTCGTCTCCTGGTCCTAAGAGTCCTCCCGACCACCATCCATCCGGCTTGTGCTCCAGTGCTCTCAGCGCATGCCCTCCGTCCGCAGATCCCCGCAAGCCAACCGGTCCACATGCCAACGGGGCCCAGTGCTCTCTTTGCCTGCCACTTCATGGCCAGGACCCCAGTCACCCCACGCACACACTCCTCAACGCTCCTCAGCCTCAAATAAGCCAAGCTGAGGCCCAATGCTACTTGCTTCGTGCGCTTGCCCTCCTCTGCCAGACCTGCCAACCATGGTGCCCCACTGTTGCATGCCGGTCCTCGCTCCAATCCCGCCGCACTGCATTCCCCCCCTCCGCCGCCAGGCCTACGCAAGCCAACGCCGCCGCAGCGGCGAAGCCAACAGCCGTCCCCGCCTTCGCCCCGCCGCCTCGCCCCAGCCGCCATAGCCAGTTGTGCCGCGCGCAGGCAACCTGATGGGGGACAGGAGGGCAGGAAAACAAGCAGACCGCTGCCGAGGCCTCACGCTGCAAGCGCAGCAGGCGTGCAAAGCAAGCCGGGCCGTGCCCCTGCCCATTTCCTGCTCTATCCTGCCCCACCCGGCCCGCTGCCCGCACCAGATCCCTGCCGATCTCGCCCAGCCATCGGCACCGCAGCTCCAAGACCCGGTCCAGGACAGCCCAGGACCGAGGCCGCATGAGCTGGTGGTTCTCGGGGTACCGTGTGGCACA
Organism: Edaphochlamys debaryana; assembly: GCA_016858145.1. Taxonomy (NCBI): domain Eukaryota; kingdom Viridiplantae; phylum Chlorophyta; class Chlorophyceae; order Chlamydomonadales; genus Edaphochlamys; species Edaphochlamys debaryana. Next base: position 167,399 of record JAEHOE010000011.1, read on the forward strand.
CTTGTGGGCCAGCACAACAGGCAGGGGCACGCTGCTGACACCCACCAGCCATGTGGGACAGCAACTGAGCGGTTGGCTCCAGGGGCGAGGGAGGATCGGGACACGGTACGTGGGTCCACCTGCCCGCAGCGGTGCCACGACAGCCTCAAAGATGTTGGGCACCAACTCCAACCTCTGGTTGGCGGCAGGGGCAAGGGCCCCTGGTTGGCGGCGTCGCCTCCATACATGCCCCGGCCATCGGGGTCTGCTGAGCCCTAACTTTCCCTCCGCTCCGCTGCAGCTGCTCTTCTAGTGGCGTTACAGGCGACGCCTGCTCCTTTGGCCTGCGGTGGGTGACGATGCGGAGCAGGAGGTGGAAAAGGGTGGGCATTGCGACGCGAGCACGCGACACGCTCCCCGGCTGGCATCGCCCGCCACAAGTAACCCTGGGTTGAACGTGAGGCTTGCAGCTCCGGCTCCAGCTCCGGCTCCAGAGCAAAGGGCAGTACAGCATGGTCGCACATGTGACGCTGTTCGAGGTGGCGGAGGTTGCAGGCATCGGGCAAGCTGACAGCGAGCCTCTAACTCAAAGGGCGCCTGGGCCAATGGATTGAGGGCGGCAGGAGAGACTTTAACGTGGAGGTCAAGTGCGGTCTGACCGCACAAGGTGGGCCAGACAAGATCGCTTGCGAAGAAAATGCAGCAGCTGCGTCGCGTGTAGTCCATCGCCGCACACATCGTGTTTGTCGCGCGGCGGTTGCTTGTACGTACAATGGGCAAGCGCGACCTGCGCCTGTTCCACTTGTGCAATCCTGCCACTTGCGCGGCAAGTCGGCAAGTCAACAAGTTGGCCTTCGGCTTCGCGTAGTCGAGACGTCCCTGTCGAAACCGAATCGCGTTTTAGGCCGGTTCGCCTTGGAGAGCCCCAAAACGCCCATTTTGCCTTTAGGGGTGCATAGGCACTACTGGTGCATAAAGGCACCTCCTACGAAGTACGCAAGTGTACCATAGCGCTGACTCGGGCGATGCGACACTCCCAGACAGCCGAACATGCGTTCCGGAAGCCCGGCTTCCCCTCAGGCGCAACCTACAGCTGCCCAAGCTGGTGCGCGGACTGGTCGTGCGGGGCGTGGGCCGGCTTCGCGTTTCGACGCGCTACGTGTGTCATCACGCTCTCCGCTACCGGGACTGCTGCGCAGGTCTGGTCCACGTACTGCTCATCACAAATGACACCGAAGTCACGGCGCTATTCCAGCAGGCGCTGGCTCTCGCGCCGGTTACCTCGGTCCTCCACATTGCAAGCCAGCGAGACTTGTTTGTTCAGCTGGAGAAGTTGAAAGTGAGTCGCTGAAGGCTGGGGCAGCTCAAGACATGCGCTCATTACACACACGCGCTCGACCAATGTTACCGCCATCCCGACACCCCCTGTACATTGCCTCCCCCACCCCTAGGCGGCTGGCCGGCCACAAGGACCCGACATCGTCTTCGCCCAGCCCGAGGTGCTAGCAGCGATTCCCAGTGCCGTTTCTCGCATCAAGGCTGCCTGCAGCGGCGCTGCCATGGTGGTGCTCCAATCCAACAAGAGCGTGAAGCAGCACCACCAGGCCGATGACCATCTGGTGGGTGGGCGGCGGGTCGGTGGGTGGACTGTACGATGGCTTAGTCAGAACCACAATGCGCGGGTGTGTGCGGTGTTAACTGCCGGGACCACGCGCGTGCCGCTAATGCCTGCCCCTAGCTAACTCTACTTCGTCGCTGCGCCCGCCCGCCCGCCCGCAGCCTGGTCCCACGCTCACTGCCCCCTTGCGGCCGGTGCACCTCGCCATCATCACCACCAAGTGGTGCGCCCAGCAGCCCGGCTCCCAGGCCGGCAGCCCCGCTGGCACACCCCACCTGCTGCCAGCGGCAGCCCCGCCACGCCCACCGCCGGTATCAGGCCGCCGGGCGCCATGGCCGCTCCGCTTGGGACGACAGCGTTGGCTGCCGCCGCTGCGCCTTCTACGAGCCCCACGGTCGCACAGCCGGAGCTCCGCTCCCCCGCCACTCAGCATCACGGCGGCTTTCCTGTTGGCGGTTCCCAAGGCGGTGCCCAGCAGGGCATGCCGCTGACCAGCTTCTCATCTCCCTCAGGGCCGGCGGCCCCGGGAGCCACTCCGCCGTCCGCCGTCGCTGCCACAGCCGCGCAGCTGGAGGCCGTGCAGGCGCAGATTCGAGCCCTCTCCGCGAAGCAGCTGTTGTCGTCGCCCGCGAGCAGCCTACGCAGCAGCGCCGCGTTCACCGAGATCCACCCGCTTGAGCGCCGCCCCGCTGACGTCAGCAGCGGCGGCAACGCCCCGCCGAGCCACGCCTTCGACGACGCCTGGCCCGCATCAGCCGCGGGCGTGAACGCCCGCCGCCCGTCGCCGCTGCGATCTTCCGCAGACAGCGGGCTGCCCGCCCTGCCGGTGGGCGCCGTCGGCGTGGCCAACGGCACTGGCGCCCGCCGCCCGTCGCCGCTGCGGATGTCCGCAGACAGCGGGCTGCCCACCACGAGCCCGGGCGCGGCTGGAGCGGCCAACGGCGGCACTACCGGCGCCCCTCCGATGGGCATGCCCGGCAGCGGCGGCGGGGCGTTGCCGTCGGGTGTAGATGTTGCAGGGCTGCTGGCGCAGGTCGCAGCGCTCCTTAAGCTCAAGGAGAGCAGGGCTCGCAACGGCGGTAACGTCAGCCTCCGGAGCAGCGTGGACCTGTCGCCTCCCCAGGTGCGCCGCCCGCCGGACGCCACGCTGTGTTATGGAGGCATGAATGGAGGCATGAATGGAGGCATGAATGGAGGCATGAATGGAGGCATGAACGGAGGCATGAACGGAGGCATGGATGCTATGCCTGCCAGTGCGGCCGCCGGCGCTGCTGTGGGCTCGCCCTCGGGCGCCCCCACCGCGCTGCTGCAGCAGCAACAGCAGCAGCAGCAGCAGGACGTTCGTTTGGACGTTCGCACAGCTGACGGCCATTCAGGTTCAGCTTGCGGCCGTGCGCGCGGCGCGACGGGCGCTGTTGAGCCGCAGCCCGGCGTGGTCGCCCTCGCCCACCACAGCCCAGCGGCAGCAGCAGCGCCCGTCGTCGCCGCCGAGTGCCGCACACACGGCTGCGTTGGAGGCGCGCCTCATGGCACTGAAGCAGCAGGTGGGCGGGGAATGCGTTTGGGCGGGATGCGGGCGGGGCTGGATGGGCTAGTGCGGCTTTCAGGGACGACGCAGCACACACGACAAGCTCCGGCGGCTTTCGTGAACACGTTGCTTGGTACAGATCCTGTAGGCTTGTAGGTTAGCGGAGGGCGCAACGATCGGTTCAATCCTGACCCCTGACTCCACTCTCTGCCGTGCCCTCCCCACTTGCCCATCCACAGCTGCAGGCCACGGTCCAGTCACCGTCCCTGTCCCAGCGCGGCCCAGCCCCCACGGCTCCCCCCGCTTCCGCCACCGCCCCGCCAAGCCTCGACTCCATCCTTGCGGCCCGCGGCTCCAGCACCTCTACTGGTGGCCGCGGAGATTGGAGTCCCCACGAGCCGCTCTCGCCAGGCAGCGAGAGCCCCCCGGCGTCGCCCACCTCATCCTTCGTGGTCCCCGCCAGCGGAGTGGGCCGCTACCGCCCGCCGCGCAGCCGCTCCCCGTCGCCGCTCAGCGGCGGTGGCTTCCCGGGGCGCAGCGGCCCCAGCGCGTCGCGTCTGTCGGTGGCCCACAGCGCGACGCTAGCGACGCCCGACCTCTCCCTGCCTGCTGCGCGCGGCGGCAGCGAGGCCAGGGACGCAGGCAGCAGCAGGCACTCGAGCGACTCTGAGAGACAGCAGGAGGAGCCGGAGGCGGATGAGGTGTTTCTGAGGCGCCGCCGCAATGCAGCCCGCAGTGACGCTGACGAGCATCTGGCGGGCTCCGACGCGGACTCGCCCGCAGGGGCAGGCCTGTACACAGCCAAATCGGGAGACGACGCGATCGCTGCCGCCCTCAGCGCGGCGGCGTGCGAGCTGGCTGAAGGGGCAGAGGCGCGTGAGGCAGCCGCTGCCGCGTGGGAGGAGGCAGGTCAGGCTAGCCGTGTCAGTCTGTCGGGCGGCATGGCCTCGCCCGACGTCGACCTGAACCCAACGCTCGGCGCGTCCGCCAGCGAGCCCGACACACCGCTGATCTTTGGCGGCACCCCGCCCCGCGCCTAAGCGCGTGGTGGGTCGCGCAAGGACCCTGGCGTGTCGTCGCCGGCTGAGCACCTCGGCCTGTCGGCTGTTGCAGCGACCGCACCCAGCAGCCGCCGCTCCGGGTCTGGCGGGCAAGCTGCAGCGGCCGACATTCCCTCCGCCGCCGCCGATCCCGCCTCAGCTGTCGCGGCCTCCGCACAAGACTTGCAAGTTCTGGAGCCGTCGGAGCCGCTGCAGGCGCAGCTCCAACTGGATGAGGAGTTCAGGGCGGTGGTGGAGGCCATTGCGGCGGCGGAGGCGGAAGCCGCGGCCAGGAGGGCGGAGGCCGCAGCGGCGGCGGCGGCGGAGGCGACGATGGCCGCAGCAGAGGAGGCAGCCAGGGTGCAGGTGGAAGCTATGATGGTGGCAGCGCAAGCGGAGGTGGAGGCCCTGGCGGAGGCGGAGGCAGCAGCGGAGGCCGAGGCGGAGGCTGCAGCGGAGGCGGAGGCGGAGGCGGAGGCGGCAGCGAAGGCTGCGGCCGCTGCCGCCGCCAGGGCCCCACCCGCGCCGCCGCCTGCCCTGCCACGCCTCAGCCTGGGCCCGGGCTTCAGCCTCAGCCCCGCCCGTGGATCGCCCCGCAAGCAGAGCAGCTCCATTGCTGCGTTCGGCACTGCCGCCATCGCTACTGCCTACCCAGCGTCGCACAGGCAGGCCATCGCAACGGCCCGCGGCCCGCCTGCTCTGCCGCCGGCGCCTGTGGCGGCAGCGCCGGGCTCAGTCCGTGCCTCGGAGTCCGGCTCTGTCGCCGGTCGTGCGGCTGTGCCGGGCTCAGTCCGTGCCTCGGAGTCCGGCTCTGTCGCCAGGCAAGCATTTGAATTTTGTGGCAGAGGCGCTGAGTGGTGGGCTAGGGGACGAGTCAGACCTGTTGGACCTACAAGCCACCTTGCGCAGGCTGTGGGCCCTGCGCTGGGAGAACGTGTGGAAGGAAGCTTTCTGGCGCTTGGCGCTCAACGGCTTTACTGGCTTTTCGGCACATGAAGGAACGGCCACGTGCCCATGTGAGATTGCGATGCACGGAGGGGACAGATTGCACCACTTTTGGAAATGCTACTTGGCTGAGGGCCTGGTTGATGAGATGTGCGCGTGTCTAGGGGGCGAGCAGGGCATGCCATGGACCTGGCCACTTCGCCGGTTCAATCTTTGGCTGGCTCGACCAACGGAGGGAGTTGACCAGAGAGTGTGGGATGTGGTGTGTCTTGCAGCCACGACAGCCATGGAGAAGGGACGCCGATATCTATACGCGACAAGGGAGAATGGGAATCGCCTCGGGGTGCTGAACCGTGGACGTGTGTTGGTGTCAGCTGAGTTTTGGGGAGCGCTTCACTCTTTTGCTGCGCTCAGGCCACCAAGTGGCTGGGAGACAATACCGGCGGACCACCCTTTCCTGCGAGTCTCAGGTGGCAGATTGACTGTGCAGGAGCCCCCAGGCGTCCTGGCCTTGATTGACGATGATTAAAGGCACAGCGGAATTAGTGGAATAGTACTGAGGGGGGCTCTACGGGCCCGACCCTAGCAACGTGGTGTGACGACCGAAAGTCAGTCACGTTGCGTGGGTGTCGGTGTGCAGGTGGCACACCCAGTAGGTGGCGCTCTCGCTCAACCCCTCCCCTTCTGGAGGCGGTTCCTGCTGTAACCATCGCATCCTGTCGCCGGTCGTGCGGCTGTGCCGTACTCCGTCCGTGCTTCGGAGTCCGGCTCGGTCGCCGGTCGTACGTGCAGCTGTGCCGGGATCCGTCCGTCCCTCAGAGTCCGGCTCTGTCGCCGGTCGTGCGGCCGCAGCTGTGCCGGGCTCGGTCCGCGCGTCGGCGGCGGGCGGTTTGCGAGGTGGGCTGGAGTCGGAAGCGGCAGACACACAGCCTCGTGTAGAGGCGGCTGCACTGGTGATGGCGGAGGTTCTGGCCGAGGCAAAGGCAGCCGTGGCAGCCGCTACCGTCGCTGCCGCTATGGCGGAGAAAGCGGCGGCAGCTGCGGCAGCCGCTTCTGCCGCGTCGGCGACGCCTGCCGCAGCACATCAGTTGCCCATCGCGCCGTCCCTGGCAGCCTCGTCCACATCGCTGCGCTCCGTGCGCGCGTTAGAGGCTGGGCCTGCCTACCTCGCAACGGCGACCGCAGATTCGGCCCGCTCATCGGAGTCTGGGCGGACGCCGTCGTCGGCCGCTGCCCTGGGCGCCTACGCTACCGACTATTACCCCGCATCCTTGAGTCCACCGTCCGTTGGCTCCTCCGTGGCTGGCAACCCGCATGGCGGCACCAGCGGGGCTGCCCGCCGACCCTCCGGCCCCTCCTACCTGGCCAGCTACGCCCTTGAGCCCACTCGCACAGCCCCTGCGTCGGCCGGGTCCTCTGCGCGGACCTCAGAGTCCGGCTCCGTCGCCGGTGTTGCGGCGGCGAGTGTCGAAGTGCAGACCTCCGCCCGCGTGTCGGAGGTGGGCTGGCCGCAGCCCTGGCTGGCGCAAGGCCCGTCGCAAGCACGGCCGGTAAAGGGAGGGCAGGTGGCAGCGGATGCGAGCGCCTTGGCCAGGGCGGCAGCGGAGGCGGAGGCCAGGTTCGCAGCGGCGGCGGAGGCCAGAGCTGCAGCGGAGGCGGAGGCCAGAGCTGCAGCGGAGGCGGAAGCCATGGCGGCAGCGGAGGCGGAAGCCATGGCGGCAGCGGAGGCGGGAGCCATGGCGGCAGCGGAGGCGGAAGCCATGGCGGCAGCAGAGGCGGAAGCCATGGCGGCAGCGGAGGCGGAGGCCATGGCGGCAGCGGAGGCGGAAGCCATGGCGGCAGCGGAGGCGGAGGCCATGGCGGCAGCGGAGGCGGAGGCCATGGCGGCAGCGGAGGCGGAGGCCATGGCGGCAGCGGAGGCGGAAGCCATGGCGGCAGTGGAGGCGGAAGCCATGGCGGCAGCGGAGGCGGAAGCCATGGCGGCAGCGGAGGCGGAAGCCATGGCGGCAGCAGAGGCGGAAGCCATGGCGGCAGCGGAGGCGGAAGCCATGGCGGCAGCAGAGGCGGAAGCCATGGCGGCAGCGGAGGCGGAAGCCATGGCGGCAGCGGAGGCGGAAGCCATGGCGGCAGCGGAGGCGGAAGCCATGGCGGCAGCGGAGGCGGAAGCCATGGCGGCAGCGGAGGCGGAAGCCATGGCGGCAGCGGAGGCGGAAGCCATGGCGGCAGCGGAGGCGGAAGCCATGGCGGCAGCGGAGGCGGAAGCCATGGCGGCAGTGGAGGCGGAAGCCATGGCGGCAGCGGAGGCGGAAGCCATGGCGGCAGCGGAGGCGGAAGCCATGGCGGCAGCGGAGGCGGAGGCCATGGCGGCAGCGGAGGCGGAAGCCATGGCGGCAGCGGAGGCGGAAGCCATGGTGGCAGCGGAGGCGGAAGCCATGGCGGCAGCGGAGGCGGAAGCCATGGCGGCAGCGGAGGCGGAGGCCAGAGCCGCCGCAGAGGAGGAGGCCAGAGCCGCGGCTGAGGCGGACGCTGTTGCGGCAGCAGCAAGGGAGGCGGAGACCAGAGCTGCAGCGGCGGCGGAGGCGGAAGCCGCGGCCAGTAGGGCAGAGGCGGAGGCGACGATGGCCGCCGCAGAGGAGGCTGCCAGGGCGGAGGTGGAAGCTATGATGGTGGCAGCGCAAGCCGAGGTGGAAGTAAGCCCTGGCGGAGGCGGAGGCAGCAGCGGAGGCGGCAGCGGAGGCGGCAGCGGAGGCAGCTGCTGCTGCCGCCGCCAGGGCCCCACCCGCGCCGCCGCCTGCCCTGCCACGCCTCAGCCTGGGCCCGGGCTTCAGCCTCAGCCCCGCCCGTGGATCGCCCCGCAAGCAGACCAGCTCCATTGCTGCGTTCGGCTCTGCCGCCATCGCTACTGCCTACCCAGCGTCGGACAGGCAGGCCATCGCAACGGCCCGCGGCCCGCCTGCTCCGCCGCCGGCGCCTGTGGCGGCAGCGCCGGGCTCAGCCCGTGCCTCGGAGTCCGGCTCTGTCGCCGGTCGTGCGACTGTGGCTGTGCCGGGCTCGGTCCGCGCTTCGGAGTCCCGCTCTGTCGCCGGTAGCGCAGCTGTGCCGTACTCCGTCCGTGCTTCGGAGTCCGGCTCTGTCGCCGGTCGTGCGGCTGTGCCGTACTCCGTCCGCGCTTCGGAATCCGGCTCCGTCGCCGGTCGCGCAGCTGTGCCGGGCTCGGTCCGCGCTTCGGAGTCCGGCTCTGTCGCCGGTCGTGCAGCTGTGCCGTACTCCGTCCGCGCTTCGGAGTCCGGCTCTGTCGCCGGTAGCCCAGCTGTGCCGGGCTCCGCCCGTGCTTCGGAGTCCGGCTCTGTCGCCGGTCGTGTGACTGTGCCGTACTCCGTCCGGGCTTCGGAGTCTGGCTCCGTGGCCGCTATCACAGCTGTGCCGGGCTCAGTCCGTGCCTCGGAGTCCGGCTCGGTCGCTCCCACGTTCGAGGCGAGCTCTGTGCACCCTCTGTCTGGCGCACACCTGCCGCCCCAGGGCGCGGGGCCGCCTGACAGGGCCTGGATGCTGGAGCCCATCCCAGGCAGTCCCGCCTTCGCGGGTGATGGAGACTCCGACTCCATCTTCAGCGGTTGGGCCACGTCGCAGGCGGCGGTGGCAACCCTGCTGGATAGCAACGGATCGCAGAGCGTCAGGTCATCGGTGAGCAGGCGCGTGGCACGCATTCTGATGTCGTCACACCCCGTGGTTATTACGCGTGAGGATGTCATGTCATCATCCCCACCGCGCCCGGGTACCGCGCATTGAAGATAGAGGCCGCCCTGGTGCATGGTCGGTGGTTTGTCATTGCCGATCGAGTACGATACTGAAAGTGCATGTGCGGGGTGTTTGGGGGTGTGACGGCGGTGTTGGAGGGGCTGGCCGTCCTGAGGCTCTTCGCGCGTGCGCTGTGGGCTCTGGGGCATGCGTGGTAGCGGAGCTGGCATAGATAGGCGGGAGCCTGGGCTAGCCGGGCTGGCCTGAACAAGCTGGCATCAGCGACACTAGAGGGGGGTAAGGATCGCGGGGGATACCGCCTCACGCGTCCGTACGTTGTCTGCGCTGCATGCGCCGTACATTGGCATGTATGTTGGAGACTTTGCAGTGGGGTGCTATGCTTTTCGCCCATGTAGCAGAAACCTGCGCACTTTGCTCTTGTCATCAAGGGTGAGGTTGGGGCGCCGCGGATAATTGCCGTGGACAGGTCCTGTTGACAGCTGGCGTGGTCAGGGTTGGCGTGTCGTAGGTGGGACGTGTGAAGTTCTTGGGGCAGGGTCATGCCGTGTCGCTGAATAATGATGCAATGATATTCGCCATCAAGGTGATCTTTCTCTTGAATGCCAAACCTGATGTCCAATGTGTGCCCACAGTATTGCCTCAGTCGCATTGCTACCCTTTTTGCACGGCAGTTGCAGTGGCCCTCATCTGCTGCTCGTGCTTGCGGTGAGGAGCATGTGGCTGGAGGGGTGAGCGAGGGGATGGACTCGCGGGAGAGGCGTCTGTATTGCCGGTGTGGCCTAGACTAAGTAAGGTTCAGTTGGATGGAAGGATCTGCTAGGGTCGTGGTAGGGGGACTTCGTCTTTCTGAAGCGCAGCGCACTCTGCTAGCGCTAGCTGTGGCACTGTGAGTGCGGCCGACTCCCGCTCCACTCAGGGGTCTGGCGGCTAGGGTGCGCGTGCAATTCCGGTTCGAGAGCACGAATGCTGTTAGTTGATGCTTGACACGTTGTGGTTATTGGCCGCTAGCTGTTGAGGGCACGCACCGCCCCTCGATATCAATCTGTGGGCGGGCATGGAAGTCCCGGCCTTGACTACTGCGCCCTCAAGAAGTTACTGCACCCTTAAGAACAAATAAAGGCATCACGAGAAGCTGCGCACCGTATTTTGCTGAAGGGGCTGCATTGCAGTGCTTGGCGCCTGATGCGTTGCGCCATGTGAGCACGTGTTAGCCTGTGCTTTCGTGTGGAATCACTGACATTACATGGCACATGATGTTCCCATCAATGCAGTAAGGAGCATGCGTCGTGCGTGTGCAGCCCGGGGCGGCACCACGGGCTATGGGTGGGTGCTCGGGGGGCAGCGCGTCCAAAAGCTGGTTCGGGTTGAGAATGTGATGAATCGAAGCTGGGCTGTGGCCCCCTGTTGATGTTGCGCGATGGCTGGCCAAGCTGTGACGCTGAGTACCAGGTGCTGCGCACAGGGGCCTTCGTTCATGCCAGTCATGCTGCCCCTAGTCTTGCACGCCTCCGCCCCTAGCCTTGCATGCCTCCACCCCATGCCAAAGGACGGGGAAGGGTGGGGGACGCGCGCACAGGGACTGCACTCCAGTAGGGAGGCACTTCACACGCACCATGGCACGGCTGCTTTGTTCCACCCGCTTCCCGCCCCCAGCCCCCTTCTCTGTTCCCCCATCTCCGCCCACGCACCGCTCTTCACCCTCCCCCCACCTCCTCCACCGCCCGCCCACCTCCTACGTAGCCCTCACTGGGTCCCATATGCCTGGGTACGCCTGGGTACTCTGCTGGATTCAGCGGTGGATAAGAGACGGCAAGCTTGGCCCCCTGCCGCTGCCACCCCCCGCCTGGCTCCCAAGAGCTGTGAGCAAGCCAACGGCTGCCCAGGCCGCTGCATGCCGCCGCCACCCTCTGCCCTCCAGCGCCGCCTCAGAGCCCTTGGCCTCCTCCACCTACGCACGTCAGGGTGCTGCACCCTGGGGCTCCATGGGGGCGGGAGCAGCGCAGGCGGTTCCTCTCCCCATTGTGTCTGTTGGTAGCCAGGAAGTGTGCGTGCCTGTCTCCATGCCTGTCGGTTGGTCTAGTTGCTGGCCGAGTAGCGGCAGCTATGAGCTTCGAGCTATCCGGGCGGATTCCGGCGGGCCGGGGATCGAGAGAGGCCGGTTCAAATCTCGGCCATAGCCCAAAGGGAACCATCCATGCCCCTTGACGCGTTGATGCCTTGTTGGTGAGGTGCTGGTCAAAGCCGAAATCGATGAGGGCCCGACGTCGGTCGTTTGGGTTGTGCCCTCCCAGCCGGCCATCGCGGAGGCTGGAGCATTCCCACGTCATACAGGAGGTTACGGGCAACACCTTATCGCAAACCGAGCTAGCACTCTCTCCACGTTCTTTCGCATCAGGACTTCCCAGGCCTGAAGGATGGTGTAGGTCGCGCCGGATCTGAGCCAAGGTTCCGCGGGCCCGAGGGGGGTCCGGGGTGTGGGGGGGGGAGGGGAGGGGGGGGGCCGCGAGCGACCGGTCAAACGCATGCACACTGTGCGACACAGGCTGCCCGTATGCCTTCATAATATAGCAAGCCATAATACAACGTCCCTGCGACGGCTGCGAGGCGGCCGTATGGAGGTGGTGCTGCATGGGCTCACTTGGACGAGCGGGGCCTACACAAAACACACAAGATGCATTCAGAACCGGTGACTCTGACGTGACCTGCACCATTTATGACCTGACCTAGCGCATGACTGCAACAACCTTGACGCGTGCGACTCTGTGCTGGGCTTGCTAGGTCACGGCCGTCCTCCAAGGACATGGCACTTCTGCAGCTACGACGTTTGGGACAAAAATGCACAATACTTATACCATGTATTCATGATCGCATCAATCTGTTGAACCACGTTGAAAACACGTTTGCGTCGGGTCCCGCCCGGAGCGCAAAGGTTACGAAGCCCTGCAAACTGCGCTTTGGAGACGCGATAGGAGTGAACATTGCATAACCTTGACGTTAAGTAGAGGCGGCAAGGCGATCTCGCGGCAGAAGACGAGGGGGCGTGGTCATGCCTGAGACGACCGAGCGCCAAACGTGGCGTGACCGGCCAGCACCGTATTGCTAGAGGCTGTCCTCGGCAATGATGCCACTGTCAGCCGCAGAGCATGGCGCCCAGTCGCCGGCAGCCGGTCAGGGCGCAGAAGGGTCATCGGGGCCCGGTTATCACGAGAAATTGCCGCTCCTTCAAGACATTGAGGCGTCGGAGCCCGAACCTGAAGGGGCCGCAGCCTCACAGCGCAACAGCCCCTCCTGGAGCCCCGCCCCGTTGCGTGCCGGGTCGTCCGCGCTCGCTGCAAGCGGACCGAGCATTGTGGCCGGGCGCGTGCCAGCCGGCCCCCGCGCGGGCTCGGCTGCGTACCCCCACCCGCCTGCGGAGCCCGGCCTCCGGGTGCCCGCCTCCCTGCCGCTCTCAGCCAGGCCCCCCAACGGCATCGGCCTGCCACGGCCCAAGCGCCAGGGCTCGGAGCCAGGCGGCGCGTCTCGTGCCAACACGGCTTCCCGCCTTGCCCCAGAGGCTCGCTCGGCCCCCGTCGGGCCCTCGCACCTCCCCGACGGCCCGCCCGGCTCAGCCCGCGGCACCCAGTCCGGTTCCGGATCCGTACCTGGCCCGGGTCTGGATCTAGGGACAGGACAGGGTCCGGGCGCCAGGTCCTTTCGTCAAGCATCCCTGCCCGGACTCGCCAGCTCGGACAGCGAAGACGGGCAGGTGGAGCAGCTCAGTGTGGGAGGGGGCCTGGCGCCGGACTCTGGCAGAAGCAGAGCCCGCGGCACAGATCCAGGAGCCGGGGGCCATGATGACGAGGAACAGTGGGGACCCGGTCTGCAGCTGAAACTGGATCTGGATCCGGATCTGGCAGGCCAGGCCAATCTGGAAGGAGGCGCGGGCAGGTGGCGCCGCTCCAATGATCCGCGGCATCAGCCTATGGTGGCGGTGGTGGGCCGCCTGACGGGCGGTGGCGACATCGGGACCCCAGCCGTGGCTCCAGGCACGGGCGGGCAGGAGGGGGCACCGGCGCCACCCCCGCCGGTGCACTCTCAGTCGGTGTGGCGGGACAAAACCGGAAGTAAGAGGGCCGCGCTGCATTGATGTCGGGTATTCTGGAGGCCTTGAGGGACGGGGGGTGCTCATCGTTGTAGAGGTCGATGGCATAGGGCAGGTTAGGGACGGAACGTGAGATACGGGGACGGTTTGTGCAAGCACCACTGACCCGCACCGCTTCCCCCGCGCACCCACAGCCGCCCGAGAAGCGGCCCTCGAGTCCTCCGTCCCCTTCGACGACTCCGCGCACCTGCCCGGGGGAGTGGGCGGCTTGGGGAAGCACGCGTCCTTCCGGGCCCGGGCGCTGCTGCCAATCGGCACCGGAAACAGCCACAACGCGGGCTTACTTGCGAAGGGCGAGGAGGGAGATGCAGCTGGCCTGGCGTTGGAAGCGGATGCAGCAGCCACGATCGGGCTTCCGGCCGACGCCGGACCCAGCCCGGACTCGCCGGAACGGGGCCGCCGGGTGCGGCTGGGCGGGGCGGTCAGCCGCAGCGCCAGCGGCCGCGGTCCGGATTCGGACAACGGACCGGACAGCTCCCGGACCGGACCGGACAGCGCCCGGAGCTCCCGCAGCCCCAGCCTCAGGGAGCGGCTGGCGGGGGCCCTGGGGGGCCTTCTGCGCAGGCGGAGCGGCGAGCAGCAGGCGCAGCAGGCGCAGCACGGTCCTCCATCACAGCACGCACAGGACGGGGGCCAGGCACAGCAGGAGGGGGGCCCGGGTCACAGTTCGAGGGCAGGCGGGCCGCCGGGCGAACGGTCGTCGCCCGGGGTCCGCAGCGGCGGCGGCGGGGCGCTGTCCCGCATGCAGTCCGTCCTCAAGAAGGAGGGCACCAGCAAGCAGCTGCGGGTGGGGGCGGCGGCGGCAGCGGAGGCGGTGGGGGCAGCGGCGGCGGCGGGCATTGAGGCGGCAGAGGCGGGGGCAGCGGAGGCGGGCATTGAGGCGAGGGCGGCTGAGGCGGAGGGCGGCCCGGAGGGCAGGCAGCCGGAGGCACAGCCGGAGGCAGCGGAGGGGCAGGCGCAGGGGCGGGAGCAGGAGCAGGGTCAGGGGCAGGGCTGGGGTGCCGGGCCCTTCGCCACGTCACCTGTCGCGGCAGCCACGGCTTTGGAGTCAACTGCGCGGGGTGGGGTCGGTGGGGTTCCAAGCGGGTGGGTGCGGCTGGCGGAGGAGGGGCGTGGGGGAGGCGGCGGGGAGGCGGGCGCTGCCCGGCCCGACAGCGCTGTGGTCCCGGGGCGCCTGATCATGGCGCACCACCCCTCCGGACCCCGCCCAGATTCTGGATCCAGATCAGGGTCTGGATCTGGAGATCATGAGGAACCGCCGCTGCTTGCGACCGCCTCGGCCCTGCCCCCTGGCGAGTCCCTCTCCGTGCCCCTGCGCCGGCCCCTGCTCGCCGCCACCATCCCCGCCCCCGCGCCGGCGCCCGGCACGGCCCCGGCCCCGGGCCCCGGCCTGGGCCCCATCGGGCCCGGGTCGGGACCGGCGGGGCCCAGCCTTCGGGGCCAACCGCCGCATGGCCTGCGTGAGGCGCTCAGCGTGTCGTTCAGGGGCCCCAAGACGGAGGCCCTGTCCCGAAACGACACGGGCGTCTCCCTGGGGCCCTCGGTGGCGCCCTCCCACGCGCCCTCCCACGCCCCCTCCCTGGCGCCATCCCAAGCGGCCTCCATGGCTTTCTCCCAGGCCCCCGGCCGATTCACGGCCGCGGCCTCGGTCGCGTCCACGTCAGCACCGCCGCCGCCGCCCAAGCCCCGCAGCACCATCAAGGTCGGGGCGGGGCGGACAAAGGGTTGGGGCTCGAGGGGTTGGAACGGGTTGTATGCGGACGAAGGAGAAGGAACCTTCACAGGGCTGTCTGCCTGCTGCCTGCTGCTTGACGCCTGTGCCTCTGACTGCCCCTGCATCCTTAAAAGAGGTTGCGCCCACTCCCTCTCCAAGCCGCCCTCTTCCCCCCCTCCTCGCTGCCCCCCTGCATCCCCCCCCCCCCCCCCCCCCAGCTGCCCATCATCACCACTGGCCACTGGGACTCGCTGGTGCTCGCCACCGTGTGGAGGGTGGGGAGGGTGTTCGGCTTCCAGGTGAGCGGGGCTGGGGGTGTCGGGGGGTGGGGCGCGGCGTTGTCGGGGAGGCAAGCGGTCTTCTGCGTGCGGGGCGGACATTGCAAGCCCGGGTCCAACCTCACCGCTCGCTCTCGCGCCCTCCCCATCCCCGTCTGTCCAGGCCTTCAATCCGCGGCCCCAGCCCGACTCCGACGCCCCCGGTTCCTCCGCCTCCGCCTCCCCGCTGGGCCCCCTGCGCGAGTGGGTGCCCTCCTCCGTGTTCGTGGCGGGGGACCACCTGACGCAGCTGCTGGTGAAGAACGGCTACGTGCGGCGGCACCGGGGGGAGGACTCGGACGACCAGCGTGAGGGGGGGGGCAGAGGGGGGGGAGGGGGGGACCAGAAGGGGAGGGAGGGGGCGGGTGGGAAGAAGAGGAAAGGGGCCAGGGCGGGGCGGGGTGGTTGGGAGGGTAGAGGAGAAGGGTCAGGTGCAGGGTAAGGGGCACGGACACCCGCCTGGCAACGCCTGATACACGATGGTATGTGTGGTGGTGGGATTCTGCCGCGGACGTGCAGGCTTTGCCAAGGCGTTGTTCGAGTTCCACTCCTCCATCTTCTTCCCGTACGAGGTGGGGGACCGGGAGTGGGGAGGATACTGGAACGGTGGCGCTGCTGGCACGGTCATGTGCACGCCCTATGGATGGCTAGACAGTAGACACGCCCTGCTTCATTGCGAGTTGCCTCCACACCCCTGCCTCTGCCACTCGCCACGCGCTGCACCGCTGTCACCCTACCGCCCGCCGCCCTGTCACCTCCCTCCTCCTCGCCATTCCCCCCTCGCCACCCAACCCTCCCACGCCCCCACAGACGCAGTGGGCGCACCTGCAGCGCCTGTCCCCCCGCCCCCAGCCCCACGCCGAGCGCCTGCAGGGGGTGGCCTTCAGTGACCCCGGGGTGGTGCACGGGCTGCTGTGCGAGCTGGCGCTCTACTTCCTCATCTACACGGTGGGGGCGTTGGGGGAGGGTTCGTTACCCTAGTAGGGAGGGGGGCTGCAACTATGGGGAAGGGGAATAGGCACCGACCTGCCTCGTTTACACGGTGGGGTGGGGCCTTGGAGTGTGTGTGTAAAGGGGAGGTTGGACGGGGTGTTGGGGGCGAGGGGGTGGGAACGCGGCCTAACGTATTTGCGAAACGGCAACATAAGACAACGGTAATGTGCCTAAGGCCTGACGCCTTAGGACTCCACCGGGTTTCGGCCCAATCGGCCCTCCTGATGTTGCTACAACCCACTTGCACTACAACCCTACTTCCCCTTGCGCTTTACCACGCAGGAGTGCGCCAACCTGCGGTTCTGCCCCGAGGCGCTGTGGTTCCTCTTCTGGGTCATGAACCACAGCTACGGTGGGGGGGGGGGGTAGGGGGAGGGGTAGGGGGAGGGCGGGGAAGGGACCGAAGGGGCGCCGCGGAGGACCGGGCAGGCGGTTTCCCCGGCGCTGCCCAGGCCTTGCCTGGTGTGCACCCGGGCTCCGCCTCTCCCCCCCCCCCCCCCAGTTATGGCGGACCTCTGGACCCACGGGGCGCCCGTGCGGAGGTGCGGCAAAGGAGGGGGAGGAAAGGGGGGGGGAGGAAAGGGAGGGGGAGGAAAGGGAGGGTGCCATGGACTCGGGCTCAAGGAGGGATTCAGCGGGTGGAGGGGAGGGGAGGTGCGTTGCCCGCACAGGATGTGCGCTAGGGCTGACCATGGTGCCCCATGACACTCCGCCTCTTTCCCCCAGGCCCGGCTCCCGCGAGGGCCTCCCCCGCCTCCGCAACACCCACCAGGCCCTGGTGCGGGAGGTGCAGGGCCACCTGGGCATACGGCCCACGGTGAGGGGGGGGGGGGGGGGGGGGGGGGGGAGAGGGGGGGGGCGGGCATGGACTGGAGGCCTGGGGCGTAGCAAGCACCTCCGTGCAGGAGGGCGCGCTAGCTACACGGCATTGCTCAGGCACTGGCGCCCGGCGTCAGGGCGCCTGCTTCCCCTCCTGTCCCCTTCACGGCCCCATCTCCGCCCCCTTCACCCCCCCCTCCCCCCGCAGGACATGAGGCCCGAGGAGTGCGGGCGGCTGAGCAGCATCATGGCCCGCCTGGGGGGGTTGGACCTGGCGCAGGGGGACAAGGGTGGGTGGGGGCAGGGGTGGAGGGCTGAAGGGGAGAGGGGCATGGGGACGAGGGTGCGGTTGTGGAGGGGGTGTGGGGGGATGAGGGGTTACAGGGTGGATAAGGGGAAGGCCAATACAGACCTATGGGGGGCCTGGATGGCAAGCGAGCGTCGTGGGAGTTCCAGGCCTGTCACCAAACAAGCGAGAAAGCTGGGGCTGACGCGGCATCGTGCGATCCACAGCTCATACCCTCGCTCCTTGCCGTGCAGATCTCCTGGCAGATCTGGTGTCGTTCGGCGACGGCGGCTTCTTCACAGACCGCATCGTGGCCCCCCTGTTCCACGTAATGTCGTACGAGATTGACCACCTGGCCTCACAGGGGGTGGACACGTCACACAGGTGGGCGGAGGGAGAGCGGGGGCGGGGCGAAAGGTTTGGGGCTGAAGGGCCTGGGTGGAGGCGAAAAGGCTAAGCAATGATCCCAATTTCCGGACCCACATGGCATTGCTGCTGTTCTGCTGCTTCCCCCCCCCCCCCAGGCTGGGCTATGACGACTTCAATGAGTCCCTCACCGCCCGGGCCATCGTGTTCCCCACCCTGCTCAAGGTGGGGAAGGGGGGGGGGAGGTGGAGGAAGCTGTTGGGGCTGCGGTGGGCACCCCTAGGCCTCCACGCTAGTCCTCAGCATCTTTTTATATATGTCTCCTCCCCCATCCCATTGCTTGGACCCCGCCCCTCCCCCCCATCCCCCTCAGCTCCGCGTCACCCCGTACGACATAGCCACGGGGGCGGTCAACGACGCCTACGAGGCGTTGACCAACCTGGGCTTCTACCCGCACGGGGCCCAGCCGGGCCCGGGCGGTGGACCCGGCGGGGCCTTCATCAGCCACAGGTTCGACGTACAGGTGGGTCGCCATCGGTACCTGCTGTGAAAGCCCAGGACGGCTGGCTTGCTGCGCACTGGCTATTCCCCCTCTTTACTTTGTGGCCCCACGCCCTCCGGTCCTGCCCCTCGCTCTCCCCCCCCCCCCTCCCCCCACCCGACCCCCACCCGACCCCCACCCGACCCCCACCCGACCCCCACCCGACTCCCACCCGGGGCTCCCACCACACCCCTACCCGGCCCCCCCGCCCCACCCCCCACCCCAGCTGGCCGCCTCCTGGTGGCGCCGGGAGGTGTTTGTCAAGACCTACCGGGAGAGGCGCACCTGGTGGGGCGTGTTCAGGGCCTTCTGGAGGGTGAGACGGGGGGGGGTGAGGGGGGAGGGAAAGGGGGGGAGAGCGAGGGGGAGGGGGAGGAGGCGGGATGGAACCAAGGGGATGGATGGACGGGACGCTGCTCTCAGAATTCCCCCCCTCTCCCCCCCCTCCCCCCCCCCTGACAGGTCTACGCCTTCCACCTGGTCCTCTTCCACTTGCTCCAAGCCCAGGTGGGGAGCGGGGAGGAAGGAGGGAGGGGGACGTAAGGAGAAGGGAGGAGAAGGGGGGCAGGCGTAGGGAGGGAGGAACGGAGCAAACGGTTGGTTGCCCACTAAGCCGCCGAGACCCGCATGTCCCTCGCCCCCTCTCCCGCCCCCACCCAGGCCTTTGCGGGCTGGGACTGGCGCGTGCTGAGCTCCGCGGTGCTCTCCCACGCCTGGCTGTCCTCCCTGGAGCGACTGGCCAACTGGCAGGTGCGTGCCTGGGGCCTACCGGGGTGGCGCTGGCAGGATGGGCAATCAGCAGACTGTTAGTTTGGGTACCGTCGGTACCACCGAAGCTCCGGTAGCTCCGCACCATCCGCCCAATACACACGCGGTTCCCCCCTCTTCCCACCCTCCTCCCGGTCAGATGACGGTGCCGGTGCCCGAGCCCGCCGCCACCGCCATGACTAAGCTCTTTGACCGCAAGGGCTTCGCCAACCCGGAGGCGGTGAGACCTTGAGGATGGGCCTGGCTGGGGCCTGGCTGGGGCCTGGCTTGGACCCGGAGGCGGTGGGGTCCAGCGGCGTGCGTGCGGGCCTGTGTGAAGCAAGACCCACGTCGGTCTTGGCTGCCTGCCGATGCATGGTGCTGACCCTCCAGCTCGTGCCAACTGCACCTTCCTCGCCTTTCTTCGCTTCAACCCTGTCCTTCCTTGCCCCCTCAACGCTCCGCTCCCCCCCCCACAGGCCCCCATGCCCGCCTCCCTGGGCCGGCGCTCGGGCCCGGGGGGCGCCTCGGGGGTGCGGGGCGGGGAGGGGGGGCGGCTGCAGAGCATGCGGGCGCACCAGGCCAGGGACGCGTTCGGGGCCAAGGTGGGTGGGCGGGGGGGCGGGGTTTATGATGACACATGGGGACCTAGGATGAGCCTTGTGTGGCGGGAGGTGTGGGCGTCTGGGCTGAACAGTTTGTCTCCTCCTCCTCCTCCTCCTCGCCCTCCTCCTCGCGTCACCTTAGCCGCCTCTGTTGCTTGGGCCGGCCCCCCTGTCCCCTCTCTTCGTTCTGCTCCCGCCCCACCCCCCTGCTGCCTCGTTCACCTCCTCATCCGGCCACCCCCTCCCCTGCCCCCAGCCCGCCCGGGCCTCCCTGGACCAACTCAGGGCGCTGCACCCGGAGCGGGTGCTGGAGATCGAGGGTGGGTGGGGTGGGGTGGGGGAAGGGTTTAGGGTTTAGGGTTTGGGGAGGTGCGCATGCATTGGACGGACCGTTTAGGGCGGGCGGTGCTGATAGGCGCATGTATGGGCGCCCCATGCAGAGGGCCGGCAGGGCCCAGGTCGAGCACGTGCAAGGGGAGAGACTCGGTCTTGCCGGGGCCCCCGGACGCACCCCGCCTTGCTGGCTTCCTGCCAACCTGCCCTGCACCTCCCCCCCCCTACCGCAGGCGCCCCCATGTTCGGTGTGTTCGGGGGCCTGGTGGAGTGGCTGGCACTGGCCTGCCTGCTCTCCATCTACTACAGCGTGCAGGTGCGTGGGGGCCCGGGGGCGGTGGTTACCGCACATGGTGATTTCGGAGCAATCCAATGCCGGGTACGAGGTCTGACCCAAAGTTACCCCAGGCACTAATGCCCAGCGTAGCCCTGGTCCGGTCCGGCGGGATCCGGGATCCGGGGGTCCGGGGTCCGGGTCTGGGTCCGGGTCTGGTGACAGCGGGCGGTACCGAGAGCCCATCCGTCAAACCGCATCCTACCTCGATCCTCCTTCCCCGCAGTTCATCCCCGCCGCCTCCCCCTGGGACCAGCTGGCACGTGACACCTGGCCCCTGGCAGCAGCAGCCTACACCGCCCTGCACCTGGTGCACTTCGTCCTCACCACACGAGACGGGTGAGGCACGAGCGTGTGTGTGCCGTACTGGGCCACACTGTGTCGTACCACACCGCCCTGCTCTTCCCCCTGCGAGCGAGTATGCACGTTTCTCTCATGACCTGAACCCGCGCCCTGCCTCCCTCGCCGTCTCCCTCCGCCCCATCCCTCGCCCCCTCCCTCCCTCCCTTCTACCCCCTCCCCACCTCAGCTACACCATCAGCCTCACTCAGGCGCTGCGGCTGCCGCAATACTTTCAGAACTGGAGCGTGCGGCCCAGGCCCCGCAGCTGGGTATACGCAGAAATGGTGCGTGGGGGCTGGCTTGGAGGAGCGTGCGGGGATGGAGGTGCAGGGGGCGCGCAGCAAGCATGCCGCGCCCGGCACGCGGTTCAGGCTGGTATCAGTGGTATGGCTGTCGGTCTGAATGCAGGGAGAATTCGGAAGCAGTATCACTGTGCGCCATGTATACCGTGTGTCCCTGCTGTATCTCCCTCACAGAAAATGAACTGGAAGAATTTCTTCGCCAACGTGCTCTTCTGGGTGCTGGTGGGTGGGGCGGGGGTCGGCTGCTGTTGGAGTGGAACCGGTCCCGGGGTCGGTCTTGATGGGCGGGGGTCGTTGAAGGCGGGGGTCCAGAAGCGCTGGCGGGGCTGGCAGGGTGCGCTTACCCCAAGGCTGGTGCGTGTTGTGGTCAAGCCCAGCTCTCCCATCGGCCATCACGCAGGTCCTTGCCATGAAGATCCCCTTTGACTATTACGTAATCAACAAGCCGCTGGTAGCGCCGGTGAGTTTTCCCCACCGTGCCGCACCGTGCCGCACCGTGCCGCACCGTGCCGTACCGCGCCGCACCGTGCCGAACCACACCGTACCGCGCCGTACCGTACCGTGCCGTACTGTGCCGTACCTTGTGGCCGTACCTGGTAGCGCCGGTGAGCCCCTGGTGCCAACATTGGCCAAAGCTCCGCTGCCACTCCCACGCCTGCGTCCAAACCTCTCCTGCCCCCCCTCCATCCGCCCCACCCCCCCACCCCCAGGTCCGGCTGCTGCTCACCCGCAACTGGTTGGGCTGTGAGACGCCCTCCTACACCCCCGCCTCCGCGCCCCTGCGCCTGCCCTGCCCCGGGGGCGACTGGCTGCTGGCGGCGGCCCGGGTGGCGCCCTTTGTGCTGGTGGGCCTATTCGACACGGCCCTGTTCTACCAGGTGCGTGCGTGGGGCGCTATTCAGGGGAGGGGGGGAGCTTGCGCCAGGCTAGCTAGCTAAGACTCGCTCGGGGACCTTCCGGGCACCACGCAAAGGCCAGTGCATGGGTCTCCCGGGCCCTCCTTGTCATTTGCCTTCAGCTGGTCCCCTGCTCCTGTGCTCACCCGCCTGGGTCCTCCATCCCTTCCCTCAACTCCACCCTCACCCACCCACCCCTCAGCTGGCGGTAACTGCGTTCGGTCTGTGGCACGGAGTGGTGAACCTGGACCTGGGGGTGGTATCCACGTGGGAGGTAGGGGGGGATGGAGGGAGGGGGGAGAGGGGGAGGGGGGGAGAGGGGAAGGGGGAGGGGGGGAGAGGGGGAGGGGGTGAAGAGGGGGAGGGGGGGAGGCCCTGGACCTGTGGCGGGTGTCCACCTGCCAGGTGGGGGTGAGGCTCACCGCACGCCCTTCCCTCCGCCCTTTCTTGCCCCTCCCCCCTGGCTCAATCCGTCCCGTGGTCACCGCCCCCTCCCCCACCCTCCCCTGTCAGGACCTGGTCCGTGAGTTCCACAAGTCCCCCCCCCGCTGGTGGATCCGCTGCATGTCGTACACCGGCAACGACAACCAGAAGAACCTGCTGAGGCACACCATTCAGGCAAGGAGCGAGCGGGGGCCGAGGTCGAATTGTCTTTCCCTTGATCACGTGCCTCCTCCGGCCTGTGTAATCTCGCCCTCCCGTATGACCGCTCGCTCCACCCTTGATGCTATCTATTTCACTGTGCGCTGCTCGCTCCCTCTCCACATCCAGATGGGCGCAGCGGCTGCGGCTGCGGAGGACGGCGCCGCTGCTGACGACGGCGCAGACGGCGGCGCCGGAGGCGGCCGCAAGGACCCGCAGATCAGCGATGGATCCATGTTCAAACAGAGGATCATAACGCCTGAGGAGATCCGCAAGCGACAGCTGGTGCGTGCCCTGCACGTGCTCTGCAGTATACGGTAGCGGGCCGGACTGGCCGGATCAGCATGAGCTGTTTGTCAACCGCCTGGCGTGCCCCCCGAACTCGCACTGAGCGCGGCAAGCTGACGTGGCCCCTTGCCCCCCGCCCCCCTGCCTCAGGCCGCCAGCCGCGGCAAGCACGACTCCAGGCACGGGCCCCGCTCCGGCGGCGGCCGAGACAGGTCCGGCCCCGGCACCGCCGCCAACTCCCGCCCCGCCACCGCCACTGCCACCGCCGCCGCCGCCGCCGCCGCCGCCGCCCAGCCAGCTCTCACGAGCGCGGCTGGTGCCTTCAGGCGTGGGTCCATGGAGGGAGCTGCGGCCTCCGTCGAGCAGCCCCAACGCTTCCTGGCCGGGCTGCTCTCCCGCATCCGGAGGGCCTCGGCTGGGGACGGCGGATCCGAGTCCGGGGCTGCGCCGACGGCGGGGCCAGACCCGGCCGCGAGGGCGGTAGGGAAAGGCCCGGGGCTGCAGGGGTATGGCTTGCTTGGGGCCAAGCGGGGCTCAGGGACCGGCGATGGAACGGAGGCAGGGCCGGCGCCGGAGTTGTCGCCGGCGGGGAATGCCTCTGTGAGCCCAGTCACAAGCGACGGAGGCGGAGGCGGAGACGGCGGAGGAGGCACGGGCGGTGGCGCGCAGAGGGCGTCGTTCTCTGGGGAGGTGGAGGCGGAGGCGGTGCACCAAGGCGGTGGCGGTGGCGGTGGCGGCGGCAGTGGAGACGGAGACGGCCGGGGCAGCGGCGGCTCGGCGGCGGGCGGCGGGGGCCTGGCCCGCGCTTTCAAGTCGCTGGGCGGCAGCCGCCACTACCAGGTGCGTGCGTGGTGGTGGTGGTGGGGGGGGGGATGGAAGGTGGCAAGAAGGGGGGGGCAGCACAACCGCAGCGTGTGCACCCGCCGTTGACTTGGCCGGCATCCGCCATGCCCACACACAGAGACGCATTGACTGGTACTCCTCCCTTTCCCCCGTCTCTCCCGGCCGCAGGTCCAGCCGGAGCCGGTGGCAGAGGGCAGCAACCTCCCCCGCAGCCTTGCAAGCAGCGCCCCCACCTCCCGGCCCCCCACAGCCCGGGCCTGCGCCGCCCAGCCCCCCTGCTCCCCGCCCCCGCCGCCCCTCTTCACCGCATGGGCGGCGCACCGGCACCGCGGGCCCATGCTCGGGCCGCCCTCCGGTCCTGCTGCCACCTCCGCAGTCTCCCCTTCCGCCTCCGTCGTTGCTGCCGCATCCAGCTCAGGCTCCGCCTCCTCCGCCTCCGCCACCTCCGCCTCCGCCACCTCCGCCGCCCGCGCCGCCCCGCCCGGCTGGCGCCCGGATGAGCTGCTGGGCCCAGGGCACACGGACTTCGACCCCCACCTCACCTCGCCTGAGCCTGCAGCGGCGGGGAAGCAGGCCCATGGTCCCACCCTGCGGCGGCTGTGGCCGCTGGGGCGAAGCCGGGGCCGGGCGGCGCCGCAGGGGCCGGAGGGGCTGGCGGGGATGAGGCTCGGGGGTGGGGGTGGGGGTGGGGGTGGGGTGGGAGCGGGGATGGCCGCAGGGGCTGGGCCGGGGTGTGGACCGGCGGCCTGCACGCTGCGTGCGCCGCCGGTGATTGGGCCGGAGGGGGAGGGCCGGGGCGCTGGAGAGGAGGGCGAGGGGACGTGGTGGGGCCCTCCTGCTGAGGCGGGCTGCGGGCCCCAGTGGGCAGGACCCGCCGGCGAGGACCGACGCGACGGCGGCGGGGGCCAGGCAGGGGGCCTGACGGCGGCCTGCCATCGGAGCCCGGCGGCGGCGGCGGTGGCGGAGGCCCGGGGCGACGATCTGGACGACGCCGGCCTGGAGCACGTGGCGTGAGTCATGCATGGGGTCACCGGACGAGAGGGTGGCACTGATGTCGGGGTCTCTGACCTGCGTCGTGGCTCAGACGGGGACGCCCCCCCCTTGCTTGCTTCCTCCAAAACAA
The DNA here is from genome assembly GCA_016858145.1 of Edaphochlamys debaryana. Taxonomy (NCBI): domain Eukaryota; kingdom Viridiplantae; phylum Chlorophyta; class Chlorophyceae; order Chlamydomonadales; genus Edaphochlamys; species Edaphochlamys debaryana. Next base: position 191,900 of record JAEHOE010000011.1, read on the forward strand.
TACCCCACCGCCTTCAATCCTTCAATCCTCGCAGGCCCCCTCCCCGGGTGCTCCTGGCCGAGGTGGCCGTCATGCGGGCGGACAGCGAGGGGAACGACCTGGCGGCGGCGGCCTTGGGGCCGGAAGACGAAGCGTCGCGGACGGGAGAAGCCGAACCGTCGCGGGAGGGCGCCGCTGGGCCCGCCCTCGCCAAGGGGCGTGCGAGTGCGAGGGGCCGCGTGTCGGAGTTTGACATCTCGGGACTGGCGCCGCCGCCCCGGCCGGGGGAGGAAATGGCGGACGGTAGCGGCGGTGGAGGAGCAGGAGGAGGCGGGGGAGCTGGCAGCGAGGGCAGCGCGGGTGCTGGCGGCGCGGCGAGTCTCCCGGCCCGCAGGAGCAGCAGGTTTCTGGGCCTTACCAGTGAGCGGGCAAGGGGCTGTGGGCGTGTTTAGGATGCGTAGGGTGGGCGCGTGATACGTATAAGTGCAGTTGTGAGCAGACAGGCCGCGGGGCTGTGGGCGTGTGTGGGGGTCCTGGGTTGTGGCTGCTTCCTCAATGCCTTGGGAGCGAGGGAGGCCCCTGTCTGGTTCGTTCCCCACGGCCGCCGAACCCGTCTCACACGCCCACTCTCTACTTCCTCCCGCCCCGCCCCTCCCCCCTCCTGGCTCCCCCCCTTCCCAGTCTCCGTGCCCGACGGCTACGACTCCAACCGCAACCACCTGGGCCCCCGCAGCGGCCCCCGGGGGGAGGGGCGCCCTGGGGAGCGGAAGCAGGCGCAGAGGTAACTCGTCTCGCTGGGGCCCCCCTTCTGGCTGGGTTGATAAGCAAAGGCACGCACGGGGTGTGCTGAACCTAAGGACGCGGTACAATGTTTAAATTGCATGATCAAGGTGCGTGGCCCTCATTCCTTTGGGTATCGGCATGACCTCTTTGCGAGCTTCATAGCCACATCCTTTCACCGTGTTCCTTTGTGCTCGTGTCCTCCCCCCCCCCCCCGCCCCGCAGGCCCTTCGCGGCCAGCACCCAGGCCCGGCGCACGTCCTTCTTCGCCGCCCTCTTCGGAGCGGGGACAGGGGACGCGGCGGGGCTGGGCCCAGCCAAGCCCTCCGCGGGAGCGGGCGTCCCCGCGTCCCCCGAGGACCCCGCTGCGTCCCTGGCGGTGCGGGGCGGGGCCCGGTCCAACCTGCTGAGCCTGGTCGGGGGAGGGCGGGTGCGGTCCGACGCCAAGGCCCAGGCCCGGGCCCGGATCATGTCTCTGGGCCCCGCGGCGGCCGCGGGGTTCGGCGGTGTGACTCCGGAGCCGGGGCTGCGGCGGCGCACCAGCCTCACGGCGGCAGCGGGGGGGCTGGCCAGCCTGAGCCCCACGCGGACCATCGCAGGTGGGTGAGGGGCCGGCGTACTTTGTTAGAGCCTTGCTAGTGGGGGCCTCGGCTGGGGCCTTCCGAGCCCACACCGCTCAAATCTATTTCCTGATGACCGGAGGCAGGATCGCAATCGCTCCCGCTTTGTTGCTTCTCCCCCTCGCCTCGCCCATCCCCGTCCCTCCCCCCCAGCCGCCGACACCACCCCGTTCGAGCAGCGGCAGTTCGCGAAGACCTACGAACGGCGCCACTCGCTGGCTGCGCAGGTGCGTGGGGGCCGGCGCCCGGGGCCGGTGCCCTCTGTGCCCCAGCCGCAACAAACACCCCCTTTCTGGATGGTTTCTAGGATGTTTTCTCGGTTGTCAATCTGTTAATCCAGATCCTGACCCGCCCCCCCTGCAGGTTGTGGACCGGGACGTTCCCTCCCGCCCCCCCTCCCTGGTGCTTGGGGCGGGGGGGGAGGAGCTGGGGGGCATGGAGGAGGGGGAGCTGGACGTGGTGAGAGGGGTGGAGGGAGGGGGTGGAGGAGGGGGGAACACTCGGGGGGAACACAAGCAAGGTCCCGGCCGTGGGCGGAATGGAGGGGCTTTCGAACAAGTGGTCAGGCTCCGAGGCTGCGGATGGAGCGGCTCGAAGCCGTGTGTTCCTTGTCCGTCCGACTCGTGAGCTCGACCCTTTCGTGCGTGCAGGTGTCGGAGCAGATGCTCACGCGAGCGGCCCTCCACACACTTTCGCCTACCTCCCCCTCCTGCCTACCCCCTCCCTACACCCCCAGGTTTCGGAGCAGATGATGATGTGGTCTTCCTTCGCCGAGGCATGGGACGCAGTGTGCGACGACCTGCGGGAGGGGGACCTGGTCAGCGACCGGGAGGCGGGCCTGCTCAAGTTCGTCAGGTGGGGGGGGGGGGGGGGGGGGGGGGGGGGGGGGGTACGATGGGAGGAAGGAGCCAGGGAAGGACAGCGGGAAGAAAGGCTGCAAAAATGGGGGAGGAGTTTCTCGCGGTCGTCAGGTGGGCCGAGGGCGGGCCTTCCCCAATCCCTGTCTGATAGATGTCTGCTCGCCTGCTACCCCACACACACCAGGCTGGAGTCCTCTGGCAGTAGGCTGCACGGGCTGAGGCCCATCTTGCTGCCCACATTCTTCTTCGCGGTACGGGGTGGGGGGCTTAGGCAACGTGCAATCGGTGGGAGGGTGGGAGGGGAAGGGAAGGGGTGGTTTAGGTAACGTGCGTGGTGTGAGGAAGGCTGGTGTGACTAGCTCTACCCAACGCTGGTCAACCCTAATTCGGGGCCCCACCAACGCCCCATCACCCGCAGGGCCAAATCCGCAAGACCATCGACACAGGCCGGGTCACCACAGCCCAGGTGAGTTGGCGACGAGGGTAGCCCCTTGATCCCACTTCGGTAGTGGCTGGATCCCCCCTCCTCATCACCCCTCCCGCCCCGTCCTGGACCCGTTTCATCCCCTTGGCCGTATCCCCACCCCCCCTGTCAGGTCATGGTGCTGACCGAGTTCCGCGTGCTGGCCACGTGGCTGGCCTGCCAGCTGGGCCTCATGTCGGGCAAGCACGCGCACGTGATCATGAGCACGGGGCTGTACGGCGGGATCGTCAACGTCAAGCACATCAACCTGCGCAAGGTGCGCACCGTACGACGGTGCTGCACCAGCTCCCTTCCACCCGCTCAACTACACCGTACACACCGTACACACCGTACGTACACACCGCACCTGCACCTTCCTACCCTCACACCCCCTCCCTTCTTTCCCCCCTTTTCCCCTGATGCCTCTCCCCCCTGCAGGCCGCCTTTGACTCGGCCATAGCGCTGCTGGGGCTGCTGGAGGGAGTCATCCGCAGCCGGGAGGTGCCCTTCGACATGCGGGTGGGGTGGGGGTGGGGGGGTGCTGGGCCACTAGGGTGGTGAGGTCTTTCTGTCCACGCGGGCCCACATACACACGTCTAGCGAGGCCGCCCTGCCCCCGTCTCGTTTGAACTATTCCGCACCCTTGCCCCCCCCCTCACCCCCTCCCCCCTCTCAGGAGCTGTGCGGCCACCTGGGCTGCACCCTGCACGGCCTCACCTCCGAGTGCTACGCGGTGCAGAAGATGTGGGAGCTGGGCAGGGCGGACGACGCAGATCTCGAGGTGGGGGGGGGGGGGAGGTGGGGGAGGAGAATGTGAGGGGCGGTGGGGTGGGAGGAGAGGTGGAAGCGTGCCACACCAACGTACCGTACCATCATACTCCGGGACCTGCCCCGTCCCTCGCCCCCCCCCCCCAGGCCGCGCTCACGCTGTTCGAGGTGACCCGGGACCTGCAGGAGCGCACCGCCGCCGCCCCCGAGGCCCTGAGGCAGGCGCTGCGGGGGGCGGTGGCGGGGGAGGGGGCGGCGGCCAGCGCACACGTGCTGCTGCAGGTGGGGTGGCCGGATGGTTGGGGGAACCGGGGTGAGTGAGAGGGCGTGGAGGTGCTCCTGCACTCCTGTGTTCCTGGCTCTGTGCCTGCCGGCATCCCTGCTCTGGCCTTTGGAGCACTCCCTCACCCGACATCAACACGCGTCCATCAACACGCGTCCTCCCCCCTCCCCCCTCCCCCTCCCCCCTCCCCCCTCCCCCCATCCCCCCTCCCCCCTCCCCCTCCCCCCCTCCCCCCCTCCCCCCTCCCCCCTCCCCCCTCCCCCCTCCCCCTCCCCCCTCCCCCCTCCCCCCTCCCCCCTCCCCCCCCTCCCCCCCCTCCCCCCTCCCCCTCACCCCTCCCCCCTCCCCCCCTCCCCCCTCCCCCCTCCCCCCTCCCCCCTCCCCCCTCCCCCTCCCCCCTCCCCCCTCCCCCCTCCCCCCTCCCCCCTCCCCCCTCCCCCTCCCCCCTCCCCCCTCCCCCCTCACCCTCCCCCCTCCCCCCTCCCCCCTCCCCCCTCCCCCCTCCCCCTCCCCCCTCCCCCCTCCCCCCTCCCCCCTCCCCCCTCCCCCCTCCCCCCTCCCCCCTCCCCCCTCCCCCCTCCCCCTCCCCCCTCCCCCCTCCCCCCTCCCCCCTCCCCCCTCCCCCCAGGTCACCTCCGTGCTCCGGGCCATGTTGGTGACCACCTCGGCGGACGCCACCCCCCAGAGCGAGGAGGCGCAGCGGGTGCTCAGCTTCTTCGTAAACAGGTGTGTGTGTGGGTGTGGGGGGTAAGGGGAGGGGAGGGGGGTGAGGGCCAGCACCGGGCTCTCCCCGCTTTCCTTCCCAGCTACCGGTGTTCGCATCCACCACTCCTCCTCCGCAACGCTGCCCCTTCCCCTGCCCCCCCCCAGCCTGGGCCACCCCTCCCTGGACCGGCCCGAGAGCCTCGAGTTCATGGCCTCATGGTCCGTGCTCACCCCCACTTACGAGGAGGACGTCATGTACCCCCTGCACGCGGTGGGGGGGAAGGGGATTGGGGAGGGAGGAAGGGAGTGGGCTTTTGGTGGGATGGCAAGGGAATGGCAGATGAGGAGGCATGGGTTTCTGGGCCTGGCATGCCCGTGGCCCTGACACCCGCCCTTTTGCATCCTACCCTCTTCCTTCTTCCTCCCTCCCCCCCTCTCAGGGCCTGGCCGCCGAGGAGCTGGGGCTGCCCCCCAAGAAAAGTGAGGGGGTGAGGGACGGGGGTGAAAGGAGACTCTGTGAGACTGAGGGCCCAGAGCCGCGGGCGGGGCCTACGTGCGAGCCATGTCACCCCCCCTCAACCCTCCCCCCCCCCTCTTGCCTCCCCCCCTCTTGCCTCTTCCCCCCCCCCCCTTAGTCACGGACCTCCTGTCCGAGACCGACGACGGCTTCTCGCTCATGGCCTACATGAGGGCCATGTTCGGACCGGAGTGGGCCAACTTCCGGGAGCGCATGCGGCGGCTGCTGGGGAGGCAGGTCGACATACCCGACTGGTGAGGAAGGGTGGATGGAGAGGATGGGGGGAGTTGTGGTGGGTGGCGGGTGTGGTGGGGGACATTAGCAGGCTGGCAGGAGACACAGCCGGACGTGAAAAGAGGACTGCCCCAGGGGGAAGCCTCAAGCCCCGTGTGCCTTGCGCCCCCACCCCGCCCCCACCCCCCAGGGACGCCGTGACTGAGCTCGACTTCGGCCCGGGTGAGATGCGGGCGCCACCCCTTGCGTTTACCGCTCAGCCTGAGCTTGCGGTTGCCTGCGGCACGCATGCATATCCCCTCACTCAGCCGCTGAACCCCCCTCCCTTTGAGCTCTATCTTACTGCGCATGCCCTGACTTCCCCGTCCTGCCCGCCCCTGCCCCCATCCCAACCCCCCCAGGCGGCCTGCTGTTCCCCTTCCGCACCGAGCTGCAGCTGTGGGCCTCGTACCGGGGGCAGCTGCTGGCGCGCACCGTGCGGGGCATGATGTGCTGCCAGCGGGCGCTGGGGGTGCTCACGCGCCTCGAGTACCCCCTGCCGCTGGGTGAGTGGGGGGCGGAGCGGGGGGGGGGGGTGCAGGGGTGGGGTGCAGGGGGGTGCGGGGAGAAAAAGGAGGCTCGTAGGATTCACTTCATGTTCCCTTCCTTCCCCTCCATGGAGAACCTGGTAGGGTGGAAAGAGCGGGCGCGGGTGGGCTGGGTGACATGCCGTCAACCCGGGGGCTTTGCGCAAGCTGCCTGCCCGCCTGCTGCTGCCAAGCTGCTGCCGCCCCTCCTCCCCCCTCTCCCCCTGCCCCCGCCCCAAGGCATCTCCGAGGCGGACTATGAGCGCTGGGTGGGGGACATGGTGGGGGCCAAGTTCGAGTGAGCGGGGGGGTGGAGAGGGGGGGCGGGAGCGGGCTCAGCAAGTAAGAAAAGGAGAGGCCCCACCCTCGCTGCCGCTGACGCCCTGCGGACGACCTCCCCCCCCTCCCCCCCCCCTGTCAGGTACGTGGTGGCCGCCCAGACTTACGGCCGTAACGCCCGCAGCCGGGACCTGCGGCTGAGGCAGCTGGCGGACAGCGTGGACTCGCTGGTGCAGAGGTGGGGGGCCAGGGGGGTACTGAATGTGCATAATTTTTGCTTGTGCGTGTGATGCGTTGTGGAACCAGGGCACGGGTTTGCGCAAGAAACGCAGGTAGTGGTGGTGGAGCCCTCGTTCAAAGTCCTGCTGCTGACGTCTCCCCATCCCCTGTGCCTCCCCCCTCCCCCCCCCGGGCAGGTTCCCCACCCTCAAGGTGGCGTACCTGGACGACGCCGAGCCCCCGCCCGGGGCCCAGCCGGGCCCAAGCGGGGCCCAGGGGCAGGCCCAGCCGGGGCCCACGGGCCCAGGCGGCTCCTCTGCGCAGTACTCTGTGCTCATCCGCAGCCGGCGCGCGGGCGACCCCGTGCCCGACCCCACCCAGCCCCTGGGCCGCATCGTGGAGGCGTACCGGGTGCGGCTGCCCGTAAACAGGTGGGGAGGGGGGGGTTGTGGATGCGGGGGAGCCGTGCGCTTTGGGGGTCCTGGGGCCCCAGGGGCCTGGTCCCCGGCTTCCTGGCCCCGGGAGCAGCCCAGGCACGGATGGGCGTTGGCTTTGGAGAGGAGAAGGCTGCCGGCCGTAAGGTGACGGACGAGTCGCAGGCCTCGACGCTGGAATCACAATAGACCTCCCCGCCCCCCCACCCCCTCCCCACCCCCCCACCCCTCACACACACGCTCCAGGTTCTCGGGACGGGGCGTGGTGCTGGGCGAGGGCAAGCCGGAGAACCAGAACCACGCAGTCATCTTCGCACACAACGAGGGGCTACAGGTGTGTGGGGGGGGGCATCGGGTGCAAGGGATGAGTCAGTAAGATGGGTCCATCCCGTCATGTGTGACCCCGGAACCATACATCGGCCATCGGCCCTCTCCCCTCCCCCCCTGTCAGGTCATAGACATGAACCAGGACAACTACCTGGCTGAGGCCTTCAAGATGCGCAACCTGCTTAGTAAGGGGCGGGGGAGGATGGGGGGGTTGGTAAATTGACACACAGACGAGTGCTCCGTCCGCCGCACGCACGCATTCACAAGGAAAGCTTCCGTGCCTCCAACCACCTGAACCACCCCGCTCCTGCCCACCCTTTGTCCCTTTGTTCAGGCGAGCTGCACCCGTCCAACAAGGGGGCGCAGTTCGCCCTCTTCGCAGACGACACCCCCGAACAGGTGGGGTGGGGGTGGGGGTGGGGGTGGGGGTCCGCGGCACACCTGACGAGGCAAAGGAAGGCTGCGGCTTCGCCTCTTGTCCCCTTGGAGCCATTGCAACCTCCCCATTCCCCCCCCAGGTGCTCAGCCCCGACCTGACCGCTGCCGAGCTGCGGGCCGTGGTGCTGTCCCGCATGGCCAGCGCCTTCCCCACCGCCCTGGTGGGGTTCAGGGAGTGGATCTTCTCGGCCAACACGGGTGGGGAGGGGGCGCGGGGATTTCGGGGAGGGGAGAGGAGCACTCATGCAATTAGGAAGCCTTACGTAACGGTAAGCGCGGGGTTGAGCAGGTATGTGATGGGGCACGGGGGAGGGGCACGGGGAGGGGGAGGGGGAGGGGATAGGAGCATTTATGCAGTTGGGGAGCCTGACCTAACGGGAGGACAAAGGGTTTGCAAGCGCTCCCGGCCACCACCGCCCCAACCGCTCCAACCGCCGCAACCGCTCCAACCGCCAACCGCCAGGCGCCCTGGGGCAGTACGCGGCCGCCACGGAGTACTCGTTCGCCACCATCCAGTCGCGGATCATGACTAAGCCCGGCCGCGTGCGCATGCACTACGGCCACCCTGACGTGTTCAACAAGACGCACGTGATGACGCGGGGGGGCATTAGTAAGGGCACGCGCACGCTGCACATATCCGAGGTGGGGGCGGGCTGGGCGGGTGGGGGCCGGGGTGCGAGGGATTCGGGGCCCATTGACAGGGGGTTGCAAGGCGGGTGGGCAGGCAAACAGGGAGGTACGCGGGATACAGCGGGCAGAAAGGAGGCTATTGGGCCCTCTGCGCTGGTATAGCCTACGCCTCGCTCTCCTTATCATCATCCCAATCCTATTTATCCCAGGACTACTTCATCGGTGCCGCCCACACGCTGCGAGGGGGGCGCATCCGGTGAGGGCGGGGGCGGGCGGGAGGGGAGGGGGAGCAAGGTGGAAGGCAAACGGAGCAAATGGCATTTCTGTGGGCCTGCGTAGTGACACTTTCCGCATGGTGCCTCCCCCCCCAACCTCTCCTCTCCCCCTGTCAGGTACAAGGAGTACATCAGCTGTGGCAAGGGGAGGGACATGGGATTCGATTCCATCCTGGGATACCAGAAGAAGGTGCGGGGGGGGGGGCAATGAGGGAGCGCGCAGGGAGTAGGGAAGGATGAAAGAGAGCAGACAAGTGTGCTCCAGTAGTTGGCAAGCCCACTCGTCTTGCCGCACACGCCGCCCCCCTCCACCCCTCCTCCACCCCAGATCAGCGGCGGCGCTGCCGACCTGGCCACCAGCCGGGAGGTGCACCGCCTGGGCACCCGGCTGGACTTCTTCCGGCTCATGAGGTGGGGGAGGGGGGGAGACAAGGGGGGTTTGGAGGGAGCAAAACACAGGCACGCGTGTCCCTGCCCCTGTTGGCACCCAGCTGGACTTCTTCCGGCTCATGAGGCGGGGGAGGGGGGGAGACAAGGGGGGTTTGGAGGGAGCAAAACACAGGCACGCGTGTCCCTGCCCCCAGCTTACCGAGTTAGCTCCCCCCACTCTTCCCCCCCTCCCCTCCCCCCAGCTTCTACCACGGGGGCATCGGCCACTTCCTCAACTCCTACCTCACCCTGGCGGCGGCGTGGTGGGACGGGGTGCAGGGGGTTGTTGGGGAGGGAGAAGCACTGGTCAGGGAGGTGGAGGAGAGGGAGGAGTCACGGACTGCGCTAGGACAAGGGCGAGCTAGAGCACCCATGTCCCACACCTATCGTCGTCCTTTACCCCCCCCCCTGCTCCCCCTCCCCCCCTCCCCCCCTGTCAGGTACAACCTGTGGGCGCTGCTGCTGACTGCCCTGGCGAGGGCCCTGGAGCTGGGGGTGGGCAGCGAGGGAGGGGGCGTTACCCTGACGCAGACGTACAACGTACAGCAGGTGAGGGGAGGGCGGGGTGATGAAGGGGGGAGGGATGGAGAAGGGAGGCGGGATGGAAAGGGTGGCCACTACTGAGCTCTCTGACGCCTGTGAGTGCGCCCGATTCCTCCAGCTCGCCCGTCTCCCCCTTCCTCCTCCCCCCCTAACAGGTCCTGCAGCTGGGTACGCTGGCCATCATCCCGTACGTGGGGCAGCTGGTGCTGGAGACGGGGCTGCTGCGTACGGCAATCACGGTCTTCGGACAGATCGTCACCGGGTCGTGAGTCAGGGGGGGAGGGGGGGGCAGTCGGGGAACCGGGCCATGCCTAGTAAGGCGCCTGGGTCAGGGCGCTGCTGGCACGAGGAGGCAAAAGGGAGCCATGCCTGTTAAGGCCCTGGGGGCTGGCTCGTGTCCGACGCATGGCTCGTGCCCTGCCCCCCGCCCCTTCACCCCCTCCCCCCGCAGGCTGTTCTTCTACATCTTCCAGCAGCAGACCGTGGCCGCCTCCTTCTCATCCGTCATGGCCTTCGGGGGAATGACCTACGTTGGCACCGGCAGGGGCTTCTCGATACAGGTGTGTGCGCGTGTGTGGTGTGGGGGTTGGCGGGTACTAGTGGCAGAGGTCATCGGACACTCGGCCCGCCTCTATTTCAGATAGCAAGTTGCTCTTCCTAACCCTTTCCCACTCTCCCCCCCCCCCAGACCACGGGCTTCGTCAAGCTGTACACCATGTACTCCCGCACGCACCTGTACCTGGGGTGAGCGTCCGAGGGGGGCGCAAGGGAAGAGGGGGAGGCCCACGAGGCCCTCGCACAAGAGGGGGCAGTAAAGGCTGCCCACTGCCCATGGTCTGCAACTTGCTGCCCTCCATGCCGCCTCCCCCCTCCCCTTGACCCCCCCTCCCCATGACCCCTCCCCCCCCCTACACCCCCAAGCTTCGAGCTGCTCTTCTTCATTGCCACGCTCTACTCCCTGCACGCATGCGCCTCCTGCAACCTGGCGGCACTCACTTGGAACAGGTGGGGGGCAGGGGGGGGTTGGTGGAATGACAGTGCGCCGCCGCTAGGGAAGCGTTGGCTTTGGCAGGGACAAGGGCATGGCGGGAGCAGAGAGCGAGGAGGGCGAGGGTGCCTTCTGTGGCTTCTGGCCCCACGTGTTTGCCTCCCTTCCCCCCCCTCCCCCCCCTCCCCCCCCTCCCCCCTCTCCCCCCCAGCTGGCTCCTGGCCTTCGTCCTCATCCTCTGCCCCCTCTGGTGGGGACCCCCCCTCCCCCCTGAAGCGAGGGGCAGCAGGGTGCAGGGCAGGGGGTCACTCACGGGCTGCAGGGCTCGTCCAACCCGCCCTCCACCCCCTCAACTATATATGGACGCCCCGCTCCTTCCACCCCCCCCCCCAGGTTCAACCCCTTCATCTTCAGCCTTAGTAAGGTGCAGCGCGAGTTCGCGGCCTGGAAGCGCTGGCTTGGGGGTGACGTGGACCCCGACACAGGGACCAACTGGTGAGGAGGGGGGGGTATGGGAGGGGGGTGAGGATGGAAGAGAATGGGGGGGAGCAGGGGAGTGGCGGTTGGTGAGGTCCCTGGAGGACCAACAAGTTGTAGCGGGTGGAAGGTTGAGGGACTCAGACTGATAAGACAGCCCCTCAAAAAAACCCTCTCTCCCTCTGCCCTCCTCCCCTCTCGCCCCACCCGTCTCCCCCCTGTCAGGTACACGTGGAACCGCTCAGAGCTGGCCAAGGCCCGCAACGACGGGGGCCACGTGACCGACGCCTGGCGCAATGCCGTACGCGAGGTGCTGTGCACGTGCCTGCCGTACGCGCTGCTGCTGCTGGGCATGGTCTCGCGCATCACGTTCCGGCCGCAGGGGCACGTGAGCGCACGGGGGGAACGGAGGGCCGCGGCTGGTGTCAAGAGCTCGAGGGAATGGCGAGAGTATCCGTGAGGGCGGATCGGGGCGGCTAGCAGATAATAAAAATAGCTTAAGGGGGCTCTATCTGCTGTGGGGGAGCAAGGCCCTGCCTGCCTGTCTCGGCCTCAGTGTCCCCTCCTCCGCTGTGTCCCACCTCAGGACAAGGTCCGCGTGCTGGACAGCCCCTACATACGTAAGGGGGTTCATGCTGGGCCTGGGTGGTCCTGGAGTGGCCTCGGATGGTCCTGCGTGGTCCTTACGGGCCCACGTAGCGGTTCCTCGGGCCCCTCCAGCTCACCTTATGCAGGCATTGGCGCCAGCCCCGTGCCCCCCACCCGCCGCTCCCAAGTGGCCCGATGACACGGCCCTCAAACTTCCCTCCATCAGCCCCCTGCCCCGTCTCACCACCCCTTCCTTCCCCCCTCCCCACCTTCCATCCTCCCCTGCTTCCACCACCACCCCCAGAGTTCCTGCTCGCCACCCTCCTGCTGTGGGCGGTGGTGCTGGGCCTCATGGGCCTGGGCCGGGCCCTCACGGAGCGGGCGAGGGGCAAGGAGTGGAGGGTCACACGGTGAGCGCTTGGGAGGGGTTCAAGGGCTGGGGGCTGCTGGGAGGGCACCGGACGTAAGCTCGTGTCGTGCCCCTTGGTCCCTCTCATCCCTTGGTCCCTCTCACCCTACCCCCTACCACCCAGCTACGCGCTGTCGCTGCTTCTGCTCGGCGGATAGGGCCCATGTCCTGCCCTTTTGCCGTGTCACGTGCCACCTGCTCCCTCCTTTGCCCTACCCCCCACCCCCCCACCCCCAGCTACGCCCTGTCGCTGCTGCTGCTGGCGGCCCTGGTGGTGTACCTGGCGGTGGTCAGCCGCTGGTACGAGGGGAGCGGGGCGGACTACCTGATGCAGGTGGGGGGGGGGGGGAAGGGGGGAGCGGGCGGAGCAGCGCGTGGGAGTGGAGGGGGCAGGCAGGGCCAAGCGGGCTTGCAGGGGCTGCAGGCCGCGTCGGAGTAGGTGCCGCCAACCGGAAGGGTCCCGGGGACCGACTGGGGTACACCACGTGACCATGACACATGCGTGCACTGGCTTCTCTCCCCCCGTCTAAACCCTCTCCCCCCCCCCCCCTCCTCAGGTGGCCTACTCCAACCTGCTGCTGCTCATCATGCTGCACAGGGCGGCAACGCACGTGGCAACGCAGGTGCGTGCGGTGCGGTGCATGCGGTGCGGTGCGTGCGGTGCGGTGCGTGCGGTGTGAGTGCGTACTGCACACATCGCCCTGGCGCCTGACGTCCCGCCCTCTACCCTATCACTATCCCCTTCCCCACTGGTGATGGCCCCCCTGTGATGCCCCCCTGCCTTTCCTCCCCCCTTTGCCCCTATCCACGTGCATCTCCCCCTGAACTTCCCCCGCCCCCCTCAGCACAACGCCGTCCGCGACTTCGTGGACGCGGGCTTCCTGTGCTGCGACCTGGCGGTGGGGTTCTGCGTGCTGTGCGTGCTGGCGCTGGCCTCGTTCGTGGGCGTGGTGGGGCTGCTGCAGCAGAAGCTGCTGTTCAACGAGGCCTTCAGGTGGGGGGGAGGGGAGGGGGGAGGGAGGGGGAAGGGGGGGGAGGTGGCGCTGGTGGCAGGAGGATGGTGGTTACGGCCGCTCGCAGGAAGAGGAGGAGGGAAAGAAGGGGACTGTGGGGCTGGAGGGACACGTGGCGAAGACAGGGGATGTGGGGATGGAGGTAGGCGAGAGGCACAGAGGGCAGAGGAGAGGTCCGTCTCATCCGTGCCCATGCCCTTTGTTCCCCCACCCTCACCCACCCTCCGCAGCCAAAGCGTGCAGACCGCCCGCATCCGGCAGCAAGTCAAGCGCAGCGGCAAGCAGATCCGGCGGCGGCCCAAATCCGAGATCCTGACCACCATCGAGGACTGGATCCGCAGCCGCCCCGCCCCAGGAGGATCCACGGCGCCCTCCGCCCTGCCCTCCGCGGCCCCCTCCGCCCTCGCCTCCGCCCTGCCCTCCGCTGCGCCCTCTGCGGCCGCCAGCGCCTGTCCCAGTGCCGCCACGAGCCAGGCGGGGAGCCGGGCGGGGAGCAGGCGGGGAAGCTGGGCGGGGCAAGGGAAGGAAGAGGGGGGGTTTGAGGCCGGGAGATGGGAGGGAGGAGGGGGGCGGCAACAGCAGGAGGGGGCAGCAGGGGGGAGCGGGGTGGCGGGGGACGGGGAGGGGGAACCGGTGGCGGGCGAGGAGGGGGCCCAGGCGGGGGCTGAGGCGGCGGGGCTGAGGGAGCGGCGGCTAAGGTTTGAGTGACTGGCGACATGAGGGATAGAGGTGCACGCGGATCTACCGTGCTACCGTAGCTATGGGCTACGGGCTGTATATGCTTGGTCAAAAACACTTGTGCTGAGCGAATTTGTTGGTGGCCGGGTGGGGCTGACAGCTGGTTGGTGTCCGCCAGTCGCTGGCAGAGGTGTAGTCGAAAGTGCATTCGCCTGAGCAGTTTGGTTTGGTAGGTACGCCGGTCCTTGGAAGCGAGTCCAGGCGTGTCGTGTGACGGGGCGGGGCTGCGCGCCGCAGCAGCAGCCAGGAACGCCAGCACGGCGAGCGAGTGAGGGTTGCTCGAGCCTTGTGTGTGTGCTGATCCCCACACAGTGTGTGTGCACGGGGAGGCTTGTTATGAGAGGTGCCTGTGGAGGTTTTGGTGCGGCTGTATGTAGCAATGTGGTGGGTCGTGGGCGCCGTCCACGCCAGTCCATGTCAAGTTGTGATGGGGAGTTACGTCCGCCCGCCCCATCCTCAGTGCAACCCCCGTGCTAAGTATATCATGAACAAGATTATATCGAGGGCAGGGCGGCGCAGCCTGCTGCGGGCTTGAAAGTCAGAGCGTTCGATCGCGGCGGTTGTACGCGCGCGGTACACGAATGTGTGGCCCGAAGCTGGACCTGCACCTGGCGGGTCTTCTCTGGTCGCAATAGTTTCCGCTCAATTCTCACTACTAAGCTTTCAATCAACCGCGAGCAAAACGCTGGTATAAGCACGCCCGCTCGCCGGCCTGCCATACGATTTGTTCGAACACCAAGCTATACATCCCTGAATCATCCCTTATTTGCTCTCGTCTCAGCATTTCATCCATGACAACCACGTTGTGTAAGCAGAAATGCCATCCTGCCCGGGCGGGCTTAGAGAGCAGCGCGACGATGCGCGACCAGCCATAGCAGCAGTGCGCTGTCGCCATGAAGAACCAGCGGATGGGGGCGCTATCGCCGGAGGGCGACGCCAAAGCCACGATGGACCGGGAGCCCGCAGCAGCCGGTTATTACGCGGTGAGCGTGTGTGCGGTGCTGCCTTTACCCGCCGTGCTTAAATGTAAGCGTCGGGCAAGGCACGGGCGGCCGAGAGGCCAGCGCACAGGCCGTCCCAGCGCCCACTTCTCCCAGACTGCAGCGTGCCCATTTGGGTTATTTGGGTCCGACCAAGCGTACGTCCCATGGTTTTGCCCCCGAAGAGCGCGCCCTTGGGCAGCAGTCCTGAATCCACAGCGCCTGGGGGTGACAGAAGGCCATGCCAGGGGCGATGGGGAGGAAACGCCGTGCTAACCCTCGAGTACCTTGAGTCATCTCCCCCCACTTCCCCTCTGCACGTACGCCTCTCCCCCGCCCCTGCCCTCCTCTTACCCCCACCGTATGTACCCACGTTGCTCCGACTCACCAGGCTACCTGCCTCCGCCTTCGCCTCCCTCCCCCGTCCGCCTCCTGTCTATCTGCCGTCTGCCCTCCAGGCCCTGGCCGCGCCCTACCCCGAGCGCTCCTGCCTCGTGTTCCCAAAGTCCTCCCCCCTGCGCCGCCTGAGCGTGCTCGTGGCGCACAGCACGTGGTTCTCACGCTTCATCCTGTTCGTAATCCTCGTCAACAGGTACGTACGCGCGCGGCGTGCGCAGCAGGGCCCGCACGTACCGGTACGGATTGTCCAGCAGTGGGAGCTCCGCCGTACGTGCCTGCACATGCATGCACCCCGGTAGTCGCTAGCAGGTAGCCAATGCCGCTGCCGGCTCCCACCTCATTCGTCATCACTGCCTCGGTCCCTCCTCCCGTACACGTACATGTACACGTACGGCAGTGTCACCCTAGCGATGGACAGCAGCCGCCAGGACTTCAACTCCACGCCGCTGGGCCGGGCGCTGCAGTACGTGGACATCGTCATGCTGGGTAGGCAGAAGGGGTCCGGGACCCGAGGTGGATCCGAAATCCGGGCTTGATCCGGGATCCGGGCTGGATCCGAGCTAGATCCGGAATCCGGCCCGGAGCACGTGGTCAACGCCGTGCTGAGGTGGGCGGGAGTGGGGGGGGCGGGACCCAGCGGAGGGAGGTAGGGGAGGAGGAGCGAGGGGTCCGGGACCTGGCGGAAGGAGGTCAGGAGGGGTCGGGGATGGACACGAGCGAGGTAAAGCCCGCAAGCTGGCTCGATCCAACCCAGGCCACTGGCAGCTGGAGCACGGAGCAATGGACGGAGAAGCAGGCAGGGCTGCCACCCCAGGAGTCGGCGGGTGTGTGGAGACGCCGAGGGGGGCCAGCCTCCCTGCCTGGGGCGCAATGACGGCCATGCATGCATGCCGGGGAGCGAGCCAGGCGGAGAGCGCGGCTGCGCGGCCGGGCTGTCAAGGCCGCGCCTCTTTGTGAAGAGGCACGGTCACCCGCCCGCCGTGCGCACCCCTGGGCGCCCATGCAGTCAATGTATGACTTGCTGCAGTTCGCCGTTCACCCCTCCCTCTCCCCGACCGGCCTCACCCGACCCCCATCCCCTGCGCCCCTGCCCCACATGCACCCGTGCACCTCTGCCGCCCAGTCTTCTTCGGCGCCGAGCTGGCGTTCAAGGTGGTGGCCATGGGCTTCGTCCTGGCGCCCAACACCTACCTGCGGGACGGTGCGTGGGGCGGAGGCCTCTTACTTGCTGATTAAGCAAGCCGCGATGCGCTGCACTGCGCTGCACTGCGCTGCGCTAAGATCACGCAGACGCTCTCCCGCTTGCTGCCGCATCCCTCACGCCAGCATCTAGGAGCTAGCTGACGACGGGGCAGGTCATGCTTCCTACCTGGTGCCCAAGGCACCGACACTCTGTTCCCCCCCCCTGCCTGCACCTCGCCCCAAACCCCCTGTGCCCCACCGCGACCCCCCCTCCTTCCCCCTTCCCCCTTCGCGCACTCCCGCCCCCCCCCTCCAGGCTGGAACGTGCTGGACTTCCTGGTGGTGGTGGTGGGGGTGCTGTCCATGCTGCTGCCGTCCAACCTCACCGCCTTCCGGACGTTCCGGGCGCTGAGGCCACTGCGCACCGTAAACCGGGTCAAAGCCATGAAGGTGCGTGGGGCTCTACTCTGGGTGAAACGCCAGACGCCGCCGGCGCCGGCCCGTACATGCCTATGCATGCTCGACACGCCTCTCCAGGGAGCAGTGTTGAACTGCCGTACATGTGTGGCCGCTTGCGAGGGGCCCAGCACCGCACGTGCCTCCATCCATCCAGGTCCCCCCTCACCCCTCACCCCTCGACCCCGGCCCCCGCCCTGACCACGCGCACGCAGATGCTCGTTGCCACCATCTTCAGCTCCCTGCCCATGCTGGTCGACGTGTTCGTGCTGTGCGCCTTCACGTTCTTCATGTTTGGGATCGTGGCGGTGCAGCTGTTCGCGGGCATTCTGCGATTCAGGTGGGGCGGGTACCTGCTGGTCGGGGCCCCGGGGCTCCGTGTGCACAGCTAGCCAGGCTGGCCAGCACTCCCAATTAAACACGCAGCATACCCGCACCTTGGCTTCACGCCCGGCACCCCTAACCCATGCACGCATGCGGCTTCCATCCAGGTGCGGCGAGCCGGACTTCACTTGGGCCACCAACACGACCACACCGGAGGGGCAGATCCTCCTCGGCAACGTGTCGTACATCGTACCGGACGACGAGAGCGAGACCACTTGCAGCGGACCGCTCAGCTCAGGCGCGTACACAGGCCCCACAGACCACCTGATCAACGCGGTTTCGGTGCCAGGCCGCCTGACTGGGGTCCAGAGCTGCCGTGACCGCGTGTGCACAGGGGTGTGTGCACTCACCTCGCGCTTGGGACCAAAACCCCACGCCGCTCTTTCGACAAAAAAAATCCTGCTGACTGCTGCAACCCGCCGCCTACCGGTACACGCACACATCCTTCTCCCGTGCCCCCACTCTCGCAACTGCAGAGGTGACGTGGTTCCTATTTGATGGCCAGCCCACCGCCGACGCCGGCCCCGGCTACGGCGGGCGCGTGTGCCCTTCGGGCATGTACTGCACCATGTACGGCAACCCCGCGTTCGGATTCCTGTCGTACGACAACATTCTATGGGCGTGGCTCACCATATTCCAGGTGGGGACGCAGGGAAGGGGTTGGAGGGTATGGAATGGTGGGGTCTCGGGCTAGCTGTGGGCCATTCCTCTAATTCCTCGCCTCCGCTCGGTCCCCTCTCATGCCCCTCCTTTCTTCCCCAACCCCCTCCCCCTCCCGCCATCCTCCAGAACATCACGCTCAGCTCCTGGAGTGATCTCATGTACCTGGTGCAGGTGAGAGGACGAGCGCGGCGGCCTCCTTCGGAGCAAGAGAATATGCTATAATGCTATATGCTATGTACGACTGCATGCACGCACCCCTCGCCCCGCCCCCGCCATCCGCCCCATGTCATGTCCGCCCCGGAAGTCCCCTTCCCGCCCCCAGAGTAGCGGAAAGGGGCCCTTTCTTCCCTCCATTGCCTGCTACCTCCCAGACCTCCCGGCCCGCCGACCCCGCTCGCTTCGCAGGACGCCCTGTCGTACTGGACCTTCCTGTTCTTCGCGGCCGAGGTCATCTTTGGTGCCTTCTTCATGATCAACCTGGCACTTGCAGTGCTAGCGGTCAAGTTCGGGGGGGACGGCGACAAGGAGGTGAGGGGGCCCGGGCACGAGGGTTGAGGGTGGGGGGTGGGGGGTGGGCGGGGGTGGGTGGGGGGGGGGCGCTTGCAGTGCTAGCGGTCAAGTTCGGGGGGGGGGCGGCGACAAGGAGGTGAGCTTGTGATGGAGACCCGGCACAAGGGTCGGGCGGGACAGATGTTGAGGTGGGGGGCGAGTTGGCAAGCCCATTAACTTTCGGCCCAGTAAACTTGTAAGCCCCTACGCGCACGCGTTCACAGGAGGAGCGGAAGGAGGAGGACGGGGCGGAGGCTACGCAGCCCGAGGTAGGCTCTTGCTTGGGTTGGCCCCTGCATGTCTAGCGCTGGGACTACCGGTAGAGCGAGGCCTCGGGACAGCCCAATCCCACAACTCCCCGTGAATGAGGCTTTTGAGTCTGCCAAGAAAGTGTGGGCCTTCAGTCCCTACGTGCGACTTATCGTGCGTCGCCCGTACCACTCCAGCCCTCGCTCTGTCCCACTGCCCCGCAGGTCATCCCCCAGGGGGACGGCGTGACAGCGGCGCTCGCGCTCACCCACACGCCGCCAGAAGCTCCGCCGCCGCCGCCGGGTTCTGCGGGCAAAGCCCTCGCCCCGGACGGCAAGCAGCAGCCAGCGGCGGAGACTGGTGACCTCAGCTCAGGAGGCGGCCGGAGTGGCAAGGAAGATGAAGAGGCGCTCAGCGAGGAAGACGAGGAGCAGCACGGCGAGCCGCCGCCCACGCTGGGCCCGCTGCGTCGCGCGTGCTGGCGGGTGGCTGTGTCCAAGTCGCTCGAGCTCACCACCGCGACGCTCATCGTTGTGAACACGTTAGTCATGTGCCTCAACTGGTACCGCATGCCGACCAGCCTGGAGGAGGTGGGTGCGGGCGGGTGTGGGGCTGACGGGGGGCTGAGTGCTGGCACGTGCTGGTGGCCCCGCCGCCTGCCGGCCCCTACTGTACTCCGCGGGCTTGCTGCCTGATCATCGCCGGAATGAAATGACGTCTGCATGCCCAGGCCTCTTCTTGCTGATGGCCTTTACGCCCATTGCACCTCACTCCCTGATCCCTGATCCGGGCAGGCCACAAGCTACATCAACTACGTCCTCACGGTCTACTTCCTGATTGAGCTGATCATCAAGATGACGGGATTCGGCTTCAGGAGGTGGGCAAAAGAATAGCGTGCGCGGCGGGCCCTGGGCGGGGGTGGGTTGGTGGGTTGGTGGGGTGGAGTGGGGTGGCGGGGGTGTGGCGGGGGATCTGAGCTGGCACGTAGCGTGACCTTCGGGCGCCTTCCTTATTTAGCCACTTTTAACTTCGTTAGCCGCAAACTTTTAATTTAACGAGGGCTGACCGGCCAGCAGCTAGCAATTAACCTGTCCCCCAACCGCTACTGGTAACCGCCAACTGCCAACCGCCGCTACCAGGTACTTCCGCGACGGCATGAACTGGTTTGACGCGCTCGTGGTGGCCATCTCGTGCGTGGACATGCTGCTCGACCTCATCCCCTCCGTCTCGGGGCTGGGGCCGCTGTCTGTGCTGCGGGCCTTCCGCCTGCTGAGGGTGTTCCGGCTGGCGCGGAGCTGGAAGGAGGTGCGTTGGCTGGTTGCGTGCTGGGAAGAGGGGGGCCTGCGGCTCTGCGCCTTGCCTGCAGCCGGGGGAGGACGTGCGGTGTGCCCGGGGCCGGGGCCGGGGCCTCGCACGCACATGGCAGAGCATGGAGCTGGCGCTTGTGAATGGCTTGGCGGGTAGCGGGCGTGTGGCTGGGGGGGCAGAGGAAGGGGGCAGCAGTTGGCCTGTTCCTCTCTGCTATCTACCTGTGGTACCTCCTTGTCCTCCCGCGCGCCCCAGCTGCACGTTATTGTTACTGGCATCTTCAAGTCGGTCAAGGTGAGGGGCGGAGCGCGGAGCGATGGAGTATTGACCCCATGTTAATGTGCGAGCCCCAACGGGGGGCGGCCGGGTTTGGGGACGGAGGGCACGCAGAGGCACAGACCGGCATTGTGCCCTGGAATCGCTCTGGGCCTGTCCTCCTCACCCAATCGCGTGTGTGTGTCCCTGCCGTACACGTCCCCGTATATGTACACCGCACATGTACACCTCGCTCTGACCGTGCTTCCGCGCACCCAGCCCCAAGCTATGCCGTCCTTAGCTATTCCTCGACAATGGGGAACCGCATCAACCCCGCGCGAGCTCAGTATGCGCATAGCGCACTCGCACCAACTCGCGCCTCTAGCCTGAGGGGTGATGCAGGCAGCCGCTTACTGAATGTGCTAATGATTGGAGGCCAAGGCGATTTGTGGCGGTCGAGTCTGCGCGTAGCTGTTGCGCGAGGATGTTTGTGCGATGTCAGCCAAACTGCGTACGCTCAATCCCAGAACGAGTGCAATGTCGCTTTAAAGGCAAACATCCGTCACATGAGAGGTGTGCGACACATTTGCTCGGGTCCGCGTGTGTTCACCCCGCGACCACGCATTGCACTGTGCCTGCACGTCCCACGGCCCAGCGGTCTCTCATGGTCAGACCAAACCATCCCGCTTTGAAGAAGCCGACACCGGGAGGGCCCCGTCACCCCTCGCCTCGTGCTCCCGCCTCGCAACCCCCGCCAGGCCTCCCTCATGCTGGTGCTGCTGATGCTGCTGTTCCTCTTCATCGCCGCGCTGGTGGGAATGCAGCTGTTCGGGTACAGGTGAGCCACTGCTGGCGACTATGGGTGGATGCGCAAATGGGCTGCGGTGTGCAGCTGGTGAACGGCGGGCGGGGGCACAGCGAAGACAGTGCGCTGTTTTGATGACCACCGCTGCCTGACGCCCTCGCTCCCCACACGCACACCACCTCCTTCCAGGTTCATGTTCTGCGACTACGTGGACGGCGCGCAGGCGGTGTGCCCGCTGGGCCAGGCCGTGTGGGGCCAGTGCCCCGACCACTTTTTCTGCTACCTGCCCTGCGAGGCTGCTGACCTGGACTCCTGGGTTGATGCGCCCGGGTCCTCCTACAACGGCCTCGCGTGAGCAAGCGCCTGGGGGGGAGGGAGCGGGCGGGAGGCGGGGTTTGACCACTTGCCGTGCGAGCGTAGCGAGCGCAGCGAGCGCGGGCTGGGGATGGAGCAGCAAGCTTGCGGGGGCGGATGAGGATCTGCCTACTTGCCTGGCGTCGCACTAAGCCAGGCGGGGCGGGGAGGTGGCCTCATCCTGCTTTCTGCCTCAACACCCCTGTCGCCCCGCTAGACCGGCCCCCGCCCTCGGCCCGCTGCACGCAACCCGCAGCTACTGCCAGCTCTTTTGCGCCAGCGATGACGCTGCGGCCCTGGCCACCTCCGGCAACGCAACGGCCGCCGACGTCCAGGCGGCGGGCGGCTGTGAGTACCTTGCGCAGGTAGGCGTGTACGACAGCTGTGTCTCGTCGAGGACAACCCCCATCGGTGCATGCCATTATGATATGCCCGTCGATCCTCGTTAACCGCCTCCTATCTTGCCGGTGACCCTTCCTCGCCCCCGGCCCCGCCTGGCCTCTCCCGACCCCGTCCCTCCCCCGCCCCTCACCTTGCCGTAAAACCCCAGGTGGGCAAGAGCCAGGTGCCTCGGGCCAACTTTGACAACCTCTTCTGGGGCCTCTTCACCGTGTTCCAGCTGCTGACGGGCGAGAACTGGTGGGTCCGCGTGGGCGCGACAGCGGTAGGCGAGCGAGCCTTCGGGCGGTCTGGGGCGGGCGGGGTTGGGGGCGGGGTTTAGGGCGGGGTTGGGGGTGGGGGAAAATGACCACAGTCCGGTGACGTGGCACGGCCTGCAGGACCGCCGCCATGTAGCTCCAGTCATGTCTCTTGCCTTGGCCCCGCCGGCGGTTGGTAGGGCGCCAAGCACGCCCGGGTCAACGCTCCTCGCAGGAATGACGTCATGTACGACTCGATGCGCACCATGTCGCCCTGGGCCTGCCTGTACTACATCGCGGTCATTGTTGTGGGGAACTGTGAGTCCGGCTAGCGGCAGGGGTCCGAAGCGAAGCGCAGGCAGGCTTGCTTGATGTGATGTGAATTGCGCGCTCGCTGTGTGTCGTACATGATGTCCGGTTGCGCTGCGCTGACCAGTTATTCGTAAGGCCCTTCTGTTCCTCCGTCCCCATCGACACTCCCCCGCCCTTGCCAACAGACCTCGTCTTCAACCTCTTCATCGCCATCCTCCTCGATAACCTGTCCTTCACAGCGGAGCTCCGGGCCCACGAAGCGGCCTCGTCAGACCCCCCATCGCCCTCGACGCCGCCGGATGCAGCCAAACTCGACGGCGGGGCACCAGCGGACGGGGCCAAGGGAGCCCCGCCTGACAAGGGCTATGACGACGTGGCCGCAGCGGCGGCAGCGTTCAGCAGCAAGCCCGGGGGCCGCAGCATGGGGAGCGTGACCTGGCGGGACGAGCTGGAGGCGAAAGGCCACGGGGTTGCCGTGACGGGCCCTGGTGGGGCATCGGCGGGCCTGTACGGCAAGGCGGAGGGCATGAGGGTGTACGACAACCCGATCGCCAAGGGCGAGAGCGATGCCTCTCCCAGCCCTACGGTACGGCAACCGGATGCGCTGGCGCAGACGCTACAGCGCGTGGAGTCCCGCTCGAGGTCTGTTTCAAAGCTGCCGCCCATCCGAACCGCCAGTATGGGGCTGATACCGCCCATCGCCAGCCCGAGTGCAACCGGATCTCGGCCTGGATCGGCGAACGATCTAGGATCCATGACCCGCCTGCCCTCCATGCGGGCGGTGCTGCCCCCCATCAGCCGTACACCCTCTCGGCTGGCGGGCCCAGCCGGGTCCCAAGCAGGCCCAGCGGAGGGCGCCGGCGGCCAGCCGCCTGCGCCCCTCGAGACCGCCGGCGCTGCTCCGCAGCCGCCGCGGTCAGCGGCACCGGCGGGGTCCGCACAGCCCGGGCCCGTGGCGGAGGCGGCCGAAGCCGGCAGCCATGCTGATAGAGGCGACGCGGCGCTCTTGGCGGCGCAGGACTCTCCCCGCTCACGGCCCACGCTCGAGCGCCCTCCCGCCGATCGCTCGGCCTCCCAAGCGCACACGAGCGGCGGCAGCGCAGCAGCACCTCCAACCGCCGCCGGTGGCGGCCCGCACCAGGACAGTAGTACCGCCGCCGCTCCCGCCGCCGCCGCCGGCCCTGCCGACAGCAACGCCGCCCACTCCCCAACCAGCAGCCCGCCGCCCTCGCCTTCCGCAACAGCAGCGGCGGGGGTGGCGGCTGGGCAGCCGCCGCCACCGCCGCCGCAGCCGCAGCCGGTGGCGGTGGAGCGGTCCGGCTCGACCCGGGCCTTCCCAGAGGAGCTCCGGCGGGAGGTGTCCGTGCCCCGCATCCCGCGCGCCGCCTCCAGGGCCACCCTGCTCGGCTCGGGCGGCGCGGCCCCGCCCGGCGTGCTGATGCGCACGCTCAGCTCCTTCCGGGGCGGCGTCAAGGGAAGCGCCGTGGCGCCCAGCCCTGCACGTGCAGGCGCGGGCAGCAGCCCCCGTGGTGCGGGGGTCCAGCAGCAGACCGCTGCCGGTACGGCGACCAAGCGTACGGCGGGAGACCTGGATCTGGGTCTGGATCCGCCGCCGCCGCCGGGAGCTGAGAAGCCGCCGGACTGGCTTGACAAGATCCAGGGCAGGGCCCTGTTCATGTTTGGTGAGCACTTTTACGATACGGGCTGACCGGGCGGCAAGGCCTGAAGTGTGGGTGGAGCGCTGATGAGAGCAAGGCAAAGGCTGACACATACAGCAGTTGACACAAGGGAGGGCGGAGGCTCGAGAAGCAAACTTGCCGGGACAGGAAGGCCAACTGAGTGTTCCACGAAACCCTATTTTGCGCATGCTGTCTCTCCACCTGCCCGGCAGGCCCGGAGAGCAGGCTTCGCTTGTGGGCGGCCATGGTCGTGCACCACTCATGGTTCGACACAGTCATCCTCGTTGCCATTGGTGAGCTTGAGAGATCTACGGTTACGTCCGCCAGTCCGTCCGCCTGTCGATGGAGCCCACACAGCACCTAAGCGAAGCATGCGGCGGGGGCCACCGTCCCCTCCCCAACGAACCAGGAGGGTGCCAGGCAGGATGCAGATGGAAGGAGGCACGAAACACGCCTCCACGCCCCTCTCGCCTGGTCCCCTTCCCTTGCTCCCCCCCACCCGGTCCCACCTCCACCCCCACCCCCTACTCCCACCCCCAACGCCCGCCCGCCCGCAGCCGCCTCGTGCGTGTGCCTCGTCCTGGACAGCCCCAACCTTAAGCCCGGATCGCCCATGGCCCAGGCGCTGACCGTGCTGGACTACATCTTCACAGCGGTCTTCACGGTCGAGGCCGCGCTCAAGATCGTAACGTTCGGCTTTGCGTTCACGGGCGAGCACGCGTACATCCGCAACGGATGGAACATCCTGGACTTTGTGATCGTGCTGGTGGGCTACATCCTGATTGTGATCAACGCGATCGGCATCGACGGCTCCAACCTCAAGATGCTGCGTGTGCTGCGCGCGCTGCGCGCGCTCCGGCCGCTGCGCGCCGCGAGCAAGTTCGAGGGCCTGCGGCTCGTCGTGGGCACGCTGTTTGCGGTGAGCAGCGGGGCTTCAGTGAGTGGGGCTTCAATGAGTTACCAAAGGCCAAAGTGACAAGGTCGGCAGCCTGACGTACGGCAGATCACTCTACGACAATCTTTACCCGGCTCTCGCCTGCCTGGCGCCCAGGTCATTCCATCCATGGTCAACGTCGCGCTGGTGGTCATGCTCTTCTTCCTCCTCTTTGCAATCCTCTCGGTGAACCTCTTCAAGGGCAAGGTGCGTGCGCACGTGCGCCGGCGCACGTGTGCTACGTAGTGGCTTGGCGGGAGGGCTCGCCCGGGAAAGCCAACAAATAAAGTGTGTAGAGTGCTGGAGTGAGGGCGTGCAAGGCGCAAGGTAGCTTGTTGAGGCCCGCAAGCGGCCCGCTACGTACCTCGGGGGCAGCCAAGTAGGGACGGACGGATACCCCTCACGGCCTCAGTCTGCGCCTAAAGCGAAACAGCGCCAAGTAAGCGCGCTCGCTCGTCATTCACGTCAACTACCTGCCGTACCCTGCTACTGCCCCACGGCGTTTCGACCCACAGCTGTACAACTGCATCGACGCGGACAGCGGCGAGCGGTTGGACCCGGACTACGTACTGCCGCCGGGTGCCGTACTGACGCAGGCCTGGTGCGATCAGGGCATTGTCACCGTCACGGACAGCGCCTTCTACACGCCACAGAACATCAGCATGCCACCCTACAAAATCACCACTCAGTAAGCAGGGGCGGGGGCTCACGTTGAGGCGGGCTTTGGACGGAGCGGCTAGGCGCGGGCGGTGGGTGGCCGGCGGGCGGATGGCGCATGCTGGCGCGGCGGGGCCGGGCCCTCTCCATTGCTTCATTGCTGGCTAGTGCCTACAGTGCTTTACCCGACATGCATGGCCCCCACCAGGTGGATCAACCCAATTGCCAACTTCGATAACGTGGGGATAGCGATGCTGACCCTCTTCCAGGCGAGTAAAGGTTCGGGCCTTCCCAGGGCAGGGCAGAGTTGTCTGTCCAATAATGGGCTGAGCCCCCAGCGCCCCTCCTCCGTTCTGACCGCTCTTCGTATCAACTCTTCTTCCATAGGTCTCTACTCTGTCGCTGTGGGTGGACATCGCCTTCAGCGCGGTGCGTGTAACGAGACGGACTATGCGTGTCCACGGGCACATCCACGATCATACTAGACGCTTTGATTGAGAGCTCGCGAGGTATAGGTAGGTGCATGCGCATCCGATCATCTGCTTAACACGCTGGCCGCCGCATCCCATGGACAGGTGGACGCCACCAGGGTGGAGCAGCAGCCCGTGTGGAACCACAACCCGGTCTTCGTTCTGTACTTCATAGGTAGGTGTGTTGAGGTGAACCGGGCGGCCTGGTGCGGTTGTGGCTTAAGGGGGGACTAACGTTCCAAGTTCCATGGAACCGGCGGACTTGGAAGGAATTGTTGAATCCACCTTGCTTCCGGCTCCGCTCTTTGCAGTGGCCATTGTGATCTGCACCTTTTTCGTACTGAACCTCTTCATTGGCGTCACGCTTGACAAGGTGAGCAGCGGGGGGGTCAGCCCGCAGGCCATGGCTGCAATTTGCTTACCAGCTTCCGTATACCAGCACAGCTTTCCACCGTGCCATACCTTCTCTATATCACACGCACCCGCCCCGTCCCCCACGCCGTGCCCCGCGCAGTTCGCTGAGCTGCAAGAGGAGCAGAAGATGGGCGGGATCTTCCTCACACCGTCGCAGCAGACTTGGGTTGACACTCAGAAAAGCCTCCTGAAGGCAGACCCGGTAAGGCTGGGCCGGGTTTTCGTTACGAAATGCTGTGACTCCTTTACTGGGTGGAATCCCGGGTGGACTCACAGGCGAAATGTAGCGGGCAAAGCACGGCAGGGCAGCGCATAGACCTTCGCCAACCTACTAGTGCAACCCGCCCGCGCCCCAACCCATGCTGCCCGCGTTTACCACATCGATCTTCACCCTGAACCGTTTCTGTCCACCCTCAGCCTATGATGCCCCCGCCGCCGGAGAACCGCTTCCGCCGCTGGGCCCACAGCCTGATCACTTCCAGAGAGGGTAAGGCCCAGCGGGCAACAGGGATCGCAGCGGGGCGGGGGCACGCACGCACGGGGCGCGAGCCTGCCGCTTGCTGCCAATGCACGCATCCACCCTAACCGCACCTGTCCTCCCTGTCACCTGGTGTGGTGCAACCCCCGCTGCCCGCCCCATGCATGTACGACATTCGTACGGCAGCTGACTGGCTCATCATGGGCGCAATCCTGGTCAACGTCGTGTTCATGGCCATGGTACGGCACGGGGGGGTGCGGGTGCTGCACGTGCCAGGGGCATGATAGGCGGCGGCGGGGCACACAGGGCGAGGGCGGGGGGCAGGGCGAGGGCGGCGCTGGGCCGAAGGCGGGGGCCGCGATGTTCATGGCTCTGGCATGCTTGGCATGCTTGGCATGATAATTGGCGGGGGCGGGGTGCGCAAGGGGGGGGGGGCGGAGGGCAGGCCGTCGTACGTGTGGAACTGGAGGGCTGGCATGGCTGGCCGGGTCCGCACTCACCCGCCTCTCGCCTACCCCCGCCCAGGTCCACGTGGACATGAACGACACGTGGCAGGTGCGCTGTACTGCGGGCGTGCAGCAGCACACTTACCATGCATTATGTACGGACAAAGTACGGGCGATAGCCCTATCGATCGGGGCCCAACTAGCCCGCAACTCCAGCCCTCGGCCCGTCATGTCCTCCCCTCCCGCCCTCCGCGTTGCATTGCAGTACGTCATGTCGTACAGCAATCTGGTGTTTACGGCCATCTTCACGGTGGAGGCATCGCTCAAGCTAATAGCCTTTGGACCCCGTACCTACTTCAGAGATGCCTGGTGCGTTGGGTGGATGGAGTAGATGGAGCAGCAGAGGCCATCGCTGATGATAGGGGCAGGGGCCAGGGAGTTACCGGTAGTCGCCCCCACGTGCTGTTACACGTTCGGCCCGGTGTGGGTACGGCCTGCTGTGCATGGGGGGCGGGCGGGTGGGACGACTGGACCCCCCACATGAGCTGCAAGGCCCGAGCCTGGGCTCTGAGCATGCCTTTCCCCTCGCGCGCCGCACCCCTCCCCTCCCCGCAGGAACGCGTTTGACTTCTTCGTGACGCTCATCTCGGTGGCCTCGGTGGCCATGGACTTCTCGGACGCGCAGAGCCTGTCCTTCATGCCCGTGCTGCGCGTGCTGAGGGTGGTGCGCGTGCTGCGCCTCATTCGAGGGGTGAGCGCAGCATACTGCGCGGGTTAGGATGGTTGGTGTCACTTGAATAACCAGGCCGACGGGTCTTGTGGCCTTTGCAAAGTGCGCGCGGGGCAGGTGGAAGGGTGGGGATGGAGGGAGGGTTCGTGCAGCGTGGGCAGCATTGTGACCACGTTGCACCATCCTGCTGCATTTGGATGGGTTGCTTGGGCGCAGTCAGGCCCCTGGCCGTTGCGCCAACCCCGCGCGCGCACCCTTCCTCATCAGTACCCTTTGCCTACGTTGCATTACTCGTCCCTCAGACCTACCTCGTTACCCCCACCCCACCCCGGTCCCTTTGGCTCGTCCAGGCTAAAGGCATCCGCAAGCTTCTCCGCACGTTGCTGTATTCTCTGCCGGCGCTCGCCAACGTGGGGGGCGTCATGCTGCTCTTCTTCTTCATCTTCGCGGTGATCGGGTGCGTGGGTGCGTGGGAGCTGGCTCGTGCCACCGGCAGAGGGCATGCCGTGTCGAGGCATGGCGGCATGAAGCCCCGGGTTCCCTGGACTGGGTGCTGTGTCGTACACGTGCCAACCTCTGTGTTCCGCCTGCGCCTGCGCGAATCGATCCACAGTGTGTCCCTGTTTGCGGGCATCAAGTACGGCGAGGCGCTGGACTCCCACGCCAATTTCGACAGCTTCTTCAACGCAATGATGCTCCTGTTCAGGCAAGGGACCAGCACGGACAAGTAGAGTGTAGCCTATGGTTGTGTGCTGCTAGATAGGTGGTGTGCGTCAGGGCAGGCGGGGATGCGTGACGTCGGTTTGTGTACGAGCGACTCGACTAACCTGCACCTGCGACGCCCCCTACCCGTAAATGTGCCGACAGGATGATTACGGGGGAGTCCTGGTGAGCAGAGCAGGAGCTGGGCTTACGCATGGGTCCGCGGGCGTCCTGCTTCCGGCTGCTAAGACCAGCGCAGATACGGTTTTCAGGACACGGTTTCTTGCGTTTAGTTGATTGCCGTACATTGAATCCATCCGCAGGGACCAGATCATGCAGGACTGCATGATCACGAGCGACTGCATCCTCCTGACCCAGGACTACACGGTCACGGCCCCCGACGGCACCAACACCACCCTGACGGAGGGAGCCTGGTTCAGGTCAGCTGACAGGGGTGGTGATGCTTTGCCCGGCGGTCTGTGGCTGGACGGCTCAGTGCTTGGCGGCGTGTTTCCCACGCGCTACCGTGCTCACGCTCCTCACGCCCACCTCTGTTGCCTGCCTGATGATTCCCGCCTACCCGCGCAGCCCCGGCGCCTCGGAGCTCGAGGGCGTGCCCGCGGACATTCTAGACAACAAGTGCCCGCTCAGCCCGTTCGCCGCCGTCGTTTACTTCCCGCTCTTTGTGGTACGTCGAAACCTGCTGAGGCCTGGACCGCCGCCCGGACGCTCGGAAGCTTTGGCCTGTGCGTTGCGCGCTGCCGGACGACTTGCTGTAACCACGTTCCGGAATGCCACCTCAACCTCCCCCTATAAATAAAAGCATCCCACTTCCGTGCGCTGCGTTCCGCAACCGCTTGCGGCCCGCAGGTCCTCTGCACCTTTATCCTCTTGCAGCTGGTCATTGCCGTACTGCTGGAAAACCTCACCACAGTGAGTACGGATAGTTCGTTCGTACGCCGGTCTCCGGCGGGTGCAGTAGCGCTGCCGCCGCATGCGTTCGGCCGTACATGCGCAGTCCCTGGGGGCGGGGACATTTACGCCGCCGGGTGAAGGGAAGGAACTAGGGCAATTGTGCCCCCGCGCACCTTGTCACCCAGCGGGTCCCCCCACGCGAGACCAACCCTCCCCCTGACACCCCTTGGTCCTCTCCCGCCCCGCCCCGCCCCGCCCGGCCCGGCCCCGCCTCAAACTCCGCACCCCGCAGCATACCGCCCGCCCCACCCCGTATCTACGCCGTGCTCCAACTTCATCCGTCCCCCCGCCCCGCCTGCTGCCCCCCTGCCCCGCCCCGCCCCGCCCAGACGGAGGCCGACGCCGACCTCCCCGTCAGCCAGGCGGCGCTGGACTCGTTCGTGGAGGCCTGGGCGCACCACGACGGCTGCCGCAGCGGGCTGATGCACGCCCGGCACCTGCCCCAGGTGGTGATGCACACCCGGGCGCCGCTGGGGACCGCCGGCCGGCCCAGCAGCCTGGCGGACGCGCGTGCGCGCGTTCTGCGCATCGACATCCCCCTCTACAGCGGAAACATGGTGCGTACGTCGAGTGCAAGCCCTGATCTTCCAATCCTAGGCACGGTTTCGTTCCGGTTGCGCGCACAGCCATGATTATACTTGGCGCTTTGGGAGCCCGCGAGGTATAGGTGGGTGCATGCGCATCCGATCATCTGCTTAACACGCTGGCCGCCGCATCCCATGGACAGGTGTCCTTCATTGAAGTGCTGCATTCCTTGGCGGGGAGCGTGTGCGGTGCCGTACTGCCCAGTACGGCAGAGCAGCGCCTGTTCGACCAGCTGGCAACACGCTTGCCGGACAAGGTCTGTGGGGCGTGCGCACAGATAGGGGACGCGTGCCCAAGGCTTTGTTCCCCCGGAAACCCCCAGCCAATGCCGTATGCATCAAGCGCTCACTTCTGCTGCTGCACCCTCGACATCTGCAGGAGCCACTGAAGGACTACTCGGCGGCGCACTTCGTGGCGGCCGATGCCGTACGTGCTGCCGTACGCGGTTTCCTGCTGCGCCACCACCACCGCGCGGAGCTGGCCTTCCTGTCGCCCGCGGAGCGCCTCAACAGGCTGCGCTCCTCGGCCGGGGCGGCGGAGGAGCGACGGCACTTCCTCGAGGCCGGAGGCGCTGCGGGGTCGCTGCTTGACGCCCCGGTGGAAGCGGGGCAGCCCACCCGGGCGGCCGCCACCAGCGCCGGCGGCCGCGGCCGCAACGGCACGGGCAAGGGCAAGGCGAGCGGCAAGACAGGCGGCCGCGTGGGCCCCGCGGGGCGCAGAGCCGCCGGAGCCGAGGAAGCCTCTGGGGGGGCACCGGGCGGGGGGGAGCAGCTGAAGGAGCTGCTGCGCGCCAAGAGCGGGCTCATGGTCAACGGCATGCGGCTGGGGGACATCCGCGCCGCCCTGGCTTCCGGCAGCTTCCACACGCCCCCGCCGCCCACGCGCCTGGACGCCTCCCAGTCGGGGGCCCTCGCCAAGGGCGTGCGGGCGCTGAACCGCACGACTGGGCCTACGCTTGTGGCTGCGCCTGCGGCGGCCGGCGGCTCGTCAGCGCGGGCTGCTCCGGGCCGGGTAGCGTCCGGCCGCGCTCAGTCGCGGCTCGCAGCGGCGCCCCCCACCGAGAACCAGCAGCGGCCAGGGGTTGAACCGGCGGGTGGTGCAGGGCAGGCGCAGGCGCAGGGGAGCTCCTCAGAGCAGGCCGCCGCCGCGGCGGCTGTGGTGGCGGTCACGGCGGCGGAGGCGGCGGTGGCATCAGGGGGCGCGGCGGGGGCGGGTGCTCCGCGCCGGCCCGGGCAGCAGAGGCTGCCGTCGCGCAACCGCGTCGAGCCCCTGCCGCGACAGGCATCCGCCGCGTCCAACTCCAGGGACGCAAAATAAAGGCTGACGCGGCGAACGGTGGGATTACGGTGTTGACGCCATCTTGGCCTGAAGTCGGCCGTTCGCGAGGACACGGAGCACGGCAGCCGGCATGGTCCCCTGGGGGCGGGGTTTGGACGACAACGGGAATGGTTGAGCGGGAGCAAGGAGCCCAAAGCCACTCGCCGACGGCACTGCACCATGCATGCCCGCTGCATGATGCTTAAAGTATGCCGCCAGGGGTTTGGCGCGGTGCGACCAGGGCGAATCCCAGGGCATGCGTCGAGGTTTATATGGCATGTATGCAAGCTCTTCTTGCTTCTTTGATCAGGGCTTCCCATGTCTGACAGCTGCATGAGCCGGTTCGTTGCCGGGGGCCGTGCGCTGGGCCACAAGCTAGGACCGCACCGCATACAAGATCACACCAATGGCATACCGTGTTGAGACTGCTGCTAGCAGCGCTGAAGTGGCGGGGTTGCGCGGCACTGCATGCGGGTGCCCCGCGACTGGCAGGAGCAGAAGAGCCCTGAGGGGATAGGTGCTACTGACGTGCGCGCTACTAACCTAGTTTCAAGTACACAGCAGATGTTTTGTGTGGCTCGGAAGGCATGAAGGGTCTGGGGTCAGGGGGTGCCCCTGAAACTGGTTTCATGGCAATGCTTCTCTGCGGGCAGGTGGGATGCGTGCTGGGGGCAGGAGACGGACAGACAAGCATGGGCCACGCATGCGCTAGCAGCGAGGACCATAAACGCAGGGGCTGAGTAAGGGCCCCCTACCTACTAGGTAGTTTAGTAAACACCGATGTACGTGTAACACGCCCCTCACCCAGACTCCCGGCCCTTCGCCCCATGCCTGCACGTGCACGAGCGTCATGTGGCGTGCGTGTAAGCCGGTGCCCGCCAACTGCTATGTACGCAGGCGCTGCTTCGGGGCGTACTGCCTTGCAGTGCCATTCGCAAGACGGCCCGTGCGTACAGGGGAGGGCAGAAGGAACGAAGCAATGGATGCGCGCGCGCGGTGTTGCAAGCTCAACATAAGGGTGGCTGCCCGAAGGCCGGACCTATAGGGCTGAGCCCTGTGGCCCCCACAGGGAGTCCAATGTTAATCTTTGGCTCCGTGGAGCCCTCGACCCCCTTCACCACCAGGCCGCGCCCTGGAGGATAACTTCGCACAGTACGGGACTACGACACGTCGACACTCAAGCGTGTGACGGAGAGCTTGGGCCGGAGAGCTTCATGACACACCTGCACCTTGCAGCCGCTCATCAGGCATGCCTCCTCGCTTTCGCAGCACTGACTTGCCTGCAAACCAGCTCGGAGCTCGCAGCGAACCCCGAGGGGCAAATGCAGCCGCGGTGCTGCGGTCACAAATAACGAGGACAGCAGCAGCCCGCTTCTGTTGGGTGCACTGAAGCAGAGGGCAGGCCACCGCCAACCCGCTATGAGCGGTGAGGGCGCGTACGAGGCAAGTCCATCCGCCATTGGGGATGGACGTGACCCATGTCCGTACACAACCCAGCAGCCGACATAGCAAAACCCGCCAACCGGCTTCGTGCATACGTACAAGGGCACTATGGCAAGCTCCTAGCTAGGCGGGACAGCTAGGCAGGTGGGTAGCAAACCTACTGGTACCCGCGGATGGCTAAGCAAATCGTCATGTCCGCCCACGCACCAGACCGGTGGCATAGATAGAGCCAAGTAACCTCGCTCCGAATCCCCCCTATTTATCCTAGCACTGGTTGATTAGCCCAACGGCATGAAAAGCGCCAACCGCCGTGCGTGATGCGGTACACCAAATCAGTCATGAAACTCAATCCAAGCCAACGACGCCGAGCCTGCGGCCAGAGCCACATACATCCTTCCCGCCGTACACCAATCAACGTTAAGGTTCATGATAAGGTTCTAGCAACAGCGCGCGTAGTACACACCACTCCTCCCAAGCCCAGCAGCCTGTACGGCAGCTTGTGCAAGCAAGTATTCGGAGGGTTTGTGCAATCGGTACGAAATAGCAGCCAAGACAACAGCATGGAAAGTTTGCGCCCACGCCACAGAGACGAGGGGATTCCCACGGTTGACAACAGTAACAAGCGGGGGCGTGACTCACGGTAGGGAACAGTGGGGGCAGAGCCTTTCTGGGAAGCTCACTAGGATCACGAAGCCCAACTGCCCCTCCGGCTGACCCTCCATCGGTCTGCTGGTCATCAGTAACAACGTAACGAGCGGAGCCTCCAAGGAAGGCAGCTGTCCGAACGCCAAAACACCAGCCTTATGGCCTTATATCAAATTGATGAGTTTCATGGTAACTGACAAAGCGTTTAGGGGCTCAGTGCGTTGTCCGTGCGTGATGCCGCATGCGTTATAATTAGCTTCCCAATCCAGCCAGCTAGGATGCCGTTCGGCCCTTCATCCGCCCCGGACCAAGGCCACAAGCTCCCTCTCCTCGCACCCCCGCGCCCTACGGCCTGAGCAGGAACGTGCTCATGACGCCCTTGCCCTTGACCTCCACCCCCCCGGTGGGCTGCCAGGCCTCCCCCGGCGCCAGGTACCGGGTGGCCTGGGACACATGGATGGCCCCCGCCTCCCCCGTGCTCTCCTGCGTGGGGCGGGAAGAAGAGGAGGAGGGGAGGGGCAGATGGTCAGAAGGGCAGTCGAGGAGAAGGAGGCACTCGGCAGCACGGCATGTCGTACATGTATCGGTACCGTATGTACGGCAGCAACAAGTACGACACCCACGCACCATGCGGCTGGCCGTGTTCATGGTGTCGCCGAAGAGGCAGAAGCGGGGCATGCGGGTGCCCACCACGCCGCTCATGGCGGGGCCGCTGTGGATGCCCACGCGCAGGCGCACCGGCTCGCCCGTGGTGGGCAGGCGCACGGCGGAAGCGGCGCGGAGCAGCGCCTGGGGCCGGGGGGAGGGAGGCGGTTGCGGGGTATGATAGGAGCGCCGGTGACGCCTCGACAGATGTTTGCTCCTTGACAGGCGACGGAGCCCGGGCCCATCAGGCGCATGTCACAGCAGGCCGCGCTTCGCCCCTGCAGCCCCCCACCCCTCCCACACACGCACCTTGGCGAACTGCACGGTGCGGTGCGCGTGCGGCGGGTCCACGTCGTCCGACCGCACCGTCACCGCTCCGGTCTCCTCGTCCACCCGCATCAGCCCACCCGCCGCCACGTAGCAGTCACCGATAGTCTCCACCTGTTACGGCGGGCGAGGGAAGCGGGAATTGAAGCCGCGGCGGGCCAGTTGCGGGCAGGGCAGGGCGTTCAGTTGTGGGTGACCCACGGCAACGCCTCCCAGCCAGCCAGCCTTGGCTATCCCGTAAGGGCTATATACGGCACCGCACCGCGCCGCACCGCACCTTGTACACGCCGTACTGGTCGAGCAGTCCGTCCAGGCGCGTGAAGAGGTCGTTGAGGAACGCCATGACGGACATGGGGGGCACGGCCTTGCACATGGGCGTGAAGCCCTGAGGGTGGGGCGGTGGGGGGCCAGCGGGGGCAGCAGCAGTGACGACCGGCCCTTCGAGCTTGAAGTGCACCAGGCTCTGCCTTTCCCGCAACGCACACAGAGCTCCCAACGCACGGTCCCGCCCGCACGGCGGCCCCCGCCCGCACCTGGATGTCACAGAAGAGCACCGTCAGGGCCTTGTGGGAGGTGGCCAGGTGCAGAAATGTGTCCCCGCGGATGGTGGGAAGCCGGGCGGCGCTGGGCGGGCCGCGGTCCTGTAGGCCAGCCCCACACGGGGGGCCGTCAGGCGCCCCCGCCTCCAACCAGGCCGCCGTACCCTCGCCCTCGCCCGG
This sequence comes from Edaphochlamys debaryana, assembly GCA_016858145.1. Lineage (NCBI taxonomy): Eukaryota > Viridiplantae > Chlorophyta > Chlorophyceae > Chlamydomonadales > Edaphochlamys > Edaphochlamys debaryana. Next base: position 227,162 of record JAEHOE010000011.1, read on the forward strand.
GCAGCCCGGGCCCTCGCCCTGCCCCTGGACCTGCTGCCCCAGGCCCTCGGCCCCCGCATCCTCCTCGTGCTCGGCGCCCTCCGAAGCCACTGCTGCGGCTGCGATGTGTTGGATGACGTGGTGGGGGAAGATGTTCTCAAGCAGCGTGTGCTCCGCCTCCACCTGCGGGGGGAGGCCGGACGGACGGAGATAGGTAGGGCCACGATGGAAGGCTGGTGGGACAGGTGGGCAAGCAAGGGACCAGGACCCCGGACGGTGCCCGCGGAAAGCTCATGCAGTGCCCCAGGGCCAGTGGGGCCACCCGTGCGACCCACCACGCGAGCCAACTGCCGCTCGGCCCAGATGCGGGCGGTCACATCGTTCTGAGGCGAAAGGGCACAGAAGGGAGGCGGGTCAGAAGGTGAAGAGGCACGAGACCGAGTGGAACAGAGATTGTTTGCGGAGGTGCGGCATCTACCTCACATCACTTCGCTCCCTCCCCCCCGCCCCCTCACCTGCACCACCAGTACCACGCTCTGCCCCAACACGGGGTGCACGAACCGCGTCAGCGACACCTCGTGCCACTGCGGCTCCGACTGCAGCGGCTCGTACGGCACCTCGTACGGCACCTCCTCGAAACCAACCGCCGAGCCGCCACCCGACCGCGGGACGTCGGGCCCAGCGGTGGCGGCGAGGGCGGTGGAGGCGGCGGGGGCAGGGGCGTAGCCGCTCGACGAGCCGTTGGACCGCCGACCAAGGGAGTCGTGAGGTGTGCGTCGGGCGGCGGCGGCGGCTGCCAGCAGGCCAGTCACGGCTGGGCCGTGGACCAGGGAGCGTGGGGTAGCCCCAGCCCTGGGCGAATGGGCGTTGGGGCTGGTGTATAGTGACGGCGGCGCAGGCGGCGGCGGCGGGGCAGCCGGCGGCCACAGCGGCAGCTGCGGCAGCATCTCCTCTCCTGCCGCCGACCTCACTGAGGGGAACGGCACTGACGGGAGTGCGCCTGTCGGCGGCGCGGGCGACTGATGAGCCGGCGCCAGGAGGACGGGCGACCCGGGCTGCAGCCGCCTGGGCTCTCTCGCCTGCGCCGCCGGGTCCAGGTCGACGCGCAGGAGCACACCCGTGCCGCCCTGGCCCCGGTCGGCCCCCAAGCTGGTCGTGGAGGCGGAGGCCGCCCCCGTGCTGTGGTCAGAGAGCTGACGGCTGCGGCGCCGGCCGTCGCTGCCCTCCGCGGCCCCGGCGGCCAGGCAGGAGGCGGTGCCGCCCGCGGACCGGCCGTTGGTGGCGGTTAGGCGGGGCAGCAGCGCCAGGGAGGGCAGCGTGGTGGCGGTGTCCAGGGCATTAGTCATGGAGGCGTTGGCGGCGGCGGCGTGGGCGTGGGAGGAGATGAGGTCGTCCCCGGGCCCGGTGGAGCCAAGCATCAGGGTCCAGGCGGGGCGAGGCCGGCCGTCATCCATGTTGAGCGTTATGCTGCTCAGCAGGTCGGACATGTGGCCCGTGGGCGGCGCGGTGCTAGATCGGGCCGACTGGCACGAGGCTGCCGCCGCCGCGGCAGCAGCAGCAGCGGCAGCGGCAGCAGCGTCGTCGGCGGCTCCGGGGGGCATGGCGGTGGCGAGAGACGGGTCCTGGGGGCTCGACTGGGCGGGGTTAGTGCTCGACTGGGATGACTGACTCGCAGCTGCCTCCACCGCAGCAGCAGCGGCTGCCGACGCCGCCACAGCCGCAGCAGTGTGAGCGTCGGCGGGGCCGGCAGGTGAGGCGGAGGCCGCGCCGAGGGACGCGTCGTTTGGGCTCCCGGCATCGGCGTGGACTGGGGCAGCCGCGCGCGGTGAGCTGGGGACAGAGCTGTGCGTGTTCCCGCTGGCGCTTGGTGCCGTCCGCTTGACCGCGGACGGGACGACCGGCGCTGGCAAGCCGGGCGGCTTGACGGGCACCATCACATCGGGCGCAGAGAGGACCTGGAAGACGCAGGCGCCCGCAGCGGCGGCCGTCGTGCCGGAGCCGTGGCGGCGGCTGTCGGCGGCTGGTGCAGTGCTGAGAGCGCCGCCGTCCCCGTACACAAACGCATCGCCCTCGCCCTCCCCCGACCCCGGCGCTCTGCCGCCTGCTGTGCTGCTGTGCGCGTGGGCCCCCGACATTCCGGCCTGGGTGGAGAAGAGCGCAGTGGCCAAGGTCGAGAAGGGGCTGCGCGAAGCGCCTGCGGTCGTCAGCATCAGGAGGTGCGCGCCAGAGGAAGACATGTCCGCGCCACTGGCCGTGTCGACGGCTGGGTGGGCGAAGCTGCTGCCGGCGCCGGTGCCGCGGCTGTCGAGGACGGACGCAAAGTGGGGCACGAGCGGCGCCACCTGACTGCCCGAGTGCTGCGCTGGGTGGGCCACGTCGCCGCTGAAGAGGAGCGTGTCCGACACGGTCGTGGCACTCGTCAGCCGCTGCGCGCCGGTCTCTGTGTTAGCGGCAGAGGGGCGGCTCCCGCTGGGCCCTGCCAGGGCTTGGAAGACGCTGGCGACGTTGGCGACGTTGGCGACACTGGAGGTGGCGGGGCGTGGGAGCGACTGGAGCAGGACGTCGTCCTCCAGGGAACCGGAGGCTATGGTCATGTCGCCACCCGATGCGGGCATGGACTGGCGGATCCATTGAGGGTGGCTGCTCGTCCAGGCCGCTGGGGCTTCCAGCTGTCGTGGGAGCGCAGAGGGCGCGCGCCGGGAAGCCACGGTAGCCTGCGGCGGTGGATGGGCAGAGCAAGATAAGAGACGCATGCATATCTGCAGGCATAATTTGACGTGGACCACTCCTAAGCCCCTGGGCCCCTCACTGCGCAAGGTGAAGGTACTTCTCCGCCACCCACCAGCGTGATGCCGAGCAGCCGCGTCATCGCTCCAGAGCCGCCGGGCGTCGACGACAAGCCCCCGCCGCCGGTCCCGCCTGCAACCCCGCCGCCCCACAGCGAGCTCGTGGACCCGAGTGGGCCCGGACCGGCCCTGGGCAGGCTGCTTGCTGACGTGTCGCCCGTGGCTGAGTCAACCGCGCGGGCCTCGGACACGGGCGACGTAATGCCGCCTAGCACCCGGCTGTCACTGCCCGTGCCCGTGCCCGACCGCAGGGGCTCGGGCTGGTCGGGTGGGTGGAGCACGATGCTGTCAAAGGGGACAGTGTGCTGGGTGCTCGGGTGCGAGCCAGTCGCCTGCATGCCCACGGCTCCGCTGCTGTTCCCGGTGCGGTGGGTGACGCCGTACGACAACGGCGAGGGCACCGCCCCAGAGTCCGAGTCATGCCCTGCCACCAGGAGGACCCCGGCGATGGAAGCTCGTGAGGTCGGGCGGAGGCCGGGCCTCTGGTGGAGGAGGCTTGTCGCAATCTGCACGTCCCCGCCGGAGCGCATACCGGGGCCGCTGCCTCCGCAGCCGACCATGCCACCGCCACCCCCACCATCACCGCCGCTCAGGGCGAGGTCCCCGCTGCTGCCTCGGGCCTGAGGGGCGGGGCCGTGCGTACGGGGCAGAGCGCAATCAAGGGTGGGATCGACTGAGCGTATGAGGGCTAAAGAGCCAGGCTGGCGTCAGCAAACAGCTTTGGAAGCTACGGGTCCGCACATGCCTCCCCCACTCAGCCCCTGAGGCCTCATTAGCTAGGCTGGGGTCAGTGAACAGGTAAGCAGCTGCTGGACCTGGACCACCCCTGAAAACGCACCCACCTTCCCAAAGTAGAGCGTGCTGGTGCTGTACCCCCGCGGCGGCGGGCGGCGCAGGGGCGCCTGCCGCGCCTGCGGGCTGCGCAGGAGGGTGGACCATGCGCTGGTCTGCAGCCCCGTCAGCAGCTGCCGCTGCTGCTGCGCGTGGGAGCGGGGGGAGTGGGAGGGCGGCTGCGAGCGGCCGAGGCTGGAGGGCGAGGCCTGGGAGTGGGCCCGGCCCTGGAAGGCGCGGCCCTGGGACAGCTGGCGTGCGGGGTTGAGCAGCCCGCCGGGCACCGGTATGGGGCTCGTGCCGCCAAGCAGCAGGGCGCCCACGCCTCCCGTCAAGGGGCCGCCGCCGGGGGTGCTGCCGCGTGGGGCGAGGAGAGTGACCGAGGCGGAGCGAGGCGCGGCCTCGAGGATGGCGGCCGCTGCGACAAGGCTGCCGGCCGGCTTGTCGCTGACAAGCTGTCCGCTGCGGCTGGGGCGCAGGCTGCGGCCTGACCGGGAGCTCCTCGCGCCCAGGAGCTGCGGCTTGGATGGATTGGGGCCGAGCAGGGACGACGCCGCGGCAGCGAGGGAGGAGGTGCTGGCGAGCTGCGTCGTCGCCGTGCGGGGAGCGCCGGAGAACTGGGAGGGGCTGGAGCTGCCGGCGTCGCGCGGGATCCCGGGGGAGGAGACGCGGCGCGGGCCGCAAGAGCTCTGGGCTGACAGGTGGTGGGAGCTGCTGCTTGCCAGGGCGGTGGGGGCGGCGGCGCCGTTGTCTGACAGCCGAGCGTCACACAGGACGCCCGAGCTGGCGCCGCAGCCGGCCGTGTCGGCATCAGCAGGTGATAAGGCTGTAGCGGCAGCAGCCCCGCCCGGAGTCTGCAGCTGCAGGCCGGCGCCACTGAAGCCTTGAGCCTATGAAGAGGGGACAGTGTTCGGGGCCTGAGTGAGTCAGCCTGGCATTAGATAGCCATCTAGGCCATCGCCCGGTTGCCTGGATCGTCAAGACTCTGCTAGGTGAGTGCACACCTGTGGCGGCTGGTCGGGGTGTTCAGCGGATCCCACGGTAGCGTGCAGGAGGGAGTTGTCGAACCCCAGCGTCCGCGGTGGCGGCACGCGCAGCAGACCTGTGGGCGAGGCGGGAAACACCAGCGGTGTTGATATGGCTCGGGAGGGGACAGAGGCGGGGGGCGGGGGCTGGCCCCTGGGGCTACGAGGGCCTCGTATGGACCTCCCCCTCCCCCACGCACCCACCTCTCCAGCTGGCAGCTGTGGCCAGGGCGTCCTCCGCCTCCCTCTGCGCGCCCTCGTCCGCAAGCACAAATAGCACGTCCCGCCAGAAGTCGGCGACCCCCTCACTCGTGCCGACCAGCCTGCCATGCTCGGCGATGCTCGCAGGGTTCTGCAAGAGCACCAGCGACCCCTCCCCAATCAGGGTCACGGGAAAGGGGAGGTGCTCGAGTATGGCCAACACAGCCAGGGCCGATGGAGCGGCGGGCGAGCCAGGTGCCAGCGCCGATGGCGCGGTTTCAGGTGCACGCGCCGTTTCCTGCGCGCCGTAGCTTCTGCTGACATCCACCTCGGCATCAGCGCCCCCCTGATGCGCATGCTTGCGCCGCCCTGCGCACGCAAGACGAGTCCAAGTGCATCACTTACGCCGCGCGCTGACCAACCCTTCGCAGCATCCACCCTCTTGTGCGTTTGCCTGGCGCGCATCGCTATGGACTCACGCTTGCTGGCCTTTGTCGGTAGGAGCCTGTCAAAGGGAAAGCAGGCGAGCCAGCGCATACCGCGCGTTGTGGTTCAAGGCTTGGCAACCTACTCAGCAATCGTTACAGGCGCGCTGGTCCCGTCCAGAGCCCGCGGCGTCCGAGTCGCTGCGACAAAACCGAAAGCTGGACTCGGAGCGCTCGGGCGAGGCAGCACATGTCGCAGGGACGGCTACAAACTAAGCAGCAGTATTGAGCAAGCGCGCAGGTTCATTGCGCTGCGACTGCATGTAGTGCCTCAGTGCGGCACGTCTTCCCCCCGTCTTCAGGGGCTGGCCACCCACGTCCCAACCGCCCGCCGCACGCCTCGAGCGCCCCGCCGCCACCGCAGCCGCCTTCGGCGCGGCCCATGCGAGCCCGCGGCCTCACAGCGACCCCTACATGCCCCAACTGCCACCACCGCTGCCGCCGGCTGTGTGGGCGGGGAGCGTGGTGCTGGCGGTGGGACCAGCAGGGCTGCGGCCGGCTGCGGCGACGCAGCGTGAGTCAGTGCGGTACGTCTTCCCCCAGTCTTCCCCGCAACCTCTCGCTCCCATGCCGCCAGGGCCGAGCTCATTGCAAAATGCACGCAGAACTGCGGCGCCCGAACGACATCGCCTCGTCAGTCCTACAGCCCGCCACAGCACTTTTGGTGACAGCATGACGCATGACTACCCACGCACGATCGTATGAGCGTGTTCTTCTCTACGCTCCCTGCGCGCGGCTGCTTTGCGCGTTGGGATGCAGGCCCGGCTGGATGCGGCTGCGATGCACAGCGACAGGGGCCTGGGGCCTGGGGCCTGCGTGCGCTACTGCTGCGGTACATTTGCGGAGTTGGGGACCAAAGGGTCACTTGATCGGTGCAACTTCCCAGCTCCCCAGCATGCCACAGCAGCATGCCAGACCAACGACAGCAGGCTGCTCGACGTAAGGTTGGGACGTGGGAGTGGCAGCTGGCCACTCCTGGCCCTGCCAGCGGGCCTAGGGGCGCTTCGTGGCGGCCCTGGGGCGGCTCTTGGCCATGCTTGCCCCTTGTCAACTCCTCACGCAGGTGCACGCTCAGGCGCGGGGATAAGGGTTCCTCACGCACCCCTGGGCGAAAGCATCCGAGATGAGGTTGATCTGCAAGCGTCCCAGGCCCTTGCCAGCCTGCGCTTGCTTTTCCCCTTCGCTTGTGACTGAGAGCAGGGAAACTGAAGCTGAAGCTGGACGGTGTGAGTAAGCATGCTTTGACCGCTGGCGCTTGTAGGGGTGTGGCCCCTGGGGCCTGGGTGCTTGCACCAGGACCCATGGGAACAGGGGAGACTGGACGCGTTGGTTGAGGATGGAGGCTGGTCGCGGTGGGTGGAGGATGGTCGCGGAAACAAAACACATCCCCACGTCGACCAGCGACATAGTGTTGCGACAATTTCTCCCTGTGCGGATCTGAGTTGCCAAGGATTGATTGGCAACAGCGGTCTTGGTCTGAGCTTGAGCGGTGCCGCTTGAGCATACACACGCGCCGTCGTACCGCACTGACTCACGCCGAGTTGACGCGCGAGTTGCTCCATTCTAGGAGTGGCTGATGTACTTGAAGATACCAAGCTTCTGTCCTGGCTAGAGAAATTTCAGTATCATAGCGTTTACGGCGCTGCCCAAATTTGGGCACCAGTTGTTTGGCTCGACGCGCCTCCGCCCTCCCCTTCCGGCACACAATCACACGCGGTACTGTTTCTCGTGTTGCTCATAGCTAGCTGGCACTTGAATACTGCCAGCCTGCGCCATGACTCACGCGGGCGCCACTGAACGCGCTGACCACAAAAACCGCCAAGAGCTATGACGTTTAGGCCCTCTACGTAGCCCGTATGCAGCCTGGAGCTCCAGCGTCCGCTGAGGGCGCGAAGACGCGGCAGCCGTTTCAGGACGGAGGCTCCGCTCTCGCCCAGCCTTCCTGTTGAGATTCCCAGCTGCACGCTTGGCAGAAGCCACGCTCCTGCCTGCGCAAGACACCGCGGGACAACAGTATCGTCCTCATCATGATGCTCGGCTCCAGCGACCCGGCTGGCGTCAACAAGACGCCGTTTGCTTTTAATGGCGCGCCCCTGACGTACCTAAGCCACAGTCGGTACATCAGCAAGCACCTGGGGTACACCCCGCCTGGCCTTGTCGCAGGCGGGGTCGCGGTCGCAGCCGATGTCAGCCCCCCTCCAAGCCGAATGTGGTGGACGGCGCCAGTGCTACTGCCCGCACCGTCTGCCATATCCAGCGGCACAGCAGTCGCACCACTCAGCCTCGCTACGGGGAGGATGGGCAGCGGGCTTGGCGAGCCCAGCCTGACGATGATGGATTTGGATTCAGCCCCCGATTCCCCTTCTTTCCGGGGGTACCTTGGCGGGGGCGGCGTGAGCGGCTGCTACGCCTTCCGTTGTGGCACGCCCACTGCCGCCACGGCTGGAGCCCCGGCCCTAGCTTCTGCAGCAGCGACACCAGGCGCACAGGAGCAACACCGGGCAGCGGGTGGCGTGCCGGTAGGACCTGGTCCCCAGCCCGCGGCCCCCCCCTTCAGGGGCTGGCTACCCACGTCCCAACCGCCCGCCGCACGCCCCGAGCGCCCCGCCGCCACCGCAGCCGCCTTCGGCGCGGCCCATGCGAGCCCGCGGCCTCACAGCGACCCCTACATGCCCCAACCGCCACCACCGCTGCCGCCGGCTGTGTGGGCGGGGAGCGTGGTGCTGGCGGTGGGACCAGCAGGGCTGCGGCCGGCTGCGGCGACGGCAGCAGCGCCTGACCCCATGGCGCCGGGGCCGCCGCCGCTCGTGCTGCCGGGGCCGCCGGGGCCCCATCCGCCGCCGCCGCTCAATCCCTACGGATCGGGGGACCTGCTCATGTCCCAGGAGGCGCAGCGGGAGCTGCAGGACGCCCCTGTGCGGGAGCAGCTGCTGGCGGAGATCGAGGCACTGCCCTGGCCCCGGGGCACGTGGACCGACGGAGCCGCACTGTTGGCCCGGGCCAGCGCTCCGGAGCTGGGCCCGGCCTCTCAGCACCACCCATCCGCCCCTCACTCCCTCGGCGCGCTGCATCACCCAGGCATGAGCCAGAGCAGCTCCGATGGGGCCCTGAGCCTCTGCGTCAAGTGCGGTGAGTACGACAGCAGCGCGCTGACGTCAGGCCCCGAAGGCGCCAGCCCGGCCTCCCCCGTCAGCCCCGTCGCCGCCGCCGCCGTGCGCCGCAGCTGTACGGCACCCGAGGCCGGTGCGCTGGCGACGGCCGGTGCCGCGTGCGCCGTCCTTGCCCGAGCTGCACCGTCCAAGCGGACGCTGTGCTCAGCCGAAGGGGAACGTTGGGGCACGAAGGGGCAGCCGGGCTCACCCATGGAGGCCGCGGAAGGGGCGCGCAGCGGCACGCAAGGACCGCAGCAGTCAGCCGCAGGGCCGGGGCCGGCATGCGCGGGGCCCAGGGGCGAGGCGTGTCAGGTGGCGCGTGATGAGGCGGCGCAAGAGGGGCAGCGGGAGAGCGGCTGCATCCCCCCTGAGCCCGTCAGCCCCAGAGCTGTCTCACAGCCGGGCCCCCCCGCCGTTGCGGGCGGCGCTACGGCAAGCATTGCCAGCGGCGCTGCTGCGGCCAGCGGCAGAGAGCGCAGGGGGCGTGTCAGCAGCAGCAAAGGCGGGGCTGCAGAGGGCAGCGTGAGCGCAGTGACCGCCGGCTGTGGGCAGGGGCAGTCCGCACATGCAGGTCCTGCCACGTCGGCTAGCGGGAGCGGCACAGCAGCCGGGGGCAGGCGTGGCGCTACGGAAGGCGGCGAGGCCGGCACGGACCTGCAGGCGCTGGCGCGCGTGTTTGACCTGAAGGCCGAGGACGCGGCGCGCGCCCTGGGCCTGACGCCCAACGAGCTGAAGCGCAGGTGCCGGGCGATGGGCATCCAGCGCTGGCCGCAGAGGAAGCTCATGTCCCTGCGGCGCATCGCGGAGGCGGCGCAGGCGGACGGCGCGCTGCCGGCCGAGGAGCGGCAGGCAAGTAATCAATGGGAGAGCGTTCGGGCAGTCTGGGAACGGTTACCTCAGTTTCAAGGGGCCATACACCACCGACCTGGTCTGGTATTGGTCTCCTGGGTTGTGAGAGGCCACACACGATGGACGTGGCCTGCCCGGCGATCCCTGGCTGCCTGCGCCGCCTTGCAAATCGTACCCGCCACCGCCCCGTCCCGTGCCTCTCCCTCACCTCCTCTTCCCGCCTCCCCCCTGCCCTTAACCCCCTCCGCCCCCCAGGCGGTCCTGGGCCGTGTGGCGGCCAACCGGGCAGCCATCCTGGCGGACCCCGACGCCCCGCTGCACCCCGCTCTCACCGCACTGCGACAGGCGCAGTACAAGCAGGTGCGGGGCGACGCGGGGCTACGCGGGGGCAGCGGGCTTGAGTGGGCCCGTGCTTCGACTCTGCTGTTGATTGGCCACACACGGGCAGGCGCCATGCTCAGACTGTGCTTTGCGGTCTGCGGAGCATGCAGGGAGCTACAAGGGGCCGGTCTGCACCTTGGTAGCGTGCCCTGCCCGGACCGCTCCCAACAACCCTCAACCCCGCTCCCAACAACCCTTACCCCCGCTCCCACTTTACACCAGCCACGGCTGCGCCCGCGCACCCGCTGAGCACCTGTCATGCTGTACTTGCCTCCGCTGCCTCGCTCCCACAGGAATTTGAGGTTCGACGGGCTGGAGGCGGCGGCGGCGGCGGTGGCGGCAGGGGTCGGCCGCTGGAGCCCATGGACGAGGACGGATGAGGCGGGGGGCGCATGCAAGGATCAAAGGTGCACGTGCAAATGCAAGGTGCAGTTGGCTGTGTTGACGGCGAAGGGTGCCGACGCCATGTTGTCTGACTACGAGCGAATGACCAGGAGTGTGTTGAAGTGATTGGACGAGCGAATGAGAAAGGGCGACAAGGCATCGGCAGGGTTTGCTGCCTGGTTATACACACGACAGGGGTTGCACAGGGGAGCCATCCTGAAGATCAGGCTGGATTGTGCATACGCATGCAAAGGCTCTTCATGCCATACCGGTAACCATACCCTGAAACCGCTCAAGAAACGCAACTGCCGCTTGTCCTCTGGTCTGCAAGGCAATCACCGGTAGCTTGGGGATTACTGTGTACACTTCGGTGTGCCCTTTCGGGGCGGCAAAACTGGCACGGGGTTGCGTGCGTGGGTTAAGGAGGGCGGGTGTGTCAGACCCGCATTATGGGCGTGCTGGCTTGATTGGGCACGGTTCGGTCAGGCGACGCGGCGGCGGCGGCGGGACCAAGCGAGTCACCCTCTTAGCTGTGGATGTTGTTGTTGACGTACCTGACATGCGCTCGCTCATTTCTTTTGCGGGGTGCGGCGGGGGGTGTACATGGCGGCTCGATGGCTGCGTGTGGGTGTCAATGGGGAATAGATTACTACCTTATTGGCGTGCGTGCTTGTTTTCCTCACGCACGGGTCTGTCGTGTCACTATTGGCGCTTGCCGTCCGCAGTGACGGGGTAAGCTCAGCTAAGGCTGAGCCCGCGGGCCGGTCAGCGAGTCACCCTGGGGAGCTTACTATGCTTCCCCCAAGCGCATGATTGGCGCTAGGAAGGCAGGCTGAGTCTGCCCATGAGCGCATTACGGTAGTCCAGCACGCACGTGTTGGAGTAGGGCCGTATGTCTCTTGCGAGGGCAAGGCAGCGGTGGGTTGTAGGGCGTGGGTGTGTGGGGCGCCACACAGACAAAACTCATAGCCGGCACATTATTGCACAAATGCGGTGCTAGAAACGCCCAAGCCATGATGCGCATCAAGTGGGTGCGTGGAAGTTGGAGTGTCCCCCTCCCTGTGATGCATCTTGTTTGCATGTGTACGGCAGCAGGCATGCACGTAGAGCACGCTGCACTCGTGAAAGCGGTACACGGAGGGGTGGTGATGCCACCCAGGTCCCTCAACACATACGTTTTGCGGGTCGCGGTGGGCGGCGGGGTTGATGTTCGTGCTTGGCTGGTCTGCAGCATTCTTATGACTGTGATGCTCTCCCCTCCTATCACGTAGCCTTCGGTGGGGGTGTGAACTGTGAAGGTGGCACGCCCAGTATGTGGCATTCTTATGACTGTGATGTCCTTTGTTGGTCTGCAGCATCCCTATGACTGTAATGGCTTGCCCCTTCATGCAACATCAATGGGACAGCACTGCGCTGCTGGCAGCAGAGAGCAGACAGCGCCGCCGTGTTGGGCTCGGCTCAGGTGCTGTCTGTCACAGGACTCCGCAGCTCCACTCAGTTCCCGGGCCATCCCCCGTCGCCCACTGAGACCCTGCGCCAGAGGTTGGTCGCGGTCTGCGTGGCAGCTGGCTGCAGCGCAGGATGCGATGGTTACAGCAGGAACCACCTCCAGAAGGCGAGGGGTTGAGCGAGAGCGCCAGCTACTGGGTGTGCCTCCTGCACACCAAAACCCACGGCTACGTGGCAGACGTTTGGTTGTGGTCGCCATCACGTTGCAAGGGCCGGGCCCGTAGAAGTGCAGCGGCCGCCAACAGGACCCAGAGCAGGGGTGACCCAGAGCCCAGGCAGGCAGGCAGACATACAGCCGCTACAGGCTCTCTGGGGAGAGTGCTGTACGGGGGTCGGGGGATTGCAGTACGGGAGTGCGGGGGAGCGCTGAGGAAAGAGGACCCTGGCCCTGGACACATGTGGCAGATGCGGCCGTGTCACGCATGATGCAGCAAAGCATCGCGCATTGGAGCTTGAAAGTCGTTGAAGGTGCGGAGACCATGACGGTGCCACTGTCAACCTTAGGCAGAAGGCCCCGCGTCAAAGGCTGGTGCTTGGGCAGCCGCCGCTGCGGGCCCCTCCGCTCACACTTCCAAGCCGGATGCAATCCCCTCGCTGCCTGCAGAAGCGCAAGGGCCTCTTCTTCTCTGCTGCCTGCCGTCGTGGCCGCATATGGCGGGACACGCTGGGCGGGATTGTGGGATGCAGCTGTGTCAAGAATGCAAAATCTTTACAAGAAAAACCCCGGCATGAGGGGGTACTAGAGGGGTGGAGACCGTCGATTGCGCGACTCCAGCGCATGCAGCCTTGGCCCCTTACCTAAGTCTAATCCTGACGCAGAGGAAGAATAGAATAGCTCGAGAAAGAGTTTGTTCGTTGACGTACGCACGGCGAGGGAATCGCCACTAGCCATGCACTGTCACCCACGGTCAAGGTGAATAGCGTTGGGTCCTCTCAGCAACAGCAACCAATTACCACGCGCAAGAACACACACTTTGTCGGCCTACCTACGAGTCCAGTCTGTCCTGCAGTCGTATCTACCTATGCCCCCATGGGTTGAATCAAACATACATGGTCTTTATCTACTGCGTCGACCCCGGCGAAAACAGGCCGATGAGGTGACCCCCTGTCCCGCCGTCAGCACTGAGTCTGGGCCGACATGCGTTGCCGCCTAAACCACAGCACTATCCCAACCCCCATCAAGCCGTTGAATGCATGCGGCCGCCAGGCCAAGAGGGCAGGCCCGAGTCGCCTCACGCACGTGAGCTCAGGCCGCTCGCACTGTTCTCCGCCAGGATCATGGCCAGGTGCTTGCTCACCACCGACAGCGGCAGAGGGCTGACGCGCGATACCCCGAGGAACTTGCTGTGGCTGTACTTGTCGTACAGGGCCGTCAGCTCGCCCCCCTGCGCGCGTGAGTTGACCTGGATGTGCAGCTCGGCCAGCGCCTCCACGCAGTCCGCGATCTGGGCCGGCGTGTAGTACGAGTAGTGCTCCAGGTTGGGGGACCAGGGTTCCCGCGCCAAGATCAGGTTGGCCAGGTACACCGACGCGGCCGCGATCTCGCTTGGCAGGAAGGTCAGCATGGACGCCTCCATAAGCGAAATCTCCGTGAGGTAGTTGGAGACGAAGTGCAGCTGGTCGTCGGGGTTGCAGACCTAGGCGGAAGGGCAGGGCGGTAAGAAGGAAGCAAGTCAGGAACAGGGTTGAAGGTGGGCTGGCGAAGGGAGGGCTGGTGACCGCATAACTTTCAGGCACCCTTGCGGCGTGGCCCGTCATGCCCAAAACAACCTCACCTGCAACAGCCGTCGCAGGAAGGTCTTGGCGGTGGGTACGGTGAGCTCGTACTTGAGCTTCTTGAGGACCTCCTCCTCCATCTGCACCAGCTGCTCCCGGCTGTACGTGTTGTCCGTGATGTACGAGAACTCGCCCACGTTGGGCGGGTAGATCTCCTCGTACTTGGCCGCAATCCACATGCAGGTGATGCCCACCAGCTGCAGCTGCGACCGTGAGACACGCTGCACGCTGAGCACCCGGTCCAGGAAGCTGACAGCGTAGTAGAGCGTGTCGGGGACCATGCGGTACTCCTCCGACACCTCCACGAGCCAGTCCACCAGGATGGACCGCATCTTGGAGTTGATCTCTGGCTGCTGCGACAGGTACTCCGCAGTGGGCCGCCGCATGAGCTGCGGGAGGAGAGAGGGCGATGGGGCGGAGCACGAGGAGTCAGGTATTCGGGCAGACGGCGTGCCGGCAAGAAACACATGTGGGTCGGCGAGCACTCAAGACGGTGAGCTTCCCCACGCACCTCGGCCTCCCGCAGGTACTCGAAGATGGCACAGGCATAGTGGCTGACCGCTTGAGGGTCATCGTGGTTAAGCGCGTCCACGTCAACCCAGCCGGCCTTCTTGCGCAGCTCACCTGGGGTCGGGGAACAGGGAGCTGTCAGCCGCAGCCAGCGACATGGCAAGTCCGCACGAGCCCCCGCTATCCCGGCAGGGCTCACCGGATGCCCGGACTCCGTCGATGACTCGCGGGTCAGAGAATGCGGCAGTTGGGAGGCTGGGTGCGTACGCGCTCTGCTGCTGGGCCTTCTGTTGTTGGCCGAAGGGTTGACTGTTCAGCGGGGCGAACGCCTTCCGGTCTCCCTGCGAGCGTCAAGGTCGTGCGTTAGCTTTAGCGATAACATGGTTGAGGCGCAGTGTGTCGGCCGAAACAGACAGCAGAAGAACAGCGACAGAGTGCATGCTGCTCACCGCTTGCCGCTGGAGCCCCTGGTTGTTGTTGGTGAGGTCCCCGAGCATAGCACGCCCAGAGGACGAAGCTTTGCCACCATCCTGCGAGCGAGAACTGGTGTTGGGGCCGGCTGCAGCCATGATTGACCCCCCACTTGGCGCGGCATGGGCTAACCTGGCCCAGGCTAGCCGCGCTCTTGGTGAGATGACTCAGCAGGTGCTCCTGAGAGTAGGTGACTGGCGGAGCCTGGACGCCGAAGGAGCCGTGGACTCGGTTCATGTTGCTGGACGTACGCTGTTGTCTGCTCGTCGAGCTACTTGAAGCTGTGGAGTTCGTGACCCGCACAGAGCTGCTACCGAGCGGCGGCCATGCTGGTCAAGAGTGCTCGCGGCTAAATGGTCGGGGGGTGTCGTTTGTGCACCCGGACTTGCAGCCTGAGTAGGGGGGGTAGGTCCAATAAATAGGGCGCGGCACGCAGAGTCACGAGAGGCTTGCGTGTAAGCGGAGGCTTGACGAAAGCGGGCGGTCTGCCATTTCAAGTGGTCCTGGAACCGGGCTTCCGTACTCGCCGAGGACGAGCGGAAAATTCCCGGCGTCCGCACGGCTTCCACGCGTGTTCCTGAAGCACAGGGGTGTTGTTAGACGCCTTGGAGTGTTGCCGGTATGTTGGGGTCTGTCGGGCCCTGTTGCTCGCCGGCACTGCCGGCTTTCCGCTTCCCACTGCGAGAGCCCAAAGTTCGCAGAGCCCACTTGCGACACGGTATGGCTACTGCTAAAGCCTCGTTTAGCTAGCTCTGGGCCCGGGTGAACGTCGGTCTCGGCTGGACCGCTCGGCATTCAGCCATGCCGTTGCGGGCGCGCTGCAGCCCACGACGCAAAGCGCGCAACCCAGTTGCCTTGATGCTATGCTCGTCCCGTTCTCAACGCCTCAGGCGGGAACCGGTATCGACCGCTACTGGAGGGAGTCGCGGGGTCGACAGCCCGCTAGTTCCGGTCACAACCCCTCCGGGTACAACTCTACCGGGCTGCCCTGCTGTCGACATATGAGCAGGCCACAGAGCATGTCAGCTCGTGACCTGCGACTGACTGGGACCAGAGCAGGCGGGCCCGACCCCTGCACGACCCCCTCGACCCACCACGGCCCCAGTCCCAACCCGCCCACGCCTCGCCCCGCCGCGCGCATCGCCACCCCATCCCACCGCTTGTAGCCTCCCCGACCTCCCGATATCCACCAGGCCCCGGTCGGGACACGAAGAGGGGCTGCAGCAACAGCCTCCAAACGCGGTGGTCTGCGCCGGGGGACTCAGCGCGTCTGATCCCAGCTCCCGAGCTAGCACCCTGCTGCACACTGAGCGCCCAACAGCATGCCCTTTTAGCGTTCCTTTCTTTTGGGCTGAGCCACCGCCGTCAGGCTCTTCAGGCGGCGAACCCGGAGTCGCTGGCGCGGCGGCTGGCGGCGCGCAGGGTGGTGGCGGGTAGCGGTGGCTAGGAGGTGGCGGAGCGGTGTCCGTGAAGATAAGACCGGGCAGCTAAGTCTGTGCCGAGGGGTGCGAGTCCCCCGACAACCTGTTATCAACGCGTTAAAGCTCGGTTGGATTATAGTGCGCCCACGGTTACCACGGGGAATGGGTCGTGTAGCAGATGGGTGAGGGGCTCAGCCCTTTTCCGCCCCCAAGGGGGCGCCCCGCTTGTCTAGTTGTCTTTGGCCGGAGTGTGAAGGCCCCCGCACTTTCAGGCCCTCGCCAGCGGCACAAGTGTGGGCGCACTTTCCCGGCCGACCCAGTTGGCCGTCAATAAAGTGCCGTCCATGTTCCACCTCGTCCCGCACGGTCTCTCAGGATCCCTATGCTTGGCTGCAAGCAGTCACCACGCCCTTACCGCCCAAGGCCCCATTTGCTCCAAGCGTTTGACGAACTTTTATAGCGAATGATGATGAGCTGAGCGCGGGTTGCGACTGCGTGGCAAGCTAGACGCTAGCACGCCCCCAGGCAGGAGGGCAAGATAATGCAACATGCAAGGTCCAGTTGAGCGGCAGGGGCACGGGTGGGGCTGATGGGCGAGGACGATGTCCGCACAGTCAGCCTGGGGACAGGGCAAGCTAGTTCGACCTAGCTTGCAATAGGCTGTGATGCACTGTGCTGAGGAAGCATGTGGGGTTGGTTGCCTACTGGTGCACGACTGCATGTGCTCTGCTTTAGCGCCGATGCAGAGAAGGCCGGGGACATGGGGGCCGGGGACGAGGGGCTGACGAGGGACGGGTGCGTGCCGCTGTATGTGAGGACCCTCATCCCCAAGTCTACATGTGACCCCGAACTCCAGGGCTCGGGGCAGGACCCGGGCAAGGGCCGCGGAGGCAAGGCGGACGGGCGCCGCCGAGGGGGAATTGCGAAGCGAGCAAGCGACCTCCAACAAAGCGACCTCCGACGGCGTCTCGAAGTGAGAGCGCGGCGCCGCCCGCAAGCGCTGTGGGCTGAGCGGTGGCGGCTTAGGCATGGGGGCACCGGACGGAGCGGCGTTGCCTAGCCTAGACCATAGCTGCTGCGCTGGAAAGCCTGCTGCTTTGAGACATCGATGGGGAAGGCCTGGTAGGGGTTTGTTCGGCTCCGCCCTATTCCCGGATGATAGGGACGGCCTGGTAGGCGGTTGTTCGGCTCCGCCCTTTTCCCGGATTCGCCGCATGCATGTCATGGACAGGTGGAGCAGACGTGACAGGGAGGCACGTTGGCATGAGTGTCCATTCCATAGCACCGCGGCCCGTTCACAACGGCAGCGACACTGCACCTTAATCGGCAAAGGCAGGCCTCCAGTGCGGGCGTGCCCCATCATCCTCGGCCCTTCCTGCACAGCGCTTCCAGCCTCAAGTTGGGCGCTTACCGCCCTCAAGCAGCTACGTCGTACCCCGTGCAGGCAGTTGAAACTAGCCTGTCTGCAGTGCACACGGGCGCTGAGGTTTGGCGTTGGCCGTGACCCGCTTGAGGTCAGACCCCGCGACCACATTGCCTCCCGCACCTGCCGAAGCGCTTTGCACCGTCCGCACTCCCCCTTGACGCGGCCGCGTCCAGCGCCCCCACATACAGCAGTACGATCCCTTGCCCCGAGGGAGAATAAGCCCAAGTTCGCGCTCCTTGTCCACACAAGCACGGCTACGGCAACCAAGTGCTGGGAGCGCCCGCCGCGGGGCTTGGCGCGCGCAGTCCCGCCGTCCGCCCCGCCTGCTGCCGCTCCGCGGGGCTGACCCGCCGCACATTGTGGGCTGCGTTGTGGCTAGCACGCGTGGGGTCCGGCGATATGGAATGCCGCCGGTTGCCGGTCGTGCCTGCAGGTCCCGCAGAGCCCGGCACCGGCACGGGGAGGAGGTTGATGGGCGGTGACGGCGGCTCCACGGTTCGCGGGAAGGGCCGGCCGCCTGGCGTTGCCGCGGCCTTGGAGGCGGGGGTGCCGTACGTCGCCATGGTGGGCCCGCTGTCGTACGCCACTGATGGGCCCACATGCCCTTCTGCCGTTACGGCGTGTACGGCATAACCGGCGCCGTCGGCGGTGGAGGTCGGGAGGGAGGAGGGCACATGGAGGGGCTCGAAGAGGGGCTGCTGCTGTGGGGGCGAGGCCGCCTCGACGGTGCTGTCGCCGGCGCCAGGTGAGCCCGCGTCTGGGCTGCTCGCGGGCTGCGGCGGGGCAGCCGCAGCAGCTGCTGTGGGCGTGGCCAGCGGGTTGAGTGTCTGACGGCCCGGTGGGCTCCCACGAGACGTGCTGCCGCCTGCCCCCGCCCCTGCTCCTCCGCTGCTGGGACCGGCGCCTCCCGCCCCTGCACCCCGGGACTTGGTGGGGGAGGTCGCGGAGTGACGCGAGGCGCCGCCGACGCTGCCGTGTCGCTGTGCGGAGCGGGCCCGGAGCTGCGCCACAGCGGCCGCCGTGGAGCTGGGCGTTGCGCCGTGCTCGGTCCGTGCCCCGCCAGAGGCAGACCCGGGCCGCCCACTGGCGCCGTGGCTCGTGGGGCCGCCCCTGGAGGCGGTGGCGCCCTGGCTCGAGCGAGTGGGGGCCGCTTGGGGTGCCGGGTGGGGGTGGGCCGAGGCCGCACCGCTCTGCAAGGAGCCGGGAAGGGAAGGCCGGAGGTTCGACTCAGGCCCAGGCCGCGAATCCCGAGACCAGACAGGATCCATCCCGCCGACTCAGATCCCGATCTAGAACTGACTGGCGGCGGCGCAAGCAACACCGAACCGAACGCCCCCGCCCAGTGGTTCCTGC
Organism: Edaphochlamys debaryana; assembly: GCA_016858145.1. Taxonomy (NCBI): domain Eukaryota; kingdom Viridiplantae; phylum Chlorophyta; class Chlorophyceae; order Chlamydomonadales; genus Edaphochlamys; species Edaphochlamys debaryana. The sequence goes on from JAEHOE010000011.1 coordinate 245,761, forward strand.
GCAGAATTAGCCGGCCCCTGAGCGAGATATGCCGCGCGCTTACGCAGGTGCTCTTGCGTTCCCCCGACGGGACCGGTGCCCACAACCGCCCCCGACGGTGCCGGTTGCCCCCGCGCGACCCCGCTCACCCGGGCCGCCAACCGCTCCACCAGCCCCGCCATCTCCGCCTGCTGCGTCGCCATCTGGGCCTGCAGCGCCTCCACCTGCGACTGCAGCTCTCCGCGCCGCTTCACCACGGCCGCACGCTTGGCGCGCTCCGCCTGCACAGGGGCAGCGTATAGGGGGGGCGAGGGCCCAGAGGGGCATGTGTGTTGGGCGCAGGGACACATGCTTTGAGAGCGTGCCTTCAATCAAGCAGAGGAGGCCCAATGCAGCTATTGTGAACGCCGGGGACCGGGCGGGTCCCGCTGCAGGGCCAGGCGTAGCGGGGGCAGCGGGGGCGCTGCGGCCGGCTGGGTTGGCAGAGGCGTTTTCCGGGGCCTCGGGGACTCGCCAGCGCCGCGGCTCGGGCCGGCATCCGCTGGAGTCCTTGTCGCTGTAGCCCCCTTCCTGCGACTGAGCCCGTCAGTCCAGGTCACGCAAGCAACTTCCCTCCTCCTCGTCACCCTCCCCTCACGCCCCTCCCCCCTATCGCCCCTCCAATCCTGCGCCCCGCACCTTGAGCTGGTCCCTCAGCGCCAGCAGCTGGCCCTCGATGGCCGAGTGCGTCTCGCGCAGGTGCACCGTCAGCTCCTGCTCCGCACGCAGCACGCCCTGGGCGGCGGTCGATGTGGGTCGGGGCGGGCCAAGGGGCGGGAGTGAGAGGAGCGCAGCGCACATCACGACCGCTCCGGGCGCGAATCAGCCGTGCCGGTACGGGTGATGTAGCTCACAGCGCAACGCGCGCGCAACCCAGATGCCCGGGGGCTTGGTGCGGGTGCGTATCGGTCGCACAAGAGCTCATTCGGCACAGACGCTACAGGGAGTCAGCCGCAGGTCGTCGGGCGCTGCAGCTCTCCTCCCTACCGTACAAAACCAACCCGCCCGCAGCCCCACCTGCAGCTGGCCCTCGAGCGCTGCCTTGTCATCCGCCAGGGTGGAGGCCTGGGTCCTGCGGGCGCGGAGGCGTGGAGGCAGGCGAGGGGGTGCGCGTGAGCGGCCAGGCACTGCAGGTGAGAGCCCCCTTGTCACCTCCACGCGGGCCGTCCAGAGCCGTCCAGCCCCCTCTGCGCCCCGCCTGGCTGCACCTGCGAGCCCCCGCGCAACAGCAGGGAGCAGCCCCTGCTACCCCAGGTCCCCGCCCGTGCCCCCCCTACTCACGCCTGCTGCGACAGCTGCTGCCTCAGGGCCTCGATCACGGCCGCCTGCTCGGCGATGACCGCATCCCCACGCGTACGGCACTCGGACGTCACGGAGAGCTGCACGGGAAGGTATGGCGCTGGGCTGGACGAGGGCCAAGTGGAAGCGAATGGCTCCTGCCACCCACGCGCGACGTTGGCCAGTGCATGCATGCCCCTGCCCCCGCCACGATGCTGGACAAGCACGAGCATCCTGCCGCCCTATACCTTGACACACCATGCCATACGTGCCCCCCACCACGCTGCCCACCTGCTCCTGCAGCTGCTTGTTATGCTCCGCCATCTGCGCCCTCTCCCGCTCCGCCGCCTCCAGGGCGCCGCGGGCCTGGGCCAGTTGGGACTGCGGGGCGGGGTGGGGGTGGAGGCGCATGGCAGGTCACAAGCGGGTTGAGGCTAGGCTGCCGTAGGCTGGCCAGGCTGCCAGCCCCTGGCAGGAAGCCAACCTGGCCTAACGCGTCTCCTTGCCGAGCTTGATATTATCTGAGTGACAAGACCGATCCTTATAACGGCTCAAAAGAGCATGAGATTTGAGCTGAGCTGGCCCCCACCTGCAGCGCCTCTGTGACGGCCGCAACCACGCTACCCCGCTGCTCCGTCGATGCCAGGCGGCGCTGAAGCCCCTGCGCCTCCTCCCCCGCCGCCACCGCCGCCGCCCGCTCCGCCAGCAGAGCCTGCTGCAGCCGGGAGCGGTCCTCGTGGGCGGAACGGAGCTGGCTAAGGGGCGGAAGGGGGGAGAAGGTGGAGGCAGGGGGCGTGCTTTAGCCGCCCATGCAAGCCCCAGGCCCAGACCCCACAACGGGCTGCCTAGTCCTAGTTTGCCAGCGCCCTTCGACTCAGCCCAAAGCTACGCTCCTGGATGGGACCATCTGTCCCAAGAAACCCCATTCCCGGACACCTCCCCGCAGCTACCCCCAGAGCTCGACACCCTCGTCCCTGCTCTCCACAAACGTGGTCCCCCCCTCTCGCCTGAGCAGCACCTGCACCAGGTCATCCAGCTGCGCAGCGGTCTGCGCCTGCCTCACGAGCACCTCGGCAGCGGCCTGAGAGTTGCCTGCAGGGCAGGAAGAGGCGAGAGGGGGGTGGGCGAGGGCGTGGCAAGCATCCCTACGAAAGCCCAAACTGCACAGGCCGGGTCACAAAAGGCTGCCAGGGGTCCCCTGCGAAGTCCTCGCAGGCCAGGCTGCCCTCCAGGATGCTGTGCATCCAGCGCAGCTTGATGTCTGCTGTTCGGATCTTTAGCTCACTCTTGAAGCTTCCGGCCAGGTTGCGCCAGGTCCTTTCCAGGACCTCGGCTCCAGTGGGGTCTGTGGCCGAGTGCTGCGTGGGGGTGGGTAGCGGCGAGTGCGGCGCCCCGCCCCCCGCCAGCCCTGAGTTGATGAACGTGATCTTGGTGCGAGTGGGAGTCGCACGTGCGCCTGCGTGCGGAGAGGTGAGGGGAGTGAGTAGGGAAGGAGACGGGACTGCGGGGAGCTTGGGCTGGGGCTGGCCGAGGATGGTCAGGCCCGTCATTGCTTCGGCTTGTTCGATACCTGGCCCAAGCTGAACCCTGTGCTCGCCTCCATACGAAGCACTAGGTGCCGGAGAGGGAGCCTGTAGCATAGTACGCGCGCCGGGCTCGGACTGCGCGGCCATCCTCGCCGAGAAGCCCAGCCGCGACAGGAAGGCCGCGTCCCCCGACGCATCAAGGCCTAATGCCTCTCCAGATTGCTCCTGCGCCTGACCCGCTGCATATTGCTGCTCAGGCTGCGCAAAGAAGCCCTGTGAGTCGGCCCCCGCAGCTCCGGGCAGCTGCTGCTGGTCCATAGTTCAACAGCCGTTCAGTGACTCAGGGCATTGGTCGCGACGTGCGGACCACCAGAAAGGAAAACAGCTTTGCGACAGCTGGCCGCTGTCTCCGCGGGTGTTGGGCCAGAAGTGCTCTGCAGCTCTGCAAGATGAGCTCTTGTAAGTGTAGTCTTGTTGTGATGGCACAAGCGTTGGCACAAGATGGCCGTGCCACAGGTCGCCGCACGTACCACCCGCGTCTGCACCACCCATCCATTTTGACCCCCACTTGTCGCCAGCTGATGTGAAGTCGGGAACGCACCCGGCACCCGTGCCAGTACCGTATTACTCTTCCATGCGATACCGTACTCGGCGCGGCAGCGTGAGTCGTCACTGCCTTTGTGCCTCACCCCCGGTCCCCGCCCTTACTGTCTCAGCAAACTCGACTAGAGATCGGATCTCGGTCCAGAGTCATGCAATATGCTGAAGCAGCTACGTGCAAGGCCAAGATTGAAGCACTGATGGGCACTGAGCGCATGGTCCCACGTGGTGCCATGTGCACGCACAGCAAGCTGTTACAGGGGTGGCCCCACGCCCAGCTCCACAACCTCACTGTCTGCTCCAGTCCGAGCAACCGAGGCCTTACCAGCCCTCCTCAACCCTGTCTACCTTGCGCCGGCTAGATCCCTCCCTGTCTTACGTCTTCATTGACGGTCAAACACAAACGTGGCCAAGAGCTACCCGCCATACGTACCCAGCCCAACACAATCAGCACGATGCGCCATGGGCCAAGCCTGTGCTACGTACATGCCTGCATGCCACCTTTCACCTCACCGCCTGCCGGTCCTCAAACCAAGCTGGCGCCTTTCCTGGTCAGCAGGGCTTGCCACCCTCGCACGTCCAGCACGGCCGCTGGCTATACAAGCCATACCGCCCCCTCCCCGCTTATGCCGGGGCTCCGACAGCCCACTCAGGCGGACTCCTCGACGTCCTCAACCACGGCCGCTGGCTGAGCCGGCAGCGGCAGCCCCCACAGCTCCGACGCATACGCCACCAGCCGCCTCAGCTGCTGCAGCGGGGGCGAAGGCGGGGGCCCCCTGGAAGCGGCGGAGGGTTCCTCGCTGGCCCCGGCCCCGGCTTCTGCCTCCAAGCCCTCCCCAGCTCCAGCGCCCTCCGCAGCTGCCGCCTCTACGGGGCCCGCCGGCGCCTCGGCAGCCGCCGGGCCCAGGCGGCGGCAGCGCTGCAGCGCCCCCGCAAGTGCGCCGAGGAGGGAGGTGGCGGCCTCCCTGAAGGGCTCGGTGCCGGCTCCTCCACCCTTGCTGGGCCCCACGAGCCCGCCCGCCCGGCCCAGGGCTCCCAGCAGCCCCTCCGCCTGCCCCGGCTCGCCGTACGCCAGCAGCGGTGCCAGGAAGAGCGCAAGGCCGGAGCCGTCTGGGCGGTCCCGGTTGCATGCGGTCAGGGGGTGCTCGAAGGGGCTGCTGCAGGGCTCCGAAGGCTCCGAGCGGAGGAGGTCGGGGAGGGCCGCCAGGGCCGGCAGCAGCCCGGCCGCCAGCGCCGCCGTCACCTCGGGAGGAGGAGCCGGCGGCAGGGCGTCCAAGTCTGAGGGGGGGAGAAGGGGCAGCACGTGCAAAGCTGTCGGTCCCGGTTCAAAACCGCACTGTCGCGTGCCACACCACGTCCCCGGCGCTATCGTGTTGTCACGTTTGCCCAATCACCCGGCCAGGAGCGACTTGATAAAGGTGACTACGTTCGGCGGTCAAATACCTACCGAGGCGGGCCTCTGGCCACTCGTCCAGGAGGGTCGCCACCACCAGTCGCCACAGCACTTCATATGTATCCTCATCCGCATACCACGCGCCGTACACCGCACTCGACGCCGCCAGCCGCCACCACTCCCGCCGCCGCGCCGCCAGCCGCGGTGGAGACACCTCCCGCTGCTGTCCCGGCAGCTTGGCGATGAGCGTATTGCGGCCGCAGTTGAGGGCCACCACCACTAGCGCCGCCGCCTCACTTCGTCGCATGGACAGCGGCGTGTGCAGCGGCGGCGGCGGGGACACACCGGGGACGAGGGCGGATGGGTTTGGCGGTGACGCCGATGCAGCGGCCGCCGCCGCGGCCCAGCCCACCCGTAGGACGAGGTCCAGGGAAGCACCGGGCCCGAGCGGCGGCAGGGCGTCCGAAGGTGAGGCCAGCAGACGGCGGAGCGAGTGAAGGGCGGTAGGACGGAGCGACTCGTCTTCCCCGTCGCGGAAACCGTCGCCGGCGGTCTGCAGCGCCGCCGGCAGGCCGTAGGTCGGGCCCCCGTCGAGCAGCCGCAGAGTGCCCACGCCGTACACCAGTACGGCGGTCTGCAGGCAGCGGCCCCGGAGCACGGAGCGCAGGTGGGCGGCGGCGGCAGGGCTGACGGTGCTGGCGGCCGGTATCGTTGATGCCACGGTCCCGGCCGTAGCGCTTACAGACTCCAGAGCTTCCCTCGCGCAGGAAGCGGAATGGAGCAAGACAAGTGCGCTTCTGCCTAATGCGCCGCTCAGGGACCGCGGCGGCCCCCGGGCCTGCAGCAGCAGCAGTGCCCTCGCCGTGTGCTTCAGGAGGCCGCTCTCCGCCAGGCTCCGCGCAAGCTCCTCCACGCACGCCGCCCACAGGGACGCCGTCTCCCTCGGAGAGATGCTCGGAGTATCCTGTTCACAGCGCATGATCTCGTGCAGCGCGCTGAGCAGGGTAACCGCTTGCTGGAAGATTGCGCTGCCGCCGTCACCGCTGCTAGCTGCCGCCGCCAGCCGCCGGCCGAAAGCGTGCAGGGTCTGGGCGCGCAGCAGGGCGAGCACGAAGCGCAGCACGCACAGCGCGTGGCGGGAGGATGGGAGCGGGATGCAGCCGTAGCAAAGGAAGCCGACGGCACACGAGGCATCCAACCCCCACCCTTCCAGGGCCAATGCCTCTTCGGGCACACCGCCGCCACCCGAGCCACCACCGCCGCCATTTCCCCTACCGCCGGAGCTGCTGCCGCCACGCCCGCTGCTGCCGCCAGGCCCGCCGCCACTCCCGCTGCCGCCGCCACTCCCGCCGCCACGCCCGCTGCCGCCGCCGCCGCTCCCCTCGCCGCCCGGCCGCAACGCTGCCGAGTACAGCCTCAGCAGCGCGGCCGTCTCCGCTGGGTGCGTCGACAGGAGCTCCGCCAGGGCTGCGGCTTGTTGAGGTGAGCTGGGGTTCGGTAGGCTCCCCATTTCCTCGCTCAGAGTGCTGAGCTGCTCCTTGCCCTCCCGCAGAGCGGCCAGGCGCCCGCCCCCCGGCCCGCGGCCCCGGCCCGCCGCCGAGCCGCCGCCGCCGGGCCGCTGGGTTGAAGGGGCCGGCAGCAGAGCCTCCGCGGCCGCCGGCAGGGCCCGGTAGGCACGCAGCAGCGGGGCGGGCAGGAGGGACAGCTGGGAGGCGGGGCCCGAGCGCCCGGAAGTGCTGGGGCCGGCGCCGGGGTCCGCGCTCGCGGCTGAGCCCGCGCGGCCCGCTCCCCCGCCGGCGCCGCCGCCACGCCCCCGGCCCTGGGGCGGCATTGCGGGTCCGCTGCGAGTCGCTTGTAATGCCTTGGGCGCTTGCTTACCAGGGTCTGCGAGCGGAGAGAGGAAAGACAGGCTTTGCGCGTCACAGCGCGGACCGGGAGTGCGCGAAAGGCCGCAATGCGCCGCCGAGCGCCCTCGCCCCACCTTGCTGCGGCCGGAATCAGGTTGCCGGTGCGCTTGGGAAACGCATTGCGGGCCGCGGAGGACAGCGGGAGACGGCCGGAGCTCGGGAGGCCCACACGGTCGAGGCTCGCGCGCCAGCAGGCTAACAACAGTGGAGGTGTTGTGATGGGGGCGCGGCTGGCGTCTACATTAAGACAAGACTGGAGGGCAGCAGCGAGTTCCGACGTCTGCCCCTGCGCGCCATCTCGGCCATCCCGCACCGCCCGCCGGCTCCCCCAAGGCGCTGCAGCCCCTTGCGCCTCCTCCCCCGCCGCCACCGCCGCCGCCCGCTCCGCCAGCAGAGCCTGCTGCAGCCGGGAGCGGTCCTCGTGGGCGGAACGGAGCTGGCTGGGGGGCGGAGTGGGTGAGGATGTAGGGGCAGGGGGGTGCTTGGGCCGCCCACTCAAGCCCAAACGCCAGACCCCACAACGGGCTGCCTAGTCCTAGTTTGCCAGCGCCCCTCCACACAGCCCACAGCTGCACCCTCGTCCTGGGACCACCTTGACGAAGAGCCCCCATCCCCGGACACCTCCCCGCGGCTTCCCCCTGGGACCCGTCTGGACCCCGTGCCCCTGCCCTCCACACACGTGGCCTCCCCTCCTCGCCTGAGCAGCCCCTGCACCAGGTCATCCAGCTGCGCAGCGGTCTGCGCCTGCCTCACGAGCACCTCGGCAGCGGCCCGAGAGTTGCCTGCAGGGCAGGAAGAGGCGAGAGGGGGTGAGCGAGGCCAAGGCCGAGCAGAGGAACCCCTTGTGCTGCCAGGGATCTCCGGCTGACACCATGCTTGCAGCACTGTCTTGCAGATTGGGGCCAAAAGACATTAGCTCACTCTTCAAGCTTCATGCCAGGTTGCGCCTGGTCCGGTCCAGTACCGCAGCGCCGTTAAACCCTGGGTACCCGCCAGCACACCCCTCCCAAACCTGAAGCGGCAGGCCTCTAGGAGTGGGTTATTACACCTTAAGTCCTGAAGCGCGCGTCGCGAAACGCAAAACCCAGTACAAACGGCCGGGTGTCCCACAATACCACTGGCCCACAATACCACGGGTCACCTGTAGTGTCCGTGGCCGAGTGCTGCGTGTGGGTGGGCAGCGGCGAGTGCGGCGCCCCGCCCCCCGCCAGCCCGGAGTTGATTAACGCAATCTCGTGCGAGTGGGCTCCGCACGTGCGCCTGAGTGCGGGTTGGCAAGGGGCGTGAGCAGAGAACGAGGCGTGACAGCGGGGGCCCGTCAAGCGCTGGGGCTGGTCGAGGATGGACAGGCCCGTCGGCTTGTTCGATAATCCGAGCCCAAACCCAGAGCTCACCCCCACAGGACGCGCTGGTTGCCGGTGAGGGAGCCTGGAGAACAGTACGCGAGCCCGGCTCGGGTTGAGCGGCCATCCTCACCGAGAAGCCCAATCGCGACAGAAGGGCTGCATCGCCAGACGTATATCATGGAGTGAAGCCTCTCCATAATGCTCCTGCGCCCGACCCGCTGCATGTTGCTGCTCAGGCTGCGCGAACATGCCCTGCGAGTCGGCCTCAGCAGCTCCGGGCAGCTGCTGTTCGTCCATGTTTCAATAGCAGTAGACTATATCGAGGTGAATATATCGAGGTTAGGTCGCAGCGATCCGCGAGCAAGGTCAATTAGCTTTGCGACAGCTGGCCGCTGTCTTTGCGGGTGTTGCGCCAAGTGCAGCAGTGAGCTCCTGACTTGATTTGAGCTATGCCTAGTTGAGCTATGTGGTGATTTCACAGGCCCCGTGCCTGCGTGCCACGCGTACCACCCGCTCATCGACGCGCCCCGCATTCCCCGCCCGTCGGACCCTTCCCGAGCCCCTACGCCGGCCTCTAGCTGCCCGCCTTGTCCCCCTACGCCATCCTTCACACCAATCACCCGTGCCCCTACATTGCTCCATGCAATACTTGACCCGGTCTTCACCACCGCGGTGCCCGAGCGCCGGCCTCTAGCTGCCCGCCTCGCCCCCCTGCGCCATCCATCTCACCGCCGGCCTGTCATCAGCGGATGGCAGTGCACCAAGCCCCAGTGGCCCTCCATCCAACTCACCGCCTACCTGCCGCCAGCTGACGGTTTCCCACCCCGTACCCATGGCCCTGCACGGCTCCACGCGATATGTGACCCCGGTGCGCATGTGCGCCCGGTTCGGCTGGACACGGCTGCCTTTCGCCTTACCCCCGCCGCTCTCGCTCAACACTCACAAGTCCGTTCCAGAGTCATTGCGTTACCCTTGTGCGTGCGGGGCTAAAGCAAGGCTCACGACCGAATGACCGATGGCCTTCACGCCCCAACGACCAGACGGTGCCACAGAGGAGGCCCCACAGCCCTACCAATGATGCGTCCACAAGTCCGCAAACGTGCCAGCACCTGTACCACTCGCGCATCAACGCAACCCCTAGTCCCAACGGCGTCTCGCCCAGCTACCAACACACGCCTGACACTCCTGGTGTGCAACATGAGCTTGTTCTGCATCAGCAACCGGCCCTTGTCTACCACTTCAACTGACCAGTAGCATGTCGTCTGTGCCACAAGCCCATGCTGCACGGTAGCCTGTGTCGCTGTACACCAGCCCTCCTCAGCCCCGCCTTCCTTGCGCCGGCCAGAGACATCCCTGTCTGGTGTCGCCACTCAGCGAACACCAGGCCTTCCCAGCATGCCCCCTACGCCATCCATCTCACCGCCTGTCTGTCGCGAAAGCAAGATGGCACCTAATCGCCTGAACTCAGCAGGCTTGCCTCCCTCGCACAACCGTCACTGCCCCCTATTGGACCAGTCGCCCCCCCCCCCACAGCCGGGGCACCCGACAGCCCACTCAGGCGGACTCCTGGCCCTCCTTCCCACCACCGCTGGCTGAGCCGGCAGCGGCAGCCCCCACAGCTCCGACGCATACGCCACCAGCCGCCTCAGCTGCCGCAGCGGAGGGGAGGGCGGCACAGCGCTCGAGGGCCCTCCGCTGGTCCCGGACCCTGCCTCCGCCTCTGAAGGCTCCCCAGCTCCAGCGCCCTCCGCAGCTGCCGCCTCTACGGGGCCCGCCGGCGCCTCGGCAGCCGCGGGGCCCAGGCGGCGGCAGCGCTGCAGCGCCCCCGCAAGTGCGCCGAGGAGGGAGGTGGCGGCCTCCCTGAAGGGCTCGGTGCCGGACCCACCACCGCTTGGCCCCACCAGCCCGCCCGCCCGGCCCAGGGCTCCCAGCAGCCCCTCCGCCTGCCCCGGCTCGCCGTACGCCAGCAGCGGTACCAGGAAGAGCGCAAAGCCGGCGCCGCCCGGGCGGACCCGTTCGCATGCGGCCAAGAGATCCAGGTAGAGATGCCCCAGCCTGTCAGGCTGTCCACGAGAGAGGTCCAGGGTGACGAGTAGCTCCGGCAGCAGCCCGGCCGCCAGCGCCGCCGCCACCTCGGGAGGAGGAGCCGGCGGCAGGGCGTCCAGGTCTGGGGGACGGGGCGCATGAACACAGCACGGAGGTGGTTTGAAGAACTGGTCGAGGAGACCTAACGGCTTGTGGGATAGCAAGGCATGAGCAATGGCTTGAGCACCAGAGACCCTGGCACAACCTAACGGCCACCCACCCACCCACCCACCGAGGCGGCCATCGCCCCACGTGGCAAGCAACGGCGCCGTCACGGCCGCCCACAGTCCCTGTCGTACAATCACGTCCGCATCCCACGTGCCGTACACCGCAACAGACGCCGCCAGCCGCCACCACTCCTTCCACCACTCCGCCAGCCGCGGCGACGCGGCCCGCTGCCACCCCAGGAGCAGGCGGCCGTGGCTCAGCGCCGCCCCCGCCAACGCCGCTGCGACAGTAGGGCTATCGAAGGTGGCGGCGGCCGGCTGCCGGCTGCCGGCACTCGTGCTGGCGCGGGCTCGGGTGAAGCCTGCACTCTCGGCCACCGCCCGGCTCAACCGCAGGACCAGCTCCAGCGACGCCCCGGGTCCGAGCGGCGGCTGGGCGCTTCCGGAGGGCAGCAGAACGTGGGTCATGTTCTGGAGGGCGACGGCGCTCAGAGCCCGACCAGGGGCAATCGCGCGGGCGGCGAGGCCGGCGGTCTGCAGCGCCGCCGGCAGGCCGTAGCAGGGGCCACCGTCCATGGCTTGCAGAGTGCCCACGCCGTACACCAGTACGGCAGTCTGCAGGCAGCGACCGCTGAGCACCGTGCGGAGGTGGGCGGCGGCGGCGGGGCTGACAGCGCGCGCAAGCGCGCCTGGTGAGACGCTGGAAGTGGTCGGGGCCAGGGGCCGGGCATCGCTTCCCACGGTCGTAAACCTTCACAGCCCGTACATCACATCGCCTATTGCTTCGGCCTGGCCCCCCACCTGCAGTCTCCGCGCCTGCTGTAGCAGGGCTGTCCTCGCCGCGTGCTCCAGAAGGCCGCTCTCCGCCAGGCTCCGTGCAAATTCCTCCACGCACGTCATCCTTAGGTACACCAGCTCGCCAGCGGCCGCCGCGGGCAGGAGGGCGGGCTCCGGAAGCCCGCGGATGAAGAGCGTGTCTTGCAGAGCGCTCAGGAGGAGACTGGTGACAGCCCAGCTTCGGCTCCTTGGCCCCATGCTACCGGCGTTGCCAGCATCAGAAGGCTCCACCGTCAGCCGCCGGGTGAGGGCCGGCAGGGCCTGGGCGCGCAGCACGGCGAGCACGAAGCGCAGCACGGACAGCGCGTGGCGGTTGGCGGGGAGCGGGTGCAAGCGAAAGATGAGGGCACCGATGACGGTCGGGGTGGTGAAGCGCCATCCCTCCTTCAGGTCCGATGTCAAGACCCCGCCGCTGTTAGAGCCGCCGCTGTCACCGCCACCGCCTCTGCTGCCTCCACTGCCCCCCCTGCTGCCGCCGCTCCCCTCCCCCTCCCTGTCCCGCCGCAACGCTGCCGAGTACAGCCTCAGCAGCGCGGCCGTCTCCGCTGGGTGCGTCGACAGGAGCTCCGCCAGGGCTGCGGCTGGTTGAGGTGAGCTGGGGTTCGGTAGGCTCCCCATTTCCTCGCTCAGCGTGCTGAGCTGCTCCTTGCCCTCGCGCAGAGCGGCCAGACGGCCACTGCCCGCCCCTCGGCCCCGGCCCGCCGCCGAGCCGCCGCCGCCGGGCCGCTGGGTCACAGGGGCCAGCAGCAGAGCCTCCGCGGCCGCCGGCAGGGCCCGGTAGGCGCGCAGCAGCGGGGTGGGCAGGAGGGACAGCTGGGAGGCGGGGCCCGAGCGCCCGGAAGTGCTGGGGCCGGCGCCAGGGTCCGCGCTCGCGGCAGAGCCCGCGCGGCCCGCTCCCTCGCCGGCCCCGCCTCCTCGCCCCCGGCCCTGGGGCGGCATTGCGGGTCCGCTGCGAGTCGCTTGTAATGCCTTGAGACTACCTTAGCAGGGCCTGCGAGCGGGGGAAATAGAGAAAGGCTCAGCGCGTCACGCCCCGGAGGCAAGTGAGGGATGCGGCAGCGCGCCCCCGCGCGCCCTCGCCCCACCTTGCTGCGGCCGGAATCAGGTTGCCGGTGCGTTGCAAGAACGCATACGGGGTGCGGAGGATAGCGGGCGACGGCCTGGCTCCAAACGCCAACTGCTGGGGCTCGCGTGGGGCCGTGGCCAGCAGTTGCACAACGGCGGCCCGCTGTGGTGAGAGGTGTTGTGGCGAGCGCGCTGTTGGCGTTGTGCGTCGCCGTCGTCGGCTCCCGCCGACCTGCCCTGTTAGCAATCCATCTCGGCCATTCCGCACCGCCCTCCGCCCTCCCCCAAGGCGCTGCAGCCCCGAGTGCATCCTCCCCCGCCGCCACCGCCGCCGCCCGCTCCGCCAGCAGAGCCTGCTGCAGCCGGGAGCGGTCCTCGTGGGCGGAACGGAGCTGGCTGGGGGCCGGAAGGGGGGGGCAGATGGTTTGGAGGCGAAGGGAGTTGGGGAAAGAGGGCACGCAAGCCCCAGGCCCCGACCCCACAACAGGCTGCCTACTCCTCACTTGCCATCGCCGCTCCGCACACCCACAGCTGCGCCCCCGTCACGACATCATCTTTCCCGAAGAGCCCCCATCCCCGGACACCCGTGTGTCACCTCCCCGCGGCTTCCCCCTGGGACCCGTCTGGACCCCGTGCCCCTGCCCTCCACACACGTGGCCTCCCCCCCTCCTCACCTGAGCAGCACCTGCACCTCGATCCAGCTGCGCAGCGGTCTGCGCCTGCCTCACGAGCACCTCGGCAGCGGCCCGAGAGTTGCCTGCAGGGCAGGAAGAGGGGAGAGGTGGGTGAGCGAGGGCGTGGCAAGCATCCCTACGAAAGCCCAAACTGCACAGGCCGGGTCACAAAAGGCTGCCAGGGGTCCCCTGCCAAGTCCTCGCAGGCCAGGCTGCCCTCCAGGATGCTGTGCATCCAGCGCAGCTTGATGTCTGCTGTTCGGCTCATAAGCTCACTCTTGAAGCTTCCGGCCAGGTTGCGCCAGGTCCTTTCCAGGACCTCGGCTCCAGTGGGGTCTGTGGCCGAGTGCTGCGTGGGGGTGGGTAGCGGCGAGTGCGGCGCCCCGCCCCCCGCCAGCCCTGAGTTGATGAACGTGATCTTGGTGCGAGTGGGAGTCGCACGTGCGCCTGCGTGCGGGGTGGTAAGAGGCGTGACCAGAGAAGGAGGCGGGACAGCGGGTGCCCCTCAAGCGCTGGGGCTGGCCGAGGATGGACAGGCCCGTTATGGCTTCGGTTTGTTCGATACCTGGCCCAAGCTGAACCCTGTGCGCGCCTCCATATGAAGCACTAGGTGCCGGAGAGGGAGCCTGCAGCACAGTACGCGCGCCGGGCTCGGACTGCGCGGCCATCCTCGCCGAGAAGCCCAGCCGCGACAGGAAGGCCGCGTCCCCCGACGCATCAAGGCCTAATGCCTCTCCAGCTGGTTCCTGCGCCTGACCCGCTGCATACTGCTGCTCAGGCTGCGCGAACATGCCCTGCGAGTCGGCCTCAGCAGCTCCGGGCAGCTGCTGTTCGTCCATGTTTCAATAGCAGTAGACTATATCGAGGTGAGCGTTAGGTTGCAGCGAACCGCGCGCAAGGTGAAATAGCTTTGCGACAGCTGGCCGCTGTCTTTGCGGTGTTGTGCAGCCATGCTCAGCAGTAATCATCAGTCCTCAGTATTCTTATATTGTGTTATAGCGCAGTGTGTGGTGATGGCACAGGCCCCGTGCCACGCGTACCACCCGCTCACCGACACACCCCGCAGTCCCCGCATGCCCTTCCCCAAGCATTAAGCCGGCCTCTACTTCCCCGCCCTGCCGCCCTGCCACATGAGTGTAACAACCGTGGCAGAGTCCCCCCACGCTTCCGTCTGACGATATCGCAGCCAGGCAGCCAGCCCCCTGGCCCTTGCACAATGCCTCCTGCGGTCCTGCCTTTGCCGGAAGTGCGCCTGGTCTGGCTGGTCAGGCTGGTCACAGCTGCCTCACCCACACCGGTCTAGCTCAAATGTCTTGTGTCTCTCCTCGCGAGTTGAAGCCAGCCCACCCCCAGTATGTACCCAATCCAACACAATCAGAGCAAGGCGCCGTGGGTCAAGCCTCAAGCGCTGGGCAAGCGGCCTTTCACCTCACCGCCTGCCCGTCCTTAGATTAAGCTGGCGCGTGTGGGCTGTCTACTCAGTACTTTGCCGCCCTCGCACGTCAATCTCGGCCCCTGGCTGGACCAGCCGTCCCCTCCCGAGCCGGGGCCCTGACAGCCCACTCAGGCGTCCTTAACCCCGCCTTCCTGCGCATGCCACCGCCCTTCCTTTCCGGCGCCTCCAATCAGGACTGGACACCGTACGTACCCTATCCAACATCCAGTCCGAGCCACTGAGTCCCCACCACTCACCAGCCCACCTCAACCCCACCACCCTTGCTCCAGCCATCGCCCTTTCTGTCTTGTGTCTCCCCCAACGATTGGAAGCCAGCCCAGTCGCAGTACGTACCCCACTCAATACAGGATGCCAGGGGCAACATGGGTCAAGCCTCAGCTTCATGCCAGCATGCAATCATCGCTCCTTGTCGCCTGCCCGTCGCCAGACCATGCTGGCGCATGTCCTCATCTACGCAACCACCTTGCCGCCCTCGCATGACGTCACGGCGGCCGGCTAGGAAGGACAAGCCACCCCCTATCAAGCGACCCGACAGCCTACTCAGGCGGACGCATCGCCCTTCTCCACCACGGCCGCTGGCTGAGCCGGCAGCGGCAGGCCCCACAGCTCTGCCGCAATCGCCAACAGCCGCCTCAGCTGCTGCAGCGGAGGCGGGGGCGGCACGGCGCCGGAGGGCCCCCCGCTGCCCACCGCCCCTGCCTTGGCCTCCAAACCGTATCCACCACGGCTGCCCTCCGCCGCCTCCACGGGGCCCGCAGCCGCCTCCAAGGATTCCTCCGCCGCCTCCGCAGCCGCCACACCCAGGCCACGGCAGCGCTGCAGCGCCCCCGCAAGTGCGCCGAGGAGGGAGGTGGCGGCCTCCCTGAAAGGATCGGTGCCGGCCCCACCACCGCTTGGCCCCACGAGCCCGCCCGCCCGGCCCAGAGCTCCCAGCAGCCCCTCCGCCTGCCCCGGCTCGCCGTACGCCAGCAGCGGTGCCAGGAAGAGCGCAAGGCCGGAGCCGTCTGGGCGGTCCCGGTTGCATGCGGTCAGGAGCTCCGCGAAGGGGCCCCTCGGGTTCGCAGGCCCCGAGCGGGGGAGGTCGGGGAGGGCCGCCAGGGCCGGCAGCAGCCCGGCCGCCAGCGCCGCCGCCACCTCGGGAGGAGGAGCCGGCGGCAGGGCGTCCAGGTCTGGGGGGGCAAGGGGAGGCACGGCGTTGACGGGGTGCTCAAAGAGGGCGTTCACAACGAAACGTTGCTTTCCGCAGCGAGGGTCCGGCAGGATTTTGAAGTGGATACGTCCGTGGTTACGCCCTATGCAGCCTTGTGACTGCTTGCCCAGCCGCACCAAACCTGCAGCAACCCTGCACCTTTACCGGCTTAACGATGCTGGCCTTAGGCCCCATGACCGTGAGGCGGTCTGTCACCACTTCCCACAGCCATGTCTGGGCGTCTCCGTCCATTGCCCAGATGCCGTGCACCACCGTACACGCCGCCAGCCGCCACCACTCCTGCCGCTGCGCCGCCAGCCATGGCGGAGACACCTCCCGCTGCCGCCCTAGCAGATGGCGGCCACAATGCAGCGCCGCCATCGCCAGCCGCGCCCCCTCGCCCGGCTGCATGGACAGCTGCGCGTGCAGCGGTGGCGGCGGGGGGACGCAGGGGACGAGGGCAGACAGGCTTGGCGGCGACCCCGGAAGAGCGACCGCCGCCCAGCCCACCCGCAGGGCCAGCTCCAGCGATGGGCCGGGCCCGAGCGGCGGCAGGGCATCGCGTGAGGCCAGCAGTTGGCTGAGCGGATGGAGGGCGGTAGGACTGAGCGCCTGACTGCCCTGGACGGAGCGAAGAGGACGGCCTGCGGTCTGCAGCGCCGCCGGCAGCAGGCCGTAGCTCGGGCCACCGTCGAGCAGCCGCAGCGTGCCCACGCCGTACACCAGTACGGCAGTCTGCAGGCAGCGACCGCGAAGCACGGAGCGGAAGTGCGCGGCGGCGGCGGGGCTGGTGGTGGTTGTGGCGGCACGCGACACCGCATCCGCAAGCTCGAGCAGCTCTTCCGCGGAGCCGGAGCCCTCTGCAACCCTGGCGTGCAGCAGCAGCAGCCGCCTCGCTGCGTGCTCCAAAAGGCCGCTCTCAGCCAGGCCCCGCGCCCACTCCTCCACGCACGCCGCGCGCAGAGACTCCACCTCGGCCGGGAGCACACGCGACGCCGTATCTTTCCATGGCATGTGCCCGTCAAGCGAGCAGAGGACGCCAACCATACGCTTCATGAATGCACTCCCTCCGCCCCCGCCGCTGGCGGCTGCCTTAGCGGCTGAAGCCAGCCGCCGGCTGAACGCTTGCAGAGTCTGGGCGCGCAGCAGGGCGAGCAGGAAGCGCAACGCTGACAGCGCGTGGCGGTTGGCCGGGAGCGGCCGGAGGCGGTAGATTAGGAAGGCAACCACGGATGATACATCGGCCCGCCACCCCTCCAGGGCCAGTGCCTCACCAGGAGAGCCGCCGCCGCCGGAGCCACTCCCGCTGCCACTCTCCCCGCCCGCTCTCTCCTCCCCGTCCGGCCGCAGCGCTGACGAGTACAGCCTCAGCAGCGCGGCCGTCTCCGCTGGGTGCGTCGACAGGAGCTCCGCCAGGGCTGCGGCTTGTTCGGGTTGGCGGAGATGCGAAAGATCCGTTACTGCGAAGCCCAGTTCCCGAAGTTGCTCCTTCGCCTCACGCAGAGCGGCCAGGCGCCCGCTTCCCGCCCCGCGGCCCCGGCCCGCCGCGGAGCTGCCGCCGCCGGGCCGCTGGGTCACAGGGGCCGGCAGCAGAGCCTCCGCGGCCGCCGGCAGGGCCCGGTAGGCACGCAGCAGCGGGACGGGCAGGAGGGACAGCTGGGAGGCGGGGCCCGAGCGCCCGGAAGTGCTGGGGCCGGCGCCGGGGTCCGCGCTCGCGGCGGAGCCCGCGCGGCCCGCTCCCCAGCCGGCGCGGCCGCCTCGCCCCCGGCCCTGGGGCGGCATTGCGGGTCCGCTGCGAGTCGCTTTTGATGCCTTGGGCGCTTCCTTAGCAGAGCCTGCGGGCGGGGGAGGGAGAGATAGTTGAGCGTGCGTCACAGCCCGGGCCACGGAGTTCGCGAAAGGCCGAAATGCGCCCGCGAGCGCCCGCGCCCCACCTTGCTGCGGCGGAATTAGGTTGCTGGTGTGCTGCAGAGACGCATTGCGGGCTGCGGAGGACAGCGGGCGACGTCCCGGCTTGGGACGCCCGAGGCTGAGGCTCGTGCGGCGCAGAGGCCAGCAGGCGCACACCGGTTGGCTGTGGTGAGAGGTGTTGGGGTGAGCGTCGCGGCTGGCGAGTACCGGAATGTGCGGCCATCAGAGGGAAGCGGGGCCGGCTGCCGCACCTCCCTGCTCCCCCTGGTCACCGTCGGCCACATGCCGCACGGCGGCGCTCAGCCCCCCCCACGATGGACGGATGGAGTGCTCGGCCTGCCTGAGGGCGCTGGCTCGTGCAGAAGGAAAGTGAAGAGAACACGAGAGCACAGCAGCCTCCCGCGCTGCAGCCGTCTGAGTGGAGGGAGGAGGTGGGGGCAGGGCCTGCAGGGGGTGGCTTGGGCCGCGCGTGCAAGCCCCAGCCTATGAAGTCACGGCCCCTGCGAGCGCAGTAGTGCCCCAACCTGAAATCTGTTGAGAGTGTGGGTCAGCTCTGCGACTTGAAGCACCATGTATTGAGGGCGCAGGGCATATGATGGGCCAGAAGGTGTCAGCGGGGGGGGGGCAGTCTCTGCGGAGGGGTGCTTACAGTCCCTGCTGTTGCCTCCAACCTACACATGCCACCCGTCCACCTCGATCCCAACATCAACCATGGCACCTTGTTGCCTCGTCGCCCTGCCAGCCGTAGGAGCAAGGCTCTGCCTGGGCAATCGTCCTCGACCCGGCTCTTCTCTCGGTGCTGCAAGCCCGCCAACTGGTTCCCCCTGTCCACAACGCGCCACCCGGCCCTTCCTAATTATCCCTGAATCAACCCGGGCCTCCACTCACAGCCAGTACTGCCAACAACTACCGGTAGCCGTGACACGGGCCGGCTCCATCCTGCACACGTGAGCTGCTGTACGACCAGATCCGATCCGAGATCTGGAACTGGATCAGGCCGTCTTGGCGCCCGCCCGCAGCTCCGCCTCGATCTGCTCCAGGGTCTTCCCCTTGGTCTCGGGGACCTGACAGGGAAAGGGGGAGGAGGGCGAGGGGACCAAGGAGGCAGAGATGGGGGTACACGTGACCTTTGCGGGCCGACCTTTGCGGGCCGAGGGGTTGAGGGAAAGGTTGGGGCAGCACGTACCAATCTGGGACGGGGATGCAGACGGCAGTGGGATGCCTCCACTTCATCCGCCGCCCCGTGCACAGAGCCACCGGGAACTTGCTCCTCGGCTCCCCCTGGTCAGAGCTTTCCACTACCCCGCCCCACGAGCAAGGCCCCCCCATTCAACCTCCTCCCCTTGCTCCCCACCTTGGCCCGCACGTACAGGGACCCCGGCCATCCCCCGCCACCCCGGCATCTGCCCCCACTCCCAGCCCATACCCCCCTCCCCCTGCCTGCCCCCACCTTCGCCCGCACGTACAGGGAGCCCAGCAGCGCCACGGTGCCGAAGAAGGCGTACACGGGGGCCAGGCCGTAGGACTGGGGGGAGAAGGAGGGGAGGGGGAAGGCAGGGGGAGGTGGGAAGAGGGCCGAGCCGTACACAGGGGCCAGGCTGGGCATTTGAAGGGGGGCAAAGAAGTGTGGGAGACATACATCAAGCAGGGTGAACCGTGTGTGGAAGCGTACACGGAGGCATCGAAGGCCTGTCCCTCCCCTTCCCTTCCCTCCCCTTCCCTTCCCTTCCCTCCCCTTCCCTTCCCTTCCCTTCCCTCCCCTCCCCTCCCCTCCCCTCCCCTCCCCTCCCCTCCCCTGCCCTCCCCTTCCCTTCCCTTCCCTTCCCTTCCCTTCCCTTCCCTTCCCTTCCCTTCCCTTCCCTTCCCTTCCCTCCCCTTCCCTCCCCCTCCCTCCCCCCCCACCTGCACGGCCCCCATGAAGGTCTGCCCCACCACCACGTTGCACACCCAGTGGCTCACGAAGGCGGCGGACACGGCCTTGCCTGCAAGGGGGTGGGTGGGTGGGTGGGCGTTGGCGGGAATGCAGGTGTGAGTCAGGGGCTGCTTGCGCAACCAAACAGGCCGGAGGGAATGGGTAACCGATGGGGGGTGCGTGAGGAGACAGGGCAGGCACGATGCGATGCAATCCAGGTTGCTGAAACATCGCAGAGGCCCCTGCAGTCGCACCTGGAGTGTCCACAGGTGCCTGACTCCAGCCCCAGCCCGCCCCAGCCCCAGCCCCACTCCCCCCCGGCTCCCCCTCCAGCCCCAACCCCACCTCGCGTGCTCAGCGGGTCGAGCTCCCATCATCCACCCCGCAGAGCCCACCCCTTCTTCCCTTCTCCTCAACGCATCCCATCCCACCCATCCCCCACGTGCCCGCACCTCGCGTGCTCAGCGGGTTGAGCTCCGGCACGATGAGCCCCGGCACCGGCCCCGCCCCCAGCGCGAAGGACAGGATGTATCCCAGCGTGCCCACCACCGCAATGGTGCCCGCGTGGGGCTGCAGCGCGGGCAGGGAGAAGCCGGCGGCCATGGCAAACATGCAGGCGGCCTGGCGGGGAGGGGGGAAGAGGGGGAGGGGAAGGGGGGAATGTGTGTGTGTGTGTTTTGGGGAGGCGGCACGTGGAGGGGGAGGAGAAGCCGGCGGCCATGGCGAACATGCAGGCGGCCTGGGGGAGGAGGGGGGGGACAGGGGGATGGAGGGGAGGAGGGGAACGAGCACGTCGAGGGGGAGGGAGGGGGAGGGGGAGGGGGACAGTGTGTGTTCTGATGTGTGCGGTGCGAGTGAGAGGGGGCGAAATGGGAGATCACATCGCCGGGATCACAACGCCTCTGCATCGCCTCTTGCCCCCACCCACCCAGACCCGCCTCCCACCTGCCCCAGGAAGCTGTTGCTGAGCAGCTGCTTCCTTCCCGCCCGGTCCATCAGCCCCGCCGCCACCACGGTCCCCAGCACGTTGGTGGCGCCCACGGCGGCGGAGGCCAGCGTGTCGGAGGCCACACCGGCCTGGGGGTGGGGAGGGGGGAGGGGAGGGGATGCGGGGCAAGCATGCATGGCGGCGGCGGAGTGGGGCACATTCAAAGCACACCCAGCGCGGCATTTACATGCCCCCTCCAGCCCCCCCCCTCCCCCCATGCGCCTGCCGGAACAAAGCGGACGAGAAGCACACCCCAGCCCCACGCGTGCCAGAACAGACACAAGGGGGGACCCCTGCAAGCCCGCCGCCCCCGAAGCCAACACACCCCGCACCTGGCGGAACACGGAGGACGAGAAGTACACGAGCGCGTTGATGCCCGCGAACTGCTGGAAGGCAAACAGGGCCACGCCGATGAGCAGGGGCCGGGCCGCGGGGCCGGACAGCAGGCCCAGGCCCCCGTGCTGGGCCACCGCTATGCCTGGGGGCAGGAGGGGTTGAGGGGGGGGGATGGAGGGGGTTGAGAAGGGGGAAGCGTGTGTGTATTGGCACGCGTGGGGAGGCAGGAGTCAGCAGCGCTACCTCGCTTGAGCAAGCCACCATGCAGGCTTGAAAGGGAGCAGGCAGGCCGCCCCGAGGGCGCAAGCACCCACCCGGCGTGCTGGCCTCGATCTCAGCCGCCGCCGCCCGGCCGCTCTTCTTGGCGGCGGCGGCGGCGGCGGCGGGCCTGCCCAGGTCCAGCTCCGCGGGCCCGTGTGGGCCCCACAGCCGCTCGGCGGCGGACCGCGCCTCAGCGTCCCTTCAGGAGCGGAGGGGAGGACGGGGGGACGGGGGTACGGGGTGCGGTAGGGGGGTGCTAAGGAGAGGAATCAATGCATGTGCAGTAACCTGCCCCGACCCGCCGCAGCAGCCCCGGGCCCCTCATCCCGCAGCCCACAAGCCAGAGCCAGAACCAGAATTGACAGATGCCTTGCCACGGCACCCGGTGCCTGCCCCCCGGTCTGGCCCGACCTGCCACAGCCCGGGCCCCTGGCCCCCATTCCCCTTACCCCGTCTCCAGATCCCTCGCGATAGGACCCTCCCCTTCCCTCCCCTTCCCTCCCCACCGGTGCTTGGACGCCAGCCAGCGGGGCGACTCGGGGCCCAGCAGCATGCCTGGGGGGTGGGGGGCGGGCAGTTGGCGGTTGGGCGGTTGATGCCCCCCACACGCTGCTCCACATCCGAGCCCCACCCCCCAATCGCTCCGGCGCTCCCACTGGCAGAAAGACGCTCTCCCGCTCAGCTTCAAGCACCCCACCCCACCCCACCCCACCCCCCAACCGCTCACCCAGGCCCAGCAGCGCCGCCGGCAGCGCCGCCGCCGTGAACATGGTCCTCCACTCCGCGGCCGGGAGCGCCACGTTGATGAGCAGCGCCCCCAGGATGCCCAGGCAGATGGTGAGCTGGTTGAGGGCGCCCAGGGCCCCGCGGATGGAGGTGGGGGCAACCTGGACGAGGGGGGTGGAGAGGGGGGTGGAGGGGGCGCGGAGGGGGGAAGGGGGGAGGTGGAAGAGGGCGGGTGGGTCGGTCATGCTTGTGTGAGCAGCCTATACCGCTCGTTTCGGGGGGTGATGGATACAGCCTCGGCATTGACTAGAAGGCGGACACCACTATCACCACCACCACAAACACGCACACACCACCGAAGCCGCGACTACCGCTCTCGCACCCCCCCCCCTCACCCCCCCCCCCACCTCGCTGATGTACGTGGGCACCAGGGCGGAGGAGAGGCCGATGGCGGCACCCGTCAGGAAGCGACCCGCCACCATGGCGTTCAGGTTGCCTGGGGGGGTTGAGAGGCAGGGGTAGGGGGAGTGAGCATGGGAACAAAGACGCAACCGCCCGCCCCCACCGCCCCCCCTACCGGCCCTTCCCTCCAGCACCTGCGACTCGCACTTCGTACCCGCACCCTTAACGCGTACGGTATCCCCCCACCGCCCCTCCCCCCTCCCCTCCCCACCTGCGTACGCCGATATGAGCGGCCCCGCCACCATGGGCGCTGCCGCCAGCAGGAAGGAGGCGCGGCGGCCCAGGGAGTCCGCCACCGCCCCCGAGCCCAGCGAGCCGAGCGCGGCACCGGCCAGCGTGGAGGACACGACCTTGGGGGGGAGGCGGAGGGGTGGAGGGAGGTGGGAGCGGAGGGGGGGAATAGGGAGGAGGTGGGGGGACGCAAGAAGTGAGGGAGGGTGATGAGGCTCTGAGCCTAGCCCTCAACCGAAGTCTGCCGCCCTCCTTCCCCTTCCCCTTCCCCTCCCTCCCCCCTCTCCTAATCCCCCGCCTCTCCCCCTCCCTTCCTCCCCCCTCCACCCCTCCACCCCTCACCAGGCCCATCATCGCCTGGTTGCCCGCCACCCCCAGTTCCCTCGCAATGGCCTCCAGCGGCCCGTTGATGACGGAGAGGTTGAAGCCAAAGGCAAAGGCGCCCATGCAGGCCACCCCCACGGCCAGCAGCACAGGGGCCAGGGGGGCCGAGGCGCCGGGGGAGGGCAGGCCGGTGCCGGCGGTGGTGGCGGCGGGGTCGAGGGGGCCGGTGCCCTCGGGGGTAGCGCCCTTGAAGTGGGCGATGGGGGAGGAGCGGGGGTGGGGGCCGGGGGCGGGGCCGGGGCGCCCGTTGTGCGGGGCATCGTGGAGATGCCGACGGTGGGGCGCGGGGAAGGACGACCCCGGGAGCGCGGAGCGCAGCAGGCCTGCAAGAACAGGCGGGCGGGTATGGGGTTGCCGGGGGCATGGCGCATGTTTCGAGGGGGCGTGTCGGAAGGCGCGGGAGGTGGGAGATGGCGATGCCCGCTGCCGCGGCACAGTGGGCGACGCACCTGGGCCCGAGCGCCGTGCCGGCAGCTGTGCCATGGCGCTGAGGTTCATGCCGCCAGCAGGGCGCTGCACGCGCTGCGGCGCGAGAGCGGGGCTCGAAAGCACCATCGTCATGCCTTGGACGAGGGCTTGAGGTGCAGTGTCTAGCGTGTGCAGGGAGCGTATAGAGCGATGAGCTGCGCAGGCAGCGCGGAACATGAAAGCCTAGCGCCGAGACGGTTGGCGCGGGGCCCCGCGATGACTCGCTCTGAACTCAGGGGCTGATCGGGTCAAGGTGAAACGGGGCTGGCGAGAGCGCTTTCAAGCGGGCACTATGGCTGCGAGCTTTGCACGCATCGCCAAGAGCGCTCGTGCCTTGGATCGCAGCGCGGACAGCTGGTGTCGCAGTCGGCGAGATCAGCTGCGTGTCGTTGCCTGCACGCCATTATCGAACGTGCCTTTTACAGGAGCATCTGGGCGCCGTGGTCAACTTGCGAAGTCAACATGTCCGACACATGCCACATCCCACGCCCCACCACGGGACCTGGGACCTGCCTGGTCCCGACACGCCCGGCCTCAATCCACTCCGCCCTCGCCACAATCCGCATCCATCCACAACGCCCTTAAACGCCCTGCACCCCGCTCCAGTCGCTCCAGCCGTCCGCCCAGCCGCCCTGCGACCGCCCGCGGCCCCACCCCCACACCCACGGCCTGGACGCATACGCCACCAGGTACGCCGGCCCCAGCGTCTCGGTGTGGGGCACAGGGGCCACCTCCACACCCCCACCCAGCTCGGGCACATCCAGGTGCACCGACACGCATGCGCCCGTCCCCGTGCGCGCCCCGTTTGTGGCCCGAGGCCGAGCCCGCGCCGCCGCCCGGCTGCCGCCCCGGGCCTCCCCGTCAGCGTCCTGCATGCCCTCCTCCTCGTCGGAATCCTCCTCCTCCTCGTCGGAATCCTCCTCCTCCTCGTCGGATTGGGATTCGGTTTCGGATTCGGATCCGGACCGTCCGGCCAAGAGCCGTGCAGAGCAGTGCCTGGCAGGCTCCCCCCTGGAGGAACCGTCCGCTCCCTGGCTTGCGTGCGTTTCCGCCACCGCTGCCGCTGCGCCGCCCGCCCCTGCCGAAGCAGGTGCGCTGCCCCCCGCCTGCTCCCCACTGGGGTGGTCCGCGGGGCCGGCAGGCGCAAGCACGCCAGCAGCGCAAGCCGCCTGCCCAGCGCTTGCACTGCCGCCTGCGGCCGTGGCAGACGAGGCCCCGGCCGCCTCGCCCGCCGCTGGGTTTGAGGCCACAGCAGAGGCGGAGGCGGGGGCGGCAGCGCCTGTGTCGCCGGCGTCAGGTGCAGGGGCCACGGGGCGCAGGTGGCAGAGCGTGGCGGCGTGGTCGGCATGCAGCGCCACCCGGCCTGGCGGGGGGAAAGGGGGCAGCAGGCAAGGGGAGGCGGTGTGGGCGCATGCTGCACGCGGCAGAGAGTAGGAAATTGGAAGCCGTGTCCCCACACAACAAAGGGCGACCCAGCCTGTAAACCTGTGTACCGCGTGCAACCCCACACCCACCCCCACCACCCCGAACGCCCCCACCCCGACCCGCCTGGGCCCTGGTACACCACGTGCCACTGCGAGCGGCAGAAGGACAGGCCGTCGGGGGACCACAGCTCCAGGGAGGGACACCTGGGGGGGGGCGGGGAAGGACGGGGGGGGGAAGGGAAGGCCCCGGGGAATCATTGAACGACCGTCGTGGCGGCTGCTGTTCATCCCGCTGCACACATGATGCTGTCGTACATCCGTAACGCCGTACGGCCGTACCTGCCCGCCAGGTACTGGTCCAGGAAGGGCAGGTAGTGCGCCTCGAAGCCGCGGTCGGGCGTGTGCACGTCCCCCGCCACCAACCGCAGCGGCCGCAGGAGCCCGGGCCCGGGCCCGGGCCCGGGCCTGCCCGGGCCCATCTCTATGGCGATGTGGCGCAGCACGCTGGGACTGTGCGGGCCCCAGCCGCCAACCAGTGAATCCTGGAAAGGCGGGGGATGGCGGGGTGCAGGGTGATGTGCCAGGCCTTGGGTTGTGTCCTTCCTCGCCACGCCACCAAGCAGGGCCCAGAGGGCCCAAGACCAGCTGTGCACGCCTGCTGCCTGTCGCACGCCCGCACCCCGTCGGTATTTCTCCACCGGGCTGGGGGCGCGCGATGCCAATCCCTGCCTACTCCCTGCAACCCCTTGGGGCAACGCCCCCCGGACCTCAAGCATGGCCCCCCTGCACAACAGCGGTCTCGGTCCCCTTTCTCCAGGAGGCTCGTCGCTACGAGGGCGTTCCTTCCTGCCTTTCCGCCCTGCTCCAGGAGGCCGCTCCCCGTTCCCCTGCTCCAGGAGGCCGTCGGCACGACAGCAAACGCCCCCATACCCCTCCGCCTCTTCCCCTCCCCCCTCGACAGCAGTCAGGCTCATCCAAACCGTCCTCCTCCTTCCCTCTACGAGCCCCTCCTACTCACCGAGATCATGGCCAGCAGCGTGTGCCCCCGGGGCGCCCACTGCAACCCCACCACCCCCGCAGAGGGCGACGACGGCGGCCCGCCCAGCGCCGCCGCCACCGCCGCTGGCGGCGGCCACAGCACCCACTCCGCCGGGGCCGTCCGGCTGCCGTACAGCCCGTGCATGTACGACGACGATGCCCGGCCCTTGGGCGATCCGAAGGGGGACGTGCAGGTGGGCCCGGCCGGGCCCGCGAGGGGCCCAGACAGGTCCACAATGCGTAGCTCGCTGCCTCGGGCCCAGGCCAGGAGGCGGCCGTCCGGGCTGACGGAGGTGAAGAGCTCCTCGTGGGGGGAGCCGGGGGGAAGCGTGGCAAGCTGGGGGGAAGGAAAGGGAAACGGGGGAGGAGTGTGGATAAGGGGGACTGACGGCGAAGGGGCGGGAGTGCGAAAGAAGAAACCGGGCAGGGAGGGCAGGGCTCGCAGCAGGGTGGACAGGAGGGTGCTGTACTGCGCCTCCACAAAACCTGAGGTCCATCCCAGTGCAGCGGCCCGCCTCACCAGGCTTGCCGCCCCCACAGGCCCCTCCGCTGTGCCGGGGTCCAGAGCCAGAAGGACCACCTCCGCGCTCCCCTCGCCCTCGCCACCGCCGCCACTACCGCCGGAGCCCACAGGCCGCTCCGGGTCCGACTCCCGCCCCTTGAGCGCCGACCAGGCCGCCGCCCCCAGCGCCAGTCGGACGGGCTGCACGGCGGCGGCGCCGCCACCGCCGCCATTAGTCACCGTACGCCGGCGGCCTAGAGGCGGAGAGGCCAGCCCTCCCGCCCCATCTGAGCCGTCGCTGACACGTGGCCCGCCGCTGGCCCCACCCGCTCCGCCGCCGCCGCCGCTGCCGCTGGCTTCGTCGCCGCCGCCAGCGGCGCCGCCAGCGTCGAGCTCCGCCGCCGCCGCCGTCAGCGCCCGCAGCGTTTGGATCGCGAGGGGCAGCAGCAGGCGGCTCCGGCCCGCTGGATCCAGGAACCACTCCGGCGCGCAGGCCAGCGGCAGCGAGGAAGCTGCCAGGAAGGTGCGCCACTGCGGCTCGGGCCCCAGCGACGGCGCGGCGGGCGGCGGCGGCGCAGCCGCCGGCGACAGGGGCGCCACGGGCGGGGGCGGCTCCGGGCTGAGCCAGGCCCACGAAGGCCCACCTGGGCCCGGGCCCGCATCAACCGAGGTGCTTGGGCCCGGCGAAGGCCCCTGCGCCGGAGCCGCGACCGAAGCCGAAGCCGAGGTCGAGGGGGCGGGGACGGGGGCGGGGTTGCAGTCTAGCCACCGTGTTGAGGGGGCAGCGGCGTCCCATAGTGCCAGGGCGTGCCGCCCCGTGTGTATGTAGGCGCGGGGGGCGTGGGGGCACCAGGTGAGGTACAGCGGCACGGCGGTCCCCACGTAGGCCAGGCGGGGGGGGCCCCGGGCGGGGCCCAGGGCCGAGGCCAGGTCGAGCACGCGGAGCATCACCCTGGGGTGTGGGAAGGGGGGCCGAGGGAACAAGCGGAGGGGGGGGGAGTGGGAGAGGTCGGAGGGGGGCGCGAGGGGGCACATTGGCGGACTGAGGAGGCCTGGTCATCGCGTCTGATGCCCTCTGATCCCACCAGCAGTGCTCATCAATACACTGAGACGGCTGCAACCCAGCAGGCGGCAGCCTACTTCTGAGTGGGTTCTCCGCTCTCCGGGTCTCGGGTACTCGGCCACACACCCACTGGCAATACACGCACACCTCCCCGTCCCCGCACTCGCATCCCGCCCTCCAGACCCCCTCCCTTGCCCCCCCGTCCCCGCGCCCCCACCTGCGCCCGAACCAGGAGCTGAGGAAGGCCAGGTAGTTGCCGCAGCAGGACCAGGTGTAGAAGAAGGGCGCGAAGCCGTCCCGCAGCCGCACCTGCAGCAGCCGCCGCCCGTGCCGGTCGTTCTGCGGGACAGGGGTGCGGTGTAGCGTGTGAGGCTCCTCTGCGAGAGTGTACCGTATGTGCACTCCCCGCCCACCACGCACAAACCCCCTTATGTCTCGATAAACGCGCAGCCTTCGGCACACGCTCCCCTCCCCACACACCCCCACCACGCTCTCCGCTACCCCCCACCACGATGACGAAGGCCGCGGGCCGGGCCAGGCGCGCCGCCGCCTCGGGCTCCCCCTCGCCCAGGTAGACTCGGGCGGTGGCTGCCAGGCGGGTGCCGCCCGGGGCCCAGCAGGGCTGGCTGGGGGGGGCGGAGGCGTCAGAGTCCCACACCGGGCCCTCGTGCAGCCTGGGGTGGCAGGGAAAGAGGGGGATCAAAGGAGGGAGGAGGGGGGGCACACGGGGCTCCAGAGTGGAGGGCTGAGCGACCTTGCTCTCCGTAATCCTCACGCCCCTTCCGTGAAGAGGCCAAGCTGCGGGTGTCTGTGAATCCCTGGACTGATGATGCCCCCTCGCAGCCCTCCTCCCTTCGCCCTCCCAGTGGTCCCCACCTGACTGAGCCCTCGGGCAGCCCCGGCGCCCCGTCGTGCACGAACCGCCGCCCCCCGTGGACCGCCTCCGTCCCCCGTGCCCCAGCCCCTGCTGCTGCTGCCCCTGACCCCGCCCCCGACCCTGCTGCCCCTGTCCCTGCCGCTCCCCCGGCCCCTCCCGCCGCCCCCCCGCCCCCGGCCCCCCGCGGCCCCGGCAGGTGTGTCACCAGCTCCAGGGGCACGAGGCCGAAGGCGCTGGTGCGGCCGATGGCCAGCACGGGTTGGTCGGGGGCGGAAGTGGTGGTAGGGGAGGAGGGGGAGGAGGCAGGGGAGGTGGAGGAGGAAGGGGTGGGGGAGGCCGGGGCGGCGGAGGAAGTGGTGGGGCCAAGGCTGGGCGCGGGCTCGGCGGTGGGGAGCAGGCCCATCCTGTGAACACGGGTTGGGAGAGGGGGATGAGAATGAGGACGGGGCGGGCTAGGCAGGGACAGCCTTCAACGGATAATGAGGGCCGGACGGGTGGCAGACGACGTGGCCGCTGCGGCAGCGGCAAGGAGCTCCACAGCCAGCCACCCTTACCACTTGAGGCGCCAGCCCACGTAGGCTGCTGCCGAGCTCTTCTGGGCTAGCCAGCTGCCCTCATGTCGGGACTCAGAGGGCTCGAGGTCCTCCAGTACGTCTGGCCACAGCGACTGAATGATATCGATGCGCCATCTCCGACATACGCACTCCGCCCGGGCTAGGTCCCACGGCTGCAGCCGCGATAGAATCGCGTGGAGCAACCCGTCATCCAGGCGATGGATAGAAGCCTCTGTGTCCACCTCCATCGCAAGCTGTGCATGGAGCGGGGCACTCCCCCGACGGTCCCGGCGAGCGTATGCCACCTGCACCTGCTGGTGAGGGCTTGAAGCTAATTTGAAGAAGGTTCAGCTCCTGATATGCTTGTGACCGGGGCGGAGGTAGCAAGTAAGTGAGCTCGGTATGCTGTGGATACTGCATTGGTAAATTTGCAACAGGTCACTGCGTGTCGCGAGCAGCGTGAGAGGGCAAAGCGTGCAGCGTTCCGGCATTAAGATGCTGCGACCCGGGGGTCGGTCGCAAAGTCGCACCCTGCCCCTGCAGCTGTCAAAAGGCCGTGCTTCATTCGGCAGCGTTTTGCAGGCTGTGGCGGTGTAGGGGAATGGGGGGCAAAACGCGCGAGGGACCTGTCCGCCCACAGCAATCGCGCTCGCAGAGGCTCGAAGGCTGCATGCTCTTGCTCAATTGCGTTAAGCGTGCTCAACTAGACCACAATTCACAGAGCCCAGTTCGCCACGCCGACACCGCTTGCCGACGCACGCTTGCCGACGTCGCAGCTCAGCACGATGGCCCTTTCCTCGCGCACCATGCAGTCTGGGCGTGTTGCCAGCCGCCCGGCTGCCGCTCCTCGCGTTGTCGCGGCTCGCCCGGCGCGGTCCATGCCGGTTGTGCGCGCCGACGCCGCCGCGGAGGCCCCCAAGCTGGGCCTGGGCCTGGAGAAGAAGGGCCCTAACTTCAAGCCCCTGCGCGAAATCAACCAGATCATGGCGACGCTGCCGCACAGGTCGGGATGCAAGGGTGGAAGCGTTACGATGCCGGGACGGGCCCTCGCTTCCCGCCCTGTGGACTTGGGTTAGCTGGAAACCACTGTTGCGGTGGTCCACGCATTATCGCGAGCAGCCCGCTCCTGGGAGACCTATCCGAGCGGCGTTGGCGTTGGCCCCTACCCAGCCAGCCCTCAACAAGGCCCAACAACCCCCTGCGCCCAGTGCCTCTTCTTCTCATGCACTCTCGCCACCCTCCCTGCATCCTTTCCCCAACACCTGCCCTCACAACCCTCCGCCTTCATCCGCCGGCCTCTCCCCCTCCCCCTTCCTCCCCCTGTCAGGTACCCCTTCCTGCTGGTGGACCGTGTGGTGGAGTGGGAGTTCCAGAAGTACGCTGTGGGCTACAAGTGCGTCACCATCAACGACAACTTCTTCCCGGGCCACTTCCCGGAGCGCCCCATCATGCCGGGTGAGGGGGGGAGTGGGGGTTAGGGTGGAGGCAAGGGGGTTGAGGAAGAGTGGTGGGAGCGGGTGGGTGGGGGTTACGCGGGGGAGGAGGGATGGGTGGAGGTATGGGGGAGGAGGAGGGGGAGGGGCCGCTGTCTGGAGCTCCCCGTCATGCCGGGTGCGGGTAGGCTGGCAAATGGACCAGGAGGGGCATGCGGTGGAGCACGGAGGAGGAGGAGAAGGGATGGCAAGAGCGATGCGCCAGGGGGCTGATGCGTGGAAGCGGGGAGAGGACTCAGCAGAGCACAGGCAGTCGCCGGGGCGCTAGGCATAAGGCTCAAGGTGGAGGCCCTGTGGCCGAGAGGGCGGGGCCCACAGCCCTTCCTTCCCGTGTCCTGATCCCGGTGGCCTCATGCGTCCCCCCTCCTGCTCCTCACCCCCACCCTCGACCCGCACTGAGCAGACAAGAACCACAGCCCTTCTAGTTCCATCCCCTGCCCGCTTCCTGCCTCCCGCCCCAGTTGCCCTCTTGCGCATCCCTTCCCATCCTTACCTCCTTCCCCTCCCTACCTCCTCCTCCTCCTCGCCCCTCCCCCCCCCCCCAGGCGTGCTTCAGGTGGAGGCCATGGCCCAGCTGGCCGGCCTGTGCATGCTCAACCCCGAGGACCAGGCGGCCAAGGGGCTGTTTTTCTTCGGGGGCATCGAGGGCTGCCGCTTCCGCAAGCCCGTGGTGCCGGGAGACGTGCTGGTGGGGCAGGGGAGGGTCAAGGAGGGGTGGGGGACGAGGGGAAGGGGACGGGAAGGGGACGGGACACGGGAGGGCGACGGAGGCTGCTGAGGCGGGAGCTGTCGGCCCTCGGTGCGGGGAGGCGTGCGGGCGTGGGGGCGGGGGCCTGGGTCTGGAGTGAGCGGCAAGGGAGGAGCGAGGAGGAGCGTCCCGTCCTTGACCTGCTCCCCTTTGACTCCTCTTCCCCGCCCCTCCCACCCCCATCTTCCCCCCCCCCCCCCAGATGATGCGCACCGAGGTGACCAAGTTCAACAAGAAGTTCGGCATCGTCAAGGTGGACGCCAAGGGCTACGTGGGCGAGGACCTGGTGGTGGAGGCGGAGCTCACTCTGGCCATGGGCAAGCCCTAGGACCCCTAGAGGGAGGGAGGCGTGGGAACGTGGGCAAGCCCTGAAGAGGGGCTCACCTGGGAAGCCTTCATAGGGCCCACCTGGGCAAGCCGTTACGAAGGGGCGCTCAGAAGGTGGGCAAGGCGCAAGGAGGGGCTCACCTGGGGGCGTGGGCAAGCCCTCAGGAGTTGGCCTGGAGCTGTTGGAGGGCTGGCACGTGGAAGCCTCCAGGGCTGGAGGCCAAGCCCGGGCAAGCCCTTGGGGGCACCAGACCCCAAGCAGTGGAGACAGGCACGACTTGCTGCAGACGTTGGGTGGCCGAGGTATGACATTGGATAAGCCCTTGAAACTGAGGCCTGAGGGTCCGGACGGGTATGCGCTCAGGGGCAGGAAGGCTAACAAGGCTTGAGGCCAAAGCAGGAGGCCTCGAGCTGAGGCGTGGGAGGCGTGGAGAGCTTGCTCTGGCCTTAGCGGTGGATGCCATTGGGAAATGAGGCCTGGGCCTGGGCCTGGCGAATGGGCTAGCGGCCAGGGCCTGGCGGGGGCGGGGGCCCTGGAGCTCGGCTGGAGGAGGCTTCTAGCGGCGGGGCTGGAGGCGGGGCCTGTGGAGGACCCGGCCCGCTGTACTGAGCAGTCCACTGACGGGGTATGAGCCGCTGGCGCCTGGTGACGTTTTGAGGGGCGGGGCTAGGATGTTTCCCGGGGTTTGGGGTTAGCGGGATGTGAGCCTGCATCGGCTGAACCCGGTGTGGTGTGGACGTGTGGTGGATGGGGGCAAGGGCAGGGGCATGCTTGCAAGCCCGAACATGCTCCCTCCTGCGTGTGTGGTCCCAGGACTCCCAGCTACCCACATAGCACCCCGCAGCGACTCCAGGACGCCCGCAACCCGTCTCTCCTAACGCGTTGTGCGACTGCTAGCTTCTGCGCCGAGAGCCGTCCCCCGCTGTCCTCCGCGGCCCGCAACACGTCTCCGCAACGCACCCGCAACCTGATTCCGGCCGCAGCAAGGTGGGGCGAGGGCGCGCGGGGGCGCATTGCGGCCTTGCACACTCCTGGCCCGGGCTGTGACGCGCTGAGCCTTTCTCTATTTCCCCCGCTCGCAGGCCCTGCTAAGGTAGTCTCAAGGCATCACAAGCGACTCGCAGCGGACCCGCAATGCCGCCCCAGGGCCGGGGGCGAGGCGGCGGCACCGGCGGGGGAGCGGGCCGCGCGGGCTCTGCCGCGAGCGCGGACCCCGGCGCCGGCCCCAGCACTTCCGGGTGCTCGGGCCCCGCCTCCCAGCTGTCCCTCCTACCCGCCCCGCTGCTGCGTGCCTACCGGGCCCTGCCGGCGGCCGCGGAGGCTCTGCTGCCGGCCCCTGTGACCCAGCGGCCCGGCGGCGGCGGCTCGGCGGCGGGCCGGGGCGCGGGCAGTGGGCGCCTGGCCGCTCTGCGGAAGGGCAAGGAGCAGTTGGGGGGACTCAGCGCGACACTGGAGGACCTGCCAAGTCCCAGCCCACCCGAACAAGCCGCAGCCCTGGCCGAGCTCCTGTCGACGCACCCAGCGGAGACGGCCGCGCTGCTGAGGCTGTACTCGGCCGCGCTGAGGCCGGACGGGGAGAGGGCAGCGGGGAGCGGCGGCAGCGGGAGTGGCAGCAGCGGGGGCCGCTCCGGCGGCGGCGGCGGACCTGCCGAGGCCCCAGCCCTGGAGGGGTGGAGGGCTGATGCCGTCAGCTCCGTTGCATTTCTCCTTCGCCGCTTCCGGCCGATCCCTCCCTCCCGCCACGCGCTGTCCTCTCTGCGCTTCGTGCTCGCCCTGCTGCGCGCCCACACCCTGCCGGCCCTCAGCCGGCGGCTGGCGGCGGCAGCTGCCAACGCCGCCGGCAGCAGTGGCGGCATCCCGTTCGCTGAACGCCATGCTTTTATCGCCGTCACGTGTCCTCCCGGCTGAGGTCATGTTCCTTCGGGGAACGTGTTTTGGGGAATTTGCAAGGGGCCTGGCGGAGAGCGGCCTCCTGGAGCACGCGGCGAGGGCCCTGCTGCTGCTGCAGGCCCGGGGGCCACAGCGGTCCCTGAGCGGCGCGTCAGCCATGTGTGTAAGCATCCTGCTCCAGGCGGCTACTTGTATGCAGGACTTGCTGAAATTCATAAGCGGTTCGGTCGGGACGGTGGTGCCGACGATACCGGCGCCCAGCGCCGCCAACCCCGCCGCCGCCGCGCACTTCCGCTCCGTGCTTCGCGGTCGCTGCCTGCAGACTGTCGTACTGGTGTACGGCGTGGGCACGCTGCGGCTGCTCGACGGGGGCCCGAGCTACGGCCTGCCGGCGGCGCTACACTCCGCCGGCCACGCGTTTCGGGAAGGGGATGACCATCCGCTCTGTCCTACCGCCCTCCAAATGCTCCGCTACTTGGTGGCCTCACCTGACGCCCTGCCGCCGCTCGGGCCCGGCCCATCGTTGGAGCTGGCCCTGCGGACGGGCTGGGCGGCGGCTGCGGTCATAGCGACAGCGTCTCCACCAAGCCTGTCCGCCCATGTCGCCGGCATCCCCCCGCCGCCCCCACCGCTGCACACACCGCTGTCCATGAAGCCGGAGGAAGGAGGGGGGCTGGCGGTGGCGGCGCTGAAGTGCGGCCGCAAGCTTCTGGGACGGCAGTCGCCACGGCTGGCGGAGCGGCGGCAGAAGTGGTGGCGGCTGGCGGTGACGACGGCGGTGTACGGCACGTGGTATGCGGATGAGGACGGAGGACGAACGCTGTGGGAACTGATGGTGGCGACCCTCATGGCCGTGTGGCCGGAGGCCCGCCTCGGTAGGTGTTTGAGCGCCGAAGTTGCCCTTGTCGATGCTCTCCTGGGAGCGCTGTCGGAATGTCGTGACGACACGATAGCGCCGGGGGCATGGTAGGAATGTGAATGTGCTGCTTTAAACAGCCTTGCACGTGCCTCCCTTTGCCCCCCAGACCTGGACGCCCTGCCGCCCGCTGCCCCTGCCGAGGTGGCGGCGGCGCTGGCGGCCGGGCTGCTGCCGGCCCTGGCGGCCCTCCCCGACCTCCCCCGCTCGGGACCTGCGGAGCCCTGCAGCAGCCCCTTCGCGGAGCTCTTGGCCGCATGCGACCGGGCTCGCTCAGACGGCTCCGGCCTCGCGCTCTTCCTGGCACCGCTGCTGGCGTACGGCGTGCCGGGGCAGGCGGAGGGGCTGCTGGGAGCCCTGGGCCGGGCGGGCGGGCTCGTGGGGCCTAGCGTGGGTGGAGCAGCCCGCACCGAGCCCTTAGGGGCTTCCGGGGCTTCCTGTTTGAGTGCCTGGAAGCGCTGGGGGTTGGCAATGGCTTCCTGGCGTGGGTGCGGCTTCGGCACCAGGGCACAAGATCCGCGGCCCTAGTCAACGGCGACGTATCAGGTCACCTGGAGATAACAGCAGGGGTACGGCAAGGCTGCCCATTAGCGCCGCTGCTCTACCTGGCGGCCGCTCAAGCGCTACTATCGTGGCTTGCTAAACAGGGATTCCAGATTGCTCTCTCACCCAACGGCCGCCAGCTTGTCCTCCGAGCTTCCCAATACGCAGACGACTACACGCAATTCTTGCGACCCAACACAGCCGCCGCTTTCGCTGCAGCCATGGAGACCTTTGCGCAAGCAAGTGGACAACGCCTGAACGCCAGCAAGTCGGAGCTGCTCCCCGTCGGCCTGATCCCACCGCCTGCGCCGCTGCCCGCGCCGCTGCCCGGCCCACCGCCCGCGCCGCCGCACGGCCCGCCGCACGCACCGGCGCTGGACCCACCACCAGATCCACCGCCCACGCTGCCGCCTGGCCTGCCGCCCGCGCTGCCGCCTGGCCTGCCGCCCGCGCCGCCGCCTGGCCTGCTGCCCGCGCCGCCGCCTGGCCTGCCGCCCGCGCCGCCGCCTGGCCTGCCGCCCGCGCCGCCGCCTGGCCTGCCGCCCGCGCCGCCGCCTGGCCTGCTGCCCGCGCCGCCGCCTGGCCTGCCGCCCGTGCCGCCGCCTGGCCTGCCGCCCGCGCCGCCGCCTGGCCTGCCGCCCGCGCCGCCGCCTGGCCCGCCGCCCGCGCCGCCGCCTGGCCTGCCGCCCGCGCCGCCGCCTGGCCTGCCGCCCGCGCCGCCGCCTGGCCTGCCGCCCGCGCCGCCGCCTGAGCCGCCGCCCGCGCCGCCGCCTGGCCTGCCGCCCGCGCCGCCGCCTGGCCTGCCGCCCGCGCCGCCGCCTGAGCCGCCGCCCGGCCTGCCGCCCGCACCGCCACCCCCTGATACCTCATTGCGAACCGTCGTGAAGGCCAAGACCCTGGGGGTAACAGTCGCCAACACCGCCGCCCTGTGCAAGCCGGCCATCGCCCTGGATGGAGTCTACTCGGCTCTAACCAAGCTGGTGTCCCTGAATCTTTCAGCCTTTGGGAGAGCGTCGACGGCCTCTGGCTACGCAATCTCCAAGGTCCTGTACCACCTGGAATTCGCTTTCCCCCCCCCCGCCCGAGCTGCAGCGACTCTGCAGCACGGTCGCAGCCATGGTGGACCGCAGCATGACGCCGGCGGCACACGCCAGTAACCCACACGCTCGCCTACCGGGGATAGGCTACAAGGCGATGTGCGTCCCCCCGGAGGACGGAGGGCTCGGCCTCCTCCCGGTGGTAGAACACGTACGGGCCCGACAAGCGGTGCTGGCGACACGCTGCGTGCTGGGCAGCTGCCCGAACCTCCTCCGCTTCAGGCCAGTGTGGCCGACGGTCGCAATGGAGCTCCTCCGACGAACGCACCCGGCCGTACACCCCCTCTGCCTCTTCACAGCCCAGCGGGCAGGCCCCAACGCCGCCACCAAGGTGCTGGGGACCACGGCAAACAGCCCCTGCCCGACGCTGAACATGATAACGGGGGCACTCCTTCATCTCCCCCGGGTTGAGTTGATCAAGAGCCCCGCGGTGGGGCCGTGGGTACACAGCGCGCCAGTATGAGGAAATCCGGCCCTCAGACCCGCAGCAGCGGGCCGTGGGGGGCTGGAAAGCATGTATGCGGACCTGATGGGTATCAATGAATTGAGGACTGTTGGCCAACTAGTAAGAGCCTATAGGGCAGGGGCGGGAGCAAGGGCGGGGCTCAGTGGAGCCCAGGGGGGCAGGCTGCCACCGATGGCTAGGAGCGAGTGCTCAAGGAAGGTGAAAGAGAACATCGTAGTTGGTCTGTGGGGACGAGGGGGGTATGAGTCTCTACCCGCAGCGCTACGCAATGGCCCTGCGCTCCTAGGGAGGATCGATAGCTTGATGGGCCATATTCCCGTACCGTGGGTGCAAGCAGCAACGGAGGTGGAAGAGAACCCGGACTTGGCCTGCCCAGAGGAGGAGGCATGGAAAGAACTCTTGGGATGCATAGGTTGGCGGATCGGACAGACGCTTGTGTCAGCGGCTAGGCTGTCGGTGAGCTTGGCCACGGCCCTGCAGATGGAGCCCGCTTTTGAGTATGTGAAAGGCAAGCATTTGAATTTTGTGGCAGAGGCGCTGAGTGGTGGGGTAGGGGACGAGTCAGACCTGTTGGACCTACAAGCCACCTTGCGCAGGCTGTGGGCCCTGCGCTGGGAGAACGTGTGGAAGGAAGCTTTCTGGCGCTTGGCGCTCAACGGCTTTACTGGCTTTTCGGCACATGAAGGAACGGCCACGTGCCCATGTGAGATTGCGATGCACGGAGGGGACAGATTGCACCACTTTTGGAAATGCTACTTGGCTGAGGGCCTGGTTGATGAGATGTGCGCGT
Organism: Edaphochlamys debaryana; assembly: GCA_016858145.1. Classification (NCBI taxonomy): domain Eukaryota; kingdom Viridiplantae; phylum Chlorophyta; class Chlorophyceae; order Chlamydomonadales; genus Edaphochlamys; species Edaphochlamys debaryana. Next base: position 282,710 of record JAEHOE010000011.1, read on the forward strand.
GTCTAGGGGGCGAGCAGGGCATGCCATGGACCTGGCCACTTCGCCGGTTCAATCTTTGGCTGGCTCGACCAACGGAGGGAGTTGACCAGAGAGTGTGGGATGTGGTGTGTCTTGCAGCCACGACAGCCATGGAGAAGGGACGCCGATATCTATACGCGACAAGGGAGAATGGGAATCGCCTCGGGGTGCTGAACCGTGGACGTGTGTTGGTGTCAGCTGAGTTTTGGGGAGCGCTTCACTCTTTTGCTGCGCTCAGGCCACCAAGTGGCTGGGAGACAATACCGGCGGACCACCCTTTCCTGCGAGTCTCAGGTGGCAGATTGACTGTGCAGGAGCCCCCAGGCGTCCTGGCCTTGATTGACGATGATTAAAGGCACAGCGGAATTAGTGGAATAGTACTGAGGGGGGCTCTACGGGCCCGACCCTAGCAACGTGGTGTGACGACCGAAAGTCAGTCACGTTGCGTGGGTGTCGGTGTGCAGGTGGCACACCCAGTAGGTGGCGCTCTCGCTCAACCCCTCCCCTTCTGGAGGCGGTTCCTGCTGTAACCATCGCATCCCTTAGGGCGGCCGCCACCTCCCTACTCGGCGCACTTGCGGGGGCGCTGCAGGGCGCCGGCGGGCCCCGAGGAGGCGGCCGCAGGGCTGGCGGGCTGGCGGGCCCCGAGGAGGCGGCCGCAGCTGAGGGCGCCGGAGCTGGGGAGGCTTCAGAGGCGGAGGCCGGGGCCGGGGCCAGCGGGGAACCCTCCGGCGCTGCCAGGAGAGCCCCGCCTCCGCCTCCGCCCCCGCCCCCGCTGCAGCAGCTGAGGCGGCTGGTGGTGGATGCGTCGGAGCTGTGGGGCCTGCCGCTGCTGGCTCAGCCAGCGGCGGTGGGGAGTATGGATGGCGAGTTTGCCTGAATGTGCCCATGGGTGTCCTGGCCTGGAGTGAACAGGGAGGCGGGCGACCGGGGTTTGAGCGCTTTGCGCGAGGCTTGGGACCAGGGGGTGAGTGGGACTCCAACTACCCAAGTTGGGTGATGATCCACAGCCCTGTGTGACGATAAGGCGACACCTCGGGGCACGTTAGGGCCCAGGCGGGCGACGGATCGCACGTCGGGCGGGCAGCCCGAGAACGAGAGCATGCGTTGCTTTGATACGCATGGGCGGGAGTGTCTGAAGGCCTGAGGATGCATCATGGGAGAGCAGGGTAGCTGGCGGCGCGCGGCGGTGACAACCGCATAGCATGGGTGTCGAGGCGTCCTCAGAATGTCCTTCGGCTGAGTTGAGGTGGTTCTTGTGTACTTCAAGCGGTAGGACGAGCACGGACCTGAGGCTAACTGCGTTCTCGTGGAAAGGCCAACTTCAAGGGGAATGCCGGGGGTTGCATGGGCGCACTGGGTGGGGTACACCTGTCTTGTGCTGGCCGTACCGACCTGGCAGCAAACGTCTTGCAGTGTTGCCGACAGGGCAAATAATTTCAAAGTTGGCGCGTTATGATGGCTGGGCAAAGTGGTCTAGGGACAGGGGCTGGTGTGGAAAGGCGAATAGGGCTGTTGGGAGTAGGAGGGAGTAGGGGTCACGGTAAGTGCGCTTCCCAGCCATCTCAGGGTGAGGAAGGGCGTGGTGACGAGAGATAGTCGTTACTGTCGTTGTCGGTAGTTGTGTTGCCTTGCCGTGGAGGCTGGACGCGTCATGGCGGCTGGGCGAAGCGGTGTGGGGGCGTCGCCCGTGGGGTCGATGGGTTAGGAATTTAGGATGGCCACGGATGGCCGTGGGGACTTGTGCGGGGAATGGTACGTGCGCGAGGGTAGCCGGCGATGTCAGGGCAAATGCCTCTAGACAGAACCTTGTACGAAATAGAAAGCTCGGTGCACGCACAGCTCCATTCGTGCACGGCACGCGACGACCGCGGCCAGCTGTCGCCAAGCTGCTTCGCCTTCGGACCGCCAAGGAGCTTCACAAGAACGCTCGGACACAAATTCAGTGCTCAACACTACTGTGCGAATACCATGAACACTGGCACCAGCCGTCCGCAAGCGGACATGCGGCCGGCTCTTCAGCAGTTCGGGTGACGCTTGCTCAGCTCGACCAGCAACATGAGCTCATCGGGAGCAGGATGTCGGCGCACTGCCAAGAACTCATGACACGTTGGCCACCTGATGCGGTTGTCCTCAGCTACTGCCAGCGAGGATGGCCGCCTAGTCAAAGCTGCCCAGCTCGCGGACTATCCAAGCCAGACTAGCCGCTATCCTCCTTGCTTCTTAACCGGCACGATGTGGAGCTATGGTTAGTCATGGTGGGTCAGGGCAGGGGCGAAGGCACAGAGTACCTGGACAGGGCGTGGCCTCCCACCTCCAACCCCCGGCCGCGCCCCCGGCCTGGCATGCACGGGCCACTGTCGTTGTCCCGCTCCGTCCGCTGCGCACACGAGGGGAGCTGTCGTGATTACTGACTGGCACTTTGGGGGGCTTGCTGTCACGTCGCGGGACACAGGCATCGGGGCATACTCACCTGCTATAGTGAGATCCCCCACTCCCCCTTCGCCCCCAAACCATCTCCCCACACTCCGCCCCCCCCAGCCAGCTCCGTTCCGCCCACGAGGACCGCTCCCGGATGCAGCAGGCTCTGCTGGCGGAGCGGGCGGCGGCGGTGGCGGGGGGGGAGGCACTCGGGGCTACAGCGTGGGGAGGGCGTGCGGGCCGGCCATGAAGAGGCCATGAGGGAGGTCCGACCGGCAGGCTGTCCTCCGGTCATATCTTAAGCGGCGTCTCATCACTACACCTCACACCACGGCGAACGGGTGTGCGCCTGCTGGCCTCTGCGCCGCGCGAGTCGCAGCCGAAGACCTCGCGAGCCGGGGCCGTCACCCGCTGTCCTCCGCGGCTTGCTAGGCATCTCTGCAGCGCAACCTGATCCAGGCTGTAGCAAGGTGGGGCAAGGTGGGGCGAGGGCGCTTGGGGGCGCATTGCGGTCTGCCTCGCTCGTTGGCCCGGGCTGTGACGCGCTGAGCCTTTCTCTCCCTCCCCCGTACGCAGGCCCTGCTAAGATAGCGCTTAAGGTATCGCAGTGACTCGCAGCGGGCCCCCAATGCCGCCCCAGGGCCGGGGGCGAGGCGGCGGCACCGGCGGGGGAGCGGGCCACGCGGGCTCTGCCGCGAGCGCGGACCCCGGCGCCGGCCCCAGCACTTCCGGGCGCTCGGGCCCCGCCTCCCAGCTGTCCCTCCTGCCCGTCCCGCTGCTGCGTGCCTACCGGGCCCTGCCGGCGGCCGCGGAGGCTCTGCTGCCGGCCCCTGTGACCCAGCGGCCCGGCGGCGGCGGCTCGGCGGCGGGCCGGGGCCGCGGGCCGGGAAGCGGGCGCCTGGCCGCTCTGCGCGAGGGCAAGGAACAGCTGGGGGCACTCAGTTATGCACTTGCAGGGCTTACGCATCCTAGCCCACCCGAACAAGCCGCGGCTCTGGCGGAGCTCCTGTCGACGCACCCAGCGGAGACGGCCGCGCTGCTGAGGCTGTACTCCGCAGCGCTAAGGCCGTGGGGCGAGGGGAGCAGCGGCGGGGGGAGCGGCGGCGGCGGCTCCAGCGGCGGCGGGGGAATCGGCGGCGGTGGTGGCTCGGGTGGCGGCGGTGTGCCCCTAGAGGCATTTGCCCTGGAGGGGTGGCGGGCCGATACCGCTACCTCCGTTGAGGTGCTTCTCGGCACCTGCCCGCCGCTCCCTCCCTCCCGCCACGCGCTGTCCGTGCTGCGCTTCGCGCTCGCCCTGCTGCGCGCCCAGACCCTGCCGGCCCTCAGCCGGCGGATGGCGGCAGTAGCTCATGCAGCCGCCAACAGCGCTGGCGGCAGCAGGGTAATCCTTCCAGACGCGCTCACCCTTCTCGGCGCGCTTGATGCGGTCATGTCCCAGCAAGATACGGCATTACGCGCGCTCCCGGCCGAGGAGGCGTCCCTGCGGGCGGCGTGCATGGAAGAGTATGCGCGGAGCCTGGCGGAGAGCGGCCTCCTGGAGAACGCGGCGAGGGCGCTGCTGCTGCTGCAGGCCCGGGGACAGCAGCGGTCGCTCAGCACCGCCACGGGCAAATGCACATACATCCTGATCCACTCAGCTCTTGCTGTGTGGAAAGTCCTCGGCGCCGGGGGCGTGGTGCCGAAAGAGTCGGCCGCTGGCGCCGTCAGCCCCGCCGCCGCCGCGCACCTGCGCTCAGTGCTCCGTGGCCGCTGCCTGCAGACTGCCGTACTGGTGTATGGCGTAAGCACGCTGCGGCTGCTCGACGGGGGCCCGAGCTACGGCCTGCCGGCGGCGCTGCACACCGTGGGCCACGCTCTTCGCTATGACGGGGCCGACCAGGCGCTGAACCCTACCGCGCTCCGCTTGCTCCGCTACTTGTTGGCATCACCGGCTGACGCCCTGCCGCCGCTCGGCGCCGGTGCTTCGCTGGACCTCGTCCTGCGGGTGGGCTGGGTGGCGGCGGTGGTCTCTGCGACGACGTCTCCGCCAAACCAGTCGGCCCTCGTCTCAGGCGTTCCCCCGCCCCCGCCTCTGCACTCGCCGCTGTACCTGCGGCCAGAGGCTCCGGCGCTGGCAGTGTGGGCCCTTGCTCGCGGCCGGCTGTTGCTGTATCGCCAGCTGGAGGTGTCTTCGCCACGGCTGGCGGAGCGGCGGCAGAAGTGGTGGCGGCTGGCTGTGACGACGGCGGTGTACGGCATGTGGGGGGCGGATGAGGACTCAGGACAAGTGCTGTGGGAACAGGTGGTGATGCCCCTCCGCACCATATGGTCCGGCTTCACCCTCGGTGCGTGGGTGTCGGGCGCCCCGTTTGCGTCGGTTGCTGGTCTCAGGCATATATTGTCCGTCTCATAAGTGGAGTGTAGCCGGCTACAGATGTGCTTTGCGAAGCGGTACGGGACTAACAGCTGTGCACACGCTACCCCTCGTGGGCCGCAGCGCCATCTACAGTCTTCCGCCCGCACCATCCATGGGCGCTTAGCTGTGCTCTCACACCGGGCATCCTGCCGGTCGCATCATCCTCACCTCCTCGCACCTCCCTTTGCCCCCCAGACCTGGACGCCCTGCCGCCCGCTGCCCCTGCCGAGGTGGCGGCGGCGCTGGCGGCCGGGCTGCTGCCGGCCCTCACGGCCCTCCCCGACCTCCCCCGCTCGGGGCCTGCGAACCCGAGGGGCCCCTTCGCGGAGCTCCTGTCAGCATGCGACCGGGACCACCCGGGCGGCGCCGGCCTTGCGCACTTCCTGGCACCGCTGCTGGCGTACGGCGAGCCGGGGCAGGCGGAGGGGCTGCTGGGAGCCCTGGGCCGGGCGGGCGGGCTCGTGGGGCCAAGCGGTGGTGGGGCCGGCACCGAGCCCTTCAGGGAGGCCGCCACATCCCTCCTCGGCGCACTTGCGGGGGCGCTGCAGCGCTGCCGCCGCCTGGGCCCGGCGGCTGCCGAGGCGCCGGCGGGCCCCGTGGAGGCGGCGGAGGGTGCTGGAGCTGACGAGAGTTCCGAAGCGGAGGCAGGGGCCAAGGCAAGCGGGGGGCCCTGCGGCGCTGCCTCCAGAGCCCTCAAGCCCCCGCCTGCGCCCCCGGTGCAGCAGCTCAGGCGGCTGGTGGAGTATGCGTCGGAGCTGTGGGGGCTGCCGCTGCCGGCTCAGCCAGCGGCGGTGGGGAGTATGGGTGGCGAGGCCAACTGAGCAGGCTCATGGTGTCCCGGAGTCGAGTGAGGATTGAGACTAGGGGGTGCGTCGTGCGTGAGAGTCTGACTCCCCTATCTGCACACGGTTATGAACCCCTGTTGTGCTGTTTGGCGGCGTTGCTTCCGGGGCGTCGAGGCACCTCCGGGCAGAAGGGGCCGACTCCGCTGAAGCTGAAGGGCAAGCATTGGTACAACCTGGTGGGGAGCGCGCGTGGTGCGGGCAAACAGTTCCTCTGATGCGGACGGTACCGTAGCCGCCGCAGGGCTTGCCCTTTTTGATGGGCCGAGGTGTCGAGGCGTCCTCAGAAGGTCCTTTGGCTGCGTTGAGGTGGTGTATGTGTACTTCAAGTGGTAGGAAGAGCACGGACCTGAGGCTTATGCCCATGGGCTATGGTACAGGAGTTGTATGCTGGCCGTCCTGACAGCAACCAACTTGCGAACTGGGCGTGTTATGGTGGCCGGGCGAAGCGGTTCAGGGACAGGGACTGGTGTGGATAGGTGAAGAGGGTTGTGGGGAGAAGGGGTCTCGGTAGCTCTGTGCTATGCTGTGCGCTTCGAGGTGCTTCCCGGGCAAGGAAGGGCGTGGTGACGAGGGATCGCCGTCATTATCGTTGACGGTAGTTGTGTTGCCTTGCCGTGGAGGCTGGACGCGTCATGGCGGCTGGGCGAAGCGTGTGGGGACAACGGGCGATGCCGATTGGTCGCGGGGACTGCGGGGCTGGTACGTGCGCAAGGGTAGCGCGGCTGGTTGCAATGCTCAGACGCCGGGGCCAGTACTAGACATAACCTTCTCCGCACATGCACACCTCGAGTCCTGCAACGGCCCGCGACCATCGCGGCCAGCTGTCGTCAAGCTGCTTCGACGGCGGACTGCTACGGAGCTTCACAATAACGCACAGACTCAAACCATGTGTTCAACACTACTGTATGAATACCATGAACACTGGCACCAGCCGTCCGCAAGTTGACATGCGGCCGGCTCTTCAGCAGTTCGGGTGACGCTTGCTCAGCTCGACCAGCAACATGCACCTCATCAGGAGCAGGATGTCGGCGCACTACCACGCAGTCATGAACGTCGGCCGACACGCGTTGCGGTCCTCCTCAGCTACTGCCGGCGAGGATGGAGTCAAAGCTGCCCAGCTCGCGGACTATCCTTGCTTTTTCACCGGCGCGATGAAGAGGCTGAGGCCATGGTAGGTCGCTTGTGGGTCAGGGCAGCACCTGCACAGGGCATCGCCTCCCGCTTCGCGCCTCCAACCCCCGGCCGTCCCGGGCCTGGCACTGTCCTTGTCCCTCTCCTTCCGCTGCACACGAGGGCAGCTGTGACACATCCAACCATCTCCCCACATCCGGCCCCCCAGCCAGATTCGTTCCGCCCACGAGGACCGCTCCCGGCTGCAGCAGGCTCTGCTGGCGGAGCGGGCGGCGGCGGGGGCGACGGGGGAGGAGGCAAGGGGCTGCAGCGCCTTGGGGGAGGCCGAGGGCGGTGGTGGGATGGCCGAGATGGCGAGCAGGGGCAGACGGCGGAACTCGCTGCTGCACTCCAGTCTTCTCTTCACACACGCGCCAGCCGTGACGTTCACTCCAACACCTTTCACCACAGCGAACCGGTGTGCCCCTGCTGGCCTCTGCGTCGCGCGAGCCTCAGACGTGGGCCTCGCGAGCCGGGACGTCGCCCGCTGTCCTCCGCGGCCCGCAATGCGTTTCCCAAGCGCACCAGCAACCTCAGTCCGGACGCAGCAAGGTGGGGCGAGGGCGCTCGGGGTCGCATTGCGTCTCCCACCCGGTCTCTTTCCTCTCTCCGCTCGCAGGCCCTGCTAAGTAATCGCCCAAGGCATCACAGCTAAATCACAGCGGACCCGCAATGCCGCCCCAGGGCCGGGGGCGAGGCGGCGGCGCCGGCGGGGGAGCCGGCCGCGCGGGCTCTGCCGCGAGCGCGGACCCCGGCGCCGGCCCCAGCACTTCCGGGCGCTCGGGCCCCGCCTCCCAGCTGTCCCTCCTACCCGCCCCGCTGCTGCGTGCCTACCGGGCCCTGCCAGCGGCCGCGGAGGCTCTGCTGCAGGCCCCTGTGACCCAGCGGCCCGGCGGCGGCGGCTCGGCGGCGGGCCGGGGCCGGGGGGCGGGAAGCGGGCGCCTGGTCGCTCTGCGGGAGGGCAAGGAGCAGCTCAGCAGTCTGCGAACCCAGCTCAGGAGGCTACCAGAAGTCAGCCCTCCGCCAAAGGCGCTAGCCCTGGCGGAGCTCTTGTCGACGCACCCAGCGGAGACGGCTGCACTGCTGAGGCTGTACTCCGCAGCGCTGAGGCCGGACGGGGAGGGGGGAGGCGGCGGGGGGAGTGGCAGCGGTGTTGGCTCCGGCGGCGGCGGCGGACCTGCCGATGCCCCAGCCCTGGAGGGATGGCGGGCCGATGCCGCTACCTCCGCTCAGACTCTTATCCGCTGCAGCGCGCCGGCATCTCGCTCCCGGCCCCTGCTGTCCGCCGTGCTGCGCTTCGTGCTCGCCCTGCTACGCGCCCAGACCCTGCCGGCTCTCAGCCGGCGGCTGGCGGCGGCAGCAACCAACGCCGCCGCCGGCAGCAGTGGCGGCGCCGGGAAGGCGATCCTGCAGCACAGCGTTCTGTTGATCGACAACCTGTACCAGGCTACGTTATCTTATGGGTTGTTGTCAGACGACGCGCTCCCGGCCGACGTGCTGTCCCTGCGGGTAATCTGCGTGGAGGAGCTTGCGCGGGGCCTGGCGGAGAGCGGCCTCCTGGAGCACACGGCGAGGGCACTGCTGCTGCTGCAGGCCCGGGGGCCCCAGCGGCTGCTGTGCGGCGCGTCAGACAGCTGTCCGGACCGACTGCTCCACACGATTGCCGCACTGTGCCGCGACCTTTCCACTGCAAGTCTCTTCCACAGCATCGAGAACATCGCGAAACTCACCGACCACAACGATACGTTTCCTGCCCCCATCATCACCCCCGCCGCCGCCGCCCACCTTCGCTCGGTACTCCGCGGCCGCTGCCTGCAGACTGCCGTACTGGTGTACGGCGTGGGCACGCTGCGGCTGCTCGACGGGGGCCCGAGCTACGGCCTGCCGGCAGCGCTGCAGACCGCCGGCCTTGCTCTTCGCAACGCGCAGGAGGAAGGCTCCCTGAGTGCTGTCGCCCTAGACCTGCTGGTCTCCAGCGTCCTGCCGTGGCGGCTTGGACCCGAAGCATCGCTGGAGCTGGCCCTGCGGGCGGGCTGGGTTGCGGCGGCGTCCGCTGCAACGGCGTCACCGCCAAACCTCCCTCCTGTCACCGCCGGCGTTGGCGCGCCGCCACCGCTACTCAACCGGCTGTCCCTGGAGCCCTGCGGAGCGGCGGCCCTGCTGGTTGATGCCCTCACGCGCGGCCGATCACTGCTGACTTTGTCTCCAGGGCTGGCGGAGCGGCGTGGCGGCTGGTGGCGGCTGGTGGCGTCCGTTGCGGTGTACGGAATGGAGGACGATGAGCGGCTCCGGCATCGTCACTGGCAGCTGTGGAAGCTGGCGACGGAGCCTATCGCTGACCTCTGGCCAGACGGCCGCCTCGGTAGGTGGTTTTGGAAGCTCAGTCATGTTAACATGTAGCTGGGCTCCCGGGCGAGTGGTCGGAGAGTTGTGGAACGTGATAGCGCCCATGAAAGCTAGATCAAGAAGCAACGGATTGCTGTGAGGGAGGTGTATTATGCTCGCCCCTTCGTCTCCACAGACCTGCAATCGTCTGGGCCTGCAATGAGCCAGTTGAGAATCCTTGCGCCGATCCTGCTGACCGACCCACTTTCTTCCTCTTAACTCCCCCAGACCTGGACGCCCTGCCGCCCGATGCCCCTCCCGAGGTCGCGGCGGCACTGGCGGCCGGGCTGCTGCCGGCCCTCACGGCCCTCCCCGACCTCCCCCTCCCCGGGCCGCCTGCAAAGCCGAGGGGCCCCTTCGACGAACTCCTGACCGCATGCGACCTCGTCCGCCCAGACGGCTCCGGCCTTGCGCTCTTCCTGGCACCGCTGCTGGCGTACGGCGAGCCGGGGCAGGCGGAGGGGCTGCTGGGAGCCCTGGGCCGGGCGGGCGGGCTCGTGGGGCCAAGCGGTGGTGGGGCCGGCACCGAGCCCTCCAGGGCGGCCGCCACCTCCCTCCTCGGCGCACTTGCGGGGGCGCTGCAGCGCTGCCGCCGCCTGGGCCCGGCGGCTGCCGAGGCGCCGGCGGGCCCCGTGGAGGCGGCGGAGGGTGCTGGAGCTGACGAGAGTTCCGAAGCGGAGGCAGGGGCCAAGGCAAGCGGGGGGCCCTGCGGCGCTGCCTCCAGAGCCCTTAAGCCCCCGCCTGCGCCCCCGGTGCAGCAGCTCAGGCGGCTGGTGGAGTATGCGTCGGAGCTGTGGGGGCTGCCGCTGCCGGCTCAGCCAGCGGCGGTGGGGAGTATGGGTGGCGAGGCCAACTGAGCAGGCTCATGGTGTCCCGGACTCGAGAGAGGATTGAGACTAGGGGGTGCGTCGTGCGTGAGAGTCTGACCCCCCTATCTAGGTGCGGTTATGAACCCCTATTGTGCTGTTTGGCGGCGTTGCTTCCGGGGCGTCGAGGCACCTCCGGGCAGATGGGGCCGACTCCGCTGAAGCTGAAGGGCAAGCATTGGTACAACCTGGTGGGGAGCGCGCGTGGTGCGGGCAAACAGTTCCTCTGATGCGGACGGTACCGCAGCCGCCGCAGGGCTTGCCCTTTTTATGGGCCGAGGTGTCGAGGCGTCCTCAGAAGGTCCTTTGGCTGCGTTGAGGTGGTGTATGTGTACTTCATGTGGTAGGAAGAGCATGGACCTGAGGCTTATGCCCATTGGGCTTTGGTACAGGAGTTGTATGCTGGCGGCCAGCAGCTGGCCGTCCTGGCAGCAAACTACTTGCGAACAGGGCGTGTTATGGTGGCCGGGCGAAGCGGTTCAGGGACAGGGACTGGTGTGGATAGGTGAAGAGGGTTGTGGGGAGAAGGGGTCTCGGTAGCTCTGTGCTATGCTGTGCGCTTCGAGGTGCTTACCGGGCGAGGAAGGGCGTGGTGACGAGGGATCGTCGTCATTGCCGTTGACGGTAGTTGTGTTGCCATGCCGTGGAGGCTGGACGCGTCATGGCGGCTGGGCGAAGCGGTGTGGGGACAACGGGCGAACGCGGCCAGCTGTCGTCAACCTGCTTCGCCTTCGGACCGCTGCGGAGCTTCACAACAAACGCTCAGACTTGAATCCAGTGCTTCTCAACACTGTGTGAATACCATCAACACTGGCACCGGCTGTCCGCAAGCGGACATGCGGCCGGCGCTTCGGGTGATGCTCGCTCAGCTCGACCAGCAACAAGCAGCGCATCGCGATCAGAGTTTAGACGCACTAGCAAGAAGTCATGACTCGTCGGCCAATACCTGGTGCGGCAATTCCTGCTGGCGAGGATGGCCGCCGAGTCCCAGCACGCCTCGCGGACTGTCCAAGCCAGCACGAGGCAGGGCGTGGAGGCACAGAGTATCTGGACAGGGCGATGCCTCGAGGCGTGGCCTCCTGGTAGCCACACCGGGCCGCCCCGGGCCTGGCATGCACCAGCCGCTGTCGTTGCGTGTGGGGTCACGGGGTCCAGGCATCCGGGTATCATCCGCACCCACAATTTCTCCCCTCCGCCCCCCCAGTGCGCTCAACTCTCCCACATGCACCGCTAGCAGTTGCAGCTAACGTGCCCCCTCCGACCCCCGGAGTGCAATGGCGCAAACCCCTTGCCTCCAACGACTCGAGGCTCTCTGCATGGTAGCGGGGTACTGTAGAAGTTCCATCCTCATCCGCACCGCGACACCCGCGTGCCCTCCTCCCCCATGCCCCCTCGAAACCCCAACCATCTGCCCCCCCTTCCGCCCCCCAGCCAGCTTCGCTCCGCCCACGAGGACCGCTCCCGGCTGCAGCAGGCTCTGCTGGCGGAGCGGGCGGCGGCGGGGGTGGCGGGGGAGGAGGCACTCGGAGGGCGGAGGGCGGTGGTGGGATGACCGGAATGGACAGGGGGGGCGCAGGGGCTCTGGCAGGGGGGAGGGCGGAGGGCGGAAGACGGTGGAACTCCTTGCTGTCCTCCGGTCTTCTCTTCACATACTCGGCAACAGCCACGCTCACCACAGCACCTTTCACCACAGCGACCCAGTGTGCGCCTGCTGGCCTCTGCGCCGCACGAGCTTCAGCGGTGGGCCTCTCGAGCCAGACCGTCGCCCGCTGTCCTCCGCGGCTTGCAAGGCATCTCTGCAGCGCAACCTGATCCTGGCCGCAGCAAGGTGGGGCGAGGGCGCACGGGGGCGCATTGCGGTCACGCGCACTCGTGGCCCGGGCTGTGACGCGCTGAGCCTTTCTCTCCCTCCCCCGTACGCAGGCTCTGCTAAGGTAGCACTGGAGGCATCACGAGCGACTCCCAGCGGACCCGCAATGCCGCCCCAGGGCCGGGGGCGAGGCGGCGGCGCCGGCGGGGAAGCCGGCCGCGCGGGCTCGCCCGCGAGCGCGGACCCCGGCGCCGGCCCCAGCACTTCCGGGCGCTCGGGCCCCGCCTCCCAGCTGTCCCTCCTACCCGCCCCGCTGCTGCGTGCCTACCGGGCCCTGCCGGCGGCCGCGGAGGCTCTGCTGCCGGCCCCTGTGACCCAGCGGCCCGGCGGCGGCGGCTCGGCGGCGGGCCGGGACCGCGGGCCGGGAAGCGGGCGCCTGGCCGCTCTGCGGGAAGGCAAGGAGCACCTCAGCACACTGGACAGGGAACTTAATAGCTTGCCGTACCCGAGCCCGCCTCAACAAGCCGCGGCTGTGGCGGAGCTCCTGTCGACGCACCCAGCGGAGACGGCCGCGCTGCTGAGGCTGTACTCCGCAGCGCTAAGGCCGTGGGGCGAGGGGAGCAGCGGCGGGGGGAGCGGCGGCGGAGGCTCCAGCGGCGGCGGGGGAATCGGCGGCGGTGGTGGCTCGGGTGGCGGCGGTGTGCCCCTAGAGGCATTTGCCCTGGAGGGGTGGCGGGCCGATACCGCTACCTCCGTTGAGCTGCTTCTCGGTACCTGCCCGCCGCTCCCTCCCTCCCGCCACGCGCTGTCCGTGCTGCGCTTCGCGCTCGCCCTGTTGCGCGCCCAAACCCTGCCGGCCCTCAGCCGGCGGATGGCGGCAGTAGCTCATGCAGCCGCCAACAGTGCTGGTGGCAGCAGGGTAATCCTTCCAGATGCGCTCACCCTTCTCGGCGCGCTTGATGCGGTCATGTCCCAGCAAGATACGGCGTTACGCGCGCTCCCGGCCGAGGAGGCGTCCCTGCGGGCGGCGTGCATGGAAGAGTATGCGCGGAGCCTGGCGGAGAGCGGCCTCCTGGAGAACGCGGCGAGGGCGCTGCTGCTGCTGCAGGCCCGGGGACAGCAGCGGTCGCTCAGCACCGCCACGGGCAAATGCACATACATCCTGATCCACTCAGCTCTTGCTGTGTGGAAAGTCCTCGGCGCCGGGGGCGTGGTGCCGAAAGAGTCGGCCGCTGGCGCCGTCAGCCCCGCCGCCGCCGCGCACCTGCGCTCAGTGCTCCGTGGCCGCTGCCTGCAGACTGCCGTACTGGTGTATGGCGTAAGCACGCTGCGGCTGCTCGACGGGGGCCCGAGCTACGGCCTGCCGGCGGCGCTGCACACCGTGGGCCACGCTCTTCGCTATGACGGGGCCGACCAGGCGCTGAACCCTACCGCGCTCCGCTTGCTCCGCTACTTGTTGGCATCACCGACTGACGCCCTGCCGCCGCTCGGCGCCGGTGCTTCGCTGGACCTCGTCCTGCGGGTGGGCTGGGTGGCGGCGGTGGTCTCTGCGACGACGTCTCCGCCAAACCAGTCGGCCCTCGTCTCAGGCGTTCCCCCGCCCCCGCCTCTGCACTCGCCGCTGTACCTGCGGCCAGAGGCTCCGGCGCTGGCAGTGTGGGCCCTTGCTCGCGGCCGGCTGTTGCTGTATCGCCAGCTGGAGGTGTCTTCGCCACGGCTGGCGGAGCGGCGGCAGAAGTGGTGGCGGCTGCCTGTGACGACGGCGGTGTAAGGCATGTGGGGGGTGGATGAGGACTCAGGACAAGTGCTGTGGGGACAGGTGGTGATGCCCCTCCGCACCATATGGTCCGGCTTCACCCTCGGTGCGTGGGTGTCGGGCGCCCCGTTTGCGTCGGTTGCTGGTCACAGGCATGTGTTGTCCGTCTCATAAGTGGCTGGGGCTGTTGTGGGCTGTTCAGATGTACTTTGCGGAGCGGTACGGGACTAACAGCTGTGCACACGCTACCCCTCGTGGACCGCAGCGCCATCTACAGTCTTCCGCCCGCACCATCCATGGGCGCTTAGCTGTGCTCTCACACCGGGCATCCTGCCGGTCGCATCACCCTCACCTCCTCGCACCTCCCTTTGCCCCCCAGACCTGGACGCCCTGCCGCCCGCTGCCCCTGCCGAGGTGGCGGCGGCGCTGGCGGCCGGGCTGCTGCCGGCCCTGGCGGCCCTCCCCGACCACCTCCGCTCGGGGCCTGCGAACCCGAGGGGCCCCTTCGCGGAGCTCCTGGCCGCATGCGACGAGGCTTGGCTCGACGGCTCCGGCCTTGCGCACTTCCTGGCACCGCTGCTGGCGTACGGCGAGACGGAGCAGGCGGAGGGGCTGCTGGGGGCCCTGGGCCGGGCGGGCGGGCTGGTGGGGCCTAGCGTGGGTGGAGGAGCTTGCACCGGGCCCTTCAGGGAGGCCGCCACCTCCCTCCTCGGCGCACTTGCGGGGGCGCTGCAGCGCTGCCGCCGCCTGGGCCCGGCGGCTGCCGAGGCGCCGGCGGGCCCCGTGGAGGCGGCGGAGGGTGCTGGAGCTGACGAGAGTTCCGAAGCGGAGGCAGGGGCCAAGGCAAGCGGGGGGCCCTGCGGCGCTGCCTCCAGAGCCCTCAAGCCCCCGCCTGCGCCCCCGGTGCATCAGCTCAGGCGGCTGGTGGAGTATGCGTCGGAGCTGTGGGGGCTGCCGCTGCCGGCTCAGCCAGCGGCGGTGGGGAGCATGGGAGGCGAGGCCAACTGAGCAGGCTCATGGTGTCCCGGAGTCGAGTGAGGATTGAGACTAGGGGGTGCGTCGTGCGTGAGAGTCTGACTCCCCTATCTGCACACGGTTATGAACCCCTATTGTGCTGTTCGGCGGCGTTGCTTCCGGGGCGTCGAGGCACCTCCGGGCAGATGGGGCCGACTCCGCTGAAGCTGAAGGGCAAGCATTGGTACAACCTGGTGGGGAGCGCGCGTGGTGCGGGCAAACAGTTCCTCTGATGCGGACGGTGCCGTAGCCGCCGCAGGGCTTGCCCTTTTTGATGGGCCGAGGTGTCGAGGCGTCCTCAGAAGGTCCTTTGGCTGCGTTGAGGTGGTGTATGTGTACTTCATGTGGTAGGAAGAGCACGGACCTGAGGCTTATGGCGGGCCCCTTGGAGGCGGCGGAGGGCCCCGTGGAGGCGGCGGAGGGCCCCGTGGAGGAGGCGGGGGGTCCCGTGGAGGAGGCGGGGGGGTCCCGTGGAGGAGGCGGGGGGTCCCGTGGAGGAGGCGGGCGGGTCCGTGAACGCGGCGGAGGGTGAGGGGGAGGAGGGCCTCAGGGACGCCCCGGCGCCAAACGCCCCGCCCCCGCTGCAGCAGCTGAGGCGGCTGGTGGTGGATGCGTCGGAGCTGTGGGGCCTGCCGCTGCCGGCTCAGCCAGCGGCGGCAGGGAGCATGGGTGGCGGGTCTGCCTGACTGGGCCCATGGGTGTCCTGGCCTGGGCCACGCCGCGAGGCGGGTGACCAGGGCTTGAGCCCTTTGCGAGAGGCTTTGGCGGACCAAGGGGTCGGCGTCTGACACCCCAAGCTGGATGCATCGACAGAACCGTTATGTAGGGAAATACCGTGTTGCATGGCGGCATCTGTTGTGTGGCATTGGGGCGCCTTGGGGCCGAAGCGGTCGGCTTGGCCCAAGGGCATGCAGGCAGCACGTACGGGGAAGGAACGAGAGCATGCGCTGCGGCAAGGTGCATGGGTGGAAGTCTCTGGGTTAGTTCCTTGTACATCAGGCTTTGCTTGCTTGGTGGGCGGGAAGAGCACGGATCTGTGGCCAGGTCTTATCGAGGGCCTCTGGAGTCTGGGGAGAGAAACATACTTGTCTTGGTACGACATGGTGGTGGAGGGCAGGGCTCTGCGTTAGCTGCCTGCGGTGATGTAGACAAGAGAGCTCCTTTGAGGCGGTCGTTACCATGGCCGCCGCAGGGGTTGCCCTTTTGCTGGTCACCTCGTGATGGGGCACGGCAGGCCGCTCCTGTAGGCTATGTTGCGGCGGCCAGGCCAGGCGAGCTGAGCGAGCGGATGCGTGTGGGCGGCGGGGCAGGGAGTCGGGGAGCCGTCAGACTCCCGTTGCGCCTGGTCGATCGGCTCAGTACGGTGGGGCGGTGGGCGCTCGGAAGGCCAGATATTGAGGAGTGCCGCGGGAGGCGGAGTGGGCTAAAACGCAGTTGGGTCGTGCCGAGACCATGTACGTTGTACGAACATGCTGGGGTCGAAGTGATGGAACGAATAAAGCTAGGGGTCACGCAGTAGGAGTCTCGGTAACTGCGCTTCCCGG
This sequence comes from Edaphochlamys debaryana, assembly GCA_016858145.1. Classification (NCBI taxonomy): domain Eukaryota; kingdom Viridiplantae; phylum Chlorophyta; class Chlorophyceae; order Chlamydomonadales; genus Edaphochlamys; species Edaphochlamys debaryana. The sequence continues at coordinate 298,934 of JAEHOE010000011.1, forward strand.
GTGCTAGAAAGCGCGCGGAGACGACGTGAAGCGGCCCGCGATTAGGGTAGCGCGGCTGTTAGCATATGCTCCGACGCCAAGACAGGACCTTGTATCACTGCAGAGCAACCTCGGTGCACGCACAGCTCCATTCGTGCACGGCCCGCGACGACCGCGGCCAGCTGTCGCCAAGCTGCTTCGCCTTCGGGCCGCCAAGGAGCTCCACAACAACGCAAATCCTGTGCTCAACGCTACTGTATGCATACCATGAACACTGGTACCAGCGGTCCCGCAAGCGGACATGCGGCCGGCGCTTCGGGAGCATCTGCTCGCTCAGCTCGACCAGCAACATGAGCTCATCGGTAGCAGGATGTCGGCGCACTAAGAAGAGGTCATGACAGTTCCTGGTGCGGTCCTCCTAAGCTTCTGCCGGCGAGGATGGCCGCCTGGTCCCAGCCCAGCTCGCGGACAGTCCAAGCCAGCTTAGCACGGCTTAGCTGCTCTCGTCCTTGCTTCTTAACCGGCACGATGTGGAGCTATGGTAGGTCGCTGTGGGTCAGGGCAGGGGCGAAGGCACAGTACCTGGACAGGGCGTGGCCTCCCACCAGGGGGGGGCAGGGGGGGGGGGAGGGGGGGGGGGGGGGGGGGGGGGAGGGGGGTCCCGAACTTTTGTACAGCTCCCGTCCGAACTGTTGTCACAGCGGTCTGACGCAGCCCAAGGGCCCTTTCCTTGCATAAACGCGTGGTATCAAGGAGAGGCTGAACCGTGGGTGTGCCTGAGCACCACAGACCATAGGGATGGTGGTCGAAGGGTGGCTGCGGGTGCCACATGTCGGCATGTCCGCGCGTGGGACACGTCACGACCGGCACTGCTACCGCTGCTAGGCGTCCGGGTGTACTAGTATGACCGTACCTCATCATATAGGAGGCATAGGGCATGAATAGCGCGGATGCAAGGTACCGGAGAGTGGTCCATGGACGCGGGGATGGTCAATGGACAGGACCCAAGCCTCATCGACGCTTCCGGTTCACGCGCAAGGCAGTAGCGCACATGAAGCGCAGCCGATTGGCACAAAAGTCGAGGGAAATGGGTTACATTATGGCCATGTACGGCAGTGTGTGCAGTGTACGGCAAGGGGGGCGGGTGGGGGGGTCGGGGGGGTCCGAACTTTTGTGGGGTGGTGTATGGAACTACTGTTTTTACCCCCCCCCCTGCTCCCACCGCCAACCCCCGGCCGCCCCCGGCCTGGCATGCACGGGCCACTGTCGTTGTCCCGCTCCGTCCGCTGCGCACACGAGGGGAGCTGTCGCGAAAACTGAAGGGCATTGTTGGGGCTCTCTGCAACGTCACGGGACACAGGCATCCGGGGATCCTCACCTGCGATATTCGTGTGCCCTCCTCCCCCACTCCCCCTTCGCCCCCAAACCACCTTCTCCCCCCTCCATCCCCCAGCCGGCTCCATTCCGCCCACGAGGACCGCTCCCAACTGCGGCAGGCTCTGCTGGCGGAGCGGGCGGCGGCGAGGGTGGCGGGGGCGGCGGGAGGAGGAGGCGCAAGGGGCTGCAGCGTGGGGAGGGCGTGCGGGCCGCCGGCCATGAAGAACAGGGGGAGGTTGGAACAGAGGAGGCTGCCTGCCGGCATTCTTCCCGACACATACAGCCGCGCCCTCACTACAACGCCTCTTACCATAGCGAACCGGTGTGCGCCTGCTGGCCTCTGCGCCGCGCGAGCCCAAGCTGTGGGCCTCCTGAGCCGGGCCGTCTCCCGCGGTCCTCCGCGGCCCGCAATGCATTTCCTCATCACACCAGCGACCTGAGTCGAGCCGCAGCAAGGTGGGGCGAGGGCGCTCGGGGGCGCGTTGCGGCCTTTCGCGCACTCCCGGTCCGCGCTGTGACGCGCTTAGCCGCTATTTCCCTCCTCCGCTCGCAGACCCTGCTCTGATAGCGCTCAAGGCATCGCAGCAACTCCCAGCGGACCCGCAATGCCGCCCCAGGGCCGGGGGCGAGGCGGCGGCACCGGCGGGGGAGCGGGCCGCGCGGGCTCTGCCGCGAGCGCGGACCCCGGCGCCGGCCCCAGCACTTCCGGGTGCTCGGGCCCCGCCTCCCAGCTGTCCCTCCTACCCGTCCCGCTGCTGCGTGCCTACCGGGCCCTGCCGGCGGCCGCGGAGGCTCTGCTGCCGGCCCCTGTGACCCAGCGGCCCGGCGGCGGCGGCTCGGCGGCGGGCCGGGGCCGGGGGGCGGGCAGTGGCCGTCTGGTCGCTCTGCGGGAGGGCAAGGAGCACCTCAGCACACTGGACAGGGAACTCAAGAGCTTGCCGTACCCGAGGCCGCCCCAACAAGCCGCGGCTGTGGCGGAGCTCCTGTCGACGCACCCAGCGGAGACGGCCGCGCTGCTGAGGCTGTACTCGGCAGCGCTGCGGCCGGGCGGCGAGGGGGAGGGGAGCGGCGGCGGCGGGAGTGGCAGCGGGAGTGGCGGCTCCGGCGGCAGCATGCTTGGGACGTCGGACCTCGCAGAGGGGTGGCAGGCAAACACCGCATACCCTGTTTACGCCTTCCTCCGCAACTGCTCCCCGCTCACCACCTGCCCCCACGCGCTGTCCGTGCTGCGCTTCGTGCTCGCCTTGCTGCGCGCCCAGACCCTGCCGGCCCTCAGCCGGCGGCTGGCGGCGGCAGCAACCAACGCCGCCGCCGGCAGCAGTGGCGGCGCCGGGAGGGCGATCCTGCAGCACAGCATCATGTTAATCGACAAGCTGCACAGTGCTACGATGTCTGACGGGTTGTTGTCGGACGCCCTCCCGGCCGACGTGCTGTCCCTGCGGGTAATCTGCGTGGAGGAGTATGCGCGGGGCCTGGCGGAGAGCGGCCTCCTGGAGCACGCGGCGAGGGCGCTGCTGCTGCTGCAGGCCCGGGGGCCCCAGCGGCTGCTGAGCGGCGCGTCAGACAACTGCCCGGACCGCCTGCTCCACACGACTGGCGCTCTGTGCAGCGACCTTGACAACGCAAGTCTCATTCGCAGCATGGAGAGTCGTGCAAAGCTTACCGACCGCAACGAACGAACCCCTCCCAACATCGTCTCCCCCGCCGCTGCCGCCCACCTGCGCTCGGTGCTCCGGGGCCGCTGCCTGCAGACTGCCGTACTGGTGTACAGCGTGGGCACGCTGCGGCTGCTCGACGGGGGCCCCTGCTACGGCCTGCCGCCGGCGCTGCAGACCGCAGGCCGTGCTCTTCGCAAAGCACAGGAGGGAGGCTCCCTCAGTGCTGTCACCCTAGACCAGTTGGTCTCCAGCGTCCTGCCATGGCGGCTTGGACCCGGAGCATCGCTGGAGCTGGCCCTGCGGACGGGCTGGGTGGCGGCGGCGGTCGCTTCCACGGCGTCAACATCAGACCTCCCTCCTGTCACCGCCGGCGTTTACGCGCCCCCACCGCTGCTCCGACAGCTGTCCCAGACATCTGGGCCGTGTAACACGGCGGCGCTAATGGTGGCCGCCCTCAGGCGCGGCCGAGTACTGTTGACACAGCAGGCGTCGTCGGCAGGGCTAGTGGAGCGGCGGCGGGGCTGGTGGCGACTGGCGGCGTCGGCTGCGGTGTACGGCATGTGGGATGACGGGCATAACTGGTACCACCTATGGCAGCTGTGGGAGCTGGCGACGGAGCCCTTGATGGCCATGTGGCCAGACGGCCGCCTCGGTAGGTGTTAAGAAGCTCAGTCGTCCATGTCACACTGTGGGGGGGAATTGCGCCCCGTCTTCTGGCTGTAGCGCCGCGAGTACCGTATGACGATGACAGTGTGACGCCCCGTTCGCCCCAGACCTGGACACCCTGCCGCCGGCTTCCCCTCCTGAGGTGGCGGCGGCGCTGGCGGCCGGGCTGCTGCCGGCCCTGGCGGCCAGTCCCGACCGCCCCCGCTCGGGGCCTGCGGAGCCGAGGGGCTCCTCAAAGCGCCTGAGGGGCCCCTTCGATGATCTCCTGACCGCCTGCTCCGGTGCCCGCCCAGGCGACCCGGGCTTTGCGCTCTTCCTGGCACCGCTGCTGGCGTACGGCGAGCCGGGGCAGGCGGAGGGGCTGCTGGGAGCCCTGGGCCGGGGGCTGGAGGCGGAGCGGGGGGGTGGCACGGGCGGCTCTGCAGATTTCAAGCCCCTACTGCGGGCCGCCACCTCGCTCCTCGGCGCACTTGCGGGGGCGCTGCAGCGCTGCCGCCGCCTGGGTCCGGCGGCTGGGGATGCGCTGGAGGGCCCCGTGGAGGTGGCAGCCGGGGAGAAGGGAGTGGTCATGGAGTCCCTGGATCGAGGCACCTGTGGCGCTACGGCGGAGGCGGCGGCCGCGGAGGGTAGCGGAGCTTGGGAGGTGCCGGGAGCGGAGGCGGGCACCTGCGCCGCTGGGGCGGCGGTGGCGGAGGCCGCGGAGGGTAGCGGAGCTGGGGAGGCGCCGGCGGCGGCGGCTGCGGAGGGAAGCGGAGCTGGGGAGGCGCCGGCGGCGGCGGCTGCGGAGGGAAGCGGAGCTGGGGAGGCGCCGGGAGCGGAGGCGGGCACCTGCACCGATGGGAAGTCCTCTGGTGCGGTGCCGCATGAGGCGGACGGGGCTAGGGAGGCCCTGTCGACGGATGGCGGGTCAGGTGCTGCAGGGGAGCCCTTCAGTGCTGGGCCACTTTGGCCTCCGCTGCAGCAGCTGAGGCGGCTGGCGGCGTATGCGTCAGAGCTGTGGGGGATGCCGCTGCCGGCTCAGCCGGCGGCCGTCAGGGAAGAGGGCGAGGCGTCCGCCTGAGAAAGCTACCGGGTGCTTCCGCTGGGGGGGCGACTGGTCCAGTCGGGGGCAGCTAAGGCGGCAAGCGGACAGAGTACGGTAGGGTGTTTCGCGCGCCTGCTGCGGACGGGTTAAAGGGCGCCAGGCCATGTGAGGGCATCACGTACAGACTCAAGAGAGGGGCAAGATGAGGGTGGGGACGGCCTATTGTTGTTGCGTACATAGCAGCGATTCCATGTTTCCATGCCATGTCAACCTAGGCACTGGCCACGCACTGGGAAGGGCAGGGCTCTGCGGTAGCTGCCTGCAGTGATGAACGTGTGGTGTGGACAGAAAGGTCCTTCGAGGGGTCTGTACCATGGCCGCCGCAGGGCTTGCCCTTCTGTTGGTCGTCCAGTGAAGGGGCCATGGCACTCGGTTAGGCAGGGGTCGGGGGCGAAGCTGCTGGGCCTCCCCTGTTGCGGCGGTCGGGCGAGGCGGGCTGAGCGAGGGTGTGTGGGCGGCGGGAGTAGCGGGAGACGGAGAGCCAGATCGTCGTGGGAGGTAGCGCCGCCAACTGTGACTACCTTTGACTTGAATCTCTAGCGCAACACCTGGGCTACATACTTGGGCTTGCCTGCCTTGCCTCAGCATGATGGGGTGGTGGGTGCTCAAGGAGCAGCAGAGCCGGAGGATGCTGCTCTGTATAGGCTGTGGGCTGATATGCAATGGTCGTGCCGCGTGCGTGTACGGTGTAGGTATGAGGGGCTGCTCGCGTGCCGGTGTAGGTGTGTGGTCGTGTGTGGCCGGACACGCTGAGGAGCCGAGGAGGGGTACTTGAGCATGGGAATTGAGTTGGAGGCCCGCGGTTGGTCAGGTGGATGGAGGCCTGCGGTTGACCCTGGGTGTACAGGTCATGAACGGGTGCTTGTGCTTGACCCTGGGTGTACAGGTCATGAACGGGTGCTTGTAAGGTGTGCGTTAGCATGTGGGTCGATTAGCGCGGAGGTTGCCTATGGAGCAGGGAAGGCGGTCACGGCCAGGACGGATCGGGAGGAGGTCGCCCGAGCAGGCGAACCCTGGGTCATTGCTGGTCGCGTTCGCCGCTTGTAAGTCTTCCTGCCCCGATAGCTTCCAGACGGCGACAATGGATGCCGGGCAGCTCGCGTCGGCTGCACCGTCCTCTCGCGCGGGGCGCCGGGTTGGCGGGGCTTGCGTGGGACGTGCCAGTCGTTGCAGGGGTCCCAGGGGAGCGTCGGTCAAACCCAACTCAATTGAAGACCCGTATACATAATTATTTACAAATCGTGAGTGTAGGTCTGCCTTGGACCGCGTGGCTTGGCAGGCAGGGGCGCCGCGAGCGGGCACGGTGCAAGTTGCGGTAGCGGCACCATGGCTAGCCTCACAATCCTTGATCAATTACAACAACAGCTCCTAGGCCAGCGCGAGGGCTCGGCTGTGCTCCTCGGCGCCGGCGATGAAGCGTCGAGCCTGACGCTTTTAGGCAGCGCGCGGTGCGGTGCGGTGGCCCAAGACTTGCAGGGTGAGAGCATGCTACCGCGATGCCTTTGTCATACCGCGCTGGGCCGACAAGCTGCGATGCCATCCGCGCAGATGTTGCGGACACGCTGCCGGAGCCGCTGAGCATTCAAGGAGCGTATGCGGCGTCGGCAGACGATGCGGTCAAAGCCGCGGCTGAGCTGCAGAAGTCCGGGTTCTGCCCTGCTGGACACTGCGTGGCGGTCTACACTGACGGCGAGCAGCTGGCCGCCGTGCGCCTGCGGCCCGACGGCACCAAGGGCCCACAGCTGGCCCTCTCCAATCTGGCTAGCCTCGCCGACTGGCTGAAGGGGCAGCGCATCCTACGGTGCGACGGCTGTGCCCGGGCCCTGGATCCGCCGCCACGAAGCCTGACTCTTGACCAGGGCGAGCAACACGCATCCCCTCTCTTAGCCCCTGCCCGCCCCCGCCCCGCCCGAAACCAGAACCCTCCTCCCGCCGTCCTCCTTTGCACCATCACCCATTGCAGGTGTGAGATGGCCGTGCGGCTGGAGATAGTGGAGGACGGCTGCACGCCCGCGGGGGGCGCTCTGCAGGCGGCGGTGGCGGGGCTGGTGCGCCAGCTGGAGGCGCCCGGGCTGGGCTTCATGGGGGAGGTGGCGGGGTGAGCTGGGCTGCAGGAAGCTGTGGGAAGCTGCGGGAAGGCGCGGGAAGGCGCGGGAACCATAGGGCAGGGTGCAGGGTGCAGGTGTGGGACTGGCGCTCAGGAACGGTTGGGATCGTCGACTGGGTCGACGGTGCCCCAGCGGTGCCCCAACCTTCTCCCCTCCCTCTCCGCCACTTCCGACTACCCCCTCCTCCCCTTGCCCCTGCCCCCCGCGCTCTTTCAGACCCTCCGGCAACGCCCCCTCCCGGGTGCTGCTCACGCCCTCATCCACCGCCACGGTGGACTCCCTCCCCGGCGCCTCGGCCGGAGCCGTGGTGCAGTGCTCGCCCCTCCTGGACACCACACGGCTCGCAGCCCCCCCAGCGGGGCCAGCCTTCTCCTACCGGCCGATCCAGTCGGGCAGCAGCGCAGCGTCCGGGACCGGCGGTACGGCATCGTGCAGTACGGCACCCGTACGGCTGGACGTGCTGTCGTACGCGCCGCGCGGCTGCAGCCTGGGCCAGGCGGTGGGCGGGCTGGCCCGGTCGCTGGTGCGGCAGGCGAGGGCGGTGCAGCGGGTATTGGCGGCGCAGGGCAAGGTGCTGCCGGTAAGTTGCCGGCAGGCGTCAGCCTTGGGTGCTGCCAGGGCGGCCGAGCTTGCTGGGTGAGGGTCGCCAGGGTAGGGTGGGGGGCGTTGGGTGCTGGGGCCTTGAGGCGGGGAGACAGGGCGGGATGCTGCCGGTGAGTTGCGTGGTATGGGGTGGGGGCCGTAGGCTGGGGCCGTGCGGCTTCAGAAGGGCGCAGGGCAGGGCGCTTCCGGGGGGCCGGAGTCGGTAGAGTGGGGGCCGTTGGGGTTTTGCAGAGCCTAGCGGTGGAGAGGCCCGGCAAGGTTCTGCCGGTGTGGGGTGCGCAGCGCAAAGTTGGTGTGAGGTCAGCGGGCGAGCGGGACCAGCCGCTGTGGCTCTGCGTGTGGCGGCACGCACGGCCCTGGCGTGGGCCGCTGGGCGGGAATGGAGTTGGGTGAGCGCTGCATCATCTTGGCACCCTCCCAAGGCCGTGGCTTCCTTCCGCGAGAGCCCAGCCTTCCGCTCTTCCCGCCTGCCCCCTTCCCAAGGTCCGCGCCTACCACTTCCTGCCCCCCGGATTCGGCCACCACCTGACCGTGCTCTACCCCAGCCTGGTGTCCGACATGGAGCTCAACGACTCCAAGCTGATTGCCGTACGGCAGCGCATGCACGTGCTGTACGGCCTGCCGGCCAACCGCCCGCTGCTGCGGCCTGCCAATGCGCTGGACCTGGCGGCACCCGAGGGGGCGGAGGAGGGCGGCGGCGGCGCAGTGGCGAGGCTGAGGGACGTCCATGTTGGGCTCAACGCGCCGGGTGAGGGCGGGCGGGCATGGGTAACGGGATGTTGGATGCGGCAAGAAGTGAGTTGCTGCTGTAGTTAGCCGTGGTTGGTTCAGGTGGACGCGTCTGAAATTGCGCCTCTCGCCGGCTGCCGCGTTCCCTACTTCCCCTCCTCCCCAGCCATCGGTGGCATCACGGAGCTGGTGCAGGGGTCGTACGAGTACTGCCACTACATGCAGGTGGGCGGGGCGGGGGAAGGGGGTGTGTAAAGTGGGGGTTGGGCGGACGTCCCACCCAGCAACAAGCTTCCCAGGGGCTCTCCTGCCTTTCCCCTACCCCCGCGTTGCTCCGCACACCGTCTGACTCCCTACGCCAAAATTCTGTGTTTCACCCCCCTCTTGTGTTTCCCTCTCCCTTCTCCCCCTGCTACCTCCCCCCCCTCCCCCCAGGACCGCTTCAACGACAACGGCTGGGGCTGCGCCTACCGCTCCCTGCAGACCATTGTGTCCTGGTTCCGCCTGCAGCGGTACACCACCAAGCCCGTCCCCACGCACAAGTGAGCGGGCAGACACTCAAGAGGGTGTGTTTCGCGGGCAGTAGCAAGGAGCCGCAAGGGCTGCAGCAGCACTGCTGGGTAGTACAGGGCGAGGGGCTTCTGCCGTACGTTGGTACGCATAGCCAGAAGGCACCCCACGTCACCCAAGTCGCCCCCACACGCACCTGCTGCTCTCGGGTAACACTATTCACACCTGCGTCCCTCGGCCCCTCCCTCGCCCTCCTCTCCCCCCCCAGGGCCATCCAGTCCACGCTGGTCAAGATGGGCGACAAGGCGCCCTCCTTCGTGGGCTCCTCCAACTGGATCGGCGCCATCGAGCTGGGCTACGTGCTGGACGACTACCTGGGCGTCACGTGCAAGGTACGGCGCCGGTACGACACGCCTGTCGTACGCACGTCACCTGCGTGACGTATGCCGGCTGGTTGATGCCAGATCGAAGGCATTGCGCCGTGGCCGGAGCCCTCCTTGCCCCGCCCTTGTCGCCCCACCCTCCCCCTCACCGCCCTGTTACCTCACCCTCCCCTTCCCCTCACGCCTTCTCCTCCCCCTCCCCCCCCAAGGTGCTGACGGTGAACCGCGGGTCGGACATTCCCGCGCACGCTCGCCAGCTGGCGGCGCACTTCGCGTCCGTGGGCTCCCCCGTCATGATCGGCGGCGGCGTGCTGGCCTACACGCTGCTGGGGGTGCGCTTCAACGAGCAGACCGGGGAGGCGGCCTTCCTCATCCTGGACCCGCACTACACGGGAGGTGCGGAGGGAGCAGGAGGGGGGAAGGTGCCGGGGGTGCTGCGGCATAGAACAGCCTGGGGGAGGATTGGCTGCACAGCGGTAGACCTGACATGGCGGACGGGGGGGGAGGCCGGGGAGTGGGCCGCGGGGGAGGCAAAGGGGAGGCGGCTGTGAGGCAGAGTACGGCAGGCGGCGCCCGGCGCCCTGGAGCACTCAGGCGCGCTAGGGCGGGCAGCGCAGGCGCAGGCGAGATGGGAGGCATGCTTGAGAGTGCTGTGCGAGCTTCAGCGAGCGGGGCCAGGTGCATCAGCTCAGTCCCATCCACTCTCCTCACCCTTCCCATCTCCTCACTCACCTGCTCCCCATCTCTCCTCTCCCCCACGCCCAGGCGAGGACCTGAGGAAGGTCCAGGGCGGCACCTGGGTGGGCTGGAAGCGCCCGGGCGACAACGCCGCCGCGGGCGGTCCGCTGTTCGTGGACGACGCCTTCTACAACTTCCTCATGCCGCAGCGCCCCAACACGGTGTGAGGAGCCAAAAGCGGCGGCGCCCCAGCACGGTGTGCAGGGCTTGCATGGAGGTGGTGTTCTGAGCGGGCGAGCAGCCGCAGCCGTTGTTGGGCGTGGTGATGCCGTCTGAGAGCGCGGTTTGAGCAGAGAGGGTCGGGGGTTTAGTGAGGGCTGAGCCAAGAGGCACACGGGCCTCTGAGTTTGGCGGCCGCGGAGTGTCGCCCGCAGTCCAGTGCCTGGCTGGCCGATGTGGCTGTGCGGGGGTCTTTGCTCACAGGGGCCATGCAGTGCAGTCAGGACGGCGATGGGAAGTGCAGCTGAACGCGACAGGGCTGTGCGCACATTGCGAGAGGAAAGCAGGGTGACTGTGCCGAGGGGAGGGGATGGCGAATCCCGCGTCCGCCTTCCGCCTGCCACCGGCTGTTGGCATGGTGTTCACCGGCATGCCGTAACTTTGACAGCGCAGCGGGCCGGGCGCTGGTGTAGCAAGTTGTTTGGTGGGCTATTGCAGGGTGGCGGGCTGCAAGGCGACGGCAAGGTTGCAGGAGGAGGCGGGAAAGTTAGGCTTGCCGGTGCGCGGAGTGCAAGCAGATGCAAGGCCCGCCTGTTGCTACCCCTTTCATTGTAGAGGGAGAAGGAGAATGTAAAGCAGACGGGAGGCATCCTGGAATGCGTCGGCTTTCGTGCTGTCGTAGTGCCCCTTCACCCCCTTAGCAGTGGGCGGTGCTGGGTGCTGACTTACTGGGCGCGTCGAAGAGGACGGACTGACGGCCCAAGGCGGGGACAAGGCGGGGACAAGGCGCTTCCAGCTGTGTTACCACGCCGTTCCTGGGCCGGAGGGCGTCGGGGGTGACCAGGCAAGGGGTCGTGTCCGGTACGGCCGCCGTACCAGTGCACCGGACGAGCGCCGAAGTGTGGAAGCGTCGCCGGAAGTCTACCACAGCCACTCTTTGCTTTCTGTCGAACACCCTTCACACGCGCTTGTAGCAGACCTTGCTCACGACCGCGGCAACCTCGTAACTTCGCTCACTAAATCCCGGCGTTGCTGACATAGACCGACGTTTGCTCGCAGCTCTGACCCTCTAGAACCCTCTTCACTGCCAGAGCGCCCACTGTTGAGGCCAGACTGTCCAGAAGGGGTCGAATTGCGGCAGAGCGCGCTGCGCCTGCTCTTCTTCACCCCGGCGCCAGCTCCAGCCCTGGCAATAGGCCCTTTAAGCTTAGAGGAGAACTAGCTGCACAGCGGCAGACCTTACATGGACGTGGGCTGCGCTTCGGCGAGCGGAAACAGATACGGCGATATCAACCAGGACTACTGCGTAATTCAGGAGTTCTACGCACCTGGGGAGATCCCAAAGGGCCACCAGCAAACCTACATTACTGCGGTCCTTGACGGTGAGACCTGGTCGGGTCTGGTTGCCCAGAACGGCACAGGCGGGAAGCGGAGGCGCGCAGCTGCCGCGCTCCTGTGCGTATGCACTAGCGAAGACACTGGCACTCTCTTCTGCTGGCGCGCGCTTCCGTCTGACTTCAGCGCGAGTTCCTCATGTTGCATGCCAAGCGCCCGGCGCCAGCAAGCGCCCTGCCGTGCTAGCTACACGTCGAGTAGCAACTTACGAGGGGCATATGAGCGCCAGCTGCTTTAGGGGGGCTAGGGCGGTGAAGCCTTGGCAGCTTCCGCCCTCCGTATGGCAGGGCACGCACCTACCCGAACACCCGCCTGCACCTCGCTCACCCGTTCTCAAGCGTGCCAGCAGCACACACGCCTCAAGACCCATGCTCCACACGATACTATTGAGCGACTCTCGCTCTGCGCTGTCCAGGGCACCCCGCCTTGCCCAGTCCTCCCTTGCAACCCACAACCCCCTACCCGCATCACCCCCACCGCGCTGCGCCTTCATGACTCAGTGCAAAGCACATCCATTTATAGAGCAAACCTGTCCTCTCCCGTGCAGGGCATGGCGTGCTCGGTGACAAGGCCGCTTGCTATGCGGGCAAGACGCTGGTGCGGCACCTGCTCAGCAGCAGCCTACGCAACAGGCGGCTGCAGGACATGCACGGGGAGGCGGAGAAACTGATGACGGCGGCCTTCGCAAAGGGGCATACGGCGGCGCTCGCCCTGTACGACGACCCGCCACGACAGATACGATACGGCGGCGCAAGGTGGGGCGCGGAGGCGGAGGCCCCTACAGCCCGGGTGGTTGAGTCGGCCGCTCCGTGAGGGCAGCCGCACGACCCCTACGCCGCCACGCTGCCGGATGGAAGTCATGGCTGGGCCTCATCCTAGGGAGCGGCTCTCCTAGTCTCCTTGCGTACCGGATATCCCTCGGTGGAGCGGGGTGCACACACGTCGTCTCAGGCCAGAAGCCGCACCAGCAAGCGCCCCGACAGACCCGCATCCTTCCCCTCCACACCACGCCGCGTCACCCTCGCGCCTCCCCTCCCCTCCCCCTACTCCACCTACTCTTCCCTTCCCTCCCCTTCAGGAAGTCCATGGCCACCTACACGCTGGAGCAGAGCAACGGCATGCGCGTGTACCGCAACGGCTCGGGGCCGGAGCGGCTGCTGGAGTTCGGCTGCACGTGCACGTGCGCGGTGGTGCAGGGGCGCAGCGTGGTGATGGCCAACGTGGGGGACAGCCTGGCGGTGGTGGGGACAGACACGGGTGAGGCGGCGGGGGGTGGGAACGTGGGAACGTGGGACAGAAGGGCAGGGGAGGGCGGGCCGCACGAGTGGGGTGGAGGGGAGGTGGGATGGAGAAGGTGTGGCGAGGGCGGATGGCAGGGGCGGTGGGAGAGTGCGCCTGGGGTGCCAGTGGGAAAGGAGGAGGTAGAAGGGGCCGCGCTGAGGATCGTAACGGATTTACATGAGGCCCTGATTCGTCCCGTCCTGGGCTGTTGCCATGCAGGCTCCTCGTACGCCTCCAGAACGCTAACAGTGCGGCACAACGGGCACATGCCCGACGAGGCAAAGCGCATTAAGGTGAGTTCAATGGTTGTGCGCTTGTCTGGGTACATGCCCATGCGGTCTTCGTGGACGCACGCTTGTGTGTCTGGGTGGGGGTGCATCAGGGTGGCGCGGGGCATTAGGGTGACCGCTTGCCGACCCACATCGCGCCCACTCCTGAAAGCGTGGTTTGCAACTCCGCTCTGCCTTACTAACCAATCGCCCGCATCGTCTCCCCAGGAGACGTATCCGGGGTTGGTGACCGTGAAGGACGGGCCCAACAGTGACGGGTACATGTGCGTCGTCTCGGGCGCGTGGCAGGTGAGGCGCCACGGCTCACAGTGCACGGCATTGCTGTTGTAAACTGACGTCCTCAGGGCCATCGGCACCAGAGCCGTCCCAACCCACTTCTGTCGCTTGCCTAACTTCAACACTTCCTCATCATGCTTACACTCCAGGGCTACGAGCTGGCGGTGACCCGCGCGCTGGGGCACAAACACATGGCGGACTACGGGGTTCTCCCGGAGCCCTACGTCGCCTCCTTCACGGCGAAGCCAGAGGACTGCTGTATGGTGCGTCCCGCCAGCGGGGGGGGGCATGGACCGAGACTGGTAGAGAGCCATGGGATGTGCCGGGCTGGTCTGGGCGGCATGGGCGCGTGCGGCCCGATGTGGGTCGGCCCATGTGGGTCGGGCCCTGCGTGTGCGGCACCCAGAGCATGGACCTTTGGCCCGATGTCATAGCGCAGTGGCCAACCCAGATGGCCCTTGGCAAGGGCAGCCTTGGCCGCCGGACACCTTTGCACCAGCTCGCAATTGGTGCCATACAACACGCACTGCTCTTGACCGCAACCTCTCTGTGGCCGGCCGGTCCCTGCAGGTACTGGCCTCCGACGGCGTGTGGGACGTCATGGACGGGCAGGAGGTGGTGAACCGGGTCATGGACGCCGCGGGCGAGGGCAAGACGGCGGCGCAGGCGGCCAAGATGCTCGTCCAGGTGGGCCCATCTGGGTTGTACTGGGCATGGTTACGCGGGGTTGCGGAGGCAGTGGGGCGAAGCCGGACTCGGTTGGCGCCTACAGTACAAGGGTGGTGGTAGGCCTGAGCAACGCATTGTGCAGAAGCCACCCCTGCCTGCCACCGACCGCCTGGTTCAACTTGCGTAACGCCACAGGATGCTGTGGACCTGGGGATTAACTCGCCATCCGGAGAGGCGGATAACACGAGTGCCATCGTCGTCCTGTACCCCTGAAGGACCCCGCGCTAGCGTGGGCACCGAGGTCTGGGCGGCGATGGCGGCAACGGATTGCCCGCAGGGCTGCGGCGGGCTCGGGTTGGGGCAGGTAGATCACTGCTAATCTGTATGCGTGCGTCTAATGCACAGAGGAGTGAGGGGCATGGAGCCGGCGGGCTGTGCTCCGTGTTTTGCTCCTTGCTATCGACGGTCCGCTCGTTTGGCGTTGTTGTGCGGCTGGGCGCGCGCACGTTGTTGGTAATAGATATTGATGCCATGCGTTGCTGTCCCCATGGTTGTGTCATACCATGCTGGGCAGTGCATGCCTACTCTGCTGGGCCTTCTGCCCAAGGGCTGGGCGGAACAGGGGTCCTTACACGGTGACCGCTCCTGGTGGGTGGGCGCTGACGAGCATGCAAGTACGGGGTCTGACGCGTATGTGTTATTCGCAGCGTATGCGTCAGCGCATTACTGCAAGGGGGTGGGGAGGGCGAGAGGGGCGCCGCGAGGAGGGTGCGGGGAAGGCGCGGCGGTCGGCGGGTTTGTGGCGGCGTGGCCGGGTAAAGGCGGTAAAGGCCGGGTAAAGGGCGCCTGCAGGCGCCGCGCTGGCATGGCGGTCGTCGGAAGGCCGCGCCGCGGTTCTTGCCAGACCATCTCAAGCTCTGAACGCAAGTGAGAAGCTGCGGCAAGTGCTGTGTCAGGCTTGCAAAGGCGCGTGACTCGACACAAAGTGGGACGAGAAAGGGGCCTTTTCCATCTTGCATCTCTTGGTGCACGCCCCCTTCCACAACTCCACGAGTGACCACACACCACGAACGACTTCACTTGGACTAGAGTCTAGTGTCACACGACCCGATAGACGCTAGGCGAGGGCAAGAACTACCGAAATGCCCTTTGGCCCCTAGGGGCTCGTGCTTCAATGCTTTCCTGCCCCGACAGCGTCTAAGAGGTCAAACACGCAGCGATGAGCTGCGCCGCGACCACTGGCCTCCTAGTGCCGCGCATGGCGTTGCCCTCTTGGCACGTTGGGGGCGCCGCGGCAGCCGTGTGCGTGCTGGCACTGGCTGCAAGGAGCCAGGGAGCTGCCAGGTAAGTCCGAGTGCTCCAAGCGCTTGGCCTTCTGCCTGCTGACGGCCGCCCACTGTCGCCCCCTCGTCGTAGCCTGCCGGAGACCTGCTCGCGGTCCGCACAGCAATGCTTGGAGGGCGTGATTGGCGTTTTGTTTGAGACAACGGCGGTAAGCTGTGGCACAGCTTCGCGCTCCTACCTGCCGGCCCATCGCGCTTGCAAGCAAGTCGTTGTGCCCTCTCGCAGCTCGGAAGCCCCGCCCAGTGGGTCGTGGCACTGCTTGGCCTGATGCTGTACCCAGCGCTGTCGAGTCGTGGCCGCGTCGCGAGCGGTGAGCTCCTTTTCCAAATGATGCTGACTCTGGGCTGACTTGGCAAGCAACACTGCTCCCGACCGCTCGTCTTACCGGCATTGGTGGTGTAGCAACTGTTTCCCTCGGGCTCGGGCTGGGCGGCTTCACACCTGACCCACACGTTCAATCACTTTGCCATCTCCCCGTCAGCAGGCACGGCGCCCTCCGGCAGCGCCGCCCCGGCTCCTGACTCGTCGAGTTTGGCAACGGGTCCCCGCTCGTTCTTCATCCAGCTGGAGCAGCGCGAGGCGGAGCGCCAGCGGAACTCCGGCGGCCTGCTCAAGCGGCTGCGCAGGATGCTGTCCCAGGGACAAGCCTCTGCGCGGCAGGCGCTCTGCGGCAGCCGCCCCTCGCTCAACAGCCTTTCCCGCAAACGCAGCTTTGGAAGCCGCTCCTCCAAGTCCGAGGTGAGCCGAGCGTCCAACCCTCCCCCCACAGGTGCCCCCGCTACCCCCGCCTACCCCCTCGTCCTCACGAGCCGCTTCCCCCCCGCGCGTCCATCACTTCCTGACACACTTTACGCCTATCTCCTTCCCACACAGGATGTCCTCTCTTCCCGTCTGTCCATGGACTCGCGGAATGGTCAAAGCAGCAGTCGGCGGGGGTTGCAGCGCATCGGGAGCAGCAAGAACCGGTGGCAGCCGTCCATGACCCGTATCTCCTCGGGGGTCAACCTGGCGGACATGTCGGACGCCATGTCGGACAGCACCGTGGCGTGCGGCAAGCGGCTGGAGATCCTGTCGTACAATGGCTTCCAGGCGGTTGACTGCCTGGCCCACGAGCAGACGGACCCGGACTATGCTGGCGTTCGCCAGGTGCGGGCCTGCGGCCCGGGCGGTTGGCATCTGAGCGAAGCTGCCGGTAGCTGGCCGCGGCACGCCTGTGGCTGCCCTGGCTTTGGGTATTGTATAGGACGTCTAACGACTGCGAGGGTGCAAGCACAGGGTGGGATTCTTCTGCGCGCCCTCTTTCGCTTCAAATCTTCCCTCCCTCGTGTTCCCTTGCAGCTGCTCACCGACACGAACCTGCTCCAGTTTGGCGCCATGATTGGGGAGGCCAGCGCGGAGCTGGCGCTCAGCCAGGCGGGCAGCGCCAAGGGCGTGGGCCCCACGTCCGAGAGCCTCTTCGGGGCGTTCGACAAGCGGGAGGAGTACCGCAAGGTGCGAATCGTCAGTTGTGGAGATCCCGGGGAAGGGAAAGAGGGCTGCAGTCAGTGTGCCAAGGGCTTCCTGCCAAGTGGGTTGGCACCGTTACTGGATGGCGCGAAGTCAGTGGGCTGTAAAGGCGATGTGGGTCGAGTTGGTTAGATGGTCTCAGCACTTCCTTTTGCCGCAGCGCGTGTTCGCCCACCGTTCCTGCCCTCTGCCGGCTTGGCCCTCGCCACAGGGCTGGGAGATGATTGTGGAGGAGCACAAGCCCGGCCTGCACTACTGGGTCTGGCGCCGCCAGCTGCGGCACGGCCTGTTCATGTACAAGTCCAAGACCCTCTACGAGGCAGCCACCGCCGCCCAAGTCGTCGGTGAGGCCGGGCTTGAATGCGTGCGTGCAGTTCTTGGCGACACAACCTCCATTGGCTGTGGCCCTGACGCTGCTGTCAAGCCCTTTCCACCGCATCCACCTTTGCTAACCACGCCATCCCTTTCAATTCCGCGCAGGCTTCACGTTCGACTCGGAGTTCCGCAAGAGCTGGGACGACTCCACGGTCGCGCAGCTGGCCATCCCGCCGCCGCCCGCGCTGGCCGTGCCCGGCTCCGCGCCCATGACCCTGGCAGACGCCAACGCCAAGGCCGCAGGTGCGACTCCCGGCTGCACGGACTGGTGTGACCTTGTGGTTGAGCAACCGTCTTTCTCCCGGGCCTATTGTGAACGTTTGGGCTCGACCCACATCGCTGCGTGTCGACCGCTGCCCATGCTGCCCTCTTGCACCCCCAGCCGCCCGCTCCGCCTTCATGTACAACCGCACGAAGTTTCCACCGCCCATGGCCGCGCGCGACTACACCTACGTGCGCCGCGTGTGGGCCAAGCCCGACGACGGGGGCCTCTACTGCATCAACCACGTTGTCGGTGAGGCCCTGGCTGGCGAGCACCTGCCCACCTTGGCCTGACGTGAACACGCTCCGGACTAGTACCTCTCAAAGGCTTCGGACAGCGAGGGGCACCGTTGGGATACAGCTTGTCCATTACCCGGAACTCATCTTACCTCGTTGCCCTTCGCAGACCACCCCTCGACGCCCGCCCCCGGCGGCCGCTCCGTGCGCGTCGGCGACTTCGCCAGCGGCTTCGTCATCCGGTGAGCGTCTGCAGAGGGCAAGGACTTAACGAGGCCAGTTGGGTCGGTCCTGCCGGGGTCAAAGGAGGACCTCGTGGGCGTTGTGGCGTGGCTGGGTGTGGGTCGGCTGTTCCATGCACTTGTCACTTGCATGCACCCGCCGTTGCCGTCACGCCGCTCGGCCTACACGCGAGGCTTGAGGACTTTGCTGATGTG
This sequence comes from Edaphochlamys debaryana, assembly GCA_016858145.1. Classification (NCBI taxonomy): domain Eukaryota; kingdom Viridiplantae; phylum Chlorophyta; class Chlorophyceae; order Chlamydomonadales; genus Edaphochlamys; species Edaphochlamys debaryana. Next base: position 316,999 of record JAEHOE010000011.1, read on the forward strand.
GGTCGGCCGCCCCGTGAGGCCCTGACCCTCGCCTGCAAGCACACGAGCGCTGAGCCTCCTGAATGGACCCCATTTCCCTACCCGCAGCTCGAGCAAGGGCGTGTTCGACACGGCCAACCCCGCCGCCGAGATCATCAACGTCTACTTCGAGGACGCGGGCGTGGCTGCGGGCTTCCACAACATGGGCGTGCGGCGAGGGCTGTGGCCCTTCGTGCAGAAGGCCGAGGTGGGTCGGACACCTAGCGCACACTGCACCGACCCACATCGCGTGGTCGCAGGGGCATCCGTAGTCACTGCAGCCTGTGGTTGCTTGGCTCCGGCGACCTTGCCTAACCTTCTCCCGCCCGGTGTCTTGCGCCGCGCAGAAGGGCCTGCGCGACTTCCTCCTGACGCGCGAGTACGGCGGCCTGGAGCAGCCGCCGCCCGAGCGGCCCGCGCTCGACTCCCTGGGCGCGGCGCTGGACGGCGGAGCGGGCGGCGCGGCGCGGGCCGCTCAGGCGGCCGCCGACGCCGACGCCGCGTCCTGCCTGGCCGACATGGGCGGCGCGCGCAGGTGAGCCTGCCGACTGCCCATGCTTTGGTTTTGAGCTGTGCTAGACGCTCACCAGACTTAGGTTGGGTCATCTGGCTTGTCCTTGTGCGACCCGTCCCATTGGACTTTTGTCTGGTCGACTCCGCCCTTGCCTGACCCTCTCCCGCTGCTCCTCCTCTGCCTTTGCTTGTGCACCCACCAGCGCGCTGCTGTCGGTCCTGCGCTGGCGCCTGGGCAGCCCCCTGATGCTGCTCTACAGCGCCTACCTGGGCGCCTACCGCGCGGGCCGCAGCGCGTGCCTGGGCGTGCTGAGCTGCCTCATGAGCCTCTGGTGCAACGCCACCTCGCTCGGCGTCGCCATGCTGGGCGTGGCCCGCAACGTCCTGGCCGCCCTGGCCGCCGCCCCCGCCCGCGTGGCCGCCTCCCTGGCCCGCGGCCTCGCCCTCGCCTCCCGCCGCGTCGCATCGGTGATGGCCGCGCCACTGGGCGGCAAGGACGCCGCCGCGCGGTCGCGCCAGGCGCGGCGCGTGGCGGCACAGATCCTGTGGCCCTGGGAGGCGCTGTTTGCGCGCCGCGGCGCGCGCAGCCTGGCCGCCGCGCGGCCGGTGCCGGCCCACGCCCTGGGCCTGGAGCGGACCACCTCTGACGCCAGCGTCAACGAGCGCGTGGCCTCGCACCCGCTGCCGGCCGCCTGCACGGCGGAGCGGCGCGTCACGTACGCGCCCGTGCCGCGGATGAGCAGCAGCGGCGGCGGGGCCGGCAGCGCCGACGGAGCGGGCAGCGGCACCGTGTCGCCGCGCGGCTCGGGCGGCGGCGCGCGCAAGGCCCGCGCCGGCGGCGCGATGCGGCGGGCGGCGCTGGTGGCGGTCAAGCTGGCCAAGGTCGCCGGCGCTGGGTTGCTGCTGGGCCGGCGCCAGCGCGCCGATTGAGAGGAGCCCGGGCGGAGGAGCACCGGAGCTCGGTTTGGTTGGGGCCGGGATGCAAGCCGTCCTGAGAGGCCTCTGAAGAAGCATGTGAGGGACAATGCAGTGGAGGCGCGAGGTTTGCGGAGGCTTCATCGGCTGGAGTGCAGCTTGAGCGCAGTGTGCAAGCTAGTCCGAAAGAAGAGAGTCAGACGCCACGCGCCTTTTGCAGGGACGCGCCTTTACAGGCGCTAAGGTTCAAGTCAGGAGCTTACTACAGTTTGCCCCACCAGACGGGCTTCCCAGAGGCACATAGGAGTATCCGGGCGTGTTTGGAGTCTGCGCGCGGTGTACGGACTTTGTCGGGGTGTGTGGGCGGTTCGGGGCGGACCCGAACCGTGTACGGACTTCCATCTCGTGTGAGGCAGCGAGGAGTCAGCAGCTGTATTGTGCTAGGTGTGGGCTATCAAGCGATTGCACGTGGCGTGAGGGCCCCCTGCTGACTGTGTATGCGAGGGAATGCAGTCGAATAGCATCGGATGGAGAGCGCTGGTTTAGCGGCTCTTGAGCATTAGAGGCTCTACCCAATTTTGGCAACTTTTACTTCGATTTGGACACCAACAAGAAGATCTCAGTTATGATGCGCCCGTCTTTCGTTCTCGGGTTGCGAGAATCAGCGTGGTGTGTGTGTAGCGGTATGCCAGGTGGCCCGTGGTGCCTGGCGGCCCGTGTACCGTTCGTCTGTCTGGATCCTATCTTCAAATCGAAGGAGCGAGGGCGCAGGGAGAGCCATACTACGCGACGTCGTTTGTCTGGTCTGGTCTGGTTTGGTCGGTTCTGGCTGTTTGGGTTGGTTTCATTGCGGTCTGCCAGTGATGGCGCTGGCACGCAGAGGGACGGATGTTAGTGCGGGGAGCGGTGCGATGGGCGTGGCGGGCTGTGCAACAAGAAACCGTTGCGAGGTGCAGGGTGAGGTTGGGGGGACATCTTCAAAGGCTTCAGGGGACTCTTCTAGCATATTGCGGGGTGCGGCCGTATACAAAGAGTCCGCTTTGTCCTGGCCGGTAGGCCGTTAGAGGGGCGTATGATTGCGCTAGGCTTGGATGGCAGTGCAAGGTGAGGCATCGAGTGCGATAGGAAGGGCTTCAAGAGGGATGGGCCCACACCATATCCCTCTTGCCCCTTCAGTGCTTTGGGGCTGCCTTTGCGAGTGGCATAGCTGGGTTGCGCTTCTGTATGCTCCAGAGGCTTGTCTGGAGTGAGTAATCGAGCTGAGGTAGCGCGGTATATTGCATGAGCGCGCGTGGAGCAGGCGTGGGGCATGGCATTGTATAGGTGCATCGGGTCGGGGCCGGTGTGGTGGAGGCGCGTAGCCGGGGGGGCGCGGTGTTTGCCTCGCCTTTCCCTCCCACGCCTTGCCGCACCGGTCACGTGCTTTCGAATCGTAGCTGAGTGACTGCCCTGGGCCCTGTAACAAAGAGAGAGCTTTACTTCATCTTAATGCGACTGCCGCCCGGACTCGATGGTCCATTGTCCAGGCCAAGGCCAAGGTCTTGTCCGCCTTAAGTAGCTAGACCACCCCCGCAGACTCTACCTGCTCACCGCAGACTCTACTGCTCTGCCGCATCGTGTCAGGCGCTGCTATCTTTTATACCCTTCACAGCCCGCGCAGCACTTACCTCGCCTCCGGGCCGGCCGCAGCCGCAGCCGGCCCCGGGCATCTAAGCCACGGCACCTGTATGGAAGTAGCCTCATGCACCCGTGTGAATGCGGGTCTGGCACTGAGCAACCGGGTCTGGCCCACCGTGCAACAAGTTATTCAGCAAAGTTCAAAACACCAGCAGCAGAACGCGCGCGTGGAGCGGGGGTGGAGCATGAAGGCCCCGAACCCCAGACCCGGACCCCGATGGTATAAGTTGTCAGAGTGGGCCCATGGGAAGTAGGTGTGCTGGGGCGTGCCCAGGGCGTGACGTGCATGCACGTGCTGTGCCCTTTGCTTCAACCCTTACGTGTCCCGGGGTCAATGTCAAGAGGTACAAGCGCGCGCGGCATGGCGGTGAATCTTGCCCGTGACACCACGTGGCGCCGTGGCCGTCCAATGACGGCTTTAAGTCTACGGTGCAGTGGCTGCCGGGGCGAGAGGGCGTGCCAGGACAAGCTTCGTCGACGAGGCTGGACAACCGGCCTCTCAGTCCCAGAAATCCAATGTCTGGTGGCAACACCTCCCGTAAATGGTTCTCCACGGCTCCCAGCCTCAGCTCCTCAGCCCTAGGAGCCGAACTAGCCCATCGGCCACCCTGCCCACATGTGTGAGACCATTTTCTGCACCCTGCCACCGCACGCAATGATCCCATCGCAATTAGCTGCTTTGCCAGCAGCCCCTTCACGAATTGCCCAGGCGCACATGCCTGTCGTGCCGTCCCCCACCTCTCCCGCCCTCCACCCGCCGCACCTCCGTATCTCCAACCTTCGCGCTGTCCCCTCTCCACATCCCCACCAGCCGCCAACCACGACCTCCGCCTCCGTCATCGTCACCACTGCCTCCACCCCGTCTCCACCTCAACCTTCACCACCGCCTCCGCTCCCATCGCCGCCGCTGCGTCCGCCTCCACGAGACCACACGCCCGTCTACCTAGTGAAGTACCACAGCAGGAACAGCCCCGTCGCCACCGCCACGACCCCGTATATCAACCGCTTGTTCGCCTTGTCGTTCATGACCTGGGGGAACAAGGCGGCGGAAGGATTGAGAGGTCGGATGAATGCCGGGTGCCCGGCTTGGGGACCTTGTCGAACGCCTGCTTGCTACAAAGCACAATCGAGCACGCCTTTCCAACCTTGACCAGGTCCCCGTCCTCCTGCCTCCTCCCCGCGCTGCGTGCCATCCTCCGTGCCGCTCCACTACCCCCCCCCTCCCCCTCCCTGGGCCCAACCCCTACCATGGCGAACTTGTCCTGCACTGAGCCCATGAAGCCCCCCACGTTCATGAAGCTGCCGTCCTGCGGGCGGGGGGCGGGAGGGCGGGCAGCAGGATGTGAGTAAGGCGGGGTCACGGCGAGGGTCGGGGCGCTCGTTCACAGCTGCGCAAGGTAACCGTCGCGCGGCAGCCAGAGCACTGCCATGCTTTCTCCCAGGCCGCTGCCTCGAAGTCCCGGCGTAAGAGTCCCGGCGTTCACTCGAAGCCCATCTCTCCTTCGGTACCCGCACCGGCCAGCTGCCGTCCCACCCGCTCGACTATTTTTTCCTCCTCCCTGCGCCCCACCATGTTATCCAGAAGCTTGTGCTGGTCATTGGTCTCCTTGTTGATGCCGTGGGTGACCTGCGCGGGGACAAGAAGAATGGTGTTAGAGTGGGAGAGGTAGCGAGCGACAGGGGTCGTTGGAGAGCAGAGGGCTTGAGGCAGCCGGCGGTCCAACAACTTCTGATCAGGCAAGAGTGTCACACTCCCCAGCTCCCAGCAGGGACGGTGGGAGCCTAGCCTAGCGCGGGTTCACCCTCCCGCCTCATGCCAGTCGCCCCAAGGGAGGCATGTTTCCCCGTGCCCTTGTTTGCACCCACGTTCTTGAGGAGCGCTACCCGGTCCGCCAGGTGGTCCAGCTCTCGGTCGTTCTCCGACTCCATGGACTCAATGTCCACCTTGTCCTGTTGGCGGGAAGGTCGGCGAAGGGGGAGGGGGGTTCGGGTTCGTGCCTTGGCACGCGGGGACGGGCGCAACGGACAGGACCGCATGGGCCGACGGAAGGTGCCCGACGAAGCTTGAGGGGCCTGATCTGGAGCCCCCTGCCCTGAGGCTCACCCGCGAGAGGCCCCTCCTGTCCCTGCTGCAAGGGAGCACGGGTGGAACAGGGCGCGAGCGAAGTGTCGACGCTCAGCGCGGAATGCGCAACATGCTGACAGTGCCCTCGCTCACGCCCCAACCACCTGGCACCCAGCATCTTGACCCTCCAAGCTTTGAGCGCGCCCTAAGAGGCAGCTGGGTCCGCGCTCCAAGAAGCGCGTGGGTGCAGAGGAGCGACCGAAGGGCGAAAGTAGCACCTCCCTGCACGCTGCTCTCCTGATCAACCTATGATCTAGTACACCGATGTAGACGAAGGCACAATAGGCTGGTTCGTCTGAGGAGACTGCGTGCAACGGAGAATACTCGCAGAACTGTTTCTTCTGGGCCTAGCCGTAACGGTAAATGTGGTTAGGTGCCTATAGCATTATATCTAGCCACTGGGGGCTCGCTCGCTCAGCCATGGACCCCTGCGCGTTGCATCCGCGCTTCCTCTACGGCTGCCGCGAGCGTTGTTGGACAGTCGCGTATCCCTCTTAGCCAGTCCCCTTATCAGTCTCGCTGCACTACCTTGTGCTAGTCGCGCTTCTGGTACTTCCGACACCCGCCCCACCACTCGCCATCAATCAGCGCGCCCCTCACGCAAACCGGCCCCTGACGCACTGAGCGAGCTCTTTCGCCATCATGGGTCCTCTCCGCGGCCTCGGGGGCCTAGCGCGGTGGGCTGCACGCGCGCAGCTCGGCGGCGCGGGCACGGAGGCTTCGTGTCTGGTCCCCGGCCTTGGACCGGCTTTCCCCGGCCGCCACTACAGCACGTCTGGCCCGGCGGCCGTCTTCCCGGGATCTACGGATGACAGCCAGCCGATCCCAGGATCGGACCAGGCCATCAGCCCCCAGCCACTTGCCGCCGACCTTCCGGGGCCATCGCCCTCATCCCCGGTGGACGCTGCCGATGCCCTCGGCATTGCCGCCCACACATCCCTCGAGGACTCGTTTGCCCTCTTCTTCAGCCCCACCCAGCTGGGTGTGCAGCTGTGGGAGGGTGTGCACACGGCCACGGGCCTGCCGTGGTGGGCGTCCATCCCGGCCGCCACCGTCGCCGTGCGGGGCCTGCTGCTGCCCCTCTCCCTCAAGGCCTACGCGGCCTCCTCCCAGATCGCGCTGCTCCACCGCGCTGTGGGCCTCTCGCGAAGCATCTCGGAAGCCGTCGAGTCCACAGCTTCGTCGGCATCAGCAGAAGCAGCTAGCGCTAAGAAGGACGGCGACGAGGCGGCTGCGAGCACCAGCGGGAGCGGAAGAGGGGCCGGCAAGGCGGCGGCGGCCTCGCTTGGGCGGGTGGAGCTGGTCCGTCGGGTCATGGCGCAGCTGCGGGAGGCGCAGGGCCCCACGCCCTCCTTCGGCTGGTACCTGGGCAACGCTGCGGTGCAGGTGGGGCCGGACTGTCGCGAGAGCCTGGGGACAGCCTGGGGCTTGGCCTGGGCTTCTCGCGCTAGTGATCGACGGCACAGACTCTCGCCGACACAGACGCATGCCAGCCTGCGCTGGCTTCTCACTCGGATACCGTCAGGCGATGGCCTCAACGTGGAAGAGAGGTGGACGGGCACATACCCCACCTACCAATGCTCACCCAGGGCTTGGTCTGGGCTGCTTGCGCTGGTGCTCTTTCGTACGGGCTGCCACCGGCGGCAGCGGATGCCAGGCTCTGCTGGCCGCTACCACACGCCCTGAACGGCGGTGACCTTACCTTGATAGAGGCAGACAGGCGCCACAGCCCAGTTACCGCGATACAACACCACCCAACCACCCCGCTCACCCCGCTCCACGCCTTTACTCTACCCCCCTGGCGCCCTCCCTCCCTGCAGGTGCCGCTGGCGATGGCGCTGACGCAGGCGATGCGGCGCATGTCGGAGGGGCTGTGGCCGGGGCTGGTGAACGAGGGTGCCCTCTACTTTGGAGACCTCACGGCGCCGCCCGTGTACCTGCAGGCACGTGTGGGGGTGGGGGGGAAGGCGGGGGACGGGGCTCCGGGCACGGACGGAGTAAGCAGCTGGGCTGGGTGGGGGCTGTGCGCCGCCAGCTGGCGCAGCGCGCAGGGCCATCACGGGGCTGGAGCCGCCTGTCCTCCACGGGGTTGACGGGCTATTTCCCCACACTCATATACGCTGACCGTTCCCTCCACAGACCTGGTCGACGCCGTACGGTACGGCAGGCGCCATCCTGCCGCTGGCGCTGGTACTGGTGTACCTCAGCGGGACGGACCGGGCGGCGGGCGGTGAGTCAACCGGACCGCACCGTGCCGCCGGAGCGAACTGACGTCGACCCTCGTCCAGATCCTTGGCCCCGGAATGCCGGCTGTCGAGCAAGGGCACACGACACCCGGCGCCATCAAGCATTTCGCTCCCCACTCTTCCCCTCCTCTCCCGCCCCCGCAGCCACCTCTCCCGGCATCTTCTCCGCGCTCAAGCTGCTGTGCCTGCCCCTCTACGTGGTGGCGCTGCTGCAGCCCCACGCAGTGCTGCTCTACTGGCTCAGCCTGGCGGCCACACAGGTGCGTGCGGGGAAGGGCTAGGCCGGGCGCGTGGAGGCTGTGGCGGATCCTCTGACACATCGTTCGCGGTCTCGTTCCGTCCGTCGGGCTGGCTGCCTCCGGTTGTTCATTACTGGCTGCCTTTGATACGCCGTCCTCGTGGTGCCCCGGCCTTCTGTTGCCTGCTGCTGAGCCTCCTTGTCCCATGCCGTCCCCCGCTCGCTGGTGGGACGCAGGTGGGCGTGTACGAGCTGGGCAGCCGGGTGCCGGCGCTGCAGCGACCCGACCTCAAGAAGGCGGGGGCGGAGGGATCGGAGTCGGACGACGACGCCAAAGCGGGTGCGTGCTTTGCGTGCCGACGGGGCCGGCTCACAGCTTCCTGTTCCCGCCTTGCTCGCGCCGGCGTGGGCTGACCCAGGGTGACGGGTCCGGGCCCGACCCAGATCCGTCCCGCGCGTCACCTCCCGCCCGATCGCCCCACAAACTCCTTCCCAACCCTGCCCCTCCCGCACCAGAGTCCCTCGACGACCTGCTCCTGGGTCTGTCTGAGGCCTACTCCAAAGCCGGCAACGCGGGGGCGGCGCGGGCGTGCCTGCTGGCGCTGCTGACTCGGCAGCCGGGGCTGGCGGCGGCGGAGGAGCGGCTCCGGCAGCTGGAGGGCAAGTGAGGCCTGACCTTGACCTTGGCCCAAGCCGCTGCTTGCTAGGGCTCGGCGACGGGGTAGTAAGGGCGGGAGCTGGAGGAGAAGGGACGCCGCCCGTTTCTCAGCGTGGCTGATTTTGTGGAAGCGGCCTGGTGGGTGGCAGAGAGCTCCTCGAGGGGTGGTGATGCCGGGCGCTGTTGTCGCCAGCCGCAAATGCCGTCAGTCGTTGACCCAACCGCGTCGTTATGCGCGGCGAGGGGGCCGGGGTGGTGTGCTGTGCGCTGTACGGGGCCCCCGATGGTGTGTGGTGGGGAGGGCTAGAGGCCTCGAACGCACCAGGACCCGGAAACGCTCACGGGCTCGGCATCTTCGACCGTGTAACCAGCCAGCAGCGAGCTCACTTCAGAGCTGGGTCTGAAGAGAACAACTGGGCGGAGAGCCTCATTGTTATGGCGTGGCATGACACCAACACCAACCAACACTTTTGTGTTGACGTGATGTGCCTCGGCGTGCCTTCCAACCGCCAGGTCTGCCACATGCCGCATAGCCCTGTCCTCACCACCTCGCTCACGGGAACCCGCCTGCACAGCCCTCACCTTGGACCTTACGTGATACCCCTACGTTGCGTTGTGACCTCAAGTAACCGTTCAACGAACCTACGTGATATGCCAACGTTACATACGAGTTACCACCGCACTGGCCTCTGAGCCTCGCTCTTGTACAGGCTCTACATGGCTCATGGCTGGACTCCTCCGCCGGGACGCCGGCTTGCTGCTGCCCCCGGTGCTTCCAGTAACAGCCCACGCTGCTCCACATCAAACGGTCGACAGCCCCCTCATCACCCGTGCTCCCCACCGCCGCTGGCTGAACCGACAGCGGCAGCCCCCACAGCTCCGACGCATACGCCACTAGCCGCCTCAGCTCCCGCCCATGCCGCCCCCCACACCCCATTCCCCGGCCAACAAGGCCGCAGGTTGGCTACTGACGTCAGGTAGCCCCGCAACCACACTACCACAACGCCTCAATCGGGGTCTGGGCAAACACAAAGGCAAAGTACGAGGAGGTCACCGCGGAGATGGCCGGTGGACGCACGCACCATGCCTGCCACGCCTCTCCTGCCTGCCATGCCTGCAACAGTTATATTGCCTCGCTCACCCAGTCAACTGCCGTTGGCCTAGAAGGGGACGGCCCGGGACGGGCACGGGACGGGCACGGCTCTCCGCTGGTACCGGTCAGTGCTTGGCTGGCTAGCAAGCTGTCCGGCTTGCTAAAGATCTGGGGCCCTGGTGCGAGATCTGTAAGATAGAACGACAAGCGTTACAGCCATGCCCTCAGAGGTCATACGTGGAAAGCTTGATTGTGTGTTGCCCTGCTTCGTGCTTGGGGCTGCGCTCGTTATTCTCCCTCTCCTGCCCACAGGTCCTGACCCTTCCAAGCCAAGCACTTCCTGCCCCCACAGGGCCCACACGCGCCCTTCATCACACGCTCCGCTCAATGCTCGGTCGGAAGCTCGGAACCCCCAGGCCGTCCGCTTCCTCCGCCGTTCCCCCAAACATACATCATCCCCGCCGCCTTCACGCACTCTGACACTACAGTATAGCCCTCACATACATATAGATCGCCAATTGAAAGCACTCCGATACGGTAAGCAAGCCGTCCCGCGCAAAGCGGCTTCCCCTTATTACGGTACCTGCCGCAGCATCACTGCCACTGCCGGTCCAGTAACCCCCTCCACTGCACTGGTAGTGACCTGACCCCCTGCCTAACCGTGCATGTACGTACTGCATTCACACCTGCTTAACATGACGCAGTCCGTCATCGGCACATTCGTACACTCACTGCCGGCCTTGCACAAGGCCCAGAGCATGCCCTGCGACTGCTGCCCTGCTACTATTTACGTATCAGTGACAAGGGTGGCTGCCTGAAGGCAGGAAAAGGGCTGAGCCCCGTGGTCCCCCCCAGGGGGCCCAATGTTCGAGTCTGGCTCCGTGCAGCCCTCAACCCCCTCCACCACCAGCCCGCACCACGGCACGCGGGCTCGCACCCGGCCATTAATCCGTTGGAACCCCGCACTACACGAGGTACAGTACAGGCTCTCATCACTGCTAAGCATCTCGTGCAAAGTCCCAAGCAAGGCTCGCCCTTCTATGCTGCGCATCGAACTGAGAAAGGGTCTCTCCCTGCCTCTCAAAGCGTACTGCCATCATACCTGCTAACACTACTCAGTCGTCCAGAACCCGCACATCCCGTACATACACTTACTGCCGGCCTTGCACAAGGCCCAGAGCCTCCCCTGCTACTGCTATGTATCAGTGAAACACGCCACGCTCTGCACGCCCTGCACAGTCCTGCTCTTTCTGTCTCTATGTGTATCGAGCCCTCCTCACTGTGCGCGGCAACCGCACGCAGAACCACAAAGCCTCAAGCCCCGCGCCTCGCTCAGCACCCGGCCTCGTCGCCCCGGGCGATGAGGCCCACGAGCAGGGCCAGCTCCGGAAGCGCCTGCCGCGCAGCCGGGGAGCACGGCACCTCCTCCTCCCCCTCCTCCCCGAGGAGCAGCTTGCGCACCAGGCAGTGCGTGGCGGCCGCCTCCATGCGCTCCTCCTTGAACGGGCTGAGCACGTTCGGGGAGCTGACGGCGGGACCCGGCGCCGAGGCACGGGAGCAGGGGGCCTTGGCAGGCGTCCGCGCCGCCTCCCGCCCAGCCTGAGCGGAGGCGGAGGCGGGGCCGCAGGGCGGGCTGTCGCCCTCGCCGTCGCTCTCCAGGAAGTCGAGCACCTCGATCACCGCCGCATCGCCCGAAGCCGCCTCCAGGTCAGCCACCCACGCAGCCTCCAGCGCCGGGGGCTGCGGGCCGGACGCCAACGAGGAAGCGCCGCCGTCGGAGCAGCGGGCGGCCGGCAGCGCCCCAATCCCGCTGTGCGCCGGCCCGCTGGGTCGGAGAAGCGAGGGGGCGGCGCCGGCGTAGGCAAAGGCGGCGGCGGTGGCGGAGGCGGAGGCGGAAGGCTGGGCGGCGAAGACCTCGGGGTAGCCGGCGACAGCGCCAGAGCCGGAGCGGGAAGGTGCCGCCGAGAAAGCCGAGTGGGGGGCCGGTGCCGCGTGGAGGGGCGCCGGCAGGTAGGCGGCGTACGGCAGGTAGGCGTACGGCTGGTAGGCGTGGTGCTGGTAGGCGCACGGCTGGTAGGCGTTGTGCTGCTGGTAGGCGTACGGACCCGCGTACGGGTAGGCAAGGGGCTGCCCCCAGCCGGCCTGTGCCATGTGGGGCGGCGGCGCGCAGGGGTAGCCCGGGCCGTAGGTGTGCGGGTGCGGCGCCGGGACGGGGGCCGGGAGGCGGTGGCTACGGCTGCAGGGCGCGGCGATGGGTGCGGGCGCGGGCGCGGAGGGCCGGGCGCCGGAGGGAGCGGTGGCGGCGGCGGGGGCGGCCGGGGGCTGGCGAGCGATGGGGCCCTGGCGGCTCAGCGGCACTCCGGCGCTGGGCGGCGGCAGGGGCCCGAGGCACGGGCGCTTGGCGCAGGGGCCCTGCCGCTGCTCGGCACAGGCCCCATCCAGCCGACGCTTGGCCGGGGCGGCGGTGGCAGCGGGCTGGGAGTGAGACACAGCCGCCTGTGGTGGGAGCAAGGGGAGGGCAATGGTGAGTGGTTGGGCGGATGCCAGCAAGCTCTCTAGACGCCGCACAGCTTGTGCTCAGCTCCCCAAGCATGATCGACAGGCGGCAACCCGAGACTTATGCGGGACTGAGCATTGGGCGAATTGGGCCGCTTCCTTTCGCCGGATGCTTTGATGTTTCCCTCACCCTCGCTGGCCATTGCTCGCAGCATGCCCTCACCTGCGCCGCCTTGCTGCCGTCCTTGCCGCCCTGCTGAGCCTCCTTGGCCTTGATCTCTGCCCGGCGCTTGCGGTAAGCATACCTGGTCACTGGGGGACCGAAAGGGGAATGAAGGAGGCGCGGGGGCACTGAGGATAGATCAGTAACCGGTCAAAGGTCATCATGGCAGTCAGGCAGCCGCTCCACATGTGCTGCAAGAGCAAGCGGTACGCCCCTGTCAGCCAGCTATCGGCTGTCGACCCCTGTCTGTACCTGCCTGCAGAGGCCGCCTAGCCCGTGCATGTGCTCCTAGGGTGCCTACACGACGCCGGCGCTCACCCTCGTGCGTGGCATGAGCCATCACCTCCTCAATGCTTGGCACGTTGCCCTGCGCCCACACCGTGCTCGCGTTCGCATCGTACCACCTGCGGAGGGCAAGCACAGCGGGAGTGGCGAGGTTACTACCATCACCCGAGGATGGGCGCGAGCAGTGGAGGGCTGCCGACGACAGTTGCGTCAACGCGAGACCGACTCGCGCACGCAAGTTGGCACGACCCTCACCCCGACACAGCCTCCCGTGTAGGAAGCTTGCACGCACGGAACAACTTGTTGAACGCGCCTGGGGAAGCAGCCATCCACTTGAGAGACACGCCCACACGGGACACGCGCAACAGACGCAACAAACGCGACAGCCACTCACCCCACTCATGCCTCTTTGGCTTCTGGGCCATCTCGACGCCTCCCGCGATCGGGGCCAGCTTGTTCGCGTGAATCATTCTGCCCAGCTGAGGTGCTCGCCGCGAGCTCGCTTGCTCCTGCGTTCACGTAGAGGCGACTACTGTTATTGTGGTAAGCCAGTCAGCGGCGGGACAGCGACGAGCGACCGCCACAGCCGCGGCGCATGCGAGAATGCGGTTTTGCGACGAGTCGCAGCTCAGCACCCACCGGCGTTAGTAGTTCACTGCCAGATCGCCCTGGCTGCAGATCCGGGTCGCGCGCGGGGTGTTGTCGACGCTTGGAAGTGGGTCCGTTTGCAATTGCTCTGCAACGCCGCTGCTGCTACTGTTCGCTGTTACTTGGCGACAAAGGACAAAGGTCTACGAGTACGCTTCAATTTAGGGGTGAAGGCGAGCTTTGATAAGTCAGTGAGTAAGGGGAGGCGCACTTTTGTGGCTCGCTTTATTTATATATTTCGTCCGTGCCCGAGTACGGCCGCCCCATGGCGAGGAGCTGCATGGGGAGCCCACCGCGCCCCCTGCCCATGCAGATAGCCAGAAGAGCGCTCACCGTACAGCGGCCGCGCACCCAGCCCCGGTCCCCGCCTTAGGTGAGAGCATCCGTGCCCTCCACCGTCTCCAGTGGTGCGACTGGGGCCAACGCCTAGCCATACCTACGCTAACCGAGCCCAGGAAGAATGCCGGCGCGGGCGCACCGACAGCACCGACTGCACTCGAGAGTTGCGGGCTTGGGGTATGCTGGGTAGCAAGGGGCAGCAGGAGGTTCCTTCGAACGGCGGGGTCGATCGGGTCAGGGCCTTTCCGGCTCTCCATCAAGCAAGGGGCAGGGAAATTGGGTCAGGGCCGTCAGGGCCTTTCCGGCCGGAACCGACACTCCACTCACTTGCCGTGGTAACCCCGGCAGTCAATACATGTATGGATGCCTTCGTGCGGTGCCGTAACGCGCTGGACGTGGGGTCGCTGACGGGGTGCGATGGGCTGGTGAGGAGAGGGGGACGGGGGGGGGGAGGAGGAGGAGGAGGAGGAGGAGGAGGGGAGAGGGAGAGGGAGAGGGAGAGGGAGAGGGAGAGGGAGAGGGAGAGGGAGAGGGAGAGGGAGAGGGAGAGGGAGAGGGAGAGGGAGAGGGAGAGGGAGAGGGAGAGGGAGAGGGAGAGGGAGAGGGAGAGGGAGAGGGAGAGGGAGAGGGAGAGGGAGAGGGAGAGGGAGAGGGAGAGGGAGAGGGAGAGGGAGAGGGAGAGGGAGAGGGAGAGGGAGAGGGAGAGGGAGAGGGAGAGGGAGAGGGAGAGCGTCGCAGTTATGCCCATGCAAGCCAGAAGCGTGTTCAGCATACAGCCGCCGGGCGCCCAGCCTCGGTCCCCGAGGACAGCATCCCCCGTCGTTGTCGTCGTCCTGGCGGCACACTGCATGGGCCCCTGCGAGCGAGCACAGAACCCCCATCAGGCCTTGTCGCCGTTGTCAATGTCAGGCCAAGGTCGTGACAGGCCATGCACGCAGGTCATTGCCGACATACAGGATGCGCTTGGGAACTGACGCCCCCCTCCGGAGAGAGAGCCCGCACAGCGGCGGCTGAGGCCCGAACCGAGCTCCGCGCCCTGGCGGCGCCTTCCAACCCGCAACCTAGCAAAGCCTCCAATCAAGCCTGCGTCCGCCCGGCAACCAGTGCGCAGCCACCTTGCCGGCCTCGCCGCAAGCCAGTGACGTAGTCTCCTGCCAGACCTTGCAGCGATGCTGCTACAATAGTACAACGTCGGTGCACTCAGCGCTAAACTGCCCTTGGCCCACAGCTAGAGCCACACACGCCAGGCATCTACCATTTTCCTGCGAGAACCCCTGCCCCTCTCCGCCTCACGGCGGCTATGCGCGTCCTGACGGGCGCTTGCCTGGAGGGCCCGTCAAGGGCCGGCAGCGGCAGCCCCCACTGCTCCGAGGCAAGAAATACCAGCCGCCTCAGCTGCTCCAGCGGGGGCGAGGGAATCTCCGCATTAGAGGGATCTTCGGCGGTCCCAGCCCCTGCGCAGTGTTTCGAAAATCGTTTCAGCCCCTCCGTTTCATAGTACCCCCACGGGTACCTGCCGGCCCCCCACGATAGTTTTCCAGTACCCGAAGGCGCCCTTCAAACCGGGGGGGTCCGGGGGGTGTCCCCCCCGGAAGAAATTTTTGCAGTATGGGTATCCGTTTGCACGACTTTCGCTGTACAACCCGAAGCCGGCGGTGGCCGAGGGTGCCAGCTATTGCGCTGCGCAAGAGGGCTCAGAGAAGGACCCGAGGGGGGCCCCTTGCAAGCTCCTAAAGGGTGTAGGCGCTCAGTGGGCGGGATGGGACTGGCTGGTGTGTGGCCAGTGGCCATGCGCGCATCACGGTTGGGCCCTCCTAGGCTGCCCTGCCAACACCTCCCCCCCCTTCCCCCCACCGGCCCCCAGACCCAGGCCTTAACTCTCCAAACAGCCCGGGTACCAGCCGGGGGTAGCTGATAGTTTTATAGTACCCGCGCGGTTACTGGGAGCCTCTCGAGTTAATTTCCCGTACCCGTGCAAAAAAGCCCGAATTATTTTCTCAGTACCCGATCGGGTACTAGTACCCGATTTTCGAAACACTGCCCCTGCCTCCGCCTCCGACGCCTCCCAAGCTCCGCTCCCCACCCCGGCCGCCGCCTCCACGGGGCCCGCAGGCGCACCCACAGCCGCCGGGCCCAGGCGGCGGCAGCGCTGCAGCGCCCCCGCAAGTGCGCCGAGCAGGGAGGTGGCGGCCTCCCTAAAGGGCTGGGTGCTCGCCCCACCACCGCTTGGCCCCACGAGGCCGCCCGCCCGGCCCAGGGCTCCCAGCAGCCCCTCCGCCTGCCCCGGCTCGCCGTACGCCAGCAGGGGTGCCAGGAAGCGCGCAAAGCCGGAGCCGCCCGGGCAGGCCTCGTTGCAGGCGGAGAAGAGCCCCCGCCAGAGAGCAACTGACGGCGTAGGTGCTGCCGGGAGGCACCGCTGCAGGGTGTCCTGAAGCGCCGGCAGCAGCCCGGCCGCCAGCGCCGCCGCCACCTCCGCGGGGGGCTCAGGGGACAGAGCATCCAGGTCTGGGGAGGGGTTACGAGGCAGATCGCAGGGTGCTGACGGTCAGCGTGAAGGGGCGGGCGAAAGAGGAGCACAGGGACGGTCTTCATATAAAGGCCGGTAGGCGGAGGTCAGTCAGCAGGGGCGCAAGCGTGCTTGACACGCGCCGAGCCGGGACACGCGCAGACGATTGCAGGTGAAGCTAGCAGCTGACCACAACAAGTACACTGCTTGTAGCGCACAGGCTTCCCGGGTTGCCTCCAAGCCACACACGTACCGAGGCGCCCGTCCGGCCACACGCCCGCCAGGCGGTTCGCCTGCGCACTGCATAAGGACGTCGGCTCCTCGCCCCATGCGTCGTGGATCCAGATCCACGCCGCCAGCTGCCACCACTCCCCCAGCAGCCTCGGCAGGTGCAGCGAAGCGCTCCTCCGCCGCTGCAGCCGCTGCAGCTCCAAATGACCGCAACTCGCAGCCATGACCGCCATGTAGGTAATCGAATCCCGGCAGTCCGAGAGCTTGACCGTCGAGGCGGGCGAGGCCGGCAGGGGCCGAAGGAGGGATAGGTCGGGGGAGCCGGGCCCCCGTTTGAGCGAGCGCGAGAGTGCAGCCGCCGCCGCGCGGCCGGTCCGCAGCGCTAGCGATGCTCCCGCCGCGTGTCCCAGTCCTCGTGCAGCACTGTAGACGAGGACACGGAGGAAGAGCTGCAGGGCAACGCCGTCGGTGGCCCGATCCTCCTCCTCCTTCAGAAGGGCGAGGCCGGCGGTCTGCAGCGCCGCCGGCAGGCCGCAGCTCGGGCCCCCGTCGAGCAGCCGCAGCGTGCCCACGCCGTACACCAGTACGGCAGTCCGCACGCAGGGGCCGCAGAGCGCGGTCTGAAAGTGGGCGGCCCTGGTGGAGTTACCGCCCATAACGACCTCACACCAGAGCCGGTCCATCGCCAGAAACAGGCCGAGCGCAATTGACCGTGTCTCTGCTGGGCCCCTCGCCTGCAGCAGCAGCAGCGCCCTCGCCGCGTGCTCCAGCAGACGGCTCTCCGCCAGGCCCCGCGCGAACTCGTCAGCGCATGCCTTGTGCATCGACTCCTCGGGTGGTGAGATCCGGGGCGAGTTGCGTTCGAGGTAGAGGACGGAGGAGAGCGTGCCCACGAGCAGATTGCACGTGTTGATCCATTCCAGTCGCGTGATCTGCAGCGAGCTGCCTGCTGCCCCGCCTGCCCAGTGACGGTCCGTGCCCCTTGCGCCGCTCCCGTTGCCGCTGCCGCTGCGACCAGCGGCGCTGGAGCCCTGGGGCTCGTGCTCAGTCGCCACCGCCGCCAGCCGCCGGCTGAGGGCCGGCAGGGTCTGGGCGCGCAGCATGGCGAGCACGAAGCGCAGCACGGACAGCGCGTGGCGGTTGGCGGGGAGGGGGGAGCACGTATGCAGCAGAAGGACCGGTGCGGATAGGGCAGCTGAGTGCCAGTCCTCGAGCGGCCCCGCGCTGTCAGGCCCCCGCAACGCGCCCGCATGGAGCCTCAGCACCCCGTCAGCAGAGGCGGTGTTGGTCAGGAGCGAAGCAGCGACGTTTTCGGCTGCCGCTGTCAGCAGTTCCAACAGGGTACCGAGGTGCTGCACCGCCTTTGCTCGGGTGAGGCGCGTCTGCCGCCTGCGGCCCGACGTCGAGGCCTGGCCCGCTGCAGGCGGTAGCAGCACCTCGGCGACGTCCGGAAGCGCCTCCCACGCAGACCGCAGCGGCGCGGGCAGGATGAAGGTCGGGTCCGAGGGGCCAGCGCCAGAGCTTGAGGCCGCGCCAGGTTGGGCCGCTCCTCGCCGTCGCGGCGGCGTTGAAGAGCCTCGTGCTCTCTGAGGAGGGTTCACGACTCTCGTGCGCAGGCAGTGGCGATTACCACGCGATGCAGACTAGGCTTGCTAGGCTAAGCCCTAGCTTTCAGGCGAGACCGGAACGTGGCGCCATTGCCAAAATGCAGCTTTGGTGTAGCTTGAGACCTTGAGTCCACGCAGCACTCCCAGGTATTCACGAGTATTCACACCCTGTTGTTGCAAAAGCTGTGTCCACGCAGCACTCCCAGGTATTCACGAGTATTCACACCCTGCTGTTGCAAAAGCTGTGTGTATTCGCAAAACTAATTGTGACGCGCGACAGTATTCCTGAGATCCTGGCAGCGACCATGTGTCGGTCCCCGACATGTGCAGCGGTTGGACCTTGGCCCCCTCCTCCCTTGGCCCCCCCCCCCCGGAAAGCTTTCGTCGTGCCGATGACACGGACACGGATGCGATCCTTGCCCGCCCCATCCCCGGCTCCCCCGCCCCACTATGACGCCCTAATTTGAACCTTGCCCCCCACGGACCCGAGATAGTGTATGATAGTTGTCGTGCTGGCTCTGCGAGCAATCCCCTTAGACCCTTACCTCGCCAGAAAGCTCTGCCTGCTTAGCTCATGCACCAGTCCGCTACTGTGAGCTGCTTGCCGGTTGCCGCACTGCTCGCACTGGTACATCCCTCAGCTCCGAGATCGTCCTCCGTAGCCCCGTGCCGGACTCCGCCAGGCGGGTAGATGCACGGCATGGCTACACCGCATGCGCCCTGCTAGGTGCGAGCACTCGAACCCATTCAGTCCATTCAAACATCAATTCCGTAGAGCCCATGCAAATGCGCGTGCACCAGGCCTGCTACACCTCTCCCGACTCCCTGTCAGGCCAGTGACATAGTCTCCTGCCAGACCGTGCAGCGATGCTGCTACTACAGTACAAGGTCGGTGCACTCAGCGCTCAACTGCACTTGCGCGCTTGGCCCACACCTGGAGCCACACACGGCAGCAGGCCTGGCGCCTGCGCCCGCTTACTAAGCCTGCGTCCATCCCCCTGCCAATGCTCAGCCAGCCTGTCGACCTCGCTACCTGGCATCTACCATTATCCTGCGAGAGTACCCGCCTCCTTCCATCTCACGGCGTCTGTGTGCGTCCTCGCGGGCGCTTGCCTCTGCTGCCCTCACCCTCCGCCCCACCTCGCAGATTTCCCGCGGCCCCGTCAAGGGCCGGCAGCGGCAGCCCCCACTGCTCCGAGGCAAGAAATACCAGCGGCCTCAGCTGCTCCAGCGGGGGCGACGGCAGCCCGGCACCGGGGGGGTCACCGGCGGCCCTCGCCCCTGCCTCCGCCTCCGACGCCTCCCAAGCTCCGCTCCCTGCCCGGGCCGCGGCCTCCGCGGGGCCCGCCGCCTCCTCCGCAGCCGCGGGGCCCAGGCGGCGGCAGTGCTGCAGCGCCCCCGCAAGTGCGCCGAGCAGGGAGGTGGCCTCCTGGCGGAAGAGCTCCCGGTGGCCTCCCTGCGGCCCTGCCGCCGAGGCCCCGCCTACGCCCGTGAGCAAGCCCCCCAACTGAACCAGTCCACCCGCCAAGCCGAGCACAGCGAGGAGGCGAGCCACCTGCCCCGGCTCGCCGTACGCCAGCAGCGGTGCCAGGAAGAGCGCAAGGCCGTCTGGACAGGCCTCGTTGCAGGCGGAGAAGAGCCCCCGCCAGAGAGCAACTGACGGCGTAGGTGCTGCCGGGAGGCACCGCTGCAGGGTGTCCTGAAGCGCCGGCAGCAGCCCGGCCGCAAGCGCCGCCGCAACGTCAGCGGGAGGCTCAGGGGGCAGGGCGTCCAGGTCTGGGGAGGGCCGGGCAGGTCGCAGGGTGAGGAGGGTCAGCGTGAAGGAGCACACGGACGGTCTTCGCAAAAAAGGCCGGCAGGCGGAGGGCACAGACAAATGGGCCGAAGGGGCTTCCACACTGATGAAGACGCTAAAGACATGAAACTGCACTGCTTGCACATCAATGGGCTTCCCGGGTTGCCTCCAAGCCACACACGTACCGAGGCGCCCGTTCGGCCACACCGCCAGCACCGGCTTGATCAGAAAGCTGCACAGCAGCGGTGGGTCCTCGCCCCATGCGTCGTGGATCCAGATCCACGCCGCCAGCTGCCACCACTCCGCCAGCAGCCGGGGCAGGTGCGGCGAAGCGCCCCTCAGCCGCTGCAGCCGTTGCAGCTCTACATGACCGCAGTTGAGAGCCCAAAGGGCCACGTCCGCCGTTTTTCTCAGCGCTCTAGAAAGCTGGCCCGCTGAGGCCGGCAAGGCCGGCAGGGGCCGAAGGGATGATAGGTCGGGGGATTCCGGTCCACGCTCGCGCGGTCGCACATGCTCAGCTGCCACCGCCACCCGGCCGATCCGCAGCGCCAGCGATGCTCCTGCGGCCGGCCCTGACGGCGGCGCACCGGCAGACACCATTTGGAACAGGAGCAGGAGGGCCACGGGATCGATGGCCCGGCCGTCAACCCCTTTGCGGAGGGAGAGGCCGGCGGTCTGCAGCGCCGCCGGCAGGCCGTAGCTGGGGCCCCCGTCGAGCAGCCGCAGCGTGCCCACGCCGTACACCAGTACGGCAGTCCGCACGCACGGGCCGCTGTACGCCGTGCGCAGGTGGGCGACGATGGTGGGGCTTTCGGCCCTCAAGGCCAGACCCCAGAGCCTCACGAGGCTGTCGAGGTGTAGCGGGGTGGTGAGAGTCGCCCCTGGGCCCCGGGCCTGTAGCAGCAGCAGCGCCCTCGCCGCGTGCTCCAGGATACCGCTCTCCGCCAGGCCCCGCGCATACTCCTCCACGCACACCGCCCGCAGGGACGCCACCTCAGCCGCCGCCTCGGGAGAGGAGGTCCCGGCCGACCCAGATCGCGGCACATCGCTGGGCTTTGCAGCCTCGAGCACTCCAAACAGGGCCACCAGATGCGCATTGCACCTGTCGATCCACTTCCGTCGCGGGCTTTGCGGTGAGCTGCCCCTCGCCTCCCTGTCCCCGTGACGGTCGGTGCCCCCTGCGCCGCTCCCATTGCCGCTGCCGCTGCCAGCAGCGGCGCTAGAGCCCTGGGATTCCCGCTCAGTTGCCGCCGCAGCCAGCCGCCGGCTCAACGCTTGCAGCGTATGGGTGCGCAGCAGGGCGAGCACGAAGCACAGCACGGACACACCGTGGCGTGAGGCGTTGAGGGGGTAGCAGCCAAACAGTAGTCCAACCACTGCGTCCAGGACATCTGACTGCCAGTCCTCGAGCGGCCCCGCGCTGTCAGGCCCCCGCACCGCCGCCGCATGGAGCCTCAGCAGGGCCCCAGCGGCGGCGGAGTTGGCGAGGAGCCCTGAGACGGGCACTGTGGTCGGTCCATGAGGAATGGTGAGCAGAGTCTGGATATGCTGCACCGCCTTCGCTCGGGTGAGGCGCGTCTGCCGCCTGCGGCCCGACGTCGAGGCCTGGCCCGCTGCAGGCGGTAGCAGCACCTCGGCGACGTCCGGAAGCGCCTCCCACGCAGACCGCAGCGGCGCGGGCAGGATGAAGGTCGGGTCCGAGGGGCCAGCGCCAGAGCTCGAGGCCGCGCCTGGTTGGGCCACTCCTCGCCGGCGCGGCGGCATGACGAAGCTCTACGTGCGCGCTGAGCAGGGTCCACGACTGCCCAGCCCTACAAGTGCTGCTAGCTAAGTGCCGATCGCAATGCGCGCTGGCGTGCGGCGCTATGCAGACTGTTGCAGTCTCAGCTTCTACACATGAGCGCTGCGTGGCATATTTTCCAGTATGTAGAAAAGCGGGGTGCGTAGCGGAATCGGCACCGATTGTCAGGTCGCAGGCGCTCAAGGACGTCGAGTGGCAGAAGCTTTTGCCATGCTGGTGTTTAGTTGGCCCGCGGTAGAAGAAGCTAAGACTATGCGAGCCGAGGACTTGGTGTGCTGGCCATCTTCCGCCCCGCCCCCCCTCTCCCCCCCCCTTAGGTTAGCCCCCGCCTCGGCGATGAGCATTGCTGGCACCTGCCTGCAGCGGCTACATCAACGCGTTCAGCTGCATCCCCCGTCAACGTCCTGACTACGCTGCATGGCCCTGCGAGCACAGAACCCCCCTGCCCCCCTGCCCCTAAACAGAACCCCCTGGGCCCCTGCCCTAATGCGCCACCCCCCACGCGGGGGCTATGCCTGCCCCCCCCCCCCCCCAGCACCGCCCCAGCGGCCCACGGCTCGTATGGGAGTTCACGGCTGATGCCCTTGTCCGTGTAACAACAACAACAACAACAACAACAACAACAACAGCACCGAGCACTTGAGCGGCACAAGTCGGGCAACACGCTGGAGGCAGGCACGCAGCATTTACAAGCTGCACCTTCCGGACATCTGTGGCCAACCGCGGCAACCGGCCACCCATCAGAACCATCTCCGTCATCCTTGCCCTTTGACGCGGAGAGCTGCATCACCCGCCCAGCCCCCACCGTCGTCTGGACTACGCTGCACGGCCCCTGCGAGCACAGGCCCCAGTTGACGAGTTCATGACAGGTCCCCCAGGCATCGGGAGGCCCACCGCATGCCGGTCACCGCCTCACTGGGCGCCGGTTGGACCCAGACCTGATCAACTACCCGCAACTACTGCCGAGCCACCGGACGCCGCAACCGCTCGACCTCGTCCTGGCCCGTCCGGAGTCCCCTGCTCCCCGTCCTCGTCCTGACCAAGCCGTCCGCCACAACCCAAGGGACCAGCTCCGCCGTCCCCGAAGGAACCCCAAGGACAACCCCATCTGCGTCCCGCCCGGATAGCTGCACGTTCCCTTGACCCCATCGGCCTCGAGGCTAACCAAGCAAGCTCGGAACACACAGCCTGGAACCTGTAGTCTGAGCCACATGGCATATCCCAGGTCGTAACTCTTTGCCGGCTCCCTCTCCACCTGCACTCCGATACAGACTAATCTAACCCACCGCACCCCACAAAATAACAACATGCTCACTCTCACCACGCAAAACAACGGCAGATCATCCACAACACGACAACGGCCACAACAAGCGCGTACAGCAATCTCTCCGCGTACGACTTCCATTCTTCCCCGCATCCGAGTTCCATCGCTTAGGTTTCACGTAGCTGCCCATACAGGCAGCGCTTCTCCCAAATCCCTCCAGTGTCCTCTCCATTCAGGCCCGTCACACGCTTGGGCCCCTGGCGCGAAAGCCCTCCCTTCTCTTGGCTATGCTCTCGAACCCAACGGCAAGTCACTGTCAACACCAGCTCGCTCCTGATTGCGTCCGGCGGGTGGACGTCACGGCAGCCTGGCTGGCTTTACTGGTAGCCGGCTCCAAACCACTCCTCGATCACGCTCTGCTCCAGGTCAAATCGGATGGTGATCTGGGGGTAGCGGGGTAGCGAAAGAGGGGCGAGCAAGGAGTGATGATAGGTGATAGGACGAACCTGCTCCCCGTTCTACCACAGGCACCCGCTCTCACCACCCGCTACTGCTGTCCTTCCACAAACGCAAGCATGTAGCCCTAAGCCCCACCCTTTCCCTCTCCCCTCCTTCATTCCTCCTCATTCCTCCTCCCTTCTCCCTCCCCCTCTCCGCCCCCTCTCCGCCCCTTGTGTCCCAGCCCCCCCCGGGCTCACCGCGGAGCCCATCACGGGCCGCGGCGGCAGGCCGTTGTGGGACTTGGCGCGCTCCTTGAGGAAGGCCCGCACCTTGTCCGCCTGCCCCAGCGCGCCCACCAGGAACGCAACAGAGTCCAGCTTGTCCATGTACTGCAGGCAGTACGGGCGTGCGGTCAGGGTGTACGGCGCACGGGCGCGTGCAGTTTGGGCATGGGTCTCTTCACATCCCCTTCAGCACGATTCTCACGGGCTCCCTGCCCCACCTGGGCCTCGGTCATTTTGAACGAGCGCTGCGGGCATGGACGGTGTAGGGGGCAGGAAAGCGCAGGTCAAGGGTCAGGGTAAGCTCTCCAGCCGCAACTCAAGCAGAAGAGGGTTCAGCGGTGAAGTGAAAGGAATAAAGGGATGAAGTAGCATAGGGTGGCGCGGGCAATCCCTCCAGCAGAAGCGCGCACGGCACCTGTGACCTCCCCGCGCGTCTGAGGCAACCCCACCTGCTCCAGGTGCGTCCACATGATGTTCATGCTCACAAAGGAGCGCCCCGGCAGATCCCGACGTACGATGGATACGTCGTAGGTCTTGTTGTACTTCTCGAAGATTAGCCGCCGCAGCTCGTCAGCTGGCGGCGAGGGGGCGAGGGAAACGCGGGCGGACGTCAAGATGAGCTGTGAACCCTGGCAACTGACCCCAAGGGGTGGGCGGACATCGAGGTGAGGCTCCCTCACCAACGCAGGCTAGGCCGGGCGTAGAGCTCCCCCGGCCGCTGTGTGCTGTCCTTGCTGGCCTGCTTGGCCAAGCAGAGGGCTACAAGCGCGAGCTCGATTGCCAGCGCACCGGGCTCACGCAAGCGCCTCCAACACTCAAAACCCCGGCCAGAAACCTCAAGACCGGTCAGCACCAGCCAAACGCCAGCGCCCCAAGCCCCAGGGGTCCCAACCCGCCAAGCCCCTCCCACCACCCCACCCGTCAGCGGCTGGCGCATCTCCTCCTCTGTGACCGTGGAGTCGTAGGAGGCGGTGGAGGAGGCGATGGCTCCGATGCGGGCGTTGAGGGC
Organism: Edaphochlamys debaryana; assembly: GCA_016858145.1. Lineage (NCBI taxonomy): Eukaryota > Viridiplantae > Chlorophyta > Chlorophyceae > Chlamydomonadales > Edaphochlamys > Edaphochlamys debaryana. The sequence continues at coordinate 341,411 of JAEHOE010000011.1, forward strand.
GGCGGACAGAGAGGCGTCGTCCACGTCACTGAAGGACCTGCAGGGAGGGCAGTCGGGGTGGCGCGGCGAGGGGTGGAGCGGGGGCGCACCGGGTTGAGGTCCGTCGCCCCGCCCTGCGTCTCATCTCGGAGTCACCTGCAGATGCACGCCCCGTTATGCCCAACCAGCCCTCAGACAAGACACAGCCCCACAACCGCGGCCGCGTTGCCCGGCCAAAGCATGGCCTGGTGCCGAGACAGGCGCAACGAGTCCCACGTGCACAGCACCACACGTCCCACGTGCACAGCACAGCACAGCACGCCCCACGTGCACAGCACCACGCCCCATTGAGGGCTCACTTGGTCATGGGCGAGCTGCCGTCGAAGCCGCTGCCGTCCGCCGCGCTGGTGCCCTCCCCGGCCAGGTCGCGCCGGGCCGAGGCGGGCAGGCGGCTCAGCCGGTCCTGCGGTGGCACGAGACCGCAGCAGGCCCTCAGGTGGGGGGCCAGGGGGCTGGATGCCCACGGGGCGTGACCATGCCTTAGCGAGGCCTCTAGGGGTGTCGTGTCATGTGACGGTGGACCCCTTGGGCGGCGCCCAACACCCAGCTTGGCGGACCCCGAAGATGGGGCATGCCGCTTCAAAAGCAGCTCGTACGTCCATTTGACGCTGGGCAGGTCGCGACGCCAACCGGCAGCCTCGCCCCGCGACCAGCCAACGACTGCCACCGCCAGTGGTACTGCCGCCACCACTAGGGGACACATGCACTACTGCTAGGGCCCTAGTCCACGGCCCCTGTCCGACCTGTAGGTCCTCGATGGCCCGCTCCGGCCCCGGGGCGTCGCCCGGAGCACTGGTGCTTGGCTCCTCTGCACGGCAGCAGCGGCAGAGAGGCAGGGCAGGGCATGCAGAGGGCTCCCGTCAAGGTCCCATACGCCTTGGGCAGGCGCTAGCGGCCCACCCAGCCCCCATACACCAACGCATAGCAATGCCGGCTTGAAGGGTTTGGACCGGCAGGTAGTGCCGGCTGTGCGTGGCCGTGAGGGGCGTGGCGTGCTGACCACAGCCTTCCGTTGGGGTGTGGCCACGTCGCCTGAGTTCGGTCGCTGCGCCGACAGCGCTCCCGGCCTCGCTCACCGCCTCGGCCGTCCATCTCCCGGGGCGCCTGGTTCAGTCTCCAAGCACGCGTCGACTTCGGAGCCCATGAGCCGTCGAAGAAGCCCCCAAAGAACTCCCCAAACGTAGCGCGAGCCACTACCCGGCTGGAGCTCTTGTGGCTAGTGCTCTGCACCGGCGCCCGCGCTGGCGGGCGAGCGAAGACCTCCATCCTGGCGAGCGTTCGTTTCGAGCCCGGTCGGCTTGTCGCGAGATGGCGCTTTGGCTTTGTGTCAATAAGCTGTGTGTTATGGCAGTCCGCAAGGGCAGTCTGCCCGTGGCCCTGGACCGCTTGCGCATGCAGCGTGCCGCGCGGGTTCCGGGCTTGTCGCTCCCCTCGCCGATCCAAGACGCAACCGCACTCAACCCCCACACGCTTACAAAACCTGAGAGCTCACCAAGGAAGCAACTAGCCCCTCGACTGCCAGGGCGCTGCCTGTTGCGTCCCGCCAAGTCCGCGCAGCTGCGCGCTTGCAGCCCAGCGGCGATCGCACACCCGCACGGGTATCGCTGATGCGACGTGCTGGCTGTTAAGGCCGTAGCCGCAGCAAGCTAGGGACAGCAGTTCGCGCCTTGCATCGGGCCCGGGCCCGGAGGCCCACGACTTTCCCTGGAACGATGGCAACTATCAGCAACTTCACGCTAGACGACGACGATGAGGTTCCCCAGGTCGCGCCTGGGCCTCCGGCAGCGCAACCGCTGCCGCCCCCACCTTCCGCACCCCCGCCGCTCCCTCCTCCCGCGGCAAGCCCACCCGCGCCAACGCCTCCGCCTCCGCCTTCACCGGCCCCGGCCCCGGCACCGGCACCGGCAGCGACGCTGGGACCCCTTCCCATATCCACGCCCGCGGCAACACCTCTTGTTGCCGCAAACATGCTCTCTCCCACAGCCTCGCTGGGAGCTGCCCTGCGCGACCCGCCCAAAGCCATGGTGGACCCCGAGCTCCATGTCAGTACTCTGACGGAGGCAGTGACGGAGCTTCACAACAACCAGCAACAGATTGAGGAGACCGAAGCCCGCCTACACGTAAGCCCTGCACTGCCATGCCAGCCTCTCCCTCCGCACTCCGCCACACAATCCTTCCCAACCCAACCCATCCCCTTACCCCGAACTCCCACCTCCCCGGCCCGCACCCCACTTCCACCCCCCGCTGCCCCACCGCCTCCCCGCTCCCCAACCCCTCCTCCGCCCCTTCCTCCCCCTCTCCATCTCCCCCCTCCCCACAGGGCCTGGTCCGCATGCAGGCCCGCCTGGTGGCCGCTGGCCGCCTGCTGGAGCAGCAGAAGGTGCTGGACGTGGTGGGGACGGCGCCGCAGGGGCTGGGCTACGACCGGGGGCGGCCCACGCTGGCGCTGCTGGTGTACCGGTGGGTGGGCTGGGGGGCGGGGTCGGGTGGGGTGGGAGGGGCGGGTGGGGTGGGGTGGGGGGGATGCGTGTGTGGTGGAATGTCATGTTGCGTGGGTGGGAGGGGCTTGGGGTACGGGCGACGGATACGGGGCCAACGGGGCGCTTGGTTCAGCGGTGGTTGGGTGCGGGCGCTGAGTGGGTCGGTGGGTGGGTGGGAGGGCGGATGGGATGTTGCATGGGCGGTGAGGTGACTTGGCTGTCGGAGCTCCCGAGGTGGAGCTGGGGGGGTACGGTATGGGCGGGGCTACTGGCGAATGCGATCAGACCTCCACGGAAGCGGCAGCCCTCGTGGATTGTCATCGAATCGCGACGCTTGGTGGGGTTTCCCATATGTCTCCGCTACAACCCTACCGATACGTGCACCCCTGCCACCCGCAGCTGCTGCCTTCGCTGGGGCGCCTTCTCGGGCGACCCCCAGGCGGCGGCGGTGCTGGAGCAGCTGGCGGCGCTGCTGGCGGCGGCCACCGATGAGGACCGCATCGCGGCGCGCCACGCGGCGGCGGCGGCGGCAGCGGAGGCCGGGCGGGGCAGCGGAGGCGGCGGCGGGGAGCTAGGGGCCAGCGCTGGCGGCGCCGAGGAGGAGGGCGCTGCCGCTGCGTCGGCTGCCACCCGTGAGGTGGCCTACTGGTGAGCCCCCAGGGACTGGGAGGGGGACAAGGGTCATGGAGACCGCAACGCCACAAGGGGACCCCGTCGAGTCAGTGCATGCGGCAGCTGCTTCTTCTTCTTGCCCCCGGTTCCGCCTTGACCAAACGCTCCCTCCACGCCTCCCAGGCTGGCTGTGGCCTCCACCCTGCTCGCCCTGGTGGACCCCCACCTCCCGCTAGCTCCGCCGCGGCCCGCCCACGCCGCCGCACCGCACGCCTCGGCGGCGGCGGCGCACCTGGCGGCGGTGGCAGGCGATGCCCGCGCCTCCGTCGCGCGCGCCGCCTCCGCCGCCGCCGCCAAGGCGCACGAGCTCAAGGAGAAGATGGGCTCTGCCTTCAGCGGCATGCAGCTGCTGGGTCGCAGCCTGCTGGCTCGGCGCAAGGGCGCGGCCGCGGCTGCGGCCGGGAAGTCCGAGGCGGGGGCGGGCGAGGCTGCGCCCGGCGGAGCGACTGCGAGCGTTGGCGGCGCCGCCGGGGTGGAGGCGCACGCAGTGGCGGAGGAGGCGGTGCCGGAGGCGCCTGCGGCGCCGCCGGCGGTGCGCGTGGTGGCGGAGCCGCCGCCGCCTGCTGCCGCGCCGCCGCCGCCGCCGCAGGGGCCGGCGTCCGGGCCGCCGGCGCCCTCGCCGCCGCCCCCGGCCGTGGTGTCGTGCCAGGCGTTCCGGCAGCAGCTGGACTTGGCGGTACAGAAGGTGTACGGACAGGTGGGCAGGGGTTGGTGGGGTCACACGAGGCTATACAACTTATGGGACGTTTTGGAAGTGTGGAGCAGGGTGGTCGAGAAGCGCTGGCAGGCAGGCCCTAGCGGCCTGCCCAGCCCCCATACACCAACGCATAGCAATGCCGGGTTTAAGTAAATGGGCAGCCGTGGAGCTGCGCTTGGCCGTGAGGGGCGTGGCGTGCTGACCACAGCCTTCCGTTGGGGTGTGGCCACGTCGCCTCGCCGCTGCGCCGACAGCGCTCCCGGCCTCGCTCACCGCCTCGGCCGTCCATCTCCTGGGGCGCCTGGGTCAGTCTCCAAGCACGCGTCGACTTCGGAGCCCATGAGCCGTCGAAGAAGCCCCCAAAGAACTCCCCAAACGTAGCGCGAGCCACTACCCGGCTGGAGCTCTTGTGGCTAGTGCTCTGCACCGGCGCCCGCGCTGGCGGGCGAGCGAAGACCTCCATCCTGGCGAGCGTTCGTGTCGAGCCCGGTCGGCTTGTCGCGAGATGGCGCTTTGGCTTTGTGTCAATCACGCTGTATGTGTATAGCAATCGGCAAGGGCAGTCTGCCCGTGCCCCGCTGACCGCTTGCCCATGCAGCGTGCCGCGCGGGTTCCGGGCTTGCCGCTCCCCTCGCCGATCCAACACGCAACCGCGCTCAACACCTACACGCTCATAGACCCTGAGAGCTAACCTATCAAGCAACTAGCCCCTCGACGCCAGGGCGCTGCCTGTTGCGTCCCGCCAAGTCCGCCCACCTGCGCGCTTGTCCGAGAGGTCCGGAAACCTCCGGTTGTGCTGGTCGCTGGCGGTGTGTGATGCTGATTACTAATGCCGAACGATGCAAAAGCCGATCTTGATCTTACGTACTGCCGTACATCGCTTACCGTACGCAGATGCGCGACAACCTGAAGCGCCACGTCAGCGCCGTATTGGCGGACTGTGTAGCTCCGCCGCCGCCCATGTCCCCTGGCGGCGCCATGTCCCCCGTGCCCGGGGCGGAGGACGGGCGGGCGGGCAGCGCGGGTGGTGGCGTGGCGGCGGCGGAGCTGGAGGAGGGGCTGAGGCAGGCGGCGGCGCAAGGTGGGATTGGGTCGGCGGAGGGCTTGGCGGGAACGCATGTTTACCGACGTTTCGCGAAGCGCAGACAGCGTGACGGCCTGCACTTGTGTCCTGACTGCCTGGTCGCCAACCACTCGCTGGCCCATGCGTCCGCCTGGCTTAGAAACAGCACACGTCCTGCTCACACCCCACCTCCCTTTTCCCACCCTGTGGCCCCTGCGCGCGCAGGCAGCGACGGCGGTGCCGTGGCGGGGCCCTCGGAGGCCAGCCTGGCTCCCTGGCGGGAGCTGGTGGGGGTGCTGAGTCAGCACCTGGCGCTGCTGAGGGAGGCGCACGTGCCGCGCATCATCGTGCGGTGCCTGTTCAAGCAGGTGTGGGGCACGGGGCCGCAGCTGGGGGAAAGGGCCTGGCTTCCGGGGCAAGAGGGGGGATCGGGGGGTGAAGGAAATGCCCAGCCCCCGATCCACATGTCAGCGCCCACGGCGGTTGATGTCCACACAGCTCGGCTTGTCCTCACGTCCTCCCTCGCAGTCCGTCCTACCCGCCTGCTCTCTCTCACTTCTCCCTCCCTCCCTCCACAACCCCCCTGCCCCCCTCCCCCCCTCCCCAGACGCTGGCCTTCGTCAACGTGCAGCTCTTCAACCAGCTGCTTCTGAGGCCCGACTGCTGCTGCGCCAGCAACGCAAGGTGCGGGGCCGGGAACATGGGCCAAGGGTACGCAACGCCAGGTGTGCTAGTGGCTGCTCGCGTACGTTTGAGGTGCAACAAGGACATCGCCTTTGGTAGGGCGATCGCCTCAGGCTGAAAGACCGAGCAACTGCATTGTGGGGATGGAAGCGAGGGTTAGAAGGGGTCCAGGGTGGAAACTGCGTCCGATGGAGAGTGCCACCACGTCCCTCGCCCCCCCTCCGCTGGCCACCCCTCCCCCCAGGTACATGCTGGCGGGTCTGCAGCTGCTGGACGACTGGCTCGCCTCGCCCTCCTCCGCGCCCTCGGCACCGGGCTCCTTCACCGCCCCCGCCTCCCCCGCCCCCGCCGCCTCCCTGGCCCGGGCCTCGGCCGGCTCCGTGGGCGGCGTGGCGGCTGGGGCAGCGGTGCACCCCCAGCCCCACCCCCACCCGCACGGGGAGGACCTGGCGGTGCTGGCAGAGGACCTGAGGCACATCCGCCAGGTGAGGAGCAGGGGAGGGGGTGCAGGAAGCCGGGGTCTGGCTGTCGGAGATCGTGGGCAGGGACGGTGGCGGCACGTGCTGGGCAGGTGCTCGACAACCGCCTGGATGGGGGCAGGCAGCAGGTTGGGGTTTTTGAGGCCCTGCGCTGCGCAGGCGACCCGTTCAGCATTATGGAGTTACTGAAAGAGGGTGGTGGCCTCTCCAAACTCCTGTCCCTGCCTCTGCCCTGCACCTCCCCACCCACCCACCCACCCACCACCCTCCCGCCCCAGGCCGCCTCCTTCCTGGCGCTGGCCAACAAGGGCGCCCTCCGCCTGGACGACATCCTGGCGCTGTGCCCCGTCCTATCCACGCAGCAGGTGGGTGCCTGTTGTTGGAGGGTGGGGAAGGGGGTGTTGAAGGGGCAGGGGCAACCCTGTGATGAGCATAGGATTGCCGCGCCCCGACCTGCTCACGACGTCGGTGGGCAGGGTCCGGAAGGGGCAGGGGCAACGTTGTGTCAGCGTGGGTGTGTCGCGCCCCCCGACCTGTCCAAAGAGGAGTGGGGGCGGGGGGGGGGGGGGTAGTAGTCCCCTGGAATGGAGCTGGCACCAGGACGATTCCTTGCCCAACTGGAGGTTCATCAGCCCCCCTCCACCCGTCCTGCTTTTACCCCTGCCTCCCCCGCCAGCTCTACCGCCTGTCCACCACATTCTGGGACGACTCGCCGCCGCCGCCACCGCCCTCCGCTGCGTCCGCACGCCCCTCGGAGGACTCCCGGCCACACGCCCCCGCCCGGGCCGCGAGCAGCGCCGGCGGCGCGCCCGCGGAGGCCAAGGCCGAGGCGGCGATGGCGACGGCGGAGGGCGCGGCGGCGGAAGGGGCGGATGCAGCCCATGCAGGAGGGGAGCAGGACGAGGGCGCGAAGGAGGGAGCCGAGGAGGCCCTGGCGGACGCGGAGGCGGACGGTATGGATGAGGCGGAGCGGCTGGCGGCGGCCGCCGCCGCCGCCGTGGCAGCCGCCGAGGCGGCGGCGGCGGCTGACGAAGCCGCCGACTCGCTCGCCGCCGGCTCGCCGCCGCCAAGCTCCCCGCCGCGCGCGCCGCTTAGCCCCGCCTCGACCGCCGCCGCCGCCGCGGCCGCCGCCGTCGTGGCGCGGAACGTTTCCGGCGAGGTGCTGGAGGAGATGAAGCGCCGCCACTCGGTCGCCAACAACGGCGGCCTGATCGTGACGTTTCTGCTGGACGAGGACCCGACGCCGCTCATCGCGCCGCCGCCCGCGTGCTGTGTGGCCCGGCAGCTGCTGCGACTGGTGAACGAGCCTGGCCTGCACGAGCCCCTCGTGGAAGGCCTGCCGGCGCCCTTGCGCACCCCCGACTGCCCTCCGTCGGTGTTTGCGTTCCTTCTGGCAGCCGAGGCGGAGGCTGCGGGCTGGGGCTGGGGCGGTGAGGCGGGGCAGGGGCAGGCGCAGGCGGGGGCGGGGCAGGCGGTGAGGGCGCGGAGCGGGAGCATGAGCGTGGGGCGCATGAGCAGCGGGGAGATGGTGTGAGGGCGTGAAGGGTTGGAACGTGGGTTCGAATTGGGGTTGGACGGAGGGGTGGGTGCCCAGCCCCAGCCCTGGGTAGGGTAGGTCGATTGACATGGGGGGGCCTGAGGGGATGGAGGGTTGAGCGGGCGTAGGCAGGCCAGGGAGGCAGGGCAGGTGGGTGGTGATGTGGGACTGAGCAGAGCAGGGGAACCCGCGGAGGGGTCAGCAGGGTCGTGTGAGGGCCGCAGGCTTGCAGCAGCGGCAGGACATCGGCGCATGAGGGAGCGGTGATTGAGGATTGAGGCGAGGGGGCCGCCGGGGGGCACCTCGCTGCAAAGGTGCAGGCTCCGATGGGCAAGGGCATATGCAAAAGAAAGGTGAGGGGTGGCATAGTGAGAGGAAAGGAAGGAGTCGGTACTGAGAGGGCAGGGGTTGGAGCGGAGCGACATTAGTGGAGCAACGCTGTGTGGGCTTGAGGTGGTGTCACGTTGGCTGGACGAACGACAGTGTTTGCTGGTCGGTATGAAAGCTTTCTTCCCTCAAACCGTCTTCAAGAGACGCTGTCCGCGTGTGAGCAAGGGCGGGAGAGTAGTAGGCAGCCCCCGAGAAGTGCACCAGCAACTCTCGAGCAGGCAGGAGGTCTGGGGTGGAGGCGATGACGCAATGCTCTTGGGATGTCTCGGGAAAGGAGCGTGCTTCTAGGGCGGCCTTTACATGGCGGCAGCGCCGCTTCAATGCGAGCACGGGCTGCAAATCGGAGGCCTTCGCCGCTCACAAAGAATCCCCGCTCTTATGCACATACATGCATTCACCCCGCGCCCCCACGCGTTGAGGAGTGGGTGTAGCCTATCCACCGAATCATTGCAAGCCCACGCACTAGTGGTCTGTACATGCCACCATTTGGTGGCAGTTTTTGAGTTCCGGCCTCCCTGCCATGGCACCAACCGCATATGCTGCGGTTGCGTCCGGCGACTAGCCCTTACTCCCTCCATTCCCGCTCTGCTTCACTCGCTCTCCTCTCCTACAACTCTCAACATCTGTAGCACTCCAACACTGCCGCGTTCCACGGCGCAAAACCTCCCCAAAGTAGGGATAATGAAGGTACGATACAGAAGGTCGGAGTTGCTAGCTTACAGCACCTTCTCGATGTCCTTCTCGATCTGGGCGGGGGAGGTGGTCGACGGGTACCTGAGGGGACGGGGCGAAACGAGCTCAGTTAGGCACCGCGTTCACAAGATCTTCACATGCACCCCTCCATACACCCCTCCATTGCATGTATCCAGACCAGGTGCAGATGTATTATGCCCGCTCAGCGAGCTAGGACGCATGCGAGGCACTCCATTGCTAAGCAAGCTAGTGGTCTGGGAGGAAGCCCAGACGGGCAGGTGCTCACCGGCCGACCACGTTGCCCTCCTTGTCCACCAGGAACTTGGTGAAGTTCCACTTGATGTCGTTGCCCAGGAGCCCGCCCTTCTCGGACTTGAGCCACTCGAACACGGGCTCAGCTGGGGGGCACAACGAGGGAGGAGGGGTGCAACGTACATCAAGGGCCGACGCTTATCACAGGACGCTTCATCGCCTTGCTTGGCCCAACTTTACGCCAAGTCCCGAGCCCCCCCTTCGGCTCACCGCCGGGGCCGTTCACGTCGACCTTGCTCATGAGCGGGAAGGTGACGCCGTACTCGGACTTGGCGAACTGCTTGATGGACTGGTTGGAGCCGGGCTCCTGCTTGCCGAACTGGTTGCAGGGGAAGCTGTGTTCGGGTGGGGGCAGTGGGGGGGGGAGCGGGCAGGCAAGGTGAGAGCTATGCAGAAATGGCGGGGCAAAGGGTTGCGCAGAAGGCTGCACGGGTTGCTTCCCGCAAGGACATGGGCTGGGATTGTGTTCCTGTTGTCCCAACCAGACGGCAAAGAGCCTCTGCGCTGCACCTTCGGCCCCTGCTTACCCCACGACGGTGAAGCCCTTCTTGCCGTACTTGTCCTGGACGGCCTGCAGGCAGAAGCAGGGATACAGGGGAGGGGAGCATACGGTTGAAGCAGCAGGGCAAGGGGTGGAGGCTTCAGCGTGGCCCCGACGGCGTGGCCCCCACCGCACCACACGAACCGCCGCCCCGCTGGGGTTGCAGCGCTCACCCGGGACTCCGCTGACCACAACCCTATGCGCATTCCGCCTCCTCCGAAGACCGACCCTCGCGGTCGCAGGAATCGCAGCCTACCTGGAGCTCCTCGTACTGGGGGGTGAAGCCGCAGGCCGAGGCCAGGTTCACGACAAGGGCGGCCTTGCCCTTGAGCGACGACAGGCGGAAGTCGCGGCCGTCAATGTCCTGCATTGCGGGTCAGGAGGCGGGTTGCTTCAGAATGGAGCCTCGGTTGAGAGGGCTGTGCGACGCAAACGCGTCGCTCGCGGCCATCGGAATGCGGACCCTAAGCAGTGCGACCCAAGTCGCAGCAGGACACCAGGCACAATACTAAGGAGTTGTCGGCCCAGATCAGCTCCTCGCATCCCCGAACACCGGCAAGACCCGGTAACGCCCCGATTGATCCGGGCCACCAACCTTGACGGTGAACGAGTAGAACTCAGAGCCGGTGGCGGGCTCAGCAGTCTTGAAGGCGCCGAAGAAGGCCTGGACGCGCACAGCGGGCACGCGACGAGCCGCGGCCGCGCGAGCGACCGGGCGGGAAGCAACGGGGGCGCGAGCCTGGAGCATCATGGTGGTAGTGGCTGTAAGTGAAGAGATACGGGACTGGACTGTTTGGTGGCGGTCGAGTATGACGATTTTGAGTCTCGGCCGGGCTTTTGTGGGGCCCGGAACTTGCTCGGCCCACAAGCCCCCATGCACCACACACCGGGCATACACATCGCCCGATCCCCGCTCGCCCCCCGAAACTCGGTAAAACCGCACCACCTCGCGCCTTGACATGCACTTGCATCCAGCGTTTGACTCGCAATGGCTGGCCCCTCCACAGCTGCGGGCTTGCAGCTACCGCAATCCGCCCGCTGTGCTCGCCCGACCCTGGCCCTCCTTCCCGTGGCACACGTGGCTGGCCGCAAAGCCGCAACACGCATTTGCTTTGTCCCGGGCCTCTCGCAGGCTCTCGTGTCTCGCAGTCAACTGCACTCACTTCGGCCCCACCACATCCTGCACAAGGCTCGCGCGCGTCCATCGTATCCAACTATCTAACTGCGTGCAACGAGCACTCGAGCAGGCCCAGTCTTGCGCCACCCGCACCTGACCACCGACCACCCGACCTTCTCGAGGCCCACCTCAAGCCCCGCCTCATTGCTCTGCCCTCCTCCTCCTCCGCCGCCGCCCCCCTGCAGCCGTTGCTCCTGCTCCAGCAGCTGCTGCCGCCGCCTTCGCCGGTACGACAGTCGGCGCGTCGTCCACCGTCCCCAAGTACCCACACGGCCCCCCTAACCGCGCCACTCCCGCCGAGACCGTGCCATTGGCCGTGGCGTTTGCCCCCTTGGTCTCGGCCACGTACCCCACGTCCCACACGATCGCATCCAATCGTGCGAGCGTCAGCGCATATTCGTACAGCTCCGCATCTAACAGGACCTGCTGCTTATCCTTGACGTCATCGTATATGCTCCTCAGCATCTCTTGGAGAGGAGAGTCGGGTGCGTCAGGCGCGCGCGCGTTGTGTCTGGCCTCCTTGAAGTTGTGGGCGGTCCAGCCCAGGGCGCCGCGAAGCGCGGCGGTGGCCAGATTGGTGCCGTCGACGCCTGCCAGAATGGGGTGTGGGGTGGGTGGGGGTGGGGGGTCGGGCCATTCAGAGGAGAAGCGCGTTTTGAGCGGAAAGACACCGGCCGAACAAGACTCTGCGTGCAGCAGTAGCAGTAGCAGCCGCAGCAGCAGCTGAGCCACCGCCAGGGCGCATGGAGGAGTGGAGGCAGCGCCCAGCGGCACCCACCCGAGGGCGGGTCGTCCAGCGGCAGCAGGATGTCGTACTGCTGCAGTACGACCAGTCGGGCCGCGGCCAGGTGCTCCCGCGTGATCGAGCCTGGGGGTGGTGATGAGAGCCCGGGCAGGGCGGTGGCGGTGGCGTCACGGTTGTTTCAGCGAGGAAAGGGATAAATACGGCCGGGCCGGGTCGGGGCAGGCGCAAGAAGGGGCGGGGCGGGGTCAACAGCTGCAGGCGTCAGCGCGAGGCGTGGAGCATCCCACCACCCGCCGCCGGTCACCACACGGCCAGGGGCGCTCCAGGCCCCGGCGCCACGGGCCCACACCACCCACCCGGCGGGCTGAGGTACAACGCCTCCCCCAGCAGCGAGCGGATGAGCAGGTTGTCCAGGTGCGCGGGGGCGACGGCGGCCCAGCCGTCGAACGTCATGGCCTCCGCCTTCTGCTGGTGAGGGGAGGCGGAGCGGAGGGAGCGCAGGAGGAGGCCAGGGGTGGTCAGAAGGGGGTGCAGTTGTGCAGCTCCGGCGAAGCCCTTCCCTGGCCACAGGGGGCCGACTTAGCCGCACAGGGCGCGCACGACAGCCACCTCCTGGCTATGTCCTGGCCGTTGACAAGCCGCGCGATCTGCCCTCCGGCCCCCGCACCTCGTCCTCGCTGAAGAGCAGGCTGGTGGGGCTGCCGCAGCGGCGGGTGGACATGGCGGACAGGTGCGACACGAAGGAGGCCACCCGGGGCACGGGGTGGCGCAGCTGCGTCGGAGCGAGGGGCGACAAGGGGCGGGGAGGCGGGGCAGAGCGGTGAGCGCAGTCACGGCTGCAAGGGGCTGAGGTGCAGGAGCGTGTCGACATCGGGACGACGGAGGTACCTGCCGACGGGGCGCGCTGCTGTCGGAGCCACTAACCCACACCGTACACATCAACCAAAAGGGCCTCGCCCCCACACGTCCAGGGCCCGGAAGCCCCCAAGGAAACGATAACCCCCCCCAGGACCTTCCACAGCCCCCGGGGCCCCACCATGAGAGCTGTGACCATGTTGCTGCACGCGTGTGCCGCTGCCGCCGCCGCAGCAGCCTCCTTGGCCTCCTCCGACAGGCCGGACGCGGAGGCCTCCGACGCATGGTGCTTGGAGCCCACGGCCGTGTACTCGTTCGAGTACATGCTGCAGGGGCGGACGGGGCAAGGGTGAGGCGGATATAAGTGGTTGGGTGCTGGCCCGGCTGGGTCGCGAAGCCTGCGTTGCTCCCCCCCACATGTGTTATCCTGATCCTCCTGTACGCCATTTGCTTTTCCCGGTTCCCAGAGCGGGTCATTCCAGCTTTATTCTCACCCCGTGCCCCTGCCCCTCTCTCCTCCCGCCTCCCTCACGTGTAGTTGTGCTGCAGCATGAACTCCCGCCGCTGCTTGCAGCCCATGCCGGAGGGCGCGCGGGGGCGCTGGTCCTTTTCCACGATGGGCTTGCACTTGTTCCCGGCGCCCTTTGGGGGGTCCGGCTGGGGGCGCTCCGGGTCTAGCCAGCGGGGCTGCGCGGGGCCAGAGCGTTGCAGGGCTCCGTGAGCCGTGCTTCCTTAGCCTGTTTCTACGTGACCCCCTACTGGTTACGGGTAGACTGCGTTGACCGCTTCCTCCCCACAGGCCCTTCCCGCGCCCTAGCGCTGACCCCCACCGGCGATGGCTGTTGGCCTGCTATCAAGATGCACTGCAGGTTGCCGCCAGGGCTGCCTGCTGCCTCAGTCCTCAGGCCGTGTTCTCTGACGGCCCTACTGAGCCAACATGCATGCATCCCTGCGCCGCCCAGTCGGGCCCTCGGGCGCCGACCCGGCAGGGACCCACCCCGTCGTCGAACTCGCGGATGAGGCAGTTGGTGTACATGTCGAAGCCGCGGGTGGAGCAGTTGGCCTGCTGTGCCAGCTGAGGGGCCGGGGCGGGTAGGGCGTGGAGGTTGGGGCACTGGGGCTTGGTGAGGTGCTGGGCTTGCTGCGAAACCCCCCAAGTCGCCCCTCCGCCCCTTCCTTCCAATCTTTCGAGCCCCCCTGCCTTCCCCTTGCCTTCCGCACGCGCCTCCTCCCCGGCACCTGCACACGCACAAGCGGACCCGCATCTCCGCTCGCACGCACCTTGCACAGGCTGGTCCCGCCGCTCTTGCTGACGTGTGCCAGCTCGATAACGCCCTTGCGCCGTACGCTCTCCACGTGGCTGCGCATGAGCCGCATGACCACCGGCCCCACCTGCTCCTCCACGAACTTGGGTATCCCCTCGTCCCACATGCGCCGGATCCCTTGGCCGGCCATCCACACTCGTCGTACGGCAGGCAGCCCGGCCAGTTCGGGCGACTCTTGGAGCAGCGCGTCAAATCCGATCCACCGGTCCCGCATGTAGGCATGGTTCGTCTCGTTGGCAAGGGCCATGGCTTCCCGAGCAACGAGCGCAAGCGTCGCTGCATTGTTAGCGCCGCGCTGGCCGATTGGCGCGTATGCTTTGACTAGTTCGGCGTTCATCGCGTCGAGCAGGATTTGGTTGAGGTTGTTGCGCATGGCGGTGACAGGGTCAGGGGAGCCATCGGCGCGCGGGGGCGGCGGCGGGATGTGCCTGGGCCGGCCGCTGCCCAGCCGCGAGATGACCGCCATCAAGACCGTGTTGATCGGGGGTGCGGGAAGCTGGCCGCTACGGACGATTCCAGCCAAGCCGACCAGGACCAGCAGGAGCTGCGAGCAGCGGAGCCGGAGCGCGGGGGGTAGGGGGGTCGGAGACCGACGCCCGGGTTTAGGCACGTTTAGGGGGTTGCACAGCCGAGCCGGAGCTCGAGATGAAACGAGCTGACAGATGGACTTGCCAGGCCTGCCACGGTCCGTAGTCCTTACCGCGCCCGGGAGCCCATTGCGGCCAAGCAGCATGTTCCGCGACCTCCACGAGCAGTACGCGCTAATCGAGTCAATCTTTCAACCCTGTAGATACAGCTGTGAGCGACTGGAGTGGGTCCTCCGCGACCTGGACGGAAGTAGGCGAGACACACATGGAGCTAGGCTCAGGTGTAGGTGTTGCAGTTGTGTGTTGTGCACAAGAAATTTGATATGTGGCCATTTACGGGGCGGACCAATCGCCCTAAACGTCTTACCCTACGTTCATGTTGCCGTGTCTGTTCCCCCCGCTCCCCGGTCCCCCGGCCCTCCGCAACCCCGCTCCTGCCCCCGCGCCCGCCCCCGGCCCGGCCCGAACCCCCTTCCCTCCTCCGTTCCTACCCATACTAACTAAGTCAGGGGTGACAGCTGCGTACAGTACAGTGTGTATCTCAACGAGTTGCTGTATGCAAACAGCTGTTGCGCGCAGCTGTCGCTCTCCGCGCGGAGTCGATCGACATTCGAGGTATGCATTATGCTACTGCATTATGCTACTTTACATCATCACCGACACCATCCTTCCGCCCCGTGCACCCTGTGAGCATCGGCGCAAAGAGGGCACGCCAACACGGGGTAACCCTGGGGGGCTTCGCCGCAGACCAACGCAACACCAACAGCCGTCAAGCCCACAACCTCTAGTAACAATCCAGTGTACAGCAGGGGCCAGCACGCTGGGACCTCACGAGTCACGACGGCCCGTCGGTCCCTCAACCAGGCTACAGCGTGCCTAGACAACTCGCACCAGCTTCCGCCTCGCTTCCTCTCCTTCCACGGCCGGTGATAGACATGCGTGAACGCACCCTACATTCACGCAACCAGGGCGGGCCCGGATGGCCGGCCCTTCACCCGCTCCCTCTTGCTACCCAGTCAGTTGTCCGCCCCACCGGCCGGCACGTGCGCAGCATCCACCATCCGTCCATGCAGCCTAACTCCTCTCCGCCTACCTCCACCGCAGTCCTCACCTCGCTGCCTCACGGCACCCGCGTGCGGGCAGTTGGCTCAGCTTCCCTGGCCCTCCGCCCCACCGCCAGAGCTCCCCGCGGCCCCGTCAAGGACCGGCAGCGGCAGCCCCCACTGCTCCGACGCATACGCCACCAGCCGCCTCAGCTGCTGCAGCGGGGGCGATGGCAGTCCGGCACCGGAGGGGTCACCGGCGGCCCCAGCCCCTGCCCCCGCCTCCGGGGCCTCCCAAGCTCCACTGTCCTCCGCGGGGCCCGCCGGCGCCTCGGCAGCCGCGGGGCCCAGGCGGCGGCAGCGCTGCAGCGCCCCCGCAAGTGCGCCGAGGAGAGAGGCGGCGGCCCGCTGGAGGCGCTCGGTGCTTTCAGGGCCGCCCTTGCCACCCCCCCGCTCCGCCTCCAGCCCCCGGCCCAGGGCTCCCAGCAGCCCCTCCGCCTGCCCCGGCTCGCCGTACACCAGCAGCGGTGCCAGAAACAGCGCAAGGCCGGAACCGCCAGGGCGGACGAGGTCGCATGCGTTCAGGAGGTCCTCAAAGGGGTTGCTGCAGGGCTTTACAGACCCGGAGCGGGGGAGGTCGGAGAGGGTTGCCAGGGCCGGCAGCAGCCCGGCCGCCAGCGCCGCCGCCACCTCGGGAGGAGGAGCCGGGGGCAGGGCGTCCAGGTCTGGGGGAAGGGCCAAGGGAGGGGTGGACGGTGGTGGGCTGGTGAGCGGCTGGCAGAGTTACCTCTTACTGAACTTGGAGGCACAGGCACTGTGCGTAACAGGGACGCAGACAGGCACAGGCACTGTGCGACCCAAGGCTGTAGTGTCACGACTTCCACCCTGGCTTGTCGCCCCCTGCAGGAGCCTAAGCAGTACGTACCGAGGCGGCTGTCCGGCCACACAGTCCGCACGCTCTCCGACATCACCCTCCACAGAAGCTCCCGAACCTCCCCCACAGCGTCCCGCATGCCGTACACCGCCGTACACGTCGCCAGCCGCCACCACTCCTGCCGCCACTCCGCCAGCCGCGGCGGCGGCACCCTCCGCCGCGTCAGCCGGAGCCGCCAGCCCGCCAGGCACAACACCGCAAGGCGCGCCCCATCCGCTGGGCGCAGGGGCAGGTGTGCGTGCGGGAAGGACGGCGGAGCGGGCACGGCGGCGGCAACGTGGGGCGCCAAGCCGGCCGGGAGTGCCGCCGCTGCCGCACCTGCCCCCGCTCGGCTCATCCGCAGAAGCAGCTCCAGAGATGCGAGGGGCCCCGCCGGCGATGGGAGGTTGCCTTGAGTGAGCAGACATTGCAGCCTCTCGAGGGCAACAGAGTCAAGCGCCCCATTGTCGTCGAACGCGCGAAGGGCGAAGCCGGCAGTCTTCAGCGCCGGCGGCAGGCCGTAGCTCGGGCCCCCGTCGAGCAGCCGCAGCGTGCTCACGCCGTACACCAGTACGGCAGTCTGCAGGCAGCGGCTGCCGAGCACCGAGCGCAGGTGGGAGACGATGGTGGGGCTGGAGGTGCTGAAGACGGCGACCTCGCTGCTGCCCGGCCAGGCGCTGAGGCTCCAGGGGAGGCCTCCGGGAGGCTCCAACCTCCGCAGGAAGGTGAGGACGTGCAGGAGCTGCAGTGCCCAGTGAACGCTCCCTGCCGTTGTCGGCAGTCCTCGCGCCTGCAGCAGCAGCAGCGCCCTCGCCGCGTGCTCCAGGAGGCCGCTCTCCGCCAGGCTCCGCGCCCACTCCTCCACGCACGTCGCATGCAGGGACGCCACCTCAGCGGAGTGGGCTCTCGACGTCTCCGCTCCGGTTAGCAGTACCCCGTTGAGCGTTGCGAGTAGAGTCTGCGCGTGCCGCAGGATATCCCTCGCGCTGTCTTCGCTGATGGCGGCTGCTTGAGTTACTGCCGCCAGCCGCCGGCTGAGGGCCGGCAGGGCCTGGGTGCGCAGCAGGGCGAGCACGAAGCGCAGCACGGACAGCGCGTGGGGGGAGCAGGGGAGCGGCGAGAGGCGGCCGAGAACGTAGACTACGCAGTCGGCGGCACCCGCTCGCCACCCCTTTATCGCCAGCGCCTCGACAGCCGCGCTGGAGCCGGCGCCACGGCCGCCACCACCGCTGCCGCTCCCCCCTCCGCCAGTGCCCCTGCCGCTGCCACTCCCGCTGCCGCCGCTCCCCTCTCCCTCCCCGTCGGGCCGCAGCGCTGCCGAGTACAGCCTCAGCAGCGCAGCCGTCTCCGCTGGGTGCGTCGACAGGAGCTCCGCCAGGGCTGCGGCTTGTTCGGGTGAGCTGCGATTCGGAAGCTCCAGCACTGTGAGCCCGAAGTCCCAAAGACGGTCCTTGGCCCCGCGCAAAGCGGCCAGGCGCCCGCTTCCCGCGCCCCGGCCCCGGCCCGCCGCCGAACTGCCGCCGCCGGGCCGCTGGGTCGCAGGGGTCGGCAGCAGAGCCTCCGCGGCCGCTGGCAGGGCTCGGTAGGCTTCTAGCAGCGGGGCGGGCAGAATGGACAGCTGGGAGGCGGGGCCCGAGCGCCCGGAAGTGCTGGGGCCGGCGCCGGGGTCCGCGCTCGCGGCAGAGCCCGCGCGGCCCGCTCCCCCGCCGGCGCTGCCGCCTCGCCCCCGGCCCTGGGGTGGCATTGCGGTCCGCTGCGATTCGCTTCTGATGCCTCGAGCGCTTTTTTAAGAGGGCCTGCGAGAGGAAAGAAGGAGAGCGAGTTGAGCTCGCGTCACCGCCCCGGGCCACGACTGCGCAAGGCTGCAGTGCGCACCCGAGCGCCCTCGCCCCACCTTGCTGCGGCCGGAATCAGGACGTGGGCGGTCCACAGCTGCACATGGCGAGGCTACACGGCGGAAAGCGAGAGCGAAGGCCGCCTGGCCTGTTACGGGGCGGTGGCTCCTGTGCGTCCAGGCGAGGCTGGGGTCCTCTGCACGCAATGTGTACGGTATCGGTATCGGTAGCAATGGCACTACCGGTATTGGGACGAGTGGGAATGCATGTAGCCAGCGCGTTTCGGCCGCTTCATGCCGGCACCTTCTTGGACAGGTCCCGAGCAAAAATGCCCCTCCCCTTTCGCCCCCTGCTAACACGAACCGTTCCACCCGACCCCGCTCCTTCCTTTCCCACCGTATCCACGACTGCTGACCACAGCAAGGGGACGATGGCCCCACGACGTGCGCAAGTGCTATCTATCCGTCTGTCTGTCCGCCCCTTGGAAACCTTGACTGCCTCTATGCAGCTACGCCCTGCACAGCAACTCGGGTGTGTCGTCCTCTGTACACGCCCTCCCCACCTAGACCGCTTGCAAGGCGACCTGACACCGTACGGCCTCCCCTGCGACCTTTGGTCCCCCACGTCAATCTGGTAAACCCCCGTCGCTCGTAAGTACGTACGCACTCCCACGCGCCCCGAACGTTCGTCCGACCCCTCACGCGTCCGCCGCCGCCGGCCGCACCTCCGCGGCTGCCTCCCCGCCCGCCTCGTGCGGCGCGCCCCCCGCGTCAGGCCCCCCCATGTCCCCCTCCTCCTCCTGCCCCGCGTCCGGCCAGTTGACCAGGCCGCGGCAGGTGGCGGCGCCGCAGTTGCAGGGCAGGTCCTCGGCCCCGTTGAAGCGGTAGTCGTAGGTCAGCTCCTCCCATGCGGCGATGTCGCGCTGGAGGGAGGCAGGCGCAGAGGCGGAGGGGCAGGAGCGTGAGCAGGACAGCAGGTGTACAGCAGGGCTCGAGGGCACCGTCATGCCGCCGGGCTGTGCTAGAGGAGTCGGATCGAAAGGCTGGCGTGAGGAGGAGGTTTGAGGACCCCCGCTGTTAGGGGTCTCGCACCTTGGCTGTGATGATGACGTGGTCGGTGACCGCCCCCGTGGCGGGGTCGGTCAGCGTGATGGCGCGGGAGTAGCAGTTGGGGTCGCAGCTGTGGTTGAGCAGGTGGGCCATGTTGCCTGCGGGGGCATGGGCGAGCGTGGTGGCGGTGGTGGGGTTAGGGCGGTGTGCAGGGGAGGCGGGCGGTTGGGTTGTTGGTGGGGTGGGGGTTGAGCAAGTGCGGACAATGCTCTTTGCATCAGGACTTACAATCAAGCGCCCAGCCCCTTGCGGCCTCACCTGCTCGCGTAGCGTCGATGTGCTGCTCGCCGTTGAGAGAGAAGATGTACGTCCCGCAGCCGACCAGGCTGTCGTACGTACGGCGCTCCCGCAGGTCTGACACGATGGGGCGGATGAGATCGCCCACGTACTCGATCATCATGTCGCCTGCGGGACACCGGTAGCGCACGAGACCACAGGCGGAGAATGTCAGGATCTAGCGTAGCAACACCTACGGATGATAGCAACTACGGCCGAGAGCACGCAGGGATGCGCATTTCGTCCAGCGCCAAAGCCACAGCGTGCACGCAGCCTGTTGAGTACCGGTAACCCGTGACCACGCCGCAGCAGACCCCACGCACCCCGCTTGTGCGGCCGCTTGGCGAAGGCGCCCAGTCCGTGGATTGCGGACTTGCCCGCCGCCAGGCGCCGCCCCACCGTCGCCCGCATCGCCCCGTAACGCTCCGCCACGGAACGAGCCCCCGCGGCTGCAGCCGCCTCTGCCAGCGGCACCGGCAGCAGCCCCGCTTCCTCGGCGCCTGCCGCCTCCGCCACCGCCGCCGCGGCGTCGGGGAGGAGCCCAGGCCCGGGTTCGGGCTTTGCCTGAGCCGCGCCGCCGCCAGCCGCAGGCTTGGGTTCCGGAGCCGACTTGCGGCTAGTGGGTGCGGTGGTGGTGGTGGTGGCGGCGGCGGGGGTGGGGCCCTCGTGGGCGTCTGAAGGCGGCAGGGGCCGCACCCCGCAGCTGCCCACCACCGCCCGCACCTCCTCCTCACTCCTCTGCAGCCGCCCCGTCACCAGGTACGGCAGCTGCCGTACAAACGTGCGCTTCTTGGTGGCGATCGCGACCGCCTCGGGCGCACGGTGCCCCCGGCTGCGCCAGTTCTCGAACGAGATGGCCCGCCCCGTCGCCGCCTCCTTCGGCTTCGCAGCTTGCGCGTCGCCGCCCCGCTCTCCGCCTGCACCCACACCGCCGCCGCCGTCCCCAGCAACGCCCTCCGCCTCAGACAGCAGCAGCTGCTGCTGCTGCCGCCGTGCCCTCAGCTGCTGCCTCGTGAGCTCGGCGCGACGGTCTGCGAAGCGACCGCCGGGGTAGGAGGTGATGAACTGGGGCGCCTGGAGGATGGCGTCCTCGTGGCGGGGGCAGAAGCAGACGAGCGCCATGCCGTTGCCCAGGGCCACGCCGCCCTTGCACGCGCCCTTCTGGAGCGAGGAGCGGAGCGTGGCGGCGAGCCGGTCGGCGGCCGACAGGGCCTGCCCCGGCCGCGTCACGCGGCCGCGGCCCTTGCGTGCGGGTGCGCCTGCGGACGCGGCTGCGAGCGCTGCGGCATCGGGTGCGATGGACCCGGCCTTGACGGGCGGCTCGGGCTGCGCGGGCTGCGCCGGCCCGGCCGCACCCGCCAGGGCTGTGGCGAGGTTGGTGGGCGCGCCGGGCCCGGGATCGACCGCGCGGTTCTCCTTGCCCTCCTCCTCTCCGGCAGGGTCCACTTCCATGGGCTCAGCCTCCCCGCCCACGGGCCCCTCGGGGGCCTTGGCGGCAAAGGGCCGTGCCTTGGCCTTGCCCGCCGGTGACGCGGCGCACATGGGCCCGGCGCCGGAGCCCGCCGCGCCGTTGCGGCCGGGCGTGCCGCGCCCGCTGCGGCGCCGGCTGGCGGCCCCGCCGCTGCCGCTCAGCCGCAGCTCACACAGCGCCAGGCCGGCCTCCCGCGCGCACATGGGGTGGAAGGCGGTGTAACATTTGGGATCGCCCGCGCACTGCAGGGGAGCGCCGTGCGGCTGGCGGCACAGGAAGCAGCGCAGGGAGGAGCGGCTCTGCACGGCCTGCGGGGTGGCAGGGGAAGGGAGGGCATGGGAGGAGGGAGCATGGAGGGACAGCGGTAGTCAGCAAACATGCTGCTGCGGCTGTGGAGCACAGATAGACAGGCTTGGAGAGACAAACGTACGAGAGGTAGAGGGCTGCACCAGACCCGGACAAGCGATAGTGAAGGCCCAGCAAACGCCCCGCTCCCCGCCTGCCCCCACCTTGGCCACGCCCTCCACGGGGTCCAGCGTGTCCGGGTCCCCGAAGGCAACGCCGGGGGTCCACACGGCGCACAGCAGGTGCACGTAGCCGCCCTCGCTGCGCTTCATGGGGCCGCCGGCCACCGGGCACAGCTCGCAGGGCGGCGCGCGGTCCGCGGGCAGGCCGGCGGCGTGCAGCTGCGGATGTGGAGCGGAGAGTGGTTTGGACCAGGTGGACAGGCGAAGTTCAGACATTTGGCAGGACACCAGGCGCAGCAGCATGATCACAGCCGGCTCGACTATACCGCACGCCGCGCGCCGCACCTGGCACACGTCGCACAGCCACAGCGCGCCGTGCGGCGGCTGCGGCGCTCCGTAGCATGCCGAGTGCACCACGCAGTGGCACATGTCACACTGCAGCTTGAGGTTGTCGGGGGACTCCTCGTCCTGGCGGGAGCGAGGGCGGCGTCGAAACAAAGGTGAGGTCAGCAGGGGCAGCGTCAAGGTGATCGAGGATTATTGACTGCAACCCCCGCAGGCCTCAACTGAAGTTGGCTAGTATGCAAATATCCAAGCGCTCCCACGAGCCCCACCCACCTCGCCGCAGACCTCGCACTCAAAGCACATGCCCGCCTTGCTCTGAGGCACGGAGGCCACCCCGGGGGGCAGCCGCAGCGCGCGGGCGTAGAGCGCGCGGCGCTGCACCTCCTCGAAGGCCGTCTGCGAGCGAGCCAGAGGGCGGCGGTGCGGGTACGACATGTTCAGCCAAAAGCAATACAGAAGGCACCACGAGTTCAGCCCGTAAGACACAGCTGTCGTGGCCGAGCTCAACGGATATAAGGCTAGGCCACGAGGCACCACCGCCACCACCCGGCATCCCGCCCACCGCCACCCACCAGCTCGGGCACGGGCGGCTTGTCCTGGTCGGGCCAGTTGGCGAAGCGCTCGCAGCGCTCGGCGGCCGGCAGCGCCCGGATGAGCGCCGCCACGCGGGCGTTACTCAGGCCGTACAGGTCCGCGCCGGTCTTGCAGAACGCCCTGTGGTTCCAGGAGCCAGGAGGCATGGTATGGGTGTCAGGTGACAGGTCAAGGGCGAGAGGGCATGCGCGTTATGGCAGAGGGCCTGGGTTTCCATGCAAGGCAGCGATCCCTGGAGCACACACGCTGCACAGCAACGGGACAACCGTAGGGCTCAAGGAGCAAAGAGGAGCAAAGCGCCCCTCCCTCCACAGCCTGCCGCACCTGCCGCTGGTGCGCTCATCGGCCTCAAACAGTGCCCGCATGGCCCGGCTGGCGGTGTCAGCGGCCACAGCTGCGCCGCCCTCGGGCTTGATCCTACAAGCGACAGGCCGAGCGCAAGAGCAAGGCCATCAGCAGGGAGCACAAGTAACAGCTACTAACAGCCAGGCCAAGTACCCCCTCTGGTCTTGAGCGACAAGCGGAGTGCTGCAATAGGCCCTGTTTCTGCTGTCAACTCGCGCCCGTGCAAGACAAGCGGAGTGCTTTAGTAGCCCCGGTCTCAGTGCGGAAACCCCGCGCCGCTGCCCCCTTCGTGCGCCCACCTGAACACGGGCCGCACTCCGTCCGCGTCCGCTTCCACCGTGAGCGTGTGCAGCACCTCCCTGCCCCCGCTGGCGCCCGAGGCCATGAGCCGCTGCGCCGTGTAGCCCAGGGGGTAGATGGACTTCTCATCGTGGAACCAGCGGCTGGGAGGGTGGAATATGCGGTTGATCATACACGGTTTGTGGCGGGTAAGGCATGGAGCACTCATGGGGAAGAGGCGTTCAAGCCACGCTGTTGGATAAGCAGAGCCTTGGGCCCGTGGCCTGTGTGTGCTCATCCGCCTCCCGCCTCCCCACGCATCACGCACGCCCCCACCTGAGCCAGACCACCTCTCCCAGCGCCATGATCTTGAGCTTCTGGCTGATGACCAGAGGGAACGACACCTTGCCGGCGGCCGAGGCCAGCGCGGACGCGTCCCGCCCGCCCGCCTTGCCGCCCGCGCGCCTGGCCCCCACGCCGGCGGCCTCCTCGCCGCCCTCCTCCTCGTCCTCGTCCTCATCGTAGTTGGGCGGGATCATGCCCCGGGGCAGCTCGCCCTCCTGTGGAACCGGGCCGGGCCGGGGCGTGTATGTGAACATGCAATTGGGTGCTACACAAAGCTTTAGCGCCATGCACTTGTGCAGGAATTGTCCTCGTCTTCCTTCCAGCTTCCCCCACGTGCGGCCTCGGTTTTCCACCCCTTCTCACCAGCATGTATGTCCGCAGCTCGAACAGCGCCCGCATGAAGCGCTGCCCGTGCACGGAGCCCGCACCGCCCGCCGCCGCCGCCGAGGCGAGCTGGCCGCCCGAGACGCGGCGCACGTGCCAGCCCATGTCCAGGCCCGTGAGGAAGGGCATGCAGCCGCCGCGCTCGGGGATGCGCTGGCCGGCGGCCACCGCCGGCAGCGCGTAGACCGTGTAGTCCCCGAAGAAGCGGAGAAAGACCAGCTGGAGGGGCGGGGTGTGGTGGGGGGTTGTCAGCAAGCGGGTGGTGGTGAGGGGTGAGCAGGTGGCGTGGAGGGGGCTTGTCGTATGCCGCGGCGGGGCGCAGAGGGCGCGGTTTCCTGGAGGGACGCACAGGCCGTTGAGGCGCGGCGTCGGTGCGCCTGCCGTACCGGGCTAGCAACACAGCACCTGCGCCTGACGTCTGTGCGCGGGAATGGGGACACACCTGCGAGCTGCCCGTGGCGGTGGCTCCCAGGCGTCCCAGGCTGAGTCCCTCCCGCTCCGCCTCCTCCCGCGTGATCACCAGCGCAGGCCAGGGCGAGGAGCGCCGGACCTACGAGGCAGGTCAGAAAGGCGGGGCGAGGTTCAATGCCGCGATTGGGCTGCACGGTCCCATGCACAGGAGCTTGAGCGAGAGAGGGCCCAGCTGCATGTGTTCTGTGTGGGTTCGCACAACATGCGTTTCCTCACCTGACCGAACACCACCTCGCCCGGCCTCAGGACCTGGGACGAGTCCCAGCCAGCGGGCAGCGGGGGCTCGGGCTGCCTGGCGTCGAGGCCAGGCGCAGAGGCCGACGGCTCTGAGCCCATGGCGGCGTCCGCGGGACCAGAGCTTCCGTCCGGCTGCAGCACGTCTGGCAGGCTGGCCTGGGGGAGGATGACCTCCGATGCGCTCGGGGCCTGGGGCTCGCCCTCCCGCGGCGGGGTCGACGGCGCCGCCTCGGCCGCCGCGTCGGCGGCTGGCCCTGCCTGGGCCGGAGGCTTGCCGGCCGCGGCATTGGCCCCTGCCGCTTCCGCCTCGCCCAGCACCTGGGCGGGCTGAGAGGTTGTTGCTGCGGCGGGGTTGGTCTCCTCCTCCCGGGCCATGAGCGCCGCCAGGGCCCGCAGCTGAGCGGCCCGCGCCGCCCACCGGTCGGCTGCGGAGCGGGCAGCCGGGGCCAAGAGTCACGTGCCGTGCGTCAGGCAAGTAGGGGGCGGCCGGCGCATGGTGCCTGCACTGAGGCTACTGAGGCCATGGGAGATCCTAGGGCTACGCCCGCTCAAGCGCTTGACGCAGAACCCAGAGCCACGACATGGTTGCGAGGCAACAACGACCCACCCTTGGCGGTCAGCTCCGTCGGGTCCTCATCCTCGGTCGCCTGGGCGTCCACTTCCGTGCCCTCCTCCTCCTTCAGGGCCTTGGCGGCGGCCTGCTTCGGCGCCTGCCCTGCACCGCCCGCGCCGCTCTTGCCCTTACCGCCCTGCGCCCCGCCCGACTCCTCCTTGCGCCCCTCCAGCGCCTGAACCCGCTTCCGCAGCTGCGCCACGTCGGCCGCCAGGGCCTCCGCCGCTGCCGCCAGGGCCGCGGGCGGCTGCGGCGCCAGTCCGGCGTCCGCCTCCCCCGGCAGCAGCTGCAGCCGCACCTCCTCCGCGGCCAGGTGCAGGTGCTCCTGCGGGTCGGGGGAGGAAGGAAGGAACAGAGTCGTGGGCTGCGTGGTGGTGGAGGCTAAGCAGTTACATCGTCTTGTCAGCGCATCAGGAAGCGGTTTCACGTGGCTCCGCACGTGACCGCGGAAAGGGCTTCTGCTACTGTGCCTTAAGCCCTAACGAGCACGCCGCCCTTCCCAACACTTTGTGCAGCCGTGCCCAGCCACAACCCTTCGTCCCAGGGCCGTACCATGTCGCCGTCGTCGTACTCCACCGTGTGCCTGCCGCTGGCCTCGTCGTACCGCGTCACGCGGCCGCAGAACCAGGCCTCCTCGTCCGGCCACAGCACGCGCAGCTCGCGGCCCACCAGCGCCTGGGGGCTCAGCCATAGCAGCACCTGCGGCAGCCCAGCGCGACGTGGTTAGACGACTACCTGCAACTGTCTTAAACCCGTCTCGGACCCATGTGCGTCAGGGCGCTCTCTGAGGCTTCACCACCCCATTCCTGGGCCACGGCGACAGCCGGCCGACCGCACCTGGAGCTCGTGGTACTGCTTGAAGGCGCCGCAGTGCCGGCGGAAGTGCTTGTAAGCGTCGAGCAGCTCAGCGGCCGCAGCGGCAGCCAGCCGCCTCTCCTCGCTGCTGGAGCTGGCAGCGCCCGCAGCCGGGCCCGCTTGCCCCGCCGTGGGTGCCGCACTGGCGTCCGCCCCCGGTCCTGCCCCCGCCGCCTCGCCCTTGCCCTCCGGTTTCGGCCCGGCATCGGCTGGGGCCGCCGCGGGCGCCTCCGCCCCCGGCTCCACGACGGCAGTCGCGGCCCTCGTCGCCGCCTCGCCGCTACTGCTCCGCAGCGTGAGCCAAGCGCGGGGGACGTACAGCTTCCCAATGTCACCGTCCGCTGGCGCGCCGCCCTTGCCCGCTTTGGCCCAGCCCGCCCAGGCCGCCAGCGCCGCCTTTGATGCGCCCTCCACGTCCGCGGCCTCAAACCCGCCACCGCCCCCGCCCACGCCGCCTTCGCCGGTCTTCCGCCCCTTTGCCTTCTTCCCCGCCATGACCTGCTGCAGCTGCCGCCGCTTGGCGGACGCAGGGGAGCACACCCGCGCGCCCTTCTCCGTGCCTCCCCTTACACGCCCCACGCCCTGCTCCGCCCCATCTGGGTCGGCCAGGACCAGCTGCCCCGAGCGCTGCGCCGACGCTGCCGCAGCCGCCGCCGTGGAGGCCGGCCGCTTCTGAGCGCTTGCGGAGATGGCGGCAGCGGCGCTGACGGCGGCGGCGCGGGGCGTGCGGCCGCCGCCTGGGGAGCCGAGCGCCTGCGCGGCGCGCCGCCGCGAGGGCGTGCACGGCGGCGGCGAGGCCAGCTGCTTCTGCCGCCGGGCCTGCTCCGCCGCCTGACGCTCCTCCGCCAGCATCTCCTCGCGACGCTCCCGCGCCACCCGGGCGTCGGCGGCACGTCTGCGTAGCGTCTCCACTGCAGGGGTGAGCAAGGGGTTATTTAGCTTTGGTGGTAAAGCGGGCAAGAGCCCAACGGCTGAAGTGGGCAGCCAAGCGTGCAAGCGTTGCCCTCCCAGCCTAGGCCAAGCGGGCCTGCGAGGGTCGTGTGGCTCCTTCCGTGCGCCCTGCCCTGCTTACATTTCTGGCGGTCCTCGTCTTTGATCATGGCCCGCCCACGGCCCGTGCGCTGCTTCAGGACCTGCAGGTCACCGGGCAGCATGAGGGGGGTGCCGTAAGCCTGAAAGGCAAACTTCAAGCCTGAATGAGCGCGGATAGGATACCGCGCCCAAGTCCAGAAGGCCTCGTCATTTTGACCGCGCAGCACGCCCGTTTAATCGTCACCAGCTCGGCCAGAGCGCGGGTAGGCCCTCAGCATCGCTATGGCCCACTCCCCTGTCATGCAACCCCCCCGCACCTGCTCCTCCAGGGTGTCTGCCATGGCATCGATGATGCGTGCCAGGGCGGTGAGGTTCGCTGGCGAGGGCGGCGGCAAGCTGGCCAGCGAAGCCGGCAGCAGCTGCACCCGCTCCACCGCCAGGACGAGGGTCTCCTCGTCACCGTCGTCATATGTGATCTGGGTCGGCAGTGAAGGTAGAGAGGAAGCGATCGGAGTTGTTGGTGTTGACGCAGGCCGTGAGTTGCACGAGGCCGCCGCACTGGGTGGTATCACGACCCCGAAAGGCTGGGGGCACCGTCCGGCAACCCAGCTTTGGCTATGCTCTATCCCGCCACGCCCACAACGAGCCACTCTGTACAGTTTCTACGGGAGCTGGCGCCGTGGGCACGCCAGAGCGACCCGTGCCCATTCTTGCACAGCCGGGGGAGCAGCGGTCCCCAGCACGCACCACGTGCTCGTAGCGGGCCGGCAGGAACTTGGCCACCGTTCCCGGGAAGTATCTGTTCTCACTGGGCCACAGCACACGGATCTGGTGCCCCACCAGGGCGTTGGGGTCCCACAGATGCGCATCCGTGCTGTGGTCCGAGGGGGGCCGAAGCGCGTGAAGGCTGCGGTTAGCGCCTAGGGAGCCAGGGTCAAGGAGCGTGCAACACCTGAACCCGTGCGAGCCGGTCTACCCAAGTGTCCCGCTGAGCACCCAGCTGGAAGTATAGCTCAGCCGAACCGCTGCTGGTCCCTGCTTCAGCGGCGAAGGCTCCCCAATTCGCCGAACCCTGCTCACGCTTCCCACGGCAGGGGCCCCGCCTTCTTGCCATCAGCCTTGTCCACACGCTGCTTCTTTGCGGGCCTCATCTCGCAGGGGCCACGCAGGCAGCGTGCAGGGCCGCGCTAGCTGGCGAAGTCGAGTCAACGCATCGAGTGAATTGAGGTTGGATTTGCAGCGGCAGAGAGTTATATTCAGAGGATGGACGCTGCGAAGCGGCGAGGGGGCTGCGCTGGGCCCTGGTCGACTGTGCGGAACTTGAAATTTTGGTGTGCATGAGGGTGCTCACGAGCCCGTTCTTGACGTCGCTTTCATTCCCAGCGTACTCGCAGCACCTCACTTGCTCTCCCAGACTCGTACACGCCTTGTATTTGCACAAAGTCCCTGCGATGCTCGCGACGAAGTCCCTCCTGGCGGGCGGCCCTGCGCAGGCGCGCGCGTCGGCTCGTAATGTAGGTCGACTGATATTCTGCTTGCCAGCAGCCGCGCGGTGCAAGCAGTTATGATTGAGCCTCTGATTCTTGCACCGCAGGCCACGGCCGTGCGTGTAGCAAGCACACCAGTGCGCAGAGACACTCGCGCGCATGCTCTGCTGGCGGACACGCCCGTGGAGCTGCTCCCGTCCAAACTGCAGCTGCTGCAGAAGGTCGCGGGCCTCAACCGCGGTGCCATTGCTACTAGCAACGACAAGTACGAGGTAGGACAGCGGTCTACGGGGGTCGGCCTTGGTGGTCGGTCGCCTGAACGGCGTCAGGGTGGCCACGCAAATGGTCCCTTGCAGGCCCAGGCTTCCCAGAGCTTCACCCTTGGGCGGGTCCCTGGAGCTCAACGCGGGAAGGGCGCCATGGGTAGCCTTCGGCGTAGTATGGGTCTACGGGCTGTTCAAGGCGGGACAGGAGTCACGGGAGGCGATGCCCAGGCGACAGGCACATGGGGGGTGCTGCCGGACCCCGTGCCCCGCTCGCCCTACCCCAAACAGACGCACTCTCTCTCCCTCATGCACCCTCCTCAGCACACACATACATACATACACGCAAGGCGGCCACGTCAGCCCCTCTCCACTTGCTGAACACCGCCATCAAAACCAGGCCCTTCCCACACCAGTGCTTCGTTCTCCGTACGTCCAACCGGTCGTGCCCCACCGACCCCCCCTCAGGTGTCCTCATAC
The DNA here is from genome assembly GCA_016858145.1 of Edaphochlamys debaryana. Taxonomy (NCBI): domain Eukaryota; kingdom Viridiplantae; phylum Chlorophyta; class Chlorophyceae; order Chlamydomonadales; genus Edaphochlamys; species Edaphochlamys debaryana. Next base: position 370,531 of record JAEHOE010000011.1, read on the forward strand.
GTGGAGACTCTGGAGGAACACGTGGAGGAGAGCGAGGCGGCTGCGTCGGGAGTGACCTTGGACAGCGTGCAGGTGGGCGGGGCGGTGCGGGGGGCGCATGCCCACGCAGCCCCGGCGTCCGGGGATGAAGGCGATGGGTGAAGGGCAGTGTTAGTATGGGGGCGGGATACATGGGCTCCAAGTGGGCAGCAGACGTTGGTGGTGGGGAGCAGTAGGCATGGAGCTGGGTGGAGTCGAAAGTGGCCGCAACTGTGCGCTAGTGGAGGACGCGCCAAGGGGGCAGGGGGCTGCTGTGGGGCTGGCACGGACGGACCTAGGCAGCGCCTGATTAAGGCAGCAGGAACCCGCGGTGCGTGTCACACTCAGTGCATCTGCCCAACCCTCTCCCCTCCCAGGGCAAGTGGGAGCTCATCTATTCCAGTGTGGAGCAGTTCCGCTCCTCGCCCTTTTTCTGGGCCTTCCAGGTGCGGGCGGCGAGGGCGGGCTGCGGATAAACAGGACCGCCCCAGAGTGCAGAGTCCCAGGCCGCGTTTTATGAGCGGGGTTGAGGAGTGTGACGGGGCGTGGTGATGGGTCGGCCATTGGAGGGCCAAGGACTAGAGGATTCGCCTTCGGGATGTGCTGGCAGGGGAGTGCCAGGGCCGTACCGGTACGTTACTCACCGGCGTGGACCCAGTTTTCGCTCTTGTCCTTTGCTCCTTCCGCAGGAGGGCCTGGTCCAGAGCCGCGAGGTGGCGCAGCAGATCTTTGCCTTCACGGACTCCATCCCGGGGGCCACCGTGGGCGCGGCGTACCAGGTGCGGGTGCACGCTGGGGGCCCATTCGGTGCTGAGACGGCGCTGCCCGCGTGGGGTTGGAGACGGGGCGCATGTGCGCTGTGGGGTTTGTTGAGGATGGCACGGCCCCCGCCACCCGCAAGGGCAAACAGCAGCGGAGAGGCTGGCGCAGGCGCGGGCAGGGCGAGGAGGGTCGTTAGTCGAGGCTTGGAAACATGACGGGTGGACGTAGCGCGAGCGTGCTGCACCTGGCGTTCAAGAGCTTCGCTCGTCCGCCCGTCCCCGCAGACGATCAGCTTCGACACGGGCATGCTCATCTCGGAGGTCGACCTGGAGGTGGGTAGGGGGTGGGAGGGCGGTGCCTGGGACACCAGTGGAGAAAGGGGGTGGGCGCGCGGTGCCAGGGGGAGGAGCCAGGGGAGACAGGAGTCCCTGGGAGCCGTGAATGAATGGCAGCGTTGTAGCGTGCTTCAAGGGCCTCACGAGCGGTGGGCTCGGGAGCATACAGCCAGGGGCTTGGGGGCGGAGCGGCAGTGGACCGTTGAGGATGCCCCAAGAGGTCGCGCGGTGCGGCTTCAAGCATGGCGGCCGTCCTACGGCGGGTACTCTCAAAGCCCTTCCCCTGCGCTCGCGCCCCACGCCCCCTCTCCGCCCCTCCCTCCCCCGCCCCCAGGTGTTCCCCATGCTCCGCGGCACGGTGGTGACCACCAGCTCCGTCACTCAGGAGCCGCCCACCACCCTGTCGGTCACCGTGCAGAACACGCGGTGGGGCGGGAGGGGAAGGGAGGGGAAGGGGTGGGGCGGGAGGGGAGGGGCCGGTGTTGTGGGGCGGGGGCGGGGAGGGGAAGGAGAGGTCGGCGGGGGGGGGGGCGGCGGGAGTGGCTGTGAGGGGGGCGGGAGGAGCGGAAGGGGTGCAGAAGAGGGAGAGGAGACGGGGCAAGGTGGACCGGAGGAGGAGAGGACAGGGGGCCGCGAGGCGTGGGCAGGAGGGAGTGGGTGACGGGGGAAGGGGGCGCGAGCGTGGCGTGAGCGAGAGGGGCAGGGGCAGGGAGGAGCGGCAGGAGAGGCTCGGAGCGGGCGGCAGCTAAGGTCACGGGGCAACGAGCTGAGGGAATCGGGCCGAAATCGGGCCCGACACACGCCGAGTTGTGGTCACGCGATTGACACGAGAAGGGGTTCCCGAGGTTCGCCCAAAAGGGAAATGCCGTTCTCCTGATCCCCGGCATGTTGACCCCTCTGACCCGTCCTGCGCCCGGTTGCTGCCCCCCTCTTGTCCCCCCCCAGGGTGGCCAACTCCAACCTCATCCCCTTCCTGGACAACGTGTCGGTGCCCGTGCAGGTGCGCGGGGCGGGGTGGGGTGGGGCCGCTCCCTCCTGCTGTGCCCCCGGCCCCCCTGGGCGCGTGGCCAGCCCCCTGGGGCTGCACCTGCAGCTGGAGCTCTCATGCGCATCTGCGCCTCTCCAGTGGCGCTAGTCACCCTCTGGGAACCTGAGTTGTCGCGCGCTGTCGCTCGTTTCCATGCTACTGCGGGTCACGCACTTGACGCCCTGTCTTGAAGCCCTCTGCCCTCCGTCTCCCCTCCGCCCCCCGCCCCCCGCCCCCCCGCAGGAGCTGGTGGAGGCGGTGCGCGGCCCCGGGTCCACCCGCGTCACCGTGGACATCACCTACATGGACGGGTGGGGCGGGGAGGGGGGCGGGAGCAGGAGGGGGAGGGGGAGGGGAGGGGAACAGGGAAAGGCAGGCTTGGGCGAAGCCGCAGGCAGCCGTCCACCCACACGCGCAGCAGAATGCATGCGTGGGCACCGGGACGTGAAACGGGGTGGTAGAGCTGCCGGCCGGCCAGGAGAGTAACGCCGGCCGCCTGCATGGGGAACCCCGCGCTGCACCCAACGCCCTGCGCCCTCACACCCACCCGCTCGCGCTCAACCGAGGCGGGGCCCACAGCAGACGACTCGCTTCGGCAGCGCGTGACGGGGCAGTGCGTCGGGCGCCGTTAGGGAAGCCTCAAGCCCGCCGGTTAAGCTGCATTCGCATTCAGCAATACCACTAGTCCTACCCTGCCGACGCGGATCCGCGGTACGCGCGTTCTACGTGCGACCCGTTTGAAGCCCGTGGCCCTTGATGCCAGCCAGACATGCCGCTACCGCTACCGCTACCGTACCACAGCCTCTTTGGCACCTACCCCCGTCTCTCCCGCCCCTCCGCTCCCCGCCCAAACAGCGACATGCGGATAGCGCGCACGCGCCCGGACAACGAGATCTTCATCTACCGCAAGGTGTAGTGCGTCGGGAGGCTTTATGCCTGACACCTGGGTCGAGGATTCTCAGCGGGGAGCGCAAGAGTGATGAGCGACGGGTGTATTGAGCCTATTAAGCGAGAGAGAGACTGGAGCGGAGCGCAAGCAGTGAGTGAAACCTGGACTGATTGGATCGAGGGGTGTACGGCGCATTGGTGATCAGCAAGGGAGCGGAGCGCAAGGGGCGGGTGGGCAATCCTTCCTGAGTCCTACGCTGGAACCTGGAACCTGAATCCCGGGAGGGACGAGGCCGATGCATGGCGGAACGACGACCTTCAGCAGGCACCTGCTCGGGAGCGGGCACTGGTGGATGGAGGCGTACCTCGGATGCGTGGGAGGCAAGCAGGCGTCGATCGAGACTCGTGTGAGTGAGGTTGAGTGAGGTAACTGATGTCATGTATGGTAGATGGCCGGGTGGACGCGTTGGAGGAAGGCATGACCTGCCATTGAGAAGGGTTGGGACGCGTCGAACTGCCAGGCGGGATGCCAGGTGCGGCGGCGTTGGGTAATAGAAGACATGAAAGCCGAGAGGTTTGCGTGCGGTCAGCTGGGGCCTCTTGTGCGGGTCGCCCTTGGGATTTTGCGGGTGTGGCGTGCGAGGTACGTAGCGGCTTGTGAGAAAGGATCGGGTGGCTTGCGTGAGGTCAAGGTAAGGTTGACTCATAAGGTTACAGCCGGCAACCAAGGCAGCGCGGGAACGTCCCGCCCATGTTGTTGTGACGGCCCCCCCCATATCTCTTGCGGTCGCGTGAACGGGACGCGCGGGCCCGAGCAAATTTCTGGCGGGTGCGTGCACGACAAGATTCAGCATACGCATGGGTGTGTGACGGGCTTGTGGGCGTTACGGCAGCAGCAGGCTGGAATGGGGGGGCGGGGTGGTTGAGTTGGGGGGCAGCAGGGTTACACTTTTGGCGTGGCTTCGACTCCACACTTTCACACCTCCGTAGCCATGAGGTCCACAACTGAGCGCACAGGGGCTGGCTACCATGCTAAGCCGTTCACGCCGGCCATCAATGATGGCGGACCAAGGGACAGGCCGGGGTGCCGGGCCCGGTACGCGCCGCGGTACAAACGCGGTCGTGGGACGGCCGGACGTGCGGCCCCAGCTCGGCACGGTTTCGGTATCAGTCTTCAACAACCCCAAATCCAACCCCAAAACTGAGCGACAACAACTGGCACTTATTGTCTTCATCCTGTATTGTTTGCAGTCTGTGGCGGTCAGGGAACCCGCCGCCTATTTATAGTCGGTGCGTCAGCCCACCCGCCTCATTCCGATCGATGCCGGTTTCGTCCCGCTCCTATAAATGCGTCCCCGCCCCGCCCGCGCCCATTCTTGTGCTGTCATTGCGCATTGCGCTGCCCCGCATTGACGACACTCTTCACAATCAGAGCCCTCCGACAGGCTCCGACCATATGGGGCCCTGCCGCGGTCCCCCGCTTGGCCGTCCGGCCGCTGAGCGGGCAGCAGCCCGCTCGGTGATCGCCGCATGCGTCTTGCTGCTCTCATGTCAAGTGGCCACGGCTGGTGAGTTTGGGCGGGCGAGGCTGCTGTCGTCGGTCGGTCGGCGGGCGGCCCACCGACCGAAACGCACCGCACGGTCTGAGCTTTGCTCAGGTTGTTCCAGGGAGCGTTGTGGACATTAGCGTCTTCTCCATTGGCTTGCCCAGAAGGGTCCAGGGCGCCGTGACCAAAGATGGGTTACTGAGAGCGTTACCTTTTTTTTGCTCGTGCCCGTGCCACCCTTCCAGCAGGGCTTGGCAGTCGGCGCTTCCTTTCCACTAATGCGGGTAAGTTCGCTGGTCGCCGACTCGATCGCGACGGGCTCGGCGGTACATTGCGATGCATATGCCCCGCCGCGCGACAACCCCGCCGATTCTAGGTCGTGGCATTCACGCATTTAGCTGTCGCTGATCAATAAGACGTTGATGGAATAAGTCGCAATGTGCGTGTGTGTCAGGCGTGATCACACTTGCCGCCAAACACCGGAAACCGACCGCGGTCCCACCGGCTCACAATGTGTCCGCAGGCGCCGCCACGACCAGTCGGCGGAACCTACTAGACAAGGCCGGTGAGTGGGAGCGGGCGGTGGGTAAAGTTTCCGCGGTGTGACTTGGGACAGGACGTCTGGGCGGCCAAAAGAGTGGAAGGGTCGGTCGAGGGCACTGGCTGGTACGGTCGGTGTCGAGTCAGGGTTTTCCTGAACTCCCCCCCTTGTGGGCGTGCGTTGCGGCCCTATGTGCATCCCTTGCTTGAAGCACGGCGGAGAGACCTCTCGACGCCACAGTATTGTACCGCTGTGGTGGGGCTGCTACCCCCTGCTGCCTTCACCCCCGGCCGCGCTGGGCAGTGCGCACGTGCACCGGCCCCACGCACGCGCACGCCCACGCCTGCATACCATCCGATTCATTATGTCTGGATGTCTAAAAATGTTCCCGATCAACAATTGCATGCGCCTCCCCCTGCCTGCAGACCGCTGCACGCTGGTGACGGAGTTCTTTGGCGGCGTGGGCGACGGAACCTCTTTCGACGACACCCCCCTGGCTGACGGCGGCAAGAACCCCAGTGAGTCCTGAGCCAGGACTAGGTAGAGACTGCTCGCGGGCGCGAACCGCTCATCAAGAAACCCGGCTGACTACACGTGTTAGTAAGGCTGGTGCTTGAAGCCTCGGTATGCATGCGCGCCTCAACCCCAACCCCGCTGCTTGCCGGCCGCACCAATCTGTGCCCCGCCCCCCTGCAGTCACGCGCATTGACTGGCGCTCCGGCTTCTGGTTCGCCTACCTCCAGCTCAGCTATGGGGGCGTCCCCAGCGAGATGCACGGCACGGACCAGGGGGGCGACGTCTTCCCCGGCGTTGCCCTGGGCTCCGGAGAGCTCATCACCTCGCTGGTCGTCTACACCAACATTGCCCCCCCGGGGGTGGCGAGGCTTGACGTCATCACTACCGAGCGGACCTTCTTTGTCGGCTCTGAGCAGCCTCTGAACGACCCGGATTCCTACGATCAGCAGTTTGTGACTCCCGACAAGCCCGACGGCTGTTCATCTCCCAACCAGGGGCACCTCATTGCCATCCAGGGCTGGGCCAACAACTGGCTAGCGGCCATCGCCTTCGTCTGGTCCTGGCCCAGCACTGGTGAGTTCGTTTCCTTGCTGCCTCTCAACCGCGGCCTTAACGGGCCGTACGCGCATTACGTAATAATGAAACACCCGATGACTAATCTCAATCTTCGTCACCATGTCCCAGAGCCATCCGCGCCACCACCGCTTCGGCCGACTGCGCCAACCAAGCCCGCGTCACCCATGCGGCCACCGCCTCCGCCACGTGAGCACAAACGCGCATCATTTAACTTGCCGCAAAACTCCCTGAGGGCCGGCCTCTTGGTTCAGTTGCATGGGCCTCTTGGTTGGCGTGCTAGCAGAGCTTTCACTTGTGTGTCCCTTCCTTCTGCCGCATGCTTCCTTGCAGTGGAGTGCACGCCCTTTGACGGCTACTCCTCCAGGACGGATCTAAACTGGGTGTCGTCCGCTCCCTCGGGGCAGCTCGACTCTGGCGATGCGGCCAGGGAGCACTGTGACGCCAGCGACGAGTGCCTGGCCTGGAACTCCCAGGGCGCTTACCTCAGCGGCGCCCCCTCTGGCTGGATCCCCTCGGCCGCGACCTGCTCGTACTTCAAGACCAGCGGTAAGCTGCAGGCCGGAAGAACTAAAGCTGGACAACAGCGCTCGTGCCTGAGCCATGGACGGAGGGCCTTACCTTCGTACTCATCGATTCGTTGAACCTCCTCCGCTCCCGCCCTCTCCACGCGCGCACGTAGCTTGCCCCGAGCTACCCGGGTTCACGCTGCAGCTCAACGTTGACCACAACGGCGATGACCGCGTCCGCTCATCGGCCTCGGATGTCGAGACATTTGCGGAGCAGTGCCTCAGCCTCGGCTGCCTCTGCAAGGGCTTCAACACCAACGGTTGGCTCAAGTACGACATCTCGAACCCTCAGGTAGACAGAGGCTACGAAGGCTCTTGCCAGGGCCTCTACACCCGAGACAACGCCGTCAAGGACCCGGCTACCTGTGGTACGTGGGCTGGATGCCTAGGGATGGGCACCTATAGCTAGGTGGGAGCACTCCACCCCTTGGGTTTCCGCCAGGACCGACCAGTAGTCCTGGTTTCCTTTTCCCTAGATGACCCCTGTAACCCCGCCCCGACTGCTCCCCACCCAAACGTGCGTGCTGCGCCCGCAGGCTGCCCCGCTGTGCCCAAGGGTTTCGTGTTTCGCCCCGACGTGGATCACCCTGGCGATGACCTGACACGCTCCACGGCAATCGACATTGCTGGAATGGCCAAGGACTGCCTCAACGATTGCCGCTGCGTGGGTTTCAACACGGACGGAAACCTCAAGGGCGACGTGTCTTCGCCTGAGCCCTTTGGTGGGGTACGCAGAGCCCCGTGTGCGGGCTTGTACACGCGCAGCTCGGCCCACCCCTGCGGTGAGTAGGACGGCTGGTACCTTGCGTACCTTGATTGCGTGCCGCCCCCTGCGGTGAGTAGCAACAGGCTAAACAGGCCTGCCTGCTTGAGGGCTTGCACGTGCTGCCTTCAGTTGCGTGCCGCTGGTGCTTGGTATCGTGCGTAATGCCCCGGAATCGAACCCGCCCTCATGCCACGCCCTTTCTTGGTATGCGCAGACTGCCCAGAGTCCACGGTGTCGGGCCCCTTTGGCACGCACGCGGATTCCAAGGCGTTCGACGACACAGACCTGGTCTCCAATGGAGACAGCCCCAGTAAGCTTAAACTAAATGCGTGGGGACCCTCTATACCTCCCCGTTCCCAACCCTACACATGCATGCTGCCCTGCCTCACACAAGTGTGCCGGCGGCCAGATAGGCGTACGACACCGCTTAGTGGCCTGACTCATGCTCATTGTTACCCTCGTATGCAGTCACCCGCATCGTGGTGCAGTCCAAGATGTGGATCACCTCCATCCAGCTGCAGTACGGCAATGAGGCCGGGCCGCTCCACGGCCCGTCCAAAGGCTACCTGGGCGGCTCAACCACCTTCGATCTGGACCCCAACGAGGTCATCACCTCGGCCGTCGTCTACACGACCGAGCTCGGCTGGATGGTGAAGCTGCCTGCGCACGTTGCAGCTCTGGAGCTCAGGACCTCGAGTGGGCGGACTCTGCAGCTCGGAGCCCCGCTCTCCAACGGCCTGCCCTTCGTGCGCGAAGCGCTGGTGCCCGCCCCGACGGACGGTTGCATGGCCAAGCTGCTCGCCATCAAGGGCAGCCTGCTGGTGGACAGCGTCACGGGCCTGTCGTGCATTGGGTCCATCAGCTTCGTCTGGGGCTATGACAAAGGTGGGTTTCTTGAGTGAAGGCATGGGCATCGAGGACGGACGGCTGGTCTATCATTTCACTTTGATCCGGTTTTGATTGTCCCTGACCCTGCTCTCCCGTCCACCCATCCCACCTCTGGCTTGCAGTTGACATCAAGGCGCCTGACGCGCCGCCACCGCCTGGTCTTCCCCCGCCGCCGCCCCCCATGCTGCCGAGCAGCCCTCCCGCACTCCAGGACGTCCCAGCCCCTCCTCCTACCCGCCCTTCAAGCCCAACCCATCCTACCAGCCCCATGGCTCCTCCCTCTCCCCCGCTGCCCCCGCCCGCCATGCAAGTGATGGACATTGTAGCCCTCTTCAAGGGCATCCTCCGCGTGGCCAGGTGCGTGCATGCCTTACGCTGCTGTGGGGAACTAGGCCCATAGATGTATCACCAGCGCTGGGCCCCTAGATAATTAGCTAGCAGCTTGAGTCTTTGATGCATGCCAGGGTAGCTCAGCTCATACCATTTTTTTCCTGTCCGCCCGCCCCGCATAGTGAGATCAGTGAGGCCGGCAGCAGCTTCCCGGAGGCGGTTCGCTTTGGTTACAACTTCGACTCGAGCTGGTTCCTGTATGATGCCGGCGAGGGCAGCGCCAGCCAGTGGCGTAACGCCATCATTGATGCGGTCACGAAGGTGGAGTCTGGATTCAAGGCCCCTCTGGTGAGGATGCTTCAAGCAATGTATGAGCGGGGGGCGGGGGCGGGGGCCTGCGCGGCGTGGGAGCTCACCGGGATGGTGCGGGTGCCGTGATTGCCCCCATGAGGATCTTTGTCAGTGCGGATTAGGCCCATTTAGTGAAATCAATAATAATATGAGCTACGGGGGTGGGGCTGCTCAATTACGCCCCAACACCGGCGACACCTTGGCCGCAACATTATGATATGCGGCGGGTACGGTGGGGTGCTTCCCAATCAAGTCACGCACTGTATAGTTTGTGACATGATAGTAATAATAATAATGGGACGCCCCCAGCCGGGATTTTTGATCATTATCAGTCTATCTGTGCGTGGGGGGCGCCGCTGGACTCTGCTCCTGCGGTTAGTTCATTCTTCACGCCATTTTCCACTACTTCCCACCCTACCTTCATCCCTTCAACTCCACAGGACAAGGACCCGGAGGACCTTGCCGACTGGGTGCTGAACGCCACGGTCACCATCACAGGCAAGAAGCTCAAGGTGGAGGCTTACACGACCCAAGTCCAGTGGCTGCTCCAGACCCTCACCGGGTTCTCTCTCTCCTCTGTTGGCGCCATGATCCCCTCGCGGACCGTGGAGCTTGCCTTTGCTTCGGACCTGGCGTCTGGACTCCTCGACGAGGTGGGCGTAGTGGGCATATGACGCAGTCTCTATGAATGATAACAATAATAGCTACGCGACGGGTCGGTGGACCCGTGCGTGCCCCACTTCGGTCTGATGTATGATCTCTGAACTGCGCTCACAAATGACCGCGCTAGTTGCTGTACTGATGAACGCTGCCGTACGTACGGCGGCCCTCTCGCTCCCTTGCAGGTTTCCATCCCGCTGACCATCCCGCTAATGGCTGGATCCTGTCTTGCAACGGACACCGTTATTTCCGTGGACACCTCCGGCGGGCACGACTTCTCGGCAAAGCTCTCCGTCAGCTGCCCCGCTCTCCAGATTCCCGACACCACCCTTGCGGTCTCCTCCGTGGACGGCGAGGTCAGCGCCTCTTTTGATGGCACGCTATCGTTCCTGGATGGTTTCCTGACAATCAACACGCTTGAGCTCGTGCTTGGGACGCAAACCCGCTACCTCATTGGGGCTGGCAGCGGCCGTGTGGCCGGCTTCGACTTCTCCATTCGAGTGGACACGTCTTCGCCCCTGACGCTTTCCGCTAGCTTCCCCGAGGCGGACCTCGGAAAGCTGCTCTCTGAGCTGTCGAGCTTCGTTCCGGACAGTTTCCCCAACCTGCTTGGTGACGGCCTTGCTGTGAAGGTGTACGCTTCAGACATTGGCTCAGGTGTGTTTAGTTACAGAAGGGTTTCCGCGCACACCGTGTGTCTGGGAAATTTGGCCTACCCCCATGCGCTGTTTCCCTGCCTCCGTCCCCGCCTGCTAAATGCTGTCCATCTTCCTTCCCGTGTGCAGGGGTCTTCGGAGTTACTGCTGAGACCAGCAACGGTCTTTTTGCTGACCTGGTGTTCGATGCCAAGGGCCTGCTTGCCGCAAACGCCGGCCTCCCCGCTGACATCTCCCTTGAGGGTCTCCTTCAAACTGTTGGTGTCACGATGCCATTCGACACCAAGTCTATTCTCTCAATCAGCAAGCCGTCGTACAGCATGGTCATGCCCCGTGCTGACCTGTCAGCAATCCAGGGTGCGTGGGCAGGGTGGGGTGACACCAGGATGTCGTACTGATGTTAATCATTCCATCTGGAAGTAAATAGATGGCCGGCTGCCGGAGAGCAGTTGCCCTTCTCATTCACTCAGTGATGTGCCCCCTTGTCATGTGATGCCGTACCACAGGTCTGCGCTTCACCGCCAAGACGCCAGCCAGCGCCAGACCACCTGGGGTCACTGGCTCGGTCTTCTCGCTTGGGCTGAGCCTCCCAGGCTTGTCTCTTTCCAACCTCCCTTGTGACCTCAAGGTCACGGACCTTGCGCATCTTTTCTTCAGCGTGAGCGCTTTGGCAGGCAGCTTGCTTGCTGGCCCAGCAGCGCATTAAGCGCATGCATGCAGCACGTACGCCTAACCCTTACTTATCACCCATTTACTAATTGTATTCTTTGCATGCTGATCTGCGCAGATCAAGCAAGACATCACACTCCTGGATGGCCGTATGATCCTGTCCGGCATCCAGATTGAGCCTGATCTTGACGCGTCGGCCCTGCGCTCTTCCATCTCTGCCTCTTTCATGGGTCTGGAGCTGGGCGGCAACCTCACAATCCCTGTGCGCAAAGGATCTAAGCCCATCATAGACGTTCGGGCTATCGACGTTAACCTGGCGTCCATGCTGACCTCGCTGTGGGGGGATGCCCCGGAGTTTGTCAAGTCCAAGCTGCAGGGCCTCACCTTCCCTAAGTTTGATCTGTCACAAGAGAACGGTTAGTCTTGGGTAATAACGGGCTTGGGTTGTCCTCTTAGTCCTCTGTGGTTAAAAACTGAAAAAGCGGTACATGGCGCTCCCTCACAACCCTCGCCCCCTATGCACTCGCCTACTAACGGCATGCCTTCAATATTGCGAACTTTGTGCGCCCGCAATGCAGGGCTGGTGGTTGCTGAGGCTGGGCCGGTGGAGGGCATCACCCTGAGCCTGGCCATCGATGTCAACGGCCTGCGCTTCCTCAAGCTCAGCACCGGCGCCGAGGACTGCCTGGGCCTGGGCGACGTGATCAAGGGCGTGGGGCTCAGTGGCAAGGCCGAGGTGCCCGACGTGATGAAGGTCTGCGGGCCGTCTCTTGAGCTGGTTACAGATCTTGACGGTGAGCACCCGCCCGTCCTGTTTCTATGTACAATTATTAGTTCCTGACATGGGCGCTTGCTTGACTTTGCGTGCCCTTGCATGCCCCCGGCGCCAAAGGCCAAGCTAGGCAAGCTAGGCAAATAATTGTTTGCCCCCCGTCCTGCTGCTCTCATGCCACCCCGGCCGCCCTGCGCGCGCGCAGGTGTGCCCAACGCCGTCCTACCTGACGGCACGGAGCTCCTTCCCCACAAGGAGGCGGGCTTCAGCCTCACAATGCCAGATCTGGGCATAATGAACATGCCAGCTGACCTGGTGGCCGACGGCGGAATAACCATCAGCGTGAGTTTGAGATTCATGGGGAGCACTGCCGGTGCTAGGTATGAGGCTTGCGCGTGATACATAAAATCTGCACCTAAAACAGCTCAAAACAAACGTACCGCATCTAGCTAATCATAATTTCTGCTGCGTGCCTGCACCTCAATCCGGTGCGTGCTGCAGATCCCCGGCAGCTTCAAGGCCTTTAACGAGTGGGCAACGTTCAGTGACTTGACTTTCAACGGCCTTTCAAAGACGCACCTGAGCGCCAGCGTGAAGCTCAGCGTGCCCGACCTCGGCATGTCAGATGCGGAGTGCAAGCTCGAGTACGATGGCACGGCCAGCGAGTACACCTTCACGGTGAGGCCACCAGCCAGCCACCGCACAATTCTTGCTAGATACATATGAACGCGCTTCAAGTATGCGGTGGCTGGAGGCAGGCCAGGTTTCCTGCAAAGTGGCATTAGAGTTTGGGCGGCTATTAACTTGAACATGCTTTTTTGCCCATGACTCATCACAGATCACGGGGCACGCTTCCCTCATCTTTGACGCCATCACCATGGACGCCCTCAGCCTGACCGTTGCCGTTTCCAAGGACAGCCCCACAACGCTGCGCGGATCTGCCACCGGATCGCTGGCCGGCTCTGAGGGCACCCTGGGCTTCAGCTTCATGCTGCCGTCGGAGGTGCCCAAGATCAAGCCGCCGCCCAGCTTCTCCCTCGCCATCCCCAAGATCGACCTGGGCGCCGCGCTCAAGTCGTTCGGGGACTCGGCCACGTCCCTGCTGCCAGACTTCCTGCTTGATGCCAAGCTCCCCACGTTCAGCATGTCATCCTACATGCCCGAAGGTGGGCACGCATGCAATAACAGTATCAGAGGAAGGAGTGTGTTCCTGGCTGGTCTTCTACATTCACATGAACTGCATCACCAGTAACACTTCTATGTCTGAACAGTATCTTAGCTTTATGCCCTCCCTCCTCTCGCCCATGCACAGGTGCTTCCATCCCTGTCGATGGAGTGTACAACGTCACCGCCGGTCCCACGGATTCGGGGATCCAGGTGGATCTGGTTTTCGACAAGAGCGGTATCCTGATGGCTGAGGCAGTCATGGACAGCTCACTGGACCTCGGCGAAGCCATGCAAAATCTCATTGGTGGAGTCGCTCTTCCCTTTGACGTCTCCGGACTCGTGGTCATCAGCAAGCCGGCCGTCTCTGTTGTGTCCAAGAGGGCAGGTACCGTTTTCAGCGACCTCGAGGGTGAGCCATCGATTCTGCTGTTAGATGGCATGCAAGCAACGGGACGGCTTGCTCGAAGCATACAACGGTGCTTCTATCTAATGTTAGCTCTGGCACGCACTGCTGGAGAAAGCCATTACATGTGACGTAACGTTGCCATCCCCATGCGCAGGCCCCACCGGCATGATGCTGAGCTTCGGGCTGCAGGTGCCCCAGCTCCTGGGGGACAACACCGTGCAGGGCAGCATGCTCCTGGCCGACGGCAACGGCAACACCCAGACCTCGTTTGAGATTGGCGTGAGTAGATTGGGCTGCTGGGAGGGCCATGCATGCATGTCTAATGGGCCCCTGAAGATCTGCTTGTACACGTACGGCACGTGCACTTGAGCTAGCACCTGAGCTAACAACCCATGCTCTGATTTATAACACGCGTGCAGTGGGAGGGCAACTTTAAGCCAATTGACAAGATCGAGCTCCTTTCCGCCAGCATGTCCTTCAAGTCCGGCGTTGGCTTGGTGAGTTGGTCTGCACCAATAAATGCTTTGGCGGGTGGTGGTGATGGGTGTGGCCCCCCTCCCCACACACAAACACATGTCCCATTTTGCCCCCGGCCAGAGGCGCCCCACTTTCATGTGCACAATTTGCCGCACGTGCACGCCCTGTCCTAACCCCTTTCTTGCTTGCTGGCTGGCAACCGTGCGTGCGCTCCCCAGGCTGTCAAGGCGTCAGGCGTCATTGCTGACGCGGCGGACGTCACGGCTTCCATCACCATCGCGGACAAGGAGTCCAAGGCCCACGGAGCTCCCGCCATCAACTTCGCCTTCCAAGCCACGGACGTGTCTGGCTCCCGCCTGTTCCGCGCCCTGTTTGAGAGCACGCCAGAGTTCATCCTGAGCATCCTCGATGAGGTGTCGTTCGCTTCCGTGGATCTTTCGTACGACGGCAGCAGCTTCGGCATGAGCGCCTCCCCGGATCTCAGCAAAGTGCCTGGCCTGGGCGAGGTCATTGACTTCCTCCACTTCAACCCCAACGACATCAAGATCCGGCCGCTGTTTTCTGCTCCCGGAGCTCTGGAGCTGGCCATTGCCAAGACCTGGCCCCTGGACATTGGCAGCCCCTTTGTTGGAACGCCTGAGATTGGATTCGCCGTTGCGCTCTCTCAGCAGCGGGGCAACACACAGATTGCCTGCAAGGGCTCCTTCACAGGTAGAGTTGGCCAACTTGCAAGATACGGCACGGGGCCTAAGCATGGACGGCGGAATCTGCATTGCATGAGGGGTCAGACGTTCAACAAGTAACGGCGACTCGCCTCCTTCGTTTACAGGTGTCATGCGAGTCCCCATCCTGGAGCCTCCCAACATTGAGTTTGAGTTTGAGGCGGGCGTCTCGTTCGACAGCATGGCGCCTGCGCCGTTCATCTCCTTCCTCCTTGGAGCATCTGTCCAGGCAACTGGATCTCCGTTCCACATCAAGGACTTCCCCTGGATCCAGGTGTCTACCCTTGGTGGTGCCGTTGGCATCCAGCCCCTCGTCAACCCGCCCTTCGTCAACCTCCGCAACTTCCAGTTTGCGGCCTCGGGTGTGGTCCTCGACACCTCTGTGGAGATGGCCATGCTGTACGACCAGCCCAGCGCCCAGTTTGCTCTCAAGTTCGCGCTTGAAAACTTTGACCTTGAGGTGCGTACCGTGGGTGCACGGGGCGTGTTCAGCTACCAGGGCGTCCGGTTGCTTGGTAGGAAGGATGAGAAGGAAAGCCTGGCTGGAGCTTCAATTTTTGAAACAGTTGCATTCGTCCTCTATGTGCCAATTGCAGCACATGCTGAGCCTGCTTGGCATCGACGTCGACTTGGGCCCCTTCGACGTGGGTATCCGGGCAGCCAAGTTCTCGTTCTCGGAGTCGGATGTCATGGTTGAGTCCGTACACATCCCCGCCGGGCTGTACGTGGAGGCTGACATGGACTTCCTGGACATGCCCTTCGATGGCTTCAAAGCCAACATCGGCCCCGATGGGTTTTCGCTCTCAGCCTCGGCCCATAACGTTCTGGTGAGGAAGCAGGCCAGCAGCTGTGCCGCTACTAGTTATACTAGTGTGCAGGTGCAATGTATGGCCAGCGTGCTCGGCATAGTGAACGCTGTTGATTGGCCTCATTATTTTATTCGATCTGCAGAGTGCCAACCCTCTGCAGCAAGCGCTTCAGAAGGTTCAGGTCGTGGCAGACGAGTAAGCATACCGATCACAGCTGAGCAAGAGCTGAGCAAACTCTCACTGTGTGCGTGCGCCCTGCCTGTGATCCAATGACACTGTGTGCTCCATCATGCACGTTTCCTTGCAATGCAGGATGCAGCTTGGCATCAACATTGCCAACCAGGTGGCGATCGAACATATCAACCTTGCTCTCGAGTTGACATCCAGCCGGGTGAGCGCATCCAGACATGCCGTACATTGTTTCTTGACCAAGGACCGCTTGGAATGCACGGAACCAACGTAACCACGCGCTTCCTTCTGCTTCTCTCTCCGTGCAGCAATTTTTTTCCATGGGCTTCTCAGCCACTTTCTTCGGCATGACGGTTAGCAAGGATGACATTACTCTGGATCCCCGAAGCGCTCCTGTTGAGCAGTTTGTAAACACAGTGAAGGACGAGCTGTTGAAGGTTCTCACAGGTGGGCGGATAAACAACTGTACACGGGCAGTTAATGAGGCAAAGCGTACCCAACTGCACCATCGCATGACATGATCCGCTGGTTTGTGTGCCTGTCATCCGCAGCCTCCTGCACCAAGGACTCGTATGTGCGCGGAAGCCGGCCGATCGACACATGCCCCGATGGGTACGAGAAGATTGGCGCCGTGTGCTACGCCGGATGCCCCGCATGGGAGCACGGGTAGGTCCTGAGCGTCTTGTTGGCTGAACCTATAGGCTGGAAATGTTCGAGCATGGGTTGTTGTTTGACTTGCCCGCAAACGGGGTTTGGGGCTGATCCCCCGCCGTCGGGCTCTGCGGGGTGCGTGGCGTGTGTAGCGGCTGCTGCCTCCCGCCGGAAGTACCCCCTGTTGGCGTGCCACGCGGGCAGGTGTCATGGGGCCATGCACAAAGTTGCACTTCACGCCCGACCCGCGATGCAGCAAGCTATTATATACTTATCCTACGTTGAGAGCAGCAAAGTTATCGACCTCGCGCGAACTCAGCATGTTGGGAATGCGTTCGCACCAAATTGCACCCGTAGCCCAAGGAGTGGCTCAGATATCCGTTTAACATGGCATATCGCACTGTGAAGCTAAGAGCGAGGTGATTCCGACAACTTCGCGCACAGCTAATGCGAGGATGTTGCTTTGCCGACTTCTGTCAAACGCCATCCACCGCTGAAGCCCGAGCGTGATAGTATAATTACCCGAATCCGTTCAGTGAGAAGTGTTTGCAACACCTTTTCGCGAGTCGGACGTGTTCCCACTCCGCGACCCTCCTCCATCCCCCCAATTCCCCGGTGCCCCCGGTGCCCCCGACGCTTTGCGCAGAGCGCACCGCACGTCCCTCGCGCTTTTCACCATGCCTGCACGCAGTTACTATTGCCCAGCTATTCCAGCAGGGCTCAGGCAACATTGTTTTGCAGAGTAGAATTTCACTGATCATGCATGTTCCTCTTTCGTGCAGGTCTCACGGCACGCTCGTCATGTGCTACCAGAACTGCCCGCCCGGCTACAACGATGATGGGATTGAGGTGCGCCGGCTGAGGAGGTAGTAGCTCAGCACCAGGAGCAGGGTGACCCGATTTATTTGGTGCACGGATCGGACAAGCCCATACCGACACATTGTCACTCCCACCCAATCTACCCCATCACAGGGCACTGGCCTGACTTGCAGCCGCTTCGGATGCGATGACGGGCAGTTCATGGATGGCGGACTCTGCTATGACCGGTCAGTACAAAGCAAGCACTTATTTGCATGCATGTAGCTACTCTGCGAAGCCACAAAAGTTGCCAATGCATCCTGGTGCATCTAGCTAGGCTAAGCCACGCACAAGGGCACAAACAGTCCATCTCACTGATCCCTTACAATCCGTGGCTCCCCTTCTTCTCATACCCGCAGCTGCGCTGGCGGCTACTCGTACATTGACCGGCGCTGCCAAGAGAACTGCCAGTCCGGCTATGAAGAGCCTTGGGGCGTCCCCACCAGTTGCCAGAAGAACCGCTGCAATGATGGAGACGACGATAACGGCGCTGGCATGTGCTACCCCCGTTGTGCCGACGGATACGGCTCTGACGGCCTGACGATGTGCTGGCAGAGGTGCCCCGGAGACTACTCAGACACAGGCCTCACGTGCACCAAGTGGAGTGGACAGTGGTGGAACCCGATTCCACGGGACGTCTTCTGGAAGAACTCCTACTCCCGTGGAGTTGGCTACACCAAGTTCAAGTCCTATGTCAAGTCGAGCTACATGCTGACCCCCCACTCCGCCGTGCACTCGTGGGCCAAGCAGACCTCGGGCCGCGGCTCGACCCCCTTGGTTTGCGCCCCCAACACCGACCATGACGGAGGTGCGTCGGACAGGCGTCAGGGAGACTGCAACCGCCTCGAAAGCAGGGGGACTACAGGCGGCGCTAATGGCGTGCATGCATACTGCTAGTAGTGAACCCGCCCTAGGTTGCCCTGCCCCCTTCATTCTGCCTGCACGCGCTTCGGTACTGAAGGCCGACCCCCGCCCTAAACCCCATCCGCCAGGCCTCATCTGCTACGACAAGTGCAGGGATGGCTACTCCTGTGAGTATAGGATTAAACTTTGTTCTTGGTGGCACTAGTGGCACTGCGGTACGGCTTGCTTGCGTGCTTTGCGCTCTCTACCTACCTCTCCATCCTACCTTTGGGTTTCGTCTGGAGTAGTGCGTGCTGACCCCTCCCTCCCTCCCGCATTGTTCCAATCCTCGCGCCCTGCATACATGCAGCTCCTTCCTTCCTGCCCACCACGTGCTTCCGGTCCAGCTGCCCTCAAGGCCTGGTGGATTGCGGCAGCTACTGCGCGCCCCAGGTGCCTGGATGCGCCAACTTCTTGGGCGCAGTTTGGCAAAAGTGCTAGAGCGTGCCGTACTAGCGACAGAGGGCATTGACAAGACCAGGTCGGGCGGCAGAATGAGTCGACCCGGGTACTGCGGGTCGGTTGAATCGATTGAATAATGCGGATGCCGTGTGCACTTGATCCGCTTGATCTTGGGCCAATCACTAGCCAGCAGGCCCAGCAGCAGCAATACCCACACGGCGGGTTAGGGCGGGTGAACTTCTAGGGTTTAGGGCTCGGTTGCCCTGAAAGAAGCGCAAGTCTGCGTGGCTTTTGCTTTACTGTGACGCTCTGTCCTTGATGGTTACGAATTCTTTTCTGTGCCGTATTCGGCCGCGTAGGCTGTGGGGGCATTCTGTTGTTTCTGTTGTACGGGACTTGATCATGCCTGTGCGGGTGCGTGGCTAGCCTGCCTGTGGCAAACCCATTATTGTCGTGCCGGGGATGAGACGGGCTTCCAACTTGCCCATCTAAGCAAGCTAGACTGCTGGACAAGCAAGGCCGCACGAGATGGCTCTCCTGTGGGGGCGCGCTTGGCGTACGGTATCATACCATGAGATCGTATCTGTGCGAGAGTTGTGGACTTACCTGGCCATTCAGATCCTGAGAGTGCAGCCGGCCTTCACTTCTTCCTTCTAGTAGCGTGGGTAATTACGCAACAGGTGTGCCCTTGACCCTGTATAACGTGGAGCACGTTTGGTGCATGACCGCTGAGGCCGGCAACACTGGATGGCTGGGCAAATAGCGTCCTCAGAGCGAGGTGGCCACTGCGTAGCCCAGCCGGCTGCACGGCCCCCCGCCCCGGTCCTTACTTCATATGTATCACTGCTGCAACAATGCGGTGATACCTCAGTTGTAAATGCGAAAAGCTATGCATGTATGGGAGTCTGCCACGAGGGCGGCACGGCCTCCTGTCGGTGGGACTCGGGGCTCGTACGGGGGTACGTAGTAGGGGCCACGCACTGGTGGGGGCTCGCGCCAGCTCGCTTCCGTTTGCTGCGGGCGCATTGCTGCGGGCGGGCGTCGACCATGCAGCAGCGGCGGGTTCCGCCATATCGGCGGTATGGCTGTCACCGCGGCATGGCGCATGGGCCCCGACATGGGACGGGCGACGGGGCACCCCGAATCCCCGATGGCCCATGCATGGTGCGTGTGCGTGGGAGGGTGGGGCCTGCTGGAGGCAGAGTGACTTAACCACGGGCTTCGAGGGCCTCTGCTGAACGGAGCGGGACATGAGCAGTTCAGCACCACCTTCCACCGAAACCGGCCTCGCTCTCCACGCGCATCGCTCGAACGGCGAGCACCGGGGTGCGCTGCGTGCTTTAATAGCCGCATGCGCTTCCGTCTGCCCCAGGACCCCCCACCCTGCCATCGTGCCATCGTGCACTGCGCTGCATGCGTTTTGCTTCAACCGCCCCACCCTGCTCCAGTACGACCGGTACGACCAACCGGTACGACTGGCACCCGGGGTGACGGCGACCGAGCGGGCCGTCGCAATCCTGGCACGTGCGGGGCCTGGCAAGGGATGGCCACGAGGGAAGTACGGGCTGTGTGGTGTGCCGGGCCGAGTGGGGCACGTGCTGTCAGGGCGCGCGCAGCAAAGGACTCGAGGAGAAGCAGAGCAAGATTCCTTACAGGCCCCCCGTGAAGGCTTGCCAGATGCGCCATTGTTCCGATGCCTCGTCCGCCATGCATCTGCATGAATAACGTCTTGCAGCCTATCCAGCCCGCAGAAGTGCCTCCAATGCTATGTACTCCTGGTGCCTGAGGCCAATAGGACGCAGGAAACCCTGCCGCCCGCACGCCACCACGGTCGCTGCACGCTGCACGCCTCAGACCCCAGCCCTGCACGCCTGAGTGCTCGCCAGTTCACGCACGCCGTAACCCATGCCACCAGTCCACTAAATGTATGAGCCCATTCCGCATCCGCTCCCGGTTATCTCGGTGAAGCACCAGGCCCTGCTGCCAGGCCCCGCCGTCTTCCAGCCTGCCCACCGACCACCGCACGCCTTCCGTCGACACCCTCAGGTATCTGCCTCAGCCTGACCCGGTGAGTCCGAACCTCCTGGCCTTCCCCACCACCCGGCCCGGAAGATGCCCACCATCAGAACAGCCGCTTGCGTTTCATCCTGAGGCCACGGCCCCACAACACGGCACGCATGCTCCATGTGCCCCGGCCGCGTTGGCACCGATGGCTACACGTCCGAGTGTCCGTCGTAGCCCCTATCCAAAGATAATGCTGCTGCGCAGGCCCGGGTTGCCACCGCGGCCGCGGTTGCCGCCGCCGGGGCTTGCGCCCGCGGCGGGGGTCTCCGGCTTGGCGGCCACGCCCCCAGCCGAGGGCGCCGGAGAGCGCGGCGGCGCCGCGCCGGCCAGCGTGGGCGCGCTGCCAGATGCCTCCGACATGTCCCCGTACAGAGCCACGCTCTTGATGCCCTGCGGAGGTGATGTTGCGACAAGCAAGAAGCCTGATTAAGAAGGAGGTTGCAGAGCAGCGCGCCATGTCAACGCCGTGGCCACGGCTTCGGGTGCAGGGGTTTCTACGGCCCCAATCCAAGAGCTACATACCCCTGTTAAGGCGGTATTGTGTGCCAGCCCCCATCCAATCTAAGCCTCGCTAGTCGCTACCCAGCTAGCCCTACGTCCACCCTGCCCACCGTGATGCCCTGCTCCGCGAGCTTGGCCTTGACGGCGGCCAGGTCCTTGACGTCCACGTCGAAGTCGTCGGTGAGCTCAATGACCTTCTGGGCGTCGTCCTCCAGCACCACCAGCACTGCAGGAGGGGCGGGAGAGGGGAAAGGAGCGAGCGAGGCAGGGAGGGGGAATGAAGGGAAGGAGAGGGCTTGGGCAGGAGGCTACGGTCAGCGGCAGGTGAAGGACTAGGTGGGGGCGCGCACGTGCGGCAGGAGGCACTGGCATGCGCCCATGATCGAGGTGCTGTTGTGGCCATGCCCTTGGTGCCAGACGGCAGCCCGCGGGCAACGCAGGGTCAGTAGGTGGCATGAAGAGCTTTGCTTGTGCTTTCAGCCAGCCCTGCTCACCGCGCTTGCAGGTGGTGTTGGCGCACCAGCCCTCGCCGCCGCTGACGTGCCACACCTGCAGCACGGGCCACAGCCAAGAGGCACGAGGATCGAGCGAGCACGCCAAGGAGCGTGCCGAGATCCCGGATGGATAAACGCTATACTTGGGAACGAGGCTCCTGAGCAAGCCTGGCTTTCCAACCACATGCCCCGCAGTCACAAAGCGGGTGCGAATGCGCCGCTTCTCACGTTGCGCATCATGAGCTCGAAGTAGTCGTCCCCGGACTTGCCCTCGTCGATGTTGGAGCTGATGAGCCTAAGGGCGTGAGAGCGAGGGACCGCAGCACACTTGATCGCGCGTGCGTTATGAGATGCGTGTCTATAGCCCAGAAGGTACCGTATACGGTCTAGACAGGCGAAACCCCTGTTCTCCTCGCATGGTATGCCAACACACTAAGGAGACTGGACTGCTCATTAGCCGGCCACCGCCGCCACCACCCAGGACTCACGTGTAGTAGGTCTTAAACTCCTCGAAGTCCACCAGCCCGTCGCCCTTGACGCCGCCGCCGGCGGCCTCGAAGGTGCCCAGGAACTCCATCAGCACCTGGGCGGTGAACGGCAACGAGGAGAGGTATTGCGGCCGTGACACCAGACACAGCGGGTCAGGACAAGCAAACGGGATGATCATCCACCTGCGGAGAAGCGCTCAGCAACCCACACGAGCCCCGGCCCCGTGGGGCTCCAGACTGCTGCAGCTACCGCAGCCACGGCGCCCTCCCCGCCCCGCCGCCCTCGCCCCACCATGCGCGGCGTCTTGGTGCCCGCAATCACGTCCGGGTGGCGGCTGGTGTCGTAGCGGCGCTCCAGGTCCGCCAGGGTCACGGTGCCATTGCCGTCCTTGTCCAGCACCTGGGGCAGCAGGGAAGGGCCGCGTGGAGCAGAGGGTTCAGGGTCGCTGCTTGAGCCCTGAGCCTTGGCTCCAAGAGAGTAATCAGCGCAATGATGCTCCGGGCCCCTGCTCGGTGCCTCGCCACGCAGCCCTGGCTTGCCCCATGACCCCGCCGCTGTCGTTCGGACCTGCCAGCTGCGTCCACCCTGGACGTGAGCCCCTGCTTGCTGTTACCCCCGCACGACCTCCGCCTGCTCAGCCCAAGCACCCTGGCCACAGCCCCTTCATCTCCCCTTTGCCCCACGCACCTTGAAGCAGCGCTTCACCATGTCCAGGCGCCGCTCCGTCAGCTCGCCGCGCAGGCCCAGCAGCAGCTCGTCGAACGAGATGTAGCCTGTTGTCACCGGGGGTGTATGTCATGGAAAGGCACAGCACGGTCTGGCATGCACGACGGGGTTGAGGCAGTGGGCCACACTCCCTTGCCCTCGCTCAACGGAAACCTGCACGTGCCGAAGCTGCCTCGATCAGGGCCCCCGATCTACATGCCCCTTGCACGCACCCGAGCAGTCCTTATCGAAGCCGCGGAAGACGCGCTGCGTGTCGGCCTCGCTCATGTGCAGCTTCATCTCCACCAGCGCCTTCTTGAACTCCTCGTACGCTGCGTGGGTGGGGCGGGGCGGCGCTTGTTAGCATTGAAAGGGTCGACGGGCGGCGAGGGGCGCCGCAGGACGCAAGTGGGTTGTGGCGCACACGGGCTTGTGCATGCACACGCCGCGGAGCGGTTGTAAGGGACGCACGTAACCAGTGGAGCGTTTGCTCTGGCTCAGGCCAACGGGAGCCCTGGGGAGGATGACTACTTGACGGCCGACCCACATGAGCGCGACTGCTGATCAACCGACCGACCCCACTTGCACCCACTCCACTCGTACCCGATCCACAGAGGGGTACATCTTGTTTGCCCACTCCTCTGCCCCTTCGTGCTGCTAGCCCGTGGCCCAGAGCCCCGGGCCCAGGCAACTCGGGCCCCATGGCCCCCCCACCCACATAGCTTGCGGTCGCCCGAGTCGTCCATGGAGCGGAACTTGCGGCCGATGCTGATGATGCCGTGCGTGCCGCGCAGCTTCAGAGCCGCCTGTGAGCGGCGTAGGGAGGGGGCGGGACCGGGGAAGTGGGGTCAGGGGTCAGGCGAGGTGGGTTCAACGGGTCAGGGGGCAGCTGGAGGGCCGTAGAGTGGCGTTCGTGCTATGTGCACATGTGGGTTGGATGCTGTAGCTTACCTTCAGGGCGGCCACCGCCGCATCGCCTTGAGCGGCCGCGGCCTCAGCGGGAGCGGCCGGCGCGTCGACCGCGGGAGCTGGGGGAGCGGAGGGGTAGCAGCGGGAAGGCGGGAAGCGGTCGGTCCCTCTGCAAAAGGCCGCCATCCAGGCCGACACAGCCCCTATGCCTAAGCACCTTCACATGTGTACGCAAATGCAGTCCCAGGGCCCCAAAGGGGCCCTGGGGATCGCCATGTCCGGAAACGCGACTTGCCAGAACGCTCGACGACCTTCTTGGCCGACGACGCAGACTGCTGTAGAAAGATCGTTCGTATCGGGTGCAAAAAGGTCAAGGCAGCGCATGACGCAGGCAGCTGCATGTTGCACGCTCCCTCGGGCTCCGAAGACCCGCCCGTGGGTAGCATATTATCCTCACCAGCGCCTTGCAGACAGCTACAAGGGCGGACCGGGCTTCAGCGCTCTCCTCGGCACCAGCGACCGCCGAGATGGCCGCGAGCTTCAGGCTCTCGAGCGATGGCTCGGCAGCCGGTGTCTCGGCCGCAGGGACCGGGGCATCGGCCGGGGCAGCTGCAGGCTTGTCGTCGCCTCCGAAACTGATGGAGGATGCCCCACCGGGGGGCGCGGCTACCTTCACAGCGGTCTTGTTTATGGTGAGCATCTTGGCGGAGGAGTCGTGTTGAGTGTGAAGCTCAAGTCGGAAGCGTGCAACGTCGATGGGTGTGGACGTCGGAGAGCTGCATACATGCCGGCTCTTCCCGCGTGCCGTGCAGTGTACGGCATGCGGTTACGGCCGATGCGTACGCCGCATGCGTACGCATGCGGCAAGGTGCTGTGCAATTGCTCCGCTCTCTCTAGCAGCGTCTTCAAGTTTCCAAGCAAAGTGCTACGGGGTGGGCAGCCACGGTTCCAGGCCCCTATACACTTGCTGCCATGCGCGTAGCGGGCGGCTGGTTCCCCGGCCGTGCCCTCGAGAGGCTCGAGTACTCTCTTGCCGTGCACTTCTGCTTTGAACCATGTGTCCAGGTGCCCTTACACTCCAGGGCTCGCGCTTACAACTTCAGCCAGCAGCCGTCCAGGAGCTCTCGGCCAGCGCAAGCCCGCACGAGGCAGTGCCCCCCCTGCAGCGCAACACAAGGCATAAGCCAGTGGCCACCTAAGGAAAGATTGCCAGCAACCAGCCTACCGGTAATCCACACACCTCTTGAGACCCACTGAAAGGGGGTCCTTTGTTCATAACCGTGTGTGGTGTGACCCCCAGTCAATACCTGCTGCGCGTCTTCCCCAGGCGCCCCAGTCCGTGCTGTACGGCGTCGCTGAGACATGAAGGAATTGCACCGTGCGCACAGCCATCGTCTTGCCCGTTAAACTCACAAAGCCATTGTGATTACAGACATCGTCTCTGCCTGTTCAACAGACGATCTTAATGCCACCAAAACCGTAAAGCTTGGCCATCATCCTGCAATCAGAAGCCACTCCGGCTCCATTCGGCGCAACAGCAGGGGACAATTCCATAGAACGTCAAGAGCACACGAGTGCAGGCCGGGCATCTAAACCTCGGCAAAAACATTACTCCGAAGGGTCAAACTCGCCAACACACAAAGCAGGCGTTCCAATTCTCCTTTTAAACCCACTGCAGTCTCGATGTTACGGGTATGCAATTCGGAACTGCTAGTGTTGCATGTTGGGACACACTTCATGCTATCGGCACTTGACGCACACGTCGACCCAAAGCATGTCCTGGTGCGACGTCCTTCTTTGTCCCGTGGTGATGCGCCGCAGACCGGTGCTCAACACCAGGCGAACTCATAACCTGCCCAGGCCAGTGCAATGGTACTGCAGCCGGTACTGCAGCGGGGGCTACAGCCCAGCCCACATCACCCTGCGTTACCCAGCAGATACCATGGTACGTGAATGGCCTCTGACGTCTCGTTGAGATGCTCGTTCAAGGCTTATCCCGGCCGCGAGCGCCACACTAACTTTCCGTCCGTGCTGGGGGGCCATTCAAAGCGCTCCCATCGCAGCCTCCGCCGCAGTCGGTTGGCCGCCCTCCGCCGCCGCCAGCCCGCGGGGCTCCGCCGCCGACCCTGCCGCCGCCGCCGCCCGTCGGGCCTGCAGCTCCACGTGGCACCTCGTGTACGACACCGCCAGCGCAATGCCCACCAGTACGGACTGAGTCAGAAAGGAGTCACGCGCATTGGGCAGCGCGACCTCCGGCTCCGTCAGCGCCACGCTGCCCGGGGCCATGGACCCCATGGGCACGCTCCCGGCCACCTTGCCCGCGCCCTTGCCCCGCTCCCCCGCCTCCTTGTCCCGGTCCCGGTCCGCGCCTCGGTCCCTGTCTTTGTCGGCGTTACCGGCAGCCGCTGCGCCGCCGGCCTTATTTCCGGCCCTGCCGGCGTTGGGGGCCAGGGCCAGGTGGGGCCCGCGCGCCTTCTTGCCGCCTTCGGCGGCGCCTGCCAGTGGCCGCTTCTTGGCGGCACCGGCTCCGGCGCCTGCCGCCGCCACGGCAGATGCGGGCGCCGCCGACGGGCCGGCGGCGCCGCCGCCAGCGGGCCCTTTGTTGTGCTTCTTGGTGGGCGGGGCCTTGGTGGGAGGCGGTGGCCCGCCGTCGCTGTCGCCGCCGGTGCTCTCCTCATCCTCCTCGTCCTCGTCTGTGTCTCGATCGCCTCTGTACGGCTTCTTTAGGCCGGGCCGGGCCGCCCTCGGCGCCAGCTGCCGCCGCGGCTGCGGCGCCGCCATCGCCGCCGCCGCCGCGCTGCTCTTGCCGCCAGCGGGGCGAGCCTTGCCCTGCCCGCCGCCGTTGCCCTTGTCGGTGCGGCCGCTGAACTTCCCGCGCGCGCCGCCGTAGGCCGCCGCCGCCATGGCCGCCGCCCTTGGGTCCGGCGAGATGAGGTACGGCCCGCGCGGGATCGCGCCGTACAGTCGGTCGTCCATCGTGCGGAGGGATGCGGGGTGGGCCCTGAGGGAGGCACGGGCAAGCAAATGCAGATGCAGACTAAGGGCACATGCAGGAAGCGGTGCTGGTGCAAGGTGAAAGGGAGCCTGGCGTGGCTGCAAGCCCAGGTGGGAGGTTTACCACGTCCTGCCTTGCCCAGCCCTAGCTCGCTAGAAAGCCCCGACACAGTATCCCGAAGCCACCCCGCCACATCCAAGCAGCCCTTTAACGCATCCCCGCACCGCAAAGCACTGCCCCCGCCCGTCCGCTCACACGTAAAACGCCCGGGCATTGAACGCGAGCCCGCCCTGACGCGCCGCCCCCGCCGCGGCCGCCGCCGGCGTCAGCGCCCCGCCGCCGTCGGTACCGGACCGCGCCGCCGACGGCACCGGCGTCGCAGGCGCCAGCGGCGCCGCCGCACCTGCCAGCGCCGTCAGCTGCCGTGCGGACGCCTGGCCCGGGCACGATGGCCCAACCAGGTCCTCGACAACATCCACCAGGGCCAGATAGGGGTCCTCCGTTCCCACACCGCTTCCGCCGCCGGCCTGGAGCGCCGCCGGCGGCGCCGCCAGCGGCGGCGGCGGCTGCAGGCTCTGGTGCACGAGGGAGAGGCGGAAGAGCTCCTCGACGCAGGGGACGCAGTCGGGCATCATCTCGCCCAGGATGGCCTGCAGCTCGGCAGCGGGGCCGCAGAGGGAAGCGGGCGAGTTGAGCGCGGACGAGCCCGGGGGAGGAGGGGCGGGGAGCGCGAGCGTCGCGGAGGCGGCGGAGAGGGGCGCGGATGCGGGGGCGGGCGGGGGCGGGGCCAGGGCCAGGGCCAAGGCCGTGCAGGCCCCTGGCGCTGGTTCGGGGGCAGGCAGCGACAGCAAGGGCTGGCTGGCCTCGGCCTCGGCACCGGCATCGGCTGACGGCGGCGCATCGGCTAGAGCTGTCTCGACGTCCATTGCGGCATTTGGTGCTGCCGCCGCCGTAGCCGCCACCGCCGCCACCGCCGCCGCCTCAGTCATGGGAGTGTCGTGAGCACCACATGCCAGCGGCGGCGGCGGCGTCAGCGGCGTCGCGGCGTCAGCGGCCACGCCAGTGACCGTGGCCACGGCGGCGCCGGCGCCGCCGTAAGCGTCGGCGGTGCCGCTAGCGGCGGGAGAGGCAGGCGCAGCCGCCGCCGGTGTCGTGGGGTCCAGAGCGCTCAACGTCTGGAGAGGCGCAGGGGCGGCGGCGGCCTGCTCCACGAGCCCGCTTGCCGCCGACGTCACGAGGCCAGCGGCAGGCTGTGCGGCTGGGCCGGGGCACCCCATGCGTGCCTCGTCAGAGTCGTTGGGAGGCCCCGTCAGCACCTCTGCCTGGGCTGGGCCTGCGGTGCCCGCGGCCGCTGCTGCCTGGGCCGCAGGGATCACGACGCCCGCCTGACCCAGATCCAGACCCAGACCCACACCCAGATCGGGATCCAGATCTCGAGGCGTGAGAGATTCCAGGGCGGACAGCGGCTCATCGCACAGAAGGCCCATCTCGTCGGCCGGCAGTGCCTCCGCCGCCGCTCCCACGGTAGCCTCGGCGGCCCTCCCTCCCGCCGCCGTATCCGCCGCCGCAGCCGCCAGCGGCGCCGACGTTCCAACTTCCGCCTCTGCTAATGCGGCCTCGGTGCCAGGGCTGAGCCCGAGCTCAAGAGCGTCCACGAGGGCGCCGCCGCCCGCCCGCCCACAGCTGCCAGCCTCCCCAGCGCTGTCCGCCGGCCGTGGGCTCGCAACTGCTGCCCGCTCTGGCCCCTCAACCCGTGCTTCGGGCCCGCTGTGCGTGCGCGCCCGCTCCTCCTCTCCCTCTTGGGCAGGCTGCACCTCCGGCCCTATCGCTGCCCCCTGCCCGCACACGCGCGGGCCCGGGCCTGCTACCGCCTGCGGCGGGTCCGGGCTGTGCTCCAGAGGGTAGCCTGAGCTGCCGGCGTCGGCCCGCGGCCCCTCGGCTGTTGGCGCCGCCGCCACCGCCTCCGCCGTCGCAACCACCTCCGCCGCTGCCTCCGCCGCCTCCGCTGCCACCACACCGGCCCCGCCTGGTCCAGGTCCATACAACCGAGCCGGCGGCGGCGCCCCAGTCGGAACTTCCGAACCGCCAGCCGCCGCCTCGCCGCCCTCAGCCGCCACGACGCCTCCCTGCAGCGCCGCCAGCCGTACGGCGTCCGCGCAGGCCGGCGCATCGGCCCCGAAGAGGCCCTCCACGGCACCGAGCAACGCCCGGGCAGGGCTGGCCGGCGGCGGCGCCTCCTCCGCGACCTCAGTGAAGACGGCCGCCGCTGCCGTACTGCCCTCAGCCGCCACCACGGCCGCGTGAAGAGCCGCCAGGCACGCCGCCTCCTCGCGAACGGGTGCGGCGGGCCCGAAAAGCCGATCCACGACTGCAAGCAGCGCCTGGGGAGCTTGGAGTGGGTCGAAGTCCCTCGCTGCTTGCGCCTGCGGCGTTGGCGCCCGACTGCCCGCGGCTGCAGCCTCCTCCGCGTCAGGAGCCGCGCCGGCGGGGCTGGCCGCGGCCTCGGCGGCCAAGCCGTCCGGCGCGCCCCCGGCCTCGGCTTGTGGCGGGGCAAGATCAGGCCCGCTCGGCGGCTGGCCGGCCTCGGGCGCAGGCGCGGGCGCAGGCTGAGGAGCGGGCCATGGCGGTGGGCCCTCGGCATCCGCACCTCCACCCGTGCTGCCGCTGCTGAGCACGCTGCCCTGCGTCGCGCCAGAGCGGGAGGGGCCGGTGCGGGCGCTGGTGCCCGGGCTGGCCCGGGGGCTGCGGAGCCGCCGCTCGCCCCACGGCAGCAGCGGCGGGTCGGCGGCGGCCGACGCAGCCGCCCTCGCCGCCAGCGCCTCCGCCGCCGCCGCCAGCGCGGCCTCGCCGGAGCGGTTCGGAATGGCCGGGAGCAGCGACGCGGGGTCGGCGGCGGGCGCCGCGGCCGGTGGCGGCAGCTGAGGCGAGGGAGCAGGTGCCAGCGGCTGGTGCGGTGAAGCCTCCGCCGGCCGGCCCCCGGCCCCTTGCTCCTCTTCCCCCCTCCCAGCCGGCTCCAGCTCCGCCTCCTCCCCTTGCTCCCTCTCCCTCTCCCGGCCCTTGTCTCGTGCCCGCTCCCTCTCCGTCTCCCGCTCCCGCTCCCTCTCGCGCTCCCTCGCGGCTGCGGCGGCCGCTGCCGCCGCCAGCGCGGCGGGGCTGAGGCTGGGCGCCGAGGGCTGGGCGCGCGGCGGCGGTTCGGCCTTCAGGTCCTTGGCCCGCTTGTTGGCCCACATGAGGTGGTGCTCCTGGCGCAGCTGGTCGATCTCCCACAGCAGGCGCAGCGCGGGGCCGGTGGGGATGAGGAAGTCCTGCGACACCTGCGGAGGGGAGAGGAGAGGGGGAGAGGAGGGGGTGTTTGTTGCTGAACGGGATCGTGCCGACGCCAGGGAAACCTTGCATGGATAGGTACATACCGGGAGAGGGGGGGGAGGCGGGCGGTGAGATTGTAAGAGGGGTATCAGGCATGGGACATGAAGCAACGCCACCGCACAGTGAAGAGCATGACAGGGCAGGGGACGGAGCACCGCCCGGCTAGCCGCCGCAGGTTCCTGCCGTACGTGCCGTACAGCACACGCACCTTCATGCTGGCCGCGTGCAGCGGCATGACTGCGTGCGCCGCTGCCATGCCCGGGAGCAGCAGGTCGCCCTCGCAGTGGTATGCCACGTGGAAGGGCACGCCGTGCCTTCAAGTGTGGGGAAATCGCGGTGGACGGGTGGTTAGCACGCTTGATACAAGCGTAAACATTAAGGTGCTGGGCTTTAAGCTCGGCGCTCAAAGGCACATGCACGGTCTCTACCCGACAAGATGGGTGTCAGCTTCCTCGAAGCTGGAAAAAGGGCTGAGCCCTGAAATGGCTGGGCAGCGGTATATGCGGGCAGGCCTGGTGCAAAGCGCGGGGCCGTGTGGCGCGCTCCGCGCGAAGCTTCGGGGGGGACAGGGGGCCGAGGAAGGACGCGGGGCGAAACACATTTCCACGCCGACCGCGGCAAAGTGTTGCCCGTACTTCCTCCTCGACGGATCTGAGTTGCAGAAAGTAAGATAGCAACATCGCGCTCGGTCCGGGCTTGGTCGGCGAGGTTTGACCGAAGTCGGCACCACAGCCATCCTCGCAACAGCCGCGCCCAAACTTGTCGGAACTACCTCGCTCATAGCTTCAAAGTGTTCGGTATCTATCGAAACCATTGTCCGAAATGCTCTTTGGGCTATGGGTGCGAGCTGGTGCGACTGGCTTCCCAACATGTTGAGTTTACTGTAGGGTCGATAACTTTCCCTGCTCTTAATCACAAGCGATAGGGATAACGAGAGTCAAGCTTGTGGCATCGCGGGCTAGGCGTGAATCGCATGTTTATGTGTGACACAGGCACGCCAACACGGGGTAATCCTGGGGCCCGAGAGCCTGACGGCGGGGGCTCAGCCCAAAAACACAACCCGCACCGCAGGATCCTTTTCCGCCCGCAAGCCTTCACTTTGCAGGTGCCCTTCAACCACTACGCCCCAACCCCGGTCTCCACGCCGCCCTGCTCACCGCCAGCACACGCCCACCAGCGTGTCCAGTTCCCTGCCGTACTTAACGGAGAAGAAGCCGTTGTGGTTCCGGGGCCAGGCCCGCTTGGTCGACTTGTTCAGCGCCGCCGCCAGCTGGTGCAGCCGGCAGCCGGGCACCAGCACCCACACAGAGCCGCGCTTGGCGGCGCGCTCCAGCCCCGCGTTCGCCACCGGCTGAGCCGCGTCGCTTCGCAGCAGCCCTGGGGGCACGCCCGCGAGACCGGGTGTGGCGGCGCCCGGGTCGACGGGGTTGGCGCTGTTGGGACCGTCAGGAGCGTCGGCGTCGGGGCCGCCGCTGGAGGTCGAGGCCTCGTCAGCGGCGGCGGCCGCCGCGGCGGCGGCGGCGGCGGCGGGGTGCTGGATACGCCACTGGTCGGACAGGTTCCGGGCCTGAATCCAGTGCGCGTGGCGGCGGTCGAGCAGGCCCTTCTGCAGCACCTTGAGGCAGGCGCCCAGATCAGCCGGTACGGCGAACGGTACGGCAAAGGACATGAGCGTGGCGGGCTGGGATCTGTCCACGTGGGCCCCCGTGGCTAGCTCCAGGGCCAGCAGGGGGCGCAGCAGCATGTTGCCAAAGTGCGCAAACACGCCCAGGCCGCCGTCAGCGGGCCTGCGGAAGAAGCACACCACACACGTCAAGCGTCACAATCCGTATGATACTGGTACGCGCTGGTGCCGTACCGTGCATACCGCACAACAAAGCACCGTACGACACGTGTGTTGTACATACCTGCAGCTGCCGAAGTCCAGCGCGTCCCCGTGGCGCTCCACGAGCACGTCGCGCAGCCAGGGCGGGCCGTGCAGCGTGAGCGTGCGGTGCGCGAGGCGCATGAGGTCACCCGACGTCATG
The DNA here is from genome assembly GCA_016858145.1 of Edaphochlamys debaryana. Lineage (NCBI taxonomy): Eukaryota > Viridiplantae > Chlorophyta > Chlorophyceae > Chlamydomonadales > Edaphochlamys > Edaphochlamys debaryana. The sequence goes on from JAEHOE010000011.1 coordinate 402,533, forward strand.
AACAGCGTGTCGTCGGCCGTCAGCGGGTACACGGGCACCTTGAGGCCCACGGGCACACGGCCGTCCGCCGCCGCCGCCAGCGCCGCCAGCGTCGGCGGCGGCGCGGCGGCGGCAGGCGCGGTTGCGGGTGCGGTTGTGGGTGCGGAGGGTGCGGTGGTGGTAGCGGCAGGGGGGTCGTTGGCGGCGGCTGGGCCGCGCTTGGCGGCGTCAGCGCGGTCAGGCAGAGCGGCCTCGTCGGCGGCGCGCTTGGCGCCGCCGCCGCTGGGCCCTGCCGCCGCCGCCGCTGACGGCGGCGGCGGCATGCCGTCGCGGTCTGCCCTGGCCGTCGCCAAGCGCCGAGCGAGGTCGAGGGCGGAGGTGTGGGCCGACGGCGCCACACGGCCCGCTGCCCCTGCCGTGACGGAGGCGGCGGCCGCCGCCAGGCCGGCGGCGGAGGCGGGCGGCTGTAGCGCCGCCATCTGCTGCCGCAGGTTGGACACCCGCGGGTCCGACCGTACGGCGAATCTGTCGATCATGGTCCGCATGTACCGCAGGAGCTTGGGCGGTGTCACCTGGGGCCCAGACGGAGCGGGAAATCAATGAGCGGGAAATCGACAAGTGGGAGGGAACAAGGGGACATGGTTCAGGCGGTCCGCAGCGCCGTGTCCTGCCGCCCTAATCCGCAGCCCCTGGCGCTCTCCCGGTCAGCCCCCTCCATCACGCCGACCCCCGCCCTCCAAGCCTCCCTCCCCCCCTCCACGCCCCCCACCGGGTGCTCGTGGTTCACGTCCTCGGGGGGCGAGTGCCGCCCCGCGAAGGGCTGGAACGCCGCCGACACGGGCGTGGAGCCCAGCCGGTACTCGTACCTGCAGGCGCAAGCATTGGTGAAAGCCATGAAAGCATCACAGCGCGATGTGTGGCACATACAGCTGTGTTGGGCACCAACGTGTGTTCAGGGATGCCAGGCGGTCGGCACCGCTAGCAGGCAAGGCATCGGTGACCCTTGGCCTAGTCCCAACCCGAGCTTGTCACCCTCAACCCAAAACCGGACCCAAAACCGGACCCAAAACCGGACCAAAAACCGGACCCGCGCTGTGTGGGGAGAGACGCAAAGCCATGGACCCCGGCCGCACCTGTGGCCCATGTCCATGCAGCACAGGTGCACGGGGCCGTAGCAGTGGTCGCGGAGCGGCGTCGGCGGCGGCGGGGGTGCCGCCGGAGCCGCAGCGGCTTCCGACCGAGCAGCGGCGGCGGAGCCTGCAGCTGTGCCGGTGTCGCCGGGCTGAGGCCCCCAGCCCAGGCCCTCGGGCGGCGGTGCCCAGTTGACGGCGCCCATGGTCCAGGGGAACGGCCCTCGGACCTCAGGCTCGGCCGCCGCCGAGCCGCCGCCGCCCCCGCGACCGCCGCCGCCGCCAGCGCGCGCGGCCGCCGCTCGGATCGCCGCCTCCGCCGCCGAAACGGCTGAGCTGACGTCACTGAGCAGATCCCCGGGATCATGGACCACCCCCATGGGCCCGGCGTAGATCACGGGCCCGCCGCGGCCGTTGTGATCCCGCACCAGATCCAGCAACTGCCGCTGCTTGAGATCCGGCAACCGCACCAGCGCCTCCCGCCGTACAATGTACAGCATGTCGTCCTCGACCAGCCGTACATCCGTACCGCTCCCCGGCCCGGACTTGCACAGCAGGTGCGGCGCGTGCCGTACCAGCGCGCCTTGAAAGTACGGCGGCTCATCGTACGGCGGTGAGACGTCGACCCAATCGCGCCGCGCCGAGGGCTCGGCGGGGCCCGGCGGGGGCGGCAGGCCCAGCGTTTCGGCCGCGTGCCGGCCCGGCAACGTGATGCGTGTGTTGTAAGACGCCGAGCTCAGATGCGGGCCAGACCAGCTGGGAAAGAGCTGGGGCAGCGGGCCACCGCCACCCCGGTCCCCGGCTGGCGCCCGGCCAGGCAGGGCGGCAGCCGCAGGAGCCGCGGCTGGTGCGGCGGAAGGGACCGGCGGCGTGCTGAGAGGGACGGCGTTGCGCTGGCCCGGCCTCGCATGGCCGCCGGCTGCCGGCTCGGCTGCCGGCGCCCTTGCAGAGCTCGGGGCCGCGTGGGGGGAAGCGAGCTCGGCAGCCCCAGGGGGAGCTGGCGTGAGGGGCGCGGAGGCCGCTGGTGCGGAACCGTTGGCTGCCGCCACTCCCGCGGTGGTTTGGGCCTCGAGCGGGGCCGGGGCCGGCCCAGGCGCTACTGCTGCTGCCGCCCCAGCCGCCACCGCCTCAGCCGGCCCCTCCGTACCCACCGGCACGCCCGCTCCCACCCCGCTACCCGGATCCCGGTGTGCCTGCGTGGCTGGGTCTGGCGCCAACACGGCCGGTGCACCATTGGCGGCAGAGAATGTCGTATGCGCATCGTTGTTGGCTGCGTGGGCTCGGGCGCAAGGCTCCGGAATGGACGGACAGGCTGGACCGGACGGAGCGGCTGGCGTTCCGGGCTCAGCGGCACGGGCGGGCGAGTCCGCCCTAGGGCATGGCGGAGCCTGTGGATAAGCATGGCGGGCGAGCATGTCAGGGGATGCCACGCACGTGCCAATCCACGACTCGCCCAGCTGCCCGAAGCCACACCCCGTCCCCGCATGCTAAGGCACGCCACCACAACCGAGCGCTTCGCCCCCCCTCCGTACTTTGCAGCACTGCCCCTCACCTGCGCGCCTTCAGCCGTACAGCCGCTGGCGGAGCGTCTCCCAGGCGCCTCCGCCGCCACCCCAGCTTCAGAGCCACCCGCCGCCGGCACTCCCGCCGCCGGTCCCGCGCCGGCCGCCGCGGGCGCCTGGGGGGCCCCGTGCCCCGCCGGTGCCCCCGCTGCCGGTGCCCCCATCAGCGCCGCACCCGCCTGGAGGGCCAGGCTCTCCCGCTGCCCCGCTGCCGCCACCTTTGCGCGCAACATCCCCAGCCCCAGGGAGGCCAAGACCGAGCCCCGGCCGCCGCTGGCGCCTGCACCTGCGCCGGCCGCAGATGACGGCGCAGGCGCGGACGTCGAGGCCTGCAGCACCGCCGCCCTCAGCACGGCCAACAGTGGGGCCTGCGCTGCGTCTAGCGGCGCCGCCAGTGCCGGGTCCAGGGGCCAGGGTCCGCGCGCCGGAGACGGCACGGGCCCAGCGCCGGGCAGCCCCGAGGCGGAAGGTCGCTGCGTGGGTAACGGCGCAGAGCCGGCTCTGGAGAGCGTTAGGCCTGGGCCCAGCTGCGCCCCTGAGGACTGGGCCTTGAGGTCCGCAAGGAAGCGCGCTTCCAGCTGCTCCTGCACCTGCTGAGGCTGCACCCCGCCGGGAGCGTGCGCCTGCGGAAACTGCCGGCCGCTCGGGGAGGTTTGGTGTTGGAGCTGGAGCTGGTGCTGCAGAGACAGGAGCTGCTGCAGGGCCGGCTGCTGCGGAGCATGAGCATGAGGATGCTGCTGGGGCCCCTGCTGCAGCAACCGCTGCTGCTGGTGCCGGTGCGTGAGCGCTTGGGCGTGTGGGTTGCTGCTGGGGTTTGCGGAAGCGAGCCGAGCCGCCTGGGCCAGGGCGTGCGGCGCAATGCGCAGGCCCGGGGCCGGCAGCGCGCCAGCCGTTGCCGGCCCGGCCTTCTGTCCCTTCTGCGCCTGCTCCCCCCGCCCGGCGCCCTGCGATAGCCACCCGCTCGCTCGCTCCTCCGCCAGGGAGGTCAGCCGCAGGCCCCGCAACGAGGCCGAGACTGGCGGCGGGAGGGCCCGCTGCGCTGGAGGGCTGACCGGCTTGCACCCCAGCAGCGGCCCCGCACGCGGCGCCGCCGCTCGTGGCGGTGCCGGTGATGGAAGAGCCGGACGCGCCGGAGGGCTCACGAGTGCTGGCTGGGCGCTGGGCGCTACCCGCCCGGACCGCAACCCCGGCACCGGCACCGCCGCAGCCTGCCCGCCGCCCCCACCAGCTCCTTCCCGCCTGTCCGTACCCCCAGCCGCCGCCCCAGCCGCCGCACCCCCCGCGCCTCGGCTCGCTCCGGGCCCCGCCGGGCCCACGCCCTGGGCCTGGGCTGGGCCCGGGCCCGGGCCCGCGGGCCGCGGGAGCATGATCTTCAACCGCAGCAGCATCTCCTCTCTCAGGCAGCACGACAGCTCCATGGCGGCCGCACGGGCCAGGTCCCGCTCGGAGCCACGCGCCCGCAGCGCCACCCAGCAGGGGGGGCACAGGGCGCGGTCCGAGGCCAGGTCGCCCTTGTCCTTGAACAGGTACACGGCCGGGTTGCAGCCGCAGCTGCGGGGTTGAGGGTCGCGGCCGGGGTTGCAGCAGGGGCGCAGGAAGTGCGGACAGGCGTGGCTGGGCAGCAGCCCAGAGTGTGGTCTGTGTTGCCGTACAGGTCCGCGGGAGTCCTCTTATGCCCGCCCAGTCGTGCCCCGTGCCTCCCAGCCCCGCACCACCTCCGCTCCGGCCCCCTACTAGCCAGGCCACGGGCCACAGGCCCCACCGCCCCACCACTCACTCGAGGCACCAGTTGCGCCCCCGCAGCGGCAGCGCCGCCAGCGCCCCCATCTCCCCGCCCGCGCCCGGCTCCTCGCCCTGCCGCACCACCGGCTGCTCGTTGCCCCACGAGGCACGCGCCAGCTCCTGCAGGGGCGGGGCACAAGACAGTTTCAGGTACAGGGGCTAGGGCCTGCGTCGGTTGGGCCAGTCAGGGGAAACAGACGCGGGAAGGGAACTGGAGCGCAACTGGCCAGGGAACCGGTACTGGTCTTGCCGAGCCCTCTCGGGGTGGGGCCCTGACAGCGGGGTCCTCTTGCCCACACGCGGCCCCGAGGCCGCCCCCTCCCACCCTGGGACCCCAGCACCCCACCTCATCGCTGAGCCCCGCCGGGTAGAGCAGCTGCTGCAGCAGGGGCGCCTGCGCCTGCAGTATCTCCCCCGCCTGCGCGAGGCTTAGGCGGGGCACGGCCGGGCCGGCGGGGCCCGGCAGGACCTCGCCCGCGCACTCGTACGCGCACTCCAGGCAGCAGCCGCGCAGCAGCCAGTCGCGGACCTGGGAGCGAGAGGAAACGGTTGACAAAGGAGGAAGTTGTGGTGGACGCATATGTGGAGTGTGGGGGCCGTAGCAGGAATTCTGGAAGGGCCCCGTGGAATACCGCGGGGGCGCCCCGGGGGGGCTTCACCGCGGGCACGACAGGCATGGCAAGTGGCACGCACCCGGACGGGCATGCGCAGATAGGTCGCCTCCGCGAGCAGCAGCGACAGGTGCTCCTCGCAGATGTAGTGCTGGTCGCCGCCCGGAAGGGGCGGCGCGGAGCTGGCGCGACGCGCTGCCGAGCACCAGGTCCGGTTGACCTTGTACCGCCGGCGAACGACATTTTCGGGCGATGTATCGAGGATGCACACGCTGCCGTCTGGCATGACCGAGGCGTCCGTTAGCGTCGGGCCGTCAGCATCGCCGCGGCGAGCGCACTCGCAGCACGGGAAACGGTTGGCTGGTGAGGCGGGGACGGGACCGGGACCGGGATCAGGACCGGGGAAAGGGGGGAGACGCAGTCAGAGACGGGGAAAGGACACGCGCCGGGCCCGGGCCCGGCGGCGACACGGACAACCTGTGAATCCTTTGTCCAGGCCTGCAGGTGTTTCCGTGCAAGCTGACTGCAGCCGCGACGACACACGCGCGCGCGAGACTGGAAGCCCGTTCACGGGCCCTCGACGACAAGTCCCACGGCTGGCTCTCAGACTTACAAGTAGCTGGTGGCGTGGACTTCGCATTCGCGCCGCTGAGCTTGGGGTGCACCATGTGGATGGTGCACTCCCGCCGCTCCAACGGGGCGCCGCAGGAGTCGAGCTCATTGTTGCTTATCTCAAGCGCCCGTGACTGCAGGGTCTCATCATCCTGCAGGCCGTGCTGAAGTATCGCGAAATTCCCGAGCGCAGCACGGTGCTGTCGGTGCGTCCGCGCCGGCATTATTCCTGGTCTCAGTAGCTCAGTTGGTGCTAGGTATTGACATTGCTGCGCGCGGGGCCTCGGGCGCCAGGTGGCCCGCCCGGTAGCGGCGAGCGCTCTTCCTGCTTGGGCTTGCTTGCTCAGGCAGGTATCTTGGTGTAGTGGACTACCTATACAGACGACCGCAGGCGTCTCGCGGTTTCGGACGGGGCCGGGGCGGACGGTTGTACCGCAGTCGGGACGTTCGTGCCGACAGAGGACCCGCGCGCCCCAAGTCCCCGCCGCCTCCGCCTCCCCCACCCACACCACCGCCGCCGCCGCCACCGCCGCCGCCGTCGCCCCCGCCTCCCGTGCCTCCGCCTCCCCGGCCCTCCCTCTTCCCTCCCACGTAGGTAGCTACACCGCACGGCACGACGCGGACAGCTCGACGGCCTGCCCGGCCGTCGGCGGCCCCACCCGCTGGGCATGGACCGTGCGCCTGGGCGAACTGACGGTTCGGCTCCGTGTTTCTTTGTTGCCCGGGCGCTCGGGGTCCTGTGGGTTCCACGGGCTCGCCTGGTCCTCGGTTCAGCTGCTGTGGTGTCTGGGTCTCTGGGCTCCACGGGCTCGCCTCGTCCTCGGTTCTGCTGCTGTGGGGTCTCTGGGTCTCTGGGTTCGGTGCCTCTTGTTTCGGTTCTGCTGTTGCGTTCTTTGTGTTCTGCTCGGTTCAGCTGGTTTCCGTCTGTTGCTGCTGGTTTCTGCGGGGGCCTTCCTGGGGTTCGCTGCGTTTTGGCTTGGTGCTGGTTCGGCCCGGCGGGAGAGACGGCCGTACGGTCCCTCTGCCCGGTCCGGGTCATGCGTCCCGGAGGCCGGGGACGGCCGTAGGCCCCCCTTGCTGGATCCGGGTCGCTAGGATGGTGCCCTGGGCTGCGCCGCGTAAGGGCGCTCTCCCTGCGTATGGGGTTGCGTGCACTGCCCCCGGCTCGATGACGGCCGTGAGCACATGCGATGTAAGGCCCTGCGGTACTTACTATGACCCTTGTGTGCCCCGAGAGCCCCCGTTCACTGCGGACGGTGGGGAGCCACGCTTCATGGCCCGCCGGCTGCTTTAGTCCCGTTGCACCCCAGCACGCACGCCCCCTGTCTCTGGTCCGCCCCCGTGCACGGAATCACACAGCACCGCACCGGCCCCCCCGGTTCCGCTCGCACTTCACATGGTCCGGGTACGGCCGTTTTTTGCCCCGCCCCTCTCCTGCCGCGCAGGTGGCTGCACCTACTACACCGCCATAGCCCGAGCCCTAGGTTACCTGCTAGACACTGGCCGCGCTGGCCTTCACCGTCCGCCTGTTCACCTCGCTGGCATGCTCTCAAGTCTTCGGGCGCTCACCCCTTGCCCTTCCGTCTCTGGGACATCACCTTCACTACCCACAGGTTCGGCTCCGTGGGACGTGGGGACGCTTAGGCCTCCGTGGGCGCGCTTCTCGCGAACGGGCTCGGGCGATGGCGGGCCGGGAGCGGAGGACGCACAGCAGCGGCGCACAGGTAAACGGCGAGGTAAGCGGGGCTTCTCGGGGCTTTCCTTCGGTGGAGCCGGCTCGCCAGCCCCTCACGGTGCACCGACGCGCGGAGCAGCCCAGGTTACTCTAGGAGGGACTTTCAGCCTGGAAGCCACTTTCGGCGACCAGGTACCCCGTTCACAGGCACAGGCATTCTGCGTCGGCCAACATCATGCGACGCCAACACCGCGGCACTACGCCCCGTTGTCTATAATATCCCCGAGTCCCCCACAGGTCAATGACGAGGTACGCGGGGCTTCCTGGGGGCTTTCCTTCGGTGGAGCCGACTTGCCAGCCCCCTTTGGTGCACCGACGCGCGGAGCAGCCCAGGGTTACTCCAGAGGGACTTTCAGCCTGGAAGCCACTTTCGGCGACCGGGTACCCCGTTCACAGGCACAGGCATTCTGTGTCGGCCAACATCATGCGACGCCAAACACCGCGGCACTACGCCCCGTTGTCTATAATATCCCCGAGTCCCCGAGCCCGAAGACTGCGCGGCACTACGTTCCGTTGTCTACAGTATCCCCGAGCCCCTGATGCACCCACGGACCGCACGGGGGGCCTCAGCAAGGCTCACGGGCCGCCGCTACGCCGCACAGAGTTGAGCCGTGGAGCCCTCCTGTGCAGGTGTGGAGCTCGGAGGGGTGGAGCATGGACCATGTGGGAGGGGGACAGGGGGTGGGCAGCCCATCCCATCCCATACCTCCCAGAGAAGGTCCGTGAAGTGCAGCTGGGTTGGAGGCTTGGAACGTGAATAGAGCCCTCGTGGAAGGGGCAGAAGCCCTCGTGGAGTGCCGGGGTGGAGCGTGGGTGCGGGTGTTGGCGGGGCTGGTGGGGAATGGGAAACGGGGACGAGGTTACGCGATAAGCAAGGCCAGCAAATTGCAATCCCGGGCTGGTGGGGGCGGGGCTGGTGGGGGCGGCCTGGTCAATCCCGGGCTGGTGGGGGCGAGCCAGACGCCCGTGCCATGAGCCTCTATGGGTGGCACAGCGGCTCCCTATCCATGGTCTGTGCTGTGCAGGCAGGTCTTCACTCGCCTTGCAGCTTAACCAGGGGCAGGGGAGGGAGCCAGGCCCTGGCCAGGACGACACCGGTGAGGGAGCGCTACATACAGTACGTACCGCTCGTCTGCTGGGGTTGTAGAGTGCCGGAAAGCCCCAGACCCGATCGACCCCGCCGTTCGAAGAGCCTCCTGCTGCCCAGCATACCCCGAGCCCGCACCTCTTGAACGCATTCGGTGCTGTCGGTGCGCCCGCGCCGGCATTCTTCCTGGACTGGGTAGCGTAGGTACGGCTACGCACCACTTGAGACGGTGGAGGGCACGGATGCTCTAACGGTTCGGCGGGGACCGGGGCTGGGTGCGCGGCGGCTGCATGGTGAACGTTCTTCTGGCTATCTGCATGGGCAGGGGGCGCGGTGGGCTCCCCATGCAGCTCCTCGCCATGGGGCCGCCGTACTCGGGCACGGACGGATTAAAGCGAGCCACAAAAGTGCGCCTCCCCTTACTCACTGACTTATCAAAGCTCCCCTTCACCCCTCAGTCGTATCTTATCGTAGAGCTTTGTCCATAATTGCCATGTAACAGCGAACAGTAGCAGCAGCGGCGTTGCGGAGCAATTGCAAGCGGACCCACCTCTAAGCGTCGAGGACGCTCCACGCGCGACCCGGATCTGCAGCCAGGACGATCTGGTAGTGAACTACCAACGCCGGTGGGTGCTGAGCTGCGAGACGTCGCAAAACCGCATTCTCGCATGCGCCGCGGCCGTGGCGGTCGCTCGTCGCTGTCCCGCCGCTGATTGTCTTATCACAATAACATTAATCTCGTCTACGTGAACGCAGGAGCAAGCGAGCTCGCGGCGAGCACCTCAGCTGGGCAGAATGATTCACGCGAACAAGCTGGCCCCGATCGCGGGAGGCGTCGAGATGACCCAGAAGCCAAAGAGGCATGAGTGGGGTGAGCGGCTGTCGCGTGTGTTGCGTCTGTTGCGCGTGTTCCGTGGCCCACTTGGGCGTGTCTCAAGTGGCTGCATGCTTCCCCAGGCGCGTTCAACAAGTTGTTCCGTGCGTGCAAGCTTCCTACCCGGGAGGCTGTGTCGGGGTGAGGGTCGTGCCTACTTGCGTGCGCGAGTCGGTCTCGCGTGAACTGTCGTCGTCGGCAGGCCCCCACTGCTCGTGCCCATCCTCGGCGGGTAACGTTACCAACCTTGCCACTCCCGCTGCGCTTGCCCCCGCCTCCCTCCGCAGCTGGTACGATGCGAACGCGAGCCAGGTGTGGACGCAGGGCAACGTGCCAAGCATCGAGGAGGTGATGGCTCATGCCACGCAAGAGGGTGAGCGCCGGCGTCGTCCAGGCGCCCTAGGAGCACATACACACACGGGGTAGCGGAGGTTAGCGGCCTCTGCAGGCAGGTGGAAACAGGGGCAGCAGATCGACAGCCGATAGCTGGCTGGCAGGGGCTGACCGCTAGCTCTTGCAGCACATGTGGAGCGGCTGCCTGACTGCCATGATGACCTTGGACCGGTTACTGATCCTCAGTGCCCCCGCGCCCCCTTCCCCGCTCGGTCACCCAGTGACCAGGTATGCTTACCGCAAGCGCCGGGCAGAGAGCAAGGCGAAGGAGGCTCACCAGGGCGGCAAGGACGGCAGCAAGGCGGCGCAGGTGAGGGCATGCTGCGAGCAATGGCCAGCGAGGGTGAGGGAAACATCAAAGCATCCGGCGAAAGGAAGCGGCCCAGCATTGCTCAGTCCCGCATAAGTCTCGGGCTGTCGCCTGTCGATTGTGCTTGGGGTGCTGTACACAAGCTGTGCGGCGTCTCGAGAGCTTGCTGGCATCCGCCCAACCACTTACCCTTGCCCTCCCCTTGCTCCCACCACAGGCGGCTGTGTCTCACCCCCAGTCCGCTGCCACCGCCGCCCCGGCCAAGCGTCGGCTGGATGGGGCCTGTGCCGAGCAGCAGCAGGGCCCCCGCACCAAGCGCCCGTGCCTCGGGCCCCTGCCGCCGCCCAGCGCCGGAGTGCCGCTGAGCCGCAAGGGCCCCATCGCTCCCCAGCCCCCGGCCGCCCCCGTCGCCGCGCCCGCCATCCTGGCCCCGGCGCCGCACCCGCACACCTACGGCCCGGGCTACCCCTGCGCGCCGCCGCCGCACATGGCACAGGCCGGCTGGGGGCAGCCCCTCACCTACCCGTACGCGGGTCCGTACGCCTACCAGCAGCACAACGCCTACCAGCCGTACGCCTACCTGCCGTACGCCTACCTGCCGTACGCCTCCTACCTGCCGGCGCCCTTCCACGCGGCACCGGCCCCCCACTCGGCTCCCTCGGCGGCACCTTCCCGCTCCGGCTCCGGCGCTGTCGCCGGCTACCCTGAGGTCTTCGCCGCCCAGCCTACCGCCGCCGCCGCCGCCACCTACGCCTACGCCGGCGCCGCGCCCTCGCTGCTCCGACCCAGCGGGCCGGCGCATAGCGGGATTGCCGGTGGGGCGCTGCCGGCCGCCCGCTGCTCCGACGGCGGCGCTTCCTCCTTGGCGTCGGGCCCGCAGCCCCCGGCGCTGGAGGCGGCGTGGGCGGCTGACCTGGAGGCGGCTTCGGGAGATGCGGCGGTGATCGAGGTGCTCGACTTCCTGGAGAGCGACGGCGAGGGCGACAGCCCGCCCCGCGGCCCCGCCTCCGCCTCCGCTCGTGCTGGGCGGGAGGCGGCGCGGACGCCTGCCAAGGCCCCCTGCTCCCGTGCCTCGGCGCCGGGTCCCGCCGTCAGCTCCCCGAACGTGCTCAGCCCGTTCAAGGAGGAGCGCATGGAGGCGGCCGCCACGCACTGCCTGGTGCGCAAGCTGCTCCTCGGGGAGGAGGGGGCGGAGGAGGTGCCGTGCTCCCCGGCTGCGCGGCAGGCGCTTCCGGAGCTGGCCCTGCTCGTGGGCCTCATTGCCTGGGACGACGCGGCCGGGCGCTGAGCGAGGCGCGGGGCTTGAGGCGCGTGTGGTTCTGCGTGCGGTTGCCGCACACAGTGAGGTGGGATCGCTACACATAGAGACAGAAAGAGCAGGACTGTGCAGGGCGTGCAGAGCGTGGCGCGTTTCACTGATACATAGTAGCAGGATAGCAGTAGCAGGGGAGGCTCTGGGCCTTGCGCAAGGCCGTCAGTGAGTGTATGTACCGTACGGATGTGTGGGTGATGGACTGAGTAATGTTAGCAGGTACCGTATGATGGCAGTACGCTTTGAGAGGCAGGGAGAGACCCTTTCTCAGTCCGGTGCGCAGGATAGAAGGGCGAGCCTTGCTTGGGACTTTGCACGAGATGCTTAGCGGTGAGCGGTTGAGCGGATGAGGGAGGAACGCGCATAGAGGTTGCCTACTGGTAACTGGCCATAGCGATTGCTGGGAGGGGGAGATCGGAGGGGTGCAACCTTAATCACTTGTGCAGGGCAAGCCGGGAGGGTGTCTAGATCCTGGGCCTTCTGTAGGGGGCACATCGTGGCAGTGCTGATGCCGCGGCGGATGATAAGGATAGCCGCGTTGGTGCTTCTTTGCTTGCAAGCAGCGCGTGCGGACATATATGGCTGGTGGTTACTCACCGGTATGCGGATGACTGGCAGAGGATTGGCTCGGAGAGAGGATGTTTTGCACTTTTGCTTACCGCTCCAACTCCTTTCAGTGCCTTGTGTTGGCGAGACCTGTCATGTGTTGTAGAGTGCGTGAAGGCGCGGGGTGCAATGTATGTTTGTCTTTGTGAATAATTTGATGTGCCTTGTGCACTGGCGCGGCGGGGGCGCATGGGGCGGCGGAAGTGGACGGCCCGCCGGGATCAAGCGATGAGCGGAGCGTTGGTGTGATGAGGGCAGCGTGTGCGGGCGGCAGGAAGTGCCTGGAATGATGGTCCGGATAAGTGGGCAGGAGAGGGTGCAGACGCACTCCCAGCAGGGCTGCGAAGCTCTGTGGATGTAAGGCTCGTCGCATGCACCACCACCACATCATGCAGATTCAACAATATTAGATCTCGCTCCAGCAGATCTTGAGCATCAAGATCACCTTCAAGGAGGCATGGGGTACTTGGTCATCACCAAGATGTTTTGCCTGTGAACGGACATGGGGTCATGCGGGGTCCACGGGTGACGCGACCTATGAGCGGGAGCCCACTTCGGTGGAGCGTGGAGGGCTTGACGCTTGAGCTGCTTGAGGTGCGTAGCACCTCGCACCTTGCACCCATGCCATGCAAGGGGCAAGGGCCGTGGGCCAGCTCCACCGGGGTCACGGGGTGGCAGTCAAGTCGCTTGAAACGCCGTGCGCATATCAGGAAAGGCCAATGCGTACGGGACTGCACGGGAGGCGCGGGCACGGGGGAGGGGAGGCCGGGGGGGCGGGGGGGGGGGGGGGGGGGGTTACGATGCGGGCACGCCGGTCCGCTCGGAACCCTGGACTCCTTGTCCACTACCATAGCTGCTGTCATAGTATCCCTTGCTCCTTAGCTCTACCCCTGCTTCTGTAGCGTCTGCAGAAGCACGTTCTTGGACTTCTTGGACTTCTTGGACCGACAATGCCCTCTCTCTGCATATAAGCTCGCTTACAGAGCCTTGAATACCGCTCGAACAACTACCATGAGCTCACCTAGACGCCAGAAGCTCTTGGGCGCGGACAGGGAGCCCGAGCTTGCGAGCATCTGGACGCCCGCGGTCGTCGAGGGCATCGCTGCGCACCTGCCGCCCAACGAAGTTGCTTGTGTCATGCGGCTCGTCAACAAGAGCACAGCAGACGAGCTCAGCGACCGGGCCTCGGTCCGGCTCTCGCTCCTGGTGCCGCGCGAGATCTTCGCAACACATTGGCAGGCCCCTGGCGCTTGCCGGTCCCTCACCATGGAGCAGCGCGAGCAGCTGCTGTGCCTGACAGCCTCGTCGGGGGACGCGGCGAACCTGGAGGTGGCGCTGGCGGCGGCGGGCTTGGTGTTGAGCAAGAGTGTGCGCGCCCACGGTGCGCTGCGTCGTGTTCTGGTCGCTGCCGCAAGGGCGTGCCAGCTGGACTGCTGCCGGCTGCTGGCGGCTTCCTTGGACCTGCCGCTGACCTATGTGGCGGCATATGTACGGCTTGCCGCTGCTGCGCGGGGGGATCTGGCCTTGTGCCGTTGCGCCTGGGAGGTGAACCCCGAGCTTAAGCAGCAAGACACCCAGGCTCTGCTCAGCGCAGCCAGGGCGGGGCATCGGGCCGTGTGCGAAGCCTGCCTGGAGGTCCTGTCGGACGGAGGACCTTTTCACCAGCGCAAGCCAGCCGCCAAGGCGGCTGTTTCGGCCGCCGAAGAGGGGCACACCCAGCTGCTGGACTGGTTTCTGTCGCTGTACCCGGGCCGGTGGTGCGACCCCGACTATGGGGGCGACCCCGACTATGAGCGCAACCCAACACGGCTGCTGGTCGCTGCCGCCAAGGGTTGCGATGCAGCGACCCCGCAGCGCCTGTGGACAGAGCACGGTGAGGCTGGCGGCCTGGACCCCAAGGACTGGGGCAGGGTGCTGTGGGCGGCGGTGTCGAGCCGCACGCCCGACTGGGCCGCCAAGGCCGAGTGGGCCCTCCGACAGGGCGCGGAGGCTGATGCCTGGGCCTGCTACACAGCGGCTGCCAGCCTGCCGGACGCCGTCGCCCGCTTTGGCTGGCTGCGGGACCACGGGGTTGCCCTGGACCTGGCCACAGTCGAGTACTGTGCGTGGGGTTACTGGCCCGGTGCGCCTTTGTGTGCAGCGGTGCGTGCTGGCAACTTGGAGGTAGTGGAGTGGCTCCTGGGGGAGGGACTGGTCCCCGGCCCAGACACTGCAGCGGGCGGTTCAGGGTTGGAGGAGGCGGCCTGTGAGAAAGCAGACCTCGCCATCCTTCAGGCCTTGCAGCGGGGCGGCTGCAGCATCAGCCTGGGCCGTTTGGCCCACCGCGCCGCGGCCGATGGGCACATCCCCATCCTGGAGTGGGTGCGCGACGCTCTAGGCGCGGACCTGTCGACGCTCGCGGGGATCAGAGGCTCTCTGCAGTACGCGGCGGCCTCCTCCGGCTCCGTGCGGGTCATGGCCTGGCTCCGAGAGCAGGGCTGCGAGCCGCGAAGGGACGCGTGGGAGGGGGCGGTTCGCGGCGGCTGCGAGGCGGCGCTGGAGCTTCTGCACGAGTGGCGCGTCCCCAAGCCGGTGGGTGCGGGCTGGGCTGGCTGTGGGACCTGGGCAAGGCAACTTGCCCCCCCGCGGGCCGGGCTGGGCTGGGAGGTGCGTTGCCCACGCTGCGTTGCCTGAGGTGCGTTTCCATGACTCTCCCCGGGACAGCCTGACCTCATTACCTTCCGCCCGTTGTTCGCTGTCCTCACCCCGGACAGACTGACGGCAAGCTGTACTTAGATGCGGCCATCGAAGGAGACCTCCACACCTTGCGGGCGCTGAGGCGCCTGGGCTTCTCCTTCGGCCCTCGGTCAGGCCCCTCCGCCCTGTTTACACAAGCGGTGGAGCACGCTCCCCTGCCCGTGCTGCAGTGGCTCGTGGCCCGGGGCTGCCCCGTGGACTGGGCGGAGGCGGAGCAGGTGATGGAAGCTGCATTGGAGAACTCCAACCATGTGGACGAGCGGGTCCTGCCGTGGATCCAGCAGCAGCGGCAGCAGCCGAAGCGGTTCCGGATCCAGCCGGTGCTGCCACACACGGGCGGCGTGTGGACGGCTGGGGGCTCAGGGCCGCGGGGCGCCAAGCGGGCGAAGAGAGGCCGCCACCAGCGCTAGCCGGCGGGGAGGGGCGGGGCCTCAGCCCCCGCCGAGTGCGCGCCAAGCCGTAGCGGACCCGGGCTGGGCGCGCAGGAGAGAAACGGCGGGGAGGGATGTTATTTGTGGGACTGAGAGGCTTTGGGACCTGAGAGCTGAGCGCTGACCGCACTGTGGTGTGCCTGGGCCTGGGGCCTGGGCCTGGGCCTGGGCCTGGGCCTGGGGAATGGGGAATGGGCGGGTGCGCAGGGAGAGAAGAAGCGGGGTATGGCGTGGAGTGTGGAGACTTGAGTGCCTTTGGCTGGGACCTCGTACAGCGTGGCACCCTGGGGGGGACGTGTCCCACCTAGGGGGCGGTTTGGGGGTGTGTACGGCGGGGGTAACGGGCCAGGTCGGGGGATTTGAAGGGAAGAGCTGGGGGGGGCTCGGAAGGGAAGGGGGCGGGTACGTGTGCCGCAGTGCGCGTATCGTGTGTGGTGGCGCCATGCAAGCCGTCGGCACCTTGTCGCCAAGCTGAGTGGGCAGGCCGGCGGTTGCTGCTTTGTCTTCCATTACTTCTCAATACCATGACAACTTGGCTTTAGCGTGCAGCGACCAGGCGTGACCATGGCTTACGGTGATCCGGCGTAGCTGAGAGTTTTGAGCTATATGGCATAAGCGCGGACAGGGCTATGGGGCGGAAGAAGAGAGGCTCTTTCATGTGCACGTTTCGTGCCCCGGGGGGCGGTTAGGCGGGACCGGTGCAAGTTCAGGCGGAACCGGGGCCCGTATTGTAGTGGGCTTTGCAAAGAGCCCGCGGAGGATGCGTTGTGCCTTTCCTTTGTCCCTGGCCTGTCATGTCTGGGCTCAGTGGGCTGTGCAGACAGGTCTTTGCTCGCCTTGCAGCTTCGTCACGAACAGGGGAGGGAGCCATGCCCTGGCCAGGGCGACAACTGGGAAGGAGCGCAGATACATACAGTACTGACCGCTCGTCGGCTTGGGTTGCGGAGTGGGTAGGCGCCTCTGGCCACTGAGGGCAGGATACATGACTGCCGGGGTTACCACGGCAAGTGAGTGGAATGTTCCGGCCGGAAAGTAAGGCCCTGACCCGACCGACCCCGCCGTTCAAGTAACCTCGTGCTGCCCAGCATACCCCGAGCCCGCACCTCATGAGCGCAGTCGGTGCTGTCGGTGCGCCCGCGCCGGCATTCTTCCTGGGCTGGGTAGCGTAGGTACGGCTACGCACCACTTGAGACGGTGGAGGGCACGGATGCTCTAACGGTTCGGCGGGGACCAGGGCTGGGCGCCCGGCGGCTGCATGGTGAACGTTTCTGGCTTGCATGGGCATGGCTGGGGCGCGGTGGGCTCCCCATGCAGCTCCTCGCCATGGGGCCGCCGTACTCGGGCACGGACGGAATAAAGCGAGCCACAAAAGTGCGCCTCCCCTTACTCACAGACTTATCAAAGCTCGCCTTCACCCCTCAGTTGAAGCGTTCTCGTAGAACTTTGTCCTTTGTCGCCAAGTAACAGCGAACAGTAGCAGCGGCGTTGCAGAGCAATTGCAAGCGGACCCACCTCTAAGCGTCGAGGACGCTCCACGCGCGACCCGGATCTGCAGCCAGGACGATCCGGTAGTGAACTACCAACGCCGGTGGGTGCTGAGCTGCGACTCGTCGCAAAACCGCATTCTCGCATGCGCCGCGGCCGTGGCGGTCGCTCGTCGCTGTCCCGCCGCTGATTGTCTTATCACAATAACATTAATCTCGTCTACGTGAACGCAGGAGCAAGCGAGCTCGCGGCGAGCACCTCAGCTGGGCAGAATGTTTCACGCGAACAAGCTGGCCCCGATCGCGGGAGGCGTCAAGAAGACCAAGAAGGCAAAGGGGCACGAGTGGGGTGAGTGGCTGTCGCGTTTATTGCGTCTGTTGCGCGTGTCCCGTGGCCCACTTGGGCGTGTCTCAAGTGGCTGCATGCTTCCCCAGGCGCGTTCAACAAGTTGTTCCGTGCGTGCAAGCTTCCTACCCGGGAGGCTGTGTCGGGGTGAGGGTCGTGCCTACTTGCGTGCGCGAGTCGGTCTCGCGTGGATGTCCAACTGTCGTCGGCAGCCCTCCTGGCCCTCCACTGCCCTCGCCTGCGGCTCGCTCGCCCATCCTCGGGTATCAATACTAACCTTGCCACTCCCGCTGTGCTTGCCCCCGCCTCCCTCCGCAGCTGGTACGATGCAAACGCGAGCCAGGTGTGGACGCAGGGCAACGTGCCAAGCATTGAGGAGGTGATGGCTCATGCCACGCAAGAGGGTGAGCGCCGGCGTCGTGTAGGCACCCTAGGAGCACATGCACGGGCTAGGCGGCCTCTGCAGGCAGGTAGAGACAGGGGCAGGTCAACAGCCGATAGCTCTGGCTGACAGGGGCTGACCGCTAGCTCTTGCAGGTTGCAGCACATGTGGAGCGGCTGCCTGACTGCCATGATGACCTTGGACCGGTTACTGATCCTCAGTGCCCCCGCGCCCCCTTCCCCGCTCGGTCACCCAGTGACCAGGTATGCTTACCGCAAGCGCCGGGCAGAGATGAAGGCGAAGAAGGCTCAGCAGGGTGGCAAGGACGGCAGCAAGGCGGCGCAGGTGAGGGCATGCTGCGAGCAATGGCCAGCGAGGGTGAGGGAAACATCAAAGCATCCGGCGAAAGGAAGCGGCCCAACATTGCTCAGTCCCGCAGAAGTCTCGGGTTGTCGCCTGTCGATTGTGCTTGGGGAGCTGTACACAAGCTGTGCGGCGTCTCGAGAGCTTGCTGGCATCCGCCCAACCACTTACCCTTGCCCTCCCCTTGCTCCCACCACAGGCGGCTGTGTCTCACTCCCAGCCCGCTGCCACCGCCGCCCCGGCCAAGCGTCGGCTGGATGGGGCCTGTGCCGAGCAGCAGCAGGGCCCCCGCACCAAGCGCCCGTGCCTCGGGCCCCTGCCGCCGCCCAGCGCCGGAGTGCCGCTGAGCCGCAAGGGCCCCATCGCTCCCCAGCCCCCGGCCGCCCCCGCCGCCGCGCCCGCCATCCTGGCCCCGGCGCCGCACCCGCACACCTACGGCCCGGGCTACCCCTGCGCGCCGCCGCCCCACATGGCACAGGCCGGCTGGGGGCAGCCCCTCACCTACCCGTACGCGGGTCCGTACGCCTACCAGCAGCACAACGCCTACCAGCCGTACGCCTACCTGCCGTACGCCTACCTGCCGTACGCCTCCTACCTGCCGGCGCCCTTCCACGCGGCACCGGCCCCCCACTCGGCTCCCTCGGCGGCACCTTCCCGCTCCGGCTCCGGCGCTGTCGCCGGCTACCCCGAGGTCTTCGCCGCCCAGCCTACCGCCTACGCCACTAACGCCTACGCCGGCGCCGCGCCCTCGCTGCTCCGACCCAGCGGGCCGGCGCATAGCGGGATTGGGGCGCTGCCGGCCGCCCGCTGCTCCGACGGCGGTGCTTCCTCCTTGGCGTCGGGCCCGCAGCCCCCGGCGCTGGAGGCGGCGTGGGCGGCTGACCTGGAGGCGGCTTCGGGCGATGCGGCGGTGATCGAGGTGCTCGACTTCCTGGAGAGCGACGGCGAGGGCGACAGCCCGCCCCGCGGCCCCGCCTCCGCCTCCGCTCGTGCTGGGCGGGAGGCGGCGCGGACGCCTGCCAAGGCCCCCTGCTCCCGTGCCTCGGCGCCGGGTCCCACCGTCAGCTCCCCAAACGTGCTCAGCCCGTTCAAGGAGGAGCGCATGGAGGCGGCCGCCACGCACTGCCTGGTGCGCAAGCTGCTCCTCGGGGAGGAGGGGGAGGAGGAGGTGCCGTGCTCCCCGGCTGCGCGGCAGGCGCTTCCGGAGCTGGCCCTGCTCGTGGGCCTCATTGCCCGGGACGACGCGGCCGGGCGCTGAGCGAGGCGCGGGGGCTTGGGGTGCGTGTGGTTCTGCGTGCGGTTGCCGCACACAGTGAGGTGGGATCGCTACACATAAGAGACAGAAAGAGCAGGACTGTGCAGGGCGTGCAGAGCGTGGCGTGTTTCACTGATACATAGTAGCAGGACAGAGATAGCAGGGGAGGCTCTGGGCCTTGCGCAAGGCCGGCAGTGAGTATATGTACGGAATGTGCGGGTTATGGACTGAGTGATGTTAGCAGGTATGATTGCAGTACGCTTTGAGAGGCAGGGAGAGACCCTTTCTCAGTCCGATGCGCAGCATAGAAGGGCGAGCCTTGCTTGGGACTTTGCACGAGATGCTTAGCGGTGATGAGAGCCTGTACTGGAGACGGAGAGCGATAAGACGTCTGTTGGGCTTCCCTTCTCGTCCCTTCGGATGTGCGGACAGGGCAGGCGGACGAGGGAGGAAGGCGCATAGAGGTTGCCTACTAGTAACTGGCCATAGCGATTGGTGGGAGGGGGAGGTTGGATGGGTCAGAC
The DNA here is from genome assembly GCA_016858145.1 of Edaphochlamys debaryana. Lineage (NCBI taxonomy): Eukaryota > Viridiplantae > Chlorophyta > Chlorophyceae > Chlamydomonadales > Edaphochlamys > Edaphochlamys debaryana. Next base: position 422,047 of record JAEHOE010000011.1, read on the forward strand.
TTTGTTCACTTGTGCAGGGCAGGAGGGTGTCTGGAACCTGGGCCTTCTGCAGGGGGCAGATAGATTGTGGCAGTGCTATGCCGTGGCAGGTAGTAAGGAAAGCCGCATTGATGCTTCTTTGCAAGCAGCGCGTGCGGACATGTCTGGCTGGTGCTTACTTTTGCGTATAACTGGCAGAGGATTGGCTCGGAGAGAGTATGCCTTGCTTACCGGTCAAACGGCTTTCGATGGCTTGTGTTTTTGAGGGGTGTAATGTGATGTACAGTTCGTGTGGGCGCGGGGAAACATGTATGTTTGTCTCTGTGATTCATTTGATGTGCCTTGTGCACGGGCGGGGGCGCATGAGGCGGCCCGCGGGGAGCAAGCGATGAGCGGAGCGTGCGTGTGATGAGGGCAGCGTGTGCGGGCGGCAGGAAGTGCCTGGAATGATGGTCCGGACCAGTGGGCAGGAGAGGTGTGGACGCAGTCCCAAGCAGGGCTGCGAAGCTCTGTGGATGTAAGGCTCGTCGCATCTTGTTCCAAGCAGCCGAGCTGTCTCCTAGGCCTACTGAAGTCATGCATATCCTGAGGCATGTTGGCACGAAGACCGGCGAGGCCCGTCTACTCCCTTACCGCAGTAACCTGGGGCTACCCCCTGTGCCCCGAGTTGGGCTGCCGCCCGCGTCCTCACCCACGAATGCCGTACAGCCCCTTATCTTCGGCCCAAGCAGTATCCTTGATGACTGCTGAAGAAGCAGAAGGTTACGGAGGGCTTGACCGCTGGTGCGGCTCTCCGTCGAGTTTCTACATCTACAGCCTTCAACTCTCCGCGCCGGGGTCAAGCTAGGCGCAGGAACGCATTGCCGTACGTATTGCCGCGTGCCACATACACAGTGCCCTGCCTTTCCGTCACCCTTTTACCCCCACCCCCTCAGTCGTCCTCCACCGGGTCCTCCTCCGCCTCCCCCCCCAGACCCATGGCCTCCAGCATCCCCTCCACCCCTCCCGTGCCCACCCCCGAACCAGCACCAGACCCCCCACGGCCCCAACCCGCCTGCTGCCCGCCCGGCCCCCGTCCAGCAGCATTCCACTCAGGCGGCGGCTGGGCCACACTCGACATGAACGCGCCCTCCGTCACCGCCCCCCGCCAAAAGTACATCCAGCTCCCGGGCAGCGCGCCCGCCAGCCACGACGCGTGGCCGTACGACCACTGCGCGAGTTGCCGTACGTACGGCAGCACGCCGGCGACGAGGTCGGTCAGGCCGCCGCCAAAGGCCGCCGAGCCGGCGCCAGCGGCGCCTGCCGCCGGGTGCGTCACCAGGCGCACCGCCGCCGCCTGCAAATGAATTCGGTTGGCGGCGGCGGCTGTGTCGATCGCGTTGGCGACGGGCGCGCGGAAGGGGTTGAATCGGTGCGGAGCGGGGTGGGTGTTGCCGTACATGACGCCCCGCGCGGCCACGGAGGAGGCGATGGAAGCTGCCAGGTTGGCTGCTGCCGGGGAGTCATCCGCCCACAGGCTGGTCCCGCCGAAGGCCGTGGCGGCGACGCCCTGGGAGCGCGACTGGCCGCACAGCACCGCTGCGCGAGGGCGGGGAGGTGTCAATGCGCGGGTCAGGCGCTAGCACAGCTCGAAAGCGCCGGAGTTGTATTGGTACCACGTCAAGAGCGTAGCGTAGCTCATGAGTGCGCTTCCGGCCTCGCGCCAGGTTTCCCACGCGCTCGCGCCTTTCCAGCTCCACTCTGTCCCCCCACCTGCGTCCGACAGGTAGGCTGCCACCTCGGCCGCGTCCTCCACGCTCCCCCCCGCCGCCTCATCCAGGAAGCCGGGGAAGTTCTCGGCCAGGAAGGCCAGCAGCGCGGGCGCCTCCAGGCCGGAGCGCTGGGGGAGGGGGAGGATGGTGTGAATGGGGGTGGGAGGGACTGGTGTCTGAGCGGGACTGGTTGGGGTGTGTTGGATTGAAGATGTTTGGGCTCAGGTTGCGACGCCAGGTGGTCGCGGGCACCTCCAGGCCGGGGCGGGTGAGTAGATGGGTGGGTTTGGTGGAAGGAGGCATGGGTCTTGGGGACTAGAGTCGGAGGGCTACAGGAGCCCGGGAGGGGCGGGAACGTATATCATGCCAGCCCTGGACTTGGTGTTCATGTGGCGGTAAGGGCAATATAGGAAGCTCCTGCTAGGAGGCCCTCTCCCCGGGGGCCACTTGCCTGCACGATGTCCTCTGGGTCGTACCGCATGGGCAGCCGCAGCCGGCTGGGGGGGTGGGGAGCGGGGGAGGGGCGGCAGGGAGGGGAAGGGGGCTTGCAGGAGCAGGCATGGTGGGGATGCGGCGGGTCCGGCGTGGGGCGGCGGGCGAGCACAACCACTGGGACCTACCGCCCGGCCCCCACCGAGCCCCGCCGTCTGGACCCGACTCGGCTCTCGCCATCGGCCATCCCTAGCGTCTCGCTGCATCCCCCAGACCCAGCGCTCCGCATAAACCGGCCCCGTCAGGCCCCGCCCGGCCCACCTGGGCGGTAGCTTGACGCCTGCGCCCAGGGCCCACACGCGCGCCGACCGCATCGCATGAGCCGCCAGCTGCCGAGCCGCCACGCTCTCCTCCGCGCGGCCGCTGCCGCTCTTGGCCGCGCCCGCCCCGCCCCTGCTGCCGCCCGCGCCTGCGCCCCGCCCCCGCGGCCGCGCCTCCTCCTCGTCGTCCTCCTCCTCGCCGCCGCTGCCCCCACCCCCGCCGCCGCCTGCTCCTTTGCCACCGCCGCCGCCGCCGGCCCCGGCAGCCCCTTGCAACGCAGCCTGGTCCGGCGGGCCCCGCTTGTTGTACAGGATCTTGCCAAGCGCGTGGAACAGCGAGAGGCCCATGTCCTTCTGGGCGGCGGCCAACCGCGAGACCTCAGCGGTCGTAAGCGTGGCCTGCCGGCCGTTCCGCAGCTGCGTGGTGACGCTGGGTGCCGCGTCCTTGCCCTTGCCCCTGCCCCCACCCTTGCCCCGCCCGCCCGCGGCGCCGCCCTTGCCGCCCCGGCCCCTGCCGCCGCCGCCTGTTGCGGCTGCGGCTGCGGGGCCCGCCGCGGTCTCCGCCCCCAGCTGTGCGGCCCGCAGCAGCGCGGCGTGCATCTGCAGGGAGCCCAGGGCGGAGCGGATGTCGCCGTCGGCCGCCTCCGCCAGACCCACGGCCTCCGCGGGCGCCAGGCGCAGGCCCTCGGCGGCCGCCACCTGGGTAGGTAAGAGGGGGTGGAGAGGCGTGGGGGGAGGGTAGGAGTGGGCAGGTAAGGTTGGCGCACAGCCAAGGATTGCTTTGGTGGGTGGCTGGAGAGGGGGGAGGCAGGTGAAGTTGGCGCAAAGCAGAAGAGTGATGTGGCGCGTGGCTAGGTGTGCGCGAGCGGTGTGGTCGGCAACACGTTGCCGCCGCTGAACGGGATGGGGCAAGCGGACGGTAGTGCGCCGGACCCCAGGCCCCAGCCCCCACGCACCTTGAGCAGGATATGTGGAGCAACGGCTAGAGGTCTTCTCCCTCAAGCCCTCACCTAACCCAACCCCCCTCCCGCAGCCCCCACCTTGAGCAGCAGCTTGGTGATGTTGTTGGCGGTGGCGGGGTTGAAGGAGATGGTGTGCGCTCCCGCCTGCTGGAGCGCGTTCAGCAGGTCCTGGTGGGGAGGGGGGCAGCAGCAATGCGGAGCGGCACGGAATCAGGCAGAGGTGAGGCAGAGGAAGAGCTTCATGCGGGCATAATGGTGGAAGCGGCTGAAGGTACAGGGAAAGGTGGGTGTGAGGAGGGCAGGCGGAGGCGTCCCTTCTTCGACCACAGCCCCGTACCGCCGCCCGCAGAGCCCGCAGAGCAGGACTCACCCGGTGAAGGCCTTTGGAGCCGCCGACGCTGCCGACCTCGCCGCCGCCACCCCCGCCGCCGCCGCCGCGGCCGCCGCCCGGCCCGCCCTCCTCCTCCGTCACCGTCAGCACTACCGGCCCACGTGCGCCTGCCGCCAACTCCCGTAACGCCGCCGCCAACCGCTGCCGCCGCTCCGCGTCATGCGCGTGCGGCAGGTCCTCGACCAGCAGCAGCTTGGGCCTGCCTTGGGCCCGGGCCGGTGCAGGCTGGTCCCCGAGCTGGGTGCCGGCGGCTTGGGATGAGGACGGAGGCCCAGCCGGGCCCGCGGCTGCGCTGGTGCTTGGGGCAGCTGCGGAGGCGGGCCGTAGGGGCAGCGCCGCGAATTTGGAGCGCCGCACGAACGCCTCGAAGTCGTCCAGCTTGGAGGCGTACGACTGGCCGCCGTACTCGGAGCCGTAGCCACCGCCGAACGGACCGCCGCCGCCGCCCGAGCGCTACGGCAAGAGGGGTCAGGACAAAGGAGGGCAAGATGTGTTTGCGCCGTTAGCTTTCCGACACGCTGTCTGGGGCTGACTCCCCCGCCCCTTGTACGCGTCACACAGCTACATGGCTCCAACGCTCCCGCTTGCCTCTTTGACTCGAACCCTCCCAAGACCTCCCCCGCCCACCACCTGCCCTCACCTGGTACTGATACTCGCTCCACAGCACGGGGGGCGGCGGGGTCCACTCCACCACCTCAAACCCCGCCGCCGCCGCCAGCACCCGCACGCACGCGCTCTTGCCGCAGCCCGCGGGGCCGCTGAGGACCACCATGGCGCACGGCCGGTGCCGCGGCGGCGCGGCCGGACGCGGCACCCAGCCCCCGCCACCGCCCGCCGCTGAACCCGCGCCGGCCCAGCTGCCCCGCCCAGCCGCCGCCTGCGACTGCGGTTGCGTCTGCGTGGGTTGCTGGGTAGCCGGCGGCCGGCCCGGTGCCGCGCCCCAGGCTCCGCGCCCCGCCGGCGGTGCCATCTGGGTCGGTTGGGCGGCGGGCCCAGCGACGTGGGTCGGATGCTGAGACGATGCCCCCGCGACCCATGCTGCATTGCCCGCGCTGCCTCCGCCTCCGCCGCCTGCTGACGCGCCCACGCCTCCGCCCGTGCGCCGTACAGGGGGCGCAAAGTCCGCAATGACCTGTTGCTGGAACTCCAGCCAGTCCTTGACCTCGCCGATCTTCTTCTTGTGAATCACGACCGCTAGGTCCTCCTCATTTTGGGGCGCGTAGCGCTCGTGCCACATCTCCGCGTTGGGGGCCGAAGCCGTGGCGGCGGCGGCGCCTGCGGTTGGAGGCTGGGTGGCGGTCGGGAAGGCGGCGGCGGCGAGGGCAGAGGCGGAGGCGGAGGCAGAGGTGGAGGCAGGACCCGGGCCGGCGGCGGCGGCGCGTCCGGAGGTGGCGGGCGGCTGGGTCGCTGGTGGAGCTGCGCGGGCGGCGGCAGAAGCGCCGCCGGAGGATCCCTGGGCTGCCCTCTGTGCTACGGCTGGCCGAGACTGTGTCCCTGCGCCCGCCGCCGCCGACCCAGATGCCCCTGGCGCTCCCTGCGTCTGTGTCTGGGTCTGCGTCTGGGTGGGTGCCAGCGTCGTCCCGGGCCGGCTGCCTCCGCCACCCGCTAGGAGCCCTGCCAGAGACCGCAGCCCCCCGGCCGCCCCTCCTCCAGCCCCTCCTCCAGCCCCTCCCCCGCCAGCTGCTTGGCTTGGCCCGGCGATGCTAGCTCCCTTAGGCGGCGGCCGAATCACGGGCAGCAGCGTCAGCTGTTTGAGCTTGGCCGGCTTTTGGGAGCTGGAGGGCTTGGCTTGTGAGCCGCCCTGTGACGCCCCCTGAGAAGCGCCCTGGGAAAAGCCCTGGGAAGGTCCGGCGCCAGCAGCAGTGTCCTGTGAGGGGCCCCCCAGGGAGCGTTGAGAGCCGGACGGAGCTGGGCTCGTGTCGCCTGGCTCTGCGCCGGCGGCCGCGGGCTGGGGCCTCGTGGCTGCGTTGGGGAGGGGCTGTAGCGGCAGCGCGCCGCGGGGCCGGGAGGCCAGCGGCAGGGTGCTCTGGTGCGGCTTGCCGCCAGCTACCGGCGGGGCGGTGGCAGCAGCAGCGGCCTGCCGGCGGGTGGTGACGGAGGCGGTGCCGCTGGTGCCGCTGCGCCCGGTGCCGGCGGGAGCGGGCGCCGCGGCGCTGCGGGGACCAGCTGCAGCGGCAGCAGAGCCGCCTTGTGAGAGGCCACTTGGCCGGGCCCCGGAGGCACCAGACGCGCCGGGCTGGGCTGTAGCAGAGGTCTGCCGGTCATCGTCAAGGCGCCTGAGGCGCTTGGTGGGGCGGGCAGCTGCGGAGGCCGGCTGGGGTTGAGGGAGGGCGTCGGGGTCGTCCTCCTCCTCGTCGGAAGAATCCAGCAGGTCAATCACCTCCGTCGGCGGTGCTCGCTTCGACATCGCTGTGCAGCGTGGCGAGCTGGAGCGCGGGATTCGCCCCTGCCGAGCGCCCGGACGCTGCTACGTGTGGGCCCGGCCTCCGTTGGCTCTCCTATGTGCTATGGTGGCGATCTGAGGCCCTCTGGACATCTGCCGAGGCCAGGAGCGCGAAGCGAAGAATGCTGGGCACTCCTGTCGCAGCTACTGACCCAAGCACTCCGTAAGGCTGATGAACGCTTGAGCAACTAGAAGATCCCGGCGCAGCTCAGGCTAAGCCCGTGTCGCAGGTTGCGGGGCATCGTCGAAATAGGCTCTGCGCGGGCTGCCTCAGCCCGTTGCAAGCCCACAAACATGCATTCCAGTATAGAGACGCTTCTGTGGCCTCCAGCGAAGACTTAGTCTGATTGTTAGCAGCCCCAGGCCATGCGCAGCACGGTTTACATCGGGACCTGCATACTTCCACGCTTATAGCAGCATCATAGCTACAAATGCTTCTTGCTCGCAATAAATCCTTGCCTACTATTGCTCGCCGTGTAGGGCGCCCCGCGCTTCGCATCAGTGCTCACCCGCCGACGCGCGTCCGTGCTGTTCCCTCGGCCAGCATGTCTACTGATGGCAAGGCAAGCTTGTCAGCTTCGTTCGTGGACCGAAGACGACGCTTGTAATCCCGATCAATCGCGCCCGATCGTGCCACGCGGGCCGCTGAGGCTTTAGGAGCAGGCTCTGGCTCAGCGGGAGGTGGAGCACTCGGCGCCCTGATGACTTGAGCCTGGCGCAGTGCTGGGGCTCCCGCCGTGGGGCGTGGCCCGGGTCCCTGCCATAACGCCGCTGAGGCGTCCCTTGACATGACCCCCCGCCCGCAGGTTTACGTGGTGCTAGTCAAGGGCCGGGTGGCCAAGGGCCAGGCGGGCACGGTGAGGCTCGCTTTCTGTCGCATGTCTCTGCAGGGGGGACAACAGCCGCCAGCCCAGTCGGCCTGCCTACCCTTGCCCCCTCCCACGCTTTCCCATTCACACACCCCGTGCCCAGTTCCTTGAGTGCTTCACGCCACTCGCCGACCATGGTGAGAGCCCAACTTGCGGCCTACCCTGAAGCGGGTTACCGGGTCACCGGTTAACGTTACCGGGTGACCGGGTTACAGCTGCCTGCACGGATCATGGCCCTTCCTTTCTGCGGTGACCCTGATCCGACCCTCCCCGCCCTCCCCGCCCTCCGTGTCCCCGCCCGCAGTGACCAAGCACGAGGACGGCTGCCTCAGCTACTGCGTGTGCTTCGGTGAGCCTAGCGACGCGACCGCCCAGACTCACGGGTGCCGCGCTGGTAGTCAGAGGGGCGCACATTTGCCGCCTCAACTGCTGGGCCGTGTGACACGGCCCAATTTCGACAGGGGCCGCGACATGCGGTCCCCCGACTTCATTCGCCCTTGCTGTGTGGTGCCCATCACGGCACGTGAGAGCACAGCCAGGCATCATCACTTCATGGACCTGGGTGCTGCTCTGGTTGGTTGGAGTGGTGCACAAGCGATGCCTGATGCGGGTTGTCTTATCATTGCAGCAGAGCACGCGATATCTGGCGGCGCCCGCACTCGTTCTTCCACCCCCCACCCACCTTGTGCGCGCTACCAGAAGTTGCTTCCTACCAGGCTACCACCCTGGCACCCAGCCCTCTCCCCCTTTCTCTCGATCCCCATAGCACCCACGTGCCACCTTGCCCAAAACCCAACCGCCCCCGCCGCCACCCCCTCCCTCCCCGCCCTCTCCCCACCTCCAGACGACTCGGACCCCGACGCTTTCATCATTTGGGAGCGCTACACCTCCAAGGAGTACCTGGAGAGCGTGCACTGTGAGGGGGCAGGGGTATGGGGGGGAGCAAGGGACGATCGAGGAGCGTTGCTAAGGGGCTGCGCCGGTCCGTAAGGGGCACCGGGGAGGTGAAAATTGTGGTGTCCAAGCGAGGGTTGCACTGGGCACCCAGCACAATGCGGCCTATGGGTGGCGACGGCCACCATGAGTGGGTGTGAACGGCTTTGGGAGGCGGTCCACACAAGGATGGGATGGGACCCGTGGATCCGCGGAAGCGCAGCACCGCTCAAGCGCTACCCTGCTCCTTCCCCGCGGCGGTCCTGTGGGCGCAGGGAAGTCGGAGCCGTTTGCGCAGTTCCGCAAGGACCTGGAGGCCAAGGGGGTGCAGTGGACGGCCAAGGAGGTATGTCGGGGGGCAGGGGGGCGGCTAATATGAGACGGCCGCCATGGGGTGGCAGGGGCGACGGCCCTTGAGGTCAAACGGGCCGTCAGGCCCCCCTGCCTTGGAGCCAAGCACCACACCGGTAGCCTTAGCGGCAGGCGGAGCAAGGGCAGGGCGCGTCAGGGGCATAGCGTGGCGTGTGGGAGTACCCGCTTGAGCCCTCCGCTGGCGATGCCCCTCCTCCAAGTGGACGCCCGTGCTCCACCCGTGCTGGCCTCCCCCCTCCCCCCAGGTGACCAAGTACTGGGAGACCGGCCCCGGCTTCATGCAGCGATGAGCGGCGGCCGCTGGCGCTGGCGCCACGCTCTGAGGCGGGCCCCCGGGGCAGGGCTCCCTGACGCTTAGGGCTAAGGCTCCCTGGACCGGAGGGCCCCAGCCTCGGGGTGCAGCGGGCTGGCCCATGGAGCCGCGGGATGAGGAGGAGGGCTCCCGTCCGGCGACCCGGCGGGTGCCACTGGCAGGACGAGGAAGACCTCGAGCTGCCGGGCTCAGGCTGCCCTCGGCGGCGTCATGGTGGCGGCGGCAGGCAGGATCCTCTTCAGAGCGCAGGTGCCGTACACGCGCCTGAAGTACCGTGCCGGTTCCGGTTGCGCAGGCCTGCCGGCCGTGAGGCTGGGGGGGCCCGGTCCGTGGGGGCCTGAGTGCTGCGCAGCGGCCCCTGCCGTACGTGTCCCGGGCATGGCAGTGCTGGCCGCTGAGTGCCGTACCGGTACTGGCCGGAGTGCCGTACCTGATGCCGCCTGGCTGGCTGGCCCTGGACGCTGAGGGCTGTGCACGTGAGAGGAGATCGCCTCCGTGATGCCGTACGCGTGAGCTTTGCCATGTCGGGATGCGTGAAGAATTGGTCTCCTCAAAGTAAGGGCAATGCTCGATACGCCTGAGGTACCGGACGGCATGGACAGCTGGAAGGAGGGCAGGGGCTGGGGGGCTTGCCGCAGGTGCAAGGGTCTGTGCCTGTGAGGCCTCCGTGATGACCGCACTCCATGTCTCCATCACAGCGCCATGTAACCGACCGCGTCACTGCCGCCAGCTCAGGGATATCAGGGAGCGGCGTACTTGCCAGGCCCAGCCGGTGCGTCATGCGTGTGAGAGGCTGGCCGTGGCCTTGCTGTGGGGGGGCCATGCTTCTATTCAAAGCGGGACGACAACGGGAGTTGCAGCTGAACGCGAGGGTGCAGCAGGCCGCCAGCACGTGGGGTGAATTCATGCGCTTCGGAGCGTCTCATCTTCAAAAGACGGTCTACCACCGCCCTACCACCTTTCTACCAGTTGCCCCTTGCTCAGCCTCCTCCGCCGACCCAGAGCCAGCCCTCGCCTCCACCCAGCGGCCCACAGTCGGAAACCGGATTTCCACCTGACCTGCGCCCGTCACCTGCACCACCCACCATGCTCCATTTGCCCTGGAGCAGCCTCACAGTTCCAGACCCCAGCATCATTGCCCGCCCTTAAACTGCATGCGCCCAGGACGGGGTCGGTCCGACACGTCCCCAGTCGCATCCTCGCATGCACCAATTGCTAAGACTGCATGGTCCGTACGCTCGAGGGCCGCCTGTGTCACTAATCCGCCGTGTACCTGATCCGCTCGGTCCCTAGCCTGCACATGCGATTGCAAGCGGCCCTTCTCAGCCCTCACCCGCGTAACCCGGTCCGTATCCCGCGCAAGCGACCGCAGCGACCGCAGGCTTGCAACGGCACCCTCCCCCCTTAGTCCGTCAACCCGCCCCCCTCCCCCACAACGATTCCTGCCCCTACAAGCGGCAGCCCTCTTGTTCACTCCAGCCCCCCCGAGCCCCGTGCCCAAGCCCTAACCAACGCCCCCGGGGCCCGTTCATTGCTGCTGGCACGCCAGCACTGACGTCAGCAGCGACGCCAGCTCGCTCGGACTGCCGTACGGCGGCTTGGTGGGCGGCGCCTCCCGTACGAACGCCTCCCGTAGGCGGTCGCCGTACGCAAGGGCCAGGCGGTTGACGGCGTTTCGGGCCACACCCTCCACCGCAAAGGCCACCTGCGGGGTCGGGGGTTGGGAGGGCGTGGGGGGGAAGCGTAAGGGTAGGGGGGCAAGGCGGTCCAGGGGAAGTGCGTGTGAGGGTGGCAGTCGGGGCTTGAACAGGACTCCAGGGAGAGGGGGGGTTCAGGCTGATGACCTCGCTCGGCCCGCAACAACTCGCCCCCCCCCTCCCCCGCCCCCCTCCCTCCCCCGGGCCCCCCCACCTCCTCCGCCGGCTGCAGCGTGACGTTGGTGATGCGCCCCGCCACGAAGCCCCCCACCAGCCCCAGCTGCCGAGCGCCCCGCTCCAGCGCCCCCAGCTGCCGGGAGCGGGTGGCGGCCTGGGGGTGTGTGGGGGGGTGGGGGTGGTGGGGGTGGGGGTGGGGTTGGGAGTGGGTGGTGGGGGTGGGGCAAGCAATGGTGAGAAATTGGTGAGCACGGGGCGCATTCCAGGCAGGGAACGACGCTGCACCCAAAACAGAGCCAAGCCGCTGTGACCCCCCCTACCGCCTCACCACGAACTCCCGGCCTGACCCCTGCAACGCTACCCCTGTGTGCCCCCCCCCCCGCCGCCTCACCACGAACTTGGTGTAGCTCTGCAGCGCCAGCACTGCGGACAGCAGGCCCTGCAGGGGCAGGGTGGGGGTGGGTGAGCGGGTGTTTGAGTGGGGGCAGAAGGTGGGGGCCAACTTGGTCCAGATCCAGGTGAGTGGGTGGGAGGGTGTCTGGGGATGGAATGCGCGAGCAGAGTGCGTCCAGGAGCAGCGACCGCCCACATCGCCAGCCTGACACGCAACGCCCTCAACCCCTCCATGCCAACCCGCACCCCCCCCCGCACACACCTGCAGCACCTCCGGCAGCGCGGGGCTGCACAGCAGCGCCACTCCGTATCGGTCCTCCCCCGCCTGGGCCGCCACCAGCAGGCCCGCCAGGCCCCGCACGCACCAGCCGATGCTGGCAGCAGGGGGGGAACAGAGGGAGGGGGTTGGAGACGGTAGCGCATGTGCCGTGCCAGCTGAGCATGCACCTTCCTTCTCTTCACACACACCCGCGCTGTCGCCTCACCACTGGCCACGGCACGATCCCTGGCCGACATCGGCACAGAGAAGGCAACAAACCTTCCGACCCCGGCAAACCTACACGCTGCAACACGTATCACCTGCCCACACGCAACAGACGACACACTTCAACCCCTACCCCTACCCCTACCTTCTCCCAACTAAAACCCCTGCACCTCACCGGTAGTACTTGCTCCGCAGGTTCCACGCCGCCAGGTCCTGCTCCCTGCTGACCGCCCGCAGGCCCGTGGAGGGGGACATGCGGAGCACGTTCCAGCGGGCGGAGGCGGGGGCGCAGGGGCCGGCGGGGCCGGAGCCGGGCCGAGCCGCGGCGGCTGCCTCGGCTGCGAGGGGGCCGGGAGGAGGGGGGAAGACCTGCTGGTGGTGAAGGGGTCCTCGAGAGGCCAGAGAGGGGGGCGAGGGACCTTCCAACTCACCTCGCTCCCTAGTCACCGCCCTTACCCCTAGGCTCTGGCGCATCCCGCCCCCGACCTCCCAACCAGCAGCAAGCCAACGCTGCGGTGGACCCCCCGCTTCAGCCCCCCACCCTTGGCCCTGTGCACCACCACCCACCCGCGGCCGAGGGCAGCGCCGCCGCCAGCGCCGCCGTGAAGTCCCTCAGCTCCCCCAGCAGGTAGGCCACCAGGGGGCTCCAGGCGGCGCGCCCGGACTCGTCCGCGAACACCGCCCCCCGCCGCCAGCGCGCCTCGGGGGTGGAGGCCTCGGCGGTGAGGGCGAGGTCGAGGAGGGCCAGGTCCTGGAGGGGGGGGAGGGGCAGGATGGAGGCAAAGGGGTGGGGAGGAGGATCTTGGGGACGGATGATGAGGGGTTAGAGGGGGGCGGTAAGGGCCAGGTCCAGGAGGGCCAGGGGCTGTGTGGGACAGGGACCGAGGGGTGGCGGGGAGGTACAGGAGATTGGGGACGGGGACGGGTGGGAGGAGGCGGGGGGGGGGGGAGTTGAGATTGCGTTGGGAATCGGCAGGGTTGAGAGGAACGCGGGAAGGAGATGTGCAGAGGATGTGGCGGAACGACTGAGTGGGCACCCATCCAACCCCAGCGCCCCCCCCTCCCTCCCTCTCTCCCTCCACCCCCCACCCCCCACCTGCATGAGCGTGTTGCCGCTGCTCAGCTCCGCCAGCAGGGGGCCGTTGGGGTCGGGGTCGCCCGCGCGGGCCACGTGCAGCCGCTCGGAGAAGACGATCTGGGGGGGGGAGGGCAGGGGGGCACATTGGTCGTGGGCAGCGGGTGAGGGCATGGGCGGTGCCCCGTGCCTGCAGGAACCAAACCGTGCCTCTCTGATGACTCCACATGCTCAGCCGCAACTGCAAGCCTGTAGAGTCCCGCCTCGCTCAATACCCCGCCCCCCACATCCCCGCCCGCTTCCATCCCCTCCACCCTCTCCTCTTCACACGCCCCCCACCCCGCCCTCCCCTTGACAGCCTCTACCCCACCCCCAGCCCCTCCCTCCGGCCACCTGCATCAGCGCCGCCCCCAGGCCCCAGCTGGCCGCGCACAGCCCCCCCGCCACCGCCCAGCCGTACAGCAGGCGCGGCTGCAGCAGCAGCGACTGCCGCAGCAGGAGGGCCACCGCCAGGGCGGCGGCGGTGGTGGTGAAGGCAGAGGCCACCACTGCGGTGACGGGAGGGAGCCGGGGCGGGGGGCCGTGGGGGCGTGAAGGCGCGGCGTTGTTGACGTGTCCCCATTGACGACCCCACCTGGCCCGTCAGCCAGAGCCCCAAATCCGCCGTGGCCAAGCATTTCTCTCCAGCCCACACCCCTGGGCCCCCGACCTGCCGCCTACCGTGATCCCCCCGACAGCACCATCCGCGGGCGCCTACACATCCACCCACGCCCACCCCAACCCCAACCCCAACCTCTCACCCCACAGGATCCCGTCTGCCAGAAGCACCCATCCGGGGGCGCTCATGCACCGGCCCACCCCAACCCCAGCCTGTCGCCCCACGGGACCCCCGTCAGCCTGCGGCACCCACCCGCGGGCACCCGCTCCTTGATCCTGAACCAGCGGTGCCGCTGCAGCGGGGGGTAGGCCAGCACGTCCAGGCCCCTTGGGGGGGGGGGGAATGCGGGGGTGGGGGGGTCCGGGATTGCGGGCCGAGGGTGGCGGTGCTGTGTGGTACTGGAAGGCTCCTCACCCCAGACACATTACTGACGATGCCAGCAGCCCGCTCAGACGGGGAGCGAGGGATGCCCTGACCCTGCCGTCAGCTGCCATCCGGCTCGTCACACACAGCGTCCGTCCCTCCCTTCATCCCGCCCGGGAACGCTCCACAGTAAACCCCCGTCCACCCTAGTAGTTATGCTTGCAATTTGCATGTGAAGGCCTCACCGGATCAGGTAGCTGCAGGAGTAGCACACGCCCAGCAGCACGCCAAACCACAGGCTCCAGCCGCTCACGGCGGCAGGCCCCAGCTTGAGCCGGGCGTAGAGCGTCACGTAGCCCACGGCCGACAGCACGTTCCCGCCAAAGAACGTGGCCGTCGCGACCATGTGCGCCCAGCTCCGCCCCCGCACGACCACGCGCGTGAGGAAGAGGGAAATCCATGTGCGCCCATGGATGCCGAGCTTGGGGAACGTCACTGGCTCAAACTCGTTTGAGGACAGCACCGCTCGATGCCCCAGCAGCGCCCCGACTTGGAGCCCGTAGAGGAGGAGATACAGTAGTGCGCCGGCTGGCCGAAAGAGGCTCGAGATGGTCGTCGGCAGCACTAGCGCAAATGTAAAGTTTGCTATCCCTACAGCTGCGGCGTGCCATACGATGGTGCCTACGAGCTTCCATGCTAGGGCCTCAGGGACCGGGGGCGGCCCGCTAGCAGGCGGCATTCTGCTACGCCTGCCGTCAGAAGCTCTACCAAGCGTGTGATCAGGCCGCAAGCAAGTGATCAGACTACGTGTGTAAGCTTGGGGGCTGCCGAGTCGAAGGCCTGCATCGGCGTTTTGATTTGGCGGGAACCAGGTGCCCGGTGTGGCCCCTGTTTCCCGCAGCCAACACGCACAGTGTCCTCGTGAACCCCACCTAAGCATATTCCGGCCAAATAATAGCGCTTAACTCAGACAGCTCTGGTTCCGCCCTCGAAATTGCACGCCGACTCAATTGTGATAGCGAGCGTCTGTGAGACAATCTTTCGGTTCTACACCACGCTCTACCGTACCTGAGTTCGCTTGCGAGAGCGCTGTCTGACATTGGCGACTAGCGGGGGTAGTGCTCGCGCGTCGCTCTGGGGTTGGGTCTTCAGGCAAGCCTGGGCGCCAGGTGAGCAGCGTGAAGGGCTCGGCGTTGTGGCCGCTCAGGCGCCTGGACGGCCCAGGCAGGACTGCTCGGCGCGCCCGGTCTCCCGAGCCTGACCCCAGCTGGACACTTCCGCAACACCCTTCTTCTCGCGCAAGCCTCACCGCACCCACCCCCACCGCTGGCCTTACCTCAGGCCGCGCCGGCGCTGATGCTTCACACCGGCCTGGCGCAGCACCACGTGCACGTTGGCGGGCCGGGGGCCGGGCCTGCCGACAGCGCCCTTGGCCATGGCATGCTTCGGGGCGTTGACCCGCTGGCCGCCGGTCAACCCCCCGCCAAGCGGCTCCGCGTCATCGAGGACAGCCTGCAGCATGCGCCCCGCGAGAGGAGCATGGTAGAGGAGCTCATGGGATGGCGAAACACGTGCAGCCAGGAGCCGTCCGCGCTGACGTCCGCCCTGACGGGACTGGGTGTTGGCGGCTCTGCGGCAGCGGCTCCCACAGGGTAGGGCTATCAGCGTTGTTTGTCAAGTTTCAGGAGGAGGCGCACTGTGTGAGGTGCTGAGAAGTAATGGGCTGAGGGCCATGCAAGGCATGGGGCGCAGCACGCATGGGGCAGGGCGAGCGGGCCGTGCCACAAAGCACTCCCAGGGCCCTAGGGACTGGAGTCAGGGTCCTCATGGGCACGAAGGCGGCTCTCGGTGCTGTGTGACACAACCGCAGGGCACTGACACATCAGTCCCTCATGCGAGGGCGTCTGGGTGGCCTTTGCCGGTACATTTACCCGGGTCATGAACGGTGTGCTCGCTCCTCTGCTCCCCGCGCCGCCCCCGCAGGCCGACCAGCTTCGCGGGGTTCCTCACCCGGCCCCCGCTGCAGCCCGCGGCACAGCCCCAGTGAGCACGGGGCATGGGGGCTGGGTCGGGGGCATGGGAGCGAAGTGTGGCTGAGGGGCATAAGACGATTTGGGTTGGGCTGGCTTGGGGCGCTCAACTCAGATCTCGCTCCTTAACACCTTGCAGGGCCGCCTCCGGCGCTGCTGCTGCCGGGCTGCGGACGTTTGCTGACGTGGCGTCACGGCCGGCGGTGCAGGAGGACGTCAAGCGGCAGGACATGGTGGGCGGCCAGGATCCAGTAGGGAGGCAGGCGATGTGGGTTGTCGGGGCATCCACCGATCACACGCTGCCCTTGTTTCTTAGAAGCATCTAGGGGCCAAGCATACAACCCGAACCCCCTTCATCCTGCCCCCTCCTCAACCCCCAGTGGGGCGCTCTGCGAGCCGTGTACACCGGGACCACCTCCAGCCTGGGCCCCCGCACCGCCTCTCAACACGCCTGGGCCGACCCCTCCTGCGGCGCAGCGCCCGCGCCCGCAGCGCCCGCGGACGGTGGGGCCGCCGCCGCAGCAGCGGCAGGCGTAGCAGGCGAGCCGAGCGGTCTGGAGGGCCTGGCCCCAGAGGACCTGCCAGTGGATTGGGCGCTCAAGCGCAAGCTGACGTTCACGTCGAGCGCCCGCTTCGCCTGCCACGACAAGGCGCAGCAGGCGCCGGCGAGAGCACGTGGGTGCTACAGGCGGGGTGCTGGGCGGGCGTGGGGCGGGGTATGAGCGGGGCGTAACGAGGCGGCAGGGCGGGACGGGACTTTGCAAGATGATGTGTTCAGGGCTGCTCGTGTAAAGGCCGGGAAAGCGTGGGCGCGGTGACTAGCCGGCCGGCCTTAGGTACGGAACCGAAAGCCCGGGAGTCCGAAACCCGACCCATCCCGCCCAGGGGATGTGTGTGTGTGCCGTGCCGCTTTGAGGGCGTCAAGCGCAGGCCTGGTGCCCTTGTCCCTCTTCCATCTAGAGGCTCCCTTCCTCACTGCACCCCTCACCCCCCGTGTCCCCCCCAGGCTGGAGCGCCATGCAGGCCGTGGTTAACTGCAACCTCAGCTCCGCAGCCGACGAGGTGTGCCGAGTCAGGGCTGGGAGGGGGCAGCCAGGAAAGGCTCGGCAAGGACGGTCGCATCGTGTCCCGCCCTACAGAGGACATGGCCCTGCGTCTGTGTGGCCTCTGGCTAGCTAGTGTGCGGTCGCACAATCCCGTTCCCCAGCCCCCGCCGCTGCAATGGACCTGTCCCTGTGCCGCCCCCGGTCCGCACTCCGCAGGCCACCCAGTTCCTGGCGTGCCAGCTCAGCTGGCGCCACCCAGAGATGCCGCTCGACTCGGCGGCCCTCGCGGCGGCCCGCGCCCTAGCGCAGAGCAGCAACGCCGCCGGTGCGGGGACTGGTGCGGGGCCGGGGCCCCGGTGCGAGGGGCTGCTGAGTCAGCGGATGGGCGCGTGGCGGCGGGCGCTGCAGAGCCTGTACGGCACGTACCGCGGCGGCGACTGCCACATGTTCTACCTGGTCAACACGGTGCGTCAGATAGATGTCGGGCGCGTGTACGGCAGATCGTGCTGTACGTGTCCGTACATGCGCACGCCGGCATTGCCGCTGTGCATACAGCTGCGGCATTTCCCACCAAGCACACGTTACCTCAGGCCTCAGTGGCGCAGCGGCGGCGGGTTCTGCCTCCAACCTCGGCTCCACTTCTGCGTGTTGCCGCTGGCTTCATCTGGCGTTCTGGCTTCACCCCGCAGGCGCCCCGCAACCCCTTCGCGATCCTCTTCGCCTACCACGGCCTGCGCGGCAGCGGGCAGCTGTGCGCCGTGGTGTCCCAGTCCAGCCGCTCACTGCGAGGCCGACTGGCAGCCACGGGGGTGCCCTTCTCCATGCCGTTGGAGCGCGAGGGCGCGGCCAAAGGGACGGCAGCGGGCGGAGGGGGCGGTGGAGGCGGTGGGCCCGAGGCCGAGCCGGGGCCGGCGGCGGAGGAGGAGGCGGACGAGGACTTGTGCGATGAGAAGGGACGGGTGAGCGGGAGGGGGGGCAGGTGCTCGCGTGCCTGTCTTTGTCCTCGGACTCCAGAAGCCCACGGGGCACCAGCAAACGCATTCAGACGCCTACAGACGCACTCCGCGTCACGCACACAGCAGGCCAGTCCCGGGCACGCCTGCCCCATGCTGGAGCTGTCCAGGCCTGAGCCCCTGCCCCAACCCACGCACCCCTCCCTCTCAGACGGCTGCCATGGCCGCAGCCGCCTCCGTGCCGGGTGCGGCGGTGGCTGACAACAGCCGGCAGTCGCTGCTGCTGTTCCGGGGAGCGAGGGCGGTGCACGGCCTGTGAGTCGCGCGCGGGGGGCATTCGTGTCATCGTGGGTGTGGGGTTCAGCACGGTCTCGATGACGGCCGTCGCCGCCTCGTCGCAACGCCCGAGGGCGAACCGCATACCCGCATCCGTGTTTCCGTGCGGCACCATGACTCATGCCCGTGCGCACATGCGCCGTACACGCAGGTACGACTTCTGCATGAACGAGCTGTCGTACCCGGGCATGGGCGGGCGCGGCTCGGCGCTGGGCGGCGGCACGGGCGAGGACCTGCACGACCTCCCGGTGCTGCTGGCGCCCGCGCCCTTCGAGGGGGGCGCGGCGTGGCGGCCCGCGATCAAGGTGGGAACGGGTTGCGGAGCTGGGTGGGGCGGGCCCCTCTGTCCGCCAAGGCAGCGACCGTGCAGCGACTTCCAGTTCGCACACGCATGGTCCGTTTGGCACATCCCGGCTGCCCTTGCCCCCTTCCCCCGGCCCCCACCCGCCCTACGCCTCCCGCCCAGGCTGTGACCATGAGCACCAAGCTCGCCAACGACGCCCTCGCATCGGGCCTCGGGCCCAGCGCCGCCGCCGCCATGGCAGCGGCCGCCGACCCCGCCGCCGACCCGGCCGGCGGCGCCGTCACGCACGTGCTCCAGGTCACGGGGCTGCTGCCGCCCTGGACCGTACGGCGCATGTGCTCCCTTCTGGCTGACGTACACCGGCACGGTTACGTAAGCGCGTTCGAGACCGAGCCGTACAGCATTCCGCTCAACAGCCGGGTGGTCGAGGCGGCGGCCGACGGCGTCCGCGAGGCGGCGGCGGCGGCAAGGCCCATCCGGTTTGCGCACGGCGGGGCGGTGGCGGAGGAGGAGCTGGCGGCGTGGCGGCAGCCGGCGGCGCTGCCTGGGGGGCGGCCGGTCAAGGGGGTGGCGTGCGCGGGGGCGCAGCGGCGGCTCAGCGTGCGCGTGTAGGGGAGCGGTGAAGGGGGTTTGAAGCAGCAGAAGTGCAAGGCAAGCGAGTGCGCGAGGGCACGGTGCAGGGCGTGGAAGGAAGGGGGCGGCCGGACTGGACCCCGCCCTCACGAGGCCCAGGATTGAGCGGTGGCAAGCAAGCACGAGCAAGCAAGGTCTGGCCCTCATAGGGGGCGTGCAGAGATGATGGGGGCTGGTGAACTGCGGCGTGCGTCTTGCGCAAGCCTTCACCACAGCATGGGATGCGGAATACATGTTGGTTTGGTCGCGAGGCAGAGGCGTTAAAACGCGGTGGCTCACGGGTTTTGGGGACTCCGGATCTCAACTCGTGCGGCGCATGCGGTGGTGTGGGATTGGCTCGGCAGTGCTCGAGCGCTAAAACTCACGTTACGCTTACCAGCGCTTGATACTAGCCGCCGCGCCAGAGCTACACCAAGCCCATGTGCCGATCACTGAAATTGCGTGCCTCTGCTGATGTGAAGGCCCCTTCGGCTACATGCTCCTTTAGCAGTCTACCCTGAGGGACACACAACTTCGGTGCTTGGCACGGCGACAGGATGCAGGTGCCGGTCGCGACTATGGCGAGCTGCCTGCGGGCTTATCAGGAGTCTGCGCTCGCGGCTGAAAAAGCGAAGTCTGAAGTCTTCTCGCACCCAACTGATGCTGCCATATTGCGGAGATATGAACAGCGGTAAGACCTCCATCGCCGCCGGTGCCCGATCCCTCGCCGCTGTCTCGCAACATGCCAGGCCAGTACCCACAGCAGCCTGCGCCTAATGTCCCCACCCCCGCAGTCATCAGGCTTACGAAGCGGCCGACCGGTCTCTGCGGGAGCTCTACACCCAACTCCTGCCTGCGGTACAGAGTACGAGTGCCAACGCGGAGGTCCTGGTGCAGCGCTGGATGGAGGCCTGCGCGGCGGCGGACACCTGGACGTGGCTTAAGAGCAGCCTGGGCACTGTCAACACGGCCGCAAGCATACTGCTGACGAGTACCACAGCCAGCGCTGCGGCGCGCCGCTCCGCAGGCGCCAGGCTGGGGGAAATGGCCATGCCCGTGGCAACAGTCCTGGGACGTGCGGGCATGCCCGCGCACATGTACCAAGCCCACGCCGCCGTGCGCAGCGCTGAGGGGCAGGCGCTGGTCATGGAGGCCACCGCCGCCCTGTGGCAACCGGACCTTCTGCGCCCCGCTGCGAGCGCGCTGCGAAGCTACCTGGAGTTGGCGCGGGTGGTGGAGCGAGTTGGGGATGCCGGGCCTTCTGCACTCAACCACCTCCCCCACTCATGCGCTGTCCTGGCTTCTACTATCAGCAGCCACCTCAACTCGGGGCTGGTGCTCTTGGACCGCATGTTTCGGAACAGCCCAAGTTCAATGTCGGGGCCCAGCACGGGCACCGGCGCCTCGCCGCCAACCGCGGAGCCGCTGGCAGCGGCGACCAAGCTGCTGGGCGCCCTCGCGGAGAGCGAGCTGCTGCCGGCGCTCGCTGGCGCTGCCCTGCGGTACCCTGGGCCCGACCCAGATCGGGTCAGCAGCGGAGATGAGGCGGCGGTGGAGCGTGCTGTCAATATGTGCGCTACTGCGGACAACCTCCTCTCTGCCCTGGTCAGCGCTCACCAGGTCTCGCGGCGCGCAGTGACCGGCGGCGGCGAGGCGGCGGCGCAGGCCGCCCGCCTGGCGGCCCAGCTGTCCCACCCGGACGTGGTGGCGCTGCAGGAGGCGCTGGTGGGGCGCCTGCTGCTGCACGGGGGCGTGGAGCTGGGGCAGGGCCCTACCGTGCCGCCGGGCCCAGGTCCAGCGGTGGGCGGGCAGGGCGGCACCTGGTGGCTCACGGCCATGGAGGCAAAGCTGGGCCGCACCATCACGGCCGACGGGACGGCTCTGTCCGCCCCTGGAGACCAGGAGGCGCTGGAGGTCGTCCACAGCCAGACGCTGGCACTCCTGCTCTACTTGCGGCAGAAGCTGGCGGCGCGCGAGCCCCGGGCCCTGGAGGCGCTGTGCCGCCTGGGCCGGGGCCGGGGCCTCGGGGGAGCGTACGTGCGGCCTGCCAGCCAAGTGTACGCGTCGGTGAGTAGCCACCTTCCTGTAGGAGGGAATGTGGGCGGCCTTCAGCAGCTGTGTGTGGGCCCCTTCTGTTGAGGCTTGGTTGGTAGCTCTACGGCGGTACACCTAACCGTTGCTTGCTTCCCTCTCCCTTGCACGTTTGCAGAATCTTAACGCGCTGATGGAGCGGACGAAGCGGGCGGAGTCGGCGGCTTGGGCCCTGGCTGTGTACACGCAGGCGGTGGAGCAGCAGCTGACGGGTGCAGTCACCGCTGAGCCTCACACGGTGAGCACGGCCCGCTTGCTCACCCGGATTGTCGCCCTCACGTTGTTGCTTGCCGCTTATCAACATGGTGGCGGCCTGTGCGTTGCCTGTGTGTTGCCTGTGTGTTGCCTGTTTCGTGAGGGGGGGGGCTGCGGCAGGGGTACCCTTAGGGGATGGGCGGTTCTATGGCCCAGTTACGGGCGGGGTCAAGCCCCAGGCGGTTGATGGTCGCGCTTTGCGCAGTTCTAGGTCTTGCAGGAGGCAAGGCCCGTGGAGTAGGCCGAACGGCCGCAGCGTCCAGCGCTGTGATTCTTTTGAGGATCCTTCATTGTAAACCCGAGGACTGTGTGTTGCAGGGGTGCTCGGCGGAGTCTGCCCCCCAGCTGCACGGCCTGGCGGGCGCCTGCAACGCGCTTTGCCGCATGGCCTGCAAGAGCGGCTGCAGTGAGTAACGTAACCTGGCTGGCAGGCTGAGCTAGCTCTGCTCAGGGTATCAGGTTTCTGACGTGTTCCCTTGGTTGCTTCAACGCCTTCCATCCCTGCAGCCCCCGACCAGCTGGGCGCCTCCAGCCTGGGGGAGCTGGAAGCGCAGCTCACGCGCGCAGACCTGCCCGGCAGCCTGGACCACGCCCTCCGCCTGTCCTTCGCCGCCGCCGACCGCGCCGCCCTCAACCCAGGCCATGCCCAGCTGCAACGCCTGGCGAGCGAGAGAGACCTCCCAGGTGGCCGAGCTCGTGGGGCACATGCTGGAGGCCAAGACCTTGCCGCCCCGCGCCCTGTATGGCGCAGACGGTGGCGTCCTCGTCACCTTCGCCAAGCGTGCGGCCATGCTGGCCAGCCGGCTGCAAGAGCTGGAGGGCACGGCCGAGACGCTCAGCGCAGAGTGCAGGCTGCTGGCCCAGGTCACGCACCAGATCCTGCCCGCACTGGGCCGATGCCGGCCGTTCATGTACCGCCTCGGCGCCGAGGGGGGCATTGAGGTGCGGGCTCTCCTGGCGCGTGCGAACAGCCACCTCAACACGCAGCTGCTCGCACGCGCGGCCCTGCGGCGCGTGGGCGCCCAGTCCTCTGGCGTCTTGTATCAGGCGGCGGTAATTGCCGTGGAGTTTTCCTGCCTGGAGGGCCGCTGGTCCTCCGGCCAGGCGCTGAGCACGGGGCAGCTTCTGGCCTGCCAGCCGCACCGCCTGCTGGCGGCGGCCTGCAAGCTGCTTTGCGCCGACATAGCCGCACCCAGCGTGGAGGCCCCCGCCCCAGGGACCCTCGAGCTCCGTGCCCAGTTGGCCGGTATGGTGGAGCACGCTCTCGTGGCGCTGGCGGCGAGCCCCGACATGAGCAACAGCGTGCAGGCGTGGCTCGCGCCGCCAGCGGAGGCGGGAGCGGGGAGCAGCGGTGGCACCAGCGGCGGTGGAGGCGGAGGCATGGAGCAGGCGGCGGCGGCGGCGGCGGCGGAGCGGGGCTGCCTGGAGCCGCTTCTCCGCCTGGGCGTCCTGCCGCGCGCCGCCGACCTGTCCCTAGAGTTCGGCAGCAGCACCGGCCCACTCCTGCGCTCCGCTTCCAGGGACACAGCCGCCGGCTTCCAGGCGTGTGCGCGCTCCCTCGCTGGCAGCCTGTTTGGTGCCGGCAGCTATGTTGTCCGCATGGGGCGCGGGAATGCCGTCACCGCAGAGGCGGTGATCTCGCCCGGCATGGATCTGGAGGGGCTGCTTGCGGAGGACGAGGCCTCGGGGCGGTGGAGCCAGCAAGGCGGGGGGACTCCCGGGACGGACGTGGCGGCGCTGGTGGCGGCGCCGCTGCCTCCGCCGGTGCCGGTGCCGCTGGCGGCGGCGGCCTTGCCGGGCTTCAAGGTGTGCGCGAACCCGCGCTGCCTCTCCTACGGAGGCCGCAGCGAGGCGGACGTGGCGGAGCTGCTGTGCGGGGGCTGCAAGTGCGTGCGGTACTGCGGGCCCGTGTGCCAGAAGGCGCACTGGAAGGCGGGGCACCGGCAGGACTGCCGGGCAGCTAGCTCGGCGGCACGCGCGGCAGCGCAGCAGGCCGCGCCCTCCGCGGGAGTACTACCCGCCTGATTGGGCGGCCGGAACTGGAGCGAGGCGGCTGGCGTTGCGTGCGGGGCCTCTTGCTACACACGGGAAAGCTCGCTCAGGCGCAACGACAGCTAGCTCGGCATCCGGGGGGCTCTCCTCCACAAATGGAGTCTGCGGGGCACCTTGCGCCGCTGCGGGCCCCTGCCGCGCCAGCACCAGCCGTAGGCTGGCGGGGGCCAAGGGCCGCCTACAGGCGGCGGCACCCACCCCAGCCGCGGTGGTCAGGGCCGGCTAGCGTTCATTGGGTGAGGCGTGAAGGCGAGGGTGGGGACGGCATCTACCGGAGCTAGGAAGGGCGTGGGCGGGGCTGAAAGCTCCGCTAGGCAGCAGGGAACGCCGAGCGAGGCGCATGGCAGGGAGCGCATGGGAGTTGAGTAAGAATGGGTAAGGCGGGGAGGGCTTTGGGGGCTAAGAGTCCCCTCGGCCACACCGTCCGGGGGAAGCGGACGCGGATCTGAGCGAAGAAGTCTAAGGGGACTCTGAGGAGGCTCCGCAAGTTGAGGTGCCGGCGGTTTGGGAACAGATGGCCTAGGAGCGGTTCCGCGTTGCGAGGCTTTGCGAGGCTTTGCGAGGCGGACCAGCGGATTATTCTTGCGCCGCCCATGCCACGTGCGGGGAAATCCTACGGCGGCTAGAATGGCGGGCAGACAGTTGGAACGGTTGGAACTGTTGCAGCTTCATTCCCCCTCGAGGTGCACAAGTGCACAAGCGACAAGCCTTTCCAGCATAAGGGGGAGGGGCGGTGCCCGCGTGGCGACCTGGGGAGGGGGTTGCCCGCTCGGGCAGCTGAGTTGCGCGGGTATCGAGGCAACAGGCAAGGCCACGCGTTGATGCGGGTTGGGTCGCGGGGCTCTCGGCTTGCCGTGGCTTGCCTCGTGTGTTCGTCCTAGGTCCGCCTCGCTCACGGGTCCGCGCCGCTAACGGGTGCGAGTCGCTCCAGTGCTGAAACGCTGTCTGCTCACCTACCCAGTCACCAAGCTGCTCTCGTTATACCGGTAGCGTGCGTGCATTGGCCAGTAGCGTCAGACGGACTGTCCGCCCCAGCAGCAGCCATGGCCCAGCCTGCAGCGGCCGCGCGGGCCGTGGTGGAGCTCGGCTGCATGCCGCCCGGCCTCGTGATCGGTCGGGGCGGCGGCAACGTCAAGGCGCTCAGCGAGCGGGTGGGCGGGGGCCTCCGCATCTCCGTGCGCGAGGGGCAGGCGGTGCTCACGGGACCCAGCCCGGCCGCGGTGGAGGCGGCTGCGTCGCTCCTGCGGGCGCAGGTCGAGGCCCACGCTCGCGGCGGTGAGTGCGGTGGGGCCCGAGTTGACGGAGGGTTGGGGGCAAGCGGGTTTTCCCTGTGTGGCTAGGTCCCTTGATCGCGCTCAACCCTCACCGTTCTGTCCGCAGTGGCTGGCCCCAACCGGCAGCAGCTGCCCTCCCCTGCCGCGGCTGAGCCTGCTGCAGCCAGGGCCCCAGTGGAGGTGCCCGCCGCGCGGGCCGTGGTGGAGCTTGGCTGCATGCCGCCCGGCCTCGTGATCGGGAAGGGCGGCTGCAACGTCAAGGCGCTGAGCGAGCGGGCGGGCGGGGGCGTGCGGGTGCAGGTCCTCGAGGGGGAGGGGCGGGCGGTGCTCACGGGGCGCAGCCGGGAAGCCGTGGAGGCGGCGGCGGCGCTGCTCCGGGAGCAGTTCGAGGCGAACGCTCTGGGAGGTGAGCGTCAAGGGATGGAGAGGTGGGGCGTGTTTGAAGGAACGTGCACGCTCACGTCTCACGCTCGCCTGGCGCTGGTGCTGGCCCGCAACCCCCGCAGCCACCCAGGCCTACCCCCACCCCCTGAGGATGGACTACGTCCTCACGGAGGCGGGCTTCGGTCCGGAGCCCTGCGGCGTCGTCCACTTCCAGCCCCGCGACCGGGGTGAGCCAGCTTGGCCTGATTGCATGCTGCTTACCGCTTGCGGCATCCCACATGCCCACGGTTTCGCCAACCGCTGCTGCTTGATCCCTCCTGCCCCCTTCCCACTACTACGGTAGCCACCGACGAAACCGCACGCCACGTGGCCCGGCCGCAGCAGCTGTACGTCCCGGCCCCCGGGCACCCGGATGTCGGCGGCGGCGGGGAGCCCCTCATGCCCGCAACCCCCAAGGCCCTCACCGCCGGCCCCGGCGGCGGCGCTGGTGCCGCTGGCTCCCGGACTGCCGCCGACGGCCTGGCGGAGGCGCTGGGGGCCGTCAGCCTGGGGGCCGTGGAGGGGCCGGCGCTCCCGCCCCCCAGGCCCAGCGCCAGCAGTGCCGTACAGCCCAGGAGGACGAGCACCGGCACGATCGTGGTGAGGGAGGGCTGAGGGAGGCCGGGACCGCTATGTCCGTAGTTGGTGGTCTGATGAGGGGAGACGTGCACTGGGTCGGGGCAAGAGCTAGCCTTCGAATAATAATAATAATAATAATAATAGCTACGCAACGGGCGAACCCGTGCGTGCCCCACTTCGGGGTTAAGGGGGCGGGGCAGAATCAACGCCCCGCCACCGGCCACTTCCTTGGCCGCACCCGCCGGGCCCTCGCTCCGGCAGGTCCATCACTTAGTAAAACCTACTCTCCGCCTGGTGCAAAACGGTTGCCATGTGCCTTGCGTTCTAAGTTGCGTCTATGCGCTACAATGTTTTTCAGCCTGACAACAGCCATCCGGTGGAGTTTCAAGCAGCAGTTCCGAGCCAAGACCGTTGGGATCCTAAGCACTGTCGTCAGCAGCTTGGGTAGAGTCTTAGAGATTGTGCCGCCGAACCCAAGTGTCACTACATGCGTAGGTGTCAGTTCCACTCCCCATCCCTCAGCTCTCAGCATGGCCGCAAGCTCCTGATGCTGCAGCAGCTTTGCCGCCGCCTTGTCAGGGTGGTTGCTAGCCTTCGAAGTAGAGCACGTACGCCTTGATGTGCCCCATCCACCAGTACCGTATGTGACTCCCGTTATGCGCTGCCCTGCCCTGCGCCCTCCTCGCAGAACGGCGGCTTCCACGGGAGCGCGGCCGCAGGACCCGGCGGCGCCGTATCCGCGGCGCTAACTTCCGCCGCCCGCAAGGCGGCAGCGCACCGCCCCGCCTTCAGCGCACTCAAGCTGAGGTTCAACTTGGGTGCGTGCGTGGGTCCCCTGTCCCCTGCCCCGGGCGGGGGTTCTCCGAGTGCCCCTCCTGCCTCCGACCCAAGCGACTGGACGATCGTGTGCCTGCTGTCCTGCCTGCCCCACCCCGGGCGCCCCAGGCAAGCAATACTTCTTCAGCGTGCCCCTGGCGCTTCGGCAGACCTCCCTGGAGCAGCTGCAGGTATGTGTGGGACATGCCTAAGAGTCAATATAATGCGCCTGTCATGTACCGGTATGCATGCATCCCCAATAATTGTCAGTACGTCAAGTGCTCCCCGCCTCAGCCCCGTGTTCTGTGGCCCTTCCACAGGCCGTGGCCCGTAGCAAGGGCCGCCTGCCGCAGGGGGTCTTCTCCAACGCCGTACCCGGGGCCCAGGTTGGCCCCATGCAGCGGGCCCTGCTTGGGCCCCGCCTGGGCTTCGTACTGACGGACCGCAAGGACGTGGCTACCGTACACGTGGTGGACCAGGTGGGGCGGTAGGACTGCCGTAGAGCCGTACGTGGTGCAGGCCGCATCCGTCTATTCAGGCTGCTCGCGCAGCAACAGTTACCTGCATTTCGCCTCTCGCCGCCCCCCACCCCACCCCCCATGCAGCGCATTAACCGGCACTACGCCATCAGCCTGACCTTCGTCGAGGGGTGGGTGGGACGGGAAGTGTGGGTAGGACGCCTCACGCCACCGCCACTCATAATAGCCCTTGACATTTTCGCCGCCCATCCCCAGACCCCATCCCCATCCCCAGACCCCGGCCCCGCCTGCAGCCGCGCCATGACACACCACCCATAACCCCACTCCCTTGCTATACTCGCCCCCGCCCCGCAGCCGCGCCGTGCTGTCCAAGCTCAAGGCGGACTCGTGCCGCCTGCACACGGCTGCCCTGCTGCAGGGCCCGGGCCGCCTGGACGCACGGCTGAAGCTGATGGGCGTGTTGGGGGGGCAGCAGGCGGGGGCGGAGGCGGGGCAGGTGCGGGGCTGGCCATACGGGGAAGTCCACAGCACACACAGGGCGTGACATTGGATGTAGGATTGGTGCCCGCTCCCATACGAGAGGACTACTCCTGCCTCCATCCGCCGCCTCCCCCTACCCCTGCCTCCGCCACCGCTCCGTCCCCGGCAGGCCCCGGGCGGCCAGGCCCTGGCGGCGGCGGTGCTGGCGGCAGCCAGCGGCCCCGAGCGCTTCGCGCCCTTCGAGGACCGCAGCGCCGAGGGCGTGCTGCGCGTGCTGCGCCTGCTGCCGCCGCACACGGAGCTGCAGTCCGTGCGGCGCAAGGCTAAGGCGGTGTACGAGGGGCGGCTGGAGGTGGGTGGGCGGGCGGGTTGGGATGGGCGGAGGAGGGTGGGGCTGAGCGAGGGGTCTACAGGTGACAAGGATACAGCATTACGGCCCGCTACGGCCGGGGGGCTGCAGGCACACGCCGGGGCCAGGCACACGTCACCGCCATCCCGCGCCCGCTGCCGGCTGGGGTGCACGTCTCGATCATCGGGTGCGCGTGCCTGCACCCTTTGCAGGTGGGGTGCGGGCAGCCCCCCGTGCGGGTCAAGGTGGCGGTCAAGCAGGTGGAGGACAGCGCATCGCGCCGCTGGGAGGCGTCAGGTGAGTGCATGGATGGGCGTACAACGGGATGGGTCCCGGCCCCGGCTCGGGCCGATGCCCCCCACCGATGGGGGTCCACGGTCCCTGTGCTTGCTCGAGGATGGGAAAGAGCATCTTCGCTAAGTCTTCGCTACAGTATAGTACACCCCACCGTACGGTCCCTACCCGGCAGCCTGTGCTCGGGGCTTACTTGCGTTCCGCCCCTCCGCCCCTGGGTCCACGGCTCTGACGGCTGCTTGGGGTTGCGCGCAGGCACGCTGCCCGACATGGATCCGGATCTGGGGGAGCTGCGGGAAGCTGCCAGGGGCGGCGGCGGCGCTGGAGGCGGTGGCGGCGGCGCTGGAGGCTCCGACTGGGCGGCCAGGGCGCTGCAGGCGGTGGGGGCGTTTGTGCAGGCGGTCAGCGCGGCGCTGGAGGCGGAGGCGTCTTGATGCAGACGGCAGAGGTTGACAGCAAAGACGGATGTGCAGGAGACGGAATGTTGAGAATGCGGCGAGGTGGCTGCTTCAGGGCAGGCAGGGTCGGCGGCGGGGCAGGGTCTGCATGGCAGGGGCTCTAGAGGAGGCGGCGGGCTGCCTTAAGCCGATAGGAGGGAAGCTTTGGAAGCATGCAGTTACGTAGGACCGCCCGTGGGTTGCTGGGGGCACAGGCTTCCCTACAGAGGACAGGGAGGTGCTGCGGAGGCGCACAGGGCATTTGCAGCCGTTGCGGCCGTACATGGGGCCGTCCTGATCTCGCGGTCATTTTCGTAAGCTGTGAGTACGTACTTACAGGAAAAAGGACCGCCAGAGTCAAACGCACAGGCCCCCGGTCGGCCAACCGCGTGTTTGCGGCAGTGCGGCAGTCCCGAGTCGCGTCGGTCGGGCGCGCCGCGAGGGCGCGCCCCCGGGTGGTTTAAGTAGGAGTCTCCTGCAGAAGATTTCATAAGACCAAACTCTGCAACGGAGGGTGAGCTTGGGAAAAGGAGTGAGCGGCGCGAAAGTGGGCCAAGCGGTTCGTCGGCAGCAAGTTCAGCCGCATGAGAAGTCCACCCGGCATACCAAACGACTCACACGCACTACACTATTCATCGCTGGTACTGCTCACACCGCTCGGCGCGCTGTCTAAACACCCCTCAACTGTATCTCGGACACACACGCGAAGAACCGACCAAAGGCAATTCATGGTATAGAATGAGCACTAGAAAACAACGTTAGCCGCCAGGCAGCGCTGGGGCTCCATGGTAGCCGTGAAGCATCACCACCCGGCGCTGCCACGCCACCATCATGCGGAAGCCGCCGTGCTGGACCTCGGTGACGACGAGCTGTCGCCGGACTTGGAGGCGGACCTTGCCCCAAGTTGCCTCGGCACGGATGCGCACAGCCCCATCCGCCATGGCGCCGCGGCGAGCCCCCCAGCTGCTACCCTGGGAGTGAAGAAAGGGGAGCTCTCAGGTGAGACGGCGCAGGTGACATGAACCGGGGTTGAAGGGCGCCGCGTTCGGGACACAGGGGCACGCGGGCAACCCCCCGGGCTTCGCCGCTTGCGGCTACGCCGCTTCCCTTGCCCTACCCCAATGACAGCTGTCATGCTCCCTCACAAAACCCTTTTCTACAACCAGCCCTTGCCTGTTTCTTCAAGGCAGCTGTCACTCCTACTCACAAACCAAGACCCCTAGATGTCATCTAGAGTTCTGACCGGAACAGGGACGGGAACGGGAACCGGGGCGCATGGCAGCGGTTGGGCGCCCAAGGGTTACAGGCGGCACGAGCGGGGAGGTGGGGGCCGCAGCGGGCGTCCCGCCCGCCGTCGCTGTCACATGTGGGTTTGGGTGACAGCTCGACCACCCAAACCAGCTACTGCCTATGTTATGAAGTCGGCCGGCCACCTAACGGGCAGCGGTAGTAATGCAGCAGGGGCGGGGGTGTTTGGCCCAGGCCCTGGGGCAGATGGGATGGGATCTGTCGCGTGATGGCGCCGTACAGCACATCCGTACCACACGCGCCCCGGTGCGGGGGTGCGTGCGTAGGGGCGCACGGTACTGTCCGGCCCCGCGGCCCCCAGCCGCCGCCCCGGACCCCGCGGCAGGGCCCCCCAACCCGCCTGCCGTAGGCCGCGGTGGCACGCCGCCGCCATCCACTCCTGGAGGCTTGAGTGGGTCGGGGGCAGCAGTTCATCCGCCTTCGCACACACGAACAAATATCCGTGTGGCCAGGCCCTCAGCCGCTTTCTTGCGCGGGGTGGAGGGCGGGGTGGAGGCTGTGGGGGTCCAATCCCGGCCTTGTCACGACCACCCATTGCCTCCGGGGCGGGGTGCGGCTGCAGTCAGCGCACAGGGGCGGGGAGGGGCAGGACAGGGGTGTGCGGGGCAGGGTCTGCAGGTTTCAGCGGGGGTCCTAGGAGCACTACGGTACCCTTTCTGGGGCGTGCTCAGGGGCCCACTGCCACCAGTCTCCCACGGCGTGGTGCAGAGCTCGGGTGCCCGGCGCAGGCTCACCGTTGGGCCTGCCGAGGGCTTTGTCCTAGGCACAACGCAGCCAAACGGTTTCCCTGTCGGCGCCTGAAGTCTCTGGGCCGGCGGGCCGCTGGCTGAGGCCCTGCCTGAAGCCCGGCCCGGCGGCCTTGCAACGCGCACCTGTGGGGCTGGGCAGGCTAGGCCCCACGGTGCAGCCACTGGCACCGTCCGTCTCTCCCCTTGACAAGAAACCGCAGCACGCCAACACCCCGCTCGTGTCCCTGCCCTTCACTGCTGCCGGTTCTTAGTCCTTGTTCGCACCCAAACCCTCCTCACCCCCTTCCCCAGCAGGTGCTTTCGACGCGGACGATGAAGGGGGCAGGCCCAGCGGGGGCTCGGAGGGGCCCGGCAAGGCCCAGCCGGGCCCGGCCCCTCCGGGCCCGGCCACGCCGGAGGGCCCGGAGGTCCGGGCCCCGGACGCCCCGCTCCCGCCCGAGCCCCCCGCCCCCGCCTCCTACTGCCCCCATGGGGATGCGGGCTGCTGGCACACTCTGTCCGTGTGCAAGGTGGGGGAGGGGCCAGGGGGTTTAGGCGGTTTGGGTAGGGGGGTAGCCGGGGTGCGGTGAGAAGTCAAAAGTCATAGAGTTACGTGCGACTGGCATGTGACTGCCTGTATGCGGGTTGAGGTGCTTTCCAGAATAAGGAAGGAACTCTTCGGCCGCGGCCTGATGTAGGAGAGACTGGGTCAAGGGAGGCGCGGAGGCTACGGAAGGAAAGGTCTCCCGTCGATCGCCCTACATCCCCTCTCCCCCCTCCCCCTGTCAGGACATGCTCCACATCATCTGCCTCCACCCGGCCATCCTCATCGCCCCCCTCATGTTCTTCCTGCTGTTGTCGGCCCTGGTGGGGGGGGGGAGGGAAGGCGGGGAGGGGGAGGAGGGTGAGAGGGAAGAGAGGGGGAAAGGTGGGAAAGGGGAGGGGCGTCACGTGGGGGTCGCCTCCAGGTACGCCACCTCCTCCCCTGCCTCCCCCTCCCCTCCCGTCCCCTCCCCTCTCCAGGGTGTTTGGGGCGTCATGGCAGGGAGTACTTCGCACGTGGACCAGGCCAAGCACGACACGCGCAGCAGGGCGGTGGACGCAGCCACGGGCTTCCAGGTGGGGGGTGTCCATGGTGGTGTGTGTGGGGGGGGGGAGGGTTGGGGAAAGCAGGTGTAGGGGGTGCGGGGCGGGGACGGGGCTGGGGGATTGGCTGGGACGGCCAGCAAGCTCGAGAGGGCTCGGATGGGGATGTGTGGTGTGGAGGGGGGGGGCACACGAGGCAGGGGCAGACTCAGTCCGTGCTCCCCCTTCAGCTTACCACCCGCCCCGCACGTTGACTGCGCTCCCCTTTAGCAGCTTCCTCCCCCTCTTCCCCTCCTCCCGGGCTCCTCCACCCCCCTCCGCTCCCACAGATCCAGGTGCAGCAGTCCTTCACGCCGGGCGTGACCTTTCAGATCCTCGTACGGCAGAGGCCCGAGTGGGCCTACTGGCTCGCCAACTTCAACGACACGGCGGACGAGCTGCTGTCGAGGGTGGGTGGGTGGCGGTTGGTGGTTGGCGGTTGCAAGGCGCTTATGGCCGCTTGTTTGATGTTGATGAATGGTAACATGTACCGTCTATTCGTTACTGATGTTGCTTATTCGTACCTTCGTGGCAGGTGCCCCAAGGCGTGCTGTGGAACCTGCAGCTGCAGCCCTTCGGCCAGGTCATGCTCATCCACCCGCACAGGTGGGGCCCGAGGGGGCCCGAAGTGGGCCTGAGGTTGGGCCTGACGCGGGCCTTGGGGTGGCCTCCCAAGGGGTGTTAGGGGTGCCCCGCCCGACACCTTTGCCGCCGTCTGCTCCTGCGCCTGGCCTCGTTGTTACCCACGTGACGTGTCATTACCATGTGAGGGGAAGTTCACGCCACGCCACGCCACGCCAGGCCCACTCCCCTTTTATAACCCCCAACCCAGGCCGGTGGATGACCCTCAGATCGGTCGGGACGTGTTGGGAGGTACGGCTGGAAAGGGGACTCTGGGGAGGGGGAATGTTGAGTGGCGGGTGGGAAGGACGTGGCTGCGGCTGCGGTGTGGTCAGGCGCCCGCATGTCCCCCGTGGTTGGCCTGGCCCCATGCGCCCCTGGCAGGCTTTGCAGGGGTTCAGGCCTCGTCGGCCGACCCCTTGTTAAAGAACATCCCTCTTTGCCCCCTCACCAACAGACCCCGCCCGCCGGGAGAGCGTATACAAAGCCATCGAGACACACCAGGCACGTCTCTCCTGCCTGCCTGCCTGTCCGCTAGTTATGCAGATGCGCCGCCACGTCTCTCCGCCTGTCTGCCCTGGTCACGAGAACCAACGGCAAACAATCGGTTATTTGTCAAGCGCCTCCTGCCGGCGATCCCCACCCTTCTTGAGCTTTCCCCCTTCCTTGCCCCCCCCCCATGGCCTCCAGCCCGCCATGTCTGCCCCCCTGGTGGTGGACCAGGGCTTCATGGGGGCCTTCATACGGTACGGCACCATGGGGGGTACGGCATCTATAGGAGAAGGGGCTGGATGGGGGGATAGGGGGCGGAGGGTGGGTTGTGGACAGGGCACGGGCGCTGGGCTGCGGGGCTCGGGTGCGCCGTGCAGCGGGGTGTTTCGCGAAGGAGGCAGCCCTGTGGACTCGTCAGGTGCTCACACTTCCGTTGAACGCCCCTCCCGACCCCTCCGCCCCTCCCAACCCCGCGCTTCCCCCCCTCCCAAGGTACCCCATCTACGTCCCCGACTCCGCCCCCGATGACTCATTCGGGTTCCGATACCCCAACGGATCCTCGGCGCTCCCCGCCTCCGTGCGTGGATGCACCGTGTGCTACAACGACACCACACACGAGAAGTGGTGCGTCGAGTGCAGTGTACGGCAACGGTGTGCCGCAAACTGTAATGATGGAATTCTTGTTGCGTGGTTTGTGTGCACAATACACTACATTGACATTGACGAAATGCTAAGAATGATGTCAAGGAGTAGAAAGACAGGAAGGAGATGACGGGGACGGGGGTGGGCGACCAACTCCACCCTTCCTTTCAATAACGTGCCCGCTGAACCCTCCAGGTGGGGCCTCATGACCTTCCTGCTCAACTACGATGAGCTGACGGGGGGGAGGGACGCAGTTCTGGAGTCCCTCACACGCATGGTGAGGAAGGGGGGGAGGGCGTGTGCTGACCCCATGCGGTATCAGCAACATGTGGGGGTGGGAGCGACGGGCGGGGTGTGGGGGCGCGGGTTCGAAGAGGGCCAGAGCGGACAGGGAGAGGTCTGTGTGGAGGGCGGCCCGGCGTGATGATGTGGCAGGATGGTGCGCTAGTGAGGATGGACATTCTGGCAAAACAAGAACAAATGACCCGTTGCCTTCTCTTCCTTGCTCTCCTCCTCCCTCCTCCTAGGGCTGGCGCTGGGCCCTAGTGCGCCCTATCGACCCCGCCCCCTCCGTCCCCTCCTCCTCGTCTGCCCCCCCCTTACCGGTGGAGGGGGCGGGGGAGCAGCTGATCGCCTCCTCCGACGGCTCCTCCCTGAGGGGGGAGGAGGCGGTGACGGTGGAGGTCAGGGTGCTGGGGGCCACGTGGCACCTGAGGGTGAGGGGGTGAGGGGGGCTGGGGGGGGGGAGGGACCTGACAGGTCCAGACAGGGAGGAGGGGGGGCGGTGAAGGATTGCGCCACGACGGGACGGCGGGCAGGAAGAGGGCGCCGAGGTCCCGCAGGGTTCCGTAGTACTGCGATAAGTGCCTGGATCTTGGGATTTACCGGTATCCGTGCAGCGCCTGCTGCGCCGGCTGTGCTTCACCCGTCCTGCTGCGCCTGCTGCGCTTCATGTGTCCTGCTGTGCGTGCTGTGCCCCAGGTGCGGCCCGCCAAGGGCTTCGAGCCGTCGTGGCGAGGCCCCCTGCTGGGTGGGTCGGGGCCAGGAGACTGGGCCGGGATGGTGCCCCCCGCCTGCTCCACCGCCTCCCCTGTCCCCACCACCAGGCGCTGCTTCCCTGGCGTGGGCGACGCAATCCCACTCGGTTTCGGTTTCCTCACCAGCCTGCCCTCACCCGGCACCTGGCTGTCTACTTCCTAGCCACCGCTCGCAATTCCCCGTTCCACCCCACCCCCCCTCTCCTCCGCCTCCTTTTTCCCCGTGCCCCAGCCGCCGTGGTCTTCATCTCATTAGTCATGGCCACGCTCCTGCTCGTGTCCCTCGCCTCCTTCAAGCGCCAGTGGCTGCTGCTGAGGGAGACCGTGGTGGGCACCGGGGCCGGGACGGCACGGCCCGACCCTCGTGCTTGCCGTACGCGCTGTTCATTGCCGTACGATGTTGTCGTACAGCCCCCACCACTTGGGCACTTGAAACCCCCGGTCTTCTGGTTCACCCCACCCACCCCCCCTAGGCGGCCAACCACAGCCTCAAGGAGACCACTCGACGCCTGGAGGAGGAGAAGGTGGGGGCGGGGGAGGAAGAGGGTGGGGATGGGGAGATTGGGGACAGACTGGGGCAACGCCAGAGGCGCGCTCCCCCCCGCTGTGTATTTTTAGTTCCGCTAGCCCCCACCCGCCTCCATCTCCCACCATCAGTCCGCTCACATGTGTGTAAACACAGCCCTGTCACTCACCTCACCGCCGCACACGCCCCACAGTTACTCTGCACGATCCCCAGCTTCGCCAATCCCGATAAGCAAATGCTCAACTCCTAACCCCCGACCCCCAACCGCCACAACCGCCCAGGAGCGCATGGATCTGCTGTTGGTACGGCAGTACGAGCTGCTGCAGTGCCTCGACGTCCACCGGGACCGCGACAGGGGTGGGTGGGGGGGGGAAGGGTGGGGGGGGGACCGTTTTGGCAGAGTGTTGTGGGGAGGTCTTGGAAGCAGTTTAAAGGCAACCGGGGGCGGGGTGGGGGTAGCCTTCAGGGGGGCCTTGAGGTAACCGAGGTAGCTACTGGCTGGGGATGGGATGGGATGGGATGGAGGCCGGCACCGGCGGGTGTAGAGAGACGCCGCATGATCTGATCTGGCATGATCTGATGATGTCCGCCCGCACCCGTTCGCCCCCCTCCGTCCGCCAGAGCGGCAAGCGCGCCGCAGCCGCAGCAGGGGCAGTACATCCGGCACGGGAGTGTCGTACAACTCCACGACGTCACGTGCTATCCTGGGTAAGGTCGGGTGGCGGCGGCTGGGTACGAACCTTGGTTCGCAACGATGTGCCCCTCCCCACCTCTGCTTGGCGGGTGCTCTGTTTGCGCTGGGCCTAGGCTGGGGCAACAACCCGGGGCATGCACGCTTCGCCTCTCCCATCCCTCCCGCCTCCCCGCCCCCCCCCCGGACCGCCGCCACACCGTTCCTCTTTCTTCCAAGACGGTTCCCACTGATCCCTCCCCCTCTCCCCCCCCCAGACCGCATCGAGGACGCCCGGCACTCCCTGCTGGCGGCCAAGTCCTTCAGCGAGGACCCCATCCAGGTGGGGGGGGGGAGGGGGGGGAGGGGAGGCATGTGGGGGCTTAGGGAGGCAAGAGGGGGGGAGAGGGAGGAGGGGGGCAGGGTGCGGCACACCCTGCTGGCGGCCAGGGGGGGGGAGGCACGTGGGGGCGCTTAGGGAGGTTAGGGAGGCAAGGGTTTCTGTGTGTGCGGAGGCTGGGGGCTGAGCATGTGTATCTGTGTGTTCAGGGGGTGGACGGACGGCCCTGCGGGTTGCGTCATGCCTGGGGGAGTACACTAACCGTGTGCTCCTGTTTCTTCCCCCCCCTCTCCCGTCTTCCCCCCTCCCCTTGACAGGTGTTCGAGGTGCTTGGGTCAGGCGCGGTAAGGGGGGCAGGGGGAGGGCAGGGGGAAGGGGGGACGGGGATCCTCTCCATACCCTTCCCCCTCTCCTCACTCCTCACTCCCCCCCCTCTCCCCCCCCTCTCCCCCCCTCTCCCCCCCCCCCCCCAGTTCGGCAAGGTGCAGCGGGGCGTATGGAGAGGCACGGTGAGGGGGCCTTGGGGGGGCAGGAGGGATGGGGGAAGGGGCCCGGGGAATGGGGGGCAGGCAGGAAGGGGGGGCCGGGTGGGTACGGAGGCCAGCCCAGGGACAGGGACGAGGCCGGGGTGGGTGGGTCGGCAGATATCCTGGGCTACCTGACCGCCAACCGCTACCCAACTAACTGCCAACCGCCAACCGCTCAGGTGGTTGCCGTCAAGACCATGATCCTGCCCGCCAACATGACGGGCAAGGAGAAGCGCGAGAAGATGGCGGTCATGGAGGTGGGGGCGGGGCGGGGCGGGACATCCCACCGAGACTTACACAGACTGCCGACATGCTCTCTTCTGCGGGTGCAAGCGAGGTGATAGTCTCTAACCGAGCACTACAGAGGCGGGACAGGGACAGCCTGGACGGGTTGATTGATTGAGCGTGGACCGTTGGCAGCTTGGCGGTTGGCAGTAGGATTACATTCATCCTTCATCATCCGACCCCTCCCCTCACGACCCCCCGACCCCTCCCCCCGGTCCCCCCCAGGCCGCCATTTCCTCCTCTCT
The DNA here is from genome assembly GCA_016858145.1 of Edaphochlamys debaryana. Lineage (NCBI taxonomy): Eukaryota > Viridiplantae > Chlorophyta > Chlorophyceae > Chlamydomonadales > Edaphochlamys > Edaphochlamys debaryana. Next base: position 459,015 of record JAEHOE010000011.1, read on the forward strand.
AGCGCACCCCAACATCGGTGAGCCGGCGGGGCCGCAGGCGGAGGGGGTCCTGAAAAGGCGCCTGGAGCCTTGGGGTTTGAGATAAGGAGGAAGGGGTTCATAGAGAAGGGTGGAGCGAGGAGGCTCGGGTACCTTCTGCATGCTATATCGCCCCTCCTCAAACGCAGATGACGAGATGTAAAGGAGGGTCTGCTGCCGTACCGCCATGCCGTACCGCCCCTCTTCAATTGCATCCCTCCGCCCTTGGGCCTCCCTCGCCGCCCCTTCCCCTTCCCCGCCCCAGTCACCACCTACACCTACTCCATCCGCCCCTACCACGAGCCCTCGGGGCACGGCATCGAGAACATGCTGTCCAGGAGCACACGGTGTGGGAGGGGGGGAGCGGCGTAAGGAAAGGGTTTGGGGGGGGAAAGGGGGCGGGGAAAGAGTGCAGCCAAGACGTGTAAACCCCGCTCCACGCCTCCCCCTCAACCTCCCCCGCCTCCCCCCCTCCCCCTTCCCCCCCAGTGCCCCCCGCAACACTCCCAATGACTCTGAGGCCCGCAGCGGCCGCGGCCCCGAGGGGGCCCACCCGGGGGGGGGCAACACGCTGGTGGACGGACTGAGCCCCGACTCGTCCTCCATACACAGCTACGAGGTGCGTGTGTGGGGGCGGGAGGGGGGAGGGGATTGGGCGGGGTTTGGGCGCAAGGAGACGCATACATGGGACGCAAACGTAGTTGCAAGATGGCAGCAAAACGGGGCTGGGGCGCAGCCAAAGGCGGCGCGTGTGCGTGTGTGTGTGTTTGTGTGCACGACAAGGCTGTACGACCGAACTCCTTCAACCGAACCCCTTCAACTTACCGGCACCCTCACCCCTACCCCCCCAGGTCCGCCTGGTGCTCGAGTTCTGCGACAAGGGCTCCCTCAAGGACGCACTGCTGGAGGACGCATTCTACTCGGGTGCGGGGGGAGGGGGAGGGGGAGGGGGAGGGAAGGAGGGGGAGGATTCGGCAAGGGCAGGGAGGCAAGGGCGGGACAGGGCAAGGGCAAGACTCCCGTTCGTACGACCCATCGGCCCCCCTGCCGCTCTCCCCCCCACCACTCCTCTGCCACTCCCCCCCCAGAGGGCGCCCCCAACATGGCCGCAATCCTGGAGACGGCGGCTGACGTGGCCAAGGCCATGGTGCGTACGGCACTCGCACGGCGCTTGTACGGCATGCTGGGATGCATGCTGAGAGCGCCACGTGGGGACTGGCGTTGCAGCGCGTGCAAGCCCTCCCTGCATGAACCCCTCCCTCTCCTCCCCCTCTCCCCCCCCTGTCAGGTCCACATGCACTCAGCCAACGTGCTCCACTCAGGTAGGGCCACCCCTGAAGGGAGGGGGAGGGGGTAGTTCGTCAAGGGGGCTAGTGGGGAACAGGGAGGCATCCAGCCCTCAGCGAAGCACTCGGTCCCCTCCAAACATTGTTCCCCCGTTCTCCACAGTCAACCCATGACCCGACCTCATCCCAGATCCCACCCACACCGCCACCCCAGACACCATGAGCGCCACACGGCACGTAAAATACACACGCACCCTCCCATTCCCCGCCCTCCCCCCCCAGACCTCAAGGCCCGCAACATCATGCTCAAGAGCGCCGGCACCGAGGGCCGCCGCGTGGTTGCCAAGGTGGCGGACTTCGGGGTGAGGGGGGGGAGGGGAAAACGAGGGGGGAGATGCGTGTGTGTGTTTCGTGCCGTGTCGGAGGGCGTTGGCGTGCCGGTGAGTAGGCCCCAGGCCCCAGCACAGGGCGGGAACGGAGTGCACACAGCTCCTCTGCAACCCCTCCCCCAAGCTTCACTTGTGCAACCCCCCCCTTTTCTTTCCCTCCCCCCCCCAGCTGGCCTCCCGTATGGAGCAGCAGGAGACGCACCTCAGCAGCTGCTTCCAGGCGAGGGCACCTGGGGGGAGGGGGGGTTGGCGAAAGGAGGGGCTCCCTGCGTTAATGTGTGTGGGAAGCGCTCTGTTCGGCTACGGGTGGGGTCACGACGTTTGCATGTGCAGTCAGCTCCTCTCCCTCCCTCCCCCTCTCCCCCCCTGTCAGGGCACGCCCACCCACATGGCCCCAGAGGTGATCCTGGAGGGGCGCATCTCCAAGGCGGCTGACGTGTACTCGGTGAGGAAGGGTGGGGGGGGTCGAGACGGGGCGGAGGGGCTAGAGGGGCGCTGCATGGAGGGCGAAGGGTGGTGTGGTGCGTGATGTGTTCTAGGGCGGGGACCTGATGCTGAGGGAGCGCTTGGTGCCTTTCTGGAGCGGCCCAGCTCCAAGCGTAACCCGACACCCATAACTCCGTAAACCGTAACCCCTGACCTCGAAGCCTGTTGCCCCAACCCGCCCTCCGCAGTTCGGCATAGTCATGTGGGAGCTGTACTGCGGGGGGGACCCCTTCGCGGGGGTCAACCGGGCGCACCTGGCTTACGTAATCACCAAGGTGTGTGTGGGGAGGGCACGTGGGGATGGGGAATTAGGTTGTGAGGGACGGCGGTGCGGAGAAGGGGTGCGGCAGGGGAACAGGGGGAGGCGGAGGGAGCGGTAGGCAGGGCAGGTGGCCAGGCCTGAGGGCGAGAGGGTAGGAGAGGGCGGAGAGGAGCCCGAGCCTGTCGGGTCTGCCCACTCAACCTCGGGCCATCCCGCTTAACCCCAACCTCCCCCTCTCCCCCCGTCCCCCCCTGACAGGAGGGCCGCCGCCCCACCTTCCCCGACTCCGCCCCCTGGCCCTTCGCGTCCCTGGCCGCCCGCTGCTGGGACGCCGACCCCGCCGCCCGCCCCAGCTTCACCCAGGTCCTGTCAGAGCTGCAGCACCAGAGGGAGGAGCTGGGGGGCGACACGCCGCCGCTGACGCTGCTGCCCGGGGGTGGCGGCGGCGGCGGGGGTGGGGGTAGCTCGGCGGCGGTGGCGGCGGAGGGCAGCTCGCAGCTGAGGGTGATTCTGGCGCGGGCGCGGCGGGGGGGCGGCGGAGGTGGGGGTGGGGGGGCTGGTGGGGGAGGGGGGGAGAAGGGCGGCCGCGCGCGGGGGCGGCGGGGGCCGTGGGGCGAGGCCGCGGCGGCGGGTCTCACGCACCCCCAGCCGGCATTGCTGCACGCTGGCGCCGACGGCGGCGGAGGCAGCGGCGGCGATACGCAAGACGCCCTGGCGGCGGCGCAGGCAGCAGCGGCGGCGGTCGCCGGCGGCGGCATCATCGCCGGCGCCGTACGGCGCCTGAGCGGCAACGGCGCCGCCGTCGCCGCCAACGCCGCGGCCGCGCCCAGGAGCCAGCCGCTGACGGCGCCGCTGGCTACGCCGCCGCTGCCGCCGCCGGGCGGGCCGCCGCTGGCCGCCGCCGCCGTCAGCGCGCCGCTGCCGGGCATTTCATTGCCCGCGGCGCCGTCGGGTCAGGCGGTTGCGATTCGGCCGTTGCTGGCGGGCGGTTCGCCCGTTGCCCTGTGGCCACGTAAGCAGGGGATCGTGGTCGGGCACTCGGCCTCTAGCGGCGAGGGCAGCTCCGCCCAGCCCCTGTCGGATCCAACCAACGGATCCAGCAGCAGCTTCGGCGGCGGCGGCAGCAGCGGCGGCAGCAGCGGTAGCGGCAGCGGCGGCGGCATGGCAGGTATCGCCGTCGCCTTGCGCGACGTCGCTGCCGCAATGGCCACTGAAGCTGGCGGCAGCCGCGGCGGCGGCCGGGCAGTTATTTCCAGCGGCGGCGGCGGTGCTGGCGGTGGCGGCGGCGGCGGCGGCGGTGCTGGCGGTGGCGGCGGCGGCGGCGGCGGTGCTGGCGGTGGCGGCGGCGGCACCAGCGGCGGCGGGTACCTGAGCATCCCGACGCGCCTGTCGATTGGTCGGCCCAACGGTCAACGCTGGGGCGACGGCCAACGCATGACGCCGCAGCGCGGCCGCCGCAAGGCTGGATCTGGATTCATGTACGGCCATGGATCCTGCGTATCCGTGTCGCCCAAGCTCGCATCTTTGGCGGAGCATGACGAATGCGAGGACGAGGCCAGCGGCGGCGCGTCCCCTCCGCCCGCCCCGGTCCCCGGCCCGGCTCCGGCTCCGGCCTCGCTAGGCTGAGCCTCGGCCCCGGCCCAAGCCCAGGCCCAGGCCCAGGCCCAGGCCCAGGCCCAGGCCCAGGCCCAGGCCCAGGCCAGGCCTCGCTAGCCTGAGGTAGGAAAGGGTCGAATAGTCTTAGCAACACTTGGCGGCCCAAGCAAGCCATGAAAGCACAAGACCCAGGCTGTGCGTGAAGCGAGTGAATGAAGCGGGTGGCTCGGGTGCCTTGGAGCTAGTAATACGGGGCGAAGGCAGCGTGCAGGTAACCGGCGTCTGGGGTTACCTCGACTCGTACGGGTGCGGTTACGGCAGCGCTGAAGGGGAGGCACATGCGAACTGTTGCCCGCTCGTACATGCCATTAAGCCAGACCAGGAATAAGAATTGGCTCTTGTCTGCCGCTGAGGCGACACGCCGTTTGGTCTTTCGAGCATCTAGGGTATCTAGGCCTGAGGTACAGGGCTGCAGTTGGAAGCATGCGCAATGAGTCATGGCCAGGTCATGTTCTGAGGCACGTGTCAGGGCAGGCCCGAGAGCCAGAGGCCGGGATCCGGTAGAGGTCATGACTGGTGGGGCACATAAAGGGTGGTGTCTACGGTCGCAGCAACACTGTTCCTTTGGGCTTGTGGGTGTGGACGGATACTGCGGGGTCGGCCGTTCTGGCGTCGTCTCGTGTACTGCTATTTCGAAAAGTGCGGGCCTGGAAACGCCGTTCCAGTCCGCAGCTGGCCGTTCCAGTCTGCAGTCTTGGATGTTCGCGTCTCTCTCTTCGGTTGGTGAAGTTCGGCTTTGGCATGGAAGGGGGTCCGCCGCAATGCATGAACGGGCTTGGGTTGCTCTAGTACGGCTGGGACGGCATCGAGGACACCCGAGGTTAATTGGGGGGGGGCCCTTGGCCGTGCCGCGTCAAGCAAATCGCCGTGGGAGCGGCTAGTAGGGGGTGGGTTGTTGGTTACTTTGATTACCTGCTTCTCGAGCGCGAACGCAATTGGAACCGTGTGCTGCTCGAGCCGGGACGCGCTCTAGGGCTTAGCAGTGGGGCCATGCATGTGGCATACTACCACATCAAGTACAGACTTGTACGGAGTACGTGCGATGAATCTGCACGTGCATGTCCTTAAGAGTCGTGTGGGACGACGGGTTAGGCGGAGGGTGCGGCGATGCTCTTGTGGGAAAGGACGGTGGGCGTTGGCGAGGGCGGAAGCGGAACTGATGCTCCTCGACACATGCATCTAAGCCCATGCGGCCTTACCTGGACTTTAAATCCCTACTATTTGGCGGTTCGAGTACTTGCTAACCAGTCTGCGGGTCTGCGGGTCTGAGGGTGGAACGCTGGGCGATTAGTAAATGGGCGGAGGGAGGACGGGCGAGGTTGTGGGAATCGGAGCATGGGGACACGGTGTTCAGGATACTTGCCTAGTACGGCCGGCCTGGCATCTTGCGGGTTACATTTCTACTATTCGGCGGCAAGACTGCTTACTAAGCGGCCTTACTGGTTTACAGTTGCAAGGGCAGTCAGGCTATACCACGCGTGAAGGGTGCAAGGGCGAAAGGCAGGGTGGTCAAGGGCTGTGCAAGCACCTTGGTAGCACAGGCCTTCTGATAGTTACAACGGCTTGGGGCATGGAAGGCCCGCTGTCCAGTTCCGGTGGGGTTTGGCGGGGCGCCAGTGGTGGTGCGGTTGTGGGGGAGCAGGGGCTTGGAGAGGGGGGCGGGCGGGGAGAAGGGTGCGCGTGGCCAGGGCCTGAACAGGGGAGACAGGGGAAAGAGTATGCTGCGGCTGTTGCGAGTGGCTGGGCTCTTGAGGCTGCTCTTTACCCAAGATGTGCGCGGGCCACCGGGTCACGGAGGGGGGAAGGGAGGAGGCCGCGTGTGTATGCCGCCATTGCCGCGTGAGGGTAGGTGGGGTCCAGGCGGAGGATCGAGCGCCCCCAGTGCGGCTCCTGTCTTGCAAAGCGCTGTGAAGCCTCGCGTGTGCTTGTGTCTGTCGCTAAGCTGGTTGCCAGCTGGCGCGTTCGTGGAGCGGCCCAGCTGCGGGTCAGCTCCGCGGCGCCCGGCCGCGGCGTTTCGTCAAGACCCGCGGAGCAGCGTCAGAGACCTCGGTCGCGCGCTCGCGCGCGCGGAGTCAAAGCTCGCCCGCAAGACGCAAGAGCGCTGCATACCTTGCTTGCTACACTTCCAGCGATACTGCGTTACACACCGCCAGACCCCGCCGCCCTGCCCACGCAACGCGCCCAAGCCAATAGTGCCGTCGTTGCAGCCAGCGCAGCAAAGCCCCTCGCAGCCTCGACGCCAACAGCAGCATGGGCCTCTCCTGGGGAGGTGAGGCCAGCTACGGCGGGGCGCTTGCCTGCGTGGGCTTCTCGAGCCGCGCGCTGCGGGCCGCGGCGGCGGGGGGCCCTCTGCCGGCCTGCTGCCGGCACAGGGACGTCCGCGGGAGCCTAGCTGAGCTGGCGTGGCGCTGGCGGCGCCTGAGGCGGCTCTTGCGGCGGGTCGCAGCTGCCGTCGGCTCCCGAGTCAAAGATAACATGCGCCTCCGCCTTTGACCGCCCGTGCCCCCCCTCCCACTACTCCCCCCCACCCCCAGACATTGGCAAGTTCGTGCTGGCCGTCCTGCTGCCGCCCCTGGGCGTGCTGACGGAGACGGAGCGGCTCAACAAGACCTTCTGGATCAACGTGCTGCTCACGCTGATCGGGTACATCCCCGGTGAGAGGGAAGGAGAGAGGAGGGCGGGGGAGGGCGTGGAGGAGGGGAGGGTGTGGAGGTAGAACGAGGTGGAGGTGGAGGGGTGGGGGGCCTCATTGTTACGGCGTGGCAATGGTGGGCCATGAAACATGTTGTCGCCTGCGGGTGTACGGTGTCCACCTCGACGTGGGGGTCCGGCCGCGGTTACCCGGTACCACCCTAAGAGGGAGGCCGGAGGGGCGGGGCTCAGTGGAGATGACGAGTGCGTCTGCTGGGGTGGGGCCACTGCGCGGCATGGTCGGGCCACACGGGTGTGAAGTTAAGTGCTGCCTATGCCCTCCCGACATCCTCCCGACGCCCTCCCTGCCCCCCTTCGCAGGCATCATCCATGCCTTCTACGTCATTCTGAAGTACTGAGCGCCGTACACATGCCGTACGGAGTGGCGTAAGCCGAACTCCCGAGGCGCGAACTTCAGCTGGGGTCCTCGCAGGCCCCCGACAAGATAGGAATGGACCGGGCACGAGTGGAAGGGCGGGTGGGACGGGGCTTCGTGGGCAGGGGCTCAGCTGGACGTTTCCCCAATGCGCAAGCAATCAATCGCGTGATGCGAAGGTGTGTGTATCTGTTGCTGTGAGGCGAGGTTGGTTGTCAACTTGTGATGGCTTGGTGCGACGGTGGGGTGGCAATGGACACGGCCTGGCGACCCGATGGTGACGGCGGCGACCGGCCTTGTGGGGTCGGGCACGGAGGTGGCAGGAGGGTGGCAGTGATTCCGAGGCATGCATGCATGGGGTGGTTTGGGTGTTGCATTCGTGTCTGCAGTGTGAGGTCAGGGGGCGCGACAGGCGGGGATAGGGGTTGGTGCGGGGCCAGGCTGGTAAGGATGCGATGGTTACAGCAGGAACCGCCTCCAGAAGGGGAGGGGTTGAGCGAGAGCGCCACCTACTGGGTGTGCCACCTGCACACCGACACCCACGCAACGTGACTGACTTTCGGTCGTCACACCACGTTGCTAGGGTCGGGCCCGTAGAGCCCCCCTCAGTACTATTCCACTAATTCCGCTGTGCCTTTAATCATCGTCAATCAAGGCCAGGACGCCTGGGGGCTCCTGCACAGTCAATCTGCCACCTGAGACTCGCAGGAAAGGGTGGTCCGCCGGTATTGTCTCCCAGCCACTTGGTGGCCTGAGCGCAGCAAAAGAGTGAAGCGCTCCCCAAAACTCAGCTGACACCAACACACGTCCACGGTTCAGCACCCCGAGGCGATTCCCATTCTCCCTTGTCGCGTATAGATATCGGCGTCCCTTCTCCATGGCTGTCGTGGCTGCAAGACACACCACATCCCACACTCTCTGGTCAACTCCCTCCGTTGGTCGAGCCAGCCAAAGATTGAACCGGCGAAGTGGCCAGGTCCATGGCATGCCCTGCTCGCCCCCTAGACACGCGCACATCTCATCAACCAGGCCCTCAGCCAAGTAGCATTTCCAAAAGTGGTGCAATCTGTCCCCTCCGTGCATCGCAATCTCACATGGGCACGTGGCCGTTCCTTCATGTGCCGAAAAGCCAGTAAAGCCGTTGAGCGCCAAGCGCCAGAAAGCTTCCTTCCACACGTTCTCCCAGCGCAGGGCCCACAGCCTGCGCAAGGTGGCTTGTAGGTCCAACAGGTCTGACTCGTCCCCTACCCCACCACTCAGCGCCTCTGCCACAAAATTCAAATGCTTGCCTTTCACATACTCAAAAGCGGGCTCCATCTGCAGGGCCGTGGCCAAGCTCACCGACAGCCTAGCCGCTGACACAAGCGTCTGTCCGATCCGCCAACCTATGCATCCCAAGAGTTCTTTCCATGCCTCCTCCTCTGGGCAGGCCAAGTCCGGGTTCTCTTCCACCTCCGTTGCTGCTTGCACCCACGGTACGGGAATATGGCCCATCAAGCTATCGATCCTCCCTAGGAGCGCAGGGCCATTGCGTAACGCTGCGGGTAGAGACTCATACCCCCCTCGTCCCCACAGACCAACTACGATGTTCTCTTTCACCTTCCTTGAGCACTCGCTCCTAGCCATCGGTGGCAGCCTGCCCCCCTGGGCTCCACTGAGCCCCGCCCTTGCTCCCGCCCCTGCCCTATAGGCTCTTACTAGTTGGCCAACAGTCCTCAATTCATTGATACCCATCAGGTCCGCATACATGCTTTCCAGCCCCCCACGGCCCGCTGCTGCGGGTCTGAGGGCCGGATTTCCCCATACTGGCGCGCTGTGTACCCACGGCCCCACCGCGGGGCTCTTGATCAACTCAACCCGGGGGAGATGAAGGAGTGCCCCCGTTATCATGTTCAGCGTCGGGCAGGGGCTGTTTGCCGTGGTCCCCAGCACCTTGGTGGCGGCGTTGGGGCCTGCCCGCTGGGCTGTGAAGAGGCAGAGGGGGTGTACGGCCGGGTGCGTTCGTCGGAGGAGCTCCATTGCGACCGTCGGCCACACTGGCCTGAAGCGGAGGAGGTTCGGGCAGCTGCCCAGCACGCAGCGTGTCGCCAGCACCGCTTGTCGGGCCCGTACGTGTTCTACCACCGGGAGGAGGCCGAGCCCTCCGTCCTCCGGGGGGACGCACATCGCCTTGTAAGGGCGAGACAAAATTGGTCCCCGCCATCAGCTGATGGTCTCCATCCCCACGCAACTTGCCTCGCCTACGCAGCACAGCCCAGCTGCATTCTGCTCGGCACCACCTCCGTGTTGCAGTCACTATTCAGTTGCAGGCAGGGGTGCGTGTGGGGTCCCTACCCGCCGTACAACCGCCAACGACTCCCCTCTCGCCGCCCCCATCGCTGCGCGTCCTCCCTACGTGCTTGATACAACTGCACGACGACTCGCACCAGCTATCACTGTCCACAATCTCGACCGCGTCCGCGACAGCCTCAATCCTCGCTTGCGCATTTCGGCTTGGTCACCCGCTGCGGTCTTGTCTTGCGTTCCCAGAGCTCTTACCGTACCTTCTCTACACGGTTAGCTTGCATACGGGCGCTATGCGCTGAGCGGCGCTGACGGCTCTGGCCCTCGCCGGGACCGGGCCTGTCGCCTCGCCTTCTGCTCAACTTAGCTTTAGCGACACCCGATAGAGAGCTAGCAAGATGGAGTACGAGCCGGCGGAGTATCAGAAGCTTCAGCTCCGAAGCTATGCGCCGCGCAGCATCCGCGAGACTGCGGAGGGGAAATACTGGCGTCGCTTCAAGGCGCCCGTTATAGCAAAGCAGGTGAGCGTGAGGTCCCGGCCGAGGGTTGGGCCGCCCGAACCGCCGCCGGCCGGTTCCATGTTTCGCCGCGCGAGCTCACGCCGCCTCGCCAAACCTTCCCCCTTGCTATCTTCAACCTGTTTCTCGCAGTTTGGCGCGGTCAGCCACATCGACTTCTGCCAACAGTACCCCTATAACCTGGCCATCACCGCATCCACACGGGTGCGTCCCCCCGGCACCCGGGACCGCTCCTATCGGGGCCCGCACTTTCCCCCAACCTCGCTGGGCCCAGCTCGCCCGGCCTTGGTTACTGCACGCGTGGACTGCCCACGCGGGACACCATAGCCCCACGCCAGGGGACTGCTAAGGGGACTGCCGCGATGACCCTGCCACGGCAGTGCCGCCCCCGCCCTGCCCTCTTCCTCACTTTTCTTTCTGTTCGGGCTGCAGGTCATCATCTGACCTCATCATCATCATCTGACCTGGATCCTGCCCTGTTCCCCCCCTCGCTGCAGGTCATCATCTACAACGGCCTGGCCCCCGCGGTGGTGGGTCGCACCATCAGCCGCTTCAAGGACATTGCCTACAGGTGGGGGGCGGGGTAGGGTGGTAGGTGGGGAGAGCGAGGGAGCGGGGTTGGGGTGCGGGGGAGTGGGGCGGGGGGGGGGAGGTGTCTTGGGGTGTTCGGGATTGGGGGAGTACCGAGGTACCGTGGTCTGAAGCGGACGCCTGAGTCCCGGCAAATGCACAGAAGAGGTGGTAACGAGCTGGGGCGGGGCCGGGGACAGAGGGGGCGGGTGTATCGCCCTCCTTGGGGGGACGGTGGGGGGGCCGGCGAGGGGGAAGGCGGGGTGCCCGGCGCTCCCTGCTGACTGGAATGCCCCCCCCCCCTCCCCTCACCGTCGTCACCCTTCCCCTCCCTCCCCTCAGCGGCTGCTTCCGCTCCGATGGGCGGCTGGTGTGCGCTGGAGGGCAGGACGGCATCGTGCAGGTGGGGGGGGCGGGGGGGAGGGGGGTGATTTGGGGGGGGGCAGGGGGAGGGGTGGGAAGCGGGGAAGGGGAGGTAGAGAGCGAAGGGAGGGAAGGGGGGCAGGACAACAACGTGCAAGTGGGCGGGGGGAGGGAGAGTCAAGGGGGAACGGAGGAGGGGGACAAGGGGGGAACGGAGGAGGGGAAGGGACGGAGGCAGGGAGAGGGCGAGGTTGAGGGGAGGGAGGCAGGGCGGCATTGTGCAGGTGCCGTGGGGTGGGCGGAGAAGGACGGGGAGGGGCGGAGGGTTGAGGGGGCGAGGGAAGGGCGGAGAGCGAGGGAGGAGGAGGAAGGCGGGGAGTCACCCAGGTGCGAAGGGGCAACGCAGGGCGAGGGAGAGGGTACAGGAGTGGAGAGGGGTTGGGAAAGGTTGTCCCAACGCCCCTCCTCTCGCCCCACTTACGCCCCCCCCCCTCTTCCCTCCCCCCCAGGTGTTCGACGCCAACAGCCGCTCCGTGCTGCGCCAGTTCAAGGCGCACAAGCGGCCCACGCGGGTGGCGCGCTGGGGGGCGGACCGCCTGCACGTGCTCAGCGGCAGCGACGACGTGACGGTCAGGTGGGTGCAGGAGCGGGCTCGGGGACGTACGGCAGTGTACGGCACTGTACGACAGTGTACGGCACCGTACGGCGGTGGGGGAGCTGACGCCGGGGGATGGCGGGGGGCGCGAGGGGTGGGTGGGTGCTGTTTGAGGTCGGGCCAGGAGCTGGGAGAACGAGCTGGGGAGCGGTTGAAGTGGTGAGGTTCATGGGTGAAGTGGGTAGGGGTGGGAACGGACGGGAACAGTCTTCGTCAGACTTATCCCCTCCCCCTCCCTGGCCCCATCCGTCCCTCTTCCAGGTGGTGGGACGTGACCTCCGGCTCCCAGGTGAGGGGCGGGGCTCCGCCTGGACGGGCACTCGGACCATGTGCACGCCCATACACACACGTTTCCCCCGCCCTCCCCCCTCTTTCCCCCCTGACCCCCCCTTCCCCTCCCCCTCTGGCCCCCAGGTCCTCCGCCTGGACGGGCACTCGGACTACGTCCGCGCCGCCGCCGCCTCGCCCGCCTCGCCCGACACGTGGGCCACGGGCGGGTACGACCACACCGTACGGCTGTGGGACGTGCGTACGGGGGGCGCCGTCACGTGCCTAGACCACGGGGCGCCCGTTGAGGACGTGGCCTTCTTCCCCGCGGGTGAGGGGACAGAGCGGGGGAGGGGGGATGGAGGGGGGACTGGAGGGAGAACAGGAGGAGATAGCGGGTGGAAGAGACTCAACAGGGGGGGGGGGCATGCTTGGTAGTCCCGAGCACGGCCGAAAGGCCAAGTTGCGATGGCTGAGCCGGCATGTCCCCTTTGCGGTGTGACACCAAGCTCTCAACCCCGACCCCAACCCCTCCACCTCCCAGGCTCCCTGGCCGTGTCCGCCGGCGGCAACTACCTGTGCGTGTGGGACCTGGTGGGCGGAGGCCGACTGCTCAAGCGCCTCTCCAACTTCCAGAAAACGGTCACGTGCGTACGGCTCAGCCCGCTGGCGGGGCCCGACTCGGCGGCGGCGCCGCGCATGCTGGCGGGCTCGCTGGACGGCCACGTCAAGGTGGGCGGCGGTTGGCGGCGGTTGGCGGTTCTGGTGGTTAGGCTTACAAGCGGGATCTGGACGGGGGCTACGTGAATCGGGCCGGGCCGCCGGCCAGAACAGCGAGGGGGTCTAGCCCATGACCAGGCCCCTTCCGCCTACCAGCCCTTGCCCATTTCCCCGGCCTCACGTCAATTCCCTTCCCCCTTCAGGTCTTCGAGCTGGACTCTTTCCGTGTCACCCACGCCACCAAGTACCCCTCCCCCGTCATGTCGCTGGGCATCTCCCCCGACTGCCGACTGCTGGCGGTGGGCATGGCCGACTCGACGCTCTCGGTGCGTGTCTGCGGGATGGCGGGGCGAGGGGGCGTGGTTTCGCGCACGTAGGCATGCCAGGCCCAGGCATGCAGGGCTGTGGATTGCGGCTTGCGGAGCTGGCTGGTAGCCGTGTCGGGCCAGACGTGTGGTCTTTGGGGGGCGCCGTGTGCGAGACTGTGACCCTTCCACCCGGCCTGCAGGTCCGCAAGCACGACCGGCCCAAGCAGCCGCAGGGGGCGGCGGCGCAGGGGCTGCCGGAGCCCAAGCGCAAGTGAGCGGGGGCGGGACGGGGGTGGGGGCTGGGGGCGTGGGTCGTAGATTTGGGGGCAGGGCAGGCACCCGGGGGGGGGCTGTAGCTGGGAGAGGGGCGGTCGCTCCTTAACGGCGGCCCCTGGGCCTCTCCAGGGGCGGCAGAGGGCCTGGAGCGGCAGGGTGGGGGATGGGGGCGCCTATAGTTCCTGCCCCCGCTCATTCCCACCCCACTCCACCCCACCCCACCCCCACCTCCACCGCCCGCCCCCAGGTGGCAGCCCCGCCTCACGGCCGCCAACTACCGCTACTACATCCGGGGGCAGAGCACCAAGGCCGCAGCCACGGACTTCCGCGTGCGTAGGCAGCGCCAGGCCAAGCTGCGGCCGTACGACAAGATGCTGAGGCAGTTCAGGTGCGGCCCACGTGGGCAGCGTACGACAGTCGAGCACGTGCTCGGGGCCGGAGCCGTTCGGCTCTGGTCTGCACTGGCCGTTATACACTGGCCCGTTGCCATTTCTGTACTTCAAGGGGCTTCGCAGGGGTTCATTCGCCGCCCCTGGAGCTCCAGTGCTCCACCCCCTGAACGCTTTCCACCACCCTATGAGCCCTATCTCCTGGACCCTAAACGCCTCCCCCCTTGCCTTCCCCCCCCCCCCCTAACCTTCCCCCCCTGACAGGTACCGGGACGCCCTGGACGCGGCCCTGGCCGTACGGCAGCCCGAGGTGGTGGCCTCCGTACTGGAGGAGCTGGCGGCGCGGGGGGGCCTGGGGCCGGCGCTGGGTGGCCGGGACGCGCCCTCGCTGCTGCCCCTGGTCAAGCACCTGACCAAGCACGTGACCGAGCCGCGGTGGGGAGGGTGCCTGGGGAATGGGGCCAGCGGCGTCGAGGTTGAGCTAAGCGGGGGCCAAGCTCCTCTTGCGGCCGCGCACGCCCGCGCCTTCCTATCCCGCTCAGCCCAACCGCCCCACCACGCTCAATCATCCGTAAGGCCTTATCCCCCCCCATGTAACCCCCCTCCCCCCCTCCCCATCCCACCCCCGCAGCTACACGCGCCTTCTTGCGGCCGTGGGGCACCGGCTGCTGGACGCCTACGCACCCGTGGTGGGGGCCTGCGCCGAGGTGGACGCGGCGCTGGGGGCGCTGGCGGACAGGCTGGCGGAGGAGCTCAAGCTGCAGGTGGGGGGGGGGGGGGCGTGCTGCGTGCTGTGATGTGATGTGCGCTGTGCCCTGGCGTGCTTGGCTGGGCGAAGTCGGCTTGGGGACTGGCTTTTGGAATTCCCAGCTCCGCCCTGCCCCCCTGACTCCTGATCCCTCTCCCCTCCACCCCTTCAACCCCTCCACCCCCTCAGGCCAGCCTCACACAGCTGGCAGGAGCCCTCGAGCCCCTGCTGGCAGCCTCCCTGGCGGCGAGCCTGCCCGCGTGAGCTGCCGTACTGTCGTACCACACCACTGGCTGCCGGGCGGCGCTGTACGGACGCCGACCGATAACGCGCGGTGCTGGGCTGTGCGGGGCTTCAGGGGCGGGGGGGTTTGTCAAGTGCCGCTGGGAATAGGCGCAGCAGGCAGACGTGTTTGGCGGAAGGGAGGTCGGCGATAAGGGAGGGACAGGCGGAAGAGTCTGAGTTTGGTCGGGGATTACAACTACAGGGATGGGGAGGAGCGCAGCTGGAAAGCCGCCGACTGGCCCTGTCCTGGGTCGTGAGAGATGGGGCTCACGAGAGGCCGGTGGCGGCGGAGGAGGCGGAGGCGGAGGTGACGGAGGCTGTGTGTGCGGGGTAGAGGAGCGGCGGGCACACTGCTGGCCGGAGGGGAGTGAGCTGGCATGGACGAGGCTGGGGTTGAGGGGGGTATTGGCTGGCTGGGTAGGGACTGATGGGTAGGGCCTGGTTCCGCCAAGCACTTTGCAGGGCCAGTGAGGAGGGACGGACGCAAAGGCTGTGGTTTGTCGAGGGGGCCAGGGGGCAGACGCGCGTGCAGGCTTGCAGGCTTTGGGCTTGAGAGGCGCGAGGGCGGGTGGCGCTGCGGGTCAGCGATTGTGGGGGAGGAGGGCTGCGGTTGTGGGAAGGGGAAATGCGGCGCAAGGACTGCAGGAGGATACAGAAGCGTGCGAGGAGGGAGGGGGGACGAGGAGCAATCTTTCCTGATGCGGGCTGCGGAGGGCCTGGAACGGTTGTGGGTTCCTCACTTGAGGTGTTGGGGAGCAGGCTGCTGAGCTCTTCGTCCATGCCGTGTAGCCGCTGCCGTAGCCGAGACTTCTTCAACACCCGTAGAGATGAGACAGACCCGCCAATTGCATGGGCGGCCATAGTAGGCAAATGTCTTTTGAACGCCTAGCCGGGCTAGTCCCCAATCCCCATGCTCCGGCCCCCACAAGCATCTCACCCTGCATCCCAGCTCCCACCCATCCGCTATTGGCCCAGCGCTCTTTCCCGCGCATAAGTACTTCAGCGCCCAGACTGCAATCCCGTTCACTTATCCAGCCCCCTCAGTCCCCCAGTCCCCCAGTCTCGAGTCCCCAGCTGCTCCCACAGGTCGTCTCCTTGCGTAGTCTGCGGCGCACGCCCTACGCCATACCACAACCAAGCGCTTCGCTTCGTTGATGTTCTTCTGTCCCCAGCTGCTGTCCCTGCGCCCCGACTCCCTAGGCCCCCGAGGCCTGAGTCCCGAGAGTTGAAGCCACAACCAGGGCAGCCGGGCAGGTAGCCTGGGGCCAGAAGACATCAACGAAGCGAAGAGCTTGGTCGTGGGGCTTAGGAATGACGCGTTACAGGGTCATTCCTAGCCCGGTTAAGGCCAGCGGCTCCGGGGCAGGGGCTCTGAAGAGGGCGTTTCGTATGCCCTCGTGCGGCACAAGGGCATGGGAAGTCCGCGCTCTGCGGAGACGCCTGTGTGGGCAAGGTATAGCGATGTTAATGCGACCGAGAACGGATAGGCGGCACAAGTGGCATAGGAGCTTAAAGGGCGTGGACTCTGGGGCCATCGAAGCCGCGGGGGAACGGGGGGAAAGGGGGGTGGCACGCAGCGCACCTGCCCCGGACCTGCCGCAGGCCATAACGCTGTATCTAGCGACGCGCGTGCCAAGTGTGCAAAGTGCTATCACACACCTGTGGGCAGGGGCCCAGCATGTATCCGGCGAGGTGTGGACCGCGCGGTAAATCGCGCTCCTGGTCCCGGTCTGGCGGGTTTCGAAGCGCGGCGGACGTCTCCGCCATTACAGTGTTTCGACTGCACTACTCACACCACAGGTAGCTTGCCGCTGCCTGCACCTACGCTGTGCGTGGGGACTCACGACTTTCAAAGAGGAAGGATCGGCAAGGCGAGACGCACGCTCCCTTCACCCGGTCACCACCGAAGCACCACACGCCTTGATTAGACACCACAGAGCTTGAGTAGCGGCTGAGGGCTGCTTCAGCTGAGCCACAATGGACGTGGAAGTCTCTCCCCAGGACCTGCGCTTCCGGTTCCAGCTCAACAAGCAGCTCCTAGCGACTATCACGGTGAACAACCCCAACGCTCAGCGCGTGGCGTTCAAGATCAAGACGACCGCGCCAAAGAAGTATGTTGTCCGGCCCAGCTCTGGTGTGGTGGAGCCGCACTCCAACGTGAGCGTGCAGGTCATCATGCAGGTGAGCAGGGAAGGGAGGAGGGGTCTGGGGCCGGACGCTGACCGCCCGATTGTGGACCGCCGCTCTCGCGTGAAGCCCGGGACAGGCCTAGCACCGGGCCCGACAAGTGCATGTTTATGGAGCGACCTTGATCGTTTGGGGGAGGGTTACGGAAGCTGTGTTGCACGGCTTCAGCGTGGTGTTTGCGCGGGCCCTGTCGCAGGCGCAAAAGGAGTACGCGCCGGAGTTTGCGAACTGCAAGGATAAGTTCATGGTCCAGACAACGGCGCTCAGCGAGACGGAGCAGATTGAGAAGGAGACGTTCAACAAGGACTTGCGCAAGGACCTGAAGGAGTATCGCCTTCGCGTGACGATCGAGGGCCCCGCTGCCCCGCCCTCGCCGGTCCCGGAAGCCAACGAGGCCGACGACGAGGGCGCTACGGCCCGTTTCCACCCCGCGGCGGGCGGCGTCGCATCGCCCACGGCCGCGCCCACGGGCGTGGCCGCGGCCGTGGTCGTTCCCAGCGACGCCGGGCCCGGGGAGAACCGCCTCCGCAGCGCGCTCGACGACCTCACGAACGCCACCTCGCAGAACCAGCAGCTCAAATCCCAGGTCGACAAGCTGCAGCGCGAGCGCGACGACCTGCGGCGGCAGCTGGACGTCTACCACCTGCAGGCGGGGGCCAAGTCGACCGGCGCCGCGCCGGCCACGGCCGCCAAGGGCGGCATCCCCATGCTCTACCTCCTGCTCGCAGCCATCATCGCCTTTGCCCTCGGCCACTTCCTCCGGTTCTGAGCGGGCGGACAGTGTGCTGTGGTTGGGCGGGCTGGGGCTACAGCTGCCGAGCGACGGACGGCGGCTGGCGTAACGTGGTGTGGCGGGGAGCAATGGCAGCGGCGGGGTGGACTGAAACCTGATCCTTGCGCTGAAAGCAGTGGCAGTACCTAGCGGTGGCGTCCGTACCCATGCTGCGGCTCCGAGGAGGCCCATGGACGTGGCCCCATGCTGGAGGCGTGGGCTCAGCTGCATAGCACAGCGTTAGGGTGGAGGTGCGGAGAGCGGGCGTTGCTGACCGATTGACGGGTGTGCACACGTGAGGGCCGTGGTGCGTACGGGAGGGTGGGCTGGGGTGGCGGGCTGGAATGCATTGAATAGGTGGGGTCATGGGAGGGGTTGGGGAAGTTCGGGATTGGTCCAGGGACACGAGAGCTGGGGCGTACTCAAGGTGGATGCCGGGTGAGTGCTCTTGTTGGAAGGGCGCTCTCGAGGTTGACACATTGCGCGTCTCCTAAAACCGCGAGCACCTAAGAAGCTCCGGGCTGGGGTTAGGCATGTCGGCGGAGCGGCGGGCGTCTGTCTTGCACGGCGCACGCGTCATTACGCCAGCGCCGTGGTTCCGCATGGTTTCGGGGTGCACAGAGAGCTGGTAGATATGTCTGTGGGTAAGCGTGGTTTCCAACATTATCGGGCTGCCGCTTCTATGCTGCAAGCAGGGTTGATTTGCTTTGGGCCTCGGCTCTGGGGGTTGTGGGCGAGGACGGGCGGTCGGGACTGGGGGCACGAGGGCGAGGCCTGCCCGGCTGGCTGAGACGGCAGGGCAACGCGCGTGAGGGCTCAAGTTGTTTGGGTAATCAAGGGTCGGACCAGGCGAGGGGTGAGTGCAGGGGGCCTGTGGAGCGGGGGCGAGAAGTGTCAAGGCTGTGAGCCGCTGGGGGCTGGCCGCAGGGTGTAAAGGGCGTTGCTCTCACGGTGGAGGTCCTTGAGCCTCACGCTTTCCATCATGGTCCGGAATCACGGCCACAGGCGGGGGCCAGCCCCGCCTGCCAAGATCGAAGCCGACCAGCATCTGCCACGGCCGTCGAGTAGTCCCATACCACACGCCAGCATGGAACGCCCTGCCTCAAATGACATGGAGCCCTCACTGCATCCCACCAAGCCCTGCATGGAAGCCACAGCCCTCTGCGCCTGGTCCCATGCACTGCCGTTGTCTCTCTTTCCTCATGCACGCTCCCTCAATGCCCCGACACCTGGCCGAGTGGACCCTCCAACGCGCCAGCAATGTCCAGATGCCTGAATGCCATGCCTTTCGAGGATTCGAGCCCTCACTTTACTCCCTCATGGCTTATGTCTACAAGCCCCCGGCTCCAAGCCCCACGCCAGAAGGCCCCCCAATGGTCAAGGCCCCAGGGCACAGCCGCAGGCTCACTCCGCGCGGGCCCGTGCCGCCAGGATCGCCCCCGCCCACGCGGTCACCTGCTCCGCCGCACCGTACCGCGCGATCCAGCTCTGCGGCAGCGCCACCAACGCCCCCGCCACCCCCTCCTTCTCCCCCTCCTTCTGTGCCCCCTCCTCCCCCTCCGAGTGTGAGGGAGCGCACAGCGCCCCCAGGCAGGCGCCCACGTAGGCGGCCCGGGAGGCGCAGCAGCCGCCCTCGCGGATGGCCAGGCGCACGCCCTCCACATAGGCGGCGGGCGGCAGGCGGGCCTGGGCCTGGGCCTGGGCGTGGTGGTGCTCGACGTACAGGACCACCTGTGCACGCAAAAGGGAGTAGGTTTGGATGTGAAGGGGGAAGTGTAGAGCTGGAGCGGGCACTTGCTCAAACCACCGGCTTACACCCGCACCGAAACAGGCGGTACCGGTATCCCACAACCCTGCGCCCCCCTCCCCATCCGCCCCTTCATCACCACCTGCAGCGGCGTCTGCAGGGCGTTGGGCATGTGGCAGTTGCGCCCCCGCTATCTCCCGCGTGCCCGCGTGCCCATACACACGCCTTGTAGCCTCCCCCCTCCCCCCGTCCCCCCCCCCCACCTGCAGCGGCGTCTGCAGGGCGTTGGGCATGTGGCAGTTGCGCCCCAGCTTGGCCACGGCCTCGGGCACGGGGGTGGCGGCCAGGGCCAGGCAGGAGCGCAGGTGGGCGGCCAGCTCGGGGGCCAGGGGGCCGCAGCGGGCGGCCAGGGGGCCTGGGGCAAAGACACACGCGTGATGGGGAGGGCAGCGGAGGGAGAGGAGGGGCTTCAGCGGGGCGGAGGACCTGAGAGACCAGCCGTCTGCACGACAGCGGACAACGTTGCATGCACAAGAGACCAGGAGTAGGATATTCAGTGGTCACAACTGAAGAGGGTGGCAAGAGGGTGGCAACCTGATTCATTTGACGAGCAGTGGGTGCCGTGCATGCAAGGGCCCCCGGCGCACCTGCGCCCGACTCCAGCGCCGCCGCCGCCCCCTCCACGGCCGCCGCCGCGGTGCCGCCCCTCAGCAGGGAGTCCAGCACCGCAGCGCCGGCGCAGGCCCACGCCACCGCAGCGTCCTGTGGTACGGGCGGGGGAGGACGGGGTTGGGGCACATGGGGGGCAAGGGCAGGGCTCGGGCTCGGTCGGGCCTGCCTGGCTCACGAGTCACGACTACCGCTCCTTACGCAGCGGGCTGACGCTTGCTCGCGCTTGCAGCGTGATATGCGCCATTTGCGATCTGTTCTGCCAACTTCCTGGGCTCACTTTTGCTCGCCATCTAACGAGCAACCACGTTTGGCAGCGAGGAACCTCGCTCGCTCGCGCTCACCGTATTCTGCGTCACCCGCGTTGCCAGCTCCACGCACTCGAGAAGGTCCGACACCTCCTCCTCTTCCGCTCCCTCCCCCGAGCCAGAGCCCGACACAGAGGGAGCGCCAGCGTCAGCGTCCGCGGCGGTTGCCGTTGAAGAGTTTGTGGCGGTTGCGGCGGTTGCGGCGGTTGGGGCGGGTGCGGCCCCGAACGCGGCGACCAGGGGCGCGAGGCGCGCGATGGCGTTGGCCTGAGCGTCGTTGGCTCCAGAGAGGGGCGGGGGCATGGCGCGGGCGTAGTTGCGTAGGAAGCCCTGGGGGGGGCGGATGGGGGGTTCCAGGGGGCAGTGAGGGGGGTTTGAGGGGGCACGTGTGCCATGTATGGCTGGACGTGTGACAGAGCTGCTTGCGGATGTGTGGGCGCGCGGACGCCACCCCTGCATGAAACCCCCTCAAGATTTCTCATACCGGGCATCATGATCAGCAGCCAGCACTCACATGTACAAATATCCCCTTCCAACTCAAGAGCGCCTGCCCACAACCCACTCGCCTTTGTGGACACGTCCCGGTAGCCATCGAAGCCGCTGTCCGGCCCAAAGGCGGCCTCGAAGGTGTCGGCGTAGGCCCCCGCGTGCAGCCCCCCCTGCTCCGCCAGCGACCGCAGGAGGGCCAGGGTCTGTTCCCCGTAGGGCGAGTTGCGGCCCGAGGCGTAGGAGTAGAAGGGGGAGCGGGGCGGGTCCAGGAACTCGAGGCCGAAGTCGGAGGGGTGGGCGGGGGCCGAGGTGGAGGCGGCGGCGGCCTGGGAGGGAGGAAGGAGGGAGGGGGAAAGGGAGGTCGGGGGCCGAGGGGAAACGTCGTGTCCTTGGGGGCCGGGTCGCAAAGGGCCTGGAACCAACAAGGGCATCTCCTCAGCCCCTTCAGAATAGAGCATGCAGGGGGCCAAACCAACCAATCGACCCAATCCTCCATCCCTCGGCACTGGAATTTACTACTGTAACCCACCTCTGCCCGCCGCTCCGCCTCCAGCACCTCCAGCTGGGACAGGTCGTACACCCAGTGCACCCCCATGGCCGCCGCGTCAGCAACCGCCGAGCCAACCACAGCCGCCGCCGCGCGCGCCGCCGCCGCCGCCGCCGCGCCGCCCGGCCCCTGGGCCCAGGGCGCCGCCGGGTGGAGGCGGGAGTAGGGCTCCAGTGAGTCCATGTCCAGGTTGCAGAGGGAGGCCTCGGCGGGGTCCTGAAAGGGGGGAGGGGGAGGCGGGGGTTGGAGGGTGGGGAGTTGGGTTAGGGGAGGGCAGGAATGCGGGACGGAGAGGCCAGGGCGACTGCGCTGCAGACCCGTCCACCAAGATTTCTTTTGGATGAGCCGAGGCAATTCAGGTGCTAGGGCGCGAGCGCTGGCTTGCGGGGCTACTGCACAGGAACTACGCCAGGAGCCACGAGCGTCAGTCGCCGCCCTCCCCACGTGCCCACGTGCTGCCGTACCTGTGCGGCGTCGTCGTCGCCCAGCACGCACGCCACGCAGCCCACCCTGCGGGGGAGGCGGAGGGGGCACAGGCACAAGCGAAGGCGCAAACGCGTTGGCTCCAGGCTGGGGATTTGTGCGCTGATCCCGGACGGCAGGGGAGGTCGGGGGCCCGCAGGCAGCCGTGGCCCATGGGTCCGGGTCCGGCCCATGACAGCGGGTGGCCGCCGGCCCCCGTGCCCCCACTAGCCACCAGCTCCACGGCCTGCCGTACCCTTCTTCCCCAACCTCTCCTCCCCCGCCCTTCCCCCCCCGCCCCCCGCCCCCCCCCACCTGGCCGCCAGCTCCGATGCCTGGTCCTCCAGAGCGTGCATCTCAGCGTACGCGGCCTGGGCCTCTGGGGGTGAGGGTGGGGGTGCATACCGGTAGGGGGCGAGGGGGAGATATTGAGCAACGAAGGCGTTTCACAAGGGTCCCACGTCCCAGCCCAGACAATGCCGGGCCCTGAATCACACACGCTTGGCGGGAGACGGCCCCCCCTACGGTGTCGCCTCCTTCCTTCACGGGCGCCCAACGGTCCGGAACGGTCAGAGCATTTGTTTCCGCTGACGTGTGATACAGGCCGCCCCATGGCCCCCAGACCCAGTGCGCTGCATAAGCAAACATAAATCCCAGACCAATTGCGCTCTGCGCTGCATCCGCAAGCTCGGGTTCCGGCGGCCTGGGCTCGGCGGCACGGCGGCACGTACCCTGGAAGCGCCCCTCCTTGTTGAGCGCCTGGGCGCGCTCGTGCGCAGCTATCGCCGCCGCCTCCAGCTGCCGCACGCGCTGGGCAGCTTCCTCCAGCTCCGCAGCGGGCATGGGGGCGTCGGGGTCGCGTTGACTGGTTGACTCGGGGGTGGTGGCGGAGGGCTGGAGCGGGGTTTGCGCGGTCGCAGACCTCACGATGGCCACAGGTCGGGGGCGAGGGCGAGCAAAGCGAGTGGCCAAGCTGCGTCGCTCAGTAGGCTGCGGCTGTGCCAGCGACCGGGGAGCGCGAAGCGCCATCCGCAACGGGTCGGGGTGTGCGTGGATGGGGCGATGCAAGCTCGGAATGTCCACACGCTCGGGGTGTCGCACGCGGGCAGGTCGAGGTATGAAATTGCAGCTGGTACAGAGAGCTGTGTTCAAAGTGCCAATCAGACTCTGGCGTGCCCGAGGCCGATGCAGCGAATGGGGAACGAGAAGGGCTGCATGGGCCTCGCGGCCGCTATAAAACCCCAGAGCCGCCGCCTTCCGCCTGTAAGACGACTCGCTGCCATAACTGGCCTCTCCAAAGCACTGATCGTGCACTCAGGTTTGTTCGCGCTAGGCAAGAGCGGCGGCGCGGAGCCATGGAGGACGCGACGCCGCTGGTGCCCGGGCAAACCAAGCTTGTGAAGGCTAAGACGAGACGAGGGAAACGCTTTCTAGAGAGCCGGGCACCCAAAGCGGTGAGCACGCGTTGCGACGAAGCATCTCGGCACTTCTGCACGCACGGCGCTATGATGAACGCAGCTTAACTTTCTGACACCTCTTGTGCGAGGGCTCACGCCCGCTGAACGTATTATGCTGAAGAGACTGAGCGCCGCTGCACTCTGCACACTCACTCCTTTCCGGCATCGAGGGGCGGCTGCCGCCGCCGCGAAATCACCCTTGCACACGCCATGAGCCTCATGCTTGTGCCTGCTCGCCTGCTGCGCTGTGCCTGGCCTGCTCGCTGCATGAACTGTGTTGGGGCCGCCGGAAATGACTCCCCGCATGTGGGTGCGCCGCAGATTGAGGACGCCAAGCGCTGCCTGTTCCTTCACGGCAACCAGACCAGCCAAATCACCAAGGATGTGGTCACGGACCTGTTTCAGCTCAAGCGGGTGCGTGCAGGCGGCGGGTGTCGATGCTCGGAATTCCACCCCGACCCCGGACCCGGCTCCTCTGCTCCTCTCCCCCAGCTCCTGCCCCTTCCCGACGTCAACCCCCTTGTTCGCTGTCCTCCACGGTCCCGTTACACCTGCAGTTAGAGGGCGTGAAGTTCACGCGCAAGAATGAGAACGTGCGGCCGTTTGAGACGGGCGGCGAGACGTCGCTGGAGTTCTATGCCAAGAAGAACGGCTGCCCAATGTTCGTGCTGGCGAGCCACTCCAAGAAGCGGCCACACAACATCGTGATCGGTGAGCGAGAGCGTGGGGCCACTAACCCTACAATGAGCGCCGGCATGCCGGGCAAGGGCCCCTGGCGAGCAGTGCCTATCACTGCAGCCCGAGGTCTCCCCAACTCCCTGCCGTCCCCCTCTGCACCCCGCCTCACCCCTTGCACGTCCCTGATCCCCGTCTGACCGCTCGTCCATCTCGTCCTCAGGTCGCATGTTTGACTACCACCTGTACGACGCCCTGGAGCTGGGTGTGGAGCAGTTTAAGGCCATCAAGGACTTCGGGGCGGCGGGGACTGCGGCGCAGGTCGGGAACAAGGTGAGGCGCGATGGGGCTGGGGAGGGCTGGGGAGGACTGGGGGGTGGGAGGGGGGCGGAGGAGGCACAGGGGGCAGTGCGGGCGGGTGGGGCGGGGGAGGTGCACGTGGAGAGCGCAGGTGTTCGCATTGGCAAGGAGGAGGTCGGGGTGGGGGTGTTCAGATCGGTGCATGAAGCCAAAGAAGCGGGCTGGGGCATTCGTATGGTCGCCATGGGCCTGGGCTTAGGCCCGGAAGCGCCCAACGCGTGTGCTGCGGCTTGTTTCGTTCCCCCCGACCGCACACAGCTGCTAGCCTTTTGCCCTGCCCTGCGCCCCAAGCACCTGCACGCGGCTGCCCCAGTCGCCGCGTGCGGGATACCCTTTCGGGAGGGCGCTAGAGTGACCCCACCATTCAGTAGATTATCCGCTGGCTGCTCCACTAGCCGGCCCTCGGACATGAGCCTGGACGGACATGCGACCCACGGTCCACTGTACTCATTGCACGGCCCACTGCAACTTCACTCATCATCACCTCTTCCTCTCCTCTCACTGTTTTGAGGCCTGCCCCCACCCCTCCGCGTGTGCCGCCGGGACGGGAGAGTTGCTTGTGCCGCTGTCAGCCCGCTTACCCCGATCTGCCCGCCCCCTCCCGCCCCCCCCCAGCCCCTCATAATCTTTGTGGGGGAGAAGTTTGAGTCGGTGCCGGCCCTGACCCTGGCCAAGAGCCTGCTGCTGGACCTGTTCAGGGGGGAGCAGGTGGGGGGGGGGGGAGCGGGGGGAGGTTAAGGTGGGGGGGGGGGGTGCGTGTGTGTCGGGGAGAGAGGGCGGTGAAGGGGGGAGGCCAGGCTTGGGTTGGGGGTTGGCATAGGGCGTGGGGTTGGGGCTGTGGCAAAGCGAGCTGTCGAGACGGGTTGGCGGTGTTGGGGGCGACCGGGAAAGGGATGGCGCCGGGGCAGAATGACATGGTATTGGCTTGCCGCGGTGGACATGAGCTTACGCGCCCGAACGCCCCACCCTCCCAGGTGGACAAGATCAACCTGGCGGGCCTTGACCGGGTGGTCATGGCGGGTGAGCGGAAGGGGGAGGGGGCGGGGGCCTGGGCCTGCAGCCGGGCACAGGCGGCAGGCGGCAAAGTTTTGTACGACACGAAGCGGACCTGCTGCCCCAAGCTCACTCTTTCCGCCCTCCCTCCCGCCTCCCTCTCCTCTCCTCCCCTCCCCTGCTCCCAGTCGCGCTCGATGACGCCCGCGTTCAGCTGCGGCAGTTCGCCATCCGCTTCAAGAAGTCGGGGGGGCGCATCCCGCGCACCGAGCTGGCCGAGATGGGCCCCCGCCTCGAGCTCAGCGTGCGCCGCTACCGCCTGCCCCCGTCCGACATGGCGGCGGAGGCCATGAAGCAGCCCAAGCTGGGCAAGAAGAAGGTGTGTGCGGGAGGAGGAAGCTGGGGAGAAGCTGGGGGGGAGATGCTGGGGGGGAGATGCTGGGGGCAGGCCGGTCGTGGGTTGCTCCAGCCAATAACAACGGCCGTCGACCAGGAGCCCCATTGCACACGTTAGTGTCCCTCTCCAACTCCCTTGCCCTTCACCATGCCCTCCCCGTCTGGAACCCCTCTCTTGACCCGCAGCAAAAGAACGTGGGCTCGGACGTGCTGGACGGCAAGGTGGGCCGCATCTACATGCCCAAGCAGTCGATGGACACGCTGGGCCTGAGCAAGTACAAGGGGACCAAGCGGGAGCGGCGCGAGGCGGCGGAAGCGCGGAAGAAGCCGCGCGCGGAGGGGGCCCCGGCGGGGGGCGGCGGTGGCGGTGTGGAGGCGTCGGCGCCGGGGCCGGACGATGAGTGAGGCGCCGGAGGCACGGGGCTTGGGGCGGTGGGGGGTGGCGAGGGCGTGGAAGAGGCGTGGTGGGGCCCGGGCGGGTCCGATGGCCCCGGCCGGAGGGGGGTGGGGGCGGAGCTGCGCCCAGCAGGATTCCGGTAACGCATGCATAAAAGCGACGCTGTAGGCGGTCTAGGCATTAAGCACTGTCTCTCTTTCTCCGCACTGCATTCTTTCGTCTCAACGACGGACTCGATGGACCATAATCATCCCGAATGGGGGGACTGGTGGCTGTGGCGCGGATACCGGTGCGCTCAACTGGCCGCAGCTGTGGGGCCCGAGCTGCTCTTGCCCGTGCGTGAAGCTTCGTTACGAAGTACGGTTGGGGCTCTGACCGGGTGGTCGAGGATCACACGCCTGCTCGTGCTCCCTCCTCTTCGTGCCTCCCCCTGCCTGCCTTAGCGCCTGCCCTTGCGGCGCGGCGGTCAGGGCGGGGAGTTGCGGGGCGGCGGCCGCCCGTTTGTTGTGCGGAGCGGCCGCAGCCGGGGACCGAGCCGAGCCCAGCGGTGGATCGGTGGCGGTTTAGGTCGCTCAGGGTCGTGTTGCCGTGTTGGGGCTAGCGGCGTGGAGATGCGGCGGTTGCTGAGACTGTCGCGTTGGATAGGTACCAAGAGTTACCGAGCCGTTGGGTGCGTCGGCTGGCAAGACGCAGTGTGCGCTCATCAGGCGGAGCGCTTGTGGTGCTCAGAGCCCGCTGTAAGGATTGCGGCCCTGCTGAATGCGCGCTCAGCGCTCCGGCTGTGTGCCACCGGGGTCTGGAGCAAAACTGGACTGAAGCCTCCCCTGCGCACCTCCCATATGTAGCCCCAATGCCTTTCACAGCTACAGGCAGTCGCGCACAGCTACCGGCGGGGGGTAGTTTGCTACTCACACTTTAGTCTACATAGCACTACAGACTCCCGCGGGGACCAACAGGCCCCGCGGAAGCTGCCATGAAGACCAAATCCGTTGCGGTGTGCCACAAGGGCCGCTACCGTGATGCAATTCAACAGCTAGTTAAGTGCTTGTCTCCCCGCTTGTCACAGCTACGGCTCCCGACCACAGGGGCTGCCGAACAGTTGCCCGCGGCCCTGGTGGCGCGGTCGCCTCCGCCTTGCGCGCCCGGGTGTTGGCCGAGTGGATCCGGCCCTTGCACTTCTTGCACGTGCCGCATGTGCACGACGGCGGGCTGCCGCTGCGGCGGGGCCCGGGGTGCCACTAGCCCCGGTTCAAAGGCTCACTCGGGGGGCATGACTCGCATGAGTCCGGCCGCCCGTCCTGGCTACGGGTGTGAGGGGCGCTCATAACTTGCATGGCGACTGGCCCTCAGCTGGGACGAGGGCCCGGCCCGTGATACCTCCGCCTTTCAACACCCCTGCGTGCACGGGCGGCTCTTTATGCCGCCTGTCGAATCACGAAGTCGAGCTGGGGGTGACCCTGGGTCACCGGACCTTGCCGAGTTACTCTGTGAGGCCCCAGAGGCCGCCAAAGTCCGTGCAGCGGGTTCTTAGCCTAGCACAAGGCCCACAGCCGCGGGGCTGCGGCGAATGGAGCACGCGGGGCGGGCCGACCTCGGTGCATGCACCGGGGCACTTTTAGCCATGCAGAGCGACCCACGTCGCGCAAAGCCCTCATGGAACATCCCTGATTGTGTCGCAAATCGTTCGCAAGCGCGAGGGCGCGAGGGCCGCTCACGATCAGTGCGATGTCCATCGATGTACCCAGCCCGAGCCCGCTGCGAGCAGCTGCGAGCGTACACAAGCACTGCGACCATATCATTTGAGTAACCAGCTGATTCGCACAGCCATGTGTCACCTTACGTCGACCGTGCTTGCACGCGACTGCCACGAACCCACCCCGCCACCTCCCGGGAGTCCCCCGTAATTGATCGATTGGTGATGCCGCTAGAAGCGGCATCACTAAGACCAGATCATTCGTACCGGCTCTCAGGCTCTCAGCCAAGGTGTTCCCTTCAAACCCCCATCAGGCTAATCAGGCTGTGCCAACACTCTCTGTCACCCTCTCCCAGAGCCACCGCAAGCCACTGCCACGAACGAGCAAGACTCCCCCAAGCAATTCCAAACAGCGACAGAGCCCAGCAGCCGCACCACCATGCCGCCATACACGCACCGCACCCAGCCAACACCGCACCGCACACAGCCTGGCACATAGCAAGCGCTACGTTCCCTCCCGCGATCTACCCGAGCGATGCATGCATGTCTGCGGTACCGGCGCGTCCAGTGTGCCAGGGGCAGGGCGGACACGTTCCGGGTATCACCCCTCGCCCCTTCCATGTTGGTTGGCATCGGCCCTACTGACGTAACCTACTAACCAACATGCGTCCGTCCAAAGTGTCCCGACACCACACACAGCAGCCCACCGTTTAGATACACCCGGTGCCATCACTCTTGCGCGCAGGAGCTAGCTGGCCATACACGCCCTCCCGCCCAGTGCTACGAAACCCCGCGGCCTCACCCGCCACCAAAACTGGCCTCTCCAAGGCCGAAACCCAACTGACTGCTAGCAAGGTCGCTTCCGGCGCTTCACTCAGACCATTCCCGCACCGAGATGCACCCTACGTTATACCCTCAGCCGCCTCGCCGGCTCTGCAACAGCTCCTTGAAGGGCAGCCCTCCCTCCAACAACAGATAAGGCGCCTGGGGCTAAGCGGAGGGTTCCCCGGTATCACGGCTTCCAGATACCGGTATGGCATCAATGTGACTTACCTCATACTGCCTGCTCCCCACACGGGGGCATCTCTACATAACGGTACCCCATTGAGTCACGTGTCCGTCGAGAGTCACGACAACACACAGCTCCTCCGCCCAACCTCACTGACCTTCAAAAGGGGGTGCTTAGTTAACCAAAAGCTACAGCAGCGTGACATGAAGATTAACATTAGACACAAGCCGCCTCGGCGCAACATGCACCTCCGCCCCGCAAAAACAACATTTAACAATGATAGCTCGCAAGGCATACGAGCCATGCAACCGATCCCAAGTCCGCAGAAGGACGTACCGGCCGTACCCGTGATGAGCCAGGAATGGCACCAGTACAAAACGGATTGCTACTTATGCCTCCAGCAGTGACAGTGATTGTGACTCCACAATAACAACTACCGCCACAATTTCGGATGCACCGCCATCATGCGTTTGGCCCAGTGCATGCGCCCGCCCCTGCCCCCATGACATGTGTGATGAGCAATGCATAGCATGCAGGCGACCCGGCCGCAACACCGGCGAGGGAGCCCGCCAACCCACAGTCCAGCCGATCACCTTGCGCCACAACTAAGGAAACGGGAGAGCAGCCTGGGGTCGAAGAGTGCCCTCCTTTGAAGTACAAAGGGCGCGTTCTGACACCTCTGCTCCGGATGAGGGTGACTGGGTCCAGTGAGGAGCAGAGTTGGCCGGCAGGCCAGAACAACTCGCCGCGGCCAGATCACCCCCCAGTTACGGGCTGACTTGCAAGCGCCCCAGGAAGGGTCATGCAGTCGCCCCCCAGTTGGAGAGCCACGCCCAAATCGACTGCCCAACCGGTGTGAGTGCTCAACCGGCCCAACCGGTCATCCCTGCGCCCAGGAAGAGGCGCAAAGTCGTCCTGGGTCCCAACCACTGCCGCGCAAGGCCAGCTAGTCCGACGCCTGCGCCCGCTCCCTGCGCCGCCGCAGCACCGCCGCCGCCTGCGCCGCCACCCACGCATCCAGCGCCAGGCACAGAGCCACCCCCTTGTAGCGCCCAAACAGGTACAGAGCGTGACACACGCCTGCGTGGGGTTCAGGCGGGGGAGGGGCGTGTTGAATGGGGGTGCTTCAAACTGTAGGGGAAGTTGAGGGCGAGGGGGATTGTGTGCGGGAAGGGAGTCCTCGCACCCTTTCAATGGCAGGGCAGCGTGCGGGTCTAAGGACTCGGTTCGGCCCTGTTTCGCATCCTGCCCGCCCTTCCCGCACCCGGCCCTGTACAGCATTCCGCCCCTCCGCACCCGGCACGAAGCAGCACAGCGTCAGCAGCAGGTTGAGCGCCAGATCCAGGGTGTTGAAGTCAGCGGCCAGGGGCCCGTCGTAGATGAACTTGATGGCGTAGCTGCATGCGTGGGGGTTGTTGGAGGAGGGACAAGGACAGGTGGGGGGCCAGGGGGCGGTGAGGGCTGGCGTCACGGTGCGGCAGAGTCAGAGGCAGAGGTCTGTGAGGGGTGGTACGGTGGAGGTTGTGCGGCGACCGGGGTGGCTTGGACTGTCTGGCACCATCGGGCGGCTGGGCGGGGCCGGAAAGCGGCCTGGCGCCTGAAGGAGAAGCGGTGAAGATGGAACGGCGCCCCAACTGGCGTACGGCTGTTGCCTCGAACACCCTTCGACGGCCCCTTTGTTCGCAACGCGTCGCGCTCCGGCCAGCGGGCAGCGGGCACGGCCCGACAGACCTAGCTGCCGTGTGTTGAGGCCCCCAACAGCAGCCCCCGAACGCACGCCGGGAGCTCCGATGACTACGGCAAAAATCTCGCGCCCTGGGCCGGTCGCACCCGCCCGCAACCCGGCCCGCACCCACCAGGCGGCGGGAGGGCAGAGGAAGCACAGCACCCACAGCTGTTGGTCCACGGAGGGCCATCGCAGCAGCGGCATACTGGTGTGGTGCCGACGCGAGGCCGCCCCGCACTGAACCAGGCTGCCTGCGAGGCAGGCCAGGGGGTGTGCTAACGACGTCGCGAGGTGCTGGTGTAAGCAGGGTATGAGCACGACTGGCGGGAGGCCGAAAGTTGCCCTCGGAATCGCCCCGGATTGGGCCGAATTACCTCGTACCCGGTTGGCGGTTGCCCAAGGAAGCTAGCCGTGTGTGCTCCCACTGTCGCGCCTCGTGCTGTGAGTGCGAGAACGTTCAGCTAAGCCGGTGGCCGCTGACGCTTCGACTGGCGTGTGGGGCTGGGCAGGGTGGCGGAGCCGCGGTGCCGTGCACGACCGCGCTTCAAGACCCAGGGCGCCTCCTGCAAGCGCCAGCTCCGCACTCCACATTTGCAGCACCCCGCCAGTAGTTCCAGGGTGACTCATTGTTCTTTCGCAGCCTGGCTCGATTGGCCCTGCCGACGAGCGCGTCAGCTAAAGCCGCCGGGTCGTTGTGTGGGCTTCGGGGGGCCTGTCGGCGTCGCTGAGGAGGGAACCAGGAGCCATGGCGCCCCCTTTTCGACGCCGTCCCAGCAGTCAGCAGGCGCCCGACTGCGATTGCAGTTCCAAACCAGGCCTCTCGACTTTGTGTTGCCTCGATCGGCCTCATGATGCAGCACATGCCGCGAGGTGAAGCGGTCCCGTCTACGATGCCTCTATCCTGTGCAGCCTAGGTATTAAGCGTTGCAGCGTAGCC
Source organism: Edaphochlamys debaryana (assembly GCA_016858145.1). Lineage (NCBI taxonomy): Eukaryota > Viridiplantae > Chlorophyta > Chlorophyceae > Chlamydomonadales > Edaphochlamys > Edaphochlamys debaryana. The sequence continues at coordinate 490,385 of JAEHOE010000011.1, forward strand.
GTGTGGGCTAGCTTTGCTTCAGTGGCGAGTCTTCTGCGCATCCTTGGACAAGAGCGGGTGCAAGCCCTGTTCGTGTTGTGCCATCGTAACTATGATGAATTGCAAGCTGTGAGTAGCCGAGCAGCCTCGAGGCTGTATAAAGCTCCAGGCTGGAGTTGGCGCCCAGATCAGCGGCATTGCACAGGGCCCCAAAGCCCCGTGCGGGGCTCAGACATAATAACAATAACGTACTGCATGGACTTTAGCTTTGTGCAAGACGGGCCCTCGGGGTGAGGCCTGCAGATGATGCATGCTCTGAATCGTGGCTTGGTTCGCGTGAAGACCGCACGTGCTGTCACTCTGGTCTCCGTTATCTCACTTGAGCGAAATTCGCTGCGCCGCGCAGACGGGCGGGCGGCCAGGCGGGGCAGGGGCAGGGTGCCGCCGGGGGGCCTCCGTCGGGACAGCAGCCCGCGGCACCCCCTGCCGCCCAGCCCCGCATCCAGATCCCCTCCTGGGCTGAAGTGCAGGCCGCGCAACAGCCCTCGGCGCCCACCATCCTCTTCCGCCCCTCGGGGCTGGGCGCTTCGCCATCCGCACAGCGGCCACAGGCGCCCGCTCCGGCTCCTCAGCAGCACGTGCCTGGTGCGTCAAGGGAGGGCCCACCTGGGACAACCGGAGGACCCAAGGACTCCGCCCAGTTCTCCTTCCCACCAAGAATTCAGCTTAAGCTTGCCCCACCCCTCCCCGCCTTGCAGCGCAGCAGCTGGCCCCAGCAGGACCGCCCCCGCCGCGCCCTGCTTGGGCGGGGCCTGGCGCAGGGCCCGGAGGCGCAGCCCCCGCTGGGCCCTCTGGGCCCACCCCGGGGCCCATCGCGTACCCTCCGGGCCCGGCACCCGGTCCCGGCTACACGAGCCACAGCACCTGGTACGGCACTTGGTACGGCACACATCGGGGGCTGCTGTCCGCGATGCTGCGGTAGCACTGGTTAGCGCGACTTGTTGGTTAGGGCCGCCGTGCGGGTGCCATGCAAACCTGCGCCTCCCCTCCTGTGGCACGCGTGCACACCGCTTCGAGGATCCTCGGAGCTGGCTGGCATGGATTGCAGATTTACGGTTGACCTGTCTGGTGGAAGAGGTGCTGAGCGCTCCTGACGGGAAGGGTTGTCTCCTGGTGTGCCGCAGGGGGCCCGGGCCGCAGGGCCCCGCCGCTGGCCCCGGGCCCGGTCAGGCCCAAGGGGCCGGGCCGCCGGCTACGGGTGCGTACGGCGGCGGCGGCGCTTATGGCAGCGGCGCCGGCGGGGGGGCGTACGGCGGCGGTGGCGGTGCAGCGCACGGCGGCGGCGGTGGGGCGTACGGCAGCGGTGGTAATGGAGTGTATGGCAGCAGCGGCGGCAGCGCATACGGTAGCGGCGGGGCATACAGCGGCGGCGGCGGACCGAGTAGCGGCGGCGGAGCCTATGGCGGCGGCGGCGCTTATGGCAGAGGCGGCGGCGGCGGCCCGCCGGGTCCCGGGGCGTACGGCGCTCCCCTGCCTCCGGGGGGCTACCAGCAGGGCCCCGTGGCACCCCTGGTAAGGCCTCGCAGCGCCCTTACGTTGCCCCTACCCTATCGGGGCTTAGGCTCGCTTGCAACCCTCCCTTTCCTCGCTGGTGTATCGTCCTGGCTTGTCCCCACACGCCGCTACTTTGGCCTCCGTACCTCTCGACCAGCACTTCCACCCGGCCGCCTTATTCTGATGCCTTGCCCCTCTCCCCAGGCCTCCACGGCGGTCAACCCGTCTGTCATCCTGGTCAACCGCCGGCAGCAGGGCAATCCCGTACTGAAGCACATCCGTAACGTACGATGGCAGTACGGCGACATCGTACCGGACTACATGATCGGGGCGAATGCTGCAGCGCTGTTCCTCAGCCTCAGGTGGGCCGACCTGCAGAGTGAGGGGGGCAGCGGGCGTGATCCCCCGCAGCTGTGTGTCTGCGGCGGTGAGCCTGAGACTTGTTGCTGTGTCGTCCGATATCCTGGCGCCCGGTTTTTGGACCACAGTGCAACACCCCACGGTCGAGTCCCAGGCGCCGCTCCAGCACTGCTGGCCCCCACCTCACCCCAGCTCACTGCCTAACCCCTCCCCTCCCTACCCCCCTGTTCCACCCCCCACCACACACCCTCCACACACACCCCACCCCACCCCACCCCAGGTACCACCTGCTCCACCCCGAGTACGTGCTCCACCGCATCAAGGAGCAGCAGCGCATGTTCCGACTCACGGTGCTGCTGGTGCACATCGACGTGGACGACCCGGTGCGTGGGTGCGTGGGTAGGGCCCTGGGATGTCGGGAAAAGGGGGAGAGCGGTGCTGCGAACGGACGTCAGCTGTGGTCCCCAGGTCCCCAGCCTGCTGATGCGCCTTAAGGTCGACGTGATTCAGCTCTAGGTATGTGTGGTTGATGGACTGAGGCGCACTGCTCTCCCCACGCCACGCCACGCCTTCGCAGGTGCGCCCCCTGGCGGAGGTGAACCGGGCGGCGGTGCTTGGGGACTGCACGCTCGTGTGCGCCTGGAGCCCGGAGGTGGGCGGGTGGGTGGGTGGGTGTTGTGACCCTGGAGCATGTCGTTAGCCCAAGGGTGCGTTTTGCAGACGGGGATGGTGGTCTGAGGTAAGCCACTGGCAGGGAGGCCTCGGCCCAATGGAGAACCTGACACCAACAGCTGGGCTGGCCGGCAAGACCACCGCAACCGCACCTCAGCCGCTACCGTTACGTCTCTGGCCCCCAGGAGTGCGCCCGCTGGCTGGAGACGTACAAGTCGTACGAGCACAAGCCCGCGTCGGCCATCCAGGTGCGGCACGATGCAGCAGGGGCTATTATGTGAGATGCCGTATGTCAACTTGGCATTGGTGCACGTAAGGCTATTGCTCCCTGAGCCGTGAAGGCCAGGAAGCCGTCTCCACCCTTCCCCTGCCGACTCGCGGCTCCTCCCTCATCCCGCTCTTCCGCAGGAGCGCATTGGCCCCGACTAAGCGTCTCATCCCCCCCCTTCACCATTTTACCACCTTTCTGACTACCCCTCACCCCAATGACCCTTCCCTCCTTCCCCGGCTGATTCCCTCTCCTTCCCGCATCCGTATCGACAGGAGCGCGTTGACCCCGACTACGTGTCCCGCCTGGCCTCTGTGCTGGCGGGGCCCGTGCGGGGCGTCAACCGCACGGACGCCCACGCCCTGGGCTGCGCCTTCGGCTCCCTGGGGGCGCTGCTGCGGTGCGGGGACGCGGCGGCGCTGTCGGCGGTGCCGGGCATAGGGCCCACCAAGGTGGGGTGGGGGAAGGGTGGGGGGAGGGTGGGGGGAGGCGGGGGGAGGGTGGGAAGGTGGGGATTGGGGAGGGGATGGCGTTGGGTGTGAGGAAGAAAGCAAACGGGTTGTACGGGTGTACGGCGTGGGTGGAGTTCGGATTGGAGCGGGTGGCGGGTTCTGCAGGGTAGTCACGCACTTCTCACTCATTGCCCCCCGCGCCCAGGTCCGTCGGCTGCTAGAGGCTTTCAACGAGCCCTTCCGCAAGCCCCTGCGCCCGCTGGCGGCGGCCGGGGCGGCGGCGGCGGCGCCTGCAGGCGGCGGCGGCGCAGGGCCGTCTGGGGCAGCGGCGGCGACGGAAGCCCCAGGGGCAGGGGCGGGCGCCGGGCCAGCGGCGGCGGCAGCGGGTGGCGGGGGCGGACCGCCTGCAGCCGCAGCAGCGGCGGGCGCTGCCGCGGGCCCCTCCGCTCCAGCCGGGCCTGCCCTTGCGTCCGCGTCTGGCGGCGGCTCTGGGCCCGGGTCGGGACCAGTCGGGCCCGCTGGGGCCCCGCCAGCGCCAGCGCCGGGCCCGGGGCCCGCCCCCATGGACTGGGCCTCGGGGCAAGGGCAGCACCCGGCGGCCGCCGTTGGCCCGGCGGCGGCGGCGGCGGCAGGGGCTGGCACGCAACAGGACGGAGCCGAGGAAGCAGCAGCCCCTTCAGCACATTCAGAACCTAGCACACATGCAGATCAGGCAGCTGCGCAAGTTTATTCTCAAGCAACAGCATCGCAGCTGACGGCGGGTCAGCGCGAGGCACTGGTGGAGGCCATCATGTCCCAGATGCCCGCGCTCGGGGACGACGCGACGGAGGACGAGGACGACGACTTCGCGTGATTGCCGTACGCATGCCGTGCCATACTGCCCTACAGCAGGTGGTTGTCGTACGGTCACTTGGTGGCAAAAGCGTTGGGCATCGCAGTTTGCGGGCTCAGCCGCTGGTCGCGTGGCTGTAGCTGTAGCGGACGGCTGTGATCGGCGGCAGGTGGTGGGCGTGAGGCGCCAGGGACGGTTGCTGGTGGGGGCAGGGTGTGTGGCTGCACGCTGAGACTGAGACTGAGAGGGCGACTGAGAGGGCGACTGAGAGGGCGGAGAGCGCAAGGGCTGGGCGCTCAAGCCAGGAGCTAGAGACCTGTGTGGTACGGCAGGAGTGTGGCAGCAATGGCGCGCGGGGAGGCGGCCAAGAGGTCGTAGCTCGTAGGAAGTGAGCGTGGGGCGCTAGCCGCTAGGACGACACGCGCAGGTGATGAGGGGCGGCATTGCGTATAGGAAGCAGGATGTGCGTGTGGCTGAGAACTGGGGACGTGTTGTGATACGTGTGTGCCGGACGCTGTGCCGCAGCGTGGTGTGCCAGGGAGGGGTTTGGCGGCGGGGACTCCGGGGAGACAGAGCTTGAAGGCCAGGAGGGGAGCTGGGCAGCTGGCTTAGCCCGACTGGCAAAGTACGGGCGCTGGCACTTTGAACTGGGCTGCCAGGGCTGCAACGACGACAGGCGCCACGCCGCCACCTCGGGGGGTCTGTACTGCAAGTCACCCTTGCGATCGCGGTGTGCTTGCATGCCTCATGTCTCACAGCAGCCCACGTGCGCTGTGTCCCTCAATCGGAGCAACCGACCGTCGCTACATCGGCTGTACCCTGTGGATCACGTTCATCGCGCGTCTATGGCGCGCTCTACGAGTATGGGTGGACCACTCGGCCAGGCCAGTCCCTAAGCCAGCCGAGCACGGTATCCAACACCACGATATGAGGTATACCCTCGCTACTGTACACGTGCCGTCGCAGTGGCACCTATCAACCGTCACCCCGCGCGTCTTGGCGCCTGTATCTTGGCACCCGAACCCCGGGCGGCAACCCCGGGCGGCAACCAGCCGCTTCCCGCTTCGCACAGCTAGACAGCAAGATGCGACGGCGGCACGGCAGGCCCCCGTCACGTGGTCACACCCCCACCATGGCAGCGGCGGACCTCAGGACCACCAGGGCCCCTCGCGGCCATCAGCCTCAGCCTCCCAGCGCCCTTCCGTTCCCCTCCCCACCGCAATCCCTCCCGTGCCTCTCCTCCCTCCCCCTCCGCTCAGATGTTGCCCGCCTCGTCCTCCCGGCGCAGCCTCCGCACCAGCTGCATGTCCTTGGGCCTGGGGGGGGGGGGAAGAGGAGGGAGGGGGGAGGCAGGGGGGGGTCAGACGGCGTGCACAGCGCAGGTTGAGAGCTCTCTAGCCCCCTCACCATCACGTGCAAACGCGTTTCAGTAGGCCCTGCCACGGTAGCTTGTAAGCACCGGGCCTCCGCCGCGTCCCCTCCGCTTCACCACCCTTCTGCCCCTTCCTCCCTCCCGCCCCGACCCACATGATGGTGACCCGCTTGGCGTGGATGGCCGCTAGGTTGGAGTCCTCCAGCATGCCCACCTGGGGGGGGGCCGAGAGGGAAAGAGTGGAGGGCTGTCAACGACTGCTTCTGCTCATCGCTGCCTTCGCCTTCTGCTTGGTCCCCCCCTCCCCCTTGTGCCCCCGCCCTGCCACACCAGGAAGGCCTCCGACGCCTCCTGCAGAGCCTCCAGAGCGTCAGGCCGCCACCGGTACTCCGATTCACCGCCGGGGGCATGTTTGTTCGCGAGCTGAGGGAGAGCCAGGGGATGTGTCAGGGGGGGCTCTGAGCGATGTTGAACGCGCGGGAGCAAGGGCACACGTCCTGAAGGGGACGCATTGCATGATGTAGGGAACACTGGGGCAAGCGCTGGGCAGTTAGCATCTCGCGCCGTCCTCTTCGCCCACGCCTGTCCTCCCTCCCTCGCGTACCTCCCGCACTAGGCGATGGAAGGGCGCGCGGCGCAGCAGCAGATCGGTTGTCTTCTGGTACTTGCGAATTTCGCTGCGGAAAAGGGAGTGTGTCGCAAGGGGGCGAGGTGAGACAGAGGCGCGGCGGTGGTGGGCGGGCAAACGCTGCCTTGCCCTCACCGCAGCGCCACGGTGCCGGCCCGGAAGCGGCGCTTGGGCTTGGGGGCCACCACAGCTGGGGCGCTCTTGCGAGCGGGCACAGCCTTCCTGGCCTTGGGCTTAATGACACCACCCGTGGGGTGGCCGTCCGTCTGCGGACGGCGGTGGGGAGTGTGGGGGAGGTGCGTGATGGCATGGGGCGTGGGGCAATTTAACATGTTGCGGCCTGAAAGCAACAGCACTTTTCCATGGCATGTCTCCCTGTGTCACGTAATGCGGTGCTGGCTGATCGCTCGAACGAACGGGGCCCAGGCACGCCTCACCGGCTCATCCTTGACCTTCGCCAGTTGCGAGCGCGTCCGCTCGGCTGGCGTCCCAGGCTCCACCTTGATCTTAGCAGCTTTCACGGCCTTGACAGCCTGGGGCGTAGCAAAGCAAAGCGAAGGTGGGGACTTCTGCAGCTGTCAAGTGCAAGCCTTTGCGCACCTTCTTGGCGATGACCGCCTTCTTCGCAATTCCGGCCTTTGTGTTCTTCCCTCCGACAGCGTCAGGATATCTAAAAGTGGTCTGCTTCGTCCTCGCCATTTCGGTGTTGAACTTGCCTCCAAAGTCAATCGACGCGTGTCCGTGGCAGTGGTCTACTACAGCTGTGATACGATGGCGAGTGGAGCGGGTTGAGGCTCGCGTCATGGCATGGTCCTTGCGTGTGTGCCGTGCATGTCAAGCCTCCCGCCCACGACCCGCCCAACCCGCCTGGGCACGCCGTGCTTCTGCCGCTTTACTGCCGCATACGCCTGGAACCTGGGACCATACGCCTGGGACCTGGGGGACGCCGGCGCGGCAAGTGCCGGCCTGTGGCGGCGCATCCGGCTGCACATTTCCAAATGCGCCTTGGCAAGCCGAAGGTCAACACGTTGCACTATCACCAACCAGCTCATACCAGATACCGATCGCCAGCGGTCCCTTGCACGCAAGAGTCATAACGGCCGGCAGCCCGCACTGGGTTCGAGGTCCCAGACTTGCTCTTGGACTGCTGTGGGGGCGGTGCGCCTACGGAATTGCTAGCATACCTAACTTCGAGTGCGCTCCTTCCGCGACGGGCAGTGGGGGCTGCTGGCTCTCGAGGCCAGCACACTACCGGTGCGCAACACCAGAACGTGTCGAATCCCTAAAAGCCAGAGCAGCAGTGTTACGTCCGCTTATCTTCGAGAAGGGCGCCCAACATTGCTCCGAAATAATTTCAACGCTTTACGGCCCCCTTCCGCATGCGGCCACCCCAGTGCCTTGCCGCAAAACCGACCCACGTCATAGCAAGCTCAGCGCCACCCAGGTCCCCTCAGCTGCAGCCGGCCAGAGCTCTACGAGAAGGGTGTAGGTCACAACGCAACGTCTACAGTCTGCCCCCATCACCCCTGAAACAGCGCGCATTGCCCCTATGCAGATGTGCATCTCAGCACAAAGAGCTCTGCCGACCCACTACCGTTCGGTGCCCCCTGCACCATGCGCCTTGGAGAAGCCGCCACACCCCTCGCAAGCATCCTGCAGGCCCAACTACAGGGCTTCCAGTGTAGGCCTCCCGTCATGTACACAAGTTGATAAAGACGCACCCCACATCGCCCTGCTGTCGCCCCTACGGTACACTGTACATCAGCCTGGATTTACCAAGCCCGCCCTGTGCCGATGCCACCGTCCTCAACCGGCTAGCGATCTCAACATTTCAAGCTTGTTTTGCCGCGCTCCCTCCCGTGCCTCTCCTTCCTCCCCCTCCGCTCAGATGTTGCCCGCCTCGTCCTCCCGGCGCAGCCTCCGCACCAGCTGCATGTCCTTGGGCCTGGGGTGGGGGGGGGGGAAGAGGAGGGAGGCAGCGGGGGTTCGGAAGTGTGGTGCTTGTACGCATCGGCCCCTCCGCCGCGTCCCCTCCGCTTCACCATCCTTATGACCCATCCTTCCCCCCCCCCGACCCACATGATGGTGACCCGCTTGGCGTGGATGGCCGCTAGGTTGGAGTCCTCCAGCATGCCCACCTGGGGGGGGAAGGGGGAAAGAGTGGAGGGCGGTCAACGAAGAGGGGCCGCGCCGCCGTGCCAGCCTGCCAGGCAGTGCACCTAGGTTCGCTCGACAGGCGCACGGCTTCTGCTCATCGCTGCCCTCGCCCTCTGCTTGGTCCCCCCTCCCCCTTGTGCCCCCCCCCCCGCCCCGCCACACCAGGAAGGCCTCTGACGCCTCCTGCAGAGCCTCCAGAGCGTCAGGCCGCCACCGGTACTCCGATTCACCGCCGGGGGCATGCTTGTTCGCGAGCTGAGGGGGCGTCACCGAGCCAGGGGATGCGTGTTGGGAGACGCTGTCTTTCACTGGGGACAGTTGGACATGCGCTTGGCCATCCCTGCCCAACCAGCCGCGCGTTCAAAAGCACGTCACTGGCCTCCCTTCCTTATGCTCGACACCAAAGTGTAGGCCTAGGCACTCTGCCCTCTCTGTTCGTCTGTGCCCTCCCGCTTTCGTACCTCCCGCACGAGCCGGTGGAAGGGCGCGCGGCGGAGCAGCAGGTCCATGGTTTTCTGGTATTTGCGGATCTCGCTGCGGAAAAGGGAGTGTGTCGCAAGGGGGCGAGGTGAGACAGAGGAGGGGCGGTGGTGGGCGGGCAAACGTTCCCTTGCCCTCACCGCAGCGCCACGGTGCCGGCCCGGAAGCGGCGCCTGGGCTTAGTGGGCTGCAACGCCGGTGCGCTCTTGCGAGCGCGCGCGGCCTTCCTGCTCTTGCGCGGCACGGTGCGGCCCGTGGGGTTACCGTCCGTCTGCAGACGGCAGGAGGGGGAGTTCCCGTTGGAGCTGGTTCCCGCGGCGTTGCAGGCACCTGCCCGCACGCATTCGTCTCGCACGAAACGCCACTATAATGTGAAACAGGTGATGATGACGGGCATTGCGAAACGGCGAAGGCTCTTCTGGGCCCAGCATCGCGCGCAGACAACAATTGCAGGCCAGCGCCGCGCAAGCCTTTTCTATGCCATTCTGCGCCTTAACGCACCGGCTCCTCCTTGACCTTTGCGTGCGAGCGCGTCCGCTCCGCCGGCGTCCCTGGCTCCACCTTAACCTTCGGTACTTTAGCGGCCTTCACGGCCTTAGCAGCCTGGGGCGTGCGGTGAAGTTGGTGGCATTCCCCTCGGGAGCCCATTCTGCAGCCTTCAGCGCACCTTCTTGGCGATGACCGCCTTCTTGTTCTTCCCGCCAATCGCACCGACATACTTCCGCACCGTCTGCTTTGTCCTCGCCATTCTTGTCGGCGAGCAAGAGGAGCCTGTACTGAGTGGCTATACCTACTTCGTGCTTCTGTTGTATGAGGTGGTGCTGTTATGGAGCGCGGCGAGGGCAGAGACGCACCCTGAGCACGCTCTGTGCCGCGTGCCGTGCATGCTCGCGGCATGTTTTGCCTGCGAGGCCGTAACCCCCAGCCGCCCGTTCTGCGCCCCCCTCTTCCCCGCCTTGCCGCGCACCATACGGCCAAGATGTGTCCGAATGGGGGAGGTCTTGGGGATCACCTCCTTCGACAGCTCGCCCCTGAGCCCTTCCCCAGTTCCCAGTCCATCTGTCCCCATGCTGCCGACCCGCCGTGTCCCAGGCTGTCGTGCCCCCAGGCTGTCCCCCCGTCGTCTTTATCACGTGGCCGGGGGACAGTGAGGTCATACACAGCCAGGCAACCAACTCCCAGGCTACGCCCCTGCCATGCTCATACCGCCTTTCATGCACCACGGGCCCACGGCTCCCCACAATTTCCCCCGCGGCCGTCCTTTCCCAGCATCCCAAGTACTTGACCGCCTACCCGCCGCCTCCTTGAGAGCGCCGCAAGAGGGCGCTCGTCCTCGTCCTCCTCAGTGCCTTCCCCCGCGGTTGCTGCTGCTGCTGCTCCGGCGGCGGCGGCGGCACCTCCCTCATCCGCGCGGCGTGCCCCGTCCCACGCTCCCACCTCCTAGAGCAGGTCCTGCACAGGGCGGCGCCACACACCGTGCCCCACTCCTCTCGGGGTCTGCGCGGTCTACTTTGCAGGCGGGCGCGTGGTCGTGGCATGATAATCATCACACCAGGGGTCACACGCTGCTCGGTCCGCATGTCTGCTTGCTTTGCTGTTCCCTTCTGCGCCGCCGGCGGGCCGCACCAGCTCTAGTCTACCTCACTATTACCAGCTACACTACGGCTCCGGCGCGACTCCAGCGGTGACACAAACGTAACGGGTTCGGGATGGGTCGGGATGGGTCGGGCTTCGGACTCCCAGGGCTTTCGGTTCCGTATCTACGACCGGCCGGCTAATTACCGCGCCTACGCTTTCCCTGGCCTTTACACGAGCAGCCCTGAACACTGCAGAACCTGACACCTGACGACCTGAGGTGTCCGGATCGGCCAGGGTTCACGGCCCCTCCGCATGGGTCTGTGGGCTGTAAGTACTTAAGGTGGGCGTCTGGGCGAGGCCGGGAGTTAGCTGTGGGGCCAGGGGGGGGGCAGGAAGTGTCAAAAAATACACCACGCTTTAACTTTGGAGAGCTCGACAAGAGGAGCCCAAATCCGCTTTCAGAATGGAAATCGAGGTTCTAGGATAAAAAGTTTTGAGCCCTCAAAGTTGGGGGGGGGGAGGGGGGGGCGAGGGGGGTCCCGAACTTTTGTACAGCTCCCTTCCGAACTTTTGTCACAGCGGTCTGACGCAGCCCAAGGGCCCTTTCCTTGCGTACACGCGTGGTATCAAGGAGAGGCTGAACCGTGGGTGTGCCTGAGCACCACAGACCATAGGGATGGTGGTCGAAGGGTGGCTGCGGGTGCCACATGTCGGCATGTCCGCGCGTGGGACACGTCACGACCACCGCACTGCCACCGCTGCTAGACGTCCGGGTGTACTATTATGACCGTAGCTCATCATATAGGAGGCCTAGGGCATGAATAGCGCGGATGCAAGGTACCGGAGAGTGGTCCATGGACGCGGGGATGGTCAATGGACAGGACCCAAGCCTCATCGACGCTTCCGGTGCACGCGCAAGGCAGTAGCGCAAACGAAGCGCAGCCGATTGGTTACATTATGGCCATGTACGGCAGTGTGTGCAGTGTACGGCAAGGGGGGGGGGGGGGGGGGGTCGGGGGGGTCCGAACTTTTGTGGGATGGTGTATGGAACTAATGTTTTTACCCCCCCCCCCTGGTGGGGCCATGCTGGTGACCTGCCGCCGCGTGTTGCCGTCTGGCGCTGCAGTGTGCATGGCCTGAGTGCGCAGGTGCACCTGGTGGACCCCGCCCTGGACGGCCAGATGGCTGGGCAGCCAGGACCCAGTACCTTATGCTTGCCCCCTTGGGGTAGGAGGGCACAGCCCCCTTACACAGCGGTACAGGGCGCTGAACGTGGACAGGAGCAGAGCGAGCACGTCTGCACGATGCCCCACAGCTTGACCACAGACCGGGGGCTTGGTCGCGAATCAGCGAGTTTTACACTGAGGAGGGAAACCTGGGAGCAGCGGATGCAGTCATCTTGGCGCGGCTCAGCGCCCTACCCGTCGCCCCGGGTGTTGTTGTGAGGGGCCGGTCGCATCCTGCTTGTTCCCGTTCCCACTTATTAGCCGCAATCGCAGCAATCAAGCAGCAAATCTACGAGGCCTACAGCGCCAAACAACCGCAAGGTTTCTATACAAGATACCGGTATCGGTAACGACAAGCCAACGACGACGACAAACATATGAGGCAAAGAATCTGAGTGCGCAGAACAGAACAAAGTGTGCTTTGATAGAGAGAAATGGTTGGGTCCCGGGTAGCCAGGGCGGGGCGCACAGCCGAATCCAGCTGCACCCCAACCGCCCTGCGCTCCCAATAACCGTCCGTGCCCGCCACTCGTCTCTTGCCACCTGCATGCGACTGCTGTGATGCATGCCATTGCGTGCATCGCCACAATCGATCACCCATGGCACTCATAAAGCCGCAAGCGCCCTTTCGCTTCGTTGCTGGAGCCTCGGCACCATCCGGCACCGCCCTCCACGCCTCACATGCCTCCAGCCATCACTCCGGCTCTGAGCACAGCTCTCCACTCACTCCACCGAGCACCCTCACCAATCTCGAGCTCCGCGCCAGGGCCTGGAGCAACCTTCCAACCAAGGCTCACCACACGCGCCGCACGCCTTTGCCGAGGCCCCGGCCCGCCACCAAAAGGAGACCGACGAAAGCGGTCTCCCACCCGGGCACCCGAACGCCTCACCCCGCTCTGTTGTTGTCAACATCTCGTAACAGCGTCTTCGGAGAGCAGCACTCCTGCGAAAGTCGCCTGGGCGCCCAGCCCGCGCCACACCCTAATACCAAGCAAAGCCCACTCGTCCCGACCCTCAAGCTGCGAGCACGCATTCTCTACACAAATAAGGACAGGCCGGTGAGCCACCTCAGCACCCACCATACCGTACGCAAAGGCTTAAGGCCGCGCTACCATTCTCTACATGACACTCAGTATGAACCATGGACGGAAACCCACCCTCGCAAGGCGCGGGGCAAAGCACAGTAACACCAAACCCCCGCTCCTGCTTCAGAACCCACATCGCCGCTTCCACGCTACCCACAATCACGCGCCGTTACCGGTTCTCCAATTCAGAGACGGCTGCGCACTGAACAGTGCTGACAAGAGCGCATACACTCGCGCACACGCTGCTGGCACTCTAAAACCTTCGCGCACACCTCGCTAAACACTCCCCGCATCCATTCGTTGACTGCACGCCCCGCCCGCACTCAAGCGCCGGTGCCTTCGAAGCAATGCCTCGCCTTCCTGCAAGCAAGACAAGCCGCTAGACGCAGCCCCCAAGCTTGAAGAGGCCAAACCCGATCCGAATACGAAACCGTCGCAATACGCCCGCCACACGCTCCCGACACCCCCTCGCATCTCGCTTACGGATCATGACACTTACAATGGTTCGGCCCCTCTAGGCAGGGCAGGGCACACGCTATTGGCTCGGCGCACTCGAGCTGAGCGCCCCTCTCCCCCTGCTTGACGCTGACGCTGCGACCAGCGTCAAGAGGGCGTGCGCACGTTAGGTAAGGAAGGCCGCTGCTGCCCTGTCGAGCTTTGGGTCAAGCTGTGCGCTGCCCAACAGCAGACCCGCCAGCCCGCTCCATGGCTGGCCCCGGCGGCGCAGACCCGGCCGCTTAGGAGCCGGTCCGGCAGCACAGGCCCTCCCGCTCAGTAGCAGGTCCCAGCGGCGCAGACCGGGAGGGAGCGGAGCGCGAGCATGATCTGCGCCGCCTGCACCTCAGTGCTGCAGCCCTCGCCGCCGAGGCCCTCGTCCTCGTCCTCCCCCTCCCCGTCCTCGTGACCCTCGTCGTCGTCGACCTCCTCGTCCTCCGAGCGCCTGCCGTACGACGGTCGCGCGCGCTGCTGCTTGCCGTACGGCTGGCTGTCGTACCGGTCGTACCGCTCCGACACGGGGCTGCTGTACCGGCTCTCCTCGGCGCTGTCAGACACCCAGCCGCCCAGTCCGCTGGCCGGCGCGCCGCCGCCGCTGCCGGCACCGGCGGCGGCCGCCACAGCGCTGCTGCGGGCGTGGTGTTGGGGCTGGAGGAAGAACGAGGCGGGTTGAGAGAGGAGCGAGGCCAGGTGCTGGGCGCCGTGCGGGGGCCGCGAGGCCGTGGGCTTGAGTAGGGGGTGCGGGGCGGTGAAGAGCGGCGGCAGGTGGGGAGGGCCGGCGGGCGCGGGCGAGCAGCGGCGCGAGAAGGCTGCGGTGACGCCCGCGCCACCGGCTGCGTCGCCGTCCCGCCCCGGATACACGTCCGCGGCAAAGGTGATGATGCGCGGGCGCTTGCTGCCAGCCGCGGGCGCGGCCGGGGCGGCGGCCGGCGCCTGCGCGCGCCCAGCAGCGCTGGCGGGGAGGGCGGGCGCCGGGGCCGAGGCCTCGAAGGACCGGCGGCCGCTGTCCGTGGCGGCGCCGCCGCTGACACCGCCGCTGCCGCTACCGCTGCCGCCAAGGCCCAGGCCCTCGTGCGTGCTGGTGGAGGAGGTCGGCGAGGGCCCGGCGGGGTGCGGCTGCGGCTGCGGGGCCTGGGCCCCGGGCTGTGAGAGGTGGAAGGGGTGCGTCAGGGCCAGGGCCAGGGGCGGCACGTCCAGGAAGTTCACGGCCGGCTGCTCGTGATGGGCCGCCAGGGGCGGCGCCGGGGCGGCAGGGCCCGCGCAGGCCGGCTCGGGCGCCGGGCTGAGGCTGGGGCTCGCCGGGGCGGAGACCGACGCCGAGGCCGAGCCTGAGCCGCGCGAGCGCTTGGCCGGCCGGCCGGCGCTGGTCGCTGCGCCGGCGCCGCTGCCAGCACCCGCACCCGCCGCTGCGGGCGGCGGAGAGATGAGGTTGATGCGCACCATGTACTCCTTGAGCACGGAGCTGGTGGGCTGCAGCGTGCCGCCGCGCCCGCACTTGTCGCTGTCCTTGCGCCGCAGCGTGGCGTTCCCTGAGGCGGCAAGAAGCGGCGGCAGGGGATGGGGGGAGCGGGTCAGAAGCGCGCACGGGCCAAGGAACGTCATGTATTGTGTGCTGTCTCTGCAAGGTCAAGGTGTGCTGCCTCCGAAAGGAATGGAATTGCCTGAGGGGGGAGACAGCCCGCGCGCAAGATCCGCTACCGCGATCTCGCGATCCGTGCCCTGCCCCTCCGGCTGTCTCGCCCTGCACCCACAGTGGTTCTTGACCGCATTCTCGGTGCGGCCCTTGATGACCTTGGCGATGTCGGACCAGCGGTTGCCGTAGCGCAGGTGCGCCGCCACCAGCAGGGACTCCTCCTCCTCCGTCCAGGCGTCCTTGCGGATGTCGGGGCGGAGGTGGTGGTTGTAGCGCTCGCGGCACTGCACGGGGCGAGCGGGGCGGGTCAAGGGGGTGGTCAGGGGTATGGGATAAGGTCAGCGGCTGGGTCGGGCGTGCGGCGGACGGCGTGAGCGCGCAAGCGGGGCGCTTGTGTGGCGGGACCGTTCGAGGGCTAGGGCAGGCAGGCCCTTCACCCCCTGCTTCTCCTGCTCAGTGGCCATGTCTTCCCGGCCCGCGGATCCCGTCAGACGTTCCCCCCCTGTCCATGCGCGCGCACCTGCTTCCCGATGCGTCCAGAATCTGCTGGCTTGCCCAGCGCCGCGTTCAGGTGCCGTGCGATGACGGACCAGTTGCCCTCACCATGCTCATCCACCAGCCTGCAAGAGACGGCCGCGGAGAGGGGCGCAATACGTGTGAGGGACGGGTGCGGGCACGCTGGGGCTGGGCGCTCGCCGCGTGGTGTGAGGGCACCAAAGGCCGTGACACACCGCGCTACGCGTCACACGCGCGCCGACTGCACCCAGCGACCAGGCGGCCAAAGACCCGGAACAGTATGCTTGACCTGAAATGCAGTTCGCTGCGCTGGTGCTGCCAAGGGGAGGCCCACGCAGTCCCGGAACTCGGTAACGCCCGCCGCGCCACACGGTGCCGACTGACCTTTTGAGGACCTGGTCTTCCGTGGGGCTCCAGCCGCCTTTGACCTTCGCCAAAGGATAGCGTCTACGCGCGCCCTGATCGCTGTCCATCGACGAGGCCCTGCAAAGGCGCGGGATGAGCAACATGCGCTTATGAGCAACAGGCCAGGGAGGGCACGCCACTGCAAGCGCCTGGCCGGGGCTGTTCCCACCTAGTCACTGCTATACAGTCTTCCTCAAACCAGCGCGGAGCGCGAGGGGGTAGCACCGATTGCCGCCTCAGGGTTCAAGCAAAAACGTGGTCGGTGCAGGGACGTTGAGACCAAACGGTGTATGACCGTAACTACTTTGCGGTGCTTTTGGCGGGACTATCAAGGCTGAAGAGTTTTGCGCGGGGAGTGTGTTGGAGGGGAATACCTACAGACGCACGCAATGAAAACAACACCCCTGCACGCCCCAGACAGCTCGCATAGGGCAAACGCAACCCGGGACTGCTGCTGCAACGCGCGGCGGCGGATGTCGGCTTGCGCGAGTCACCATGCAAGCTCTCTTCCGGGGCACAGCCGCCCGGATCTAAAGCCTCCTCTAGAAAGGGGATGGCTTAGACTGCCCAAGCCCGCAGGCGGATGGCGCGTTGGGTGGTGGCGTTGCTCCCCGCGACACCGGCGCCACAGCCCAGCATTGCTTTACCGAGACCCCACGCTGCGTCCAACTCTCACCTTGACTACCCAGGAGTCCGAGCCAGCTTGTTCCAGGCGTGGGAGCGCGCCTATGTGAACGCCGCCGCTGCCTCACGCCACGCAGCTGTGCGACGATTCACGCTACCGCCACAGTCGCCGCGGCCTGCAAAGTGCGCTGACAAGCGGCACACAGTATAGGGGCCTAGCAGCAGCTGGTGGCCCCGGTGGCGCGGGTCAGGTCCAAGCCTTGGTAAAGCGACCTATTGCGCTGGTTCAAGCTATTTGATGCAGCGGATGCGTGGGATAAGCGGAGTGTTTGTCAGCAGCGGAGTCGGATGGCGTTATGGAACGGGTTGGGCGCCATTCGGCGCGGAGTCGCCTTCTGGTGCCACGCAGGCAAACCGCCGGTTGCAACTGGCGCCCCATGCAGGGCGGCCGCCAAAATGCAAGGCGCGGGTGCCCCCGCCCCCGCACGGCCCCTCCGCAGCCAGCCCCCCGGCCCCCGCGCGCCGCCCTCCGCACGCGCCCCCTGCGCCCCCTTGAGGCGTCATACCGGTAGTAAATGGCCGCTGAGCGCACCCAGTCACGCCCCACGGCGCGGCCGTCGATGGCCGTAGTAGATCTGCCAGTCGGGCTGCCCCGACTTGAGCCCCCTTCCCCCGCCCCGCATCCCAGTCCCCCCGCTCCCCCGCCCCGCCTCGCTTCCCCAGCCCCCTGTCCATCTTCAGTGCAGCTGAAAGAGGAAGTGGCTGTTGCAGCAGCAGTTCCAGAGCGCCTGCAGCTGCAGCTCTTGACGACGTACATCCGCCAGCGCTCCGGAACCACCGACCTGGGCCTCCAGGTGCAGGTCATGCAGGCGAACTCGGGGTCGAGGGAGAACAGAGTAGGCGGGGGTAGGGGAGAAGAGGCACCCGATGGCGCCGTGCGCGGCGTGCGGGCGGGGAGGCGCGAGGAGGCGGCACTCGTCGTCAGAGCCGTGTCCGCCGATGCGGTGCAAGTGAAGGCGCCGCCACATGGGCTGCTAGGGCCTGCTGCAGCAGCCGCTGGCAGGCTCGCTCCACGGACGTAGGAGCACCTGCGCCCGGCCCTCAACACTGTCAACTATGTACCAGGAAGCCCTGTCAGGAAGAGCTTGGGGACGCTCTCTGGGCTTGTCAAGACGCCGACACGAGCCCCCTCCGCCCCGCCTTCCCCCTTGCCTGCGTCACCCCTGGCCTGCGTGGCACCTGTGCCCGCCCACGCAGCGTCCTGGCCTGGCCCTCGGCCCGCCCCGCCTTGCTTGACCGGCCTCCCTCTCCCCTGCCACACATACCAGTTTGCGAGCCCGACTTCTTCCGCACCTGGCATCACCTTGACCAGCCCCCTCTCCCCAGGGAGCGTCTGGGCTGGAACGGATCTGCCACGGCCCCATCCCTGCAGCACTTGCCCCATGTTGGCCTTAGGACTTCGTCCAGACCCTGCCCAGCCTCTCAAAGCCCTACATCTCAACAGTCCCCTTTGTAACGCCCCTGCGCTGCGCCTGAACCACTACTACCTGGCCTGACATCTGGGCATTGTGCCTCACATTGCCTTTCATGGCCCGCAAGAAGCAGACGGCGCGCCACAACCCCATCGCCGCAACTGCTGGCGGTAAGGTCAAGAAGGCCGCCCTCGCGATGGTTGTGCCGCGCGCCGTGGCTGGCAAGAAGAAGCCCGGCCCGACTTCTGTGAAGCCGGAGCCCGGCCCGGCATCTGCCAAGCCCGGGCCGCAGCTGGTGAGCCCGCTTGCATTGAGGGACGCATTGCATGTAATGCAGCTTGCGGGGCCTTCCGTCGAGCGTCCAAGGCGGAAGTTCGCCCCTCGCTTTGCTTCTCGCGCGCGGGAGCCGAGGCACTGCCTTGGAGCTTGCGGTTGTTGCTGCGTTTGCATACAAGAACGCCTCGCGCGTCCGCGCTTGACAGCTCACGGCGCGCGTGTCATGCTGTGCAGGGCGCGGTCCCGAGCAGGCGCCGGCCCGCGCCCGCTCGCAAGAGTGCCCCGGCCGTGGTGCCTGTCAAGCCCAAGCGCCGCTTCCGGGCCGGCACCGTGGCGCTGCGGTGAGGGCAAGGTCGGGAACGATGGCGCAGGGCGAGCGCGATGCACCTCTTCGCAGGCGGTGCCGCCTCACAACCTGGCTCAGCACCAACATCGCGTCAGCCTCGCTGCATTACATTGCGCTCCCCTGTTCGCAGCGAGATCCGCAAGTACCAGAAGACGACGGACCTGCTCCTGCGCCGCGCGCCCTTCCACCGGCTCGTGCGGGAAGTACGCAAGGGAGGGAGGTGTGGGCGAAGAGGACGGCGCGAGATGCTAACTGCCCAGCGCTTGCCCTAGTGTTCCCTACGTCGTGCAATGCGCCCCCTTCAGGACGTGTGCCCTTGCTCCCGCGCGTTCAACATCGCTCAGAGCCCCCCCTGACACATCCCCTGGCTCCCCCTCAGCTCGCGAACAAACATGCCCCCGGCGGTGAATCGGAGTACCGGTGGCGGCCTGACGCTCTGGAGGCTCTGCAGGAGGCGTCGGAGGCCTTCCTGGTGTGGCGGGGCGGGGCAACAAGGGAGGGGGGGACCAAGCGGAAGGCGAAGGCAGCGATGAGCAGAAGCAGTCGTTGACAGCCCTCCACTCTTTCCCCCTCGCCCCCCCCCCCAGGTGGGCATGCTGGAGGACTCCAACCTGGCGGCCATCCACGCCAAGCGGGTCACCATCATGTGGGTCGGGGCGGGAGGGAGGAAGGTGCATAAGGGTGGTGAAGCGGAGGGGACGCGGCGGAGGCCCGGTGCTTACAAGCTACCGTGGCAGGGCCTACTGAAACGCGTTTGCACGTGATGGTGAGGGGGCTTGAGAGCTCTCAACCTGCGCCGCGCACGCCGTTTGAACCCCCGCTGCCTCCCCCCTTCCCCCTCCCCCTCTCCCCCCCCCAAGGCCCAAGGACATGCAGCTGGTGCGGAGGCTGCGCCGGGAGGACGAGGCGGGCAACATCTGAGCGGAGGGGGAGGGAGGAGAGGCACGGGCGAACCAAGGCAGAGGGAGGTAGAGGAGGCGGCTCTGGCGGGGACATGCGGCACGGAGACAGCAAGGCACGGAGGCAGCAGGATGGCGGTATGCGGTGCTAGCACAGCAGGGGGTGCCCTTACGTGATGCTCCGTCCGCTTCCAGAAGCGGAGCGGCGTTGAAGAACCTCAACACGGCACCAGTGTGTGCCCGCGCTGGAAGAAGCGTTGTACATTATGCACATCGGTGGGGGTTTGCAATTGAGAGAGGAGCCTGGAACGTGGCAGGAGCGCGGTGCTTGGCTTTGCTGGCAGGCGGGCCGGGCGGATGGATCGATGCGGCCAAGGACGGGAGCATTTGGTCAGGCTGTAGTTGCTGCGGCCGGTGGTAGGGGATCAACTGATGCTGACAGTATGAGCTCAAAGCTTACGATCATGTTGCAGTTGTGGGCGTAGGGAGCTAGGGGCGGCCGACGGCCTGGTAGCACACAGTCCTCGGTGTTGACAATGAAGGACCCCCCGGGGGTCACAGCACACAGCATGGTATAGGGAGCAGTTGGTCAGGTTGCGGCGTTCGGTGGTAGAGGACCAACTGTTGCTGGGCTATGTATGAGCTGGGTGGTGGCGTTGCTCCCCGCGACACCGGCGCCACAGCCCAGCATAGCGTTTCCGAGAGACCCCAGGCTGCGTCCAACTCTCACCTTGACTACCCAGGAGTCCGAGCCAGCTTGTTCCAGGCGTGGGAGAGCGCCCGTGTGAACGCCGCCGCTGCCTCACGCCACGCAGCTGTGCGACGATTCACGCTACCGCCACAGTCGCCGCAGCCTGCAAAGTGCGCTGACAAGCGGCACACAGTATAGGGGCCCAGCAGCGGCTGGTGGCCCCGGTGGCGCGGGTCAGGTCCAAACCTTGGTGAAGCATTGCCTTGACCCCATACTGCGGTGTGGGGGCCCACCGCTGGGATCAGTGTTGCTATCTTCCCTGGGCCAAGAGTGCGAAAGCGGGCCGCACTTCGTGGCCCTTGGCGGCCCAAAACGTGCGGCCGCACTTGGCAAGCGCTTGCCGCCCAGAAGTGCGGGAGAGTGCGGTGGAGTGCAGCGGAGGGCGCGGCGTTCTGGAGGCCTGTTTCAAGCGGATGAGTCTGCCTGGCTCTCGCCCTAGCGCATGAGCTGATGTAGGCGGGCAACTGGGGGTAATGAATTCCAGCAGCAACCCCGTCGTGCATGCTGCAAGTGCATGTGATGCGGGCTGGACGGTGGGGGTGGGAAGGGGACTGCCTGCCCGGCTGGCCGCGCCCGTTCGGTGGGCCCCCCACGCCCCAGGGGTAGAGGGGCCCTAGCACCTGAGCCGCTAGAAGGCTCGAAAATGTGCCGGCGCGGGCCGCACTCGCAACCAAACTTTGCTACAAAAGTGCGGGAGCTTCCGCACTTGAGGCTCTTTCCGTCACCAAAAGTGCGGGATGGCCTCACTTCCCCGCACTTCCGCACTAAGATAGCAACACTGGCTGGGATCCTCGCCGCCATGCAGATGGAGGGGGCGGGAAGCCTGGCCTGCCGAGTGTCAGCTGCAGCGTGCAGCCGTGTCGCATACATCTTCTTCGGCATGGGAGGCATATGGCATGTGGGGACTGTGGCGGGGCTGCGAGCCCATACCGCACGCGCTAGGCGGCTGGCTGGCGCGTGCTGTGTACCAAACACTTACACCCACTCCAGCAAAACAGTCTTCAAAGGCGTTCTGAGCATGTGACACACGCGCTCAGCCCGCGCCTTTACGCTCCTGTATCGTCCTCCACGCCCCTCTCTCGTAAACCTCACCGACTCCTGCACTCGCGCGTGCAAACCGTAATCATCACCCGAGGACCCGACACCCAGCAACTAAGCTCAACGCTGGCCCCGCATCGCAAGCGCAAGGGAAGACCCAGCCTGCGACGGCCAGCGCTTACTCCTGCCCCCCGCCGGCCCCTTGCGGCCGCTCGCCATCCTGCGCCGCCCCGTCGCCCCCAGGCCTCGCGCCACCGCCGCTCCCGGCCCGCCGCTGCGCCTCCTCCCTCGCCGCCAGCCCCGCCCCCAGCCCGCCAGCGCCCCGGCCTGCGCCCGCCCCACCCGGCGCCCCATGCGCTGCCCCCAACCCCAACCCCGCCCCCATCCCCGCGCCCGCACCCGCCCCCACGACCACGCGCTGACGCTCCAAGAGCTGACGCGCCGCCTCCTGCTGGACCACCATTCTGGCCTCGGCCCGACGCCGCCGAAGCCGCACCACTAGCGCTAGGCCGCCCAGCAACGCTAGCAACGTCATGCTCTCGCCCGCGTCCTCGACTCGAAGAGAGGACAAGAGGGCGGAAAGGCCCGAGACGTCGACCCAGCGCCAGAACGTGACCTCGGCGCGGAACAGCGCCTTGCTGGGCGCCAGCGCCGCCAGGTACGGCCGTACGGCGTCGATGTACGGCTGCATGGCCGTCGTGTACGGCTCGATCCAGGGCGCGTGCAGCGCCGAGGAGAGGGTCTCCACGGCGCCCGAGATGAGCTGCCCGCCCGGCCCGCTCGCCCCAGAGGCCACCGCCTGAGGAGGAGGCAAGCACGAGCAAGCATTAAAGCCGATTGACATCAGGACGACGAGGAAGGACGCGGGGCACTAGGCGGGGCAAGACAGCTGGTTCGTCGAAAGCGTGCAGGCGAGTATGAGGACAGCAAAGGGGGGCGGGTTCAAGGCACGCTTGCCTTGGGCGGCGGGAGGACGAAGATGGCGTTCCAGATGGGGTCCAGGTAGGGCGAGGAGGGCAGGTGCGGGCGCAGCTTCTCCCACCACATGTGCAGCTTGAGCCAGGCATTGGCCAGAGCCACGGGCAGGAAGGCGTCGGCCTGGGCGGGTACAGGGGTGGGGTGGGGTGGGCGGGACGTTTGTGGGGGCCGGGGGTAGCTGTAAGGAGATACGTAGTGGATCGACGCGCAGGGTGGGCATGCCAGCTAGCGGCGGGGGCCGCGCTGCCGGCATCGGGCCTGGGTTTGCGGGCAAGAGCCCAGCAGGAACTGCCCACCGCAGAAGCTCTGCCCACTGCATGCTTGCAACCCGGCACCTGCCACGGGTCCCCCACTGCCTGCGCTCGCACCTGCGTGTGCTTGGCCATGTTGTAGAAGCGCTGCGCCAGGGCGAGGTCCTGCGGCACCCCCGCGCCGAACTCGTGCATGAAGCCCAGATTGAACATGGCCTCGGGGGAGCGCTCCTGGGGGCCGGGAGGGTAGGGGGCGGAGGGGGTTGAGGGCGTGTGTGTATGGGCGTGTGCGTGTGGCAGGAGGTCAAGCAACCCCACCGCCCGCGCGTCCCTGCTACGGTACGGTGCGCGGTCGTGCTCAAACCAGCGCGGAGCGCGAGGGGGTAGCACCGATTGCCGCCTCAGGGTTCGAGCAGAAACGTGGTCGGTGCAGGAACGTTGAGACCAAACGGTGTGTGACCGTAACTACTTTGTGCTTTTGGCGGGGCTATGAAGACTGAAGAGTTTGCGCGGGGAGTGTGTTGGAGGGGAATACCTACAGACGCACGCAATGAAAACAACACCCCTGCACGCCCCAGACAGCTCGCATAGGGCAAACGCAACCGGGGACTGCTGCTGCAGCACGCGGCGGCGGGTGTCGGCTTGCGCGAGCCACCATGCAAGCTCCCTTCCCGGGCACAGCCGCCCAAATCTAAAGCCTCCTCTAGATAGGAGATGGCTTAGCCTGCCCAAGACCGCAGGCGGATGGCGCGTTGGGTGGTGGCGATGTTCCCCTCTCGCTTTTTGCTCCTCTGGGATCGCTACACTTGCCCCTAACACGAGGTCAGCACCACCCCAAACCAACCTGGTAGGCGTCGTAGTAGATGGCCGCGGACCGCACCCAGTCCTGCCCCACGCCGCGGCCAAAGTAGTATGCGTCCGCCATGCACAGCAGCGAGTGCGCGTTCAGCTGCGCCGCCGACTGCTTGTACAGGGAGAAGGCCAGCTCCGCGGCGCCGGGGCCTGCGGGCGGGGCGGGGTGCGGTGGTGAGGGTGTGGGTGTGGGGGTGGGGGTGGGGTGTTTGAAGCTGGGTGGGGGTGGGGGTAGGAGAGGGGTGCGGAGGTGGCAGGCTGCGGAGGTGACGGGAGTACGGGTGGGAGCGGGCTTGGAGGAGGGCGGCGTGGCGTGGGCTTGGCAGCATGGCTGGCGTGAACGTGGCGCAGGCCTTGAGGCTCCGGGGCCACCCATCTCGCTGCGTGCCCCAATCATCCAGCTACCCACCTGGCGCGTATCCGCGCTCCAGCATCCAGGCCGCATTGGACTGAGCCACCTCGATTCCAAGATCCGCGGCCCGCAGGTACGACAGCAGGGCCATGCTGGCAGGGGCAGGTGGGGAGGAGCAGCGGGCGAGGCACGGGTCACTGAGCAGTACCAGGCACGACACACGTTTTTGCGGCCGAGCGCCCTCGCTGAGTCATAGGCAACGATGGGTTTCTGGCTTTATGAGCCCAAGCCACATCTTCCCACCCAGTTCCTGACTCTGGCTACGGCCCTCACCTGTACCGCCCCCGGAAGAAGTGCTCGTGCCCCAGCTGCACGGAGGCGGCTGCGGGGCCCTTCTCCGCCAGCGCCTTGAGCAGCGACACTGCGGGCTTGCAATTGCTGGGTGCCAGAAATGGGACAAAACACGGGGTTTCTTGTTAGCCCTACTGGGTGTATAGTGGCCGAGATGCTGCAGGCAAGCATGCAAGAACCAGTACGGGAAACCCGTGTGTGTGCAACGCAGCGTGCCCCCCAATCTCACCGCGGCGTGCCCTTGCCCGCCAGGTGCATGACGGCAGCGTTGTACTGCGCCAGGCTGTGCCCCGCGTGCGCCGCCAGCGTGAAGTACGACAGCGCGCGCTGTACGGACTTGCGCCGTACGCCGTACCCACGCAGGTGCATGACGCCCATGTAAAACAGCGCATCAGGCCGAGCGTCTGAGGGGTGGTGGCACAGAGCGGCAGGGGTTACACTGTGCAGTGGCTGCAGGCGGGTTACGCTATGCGAGATTGCGCGAGTGGCATCCACCACATCGTTCTCAGGGGGCGAGCGCCTCTCCGCAGTTTCGCGGCAAGGCCCGTACCCTACGACTCCCGGGCGCCCAGCAGCAGGCATCGCTGCTCCTGCATCGCCCTCCGTGATTCCCACCCTCTGCGCACCTGAGTGCAGCTGCTCCGCTGCCTTGCTGAAGTACTGGAACGCGCTGCACAAGGGTTGCGGAAAGGGAAGGGAGGCGGCGGAGGGCCTTACAGGAAACGCAGATGGCGCTCCATCGCCAGCCCCGGCCAGGCAGGGAAGAGCTTTCGAACCCACCGCCCTTGGCGGCATGCAACGAGACGTTGAGCACAGGTGAAGCCCTCACCGGTCATAGTCCTGCGCCACCCCCCGGGCGGTCAGGTAGAGGTAGCCCAGCCCAAAGAGCGCCGCCGCGTTGTTGCGCCGAGCGGCCCTGGTCCACCACTCCAGGGCCGACTCGTACGACCTCTTTGTGCCGTACCTGCGTGGGCGTACGGCACGTGCCGGGGAAGGCGCCCGCATGGCGGCGCATTGAAAGACGTGCACCCCGCTGGACACGAGCCCACGCACGCATGCGTACGTTGCCTTCCTCGCGGTCGCATCCGGCTGTGGCCGCTAGCCCGGTCGTATTCCCCGTACACCCGTACACCCCGTACGCTTCTGCCGCACAGCGCACTCACCCGTTGGCGTACATGGCGCCCAGGTGCCCCATGGCGTCCACGTCACCCGCCGTAGCCGCCATCAGGAAGTACGACAGCGCCGCCCCGTGATCCCGATCCACGCCGTGCGTGCCGTAGTTGAGCACCTGGCGTCGGGGCGGGCAGCGCAAGGGGCCGGGCGGGGACGCAAGGGCGCCGATCGGGCAGCGTAGGGAACCTCTGCCTCGCCTCGCCACTCATGGTGCTGGACTGCACCTTGACCAGGGACCCGTCCCACACCCGCTCTGCTAGCTCTCCCTCCCGGCTGCCACAGTGGTGCCCCCGCCCCCCGCCCCCGACTGCCCCACTGCCGTCTGCTCCTCTATGTTACCGCTGCGGCCGTCTGCCGGCAGCTCCCGGCCGCACCTGCCCCACTGCCGTCTGCGCCTCCTCCCGTCAGCCCCCTGCCCCTGCCCCTCCCCCCCTCGCCCGCACCTGCCCCACTGCCGTCTGCGCCTCCTCCCGTCAGCCCCCTGCCCCTGCCCCTCCCCCCCTCGCCCGCACCTGCCCCACTGCCGTCTGCGCCTCCGTGTTGCCCCTATCCGCCGAGTATTGGTAGTACTGCACCACCTCGCGGTGCCGGTCGCTGCGCAGCCCCGCGCCCGCGGACTGCAGGTGCAGCCGGATGCGCTCCACGTGGGGCAGCGCGCCGCTGGGGGGGGGGCGGGTGGGTGGGCGGGTGGGTGGGGGATGGACAGGGGGGATGGATAGCAGGTGAGGGAGCAGGTAAGGTATGGACAGGAGGGGGCGGGAGGCAGGGCAGGAAGGTAGTCGATGTGGTGCGACAGACTTGAGAGACGGCGACGCAGGGAAGAGGAGTTGGCGCTGGAGCGGTTTGCGAGCGGTCCCACCACCCACCACCCGGCAGCTCCAGCCCGCCCGCGCCAACCGCTCAACGGCCCCCACCCCACCGCCATGTGCTGACCTGGGCGTCTCCTCCTCCTCCTCCTCGGCCGCCGGCTCATTGGCCGCGAAGGTGGCGGAACCCGCCGCTGAGGAGGGGGGCGCCTTGGCGCCGGGGCTGGACCCAGCGGGGCCTGAGGCTCCACCCGGGGTGCCGGCCGCCGAGGGCTGAGGCGCCTCGTCCCCGGCCGCAGCCGCGGGCGCGGGTGCGGGCGCGGGCGAGGGCGGCGGGTCCGAGGGCGTGGGCGCCCCCGCTGGTGAGGGCGCGGATGCGGGCGACGGCGGGGCGGGTACCGCCGAGGGGGAGAAGTCCCCGGGGGCGAAGACGGGGCGGGAGGACCCCGAAGCTGACAGGTCGCTCACCTGCGTCGAGTTGGTGAAGTTAAGGGGGGCCCGCGTCAGGCGGTCGCTGGCAGTGGGATGCAGCTGATGATGCCGCTTCTGGCATGACCCTACCCCGCGAACCGCTACTTGCGGAAAGCAATGCGTGCGTTCCCAAACCCCGCCACCCCGGCCGCCTCCCTCAGCCCCAGCCCCCGCAACCGGTACCCCAGCCCCCCCCTCAGCCCCACCTCCTCCCCCACGGGCTGGTAGTAGGCGGCCGCCGACCAGCACGACCGCGGCACGCCCAGGCCGTTGAGGTGGCGGTAGCCCAGGGCCATGCGCGAGGCCAGGTCGCCCCCAGCGGCGCCGAAGAAATAGTGCAGTAGCGCCTCCTGGGGCTTGGGCTGCGGGGGGGGGAGGGTTGAGGGGCGAGGGCGGGGGAGAGGTCGGGGAGGGCTGGGGGGGAGGATGTGGGCAAGGGCAGAGGCCGTAGGCGGGATACCCATGCATACTGCAAGCGCCCTCCGTGCCATGTGGGCCTCGCTTCGAGGGCCTGACCCAGGCCCAGCCCCATAGCCCACTCTGCCCGCTCCTTCAGCCCCGCTCCCCCAACCACCGCGCCCACCGCTCCATCTCCTCCCCCCACCTTTTCCCCAGCCCTCCTCCCCCCCCCGCCCCGGCCCCCACCTCCCCGAACCGCACGATGCCGTCCGCCGCCCAGCAGTCCGCCTCGTCCAGCCCCACGGAGAAGCGCAGCCCCATGTGCCCCTGCGCCTCCGGGTCCCCCCCCGCCGAGGCCAGGCGGAAGAGCTCCAGCGCCAGGCGCATGTCCTGGGGCACGCCCGCGCCGTCCTTCGGGGGAGGTACAAGGGATGGGGTGCGGGTGGGTTGGAGGGTGGGTGCCGTGAGCGAGGAGGGGTGGTCGGGTCGGGGTGAGTGCCGGGGTGAGTGCCGGGGTGGTACCAGGTGTACCAAGGTTGTTTGCTTGGGGTAATGGGTATGTGCAGAAGCCTCAGTATGAGGAGGCTCCCTAGAACGGGGCAGGGTTGCGAGGCGTCCCCTGGCCTGCCCTGCCGATGAAGCTCGCTCACCTGGAAGGCTTTGGCCAGCTCACGCAGCGCCCCGCGGTGCGCCGCGTCAGACACGTTTACCGCGCCCCCGAAGCCCTCCACCTGCGTCACGCCCTCGTTTTCGCCCGGCTGTTGCGCGGCCGCTGTCGCCCGAGCGGTGCCGTTGAAGGGGAAAGACTTTCCATGGAGCAGGCTGCGGAAGCCTACTGCCCCGACCAGGTACTCCGCTGCCTTTTGGTACTCAGCCCAGGTGGGATTGCGCTTAGCCCTAGGGAGGAGGTGGGCGACGGCGCGAGTGCGTGTAGGGGCAGCGGGAACAGGTTGGGGACACCAGGGCACGCGTGCGGCATGTGCGGATGCGTGTGGGCATGCCGAGATCATCCGCGACGAGGCAACTGCGGGCGCGGGCCAGCCGGTCTAGACGCACCTGAGCGCAAACGCACGCTGGTACAGCTCTCGCTTGGCGCTTGCGCTGGTGGGCTCCGCGCCCGTGCCATCGACAGGCCCTGCTGCTGCTTTCCCCTCCGCAGCTGCAGTGCTCAGCAGAAGGACGGCCCCCAGGACTAGGGAGCGTGCCAGCAGCTGTGCGACCATTCCTCGTCGCTGCGCCAAGAGGTGGACACGTCTGGTGGTCCTCTCAGGCCCTCACTGCCGCCCAGAGACCGCCACGGCCATTGTTTCCTCTCGCACTGAGTCTAGGTGCAATCAAGAACCGTTTTCGGGCAGTTGGGGCACGGCGAATGAGCGAGGGACACGCGTGCAGCCAGTATGTGAACACCCGCAGTGAACCTGTGGCCTGATCTAGGAGTAACGAGCACTATGCATAACCTTCGCTAGGCGCCTGCGACCTTGGGGATCGCATGGGCAGTTTCAAGGTCGCCCATGGTGCAGCGCGCTTGGCCCATACTGCAGGAGCAGGCTTCACGTTGGTGTCACTCCCTACTCCTGCCCAACGTTACTGGGAGCTGGTTTGCGACCGCAGCCCAGCACACGATCTTTCCTGAACTCGGGCTTCAGGCCCTGTCGCTGCCCCTTTCCCCTCGCTAGCTTGCCTTTCAACGAGAGGGCGGCCCTTCTGGCCGTCGGCAGGGGCTGCCCTTGCCCAGAGCTGGGCATCTCGGACTTGCCTCTGGCCGTCTGAAGACAAACAGCTGCAACCATGAGGATTATGATCAAGGGAGGTGTTTGGAAAAACACCGAGGTGAGCATGCAGGCCTCCTGTAGCGTGGAGGGGCGGCATTCAGCGGCAACGCGTGCTGACTGCGCGAGGGCGTCCCGCTGCAGGATGAGATTCTTAAGGCGGCGGTTATGAAGTATGGGCTCAACCAGTGGGCCCGCATCTCCTCGCTGCTGGTGCGGAAGTCCGCCAAGCAGTGCAAAGCGAGATGGTGAGTCCGGCCTGGCCCCACAGCAGCGTTAGAGCGGCTCACGGGAGCGGGTCAAAGCTTTGCGGGGGTCAGCAGGCCCGCTGGGGTGGCCGGCGGGGGCCACAGCGCAGCTTTGCGAAGGCCGGTTCCCCGCGGGAAGCTCCGGGGGCGGGCTGGGGCCCGCGTCTGCCCCGGTCTTGGGCAGCTGGCGTGCCCCGTGCCACGCAGGAGGCAGCAGCTCCTCCGGGCAACACAGGGCCGAGGTAGCGATGTTGCGCTCGTCGCTGGGGGTCACCTTCTGGGGGCCAAGGCTCAACCCGCGGCCGCCGGATCGGCTGGCGGTGCGCCGGCGGCATCGCTCCTGCCTCGCCTCCGGCGCGTACAGCACCCGGCGCCCGCCCTACGGCGCCCCTCCACAACCGTGGCATGCAGCCAACCACTGGGCAGGGCGGGGCGAACCTGGGCAGAGCCGGGCCCGCGCCACACGCCCTGGACTTGCAGCCTGGCCCTTGGCCTCTCCGTCGCCGCATTCGGTCGATGGCTTGAGCCGGGCCACGTCAGCAGGGGACGAGCGCCATGGGGGCCCTGCAGGGCGCTGAGAGACGCGGGGGTGAAGGGGGCGAAGGAGGACTGGGCAGGACGGCGGCGCTTGCGCGTGGCCGCGTCGGAGCCTGCTGCAGAGTCAGAGCGGCGGCGGAGCCCTGGCCTGCCCTGCCCTGGCCCTGCCTTGGCCCTCCCGCGGGGGCCGGGGGAAGAGTGGCGGGCACGTAAGGCTGCGGCCGCGCCCTGACAGCGCGCAACAGCAAGCCTGGGGGGGCGTGGCCCCAGCAGCGGCGCGGCGTGCAGTACCCATGCTGCCGGCCCCGCCTCCGCCTGAGGGCATGACGCAGACATGCATCTCTGTGTGGCAGCCCAGTGACGCCACGCCCATTACTCCCCTGCGCCTGGGGCCTGGGGCGCCGGGGCAGCACTGCTCCGGCCCCGCAGCCCACCCTGGCCCGCTGGCTGCCGGCTAGCTGGCTGCCGCCCAAACCTCATCAAAGACCACCCCCGTTCCCCTCCCCGCCCCTCCTCCCCCCTCCTCCCCCCCAAAAAGGTACGAGTGGCTGGACCCCTCCATCAAGAAGACCGAGTGGACCCGCGAGGAGGACGAGAAGCTGCTGCACCTGGCCAAGCTCATGCCCTGCCAGTGGCGCACCATTGCGCCCATCGTGGGCCGCACGCCCGCGCAGTGCCTCGACCGCTACGAACGCCTGCTGGACCAGGTGTGTGTGGGGGGGAAGGGAGGGGAAGATGGGAATGGCGAGGGAGGGAGGCGAGTGATGGTCTTACATGGGTGGCGGAGAGGACGGAGGCTTGAGGAGTCCACGTACAACAGGGGTTTGCTGGGAGGGAGTGGGCGGCACGGAAGCCGTCCTGCCCCTCAGCAAGCAGAAAAACATCCCTGGCTTACAAACGCCCTCGCCCCCTCCCCGCCCCTCTCAACCGCCAGGCCGTGTCCAAGGACGTGGCCTACGACCCCCGCGACGACCCCCGCCGCCTGCGCCCCGGCGAGATCGACCCCAACCCCGAGTCCAAGCCCGCGCGCCCCGATGCAGTGGACATGGACGAGGACGAGAAGGAGATGCTCAGCGAGGCACGCGCGCGCCTGGCCAACACACGGTGAGGAGGGGTGGGACTAAAAGGGTTTGGGGGGAGGTCTGGCTAACAGGCGATGAGGAGGGAGGGGTTTGGGGGAGGCATGGTCAATACGCGGTGAGGAGGGAGGGGTTGGGGGGAGGCATGGTCAATACGCAGTGGGGAGGACGGCGGGGGACGGTGGAAGTTGCGGCGCTGGTGTCAGGACACACGCCTCCGGCCCCCCTCACCCCCCTCTTCTTAACCCCCTCCCTCACCCCCTCCCTCCCGCCCTCCCCTCCAGCGGTAAGAAGGCCAAGCGCAAGGCCCGCGAGAAGCAGCTGGAGGAGGCCCGGCGCCTGGCCATGCTGCAGAAGACACGCGAGCTCAAGGTGGGGCTGCGGATGTTATTCGTGTGGTCGGGGGTGTTGTGCGTGTGCCTGTTGGGGGGAGGCGCGGCTACTGGGGTCTGCGGATGTCCCAGCTCCATGCCCCAGCGCACTCTGGCCTCTGGTCTCTCCGATCCTCCCCCGACTCCGCGAACCTTGGGGCGGCGAGGGGGGCGACTTGAGCCCGCCAAATGATGCCCCTTCACCCCTCCAACGCCCCCTTCCAACCCCGTACCCCCCAGGCCGCCGGCATCGAGGTGCGCGGCAAGTTCAAGAACGCCAAGGCCATCGACTACAACGCCGAGGTGGCCTTCGAGCTCAAGCCGCAGACCGGCTTCTACTCCACGGAGGAGGAGAACCGCGTCACGCGCACCATGCAGCAGGTGGGAGGGGTGGGGTGAGGGATTCGTTGTTGAAGGCAGTCACTCACGCCGGCCGCCGACACGTATCCTCCATCTCGCCATCGCGCCAAGTGCGGATGGGCTGGGGAAGCGGCAGCTCTTGTTCCGAGGATGCTGCCCAAAACACGCACTCACCACACCCCAACACTACCTCTGTCCGCAGGAGTTCCGGCCCGTGACGGTCGAGGAGCTGGAGGGGCGGCGGCGCAAGGACATTGAGGAGGCGCTGATCAAGAAGGACGTCAAGCGCCAGAAGCTGAACGAGGCGCACGACGCCCCCGGGGCCGTGGCGGCGCAGATGGGTCTGGACTCGGAGGGGCCGCGGAGGAGGGGCAAGCTCATGCTGCCCGCGCCGCAGGTGGGGGCGGAGGGGAGGGAAGGGGGGAGGGTGAAAGAGGGAAAAGGGTGGCGGGAGGAAGGCAGAGGAGGGATAAGCTATCGCTGCCCGCTGCCCGCCCCACCCCACCCTCCCCACTTCCCCACCCCGCCGCACCCCACCCCACCCCACCCTACTCCCCAGGTCAGCGAGGCGGAGCTGGAGCAGATTGCCCGCCTGGGGGTGGACGGGGCGCTGGAGGCGTCAGTGTCGGAGGGCGCGGGGGGGAACGCCACTCGCACCCTGCTGGGCGCCTACGGCCAGACGCCCCGCATGGCCCTGGCGGGTGCCACCCCCATGCGCACCCCCCGCACGGGCGGCACGGGCGGAGACCGCATCATGGCCGAGGCGGCGGCGCTGGCCAAGCTGCAGGTGGGGGGCGAGAGGCTTGTGGTATTGAGCGGGAAGTGTGTGGGAGTGGGACGGTGCGGGTGGTGCGGGGGAGGCGGGGGCTGTGGCGCCATGCGGCTGGCTGGCCCCTCCTCGACTCCGATCGAGTGCTTTACCCCCCCCCCCCCCTGCTCCCTCCTACCCCCCCCCCCCCCCCTCCAGGGCATGGGCACGGTGCTCGAGGGCGGCGAGACGGGCGTGGACGTTGGCACCATGGACTTCGGCGGCGTGACGCCCCGCAACGTCGTGGCAGCCACGCCCAACCCGCTTGCCAACATGACGCCGTCGGTCCGCGGCGGCGGCTCCGCCGCCGCCGCTGGCGGAGCCGGCGGCGCCACCGGCGCCCGCGTCCTGGCCATCGCCGGCGCCGCCGCCACCCCGTCGGTGGCGGGGACGCCGCTGCGCGGCGGCGCCGGCGTGGGGCCGGGCGCGACGCCGCTGGTTCCCATGATCCGTGACGAGCTGGGCCTGAACGAGGCGGACGTGGTGGCGGCAGCGCTGGAGGGCGGCGGCAGCCGGCGGCAGGTGGCGGCGCGGCAGGCGGCGGTGCGGTCGGAGCTAAGGGAGCGGCTGGCGGGGCTGCCGGCGCCGCAGAACGAGTACGCGTTCGAGGTGCCCGAGGTGCCGCAGGTGAGGAGGGATTGGGGAGGGCTTGGGGGCGCAGGGTCACGGGGTGGCGAGCAGGGCCAGAAGCTGTCCTGCTCGCGCGGGAGGCAAGAGCCTCCATCGTAGCCCCCAGCCTTCCAACCTCTCCTGAACCCAACCCACCCCCAAACCCAACCCACCCACCCATCCCCCCCCCCAGGATGAGCCCGAGGAGGCCATGGAGGAGGACCTGGCGGACGTGCGGGCGCGGAGGGCGCGGGAGGAGGCGGAGCGGCGGAGGATCGAGGAGCTCAAGAAGAGCAAGGTGGGGAGGGGGGAGGGGTGGGCCGCGGGTATGCGGGGAGCGGGGAAGAGCCGGGCGCTGACTGACGGTGTGGCGGGTCACTGGGACGCCTGGCCTAACGCCCATCACCTCCACCACTTTTTTGTTGCCCCACCGCCCTCTACCTCCTCGTCTCACCCCCCACTCTTTCATACCCTACCCCTTCCTACTCCCCTCTTCTCCCACCGCAGGCGCTCCAGCGGCAGCTGCCCCGGCCCCTGTCCGTGGACGCCCTGCCGCAGCCCCGCCCCGCCGCCCACCAGGCCTCCTCCGCCTCGGGCCCCGCCGGCCTGCTGGTGGCGGCCGAGGAGGCGGTGGCGGCCGAGGTGGCGGCGCTGCTCAACCACGACGCCATGAAGTACCCCGTGCGGGATGCCAGGTGCGCTGCGTGGCTGCCGTACGGGGCGCTGCCGAACGGGATGCTGCCGTACGTGCCCTGTTGTGGGGGTGGCCGGGGCGGCAGCCGTAACGGAGAGGAACACCATCACCACCACTCCACCCCCTTTCTACCTCCCCAGGACCGACAAGAAGAAGGGCGACCGCGGCGCCGCCAAGCCCGCCGGCCCCGCGCCGCCCCTGGAGGAGTTTGAGCTGGGGGAGCTGGAGGAGGCGGACAAGCTGGTGCAGCAGGAGGTGGGGGTGGGGGGGTTCTAAGGGTGGGTGTCGTGGCAGGAATGTTTAGGGTTGTGGAGCTGTGGCCGAGACTCCCTTCATGGGTAGCGCTTACTCAGCGTTCTTACCAGCTTCTTGCCCTGCTCTCCCCCCTCCTTCCCCCCAGGTGGCTTACCTCAAGTCTGCCTGGGACCAGGCCGGCTTCAGCCCGGACGACTACCGCGACGTGTGGCAGGCGGTGCACCGGGACCTCATCTACCTGCCCTCGCGGGGCAAGTACGAGCGGGCGGCCTCCGCCACCAACGTGGACCGCATCGACTCGCTCAAGGCAGGGAGGGGGTTTGCGTCTTCGGTCTTGGGCGGGGTGGAGGGGCGTGCCAGGGCGGGCAGGTGTGTGAGTCTTTTTCGGGGACCCGTCACCCCTTGCCCCCGCCCCTGCATCCATCCAAATCGGAATGGTGACTTAACTCTCATCTGTTTTGCCCCTCCCCCCAGTCCGAGTTCGAGTGCGTGCGCGGGGACATGGAGCGCGAGGCCCGGCGCGCCTCCAAGCTGGAGGCCAAGCTGGGGCTGCTGCTGGCGGGGCTGCAGCGGCGGCACGGGGACCTGGGGGGCAGGGCGGCGGAGCTGTGGGCGCAGGTCAGGGACGCGGCGCAGGAGCTGGTGTGCTTCAAGGTGCGGGGGGGGGCCGGGGGCGAGGGAGGGGGGGATAGGGGGCATAGGGGCGCTCGGAGCTTGGGAGAGGGGATAGGTTGAGGTGCGCGAGGGATAGTCACAGATGGCAGAAGGCCCGCACCTGCAGCCCACACTGCACGGACCGCACCACATGACCACATCCTCGCGCAGCATCAAACACCGCCGGATCCACCCCTCCCCACTCACCCACCCCGACGACCCCACCCACCCACCCCCACCCAGGCCCTGCACGAGCGCGAGCTCCGCGCCGCCCCCGAGCGCCTCGAGGCCCTGGCCGAGTCCCTGGCCTCTGCGCAGCGGCGCGAGGGGGAGCTGCAGGAGCGCTACAAGGCGCTGTGCAAGCGGAAGGAGGAGCTGACGGCGGCGCTGGAGCAGGTGCAGCCGGCGCAGGCGCAGGCGCAGGTGGCGAGCGCGTGAGGGTGCGAGGATGCGAGCGCGTGAGGAGCAGGCGCAGCCAGGCAGTGCGTGGGGGGGTGGGGATTGGCGCTGGTGCGGTCCCTGGGGCTGGCAGTGCGTGGCCGCGGTGGAGGGATAGGCGCACGCTCAGCCTGACAGCGCGTGGAGGGCAGGCGCAGGGACAGTGGGCGGGGAAAGGTGAAGGCGCGGCAGACGGGGCAGCAGGGACCGCGGAGCCCGCAAGCTCGGGCAGCCGCTGGCGAGGTGGCAGTCGCAGCAGAGGGGCAACTTGCCAGATCTTGAGTGGCCGCTGGGGAAAGGCGGACGAGGCGGAGGTGGACCGGGGCCCGGGGGTTATGGTACACCAGGTACAGGGCGAAAGCGGGTAGGGTGGCGGTCGCAGCCGGCCAGGCGGCAGCGCTGAACGCCTGGTAAGGCAGCGTGGAGGTGTAATGCCGGTATGGAAGAAGCCTGAACGCGACGCCGGGGCGCCGCTTGGCGCTTGGGATCACACACCCCAACGTTGACCGTGCAGGGTGCAGGGCCCGGGAGCGGGTGCGGCGTTGTTCTGTCGCAGAGTGGAGCGCACCCGCGAGACCTGGCACAGCGTGTCGTTGATGTAGTACTTGACCACCACCCCGTTCTCAAAGTCGTTGATTGGCACATTGTCCTCAAAGACAAACGTGAGCATGACCCAGTAGTTGGCCCGTGCTGCGGGCACGGTGTCGACAACGCCCGTGGCGTGCACGGACTGCTGCGCTGCCAATGCGACGACGCCACGTGCGGTCGGCACTGGGCGAGGGATGCGGTGGGGGCGCTCAACATCGGCATCAAGGCGCGTCACCTGCTCGATCACCCGGGAAGGCCGCACAGATTGTTCGGGTCATGAAACAAACAAAATCCCTGGTCCAAACGGGGAAACCGTTGCGTGGCAGGCTTTCGTGCCCCCCCTGATTCGGTCGCCCGCCGACATGCTTCGGTCGCCCGCCGACAACTCAGTGGAGTACAGCCTCGCCACACGCCACGGGCGCGACGCAAGGAGGAAGTATAAGCTGTCGTTCCGTGGGCACCCTGGGCACCTCTCCGCCCCTCAACGCCACCGCCTCTCTCATCACCGCCTCTTCTCACCCCGGCAACCACTCATTCTCGTCCCGCCTGGTGACGTTCATGTCTTCCAACTCTTTCACCAGCACCCTCTCATCTTTGTCACTCTCATCTTTGTCGACCAAGTCGGGCTTGATCACCAGCGCTTCCCGGCGGCTGTTGAGCCACATGATCACGTCAAGCGCCACCGGGGGCCCTCCAGTTGCGGTCGTGAACGTAGCCACGACCGTTGTTGCACTAGGATCATTCACAATCTTGTACTGCCACGACAGCCCGTACTTGACAGCCTGCTCAAACACTTCCCTTCTCTTGCGAGTGCGCTCCCTGCGCACAGTTCGGCCGATTCGGCCAGCCATGTTGAAGTCCAGCCACTTGATCTCAACCACAAGGTAGACCGACGGCAACAACTCGCACACCACGTCCCCGACACCTCGTCCGTCCAGCCAATCCTCTTTTACCCCAAAGCCTTTGCCTTTCAGAGCATCAACCAGCAAAACGCGCATGCTGGGTTCATCGGTGAGAGGTGGCATCGTCTCCGAAGCAGACCTTATCGCGTCTTTTGCGCATTCAATTGCAGCACGAATGTCAGCCTTCAGGCGGTCAGCGCTTCGGCGGGCTACTTGTTGTGCCTGCTGGCACAGGCACGCAGGGGTGGGAAGGGGAGGATTGAACAGCGAATTGGCGCGTGAGCATGGTCGAAGCGACATACCGCGATCGCAGCGGCAGCTGGCTCCGCCAATGCCACAAGCAGCGCCACAAGCAGCAGCGCAAGCGCCACCACTAGCATGAACAAGAGCGGTACGCCTTCGGAGAGCGTAAACGCGAGGTGCCTCAAGTACCGCCTGCAAAGGAACGGCGCTATAGCTAGCAGCGCTAGCAGCGTGACCGCGACAGCTGGCGCTTGCAAGAGCATTGAGAGGTCCATCGCTCCTTTGCGGCCTGCACGCGACCTACAAACGACCAGTTCCTACGTGTAGGGCGGCGTTTGTCTGTGTGCGAAACTGGGTAATGAATCGAATGGAGGCCGTTCCCAGGGACAACTAGGATTGTTTTTGAAGCAAGCTTCGGGTTGGCCTCAGCCGGCGTCGCTGCATCGCGAGAACGGCTCTAGGGAGGGCGTCCCCATCCCGTCGCATTTTTCGCTACGACCACGTCTGCTGCATTGTACTTAGTGTTTTCAATCACGCACTGTACGAGAGTGCTCTCGGCGATATCCAACGCATCTCGTGGATGAGTTCCGGACGACTCGGGTCTATCACGCGGACAACAGCGTCATTCTGGAGAAGGTTGCGGTCAAGAAAGTGAGGAGGAGTGGAGCATTGGAGACAGTCGCGGTTCGAGGCTTGCTATGGTGTTGTTCCACCAAGCAGTCCGGAGGCAAGTTCATCAACCGCGACTTGAACGGCGCCCTCAACATCCTGCGCTGCCTGATGCTACCTCAGCGCCCTGTGATAATGGATCGCGGGAAGTGCCGGGGAGAGAGGTTGAACGATCGCATTGGCAAGTTCCTCACGAAGTAAACGAACATGAATGCTAGGGGGTAGAGGCGTCTTGGTGGAGAGCTCTACTGCGGAGGCAATGGCTCGTGTCTATTAGGATGTAGGCTGTTGCTGAGGAAGCAAGAACCAGGCTCTAGCGTTGGAGTCGGGTCTCGCGTCTGCTAGGGTGCAAAGAGACGCGAGGGAGGCCCGATCTATACACACAGAAGTTGGAAGCAATGGGTTCTGAGGTGTCTCAGAATTCACTTTGCCGAGTGTATCCCCGGAGCCCTCTGTCCGAGACGGTGATCTCCTCGTCTGGCTGAGGCCCCTCAACAGCCACGTCGCTCCGTGAGGCCACACAGCGAGCCAGCATCCACCACCCTCTTGATGAGGGACAGCTCACGCCAGTTGACAATGAGGTTCCCCATCTGAGCGGCCAGCAGGCCATACGCGCCCCCAGACGCCCCCGCCAGCTTGACCTGTCGACCTGTCAGGCGCCGCTGCCATCCCACGCCAAGCGCCCCGCCAATGATGGACAGGAAGTGGATGGCAGCAACCCGCCACACCCTATTATCCCATTCAAGGAGCCCGCCAAACAGCAGCGTCGCTGTAACATTGGTCAAGACATGGCTAGTTGACAGGTGGATGAGGGAATAACTGTACCACCGGTACGCCGTCCGGCAGCTCAAGTGCTCTGTGGTTTCAAACGTCAGGCTGTAAAAGCCGTGATGCTGGGGCCCCAAGCCGCCAAAATACAGGCCCATGTAGACGACACTAAAGAACGCCGAATACCATGGCATGCGCAGCGTTCTGGGCAGGATATCCGCAATAGAATATAGTGCTTTTTGCGGGCTTGGGGTCTGTGGCGCCGAGTAAAAAGTATGCTGCGAGTGGGATTCGAACCCACGCACTCTCGCGAGTAGGCGATCTTAAGTCGCACCCCTTGGACCAAACTCGGGCATCGCAGCCAGCACTTTTCAACTGCTAACGGCCAACGGACCGCGCCGCGCAGAAAAGGGCGAGCCATTTCCGTAATTCACAGCATACATATCCCGAAGCAGAGCATCTGTCAGCGCAACGCGGCGAAGAGGGGAGCTGGGTGGGAGAGGAAGCAAGCGCCGGGGCAGCGTGCGGAGGGCTGCTGTGGGGCCCGCCCGCCGGCCCCCGCTGGTCGGTCCGTGCCGCTCGTGCGGAAGTCTCCCGCCGTGCGGCAGGGGCGCGGAAGGAGGAGGGCGTGTGTTGGGGGCCGCCCCCCGCCAGGCGTGCCGCCCGCCGGTCCCTGGCGCTTGCCCTAGTCGGTGCAGCGGGGGCGAGGTGCCGCGCTGGGCAGGCGAGTCAGGTGGCTGCCTGTCCTGGCTCCTTGCTCTGTCGTGCGCACTCGGGGCCTCGGCGTCTCTTCCCTGAGCAGCGCTGCGGTCCGCCGCCATTGGTGCAGCGGAGGCCCTGCCGGATCAGTGCCGTCGGCTGGGGCAGCCTGCGCTTTGGCGTGCCTTGGCCTGGAACGGCCGTGGCCTGCAGTGCCCAGCCCGCACTCTGACGCACGACAGAAGCGCTAAGGGGGGGCCTTCGGGAGTGCTTGAGGGGTCGGGGACCGCCAAGGGGCAAGGGCTGGGCGCTGGGGCCAGCCCCCCAGCCCCTTCACTTGGTGGCCTCACAGTCAGGACAACAAGGCTCTTCTCCTCCTCGCCCCTCCACTCTCCACGCAAGCTGCCCCACACCTCCCAGTTGCGTACACTGCACGTAATCCCCAAACAACCCGCCATCCTGTCTTGGGCAACGGAACTACCAGGACCCTGGACCATGCACCCCGCGCGCGGTCTCCCGCCCAGTGCTTGCGGGGGGCGGGAGGGCGGGAGCAACCACGAAGCCGCTTCACGGCTTCAATGCAAGGCAGGCCCGTCTGGACGAAAGGACTGCCTAGAATTCGACCGCCCGCAACCGCCACCCGTCGTCCGTCCGTCGCTCGACAGTACCAAGTGTGCCCCCCTGCCCCACGCCCCCAGCGCCCAGCGCCCAGCGCCCAGCGCCGCCGACTCCACGACGACCTTTGGGGTAACGGTCCTCTTGGGTTGGGGCGCTGTCAGCAGCCGGGGCGGGGTCCCGGTCCTCTGCCTCGCCTTGCTTCGTGCCAACCCCCCGGGGATCCCGTTCCGTCACCTGTCCTGCCCCGCCCCTGCTGCACTGCCTGTTTACCTTGCTCGCAGTAACGTACTGACGGCTCCTCTTCCGGCTGTGTCCCGGCTTGTTGCTTTGCCCGGCCCCTCTTGCCCACACCTGGGCCTCCTACGCCCCTCCGGCAGCTCTAGGGTGTGCTCATGGGTCATGGCTCCTCTGCTAGCTTCGCCCCGCTAGCGTGCGCCTTCAAGTCGGTTGCTGGCGCCTCCACTCCCTCGATTCCTGCGGCCTCCCTCTGCTGCCTGTGGCCATGACACCAGGAATGCCCGCTGCGCTAAGCGCTTGGATTGGGGCGGGCAGCCCTGGGGCAGCTCTCCAAGCAAGCTCATCATCTGATCCCCACGTGCTTTCTCCGTTCCTGGGAGCCTGCCCCTGCCTGCCGCCGTGCCTGTCGTCACTGTGCCCGGGCGGCCGAGCCCCTGGGACGGACCTGGTCGCATGAGGACGCCCCGCGTGGGGTGAGGTGCCGCAGGCGGTGATGACTGGTTGCGGGCGCTGAGCTTGTGCCCCGTGCCCGTGCCTGCTACTCCCATCTCCGAAGCAACTGGCTGAGGGCGCTGGGAAGGTGTCGCGGGTGCGCATCGATAGCTTGGAAATAAGGGAGCCTTCAGGAGTATTGGTAATCATCGATTATGCATGCGGCGGAGTGACATAGCCCGGTAGATTGCGCTCCCGCCTACCCCGTCCCCCTCCCCCCCCCGCTGGAGGGTCCTGCTGCCGCCAGCCATCGTCACCCGAACCCACGCACTCTCGCGAGTAGGCGATCTTAAGTCGCACCCCTTGGACCAAACTCGGGCATCGCAGCCAGCACTTTTCAACCGCTAACGGCCAACGGACCGCGCCGCGCAGAAAAGGGCGAGCCATTTCCGTAATTCACAGCATACATACCCCGAAGCAGAGCATCTGTCAGCGCAACGCGGCGAAGAGGGGAGCTGGGTGGGAGAGGAAGCAAGCGCCGGGGCAGCGTGCGGAGGGCTGCTGTGGGGCCCGCCCGCCGGCCCCCGCTGGTCGGTCCGTGCCGCTCGTGCGGAAGTCTCCCGCCGTGCGGCAGGGGCGCGGAAGGAGGAGGGCGTGTGTTGGGGGCCGCCCCCCGCCAGGCGTGCCGCCCGCCGGTCCCTGGCGCTTTCCCCCTCTGCCCTGGTCGGTGCAGCGGGGGCGAGGTGCCGCGCTGAGCAGGCGAGTCAGGTGGCTGCCTGTCCTGGCTCCTTGCTCTGTCGTGCGCACTCGGAGCCTCGGCGTCTCTTCCCTGAGCAGCGCTGCGGTCCGCCGCCATTGGTGCAGCGGAGGCCCTGCCGGATCAGTGCCGTCGGCTGGGGCAGCCTGCGCTTTGGCGTGCCTTGGCCTGGAACGGCCGTGGCCTGCAGTGCCCAGCCCGC
Source organism: Edaphochlamys debaryana (assembly GCA_016858145.1). Taxonomy (NCBI): domain Eukaryota; kingdom Viridiplantae; phylum Chlorophyta; class Chlorophyceae; order Chlamydomonadales; genus Edaphochlamys; species Edaphochlamys debaryana. Next base: position 531,053 of record JAEHOE010000011.1, read on the forward strand.
AGTTGAGTGCCCACCACACCACCACCGCCGAGGGGGCACTGTTACCCCACGGTCTCGCTGGTCTGAGGCAATGCCTCGAGGCACAGGAACAACAGCAGCGACAGGCAGCATGCAGCCCTGCATGGCCGTCACCCTGGTGTGTCCTGATACGCAGCTGGGCGCAGTCCGAGCTCGTGGGCAAGTCGGGGTTGCCCGCCTGCGCCAGCACGGGGTTGCGGGACAGCGCCCAAGGTAAGCTCAGGTGCCAGGGACTTCGGACAGGCGCCTTCAGCAGGTCTCACCGCGCAGGCCAGGGGCCGTCGGGAAGACCTCAGCCCGCTGGCCAGGCGCCTTTCCGAGGTTCCGGCGGGGATGCTCAAGGCGGTTCTGCGCTGACCAAGCCCCGTGCCCTGCCCTTCCTTGGTAGTACCCCGCAGGTCGAGGACTTTCTGTGCTCGCCTGACCTCCTTGCCTTCCCTACGTACGACAAGTTAGATTGTCTGTAGGGTGCGTGTCTGCGCGCAAGGCGGCGACGTTGGGGGCATCTGCCGTGAAGAAGCGTGGGGGACCGTGGGAGGCCTGTCCAAGGTATCTCGCCTGCTTTCCCTTCTTGCGCCGGGTTTCCGGCTGGGTGCACTGGGAGCAGTCGGCGCTGCTGCCGCCCGGCCGAGGCGCCACGCTGACGAGGACCCGTGCCCGGCCTTGCCTCTGCGGTATCCTTCCCTTGCCCCCCTTCCCTTGCCCTCCTTGCCTTGCGCTCCAGCCGACCAGCCCCCCGGCCCTCTCCAGCGCTGGTGTCCTGCGGCCCTTCGTGGGGTGCTGTGGGGTGTCTGGGGTGGTGCGAGGCGCGGTGCAGCGCTGGGCAGTCTGAGTAAGCGAGGTGAATAGCATTGACCGCCTCCGAGCCAAGGCCCGAAGAGCTTACGCGTGCCTCTGACCTGAGGCCTCACTAGCTAGGCAAGCCTGTGGCCGGCTGGCCTGTACGAGCCTGTACGCGTGGTGCATTCACTGTTGGCCCGCCAGTGCTGCGCTGGTCCGCCAGCAGCCCTCTGCAAGCTCTCTTATCTCTCCCTCTCTCTCTCGTAAGAGAGCCGGCATGGCGCGGCGTGTCCTGGCGTCTTTCTCGGTCTGAGGCCTCGGGGGACCGGGGACCGGGGACCAGGTGGGGGTGAGGAGGGAGGGGTGCGTGCCCTGTGAGGGCCAGGACGTTGGCCTTCTCGCCGCTCCTGCAGTTCAGAGGATAATCTGCCCTCCATAGCCGCATACACTCACAGCACCGGTTGCTCCTAAGCCCTTTCCTGCTGCTGTAGCGCGTTCAGAAAGTACTGTTGGACCGACATGAACCTCCACGCCTGCTCGCGGCCAGCGCTCTAGATAGCCTCGAGGCATCCTAATGATTGCATCAAGACACCAACAGCTATCGGGTGCGGAAGAGGAGGCAGAACTCACGAGCATGTGGACCCCCGCGGTCGTCGAGCGCATCGCTGCGCACCTGCCACCCAATGAGGTGCAATGTGTCCTGCGGCTCGTCAACACGCACACAGCAGACCAGCTCAGCAACCGGTGCTCGGTCCGGCTCTCGCTGCCGGTGCCGCACGAGATCTTCGCGGCGCGCTGGCAAGCCCCTGGCGCTTGCCGGTCCCTTACCAGGGAGCAGCGCGAGCAGCTGTTATGCCTCACAGCCTCATCGGGGGACGTGGCGAACCTGGAGGTGGCGCTGGCGGCAGCGGGCTTGGTGTCTGGCAAAAACAAGCAATGCTACGGCGCGAACTATGATGCTCTGAAAACCGCTGCCGCTGCTTGTCAGCTCGACTGCTGCCGGCTGCTGGCGGCTTCCCTGGACCTGCCGCTGACCGAGGTGGCACGGCTTATCCTCCCCGCCGCTGCCGAGCGGGGCGACCTGGCCTTGTGCCGGTGGGCATGGGAGGTGGACCCCAAGCTGCAGCGAGGCACCAAGGCCCTGTGCAGCGCAGCCAGGGGCGGGCATCGGGCCGTGTGCGAGGCCTGCCTGGACCTACTGCCGGACCTGCCAAACGAACGGAGCGAAGCTATTTCCAGAGCGGCCCTCTTCGCCGCCGAAGGGGGCCACACGGAGCTCCTGGACTGGTGCCTGTCGCTGTGCCCTGGCCCCTGGTGCGACCCCGACTGTGAGGGCGACCCCGACTATGAGCGCAACCCAACACGGCTGCTGGTCGCTGCCGTGGCGGGGTGCGATGCAGCGACCCTCGAGCGCCTGTGGGCGGAGCACGGTGAGGCTGGCGGCCTGGACCCCGAAGATACGAGGGTGCTTCGGGCGGTAGTGTCGAGCCGCACGCCCGACTGGGCCGCCAAGGCCGAGTGGGCCCTGCGGCAGGGCGCTGAGGCTCATTCTTGGAACTATAAGGATTCCGCCAGCCTGCCGGACGCCGTCGCCCGCTTCAGATGGCTGCGGGACCACGGGGTTGCCCTGGACCCCTCCCCGAGAGGCGAGGGGGCACTGGCCAGCGTGGGCCCATTCGGCGGGTGGGCGCTGGAAGAGGACCTTTCGCAACCCGTGCGCTCTTGGCGGGTGAGGGTCCTGTGGGCGCCGCTGCGTGCTGTGGCGGCAGCTGGCAACTTGGAGGCTGTGGAATTGCTGTTAGGACAGGGCATGGTCGCCAAGCCAGGTCTGGACGACGTGGCAGGTGTGGCGGGTGCGGCTGCTCGTGGAGGCCACACAGCGGTGCTGCGAGCCCTGCTGCTGAGGGGCTGCTCCCCGAGCCCCAGCCACGTGGCAGACGCCGCCGCATGCGCCGGGCGCATCCCCATCCTGGAGTGGGTGCGGGACGCTCTAGGCGCGGACCTGTCGACGCTCGCGGGGATCAGGGGCTCCCTGCATCTCGCGGCGGCCTCCTCGGGCTCCGTGCGGGTTATGGCCTGGCTCCGAGAGCAGGGCTGCGAGCCGCGAAGGGACGCGTGGGAGGGGGCGGTTTGCGGAGGCTGCGAGGCGGCGCTGGAGCTTCTGCACGAGTGGCGGGTCCCCAAGCCGGTGGGTGCGGGCTGGGCTGGGCTGGGAGGGGCACGGGCTGGGGCAGGGGCACGAGGGCAAAGGCAGAGGGCGGCTGGGCAGTGCTCCATCTGACAGCTCTGTCGGCCTGTGCTCATGACTCGGGCCCTCACACCGCCCTTTGCCGGCCCTGCGCCCACAGGCTGACGGGCAGCTGTACGTGGTTGCGGCCATGAAGGGGGACCTCCGGACCCTGCAGGCCCTGCGGCGCCTCGGCTTCTCCTTCGGACCCCGGTCAGGCTCTTCCGCCCTGTTTCGTGACGCGGTGCGGTCCTCTCCGTTGGAGGCGCTGCAGTGGCTCGTGGCGTCGGGCTGCCCCGTGGACTGGGACGTGGCCGAGCAGGAGCTGGCTCAGGAGCCGGATATAGGGGATCCGGATCTCGTGGACGAGCGCGTCCTGCCGTGGATCCTGGAGCAGCTGCAGCAGTCGAGGCGGTTTCAATTTCAGCGGGCGTCCGCGCTTGGGGGCGGCGTCTGGACAGCTGGGGGCTCAGGGCCGCGGGGCGCCAAGCGGGCGAACAGAGGCCGCCACCTGCGCTAGCCGGCGTGTGGACGTTTGGAGGCGGCAGGGGCACGGGGCGGGGGGGGTCAAAGCGGTCCTGGCAGGGGAGGCCGCCACCGGCGCTTGCAGATCAGGCCAAAGCATGGTGCACTGTCTGGCTCGATAGGGGATGGGCGAGGGTGGGCTTCGGGGTGCAGGCAGCCGGGGCATGGGCAAGCGCGGGAGCAGCGGCGTGTGAGCAGCGCATGTGAGCGCGGGCGAGGCCTGCCGTGAAGGTACATGGCCTGTTGCAAGCGGACGGCACAACGTCCGTCTTTTCCTGCCTTCGGGCAGCCACCCTTGTCATCCTTTGTGGTTTGGGCCTGAGCCTTTTTCCCCGTCATGAGGGCACCCTTGTTGTTCCGTGTGCGGTGATGACACACGCTTGGCAACACAGGTCAATAGGTGTGGTGGGCAGGGGTCTAAGCACCCACTTGATTGAAGTTTGAGACTGCCCGTAGTTGCGTTGGACGACTGAAGCGTAGATGGGGAGTAGGAGGCAACGGGGGAAGAGCTGGGCGCTGAGACGCACGGGTTAGGGGAGGGGCTTGCTTGCGGGGGAAGCCGCTCAGGGGGTGAACCCGCGGCGCGCACGATGGCTATTGCAGGTCAGTAGTTTGCACAGGCGAGAACAACTTGGCAGGGAGTCTTTGTGTTACGGCGCGGCATTTGCAAAGCCTTCAGGCGTGGGTGGAAGGCGGCAGGAAGAGCGGGGAGGCGCGGGGAACAGCAGGGACGGCGGGGGGGCGGCGGCCGCTTGGGGAGGCGGGCATAGCCCCCGGGTTACATGGAGGCGGGAGGCAGGCGGTTGCGGTGCCGCACGCAGGACTCCTCGGGCTGGACTCCATGACGCTCGGCAAAGCCAGTTCCTCTCATAGCTACATTCGCCTCCAAGTTGCCTGCTGCTGTAGCGCTCCGTGACATCTAACTTGACCCCAGCCTGAGCCCGCGGCCAGAGCCTTGCATAGCCCCGAAGCATCACCATGAGCTCCCCTAGACGCCAGAAGCTGTCGGGTGCAGACGAGGAGCCCGACCTCGCGAGCATCTGGACGCCCGCAGTTGTCGATCGCATCGCTGCGCACCTGCCGGCCAACGAGGTGCAATGTGTCCTGCGGTTCATCAACAAGTACACAGCAGACCAGCTCAGCGTCCGGGCCTCAGTCCGGCTCTCGCAGCCGGTTTCGCGCGGGATCTTCTCGGCGCGCTGGCAGGCCCCCGGCGCTTGCCGGTCCCTCACCATGGAGCAGCGCGGGCAGCTGCTGTGCCTCACAGCCTCATCGGGGGACGTGGCGAACCTGGAGGTGGCGCTGGCGGCAGCGGGCTTGGTGGGGACCCGCCGTTGCATGCGAGACTGGCCACACGATGACTTGCGGTACAAAGCTCTGGAGGCCGCCGCCGGTGCATGCCAGCTCGACTGCTGCCGGCTTCTGGCGCCTTACTTGAACCGCACGCTGGCCAGCGTGGCGGAGTCTATCATTTCCGCCGCTGCTGCACGGGGAGACCTGGCCTTGTGCGAGTGGGCATGGGGGGTAAACTCGCAGCTGCAGAAAGACACCAAGGCCCTGTGCGGGGCAGCTGGGGCGGGGCATCGGGCCGTGTATGTGCGAGGCCTGCATGGCGCTCTTTCCGGACCGCGCACCGGCTGACGGCGCAACCGACCGGCGAAAGGCAGTTGCCACGGCGGCCCTCTCCGCCGCTGAAGGGGCGCACCTAGACCTCTTGGACTGGCTCCTATCGCTGTGCCCGGGCCCCTGGTGCGACCCCGATAACTGGCGGAAGCTTCCCAGCCCAATATGGCTGCTGGTCGCTGCCGCAAAGGGCTGCGTTGCAGTGACCGTCGAGCGCCTGTGGGCAGAGCACCGCAGGGCTGAAGGCCTGCAGCCCCAGGCGTGGGGCAGGGTGCTTCGGGCGGCGGTGGGGAGTCGCACGCCCGACTGGGCCGCCAAGGCCGAGTGGGCGCTGCGGCAGGGGGCTGAAGTTGACGTCCTACTCTGCTACGACGGTGCCTCCAGCCTGCCGGATGCCATGGACCGCTTCGTTTGGATTCAAGGTCATGGGATCGCTCCGGACTTTTCCAAACACACCGGAGATTTCGGGGCCTTGTGGAGGCTGCTGCGTGTTGTGGCGGGTGCTGGCAATGTTGAGGCTGTGGGGTGGATGCACCGGGAGGGCATGATGCCCGATCCTGATCCAGATCTGGACGACTGGGCGAGCAATGCGGAGCCGGCCGCAGCACACGGCGACGTTGCCGTACTGCAAGCCCTCCAGCGGGCGGAGTGCACCGTTCGGCCAGGCTTCGTGGCTGCCTTCGCGATCAGGGCTGGCCACATCCCCATCCTGGAGTGGGTGCGGGACGCTCTAGGCGCGGACCTGTCGACGCTCGCGGGGATCAGAGGCTCTCTGCAGCGTGCGGCGGCTTCCTCGGGCTCCGTGCGGGTTGTGGCCTGGCTCCGAGAGCAGGGCTGCGAGCCGCGAAGGGACTCGTGGAAGGGAGCAGCGGACGGAGGCTGCGAGGCGGCGCTGGAGCTCCTGCACGAGTGGCGGGTGCCCAAGCCGGTAGGTGCGAGCGGTTTGGGGGCAGGGATGGGCGTCGGGGCTGTGACTCGTCAAGTGAGAATCGTGCTGACAGCTAGCTCAAGGCGCTTGTGCTGGTCTCCAAACCGGTTTGCTCTTGAACTTGCCTTACACCGTGCTTCCCTGCCTGCTTTGCGCGCACAGACGGATGGCAGTCCGTACCTTATCGCGTCCCAGCATGGGGACCTCCCCATCCTCCGGGCCTTGCGGCGCCTGGGCGTCTCCTTTGGGCCCTCCGCCCTGTTCACGCAAGCGGTGCGGTCCGCTCGCCTGCCCGTGCTGCAATGGCTCCTAGCCAGGGGCTGTGCGGTGGACTGGGAGTCAGCTGAGGCGTGGGCGCAAGTTACGTACGATGATGATCCCCTACTCGAGGTGGACGAGGGGATCCTGCCGTGGGTACAGGAGCAGCGGCAGCAGCCGAAGCGGTTCCGGATTCGGCCGGTGCTGACGCAGACGGGTGGCGTGTGGACTGGTAGCGGGGGTGGTGGCACTGTGCGGCGGGGCGTACGGCAGACGGGCGGCAAGCCGGCGCAGAGAAGCCGCTACTAAAGCTGGCTGGTGGGTCTGAGCCTGGACCCCACTTATGGCTGATCGCAGAGTGTTGCCGGGCTTAAAGGGCCATGCATGTCGAGGCAAGGGCCGGAGCTGTCGCGTGGGTGGGTGCGAGTTGGTGCGTGCGTGTCACAATTCACACCATGTCGGTTGGGCTTGTGTCTACGAGTGGGCTTGAGCTCTGAAGATGCACGGTGGGGGTTGCATGGGCCATACCGTTAGCAACACAGGTGGACAGGTGGACAGGGGTTCACCCCGGCGCTGGGGTGTCAGGAATGAAGAGACGCATCGAGAAACCGGCCATGAGAGTCGTGTGGGCCCTTTTGCGCTTGGCTGCCAGCGTGAGCGGGCAGGGCTGAGCGTCGGCCCTTGTGGGGCTGACCGCAGAGGAGGCAGTGTGGGGCTGGGTGGGCCGTGCAGAGGTGAGGGCCACGCTCGCGGCGCGCTGCGATGGACCCGGGCTCTAGGAATGCATGCGCATGTATGGGTTCAGGCCGCGGGGATGCAGCATGTGTAGCATGTGTGTAGCGGGCTGACGTGGCCTGTGGAGCGGGGTGCGAGTTGCCTAGGGAGCTTGGTAGCATGTGGGGCTGGCTGGAGCTGGGGCTGGGAGATCGGGTTTCACTGCATGCGATGTGGGTTTGAGCCATGACTCATGTGCACACGGTTGGCGGCAGGGCTGTCTTATGACCCTTCAGGCGGTTGGAGTAATGAGCAACGATGGGTCCAAGTTCAAGCACGAGCCTGCATTGGCTGGTGGCGATGCGTTGGTGCAGTTGGTGGGCGCGGAGGGGGACCCAGGCCATTGTGGCTCTCGGTTGCGTTGACGGTTGCGTTGACGCTGGTGTAATCGAGCTTACGAAAGTGGGAGGACAGTTTGCTGGGCTTAAAGGGCCATGTCGCGTGGAGGCGTGCACGGTATGTGTGTTGCACGCTGCTGCAACTGGTGGGGAGCGAGGGGCGTGTTGCCAAGAGCTTGTCGAGCGTGCCTGTTGATAGCATGTTGTTGGGGAGGATCGGTCATGGTTGGGGATGTGGGCAGTGGGCAGCAAGGGGCCTGGGGAGAGCACACAAGGGCCGAGAAGGAAGAGTCAAGGATGGGATGTGTTGGGCTGACGCAGGCTGACGTGATGGATGGCGTTTCCCTGTAACCTTGTGAGGAAGGACGAAGGAGAGTTCCGCGGCCATCCACGTTACCACGTACAGGGTTGGCTCGCCCCTTCAGGGGCAAGACATGGCTTTTGGGGTCAAAGGCACCCCCCAGCCCTTAGTTTAATTCGCCCCGGATCTTAGTTTAATTCGCCCGCCGGGACGAGATGGGGGAGCGAGATTAGAAGTCTCAGCCGTATGAATAGGTCGTGGACGGCGGCGCAGGCGTGGCGGTAAGGGTAGTGCAAAGGCCGCGATTTCCCCCTCGCAAGTATAAGCGATCCGCCGATTCGGTCCGCGAGCGCTGTTGCGAACTGTCGCGCAAGAAGCAACCGGTTGTATACGCTGTGTCCGCCCCACAGCGTTATCCTATTTGGCAGTAACGAAGTTTGCCTCCTGATGGCCGCACGTCCTAGCGCATGTCCTAGCAATGCCCGTCGCGACCATACTCTGCGAACGGCGCCGACGACGCAGGAAGTCGCCGGAACGTGTTGACGCCGTGTTCATCCCGAGCCGTGAACGAACAAGCCGGAAACGTAGTGAGCGCCTCTCGGTCCCTCCCCTTCCTCAGCACGCCTGTAGGATGCGATGGTTACAGCAGGAACCGCCTAAAAGAAGGGGCGGGGTTGAACGAGAGCGCCACCTACTGGGTGTGCCACCTGCACACCGACACCCACGCTACGTGCCTGACTTTGCCTGTAGGACTGCAGCCATCACCCCCCACAGCCTTCCGTCCCACCCCATCACGTCACGTGACATACAGGACTGAGGGGAAGGCGGCACGCCAATCACGTCTCACGCGGCTGTGTTTATTTTTCGGGGGGGCGAGCCCGCCTCGCTGCGCAGCAGGACGTTTACCTTCAACACAGGGGAAGGGCTGGGATACGGTCGTGCGGGTCCGCAGGACAGCGGGCTGCCAGCCAGTGGACTCCTATGACCACCCATGACCACCTGCCCATGGCGCTCACACAGTTGCACCGCTATTTCGGGGCTGAGCCACCGCCGTCAGGCTCTGGCGCTCTGCGGTTCACGCACACGCGCACGCTTGCAGTGCTACCTTTGTATGGGGGTAAGGCCTTGGTAAGTTGAGGGTCATGTTGGCGCGCAGGGGGGAAGGCCTTGGGTGCAGGCGGTATTGAAGAGAACAACTTGGCGAGAAGCTTGAGGTGCAGGCGGGACGCGGGGGATGGCGGGGGAGGTCCCGGCAGGGTTGCGGCACGCAGGACAGCGGACTGGACTCCATGAAGCCGCGCATACTAAACGCCTCCCCATAGCTGCATACGCTGACAGTATCGGATTGCTCCTGATCCCTACCCTGCTGCTTTAGCGCTTCCAAAAGCACTTGCTTGGACTTCTTGGACCGACATGACCCTCGCGCCTTAGCTCGCGGCCAAAGCTTACACAGCCTTAAGCACCACCATGACTTCAACTCAACTACAGAAGCTCTCGGGAGCGGACGACGAACCCGAGCTCGCCAGCATCTGGACGCCCGCGGTCGTCGAGCGCATCGCTGCACACCTGCCGCCCAATAAAGTACAATGCGTCCTGCGCTTCACAACCAAGCACACAGCAGATCAGCACAGCGGCTGGGACTCGGTCCGGCTCTCGCTCCCGGTGCCGCGCGGGATCTTCGCGGCGCACTGGCAGGCCCCCGGCGCTTGCCGGTCCCTCACCAGGGGGCAGCGTGTGCAGCTGCTGTGCCTGACCGCCACATCAGGCGACGTGGCGAACCTGGAGGTGGCGCTGGCGGCAGCGGGCTTGGTGTCTGGCGAAAACGAGCAACTCTACGGGGCGATCTATAATGCTCTGGACGCCGCCGCGAAAGCATGCCAGGTGGACTGCTGCCGGCTTCTGGCGCCTTACTTGAACCGCACGCTGGCCAGCGTGGCGGAGTCTATCATTTCCGCCGCTGCTGCACGGGGAGACCTGGCCTTGTGCGAGTGGGCATGGGGGGTAAACTCGCAGCTGCAGAAAGACACCAAGGCCCTGTGCCGCGCAGCTGGGGCGGGGCATCGGGCCGTGTGCGAGGCCTGCATGGCGCTCTTTCCGGACCGCGCACCGGCTGACGGCGCAACCGACCGGCGAAAGGCAGCCGCTGAGGCGGCCCTCTCCGCCGCTGAAGGGGGCCACACGGAGCTCCTGGACTGGCTGCTTTCCATCTGCGGAAACCATAGCTCGTCGCTTGGCCGCGAGTTCTCCATGGTCGCAAGCGCGGAGCCACTGCTGGTCGCTGCCGCGGCGGGCTGCGATGCGGCGACCCTGCAGCGCATGTGGGCGGAGCACCACAACCCTCGCGACTGGCGGCCCGTGGAGTGGGGCGAGGTGCTCAATGCAGCGATGGACAGCCGCACGCCCGACTGGGCCGCCAAGGCCGAGTGGGCCCTGCAGCAGGGCGCGGAGGCTAACGCCCGGGCCTGCTACACAAAGGTCGCCAGCCTGCCGGACGCCGTCGCCCGCTTTGGCTGGCTGAAGGACCACGGGATCGCCCTGGACCTTTCGCGAGGTACTTTGAGCGGCAGCTACTTCCAGTGGGCGCCGCTGCGTGCTGTGGCGGCAGCTGGCAACTTGGAGGCTGTGGAATTGCTGTTAGGACAGGGCATGGTCGCCAAGCCAGGTCTGGACGACGTGGCAGGTGTGGCGGGTGCGGCTGCTCGTGGAGGCCACACAGCGGTGCTGCAAGCCCTGCTGCTGAGGGGCTGCTCCCCGAGCCCCAGCCACGTGGCAGACGCCGCCGCATGCGCCGGGCGCATCCCCATCCTGGAGTGGGTGCGGGACGCTCTAGGCGCGGACCTGTCGACGCTCGCGGGGATCAGGGGCTCCCTGCATCTCGCGGCGGCCTCCTCGGGCTCCGTGCGGGATATGGCCTGGCTCCGAGAGCAGGGCTGCGAGCCGCGAAGGGACGCGTGGGAGGGGGCGGTTTGCGGCGGCTGCGAGGCGGCGCTGGAGCTTCTGCACGAGTGGCGCGTCCCCAAGCCGGTGGGTGCGGGCTGGGCTTGGCTGGGAGGTGCGGGTGGGCGCTGTGAAGTTGGCAGCTGGAGTCATGGGATGGGCGCTGTGAAGTTGGCAGCTGGCTTCGATTTCCTGACATGCCTTTTCATCACTCTCGACTTCGGGATTTGGACTCATGCCCTCTCCTCTGGCCGTCCCCACCGCCCACAGACTGACGGCAAGCTGTATGTCACTGCGGCCAAGAAGGGGGACGTCCGGACCCTGCGTGTCATGCGGCGCCTGGGCTTCGCCTTTGACACCCGCACGGGGCCGGATGCCCTGTTCTGTCAAGCGGCGTGCTGCTGCTCCCTGGATTCCCTGCAGTGCCTAGTGGCCCTGGGCTATCCCGTGAAGTGGGAGGAAGCGGAGCGGGCGGTGGCTCAGGAGCTGGAGCTGGATTTCCCGGATTTCGTGGACCGGCGCATCCTGCAATGGATCCAGCAGCAGAGGCAGCAGGTCCAGATCCAAATCCAGCCGGTGCCGGTGCAGGGCGGTGGTGGCGGTGGCACGGGCAGGGGCTAAGGGCGGTGTGGCGCGGAGCGGCCCAAGTGAGGCCACGGTTGGGGGGCCGAGGCCGCTGCCGCTGCTTTACTCGGCGGGGCGGGGCCTCGGGCCCAAGCCTGGGCTTTCCGCACGTTTCGTAAGCGCACCAGGGCAGCACTAGGGAGCCGAGCGCGGGCTTAGCCGTCGTGCAGCTGGAGTGAGGCGTGCAAGGAGGTGTGGCGGCACGGAGATTCCGGTACTTGTGTGGCAGTCTGGCGTGGAGGTGTTGAGTGTGTGGCCACAGAGCGGCGGCGCCAAGCTCATGTTCGTAAACATCTGCGTTCCAGTACCTCTTTTGAAACTGCTCTGGTAGTTGAAACCATGTCGGTTGGGCTTGTGCGTACCGTACAATGGGCTTTGCGTCTGACGATGCAGGGCAAGTCGAGCACAGCAATGGCGGCCGGGAATCACTCAGACGAAGTTGCACGGTGGGGTTGCGGCGTTTCCGCAAATGGGTTTTCGGGCTGAGCCGCCGCCGTCAGGCTCTTCGGGCGAGTCCCCCGACAACCTGCTAATTACGCGTTAAAGCTCGGTTGGAGTATAGTGCGCCCACGGTTACCACGGGGAATGGGTCGCGTAGCAGATGGGTGAGGGGCTCAGCCCTTTTCCGCCCCCATGGGGGTGCCCCGCTTGTCGGGATTATGAAGTGAGGCGGAGAAGGAGCGTAGGCTGGTGCGTTCGAGGCAAGCAATGGAGGCACAGCTGGGCTTTTGGGTGTCAGGAAGGGAGAAACCATGCGGGAACCTACCACGAGAAGCGTGTGGGCCCTGCGGCCCTTCTGCGCTTCTGCTGCCAGCGTGAGCCGGCGGGGCTGAGCGCCGGCCCTTGTGGGGCTGACCGCAGAGGAGGCAGTGTGGGGCTGGGTGGGCCGTGCAGAGGCGAGGGCCCACGCTCGCGCCGCGCTGCGATGGACCCGGGCTCTAGGAATGCATGCGCATGGGTTCAGGCCGCGGGGATGCGGCATGTGTAGCATGTGTGTAGCGGGCTACCGTGGCCTGTGGAGCCGGGTGCGAGTTGCCAAGGGAGCTTGGTAGCATGTGGGGCTGGCTAGAAGGCATGTGCTCTCACGGCATGCGATGGGGGTGTGAGCGATGACGCATATGGACACACGGTTGGGCTGCAGGGCTGTCGCCAGTAGAGCAGCAGCAAGGGTCGGCTTTGACGTGCATGCAGAGCACAAGGGCTATGCGTGTGGATTATGGAGCATTCGGAGCACGATGTGGGACGCCATCACGGCGCCAGGTTGGCGAGAATGGGCTTGTGCTGGCAGAGCGGAGCGGGAACCCAGGCAGCTCCATCAGGGGTGGGAAGGTGAGGCGGGGTTGTGTGAGGGTCGCGTTGGCGTTGACCATTTGTGTAATTGGGCAAGGGAGAGGAGAAGGCCCGTGGCTTCAATGGGCCCAGCAACACCCCCGGCGGCACAACCCTGCCTGCCTGTGCTACGACAGGACAGGGGGCCCTGCACATACTGCGCTGTCCGCCTAGAAGCAGCAATGCCAAGCATGCCATGCCACCCAACCGTGGCACGAGATCCTAGCTAAATGCGCCCAGTCTCCGGACTCTCCACACACTCTCTTTACACACTTAAGGCCAACACACGACCCGCATACCCTGCGGCTTCCCTCCCTTTCTCAGCGCACCTCGTCACGCTCAGCGCCCTGCGGCTTCCGTCCCTCGGCCGAGTTCCCTAGCCCAGCTCCACCACAGCTTGGCGTGCAACCAGAACGCAGCTCAGTGCACCTCCACACGCTCAGAGCCCGGTTCACAACACCTGAACCAACAAGGTGTGTCTGTCCTCCTCAGGACAGGGAAAAGGGCTGAGCCCCAAACCCCGCGAGGCCGGGCAGCACTGGGGCCGCGCAATCAAGCACTACGCCCCACAGCGCACGGACTGAACCCACGCCGCCATAAGTTAGGGGCCTTCGCAACCCCGCAATGCCGGACTTTGCCGGTTGGGTTGGGCGCACATTCACATGCACCCTCCAAAAGATAGAAGGAGAAGATGTCCGTCTCCAATCCGCTACTGCCCACACGCCACCCGCTACATGTCTCCCTCCGCCGCCGCCGCTGCTTTTGGGCGCTCAGCCCGGGTCCACGGCCGGCGGCCGCTCCAGCGCGGCCGGCCGGCTGAAGCCCAGCAGCTTCAGCAGGAGGAGGATGCGGATCACGTTGGCAGCGGAGACGTCGCGGTTCTGAGGGGGCGTGGGAAGGGGTGCGGGTCAGTCCAGCCAAGTCTACCCAACCAGCCCTCCGCCACACCAACGCCGCCAAGCCCCAACGGACCGTCCCCAACCCACCCACCCACCCGCACCTACCCAGGTTGTGAAGCAACTGTTGCAGTCTTTCACCGACCAGGCCCGCTGGCCATCCCGTAGGTGTACATTGTCCGAGGCAAACAACCTACAGTTTCCATACTGCACGCCAACCCACAACGCATGCTCTATATATGCTCCTGCTGGTACGCGCACTGCACGCTGTCAGGCTCTCCCTCTCCCACGTAGTGTACGTTCTGCGGACAGCCCAGGCTGGGAGCTGAGGCCCCGCCCCGCCAGCTAGCGCTAGTGGCGGCCTCTCTTCGCTCGCTTGGCGTCCCGCGGCCCAGAGCCCCCAGCCGTCCACACGCCGCCCCTCTGCTCCAGCACCGGCTGGATCCGGAACCGCCTCGGCCGCTGCCGCTGCTCCTGGATCCACGGCAGGACGCGCCGGTCCACCATCTGCGGCTCTCGCACCAGCGTAGCTTCCACCGCCTGCTCGGCCTCCTCCCAGTCCACGGGGCAGCCCCGAGCCACGAGCCATTGCAGCGCGGGCAGCGGAGCGTACTCGGCCACTTGTGGAAACACGGCGGAGGGGCCGCTGCAGGCTCCGAAGGAGAAGCCCAGGCGTCGCAGGACACCCAGCATCCGGAGGTCGCCCTTCAGAGCCGCAACCACGTACAGCCGCCCGTCCGTCTGTGGATGGGGACATGCATCTCAGGCAAGCGAAGCTGCCTGTTTTACAGCTCCAGCCCAGCCCAGCCCGCACCCACCGGCTTGGGCACCTGCCACTCGTGCAGGAGCTCCAGCGCCGCCTCGCAGCCGCCGCGAACCGCCCCCTCCCACGCGTCCCTTCGCGGCTCGCAGCCCTGCTCTCGGAGCCAGGCCATGAGCCGCACAGAGCCCGAGGAGGCCGCCGCGCGCTGCAGGTCAAGGCCCCAGGCCCGGACCGCCGACAGGTCCATCCCGGGGGTATCCCGGACCCACTCCAGCATGGGGATCTGCCCGTTGAAAGCACCGCTGTAGGCCACGTGGGCCAGGCTGATGAGGCAGCCCCCCCGCAGGAGGGCCTGAAGGATGGCGAGGTCTCCTTTCTCACCGCCCTCCTCCTCCAGCCCGGAGCTGCCTCCCGCCGCTGTATGCGGACCGGGGACCAGTCCCTCCCCCAGCAGCCACTCCACGGCCCCCAAGTTGCCAGCGCGCACCGCCACACGCAACGGCGCACCGGTCACGAGAGCCCATGGCATGCCCGGGATCTCGGGCGGAGAGAGATCAAGGGGAAGCCCGTGATCCCGCAGCCAGCCAAAGCGGGCGACGGCGTCCGGCAGGCTGGCGGCACCGTTGTAGCAGGCCCGGGATCTCGTCTGAGCTCCCTGCCGCAGCGCCCACTCGGCCTTGGCGGCCCAGTCGGGCGTGCGGCTCGACACCGCCGCCGGAAGTACCCTGCCCCACGCTTGGGGGTTGAGGCCGCCAGCCTCACCGTGCTCCGCCCACAGGCGCTCGAGGGTCATCGCGTTGCAGCCCTTCGCGGCAGCAATGAGCAGCCGTGCTGGGCTGGGAAGGTCCCGCAAGTTATCGGGGTCGCACCAGGGGCCCGGGCAAAGGGACAGGAGCCAGTCCAGGAGGTCGACGTGGCCTCCTTCAGCGGCGGAGAGGGCAGCTTTGGAAATAGCCTTGCCCCGTTCGTTTGGGCGGTCCGGCAGAAGCTCCAGGCAGGCCTCGCACACCGCCCGCTGCCCCGCCCCAGCTGCGCTGAGCAGGGCCTTGGTGTCTCGCCTTAGCGGTGGGTTCACTTCCCAGGCCCACTCGCACAAGGCCAGGTCGCCCCGCTCGGCAGCGGCGGGGAGGATGACCTTTGCCACCTCGGTCAGCGGCAGGTCCAGGGTAGCCGCCAGCAGCCGGCAGCAGTCGAGCTGGAGTGCTCTAGCCGCGGTACTCAGCAGAGCCGCACACAGCGTTCCCGTGCCGCCCTCGTTCTTGAATGCTGCCAGGCCCCCTGCCGCCAGCGCCACCTCCAGGTTCGCCACGTCGCCTGATGTGGCGGTCAGGCACAGCAGCTGCACACGCTGCCCCCTGGTGAGGGACCGGCAAGCGCCGGGGGCGTTCCAATGCGCCGCGAAGGTCTCGCGCGGCACCGGGAGCGAGAGCCGGACCGAGTTCCGGACGCTGAGCTGGTCTGCTGTGTGCTTATTGACGAACCGCAGGACACATTGCACCTCGTTGGGCGGCAGGTACGCAGCGATGCGCTCGACGACCGCGGGCGTCCAGATGCTGGCGAGGTCGGGCTCCTGGTCCGCGCCCGAGAGACTTTGGCGTCTAGGTGAGCTCATGGTGATGTCTTTATGCTATCCAGGGCTTTGTGAGCAAGGTCGGGCGCAAAGGGGCATGTCGGTCCAAGAAGTCCAAGCAAGTGCTTTTGGAAGCGCTAAAGCAGCAGGGTAGGGATCAGGAGCGGTTGAAAGCAAGTGTTAGGAGCGCTACAGCAGCAGGGAGGACCTCAGGAGCAACCAGTACTTTGAGCGTATGCAGCTATGAGACGCATTGGCTTTGCCGAGTCCAGCAGGGTTCCGCCCACGTTGTCCTGGGTGTCGGCATGACCGCAACCCCCCTCACCCCGCAAGGGCCCCTGCGAGCACAGAAACCCCGCAACCCCTGCCGGGGCCTCCCCGCACCTACCGCGTTCTCCCGCCTGCACCCAGGCCTTCCCCGTGCTGTCCGGTCTCCGGTGTGCCCGCATCCAGGCGGGTACCACTCCCGGCCGGGGCTGAGTCCCCGGACAGGCCATTTTCAGCAGGCCGGGGCCCCTAGGACATAGCCGCGAGCGCATCCTTGGACGAGGGTGTCCTAGCTGCCGCACCGCGCCTGCCGCGGGAGGGATGTGTTTGGCACGGTCCCCGACGGACGGGGTCGGTCGACCCCGACCGCCGAGCTGATGCTCGCCGTTTCATACTTTACGTACTGAACACAAAAAGCAATGTTTGAGCTGAGTTTTGTGCGGGAAGATGGTCGCAGCTCGACAAACAAGGTAATCGCCATCAGTTGACCGCCTGAGCTCGGGCCTTGCGGCGACCTAGAGCCTCCAACCGCATTCATACACCTTCTAAGTAGACACTGCAGCTAAATTGAGGTCATTTTGGGCCTGGGGTGGAGGTCGGCAGGTCGGCATGTCTCGTGACAAATGGTGCTCGTCGGTCACCAGAGTGCGGCCCGGCCCCATCCAGGGACTCTTATATGAGACATAGATCACATAAAAGCCGCCTGCCCGCATCGGGGCCTCCCCACGTCCCCAGCGCCCGGCCTCTGTTGCGCCTCCCCTCCCGTCCCCTCCTTCGTCCCGCTCCCACCCAGGCCTCCCAGGCCTCCAGCAGAATGATTGGCCTGACAAGCAAGCAAACCCCCTCCTGACCCTTCGGCTTACAGCATCAGTCGCCTCTTGTCCGCCGCGGGTTCCTGCCTTGAGCGGCGTCCCCCGCAAGCAACAGCCCTGACAACAGGGGCCCGTGTAGCAAGATTAAAGTTCAGCCACCGTCAGGCATGCACAGCCCAGGCACCAGGCGAAGGGAAAGGGAAGGGAAAGGATAAAGGCTGTGGGAGGCAACGAGTTCAAGCCTTGACGCCGCTCACCCTGACCGCTAACGCTCGACATGCTCCCAACAAACGCTCCCATTGGGAAGGGCCGCAAGTAGGGGCCATGCGCTCCTGGTGGCCGGTTTGCCCCCCGCCTCTTCAACACTCGCCCAGGCCCCCTTCTCCATCCACGCTTCCAGGAACACCGAACAACATGTGGGTATTCTATTCCTTTTCCTCCCCGCTCACTGCGCCGTGGCCTGCCCATCTGTGCCGAGGCCCACTGCGCCAGGGGGCAGCTTGTCAGCGTGCACCCCTCGCCTCTTTTGCGTTGCGGATCCTGCCATCATCCACTGCTGCCCAGTAATCCGAGCCCGCCAACCCTCGCCCACTAGCCCCTCGCCATCAGACCTCCTTGCCCCCACGCCAGCCGCCACAGCGCTACTGCGCTGTCCTCCGGAGGCAGCAGTTTCAAGACATACATGCAAACGCAGCCATCCATAGTACCGAGATACTAGCCGGCCTTCCGTAGTACGAGATATTAGCCAACCGCAAACAGTCTCCAGACTGTCCACACTTCAGGCAACGAACGCATACTGGTGCTCTGCGGCTTCTCTCCCTTCCTCAGCGCACCTCAACACGCTCAGCTCTCAGCTCTTAGCTGCAGCTTGGCACGATGGGCGCAGCCGCGTGCAGCCCATCCTGCTGAGGCCGGGCTAGCCCTGGTGGTGACTTCTCTTCGCCCGCTTGCCGCCCCGCGGCCCTGAGCCCCCAGCCGTCCACACGCCGCCCCCGTGCGCCAGCACCGGCTGGACCCGAAACTGCCACCGCTTCTGCCGCTGCTCCTGGAGCCAGGGCAGGACCCGCTCGTCCACCTGGTCTGAGTCATCGCCTTCGAGCGCAGCTTCCACCACCTGCTCCGCCTCCTCCCAGTCTACCGGACAGCCCCTGGCCACGAGCCACTGCAGCGAGGGCAGGGGCGAATACACTACCGCCCGTGTGAACAGGGCAGAAGGCCCCGAGCGGGGTCCGAAGGAGAAGCCCAGGCGCCTCAGGGCCCGCATGATGTACAGGTCGCCTCCGATGGCTGCATCCAGATACAGCTTGCCGTCAGTCTGTGGGGAGCGAGGGCGTGTAGGTTGTGCAGAGTGTGGGCCAGTATCTTACGCCAACCTCATGCCCCAAGGTATAGCCCAGGCCCCACAGCCAAGCCAAGCCCACTCCTACCGGCTTGGGGACCCGCCACTCGTGCAGGAGCTCCAGCGCCGCCTCGCTGCCGTACACCGCTGCCCCCTTCCACGCATCTTTTTGCGGCTCGCAGCCCTGCTCTCGGAGCCAGGCCATGAGCCGCACGGAGCCCGAGGAGGCCGCCGCGTACTGCACATCGCGACCCCAAGCCGATAAAATTGCTCCAAGTGAGTCGCGGACCCACTCCAGGATGGGGAGGTGGCCGTGGCCTGCGGCACTGCAGGCCACGTGGGCCAGGCTGATCCGGCAGCCCGCCCGCAGGAGGGCCTGCAGGATGGCGAGGTCTCCTTTCTGACAGGCCGCCGCCTCCAGCTCACATGCCGCCTCCTCCAGCCCTGAGCCTCCCGCCGCCGTGTCCGGGCCGGGGACCAGTCCCTCCCCCAGCAGCCACTCCACGGCCTCCACGTTGCCAGCACGCATCGATGCACACAACGGCGCACCGGGGCCGTAACCCCAGGCCCAGGAGTCCTCAACTGGGGAGAGATCAAGGGGAAGCCCGTGGTCCTTCAGCCACCCGAAGCGGGCGACGGCGTCCGGCAGGCTGGCGACCTTACTTTGTGTAGCAGGCTCGGGCTTTAGCCTCCGCGCCCTGCTGCAGCGCCCACTCGGCCTTGGCGGCCCAGTCGGGCGTATGGCTGTTCATCGCTGCATAGAGCACCTCGGCCCACATACTGGGCCGCAGGCCGCGAGCCCTGCGGTGCGCCGCCCACAGGCGCTCGAGGGTCGCCGCGTCGCAGCCCTTTGCGGCAGCGACCAGCAGCCGTGTTGGGGTGGGAAGCTCCCGCCAGTTATCGGGGTCGCACCAGCGGCCCGGGCACAGGGACAGGAGCCAGTCCAGAAGCTCCGTGTGGCCCCCTTTGGCGGCGGAGAGGGCGGCCTTGGCAGCTGCCTTGCGCCGCTTTCTGGGCTGGAGGACTTCTATGCAGGCCTCGCACACCGCCCGGTGCCCCGCCCCAGCTGCGCGGCACAGAGCTTGGCTATCCTGCTCAAGCAGGAAGTTCACCTCCCATGCCCACCGACACAAGGCCAGGTCACCACGCGCAGCAGCGTTTGGGAGGATCCACTCCGCCACATCGGTCAGCGGCAGGTCCAGAGAAGCCGCCAGCAGCCGGCAGCAGTCGAGCTGGCACGCCCTGGCGGCGGCTCCCAGAGCGCCATACAGAGCACCGTCACATCTCGCGCAAGTGCTGGACGAGAGGCCTGCTGCTGCCAGCGCCACCTCCAGGTTCGCCACGTCCCCCGATGAGGCTGTCAGGCTCAGGAGCTGCTCGCGCTGCTCCCTGGTGAGGGACCGGCAAGCGCCAGGGGCCTGCCAGTGCGCCGCGAAGATCCCGCGCGGCACCGGCAGCGAGAGCCGGACCGAGCACCGGTTGCTGAGCTGGTCTGCTGTGTGCGTGTTGACGAGCCGCAGGACACATTGCACCTCGTTGGCAGGCAGGTACGCAGCGATGCGGGCGACGACCACGGGCGTCCACATGCTCGTGAGTTCTGCCTCCTCTTCCGCACCCGATAGCTGTTGGTGTCTTGATGCAATCATTAGGATGCCTCGAGGCTATCTAGAGCGCTGGCCGCGAGCAGGCGTGGAGGTTCATGTCCGTCGAACAGTACTTCTGAACGCGCTACAGCAGCAGGACAGGGCTCAGGAGCAGCCGGTGCTGTGAGTGTATGCGGCTATGGGGGAAGCAGATTATCCTACTGAACTGCAGGAGCGGCGAGAAGGCCAACGTGCTGGCCCCAACGTGCTGGCCCCGGATTACTCTCTTAACCCCCCTCGACCCCCCCTCGGAGACTGAGGGGTGAAATCGGGAGGCAGTTACTATGCGCGGCTTCATGGTCTAACCGGTTTGCCGGTTGTGCCGGTCGTGCGTGCCCGCAACTGCAACCCGGCCGGCCTCCCCGCGGCCCCCCCACCTCCTCCCGCTGAAGCGTCTAGAGCCGTACCGCGGTCAGCTACTTACCAGCCGTCCTTGCCACTGACTCTTTCCCCCGGTTCGCACTGCACACGCACCGCACTACTACCATTAGCAACACTACAAGCTGACTTGACGCTGCGCTTCACATTGATCACAGGTGGGCCAACGTGCTCTAGCGGGACTGGCGGCCGCCTGCACGCACAACACCGGGGGCCTCGACACCAGGAGCCAGGAAAGTACCGTTTGCGCGCGCGGCTGCCCCTAGGTTAACCCCTGCCTCGGCGGTGCACATTGCTGGCACCCCGCCTTCTTCTCTCGCGTTGCGGCAGCGGCTACATCGACGCGTTCAGCTGCATCCCCCGTCGTCGTCCGGACTACGCTGCACGGCCCCTGCGAGCACAGAACCCCCCCCACCTCCTCCCGCTGATACGTGTGCCCTTGTGTGCCCGCATCGCAACCCTTCGCACGCTCCCGCCTGCACTCAGGCCTGTCCCTCTGTGCACTGGCATGCCAAAGAGGAGTTGGGGTAGGTGCGTGTGCACGAGTCCTCCTGCCCCCGGCGAATCAGTTGATACTTGCTAGAGCGCCAAGAGCGGCTGTCCAGGGGCGAGGGAGCGAACATGAGAACTTTGAGAAGGCGTTACGGAAGAGGCAGGCAAGAGGAGATAGAGCCAAGTAAGCTGGGGCAAGGGGGGGCATCAACCGATCCAGTCCAGCATCACCGGCCTTCAACGCCCCGCCCCATCTCTACAATACTCCCGGGCGTGGGCGCAGTGAGAGCCCAGCCAAGTGACTGTAACCGTCTGAATCCTGGGTGCCCTCCACGCGCCGTGACTCAAGCACACTGTACGAACGGTTTCCCGCTCCACGCTACAGGTAAACATAACATATACCGGTACTCTGGTCCTCTGCGGGCTTCAAGCCCAAGCCTGGCCAGCCAACACGGGCGCATTCCAGACTGCTATCTACGTGTCCCAGTAACAGCCGCTGAAGCTCATGCCACGATGTGCATACCCCTTGTGCCTTGTGCCACAGCGCTTTCCACGCCTCGGCGTCAAAACCGCGCACATCCGAGGCCAACTCCAACGCCGACAACGCTAACGGGCAGAACACGTGAGACGGCACCCAAACATGCATCAGGCCCACCGACCATCTGTGACCATGCAACTCACGCGCTCTGAGGCCGGTCAGGCCACCTGGGCATCTTCCCACACGCGCGCTTCACACACACCACGGCAATGCAGCCACCCAGCAAAAGCCCTCCCTGCACTTCAGCCACAACTGCTATACGAGGTCCCGGCCTCGGCACTCAGTCCCCGCATCCCGCGCCAACCCACATCAAGCGATACCGTC
The DNA here is from genome assembly GCA_016858145.1 of Edaphochlamys debaryana. Classification (NCBI taxonomy): domain Eukaryota; kingdom Viridiplantae; phylum Chlorophyta; class Chlorophyceae; order Chlamydomonadales; genus Edaphochlamys; species Edaphochlamys debaryana. Next base: position 552,737 of record JAEHOE010000011.1, read on the forward strand.
CCCACACCACCAGTCCCTTAGGCCAGGTCCACTATGGCTTCGACAGCGCTCAACTCTCCAGTCCACATGGCTCCCATTGCCACTCGGCAGACACTCCGTGGGAAGGCAAGGCTGGGAGCTGAGGCCCCGCCCCGCCGGCTAGCGCTGGTGGCGGCCTCTCTTCGCCCGCTTGGCGCCCCGCGGCCCAGAGCCCCCAGCCGTCCAGACGCCGCCCCTGTGCTCCAGCACCGGCTGGATCCGGAACCGCCTCGGCTGCTGCCGCTGCTCCTGGATCCACGGCAGGACGCGCTGGTCGACCATCTAAACCCAGTCTCCCCTCAGCGCAGCTTCCGCTGACTCCTCCGCCTCCGCCCAGTCCACGGGGCAGCCTCTGGCCACGAGCCATTGCAGGGCGGGCAGGGCAGAGGACTGGACCGCTCGTGTGAATAGGGCGGAGGGCCCGGAACGGGGTCCGAAGGAGAAGCCCAGGCGCCGCAGCACACGCAGCGTCCGGAGGTCCCCCGTCTGGGCCGCATCCAGGTACCGATCGCTGTTGGTCTGTTGGGGTGGGGACGGCGAGGCGTAACGATGACAGAGTCTGGGAGAAAGAGGGATGGAAAGGCCCCAAGCGAAGCCCGCTTCCAGCATCACAGGCCGATCCGATCGTCCCTCAAGCACCCATACCGGTAATCACCTCCCAGCCCAGCCCAGCCCAGCCCAGCCCGCACCTACCGGCTTGGGGATGCCCCACTCGTGCAGGAGCTCCAGCGCTGCCTCGCAGCCAACAATTACAGCCGCCTGCCAAGCGTCCCTTCGCGGCTCGCAGCCCTGCTCGTGGAGCCAGGCCATGGCCCGCACGGAGCCCGAGGAGGCCGCCTCATACTGCAGGTTAAGACCAAAACGGAGAGCGGAGAGCGGCGGCAGGTCCACCCCGGGGGTATCGCGGACCCACTCCAGGACGGGGATGTGGCCGTGGAAAGCGGCGCTGAAGCGCAGGTGGGCCAGGCTGATGCGGCAGCCCCCCCGCAGGAGGGCTTGCAGGATGGCGAGGCCTCCTCTCTCACCAGCCGCCTCCTCCAGCCCTGATATACCTGGCGCCGTGTCCGGGCCGGGGACCAGGCCCTCCCCCAGCAGCCACTCCACGGCCTCCAGGTTGCCAGCGCGCACCGCTGCAAGCATTGGTGCACCGCCAACCCATGCCCGAGTGTGCCCGGACGGGGACACGTCAGGCGGGACCTGGTGGTCCTTCAGCCACCTGAAGCGGGCGACGGCGTCCGGCAGGCTGGCGGCATCCGTGTAGCAGGCTCGGGCTTTAGCCTCCGCGCCCTGCCGCAGGGCCCACTCGGCCTTGGCGGCCCCGTCGGGCGTGCGGCTCGACACCGCCACCAGCAGAATCTCGCCCCACTCCTTGGGGTTCAGGGGGCCAGCCTCACCGTGCTCTGCCCACAGGCGCTCGAGGGTCACCGCATCGCAGCCCTTGGCGGCAGCGGCCAGCAGCCGTTTGGAGTCGCTGGGCGTCCGCAAGGGATCTGGTTCGTCCGTGAGGATGCGGCACAGGGACAGAAACCAGTCCAGGATCTCCGTGTGGCCCCCTTCAGCGGCGGAGAGGGCCGCCTCGGCAGCTGCCCTGCTCCGGTATAAAGGTCCGCGGTCCGGCAGTAGGGCCATGCAGGCCTCGCACACCGCCCGCTGCCCGCCCCTGGCTGCGCTGCACAGGGCCTTGGTGTCTTGCTGCAGCTCGGGGTCCACCTCCCATGCCCACTGGCACAAGGCCAGGTCGCCCCGCTCGGCAGCGGCGGGGAGGATAAGCCGTGCCACCTCGGTCAGCGGCAGGTCCAGGGAAGCCGCCAGCAGCCGGCAGCAGTCGAGCTGGCAAGCAGCGGCAGCGGTTTTCAGAGCTGCACACAGCGTCCCCGTGTCGCCCTCGTTCTTGAATGATGCCAGGCCCGCAGCCGCCAGCGCCACCTCCAGGTTCGCCACGTCCCCCGATGAGGCTGTCAGGCACAGCAGCTGCCCGCGCTGCCCCCTGGTGAGGGACCGGCAAGCGCCGGGGGCGTTCCAATGCGCCGCATAGATCTCGCGCGGCACCGGCAGCGAGAGCCTGACCGAGTTCCGGTCGCTGAGCTGGTCTGCTGTGCGCTTGTTCACGAACCGCACGACACATTGCACCTTGTTGGGCGGCAGGTACGCAGCGATGCGGGCGACGACCACGGGCGTCCAGATGCTGGCGAGGTCAGGTTCCTCGTCCGCGCCCGACAACTTCTGACGTCTAGGCGAGCTCATGGTGGCGCCTCGAGGCTATGCGCGGCTCTGGTCGCAAGCTCAGGCCTGAGGCGGAGGGTCATGTCAGGCAAAGCAAGTGCTCGCGCAGGCGCTACAGCTGCACTACAGGGCTCAGGAGCATCCGGTACTGTGAGCGCATGCGCTATGGGGGGAGCAGATTCATGGACGGCTTCATGGACTCTTCCAGCCCGCTGCCCTGCGTGCCTGCACCTGCAACCCTGCCGGGACCTCCCCGCGCCCCCCCTCCCGCCTGCACCTCAAGCCAAATTGTTCTCTTCAAATCCCGCCTGCACCCAAGGCCTTGCCCCGTGCGAACGGTGGCACTTCAGGCGTGCACAAATACACCTGGCTGGTTTCCCTGGGAAAGCGAAATGCGCACGGCGGTTCAAGCGGCCCTGGGGCCGTCGAGGGGTTCCGCGTGGTGTGAGGGCTCGGCCTAGGACCGTTCTGCTGCGTGGGCAGACGCCCGGGGCTCGGCGGCACTGGTCGGTAGTCGGTACAGCGGCTGGGTTTCGGTAGATACTTGTCAGCCAGCTGGCCGTGAGGGTGCATGCGGCGATGCGGGACTGCCCCGGGACATGTGGGGCCGTTGGGCAGGCCTCGGCTCTCCGTCGCACTCCACGGTGCAGGCCAGCCTGAACTCAATCAATTAAGGCTGTAAGCGCTGGGCCGGGATGGTCGTGTCGGGCTAAGCAAGTGCTTCTGCAGGCGCTACAACAGCAGTGCTCAGGATTACAGCTACCCAGTGCTGTCAGCGTATGCAGCTACGGGATGCATTGGCCTTGCCAAGGCTTTGACAAAGACTCAAAGTCCAGCCCGCGGTGCGGCGTGCCGATACGAGATGCTCGTAACCCGCAAACTCCCGCCCTCTCCCGCCGGCCTCCCGCTTCCCCGTCAGCGTTCAGCTGCATCCCCCTTCGTCGTCGTCCGGACTACGCTGCACGGCCCCTGCGAGCACATAACCTCCCGCTTCCCCCCATGGTACCCACGCCTTGCCCTCTGCACGTAGTTTGGAGCACCATTTACCTCATGTGGGCCGCAGGTAAAGCAGGTTTCTGCCTCCACCCGCTGCTGCCTACGGTAGCAATTCCCGACCCCGCTATCTTGAGGCCTCCCCGCGCAGCGCTCGCCACCCTGGCGGGAACTGTAGCCTACCGGTAGTGTGTCAGGGCGGTCAAGAGTCAGGAGAGAGGGGAGGTCGGTGCTGTTCTGCACACAGTCAGCTGCCACAGCGAGTCCAGCTGTGAGCAGCTTCCTGTGCGGCAGTTCGAACGCCCCGCTTGTCAACGCTCCGACACAACGACCACCGGACCTGTCCTTCTGCTGCCATTTCCTGGAAGGGCCAGCAGAGGAGCTCCGCCTCGTTGACTGGGCATGAGCCCAGTGGAAGCAGGACACAAAGCTCTGGGGCCCTGATGATTTCCCTGTACGACTCACCCGCCTCATCTCGACTTCACCTCGGCCTTCCGCCCAGCGCGTGACGGGAGACCAGTGCCGCCGTCCCTGCCTCGGCCTTGTCCAGCCTTCCACCGCCCATCCCCAGGCTAAGCAGGGGCTGTTGCTCCACAACTTCCCTCAACCAAGCTCCCTCCAACTCTCCTCTGGGACCCGCAGCCACGCCTCATTATCCTACCCAGGCCCCCCCGAGTCCGCTGCCTCCGCCAGCCGCAGCAGCTCCGTCAGGGGAAGCCCCTCCGCCTCGGCGCACCGCCCCACCGCCTCCAGCTCGGCACGCAACGTTGCGAGCGCGGCCCAGTCCGACGCAGCAGAGGCCGCCAGGGCGTCTGCCGAGTCAGCCCCTGTTGCGCCCTCAAACTCGAGGAAAGCCGACACGGTCCGCGAGGAGAGGGCGGCGGCTACCTCCTCCAGGAGCACGGCGACCTGTGAGTGGGCGTGCAGGGTAAGTGGGGGCCAAGGGGGGATGTTGAGGATGCGGGGATGGAGTTGAGGCAGGTGCAAGGCGACGACAGCCCGTCTCGTCAAGCCTCAAGCGCCGGTACCGTACGGAGCATGGCGAGATGGCTGCGGAGGGAGGCACGGCCCTCATCACCCCTCGTCAGCCACACCACCAGCCGCTGCTGAGCTGCGCTCCCAAGTCCCGCCTCAGCCCCTCACCTCCCGGCTGCCCGGCCCGCTGGCCTCCGCCGCCCGCAGCAGCTGCCGCCGGTACTGCTCCGTCCGCAGCCGCAGCGCCTGCAGCGGCTCATCGGCTGAGAAGTAGAACCGTCGCAGCGGCGAATACGAGCCGGCGTCGTGACGCGCGCCAATGGCCGCCAGGGCCTCGGCGGCGGCCTGCGTGCGGAGCAGCAGCTTGCGGAGCGTGGGCCCTGCAGAAGAGGTCGAGACGGGTCCGGGGTCGGCCTCCGTTTGGGGCCTTCCGCTGGTGCTGGGGTTGCTGCCGTCACTGCGGGTGCAGCTACTCAGAGGAGGGTAGACCGCTGCTGGGGTGGCAGCAGAGGCTGTGGGAGGGTGGTTCGGCGAGGGAGCCTCAGCTGTGGTATTCGCTGGGGCTGGGGTGTGTGGGGAGGTGGTGCTGGCTGCTGGTGGGGGCCGCAGCGAGAGTGCGGCCTGGAGCACCCGCGCCGTACGCTCTGCAGCTGTCACGTCGGCCCCAGTGGCCATGTCGATAGAGTCCATGTCGCGAAGGCGGGAGTCGAGCGTGCGGTGCAGGCCCTCGGCTCTGTGGACAGGGGCGGGGCAGTGGGCCCGGGCTGGGGCTGGAGGAAGAGAATGCAATTTATGCTTGGGGACGCCCGAGAAGCAGCAGCTAAGCCGGCGGGCTCCCCGTGCAAACCCAGCAAGCAGCCAAGGTGCCCACCTTCGTGCAAGCTCTGCCAGTTGGTCCGCTACGCGGTTGAGGGTTTCGAGCGATGCCTCGGAAGATGAGGATGCGGATGGGTTTGAGGATGGCGCCAGGGGCGAGGCTGGTTCCAGGAGGAACCTAGGCAGGCCGTTTGCCGCGTCCCCGTTGAACACATCAGGCCGCCGCCCCAGGGTGCAGGCCGACTTGTCTTGCGACGGGGGCGAGCCCCCGACGGGTTGGCGGGGCAGTGGCCGGGTACTCGCACGCCCGCCGACCCCTCGGCTGAATGCGCGGGCTGGGCCTGGCCCCCGCCGTGTCCCCGGCGACGCCCACGGAGCTAGTGGCAGCATTGCAGCCGTATGGCTTCAAGGGAACACGCGGGCGATGGGCCTGACGATGGGGCACCGACCCTTCACGTCTACAAGTGACTCACGCGCACTAGCGCATCGCTATTTATGGGCTATGCAGGGGTCCAAGGTGTGCGCATGGCCTGAAATGCATCAGCTGGCCGGTGCTCGGCATTCGGGTCGTCGCGAAGTGCAAAAGCTGGCCATCCTGAACTGCTTCCTCTCTACTGCTCTACTATACACAGCTAATTCTGTGGACAGCTGCTGGGGTTATGCCCGCAAACCAAAGCTGATCTAGTCGAGCGGGCCGTGCACCATCCCGAGCCAGGCGCAGCTCGGTGCTTGATCAGGGCGCTGCTAGCATCAGGGGGCTATGGCGCTCAGCCTCTACCTTGCAAGCGCGCCGGGAGCAGCGCCAGATGCGTCGACAGACGCGGTCGTCTCTCGCCTGCTCCGCGTGCGCGCGCTGCTGGGCGTCATCCTGCAGGTGCGAAGAGGTGATTGGGACAGGTGGAGCACGGACTGACCTCACCTTGCCCCTTGCGTGCCCGCCCACACCCTCCCGTCCCGCCCCCAGTCGGATCGCTCGCGCTACCTGGAGGCTCGCACGTGGCTCCTCAACAGCGTCGCGTCTCAGGTATGTCAGCCTGTGCAGGCATGTGCAGGCGCTGACACGATCTAGTGTGGCCGCCACCGAGAGTCTTGTCCAACCGCTCGTTGTCTGTGTTGTCCCGCTCCAGACACCTTCCAGTGCCACCCGCCTCGCCTGCTGGGAGCCATTGCTCGCAGAGGCCATGGCGGCGGCACCTCCAGGGGGGGTGCCGCCACCCCGTTCACCTCCCCCTCCGCCGCCGCTGCCGCCGCGCGACGGGCCTGGGCCTGGGCCTGGGCTGGGCAGCGGTGGGCCCGGGCCCCCCCATGCGGGCCCAGGCGGTGGCAACGGCGGGGAGGAGGAAGACAGGGTGGCACTGGTTCCGGGAGGCCGGGGAAGGTCGCCGGAGCGGCGGCGGTACCGCCGGCGGGACGTCTTCGGCATGAAAGGAGGGGCCGAGGAGGAAAGCAGCGGGGATGAGGAGCGGCGTTCTCCTGAGCGAGGGAGACCCCGGAGCCGAGACCGCAGCCGAAGCCGAAGCCCGGGGCGCAGGGACCGGGGCGGGAGCTCGAGAAGCCCGGACGGGGCTGGCGCGCGTGGGGACGAGGGCCGGAGAGGCGGGGAGCAGGGGCGCAGGAGCGGCGGACGCGGCGTGCCGCGTGTGCCGTACGAGGCCCCAGAGGGGCCCAGCCCCGTGGAGCTCCTGACCCAGGTGGGAGGGGCTGCCTTGGGCCGTGCCGCTAAGACTCGAGGGTCAAGACAGTGCAACACCCATGTTATGCTGCGCCTTGCGGGTTGTCTGGCGCCCCCTGCCCACGGCCGGCGGAGGCAGGCGCTGCCTCCTTGGTCTCGGGCCAGGTCTGATGATCTCTACTTGGATGCAGCAGTTGCAATCACTCCCATCGTGCGCCCCGTGTCCACACCCAGCTGCTCATGCTGGTATCAGAGGTGTGGCCGCAGCAGGTGGGCGCGGGCGGTGGGCAGCAGGGTGCAGCGCAGTCAGGCGGGTTTCCCGAAGCGCGTGGGCGCCGGTTGTCTTGGTTTCTCGATCTCCCGAGCTTCCAGCACGGCACGGATGGCTGTGGTCGCCCATGGGCTCGCCCATAAAAATCGTTATTCACCGCGGGCTGTGTTGAAACTGTACGCCTATGGATGCTGTTGTTCTCCACACTTCAGCATGAGGAGCCCTGAAGCGGATTCCCGACATGCCACCCACACCCCAGGTCGCCGAGGTGGTGCTCGACCGGCCCGAGCTCTTCCGGGAGTTCTTCTCAGGTGCGTGCGGGCCTGGTGGTTGGGGGGTGCGGGTGCCTCTGGGCTGGCAAGCGTCAGGCTTAGCTGAGGCACCGCGGCATGAGCTGGCGTGGGTGGGCTTGCACCCTTCCCTACCGGGGCCTGCCGATTGGCTGAGCTACCAAGAGTAGTGCCCTCAGGGCCCCCCTCTATCGATCCCGCTTCGCTGCAGGCCCCGGCTCCTCCCGGCGGATCCTCATGTGGTTCTCGCACTTCTCAATGGAAGGTACGTAGTGCGGTTGGGACCGTTCTCGAAGCTTGCATGTGTGCTCACGCTTATGGCGAAGGCCAGTCAAAGCGGGGCTGAGCGCGTGTGTCAAGACCTTAACCTCTGGGGGCCCAAGCAGGGGCGCTGGAAGGGGTACTCGTGACTTTACACGCTGCTGCCCTCACCCCGCCGTGAAGGAATGCGTTCCTTCAAGTACGGGGCGTCCGCGCTGGCGAGATACGCGCTGGCCAACCGAGAAGAGGTGGGGCAGTGACGTCGCGTCTGGGGGCTATGCTGATGAGCTTGGATATGAGGTGTGGGTTTAAAGCGTGTCCATGGGCCATGCTCCAAAACGTACAAGGGTGTGGAAAGAGGCTGTGGGTGCCTACGCCTGTTGGAACTCTTTTGAACCGCGCCTCGCCCGCAGGTGTGGGACCTCCTTCGGTGGGAAGGCAAGCACCCGCAGGTGCGTCAGCGAGTGGCTGCGGCGGGGGTCTAAAGCGCAGTGCGGTCCGTACGGTGCATCCCAACCTGTCTGTCACGCTCGCGCCTCCCCCCGTTCTCCACACCGCACCGCAACGGTTTCCCGCGGTTTCCCCAGGCGCCCGTGTCCGTGGCCGCCAAGACGCACTACTTCTGCGAGCTAGCTGTCGTACCGTCCGTACGCTCCCTGCTGGCGGCGCACCCCGCCTTCCTGGCCTCGGAGCCCTGGCGCGAGGCGGCCCGGGACGGCGCGTTCCTGGAGCTGGACCGCCGGCACTGGTGCGAGGTGAGGGCTTCGGTCGCTGGAGCGAATGGATTAGCCAGGAGGTCACCCTGCGGTAGGACGGGGTGTGTGCTCTTCTGCCGACCGTGGGGTTGACTGCTGGAACAACTGCTGATCTGATCAAGGCAGGGGACGGACGCCATCGACCCGGATGCTGTGGCCTGTCCTCCCTCTCCCTCTCCCGACCCGGTCCCCGCGCTCGCCGACCGCAGGTCCTGGTGTCGGAGCTCCGCGGCGGCGGCCCCTCGGCCCCCCGCCTGGCCGCCCTGCTGCGCTCCTTCCTTGCCGCCTCGCCCTCGCCCTGGCAGCTGCTGTGCCAGCGCCTTCTGCACCAGCTCACGGACCGCCAGCTGCTCACGCTCATCAACACGCTGGCGGCGGGCCAGGCCCTGGCCCTGCCGTCGCCCGCCGCCCTCCCGCCGCCCCGCCCGCCGGCCGCTGCCTCGTCCGCCCAGTATGTGGCGGCAGCAGCGCAGGAAGCGGTGCCGGATCAGGGCGGCGTGGCGGCGGGGTGCGTGGGCGTGGCCGGCGAGGGCGGCTGGCAGGACCTGTCGGGCCTGGTGCTGGCGGGCGGGGTGGCGTGGGGCAGCGTGGCGGAGGCGGTCATGGCGCACGCACTGGCGGCGGCGCGGGGGCCGCTGCAGCGAATGCTGTGCGATGAGCGCGAGGAGATGTCGGCGGCGGGGCTGGGCGAGGGGCAGGGCGGTCTGGATGAGGCGGAGGCCCTGGCGTCCGAGCTGCACGGTGGCTGGCGGGCCGCCGCTGGCGGCACTGGCGGCGGCGGCGATGGAGGCAGAGGCAGCAAGGGGGACAGGGCTGGGGAAGGAGGCGGGGCCCACGAGGGCGCCGGTGCCGACGGAGGCGGCGAGGGGGCGCTGGGTAGGGTGGTGAGGGCGCCCAGCTGTGGTCCCGAGGTGAGCGAGACGAGGAGTGCGTGTTGGGGGCTTCTCGCGCATGCCAGGGCAGCGTGCGAGTATGGGCCCCGGGGTTTAATGTGGGCTGCGTATACCGGTGTTTGCCTGCGTTGGGTCCTGCTGATTGCCGGGCCCTTCGTTCTTGCGTTAGCTCTGTTCCGCGGTGGCTGGCCTGTGCCTGCTTCCGCGCCAGGCCTCACTGGAGCTGGCGCAGTGAGCGGAAGCGCTTGCGCTGTGTTGTGACCCTTGCGCCTTCCGTTGCCGACTGACGACCCTTCACTCTTTCACCAACAGGCGCACATCGCTCTTCTGCGGCCGCCAGACAGCCGCCGCGGCGGCAGCGGCGGCGACGGAGCACGAAGCGCCGACGGCGACGTCGGCGGCGGTGCCCAGCGGCCGGGGCTGGACCTGCGCGGACCCCACAGCGCCCACTCGCGCCTGCTGCTCCTGGCGGAGCTCTGGACCCTCCGTGAGGCCCTCCGCAGCGCCACGGCTGCCGCCGCCGCCACCGCTGCCGCTACCGCCGCCGCCGCTGGCCCGGCCGCGCCGCTGCTGCCGCTCGAGCGAGTCATGGCGGGGCTGGGGGGCGTGAGCTTCGAGCGGCTAGAAGCCGGGGGCGCCGCCGCCGGCCTCCGCGCCACGCCGCCGCCGCCAGCGCTGCGGGCGGCTGCGCTGGCGCAGGCGGGAGCTGGGGCGGCTCAGGGCGGCGTGCGGGGCCCTGGCGAGGCCGCCGCATCAGGGCCAGGCGGCGCTGGAGCAGCGGCGGCAGCTGGCGGCGGTGGCGCGACGGGGCTGTACGAGCTCCTGCCGTCTGACGATGAGGACGGCGGCCGTCGGCAGGGGCGGAAACGGAGCAAGTCCAAGTACAAATCAAAGTCCAAATCAAAGTCCAAATCAAAGTCAAAGTCCAAACGCAAAAGCCGAGGCAGGTTAGCGAGCAGGAGCAGGAGCAGGAGCCGAAGCGGCAGCCGGCGGAGGCGAGCGGGGAGCACCAGCAGCAGTGGTGGCACCAGCTCTGGGAGCAGCGGCGGTAGCAGCGGCAGCGACAGCGACGGCAGCGGGGGCGACCGGCGGCGTCGGCGTCGGCGGCGTGACAAGCGCAGGCGGCGGCGCAGTGGGGAGCGGCCGCGGCGCAGGGCCCGAGACAGCATGCCGGCGGAAGATCGGGCCGGCGGTGCGGACTCCGATGATGCTGACCTAGATCCCCTGACGGCGCTGCAGGCCGGCAGGTTCGCGGCGCCTGCCGGCGCCGGCGCCGTCACTGCCGCTGGGCCCGGCGGTGGCAGGTCCGCCGCTGGCTCTGGCGCGAGCATGCTCTGGCGCGTGCGGCTCACAGGGGCCGCCGACGGCGCTGCCACAAGCGGAGCTAGCGGCAGTGCAGCCAGCAGTGCGGCGGCGGCGGCGGTTGTGGAGGTGGTTGGCGGTTGTGATGACGTGGCGGACCTGCTGGCGGCGGTTGCGTGCAAGCACTGGGCGGCGGCGCTGCTGCGGGGCGAGGCCGTTGCGGCGGAGCGCTCTGGAGCGGGGGGTGAAGGACGGGGTGGGAGCGGCAGGGAGAGGGAGCGGGACAGAGCGAGGGGTCGAGAGGGCGACAGGGAGCGGGAGAGGGAGCGGGAGAGGGAGCGGGAGAGGGAGCGGGAGAGGGAGCGGGAGAGGGACAGAGCGCGGGAGAGGGAGTGGGATGACGCGAGGCGGGATGGTGGCAGGCGGGACCGGGAGCACAGCAGGGAGCGGGACAGGGACCGGGGGTGGACGTGGGGCGAAGGGGAAGGCCGGAGCCGGGGGTAACACAGCTGGTGGACTGAGGCCGGTTTAGTTGTAAGCGACACAGGTGTATCGGTTCTGGGTAGGCTTGAGGCTGGCGCAGTGGTATCATCGGGCTTGGGGCTTAATGACCGTCAAAGATCCTGCTCCACGCGTGTTGGGGTCCGACCGCTCAGCTTCACCTCCGTCGGCCAGCTTCCACGTCGGCGCCTTTGGCCGCAAGTCAGCGTCGACAACCGTTTGGAGAGTCAGGCAATAAGCAATTAACGCCCGCAGAGGGGCTGTGTGAGGCAGAACAGAGCCGCTGGCGTGCAAGCGAGGCGAGCGATCGCGCAGCCGCGACCGACGCCCCGTTGCGCCAGCAGCGACTTATCTTTCATCTTTCCACTCCTCCACTCCTACTTTCAAGACGTATCAACTCTAACACTGAAGCACCTTCTTATCTTGCAAGATAGCCAACCCAGGCAACGCAAGCTGTCCGGTAGTCGTTGCCTCGCGCTGGGGCTCTTTCAGAGAGGGCGAAGCCGTATGTGCTCACAGCGTACCATCTAGGCTTACCGCTAGGCGGCGAGAGCGAGGAGCCGAGTGATGGCCGACACCACGGAAACATGCTCGACTTCAACGTGGCAGGTGCGCCACCCTGCATTTATACATACATCACTACGCTCGGGAGATGCTGGTCAACTGGGTTCGGGCTGGGGTTGTGCGCGCCCGCTACACCCATGTCCATGCCTACCTTCCACACCTCCGACCCGACCGGACCCGACAACTGGCCTTTGCAGAAACTACCATTTCTGCCAAACTCGCCGACTCCGGGTTTCAACCCCACGGAGTGGACTGGCAGCGACTTCAAGGGGTATGCACGCGGCACCCTCCTCGGGGCCACCGCCGTCAACACAGTGTTCTTCGGGCTCGCTGTCATCCTCCTCATCTTCCTCCTCGTCTGGTAAGGTCCCAACTCATATTCACAGGCCGGTGATGATGCACACAGGGGTCAGGTCCACCGCAGAGGGGCTCGTGCCGCTTCACACAGCCAATTCTCTCACCCCCACCACGGGGCGTCCGGTCGGCCCTGGCCCGCCGTCTCTTCACACCAGGACGCATTCGCCGTCCCTCGCAGGCGCCTATCCCGCTGCCTAAGCAGATGTTGCGCCGCTTGCTTCGGGCTGCACCCGGGCCCCAAAGCACGGCGGAGTCAGCTGTCATTTCAAGTCATGCACGATCCCTGGCTGAAGGCCCAGAAGGTAGGGCCTGCGCCTGTCCCTACTCTCCACGTTACCGGTGTAATGCTTGAGCTCTAGTAGAACTCTCTTTGTTGATGGCACTATGGATGCCCAAATTGCAGCTCACAACGCTCAAGGGATCCATGTTCCAACCCGGTGCCCCGCCCTTTCTTTCGTTCGTGCGTCTGCCCACCAGATTGCGCTGGGCTGCTTCGCTGCGGGCTGCATCACGCTGGCGGCGACAGGCCTAGCCAAGCTACCGAAGGGCCAGGTCAGAACCCTATCACTCCGGGTACTTCTCCTTGCCCCCTTGATGCAGACGGCTGCCAGGAATCCCGACCGCACCTGCCGCTTCCTGCCCAGTCCCAGCTGCTCCTGCCCTTCCAGCTCTTTCCCGCCCTCCTGCCGGTACCCGCCTGCCCCCACCTTTCTGCCTCCCGCCCTGACTCTCCCACACTCCGCCCCATCCCCTCCAACCTCAACTCCCGACCCCAGACCATGGTGGTCGACCTGGCCGTCCGCCTGGACGCCGCGGCGGCCCACGCCAGCTCCCTCCTCGACGCCTCCGACAGCCTGCTCACCGCAGCCCAGGGCCTGCGCCCGCTCATGTCCAACACCAGCGCCTTTGTGGCCTTTGAGCTTGCGCCACCCGCCTTGAACACCAACTTCAAGGCGGCCTCTGCCTTCATGGATAGCTCCCTGGGCTCAGCCGCCAAGCTGGCGGCCACGCGCGCTCAGCTCCTGGCGCTGGACGCGGCCATCCGCACCGGACTGGCGCCCGCGCTCAGCGCCGCCCAGGCCTTGGTCAACGCGACCCTGGGCGCGCACGGGAGCGCAGACGACACGGGCGCGGGCGGAGCGGAGGCGGGGGGTGCGGGTGCGGGCGTGAGCGCGAGCGCAGCGCTGCCTGCGTTGGAGAGGGTTGCGGCCATGCCGGCGGTCATGGATGGGCTCGCCACTACGCTGTCGCAGTACGACCTGGCCTTGGCGGCGGTGCCCGCCAGCCGCGTGCCGCTCAAGAACAGCGGCGCGGCGGTGGCGGCGCTGGCGGCGGCGCAGCCCGACGTGTACGGCCTGATTGCGTCATTGGACGAGCTGGACGCTGGCGTCAGGGGCGTGGCGGCTGCCGCGAGGCAGAGCACATTTGCGCGGCTGGCGGCGGCGCTGGTGGCGGTGCGTGACGCTGCGAACGACACCCTCGTGGACCCGCTACAGCCGCTGGTGTCCGCCTTGATGGCCATGGACACAGGGTATCTGGGCACCACGCAGCAGCAGGCGACGCAGGCAGCAAACGCTAGCGCAGCCTTTGCCGGGCGAGCCGCCATGGCGGCACTAGCGGCCGGCTTGGCGCGGTACGAAGATCGGGTGATGCGGTTTGCGACGCCCCTGGAGCGCGGCGCGATTGATGACGTGGCGGCCCTGGCGGCGGCGCTAGAGGCGCTGTACGGCAGCCCGCCGACGCCGCTGCAGGGGCCGCTGGCGGCGGCGCAGGCCGCCGTGGGGCCATTGGCGGAGATGGATGCCGAAATGCTCGGCGTCGGGTGTGCTGCCGTGCAGTCGTACCTGACAGCGTCTCTACCTAGCGAGGCCCCGACGCTGTCGTACATCGCGTACGTACGGGACCAGCTGGCGGCGCTGATCGAGCCCGCCGCACAGGTTTCCGCCGCCCTGGCGTCGTACAACGCCACCCAGACGGATGCCAACTACGCGATGCTGTACGGCAACGCGACTGCCGTACACTCCGGCCCCGCCGCCAACGCGCGCTCCGCCGCGTCAGCTCCGAAGCCCTCGGGCTTCGACGGTCTTGCCTCTGCCTCCGCCAACGCCTCGGCCGCCGCGGCCTCGGCGGGGCTGCCAGCAGATCTGGCGGCGGTGCAAAGCTCCGTCCTAGCGCCTGCCGCTGCCTGGCTAGTGGCTCGCTCCTCCAGCATGGCCGCCGCTAGCCTCAACGCTGACGTGACAGCCTTGGCCCAACTAGGCACGGTGCTACAAGGCGCACGTGCTCGGCTCGTAGGTGCCAACTGGAACGCCACCACCGCCTCCACTCCCTCGACGCTGCTCAAACCGCTGCAAACCGCCACGCAGCTGATCTCAACCACCGTCACCAACGGCCTCACCGCCGTGGGCGAGCAGCTCGACAACGCCCTGGGCAAGGTCATTGCGCCCTCGCCGCCCGCCGCCCTCACCTCCGATAACAACCATCGCCACCACCACCTCCGCCGCTCCCTCGCCGCTTCCACGGCCAACGAAACCAACACCACCACGCTCGTGCGAGAGGAGCTCGTGGAGCGACTCCACAAGTCCTCTCAGCGGCTCAGATCGCAGCAGGTCGAGACGTACGCCAAGCCCAGCTACTCAGCCGCCATTGCCATCTACGCCGCCCTCATGGCTGCCGTACTGATCCTGCTGATCGTCGCCATCCTCAACTTCCCGGCTGGCCTCACGGTTGCGCTTTTCTTCGCGCTCACGCTCTCCGGCATTGTGCTGCTGTTTGCCTGGGCGGCGAGCGGCTCGCTGGTGGTGACGTCAGATTCCTGCGCCAGCGCGGATGCCATCGTCCTCTCCACGGTGCCCTCCAACTCGCCGCTGTTTGCGCTGGTGCGGTACTACCTTCAGGTGAGATCGGGGCCTGGTGGGGCCTACGGCTGGCGTGGTGGGGCCCCAGGAGGTGGGCGCCATCGGTCGAGGGTGTGGCGCAGATTGCGTCAGCAGAAGGCTGGGCGGGGTACGACGTGCGAGGGGCGTTTTTTGCGGAGGGGCAGCAGCCATGGGCTTGAAGGGTGGCCTGGCTACAGCAGCGGGAAGTGCTTTTCGTCAAGGCTTGCTACTGCGGGGCACCTCAGGGGCCATGTCAGCGGCCCACAACCTGACCCCTGCGCGCTTCCGCCCTTCTTGACCGTCTGCTTCCCCGCAGGGCGTGGGCGGCTCGCTCCCTCAGGTGCTCCGCGGCACCGGCCTGGGAGACACGGGGCGCCTGACGGCCGCCGCACAGATCCTGAGCAACGGCGTCCTGGATCCCCTGCTCAACCCCGCCCCGCCCGGCGCCAGCAGCACCTCCCCCGCCGCCGCGACCTCGGCCCAAAACGATACGCTCAGCCTGCCCGCTTCCAACAGCACGGGCGGCATGCCCGCCAACACCTCCTGGCCCGGCAGCCTGGGTGCCGTACAGTACAGCTTCGCCGCCGTACTCTTCGACCTGTCCGATGCCTCGGACGCCCTGGCCGACAGCCTCGACCAGCTGCTCACCCTGGGCTCACGTGATGCCGTACTGCACGAGTACACGCACGTGACGTCGTGGGCGTGCTGCGATCTGGGCGGCGTCATGATGATCTCCTGGATCGCCGCCACCGGCGCCGGCCTGCTTGGCTGGCTAGCCTGCGTGGCGGCGGTCCTTATCCTCAAGAACCTCGACGACATGTCCAACGCCGCCTGCTGCGGCTGCGCCTGTTACGACCCCAAGGACTACCCCCGGCCGCCGCCGCGCCGCCCCCGCAGCTCCGACGGCGGCTGCGGCAGCAAGCGGCCGTCGCCATGCGGGCAGCCCTGCCTGCCGGCCCAGATCGCCAAGGCCAAGGCGGCAGGCGTGGCCCAGCCCGCCAGCCTGGGCGGCTCCAGCGCCTGCGACTCCTCCGACGGCGGCGCCATGGCGGCGGCGGCGGCTGGAGGCCCCGTCGTGGACTACGCCACTTGGGCCAAGGGCTGCGCGCTCAAGCCCGGAGCCGGGCTCAAGCCGAGCGCTGAGGCCGAGTCTGGGCTGTTCCAGGGGCCAGAGCACGCGCTGGCAACCTGGACCCCCACACGTCCGCCGCTGCCGCCGCCGGTGGTACCCATGGCGGCTGCGCCGCCGCCAGTGCCCGCTACGCCGGTCAGCGCGCGGGCGGGCGTGTCTCGGGACGGCTCGGCGCACGCGAGGCCGCAGGTGGCGGTGTGTGTGATGGACCAGGCGACGGCGGCGGCGTTTGGGTTCGGGGGCGAGGACTTGGAGGCGATTGCGGCGGGCGCCACGCTGCTGTACGGCGGCAGCAGGCCGCAGGCGCCGGCGCCGGTGCCGGCGGTGCACCAGTCGCCGTCTGCTCCGCCCCTGCCGCCCCCGTCGCAGCCGCCGGCGGGTGGCTACCCACCCGTGTAGGCGACCCTTAGCGGGTGACGGTTGCACCCGCACGTGCCCCGCAACAATTGATTGCTTCTACTGACCGCATGACCTGACTGAGCTTGTCCTTACGCGTGATCATAGGTGGTGGGGATTGCCGGCTGCTGCTGGGGGGGTGGGGCCACATGACGCGCGGGCGCTGATAGGTCTGTGCGATTCGCAGGCAAGCGCGCCGCGCCATAGCTGGTTGTGCGGCTTAGGCAGGCGAGCGACAGGTGCCCCGTGAGCGAGCTAGAGGTTTAGCCTGAATTCTTATGCATTGATTCTAGCCACTGTGTCATCAGTGCGACCCATTAGGTGATCCTCCTGTAGAGAGGGAAGGTCCAGGCGGTAGCCAGGAAGGGCCAGGAGATAAGCCCCCTGTCCTGTGCAGGACAGGACGGCAGCATAGGCTGCATAGCACATAGGCGCAGCAGCAATATTCATCTCGTGCGACTGGGAGGATAGCGGTAGCTGGAGGCCTAAGAGCTGGTCGGAGCTTTGTGCGGGCTCGGCGATGGCGCTTGGGAGCATCGCCGAGGATGTCCACTTGTGGGGCAGGCCCGACTGGGCAAGCGTGCCTTGTTATCTGTCCATCAGCCAACGTGATCTCCCGGAAGAAATGAGGCCAGGCGGAAAATGGGGGAATGCGTAGTTCGCTGGGGGCCCAGCGCGGGCCCGGCCGGGTTTGGCACGGGAGGTACGGCAGGCGTTCATCCTCATTCCCTGCTTGAATCCTTGCCCCGACCTTGTACAGACAGTGCAGGCCTGGCGCCATCACCGTCTCTGTTATCGACCCAAAAGGCCTAAGGCCCAACTTCAGCCTCAGGCAAGCTTGACCCAAACAATGAAGGAACAAATATCTACCTGCGTGACACTAGATGAGTCTAGCGAGCTATCAGTCCTTTCTCACGTCTGGACGCCCGCGATCGTCGTGCGCATCGCTGCGCATCTGCCGCCGAACGAGGTTGCTTGCGTTCTGCGGTTCGTCAACAAAGCTACCTCAGAACAGCTGAGCGGGCTGACCTTGGTCCGGCTCTCGCAGCCTGCGCCGCGAGAGAGTTTTGCGGCACGCTGGGCCTCACCCCAGGCCTTCCGGCCCTTGTCCCGCGCCAAGCGAGAGCAGCTGCTGTGCCTGGTGGCGACCTCTGGAGACGTCGCCAACCTGGGGTTGGTCCTAGCAGCCTGTGGCCTGGTACACAGCACGTACAACAGCCTCCCTGGACGGTGTTACCAAGCCGCCCTGGAGGCTGCTGTCAGGGCTGGCCATCTGGACTGCTGCCGGCTCCTGGCCGACGGCGCCGACATCTCCTGGCACTGGGTCCAGGATGCAGCTGCGTCCAGCGGCCAAGCCGAGATCTGCCGGTGGTGCTGGCAACAGTGCCCTTCGCTGCTGGACCGCTCCGGGACGGAGGTCCTTCAGTGGGCGGCGTTGGGGGGGCACCGGGCCATGTGCCAGGAGGCGATCGCCACCTTCCCCCCTCTGACCGCCGACCCCGACTACCTGGTCTTGGCAGCAACCGCCGCGGCCCGCGGCGGCCACCAAGACCTCATGGCATGGCTGCTGTCGTAGCTAGCGCCGGAGCACAGCGAGCCAGGCGGCGATGAACTGTCCGCCCTCATTTTTGCCGCAGCGGAGGGCTGCGACCTTCCCACCCTGCAGCGGGTGTGCGCGCGGTACGGGGCCTGGCCGCACGGTGACGACGAGGACCTGCGTGGGGCGGTCCTGGCCGGGGTCACGCGCAGCCAGAGCGCGGACTGGCGGGCAAAGGTCACGTGGGTGTTTGAGCTGGGCGAGTCCCTCGTGCCGGGGGATTGCTACGCGGCAGCGGCCAAGCGCCCCGCCGCCGTACCGAGCTTCGAGTGGCTCAAGTCCCAGCACCAGCTTGACCCCAACCCGGATGACCGCGCAATGATGGAGGGCGTCGCGGCAGCCGGAGACGTCGCGGCGGCCGCGTGGCTGCTGCGGGACGGCGTGCGCCCGTTTGGCAGGCTACACGCCGTCCGCCACGGTCAGCTGGCGATTTTAAAGCTCCTGCACGCAAAACCGGAGCGGTATGTTATTCCAGTGCCCTACCTAGCTCTGGAGGAACCCAGAATGCTCACGGGCGCGGCGGCTAAGTCAGCCCAGCTGGAGATCCTGCGCTGGCTGCACGAGACGTTTGGGCCCGCGGCGCTCGATGACACGGGGACGAAGGGCGGGGACTCACCGTCGTACATATTCACGCCTCTGACGGAGCTGGCCGCCTGGTCGGGGGACGTGGAGGTGTTGGAGTGGCTGCGGGAGCGCGGCTGCCCGCTGGGCGAGTGCCTGTGGGCCGCCGCAGCCGATGCCGGCTGTGAGGCGATGCTGGAGCGGCTTGACGAGTGGCAGGTGGCCAAGCCGGTGAGCGATGCGCAGGGCGGGCCTTGCGTCTCGTTTTGGGGGATAGCTGCGGGGATTCGCGAGAAGGATACCGGTAGTTGCATGCCCTAGTCACGGGCCGCCCAGGGGTGCCAGGCAGGTGACGAAGGGGAGGCTGTGCTGCTGCTGGGGCTGCGGAAGCGCCGGCCCACTGTGTCCCGGCCTGAGCCTAACACCCATTCTCTGCATGCACCCTCCCCGCAGGCGTCGGGCACGCCCTTCTTGACCGCCGCGAGAGCCGGCGACGCGCACACGCTCCGAGTCCTGCACCGCTTGGGCGTGCCCTCGGGCCCACCCCGCATCTTCACCCACGCCGTCGCCCAGGCGCCCCTCCCCGCTCTGCAGCTGCTCCTCGAACTCAGCGGCACGGAGGTCGACTGGGCTGCGGCGGAGGCGGCGCGCCGCCTCTACTTGGAAGAGACAGATCGGTGGGCGTTGGGGGAGCGATGCGGTCGAACGTCAACGGTAGAGGGGCTGGAGGAGGTCTGGACACCCGGGCGGCTGGGCCGGGTGGAGCGGGTTCAGGGGCATCCCTTGTCCATGCACGTACACGGCGGGCACGCGGGCCTGGGGCCCACTTTCCCGTCACAGCCTGTGGAAGGAGGCCAAGGAGCAGCGTGTCTAGTTCGTTCCTGTTGTACAGTCGTGCCACGGAAGGACGGACATTGGTGTGTTTGTTGGGGCTGAGAGGTGCTTTGTGTGACTGTTGAGTCTGTGGTTGCCTCCTCGCTTTTATTGGGCGGCCAGCTGAGCCTGAGCTGGAGCGGACGGATGCCTCAATAAGGCGAGGGCACTGCATGCTGGTTGCGAGCAAGCAAGAACTGTTCAGTGTGGTGGAGCAGACGGGGCAGATTGGCCCTTGTCAAGCAAGCGGCAAGCGACCTCGGTTTGCTGGCTGGTGGGATGCCGCCACCCGGGTGGCGGCTGCCCTCTGCTGCCCTTTGCTGCTGCCCTACTAGGGGCATACCGGTAGTAATGCTGGCTTGGGGACTATGCCCCCTACGCGCTTGCCTGGTCATAGCTGAGGGCTGTACAGCAGCGATAGTGGGGGCGACGGGTGGGAACTGTCCCTTGGGGGAACTGGTTCCCCAACACATTGTTGCAAGTTGACACGAATAACGGCTCTGGTGTAACCTCTACATTTAGGTGCCCGCACATTGGGCTGCCCGCAACACGGGTCGCTAAATAAGGACATAGAGGGAGGCAAGAGCACATAGAAGCAAGCTTTCTTCCGGCGGCAACTCAAAAGAGGACACGGATACGTACGGTGCCAACGTCACATGAATGAAGGTCTGAATCAATTGAACCTGCTAATGGCCCAATTGGGCCCCGTCAGGTAATGGCCGGTCAAGCCACCCACGTTTCAGCGGATGGATTCAGCACGCTGAGACTCCTCCCCGCTCAGGAACGCCCCACAGGTCAAACGAATAGAATAGAAGTCAATGCCTCGAGCTTCCAGTGGCCCCGCCTTCCATCGTGGCTTAGCCCACGCGCATGAGGACCAAGATCTGAATCTAGCGGCGGAGCGCACGACGAGATCCGCCGTACAGAGGGGGCGACGGGTGGTCCTTGGTCGAGCCGCCGTGGGAGCCGTACACCGGCGGCGGCTGTGCGCCGTACGCGCCGTACGCCGGCGGCGGCTGCGAGCCGTACGCGCCGTACGCGGGCGGAGAGGACGCCGGGGACGGGGTGGGTGATGACCGAGGCAGGGGCGGCGCTGCGGGCGGGACGGGATCGGGCACGGGTGTTAGCTGGGGTAAAGCTGGCCAGCGCAGGGGGCGGCGGGCCCAAACCCTGTGGTGCCCCCAGCCACAAAGCAGGCCAGCGGTAGGCCAGCGGTGTAACCCATCGACTCACAGTCGCCGCCGCAGGACAGCACCACGTCCGTGGTGTGGTCGCAGAGGGGCAGGCGGGAGTTACGGTCCAGGGGCACCTTGCAGTCGCGCATGAACGACAGGCGCGAGCGGGCCTCGAAGGGCGCGGCGTCACCCAGCCAGGAGAGCGGGTACTGGGCCGAGGGGCACTCCACGGCCTCCATGGCAATGTGGAGGGAGCCGTCCTTGGGGGCCTCGGCCGCGGTGGTGGGCAGCAGCTTGGCCTCGGTCCAACCGAAACCCAGGTCCCGGCACACGGCCTGTCGGTGAGGAGTTGGGTAGACGGAAGTACAGGAGTCAGATGCGTACGGCTGGCAAAGCACGTGGGCGCTGCGGGCACGTACGGTAGCTACGAAAGCGTCCAGCATCGCCGGTGCCTAGCTTCGTACTGCGTGTCCACGCGCACCTGAGCTTGCTCGAGGCTGAAGTCGTGCGCGCACACAGAGCCCCAGCCGGCACCGATCCCCCCACTGTTTTAACTGTTTCCACGGCGGAGTGCAGGGGCAGGTGGGGCAGCGGGGAGGGGTTGGGGTCAGCAACATGCAGACTGACGCTGCCGTGTGACGCCGCCAGGAACTGGCAGTTACACACTTGCATGGCGTTGGTCCTCAACCCCGCGGGGGCCGGTGGACAGAGGCTGGACCGTAAATGCGTAACGGCAGAGTCTGCTGTACTCACGCTGGCATGATGACTTCCAGGCGCCCCCAGCTGCTGTTCGTGCCGCCCTCCAGCCGCACAGCCACCATCTCCCGCGGATGGGCCGCGTCCACATCTGGGACACAGGACACAGAAGAAAGATTGTTTGGGCAGAGTAGCATGCGTGTAGATGTGCTTCTGACCGAGCTGCCCATGCATGTCGTCTTGAGGGCCCCGTCCCGCCCACGCACAGCACAACTCTTGCTTACTGTGGCAGGTGAGGAGGCGGTGGGACCAAGCGCCATGGGCGCACTCAAGAGGGAGCTCCCTTCCAATGGGCTTGGGGGTAGTCAGCCTGAGGCGCGCCGGCGCGCGGGCCACACAGAGGCAGACGGAAGTAGGGGATCAGGCGGGCCTTGCCATCCGCCCTGAGCCAGGCTGCAACATGCCTGACCAGCTGCCTGCCCACGCGCGCATGGGTAAGTGCATGGATAGATACGGCGCAACTCTAGATGCGTTCTTGCACTCACTTGCAGACCGTAACGTTGGGGGCCGACCCGATGAACAGTTCATCACGGTCTCCCCACACGGGCGGAGACTCGGGCGACACGGGGACCGCCGTGCAGTCCAGGCCCGTGGCCACCCACGGCACCGCCTGGCGTACAGCCGCTGGGGGCACGTGCTCGTACTCGGTGCTGGGGCCGACGTACGACCATTTGCCGTACGGCCTGGCTCCACTGGTGAGCTGGTGGCAGACGGCGGCAGCGGCTGCGTTCTCCTGCCCAGGCCGCTGGCCGTTGATCATGTCTTCCCAACAGAAGGTGCCCCACATATGGTCGGCCGTTGCGTCGGGGCGCACGCCCACCTTGACCATGTACTGCGTACGGCAGAGAGGGCAGAGCAGGACGGCGGGCGGGGTCAGGGGGGATGGATGGAGGGATGACGTGCAGCTCTCGTGTGGCCCGACCCAATGAGGTAGGTAGGAGTCAAGCAGTGCGGTACGTAGACAGGTGGGGGTACAGTGCGAGGGGTGTGGCAGGCAAGGCCGGACCGATGGACCCCGTAGCTACTGTCGCCTCTCACAGACAGGCCCGCCCTCCTTTCGGCCCTTACTTCCCAGCGGCACGCACCCCTGTCTCCTGTCCGCTTCAGAAGCCCATGCTCACCACTCCGTCAAACACCTCGTCGGCCCTGAGCAGGACGTCGCTCTGGACGGCCAGGGGTGGCGAGGGCGGGGTCGCAGGCGAGCGCTCCTCAAAGGAGGGCGGCATGGGGGCGGGGGCTGCGGGGGGCGCCGGACGGAGAGCAGGGCGGCGAAGGGTTAGTCCATGGGGGCGGGCCTCGCGGAAGCTGCCTGAGGAAAGCCCAGAAGCAGGACCAGCAGCTAGCAATGTAAGCAATGCAGATAGGCGCGGCGCACTCTCAGCTGCATGCCCTGGGGCGCCCGGGCCCCAGCCGAAGCAAGCCCAAGCCCTCTTGGCAAAACTCCAAAAGTGCCACCATGCATGCGGCAGCGCAGCAGCTCCGTCCGCCACATCCGCCCCACAGCTCGCCCGCTTGCTCCCAGCCCACGCCCGCCTCTCAGCCCACCCACGCCCCGACAATCCCCACGCCCGCCTCTCAGCCCACCCACACCCCACCAAGCCCCACGCACCCTCTCGGCACACCGCCACGGCGTCCAGGTAGTGGCCCTTCTGGGACTCGTCACACGCCTCCAGCGAAGCCTTGACCTTGCTGAGGACAAACGGGTCGACGCGCTCCAGGCCGGCGCGTGCCGCCTGGACCAGCACGTACACGCTCATCCAGTTGGCGGTGACGGCGCAGGCCAGGCCGCGGGGGTCGAGGCGGCATTGCTCCACGTAGTACCAGTGCATGGGCATCGTCTTGGGCGCGAGGCGGGGCGCGGCTTTGGAGTTTATGGTGTAGGCGCCCTCCCAGGGCAGCCCGGCGGCGCGGCAGGCGTACTGCGCGCGCGTGCCGAGGCGAGGCGAGGCAACGGATGGAAGGGGGGGACAGGGAAGGATCGGGACGCAATGGAGCGCAAGCACGAGCCGGGCAGCCAACTGGTTGGCCGGATGAGGTGGGCAGACAGGCAAAGCCACTGCATGCATGAGCAGCATGCACCTGACTTCGTGATGGCGCACGGACCCCTCGTAACCCTACCAACCTGCGCAAGCTCCTTGGGCGGGGCGGACACAGAGCATACAGTGCCCCACACCGGCTCGCCGCCGGAGGCCGGAGGCAGGAGCACCTCCAGGCGCCCGCGGGTGATGCGGCGCCCGTCAGGGCCGAACTGGGTGCCCGTCACCGGGTGCACGATGCTGGACGGAACGGAGGGGGGCCGCGATAGGGGAGGTCAATGTGTGGGAGGGTCAAAGCGGAGCAAGCCAGCAGCCGTGCGTGCTGTGCTCGTTGCTTGATGAACTACGGTTACGGGTCTCTTCATTTCCCTCTGGCCCCGCTTCATTCTGTCCTCACCGAGTGGTGTAGTTGATGCTGGGGCCCATCCGGGCCAGGGGCGGCAGAGGAGGCGAGGGCGGGGGTGGCGGTGCCCCCTTGGGGGCTACCTCTGTTGTGGGGTGGGGTTGAAAGGGGAGAGGAGAAAGGGTCAGTTGTTGGTGGCCATGGCAATGGCAATGGCAAGGATCTCCTGTGTGCGTCACTTGCAGTCACGCACGCCCACCATGGCACGAGACGGCTGCGGGCAGGTAGTTGCGCTTCTGCCGACTGCCAGTCACGACGCGACCCGCCGTATTGCAGTTGACGCGGGGCTCTGCGGTGAGGTCCTCGACCTGCAGGTGGCCGGAGAGACACGTTTGGGGGTGAGCGAGGTTTAGGGAGGTTGAGCCTCAACCCCCTCAGGAGGGCGGGTATTCATTTGCGCCTCTTGCTCACCCCTTCACAGTCGAATACGGTGCGGGCCTCAGCGGCGTTCCAATAGCACCTAGGGAACGAAGAGCCGGGCAGTGGGAAGCGGTGCGCAAATGAGATCGGGTACCGGTACGAGGATTTGGGACAAAACGCATCGCGCTTAGTCAGTGCTCAGGCCGTCCCCGCCCTAGCTACACATGGGAGCAGGCCAGGACTGCAGACGAGAGGCAGGCCTCTAGCACTGCATAGGGCGGGTATCCCAGAGCAGCACGCCCCGCCCCGCTCTGACCCTGACCCCAACTCACACACTTCCCACAGAGTATGTCGTGGCAGCCATGGCCTTCCACGACGTCGGGGACACCTCGGCGCTGCTGAACCCCTCCGGCCGCATCAGCTTGGCACCGTGCCAGGGCAGGCCAAGCTGCAGCACAGGCGAGAGGCACAGGCCAAAGCAGGTAGGCGTTTCCAGGGCCAGTCCTCACGACTAGCCCCTGCAGGCGAAGGCCGAGAAGGTCCAGCACAGGCCCGGCACAGACCCAGCACAGGCCCAGCACAGGTCCCGCAAATCCCGACACACTTGGCGGCAAATGAGCTTGGCAACGTCTTGGTCCTCATCGGGGATGCCCTTGAGGCGCTCGACCGGGACGCAGAAGCTGCCCCACTCGCTGGCGGCCGCGCTGTAGACCTGATGCAGGGCGGGCAGGGAAAGGGCACTCACGTCAAGCAGTACACTAGGAGGGCCTAATGGTACATATGTACACGGCTGATGTTTGACGGCCGCGTGCCGTGCCTGCGGGGGGCGGGCGGGGCGCCTGCACGCTGCAGCTGCGCGCGAGCAGTCCGGGGCGCGCACCTGCACCACGCCCTCCGAAGGGGAGGCACCGCCCACGAGGCGCAGGGACACCTCCTGGAAAGGCGCATAAGGCGGCGAGGGCACCCTGGGTGGGGCCCCCGGCCGGGTTGGGAGCGTGGGCCACATGGGTTGGTGGGGGACGAACGGCGGCATCGTGGGCGATACGGGCTCTGCGCGGGCCATGGGGCAGGCGGATGAGCAGGGCAGGGCAGGGCAGGGCGCGCGAGAGTTGGGGACGACATCAGTGATGTGGTAACGGACGGAGGGTCTGCGGCGGTGCAGAAGGCGTGGGATGAGGGCGTCGTCAGGGCCTGAGACTCTGACTCTGCACCGACTGCACGTCTCCCCGAGTTGTCACCATGCTGGATGCGCGCTGTGGTTTCTTGAGCCTGAGCCAGCTTACCGAAAGGGTGGTCCGGAGGGCTGGGCGGGGCCTCGGGTGGGTGGGTGCGGTCATCCTCCGCGGGCGGGTGCCAAGTAACTGCGGGTTTCAAGCCACGGCAGAGGGACCGCACGTTGTACGTTGCAGGCCCGAGGTCCTCTTGACCATCCCAGGCGTAACTCTGAGCAACACACGCCCTTGTGCGTGGTGCTCTGCTCCAGCAAGGCTAGCGGCGGCCTAAACTGAGGAGTTCCTGGCAGAATGAAGCGTGCGGTTGCGGCTGCGGTTGCGAAGGTACGTTCGTGTCTATGTTACTCACAGGCGTCACCGTCCCACGCGTCCGGCGGAGGAAAGTCAAAATGATCGGGGGCAGGGTCGTCGTCGGCAGCGGGAGGCGGCACTAACTGGTCGTCCGGACCGTCGGGGGCCAGGGGCCCCGACGGCGGGGGCTCCTCGGCAGCCTGGGGGAGGCGGGTACAGTAGAAAGAGGAATTTGGGTGATGCGCCAATTCGCGTCAAGGCCAGCCCCACATACCCCGCTCACCTTTGCGAGTTCCGCATGAGCGAGTAGCGCCAAGGCCAGGACGACTGCCCCAATGGCGCTCAGGCCACGCGCCATGTCACGCGTCAAGCGGGCTTCTACCACCGTTACAGCAGCTTACAGGTTATACTTTGCTATGCAAAGCGCGTTGGGTGAGTCCGCGGTCCTGTTTACGGCGGGCCGTCGCAACAACATTCAGTCAGCCGAGGATGCGGGTCAATCAACGCGCGCAGAGGACCGAGTTTGGGCAGCCGCGTACACGAGTTCGAGTTTCTTGTATGTGAGAGCTCACCGCAAAGACGGCAGGACCAAGCTCCGTCAGTCGCTGGTGCGCCAGACGTCGCCGCTGTTTGTGTACGCCGTGTGGCGACGACCACAGAGTTACGGGAAAGCGCCGGTGTGTGGCGAGTGCAGTGTAACGGGCACGCTTTTGAAGAGCGGGACGCCCAATGCTGAACCCAAGAAACGCGCGCCCGTCTTCACACATGGCCCATATGGTTTTGCCGAGTTTTGCCGGACGCACGTTGCTGATAACGCTTCGTTCCTGTAGTTCCTGGCTCTACATGGTATAGTTAAAACAGCTGCCTGCAAGCCTTCAGTGCAGTGAGAGTACTGCTTACATACGGGGTGCACTGGGCGGCGGGCCTAAACCAGGCAGGGGCAGTTTCTCGCCCGGGGGCCGGGGTCTGCTCGCTGTTTCTCTGAAGCCCGGCGTTAGTAACGCCTGCATGACTAACACGGCCCTACATGCGGCCCACGCTGTCTAGCGAACTCCCCACAATCCAACACGCAACGAACCGAGGGCCGTGGCACGGCTCACCGCGGCGGACGCGGATGCCTTGTTCGTTGGCCAGGAGGGCCAACTCAGTCATGACCCCCCGACCACTCCACCGCCATGCATGCGCCACGGATGCACCAGTACTGGTGGCGCCTTGTACTGCGACCGCTCCCACGGAAGACCCCAGGCCGCTCCCAGAGCTCGCCCAAACCAGCGCTGTCCCGGCACTGGATGGTGAGTGTAAGAAGGCAGCCATAAGGATAGCCAGTCTGTAGCAGAACAGCAATGCGTCTTAACCCTACCGCTCGTCATGCGTAAGGCGTTATGCTTGCTCTTGACCCCAGGAACGCAACCCACCGTCTCAAAACGCCGTCACCGACGCCCATGGCGCCTCGGCACGTCAAGCCGCCGCGCGGGCCTAGCGCGGAAGGCCCCACTCCTCCGCCGCCTGCGCCACCAGCCGCCTCAGCTGCTGCAGCGGCGCCTCCGGAGACAGCGCCTCCGTCGAGGCGGTGGCGGGGCCTGCCCCGTCACGGAGCTCGGCTGCGTCCCCTGCCACTGGCGACTCTGAAGCCGGAACGGGCCCCGGACCGGCAACCCGCCCAGCGTCCGCTGCCACTGCCTCCTCAGGCCCCGTCGGCGCCAGTGGCGCGCCCAGGGGCCTGCGTTGTGGGCGCCGTTGGCGGCGGGGGCCCCCGCCACCGCGTACGCGGCAGTGGGGCCCAGGCGGCGGCAGCGCTGCAGCGCCCCTGTGAGTGCGGTCCCGAGCGCGACGGCGACTGGCCTCCAGGCCTCACTAGCCGCAGACCAGCTGCCTCCCAGCCCGCCGAGCCGCCCCAGCGTCCGCACCAGCTCCGCCGCCTGCCCCTCCTCGCCGTACGCCAGCAGCGGCGTAAGGACGAGCGCCCAGTCGATTGCGCCGTCCGGGCAGGACCAGGCCCACATATCACGCGCCTCCGAGCCCGGCTGGCTGGCCGGCGGTGGGCAGCCAATGCCGAGCAGCCCCGAGACCGCCGGCAGCAGCCCGGCCGCCAGCGCCACCGCCAGCTCGGGAGGAGCGGCGGGCGGCAGGGCGTCCAGGTCTGTGGGGTGTGGTGCGGGCCAAGCAAAGCAAAGGAGGTCATGCATGCTACCGGTAAGCCGTCGAATAATGTGCGTGAGGGCAGCATCATGAACATGTTCTCAACCCCATTTGTACCTCCCCAATGCTATAACGAAGGCGCCATCTGAACGCTGTCCTAACGACGTCCGCCGAAACAACTGACACTAAGGCCCCAGCCCCCACTCACCCAGGCGGCACTCAGGCCACACGGCCAGAACGGGGCTCGTGACCAGCTCCCACAGCCCCGGCGCCGGCGGCAGTCCCAGAGCCCGCACCGCCAGCCGCCACCACTCCTCCCGCTGTCGCTCAAGCAGCGGCGACGCGCCCCGCCGCCTCTGCAGCAGCAAGCGGCCGCACTGCAGAGCCTCCACCGCCATCCGTGCCGCCTCTCGCGGGTTGAACGCAAGCAGCACAGCCCGTGGCGGTTGAGACACAAGGCAGGACGTGGACGCATCGCCTGTCGGCTGCCCCGCTGCCGCCGTGCCCGCCGCCGCCCGGCCCACCCGCAGGGCCAGCTCTAGCGACGCCCCGGGACCCAGCGGCGGCAGGGTGTCACCAGAGGACAGCAGGCTGAGGAGCATACTTAAGGCGACAGGGTCCAAAGCCCGGTCGCCATCAGGGCTGCGCAGGGAGAGGCCGGCGGTCTGCAGCGCCGCCGGCAGGCCGTAGCAGGAGGCCCCGTCGATCAGCCGCAGAGTGCCCACGCCGTACACCAGTACGGCAGTCCGCACGCAGCGGCCCGCGCAGCGCCGAGCGCAGGTGGACGGCGGCGGCAGCGCTGTCGCCTGCCGTAGTGCTGGGGGCGGCGAGGCCCGGCATGCCGGCGGCTGGCCCCGCTGAGTCCGCGAGCAGGCGAAACATACATGTTGAGGACGGATGCCACATGGCATCCGCGCTTTCGTTCCTCGCCCCGCACCGCCTGCGGCCCTCGCGCCTGCAGCAGTAGCAGCGCCCTCGCCGCGGGCTCCAGGAGGCCTCTCCGCCAGGCGCCGCGCATACTCCTCCGCGCACGCTGCCCGCAGGGACGCCACCTCAGCCGTCGATGCCGCCGACGGAGCGCGCGACGGAGCCCCGGCGGCAGCTGACGCAAGGTGCGGTGCTGTTGTCTTGTGGAGGAGGAAGAACGCCAACTCACTGCAGTGCGAGGCGAAGCCGTGGAGTGCGGCACCGGCCTCCGCAAGGGCTTCTGCGTCGTCTGACCTGCCCCTGCCGCCGCCGCCACCGCCGCTGCGGCCGCCGTGGCTGCCTCCGCCTCCGCCGCTGCTGTCTCCTCCGCCACCGCTGTTGCCTCCGCCGCCACCGCCGCTGCGGCCGCCGTGACTGGTCCCACCGTTGCTGCTACTGCCGCTGCCTCCGCCACCGCTGCTGCCTCCGCCGCCGCTGCCTGCACCTCCGCCGCTGCTGCCACTGCCTCCGCTGCTGCAGCTGCCTCTGCCTCCGCCGCTACCGCTGACGCCAGCAGCCCCGCCGGCAGCCGGCTCCAGGGCGGCGGCGGCGGCGGCCAGGCGGCGGCTAAGAGCTGGCAGCGTGTCAGCCCGCAGCATGGCTTGAGCGAAGCGGAGCACCGACAGCGCGTGGTGCGAGGGAGGGAGCGGCGAGGCGGCCCCCAAGATCTTGGGGGGCAGCGCCAGACCGAACGCCTCCCACACCCGTGCCGCCAAAGCCTCCACCGTCGTCACAGCTTTGCGCATTGCTTTGCGCAGAGTGTCAGCCTCTTCGCCCTCCGCTGCCGCCTCGTCGCCCCCTCCGCTCGACCGCAGCGCCGCTGCCTGCAGCTTCAGCACCGCCGCCGCCCCGGCCGCGTGGTCGACAGGAGCTCCGCCATCGCAGCTGCGTGGGGCGCGCTGTGCTGTAGTAAGTCCTCAATGTCATCCGCCACATTGCACAGGTGCTGGCTGGCTGAAATGCGGGCCCGCTGCGACCAGCCCCCTGCTGGGTCGGGGCCCCCAGCACTGCATCCGCGAGGGTCGGCAGCGCCTTCAAGCTAGCGGCCAGCGATTCGGGCAGCAGCGGCGCGGGGGCCGCCGGGCGCCCGGAGGTGCTGGGGCCGTCGGGGGAGCTCGCGGCCGCGGAGGAGGAGCCCGCGGCCGTGGGTCCGCTCGCGCCCGCGCCTGCGCGGCCCCGGGCCCTGGGAGGCATCGGGCGCTGCTGCGAGGGCTCGAGAGACTGCTGGGGTTGCTGCCAGGTCCTGCGAGGGGAGTGGGAGGCAGCAGGCGAGCAAGGAGCGTCAGAGCTCGCGAGAAGGCTTGTGGCCCGCGATGCGCCCCCGAGCGCCCAAGCCTCACCTTGCTGCGGCCGAGCTCAGGACAGGGAGGGTCCACAGACGAACATGGCGGGTGTGGGGGCGAGGAAGCGGCGGCTGGGAAGGTCCTCGGTAGCGCTCGGAGCCCAAAGCTTGCAGGCGCGCAGGCTCCGCCGGACGCAGTAGGGCTATCAGCTGTCAGTCTCGAAGTGTGTCTGCGTGTTGAGCAATGGCGAGGGGGCGAGCCAGCGCACCAGGGCGCTTGGGGCAGCGGGGCGGCATTGCACGCATGCTCCATCGGGGCATCGACCCCCAGCACGCACGACGTCTTCGCCCCTTCTCCCGCGCTGGGCCCCCGAGTCCCCGACACGCTCGAGCGCCTCCTCACCGACTCTGCAGTACGTCTATGCGCCTTGACACGCCTCCCCGGACAGGCCTCACCCGGCCCAACGCCACTGGTCTCTATCTACCTGTGCCTTCCCTAGCTAGGGCGGTCATCGACCTCAGCCCGCCAGGCATGCAGCCTCGTGCAGCCTTCCAACATGCAGCCCCCACACAGCAAGTGCATCATAACACGGGCGCAGCGTCCAAGCTACACCATGCCCTCCAATACGGGCATACTATACATACGGGTGCCGGCTGCACCCGCCCCGGTCCGGCCCCAGCCCAGTCACCTGTCGCCGTCACCCCCCCCCCCCCCACACACACAGTCCCCCCGACCTAGGACAGCTTGGACATGGGGTGCGCCGCCTGCCCCACGATCGCATCCCGCAGCGTCGCCCACACAGCCGTCCCGCACCCGGGCGACGCGCCGCGCCCCCCCGACGCCCCGGGCATGCAGGTGCCCAGACAACCACCCGCGCCCCCACCCGCCGCCGAGGCTGCCAGGCGGGACCGCTCCATTCCGTCCTCCACTCCGGGAGCGCTGAGCGTGGGAACAGAGGACGGTTCCTCGGGGAAAACGGAGGCCGAGACGCCCGGCGCGGTGGCTGAGGATGCGGCGGGGTCGGCGGTGCGACTGGGGCTGCGCTCTCGAAACTGCCCGGGGCTGTCGTGCGGGTACCTGGGGTGGGGTGAGGGAGGATCGAGTCAGCAGGAAGGGGGGTGGCTGACTAGCGTTGGTGCCTCCATTCACCTTCTAAGCATCCGTGAGGCCTCCTGCGCCCAAGACACTCTGCCCGTGCCCAGCCCGCCGCCCGCCTCCTTGGCCCCAACCTTTACCCCGTCGCCTTTCCCCCAACCCCGCGCAAACTCCCCTCACCTCCACGGCCCGTCTCCGTACGCCCTCGCCATCATGGCCGCCAGCCCCGGGTCCCTCGCCTTGAGCTTGTCCCGCGTGGTGACGCCCCCCGTGACGTCGGTGCGGATGGTGGCGTGGAACCAGGCCTGGGTGCCCTCGGCCCTGGGGGGTGGGGGGTTGTGCGGCGCGACGGGAGTGGGTGGCTGGGCGGGCGGGTGCAGGCAAGGGCGGCATGTGGGTTTACGCAGAGGAAAGGGGTGAGGGTTAAATGGGTGCAGGCAGGCGTGGAAGCAGAGGCAAGGGGAGAGGGACGAAATCAAACCAGGACGGAGGTGAGACAGCGGGAACACATGCATAAGGGGACACGGCGCCGAGGGCGAGGGGTGGTAAGCGGAGTGGGTAGTGCGCCAGCTTGGCGCCAATGCAGCGAGCGCGGGGAGCGCGGGAAGCCCCCGCCACCCCGGCCCCTTGCTCACCAGTACTCGTCCTCGTTCTCCATTATGTAGGCCTCTGCCGGGAGGGGCAGGCGCAGGGAAGGGAAGAGGAGTAAAGCAGGGGCGGGTCACAGGAGGATTGTGGATGGAGGAGCTGCCCGGCCCATCAGAGCAAACGGGTACATGCCCCCCCCTTCTGTCGTCGATTATAACTTCGCACAAACCTAGCTCGTTGCTATATCCACCTCGCCCCCTCCACGCGCCCCACCTCTGTCGTACAGCCCTGCCCGGTACGCTGCGTCGTACAGCTGCTTGATAGCCGCCCGGTCCTCCGCCGAGAGGCCGATGTTCATGACCGTGTGCCCGAACTCGTGCACCAGGATGTTCTCGCTGGTGTACCACCTGAGGAAGGGGGGTCAGCACGGGAGGTACCGTCAAGCCTCGGGTGGTAGCTGCCTGCTCGCCGTTCCCAGCAGACATCCTTGCTGGTGTACCACCTGGGGAGAGGTGGTGGGGGGCCCGGTCAGGGCGGCGGGAACGCGCATGGCTCCCTCTCCTGCTCCGCCGCCCCCCAGCCAACCATTCCGCTTTCCCTTCCTATCGGCCCCCTCCCCGTCCCCCCTCACTTGTCGTCCTGCATGATCAGGTTCTCCTCGCCGCAGCTGGTCACCGGGTTCTGCCCCGTGCCGCCCAGCCCGCGGGTGGTGGTGTCCGTGTCACGGCCGCCTGCAGGAGCAGTACAACAGCCCGGTACAGCCCGGTACGGCTCGGTACAACACACGTGACAGCACGAGCGTGCGCGGGCTTGAAGTTATGTGCTGTGTTTGCTCTGAATCCCTCAGCCGTACCCTGCTGGCAGTGGCCCCAGCAAGCCATCCGTTATGCACAGCCTCCCAAGCTCCCGCAGGCTTGCAAGACACGCCCAGGCCTGGGACTCGCGTCCCGGGCTCACCCTCGGCCCATCGCATGAAGCTGTGTGCGGGGATGTCCGTGGTGACCTGGTGTGGGTTGGGGCAAGGCAACTGAAAAGTCCAGCTTCCCGCCTCGCAACTGCATTTGCTGCAGCTGCTCTCTCTGCTTTCCGCTTCGTCAGACCCTGATAACCTCAGGCCTCCGGACAACGCCACGCCCGGCCACACGTGGCCTCCAGGCTGGCATCTGGGTTGGGTCCGGTGTGCAATTCACAGCCCCGGCGCTGACCCCGCCCTCGCCCAGCCCCAGCCCCAGCCACCTCACTCGCACACGAGGCGTCGAGAAGCGCTGCACAGATTAGCATATTGGCCCGCCCTCCCCGGCTCCTCCCCTCAGCCTCCACCCACCTGGTGCCTCCCGATGATGGCCACCTTCGCGCCCCCCGCCACCAGCCGCCGCACCACCTCGGGCGGGCTAAGCTCCAACATGCGCCCCACCACCTGCTCAGCGATGCGCACCGCACGGGGCAGCACGCAGTCGTAGGCCTGGAGGGGGTGTGGCCGGGGAGGGTGCAGGAAGGAGGAGGGATACGAGGAAAGTGAGAGAAGGGTGGGGCTGAGAAAGGAGCACGTCAGCTGGGGAAGCGGGTGGCCGGGGGAGGTTGGCAGGCCAGCGCAGATGCAGGGTGCCAGGCGGCGGCGAGTCGGTCCCCTGTCTGCCCTGGCTACCTCTCGAAGGGCCCGCGGCAAGCTTCAGCCTCTTGCCCTCACGGTGCCAGTTGATCATACCGGTGTGGCCCAACGGCACAGCGCCCCTGCCTCTACCACCCCTGACCGCACCCGCACCTACCCAGATCTCTATCCCCAGGGCGCTGCCCCGCTTGCGGTACTCCCCCCACTCGGGCTTGGGCTGAGGGGACGCAACCGACCATGACCGCACGCTGAGCCCGCCGCTGGGCTGCACCTCGAGCTCCGCGGAAGGCCCTGGCAACGGTTGGAGGAAAGGGAGTAGCAAGGGGTGGGATTGCACCGGCAAGTGGACTCGGCATGAGACACGTCAGGGGCCTTACGGCAGTTGGAGTGTGGCTTTGTGGCTCGCCCGCTTATCGCCCACCCCAGACGCTGTGCTTGGCGCACGGGGCTACGACACGGGGCCCTCGAGAGGCAGCTCCTCCAGCACCTGCGCACCTGCGTACTCGCCCACCAGCTCCCCCGTGTCCTTGTATCGTAACCGCCAGAGGTGAGTGGTGTAGGTCACTGTAAGGGGAAGGGCACCCGGCCTGCTGAGAGGTTGAAGCCCACCGGGTGCCGGGTCCCCCACTCACGCAACACCCACCCGCCTTCACGTCGGCAGCCCGGGAAGCAACAGCAGCAGCGACCAGGCCACGATGCACGCCTATCGCTCGAGCCCCGGACACCTACTTTGCGGTGTCGCGTGCCCAGCTTCGAGCTGAAAATACTCCGCTTCATCTCCGTTGAAGTCCACCCATAGCCCACGGATGCTCCGCTTGCTCTTATTGCTTATGCGGTGCCAGCACGCCTCGGTCTTTCCGTCCTCGTGTGTTGAGACTGAGCCTTTGACAGCCATGGCTCCGCTGTCGGGCCCCTGCTTAAGCCTACGCGGTCTAGATCTGCCCTTCAAATGTACCGCGCCAGCGTGGTTGGAGGCATCGAGCAAACTGGCCCTCGGCCGGGAGGTAGCGGGCTTCAGCTTCGCAAGCGGGTAAGCATAAGTTCTGGCTTCCGCGTGGAATGACTACAGTACGTTAAAGGCTGCACAGTAGCAACACTGCGCCTTGCATAGTGCTTTGCCCGCGCAAACGTCCCAACGTCCCGAGGCACGAACCCGCGATTACCCCTCCACCCCCCGCTGTGCTGAGTCACGAAGCGGCCTCGGTGTGACCGCGCAAGGCATATTGTCAAGGCAAGTGCAATTCCTCGCTACTGTAGAGCTTCGATCGTATCAGTTTCACATGTGCCGCTCAACCGTGCCATGTCGCCCCCGATCGGCACACAAGCCCTTGTTCGCCATGTACTGCTCCTCTCGATGCTTTTATGGCGCTCACGGCTGAGCCGCACGGACGCTACACGGACCGACGCAGCCACCAGGAAGGCCGCCCACACCAATGCGCACCGAAGCCCCAGGAAGACCTCGAGCGAGCCGATGGGTTGACCTGGGTCGAGACATACTGATTGGGACGGGCCGTCCCATCTCCCATGTGAGCACGTCCCGCCAGGCGCCACGAACCTGCAAGACCCAGGCCAGCACAACAAGACCTATACACAATGTACTCTCGGTTCCCGGCTCTCACATCAGCGTTGCAATATTGTAAGGAGGCAGTGGCCACAGTCCGCCGTTGAATGACCCTTGCAACGAAATTAAGCTCAGGCAGGCGCGCCGCCCGCCCAACCAGTCCACAGCCATATCAACCAACTGTACAGTGTTCGTTGCCAGCCGATCACAGTACCGCGAGTATCTTGCACGCGCAGCAGCCCCCAACGTCCTCCCCATTTTCAGCAGTCCCCGAATAAGGAAGGCCCTCACACGCTCGGCAGTCCCCACCCGTGCCCAAAACTGAAGCCAGTCACAAAGCCGCCCCACTTGCTTCCCCACTATATGTTCCCTTCTCATTACAGTGCCATCGCTATGGCACGCCGCAGACAGTGCATGCTCTGCCCACAACTGCTTATGCAGGCGCCCGGGTGCGCAACGGTGCGCACGACTTGCGGACCACGGTCAGGGGCGATTATTGTACCGGTAGCCAGCGCTCTGCCGCGCTCCGGCACTCCCCTGCAAGCTTTGTGCCCCCTGCAGCCCTCCAGCCGCCGGCATCGACGGGTAGTACGCAGCCGACGGCGCCGCCGCGACCGGCGGCGGCGGCGGCTGGGCCACAACGGCTGGATAGTACGCCCCTGTAGCGGCCCAGGACGCATAGTACGGATGGGCGGCGGCGGTCGGCGGCGCAGGGGCGACCGGGTGGCCCGAGGCACTGATGCGAGGGGGGGCGCTGCCGCCGGTGCTTGGACGCTTGGACGGAGACGTCCGAGTCTCGCTGCCAACAGGGAGCGCGGCTGCGGCTGCGGCTGGGGATGCGGTGATGGCGGGGTACGCCACGACACTAGGTGCAACCCCGCCGGCAGCGCCGCCGCCGCTGGAGGTGCCTCCCGGGCCCAGGGGATGGAGCTGCTGCTCCCAGCCCTGCGGCTTCCCGCCAGGGCTGCTGGAGCTGGCAAAGCCCATGCCACTGGGCTGGGGCTGGGGCTGGGCCTGCGGGCGGCTGGTGGGCTGGCGGCGGTGACGGAGCTGAGCCAGGGGCACGGCGAGGGCGAGGAAGAGGGCGGAGCAGCAGACGCAGAAGAGGAGCACCCAGGCCACACCTGGGGATCGCGCGAGGCACGCGGGTTCCAAGTGTAGCATGCGTGAAGTGTCTGAGACGACAGGCGGGGCTGAGGCTTACTGCATGAAGGGTGCGGTGCCGGACCGCCACCCACGAGTAGGTGCCCGGCTAGGACGCTCCTACCTGCTACGCCCGCAGGACTCACCCTTGTCCTTGTTGGGCCAGTAGTATGTCCCATTAGTCATCTGCTCGGTTCTCTTGAGCCCGCCGGCCAGCACAGCGATCAGCTCCGCAAGCGCCAGGACGCTGGAGGTGGTTAGCAAGACCATGAAGGCGATCCACGCCCGGCCGTTGGCGCCGCTGAAGGGCGCCGGCGCGTTATCGTCCGGGACGGCGATGCCGCAGCGCTCGCGCCAGGGCACGTTGGCCGTGGAGGAGACGGCGGCGCGCCAGAGCGTGGCCCAAAACCGACCCAGACTGGACCGTTTGGGGGCGTCATCTGGGGACGGGTGGCGGTGGGGTTTTGGGAGAGGAGGGGTGGGCTTGAGAGGGTGTTGAAGGCGGGGTGAGGGGGCAGCAAAGGCAGGTGCGTGCGCTTGCGGTGGCAGCGCTCACCCGCGTAGGGGGTGAGGCAGAGGCCGATGAGGGCCGCCTCGGCGCCCATCTTGACAAACACACAGGATGGCCACCCTGCGGGGATGGGATGGGGCGAGGCGTCCAAGGGGCTGAACGCTGAAGAAGCAAGGGAAGCGCCACCGGATATCCAAACACGGTCTGGCATGTAATCACCCGAGGCCGTTTGTCCCCGATCTCAACAGCCACCTGGCTTGAGCACCTTGCGCTCGCCTCTTCCCAAGCCAGGCCACCCGGCGTTCAGCTGCACGTGCTCTCACGTGACGGAGGCCCCCCACCCACTGCTGGGGTACCACCAGCACACGCTCCCGCCCCGGGCCCCGACACACGTACCCATCCTCTTCAGATGAAGCTTCACGCCCGAGGCTCACCAGCCGTTCGTTATGGCCCCCAGCAAGGCGTAGCCCAGCAGGTGCATGGAGATGTTGAAGAAGAAGAACAGTATCAGCGGGATCTCCCACGCCAGGTGCTCAGCTAGGGAGCCCCAAAAGCTGGTAGGTGCAACGTAGGCGCGGACCTGCAGGCAGGTGGCCAGCGGTGCAGAGGTGCCGGTAGTCAGGGGGATGACATGTGTAGTGCCGAGCATGAACAAATGCAGGTCAGGGGATTGAGGGGAGGGGCCCCTTGCAGGGCATTGCGTTGGCCATGGTAAGGGGGGCTGCTGGTGCATGGCTGGTGTCAACCAGAATACCCCCATGCATTCCACTCCATTCCTGCGTGTCCGAGTGGCCAGGTCCCCGAACCAAACCTGAAAGATCATGGTGTTGGTGTACTGAGCGGTGAAGGCAAGGCCAGACGCAACCGCGAACGTGCCACCAATGACCTGCGGGGGGAGCGCGGGGGGAGCGAAGGGGCCATCGCTCGGCAGGAGCGTGCATCGGCCGCAACGCACAATGCGGCCCACTGCTTGCCCCAACGTCCAACCTAGCCACCCCCAGCCAGCCCTGTCCTTGCCTTGACCATGAGCAGCCAGTGCACCGACATAGCCTGGGCGGGTGGAGAACGGAGGCGAGTCTCGTCATGTCGTCTGGACGGTTTGCGATGAGAGGTGCAGGGAAGGAACATGCGAAGTGCCCATCGATCCCCCTCGCGTACGGTACCTGCCATGTGGTCGACACCTGGCAGCCCTGCAGCCAGTACGGCAGCAGCTGGCCTCGGGCCACCCAGTACAGGAAGACGTACATGGACAGCAGGGACTGCGGCATTCAAGCACGCACGGGAACAAGCAATGTCTGCACGAGAGTTTGGTGAGTTGGTCTTAGGGCCCCAGAGCTATTCCGCACGCTAGATGGCCCACAGCTGCCTCCCTTCCTGGCCGGCCATGCGCGCACTACTGCGTCGTGCGGGACCCGGAACACCGGGTCCGTGTCACACGATGAAGCTCGTGACGTGGATACATAACTTATTACGTGCATCTGCCCTGGTCCCACGCACCTGCAGCCCACTGAACACGGCCTGGACTGCGTCGTCCGCGAAAAGCGCCGAGACCACCCGCTCTTCGCCGGACGGTTGGGTCTGCAAGGAGTTACGGGCGGGTGTGAGGGAGCGGGGGTGCGCGCTCAGCTCAGTCTACGTGGCTGACCTCAAGGCCTGACATGACGCCGGTCGAGGACCGACGCAAGCAGACACTGTGCACGGCTGAACGAGTTAGCTCTGCTGAGAGGCAGAGGGTGTGACCGGTCTGGCAGGGCCTCCGGCCCAAAGGCTCGGCGCCACTCGGCGCATCCGCATACACACCTGCAGCAGCCATATCCCCTCGACTTGCAGGACCGAACGCAACGCCTGTATGCGGCAGGGTGAAACATGAACCACGTGTGGGCGAGGATCAGTCACGTCTCGCTTGGGCCTGACAAGCGCAGGAGCTCCCACTGCCGGCCTTTGCCCACTGGCCCCCCAGCCACTCACGGGCCCCCCTTACCATTTCCCAGGTGTAGTTGTCGGACAGTACTCGCACCACGAGCAGGGCGGCGAGGAACCCTAGGATGATGAGCAATACGCTCAGGGCGCCCCAAGTTGTGTCCTCTGTGGCGAATTTGTGGGATCGGGCAAGGCGGACGGCGGGGGGCGGGAGGGCAACGGCGGGCGGGGGTAAGACCCACGCCGACATTGCGCGCCAAATACCTGACGGTGAGTACTCGTAGCACCTCATCGCGACTGCCCGGGCTTGACGCGCTCTTACCGCTGAACAACTCGTCGGAAACATCGCTGCAGTCCTCAGCCTTTGAAAGTGTTTGAGCGCCTCCGATTCCCAGGAACGCCAGCACAGTAAGGAAGTCCTGTGCGCGGTCAAGGTTAAGCGAGTTAGAGCGATTCAGGCTGTAATTCTCGACCCCGTGGCACTCGCGGCGGGGTCGCACCGTCAGGAATTGGAACCAAGTCCACAGCACTTGCCCCAAGCCCCAGAATCTGGCTCCCCATTTCTCTACAGACTTTCCGGCCATGGATGTTGAGCTACGGCATCAGGCAGAGGCGTGAGTGTGGGCCGGGGATGGGGATTTGGGGGATTGCTCGGCGAGAAGGGCGATCACAGTATCAAAAGGGCACCATCGCAATGAAATGGAAGTGATCAGCTATACAAATATGCCACCGGACTGCCGGCACCATGGTTGCGACGCGCACGGGCGAAATGTACTGCTTGTACGTGGATGGCCAGTCCCGTGACGCGCGTGCCGTTGAGTGCCGTCGTGGTCCGGGGGCGCACGGCACGTGGGGGCGAACCAGATGAGAGAGCCCCCTGGAGCAATACCAGCAGCCGCAACACTGGTGGAGCTAGGCGGAGGGGGGGAGGACGGGCTGGATGGGGCAATGCCGAGCTGAGGACGGACACCAGACCACGCAGGCCCGCTTGTGAGTCCTGACGACTGGGTGCTCCCCATCAGGCCTATTTAGATGTACCGGTAAGCGTGTTGGGAGGGCTCCACGGCAGGCGGTCGCCGCTTTCTTTGCGTCCGTTAAGGGCATGCAGCTTGCAGATCCGGGGCCAGGGCCAGGGCCTCTGGGCCCATAGCGCATGCCTGAGCGGCAGGTTTGGGACCCCGCACTGACCGCCTCGGCCAGAGCATGGCCAGCCGGACCCACCCGCAGCCTCCTACAGCTACGGCTACGGGAGCCAGGAGGGCGCCTCCCGACGGGAGCCCCCCCACCATCCTGTCACAAACATCATCGTCCCCCCCGCCTCCGCGTGCGCCTCCACCAGCGCCCGCGCCACCACCCACGCCTCCGCGCCAAAAGGCAGACCGTCAGCAGAAGGACGTTGCATGCGCAGGCCCCGCCGTATGAGTCTACATCAAATGCTGTCCTTCATGATTTCCCCCATAATGCAGTGGGAATCAAAGCATGTTGGGGCCTCAAAACATGAACACAGGGCCCTGGCATGTGGGGGGTGACTGAGCATCCTGCGGTCGTACATGCCTAACGTTTGGCGTTTCGGCATGGCCGAACGCTTGCAAGCCCCCTCCCCCGGCTCGCCTGCCTGCGCCCATGTACACAGGCGAGATGAGCCCAGAACCACAATAGGATCTATCCTTGCTAGATGAAGTGACATACATGCGATCCCCTCAAGAGCCCATGCAGTGCGTGGGCCATGCACCCTCACACTCAGCTGATCACCAGTCCTGCAATCATGCAGTGAGCAACTTAGGCATGAATATCTCCCAATCCAACGCCTTATTAACGATCCTCTGTGTTTTGTGATCCATGTCTTCAAACGA
Organism: Edaphochlamys debaryana; assembly: GCA_016858145.1. Classification (NCBI taxonomy): domain Eukaryota; kingdom Viridiplantae; phylum Chlorophyta; class Chlorophyceae; order Chlamydomonadales; genus Edaphochlamys; species Edaphochlamys debaryana. Next base: position 592,987 of record JAEHOE010000011.1, read on the forward strand.
CAGGACGGGTGCGTGCCGCCAATGTGGAGGCCTGTGCCGCCCGCCCCCCTGCGGCTAGATAGTAGTGCGCTTACTTCGGGCCTCTTGGGGCCTGGCCCCATCGTAACCGGGCTGGACGTGCCCCTCTCAAGATCAATCCACCAGGCCAAGAAGGCAGAGAGAAGTGTTCTACGAGCGGCCAAGCGCCGGCGGAGAACCGCTTCAGCTCCGGCGGTACCGGAGCTCCGCGAGGCCCACGGCAAGCAGGAGGAATAGCCCAGTGCCGCAGATGAAGCTGACGAGGAACCAGGCGACACCTGCATTCGGGGTGGCGGTTTGGGGACAAGGCGCCAGAATGTGAAGCGGTTGGGTCGAAGCACTAGGACAGACAGCTAGCGGCGGAGTCTGTACCCGCCGGCACTGCCCTCTGTTCCCCCAAGTGTAAGCCCGACTCTCGCCACGTTGCACCCTCTCACCTTTGTCATCCCCGGGCCACCACCACCAGCCATCAGCGCTTGTGTATCGAAGGCTGCCCCCGATGACGGTTGCCGCCTCAGCGACTGCCAAGCTGACAGAGACCGACAGCGAGGTCGTGAACACCAGCCAGGCGCGCGTGTTGCGACTGCCCGTGGGCGCTGGCGCGTCAAAGTCCGGGGCTGCGATGCCGCAGCGCTCCCGCCAGGGCACATTGGCTAGTGAGGAGACGGCGGCGCGCCAGAGTGTGGCCCACAGCCGCTGAGGCAGGGTGTAATCGTCCTTGTCGTCTGCGGCGGCGGAGGTATGAATCTACTATCAGGAGTCGACAACCAAAGCGGCTCGAGTGCGGAAGGTTACGGCCTCAGCGCCAGCCAGGAGGTCACGGCACAGCAAGGCACCATACCCAACCGATGGCAGCTTACCAGCGGCCTTCGTGAGGAAGACTCCGATCAGAATGGCCTCAAAGGCCAACTTGGTGAACACGCATGCGAACACCACTCTGCAGGGGCCAGGGGAGAGGGGTCCGCGCTAAGATGTAAGAACGCCCCCTCAAGACGGCCGCGGAGTCGCCCCTCCCCTCCCCGTCCACGCACCCGCCACCAGCCACGGCTCCCAGTAGCGAGTAGCCCACGAGGTGCATGCCCACGTTACAAAAGAAGAAGAGCGACAGCGGGAACTCCCATGCAAGCCACTCAGCCAGAGCGCCGAAAAGGCCCTCCGGCACGATATGGTTCCCGACCTGAGGCACGCGGCGAAGCCAGCGGGTTGGGGGTGCGATGAGGTTTCCTCAAGCCTCGACTCATGCCCGCCTCGAGGGACTTTCTGGGCGGAGGCCCTTCCTCCCTAGTACTGCTGCCCTTCTGCCTCCCTTGAGTCCCTTCGCCGCCTCCTCCCAACCCTGCCCCCTTTCCCTCTCCCAATTATGCGGATGCGCTGCCCGCCTGTGGCACACCCACCTGGAACAGCATGGTGCTCGTGTACTGAGCGGCAAAGGCCAGGCCTGACGCAACACCCACGGCACCGCCGACGACCTTAAAGATCAGCGCCCAATGCAGGGACAGTGCCTGCGCGACAATTAGAGATCGTGAAAAGCAGCGTTGCGCAAGGCTGGGGGTTCTGCCTCCAGTCCACCAGGTCCCTCAACCGCATCAGGCTGCCGTACACTACCGTACCCCTCGCATCACCTGCAAGGTCGTCTCGGGAAAGCACTTCAGCTCCTCCGCCGGTAGCCCGTCGGTCCTCGCAAGCCAGTACAAAAAGACGTACAGGGACAACAGGGCCTGGGCGGAGGCAAGGAGGATGAGGGTGAGAGGGCTTTGCTTAGTCGCTCGGTTCATGATGAGCGCTGCCCTGACCAGGGCTGAGGTGCTGCGCCTGCCCACGGGCTACAAGGCTACACTCGCTCATCCTGGTCTCCGTCATCCTGGCCTCACCTGCAGCCCACTGAACACGGCCTGGACCATGTCGTCTGACACGAGGAGCTTGGTGACTCGCTCCTCACCAAGGGGTTCAGTCTGCAGCAGGGTAGGGCACTCTCCTGATCACGCACAGAGCAGCTTGCCTTTCGTCCGAGCCCTGTTGCCCCGGCTCAAGCTTCGTGCATAAGGACCCCGAACCGCATGTCGAAACCACAGTTCATGCTCCACAACAACCGGAGAGGCCCGGCCCCCGCAAGCCCCCGCTCCGTCTATGTCTGGGCATGTATGGCCATTGAGGGTTAGCCGTGATCCGCCCGTGACCACAAGCTGCATGCCCTGCCTCACCTGCAGCTCCCAAAGCTCGTGAAGCTGCAGGACAGACCTCACAACCTACGGACGGAAGGGCACGTCATAGTGGTGCATAACTGTGTGGTTGTGTCTCGGGTCTCGAAGACGTGCGAGAGCAGATCCCACGGTGATGGGCGGCACAGCTCTCAGCCCCCCTCACCAGCCCCCACGAGAAGTGGTCGGAAGCCATTCGAGCGACAACGCCGGCAGCAATGATTCCGCCCACGAGGAGAGCGATACTGATGGCGATCCAAGCGGGGTCCTCTGTTGCGGTGGGAAGGCGGGGGGGGGGCGGGCGTGGCCGGTTAGGGGGCGGGTTAGCGTGCGTGCGTAGCGGTAAGCCTATGCACAAAGCTTGCTATCACCATACCTTGAAGGAACTTGTCCACCACAGAGTTGCAGGAGGCCGGCTTCGACTTGCCGACCGCATCGCCGATGGCCAAGAACGAGACCACCGCCATAATATCCTAGAAATGGCCAACAACAAGCACGCGATGTGAGTAGTTCGCTGCGGAAGCGTCTTGGCGCATCGCAAGACCCAGCGACCGCTATGCTCGCAAGGTCCCCTCGGCCCAGCGCACCGTGGCGAGCTGAAACAGACTCCATCCGACCTGACCTAAGCCCCAGAATCTCGGCGCCCAAGTGGCTACAAACGACTGTGCCTTCATTTCAGCGAAGTGAGAATCGCGAGTATGGCGATTTGTATGTCGCGCTTGTATGGCGCTGAGTTACAGTATTTGGCGTACAGTAGTCTCTTTAGTGTTTAGTTTAGACGAGTCTACAGTGGCTGTAATGCGGCGACCGGCACATGGGCGATGGGGAAGTCGCGGGCCTGGCCTCGGGCCTGACGCCGCGGGAGTTGGGCCTTGGGTCGGGCCAGCGCTGGGCCCGGAGTTAGGCAGCCGGCTCTTCTCCCCCATGTTTCCCCAAGTCCCCTTCTCGCTCTTCAGCGGGCCATCGCGGATCAGTGGGACCAGTTGGTTGCTGTCGGGTACCGTGCGCACCAGACACAGCACCAGATCTGGCACGCTCCGAGCGAGTGACGTGGTGTTGGGTAGGGCTGGTGTCGGGGGCCTGGGTTGCCGTGGAAAGCCAAGGCTGCCATGTTCGACGGCCTGGCCTGGCGAGGGCGGTGTTTGGCCACAGCTTGACCACCCCTGCTTGGCTCCACAGAGCACTGCACGCAGCACGCAGCACGCATGCTGAACTGCACCATGAGGAGGCCCTCAGCACACGCACTGCTGCCACGCGTTACATGCCCAGAGGCCCATCGCCCTGAAGGCTTCATCCACCAGGGGCCTACTGCGGCTGGATGTGGCTACCTGGGACCGCGGCGCTCAATCCATGCAGAGGGCAAGCCGCCCGGGCCGACGGATTGTGGACGGTGGCAGTGGTGGTCTGTGCGCCTACCTTGGGCCAAACGTGTGTCAGCGCACGGCACTGCGGCAGCCAAAAACACGCGCGGCGCCGCTTAGCCGATAGGGTAGCCAATGGCGACGGCCTCTCGCCCGCCGCCGGTAGAGACGCTCGGGATTCCTGTTACGACCGGAAGGGGCTGTTGCACTGAGCCGCCCTGCTTCACGGAAGCTGCCTTGCCACCCTCCACGTCGGCCACAGGGTCCGCCGGCCGGGCAGCCGCCGCCGCCGCCGCCGGAGGCAGGGCCTTCTCGCTCGTGCGGTCCTCCAAAATCCTGCGGCGGTGCCGGAGCTCCGCGAGGCCCACGGCGAGCAGGAGGAACAGAACAGCGCCGCAAGCAAAGCCCCCCAGGATCCAGGCGACACCTGAGGGACGGGTGACGTGGGAGTTGTTTAGCATAGCTAGGCGCGTCGAGCATACCTCAGGGGCGCACGCGGAAGCACCCTCAGGGCCAGTCGACGGTAAGCAGCGGCACAGGTTACCGGTATTGGGGGGTTGTCTTGGATCTCTTTATCCACGGCGTCCCCTAGGCGGCTGGGCCCCTGGGGACCACGCCTCGAGGGAGCCCCGTTCCAAGTCAGCCCACCCTCTTGGCTGCGCTGCGCAGCTTCTCACCCATGTCATCGTTGGGCCAATAATAGCTGCTGTAGTAGGACCACTTGTCTGTCTTGTACTCGTAGACCTCGGCATACTTGAGCCTCCCAGAAAGCAGGGCTGCCGCCTCAGCGACTGCCAAGCTGACAGAGACCGACAGCGAGGTCGTGAACACCAGCCAGGCGCGCGTGTTGCGACTGCCCGTGGGCGCTGGCGCGTCAAAGTCCGGGGCTGCAATGCCGCAGCGCTCCCGCCAGGGCACGTTGGCCGTGGACGAGACGGCGGCGCGCCAGAGTGTGGCCCACAGCCGCTGAGGCAGGGTGTACTCGTGCTTGTCGTCTGCGCGGCGGGACAGGATGTTAGTCATGCGCTTGAATGGGTTCTACTGTGGTACCCATAGTATGGAGCATGCGGTAGGGCATGACAACCTGCTCGAGGCAGTGGACTGCGCAGGTCATGCATGACCAGGGGGGGGTATCTGAAGCAGGACCCACGTTCGCACCTGCTCTGTGCATGAGGAAGGCACCAATGGGGATAGCCTCGACCGCCAGTTTTGAGAGCACGCACGCAAAAACCACTCTGCGTATGGGTCATTAATTGGGATCCAAAGGAGAGGGGATCACGAGGGAGCGCAGTCAGGGCCACGGGCCGTGGGCGGGCCAGCGTGACGGGCACATGCATGTGCCTTTTGAGGAGCCGGCGAAAGGCAGGGGTCAAACTTCTCAAGCCAGGATGCCCATTTTGGAGTGCGCACCCTATACCCCGACGCCCGCCTTGCTCCCGCGCCTGCTCCATGCGGCCCTGCTCCATGCCGCACCCGCCTACCGGCCGTCGGTCACCGCTCCCAGGAGTGCGTAGCCCAGCACATGCATGCCCATGCTGCAGAGGAAGAAGAGCGCCAGGGGGACGTCCCACACCAGCCACTCGGCCAGGGCGCCCAGGAAGCCCTTGGGTGCAACGTAGGCACGGACCTATGGAGCGTGTGGTTGGTACCCGTGGTCAGTGCAGTGGTCATCAGAAGAGGCGCAGCCAGCTGATGGCCACTCGGCTAGGCGGCGGAGGCGAAGTCAACATCAGCGCGTGCCATTCTGGTGCCATCCAGACATGCTCGCGCCTCCCCACGCCCCACGCCCCCGACGCCCCACGCCCCACGCCCCACGCCCCACGCCCCACGCCCCACGCCCCACGCCCCACGCCCCACGCCCCACGCCCCACGCCCCACGCCCCACGCCCCACGCCCCACGCCCCACGCCCCACGCCCCACGCCCCACGCCCCACGCCCCACGCCCCACGCCCCACGCCCCACGCCCCACGCCCCACGCCCCACGCCCCACGCCCCACGCCCCACGCCCCACGCCCCACGCCCCACGCCCCACGCCCCACGCCCCACGCCCCACGCCCCACGCCCACGCCCCACGCCCCACGCCCCACGCCCCACGCCCCACGCCCCACGCCCCACGCCCCACGCCCCACGCCCCACGCCCCACGCCCCACGCCCCACGCCCCACGCCCCACGCCCCTCGGCGCACCCACCTGGAACAGCATGGTGCTCGTGTACTGAGCGGCAAAAGCCAGGCCTGACGCAACACCCATGGCCCCGCCAATGACCTTGACCAGCATGAACCAGTGGAGGTACAGCGCCTGGGGGCGGGGGCGCTCAATTAGGTCTCGGTGACAGGGCGGCAGTGCGGCAGCTCCGCGAGCCTTGCTATTGTGAGCCGCCGCTACCTGCGCTTTGCCTTGCAGCAGTTGCAGGCAGTGTCGGGGGTCGACACCTTGTACGGCACCCACGCACCTCCCAGGTGGTGTACGCGTGGCAGTGCTCCAGGTTCGGGGGGAGGACCTGGCCTCGAGCAACCCAGTAAAGGAAGGCGTAGAGGGACAGTAGCGCCTGGGGCCAGGGCAGGTGTGTGGGGTGGGGTAACGCCCTTGTCATACGTAAGTGTTTGAGCGCCCTGCCTGCCTGGGCGCTGTCAGTTGCCCACTGCATGGAACGGCTGGAACCTCTAGCGCTAGCCCCCGCTCGCGGGCTGAGAGCCCCTGAGTGAGCCCCTGGCCAAGCCGTATGCGTCCATGTATGACGCCTTGTACCAAGCCCTCCGATTCCCTGCTCACTTGCAGCCCGCTGAACACCGCTTGGACCGCAGCAACTGCCACCAACACCACAATCACTTGCTGCGTGCCGGCCGGCAGGGTCTGTGCGCATGCAGCGGGTTGGGGGAGAGTGTCAAGCTGTCAACACATGGGGGAGAGGCAGCTTGCCCATGTTCGCTGACCCGCAGTTCGTTACCTGCTGCACCCAGAGCTCTTGGATCTGTAGGATAGATCGCGTAACCTGCCAGTGTCATGACAAGGGCGTAGTGAGGCTTAGGGCATCTAAGATGTCCAGCGTTCAGGGGTAAGGAACGCAGGGGAACGCGCGGTGGCGGTGGCGGGGGCCGCCAAGGTAGACTAAAGCCTCACCATCCATTTTGAGAAGCTAGGTCGGGCTGCTATCATCGCGATGCTAGTTGCGATGATTCCGGCCAGGACGAGGGCAAGGCTGAGCGCTGCCCATGCCGTGTTCTCTGCGCGTGCGGGCAAGCGGGGGCAAGGGGCGGGGCGTCGGGCGGGGCCTTGGGGCGACACGGCGCGGTTCACATGGGCGCCGGCTGGCGGAGCGGTGGCTCCCCGGCAGAAACCCGGTGATGACTGACCGGTAAGTAGGGCTTGTTCCACTTCTCCGCAGTCCTTCGCGTTCTTGAGCGAGCTGGCGCCCCCGATGCCCCAAAACGCCACCACCGTCAGGATGCCCTGGACAAGCAGACAAATCTAGATAAGAGACCCAATGACATTAACTGGAGCTAGTAGCGAAACGCCAAACTCGGCCGTGGTCGCGAGGCCTTCTCGCGGTCTGCCATCCTGTTTGCCCCTCAAGTCTTATGGCACCCTTGCCCACCGATACAAGCTGGAAGAAGGCCCATCCAACTTGGCTGAGGCCCCAGAACTTGGGCGTCCACCTGTCTGTCGCCATCGTGGTCACGCGGCTGTCCATCTCAAAGGCTGAGTTCTACTCCTTATGCGGGGTTGAATAGCTTGGTTGTCATAGCAGGGTATTCTCTTGTTGCGAGGTATAGTGAAGTAGCGGGAGTCGCTTCCACGACCGCTACCACGGGCGATTGGGCCCCGGCTGGGCCTGGAGCCGAGGCAGACCTTCCACACGCACCCCTTGGTAGGTACCGAAGGCCGCGCGGAGCCCGTCTGCCGCTGTACGGCGCAGGAGATCGGCCCTCATCTCTGCCGCTGTTTTACCTCTTCTCGTGGGGACCATTCTCTGCCGCTGGGCCTGCACGACAAGCATGCCGCGCATGCGCCACAGCCGCTTGCTATGGAATGTCATGGGTCATGGGTTAAAGCAAAATGCAATGCGAGTGACAAGAGCGCGCACAGCTCTGGACCCCCATGTCATGGGTTGCCAAGGTCCAGGCGGGACGCCCGGGTAGTCGGGCGGTAGTTCTGCGACCCCACACAGCTCGCAGCGCTAGCGCAAGACTGCTCGGTCCTCCGTGCTCTCGACATCTGATGCAGTACACGTCCGCCTTCTCTGTCCCTACCAGAACGGCATGGCACGGCCGTACCAGCACCACACATCCGCAAACGCCCGTAAATACTGCAGGGCCTCTTTCCACTGTCCAGCTCTACTCGAGGCGTGGCACTCATCCAGCCAGCTCAAAGCCAGCGTGCACCGGCCCTGCTGAGCACCAACCGGTGCCCGCAAGGTAACCCAGTGGGTGTGGAGGAGCCGGTGAGGTCCTTTGCTCAGAGCTCGGGCCCGCACGGGTCCTCAGTCGTCCATTCCACCGCTGCTGCTGCAGCCCCCGCTGCCGCCGCCGCCTCCACCTCCCCCTCTCAGCGGGTGCTCCCGCAGCGGCTTGCGCCACCAGACTGCTTCGACGGGGTAGGCAAGCTCCTGAAGAGGGGGGCGGCAAAGGGAGGCCAACGAAAGGCAGGTTCGGGGCAACGTGCTGGGGGCTTTGGGGGAAAGCGAAGGCGGGGGACTGGGAAGCAGCGGGCATGACGACACATCGGGGCGCTCAGACCAGGATGTCGAGGGGTACAGCGATTCCTGCCTCGTCGCAGGCAACCCACCCCTTGCACCACATACCCCGGGCGGACCCTTGCCATTTCATTGCCATTGCACTCGCCCCTTCGCACAAAACTTCGACCCCGGAGCCCGCACCTTCACCAAGCCAGTCGCGTGTCACACTTGGCATATGCCCGAAACCCCACACATATCCTTTACTTAGCGCACGCACCCGGATCCAGTGCAGCGGCTGCGTGATGCCCCGCTGCTTGCGGAAGATGTCCACGGCCATCTTGCAACCATTGAATGAGCCGTAGTCATCCACGTACACCAGGCCTATGGGGTATTATGGAATCGGCAGAGGACAAGAGAGCATAGAGGATGCTATGACGAGGGCGTGCAGACGTGCAGTCAGAGAGCACGAGAGCAGGCAAGGACAGTCAGCCCGCAAGCCAGCCCGGGAGCCCACAGAGCGACCTCACAGGAAGTGCCATGTGGCGCCATGCCCTACGCATCAGGAAGGAGCAATTCCGGCGAAGACATGCCCTGCCTTACCTCCGGGTACGACCTTGTCGTACAAGTTGACGAGCGCATCCCGCGTGCTCGTGAACATGTCCCCTGTGAAGATTGGGAGGGGGTGGGGGGAGGGGTGGCCGGTGCGGTTCGTGAGCGTACGTGTAAGCGTGGGGGTGAGGGGGGCGAGGGAGGTGCGCACCAGGTCCCGCGGGCGACCGGCTCGAGGCAGCTCGAGGCAGATTGAGGCAGCGCGCAACTTCGCCCGCTATCTTATCATCTCTTCCTATATTCTCTTCTCCTTTCTCTCTTATGCTAGCAGCAAACATGGGCAAGCACCAGCGGCGCCTCAGGGCGCGCCAGCGGCGCGCCCAAGCCGCCGCGCCGCGCCGCAGCCCGCACCGCTGCCGCAGCCGACGCTGGACAAGCGCAAGCGCGCCGCGCCGGACTTCGATTCATAATCCTCTGGGCGAACGGCCGCTTGGGCCGCCGCCCCGCGACCGCAGCCGGCGTGGCCCAGCAGGAGGAGCAGCTGAGCGCGGCTGTGGCGGGGTTTGCGCAGATCTTCACCGCCTTCTGCCGGACTTGCAACTCACCATCTAACCGCAGGAAGGCGATGTGCCTCACGGCTGCACCAGGAAGCGTCTCATTGAACCTGTTGGGCTCAGCGTTCGGGAGCGGGGGGGCGGTCAAAGCGAAGCGCCACAAGGGCTGGCGTACGTACCCCATGCGCTTCGTACATAGCAGGACTGGGCCCGCCCGATCAGCGTGAGTGGGCGGTCCTTACTACGTTCGACCCCAAGGCACGCCTACACGCCTGCTGACCAGCCGGGTATGAGGGTGACCAAGCCCGAGCTCATGTTGACCCCCGCCGCCTTGAAGTTCGCCTCCACCACGTCCCTTGCCACCGCCATCTGCCCAGCCGCTCCGACCTTGCAGGGAGGATAGGAGCGGGAGGGCAGGCCAGGAGAAGGAGATGGAAGCGGCGCGGGGCCCAGAGAACGAGCGGTGCCACGGGGAACCCCCATGACATCTGGCACACGCCAAATATCCCGCCGTCGCGCATGAAGTTCTGCACAGGAGCCGTAACCCGAGTGCCCCCTATATCCCTCACAGTTGCGCTGCCCGCCATGTCAGCCGCGACCGCCCGGGGCAGACCGCGGAAGGAGTCAAAGCCCCCTGCGCAAGCAGCCATGGCCGGACGGCAAGGCAGTTGGGGACCGCCGAGATGGGTCACAGGCGAGGCCACAAGCCACCAAGGAACCGACGTCAACTCCACTGGAGACTGGCAGTCACATGGCACGAGCCTCTCTGGGGATTGGGGAGAGCCAATCAAAAGCTCGTGTCAAGGGCGGGCCAAGTGGTGAGGGCGGCCTGAGCGCCCGCGGGCGGCCCTCGTGTCAGCCTCACGGATGCTCCGCTTGCGCCCGACCTACAGTACCGCCGGTGGCCGCAGAAGTCCCATGAGTGCAGCATGAGGGCCATGAGGATGCCGCTGCGGGAGGGAAGGGGGTGAGGCGTTGGGGCAGGGTCCATAAGGTCAGAGGGGGGCAAAAAGCCAAGGGCTGCGAGAGTTGCAACGCCTAGCGTAGGTAGCGGCGGTGGGGACACGTTCAAGGGTCCCTACCTTAAGCCCGGCGGCTACGATGCCCCTGATCTGCAGCGTCTGTACTATACCGTCTGTATCATCCTGCCCACCATCGTCCTAGCGGCAACGCCGACCGACCTGCCGCCCTGGAACAAACCGGTCTCTGCGACATCTCCGGGGACGGTCAGCAGGGCGTGCTTGAGCAGATAGTAGGTGCCACGCAGGCTGCAGCGGCAGGCCAAAAGGGGCCGGGGGGAAGGGGGAAGGGTGGTAAGGGCTGAGCACGGAGGGGACTCGGAGGGGAGGCAAGGGGAGGGCTGGGGGAGGGGATGAGGCAAGGAAAGCCGTAATGATCGCAACACGTGTTTACCCCACCGTGTGTCACTCGTTTGGCTCGCACACACGAGCGCTGACAGGCGCCGCGGATGCAACGACGCACCGCGACATAGATGTCAACGAGTAATTCTTCGCCACGTGAAACAAGTTCCGCTCAAAGTAACCGTCATCCAGCTCTTGGAACGCACGCCCTGTGCGAGGGTTGTGCGACAGCGCGCCGACTTCCACGGCTGGGCATCCCTCGCATCGGTAAATTGAATCGCATATGGTTGCTACGTTCAGCTGCGGCAGGCCGTCCACCCGAGGAACGTAACTGACGTTAAGAAGAAGCGCCGTATCTGTGAGCGGTAGCGAAAGTGCGCAGGGTAAGATAACCAAGCAGAGCGCAAGTACGTGGTGCAACATTTGAGTCGACGACGGCGGTACAGTTGGCAGGAACACGTAGCAGTAGTCCGACAACATCAACAACAAATGCGACCCAGTGCGGCTGGTGGGGCGACAGGTACGGAAGTCCGCCGTAGTTTGCCGCAGGGGGTGCCGTTGACAGGCCCTGGCACGCCCCGGCAGAGTCCCGATGCTCCCGAACTTCGGCCGTTTGGGGGCTGAGGTCCTCAGTGCTGCATGCGAGAGCATGTGAGGGCATGTGGGCTGACAGGAAGTCCGCTTTGGGAGATGTCAAGGGCCTCGTGCCTGGTCGGCTGGCCCCCTTCTAGGCAAGCCGGAATGCCTCCTGGCGTCCTAGGCACCGCCGCGTGTGCGCCAGCACTTGCCAGCGCCTTGGGCCCAAGCCCTTGGCCGGGCTGCCCGTGAACTTGCGTCGTGCTTGCCGGCCAGACAGCACCGAGCCGTCTTCAGAGGTGCTGGAGCCCTGCTTCGGAGCTCGTCGGCGCCATGAGAGGTCCGCAGCGGTGCGGCCATCATCCAGGCATCATCCCTCACTGGCACACAGGCCAGGTCAGACTCTTCTGCCTCGTCCTCTCTTCGACTTGGCAAAATTGGCAGTTGGAACAGCGGCGCCGCCGGGCACCGTGCCAGGAGGAGAGCAGAGGAGGCGGGATTAGTCCAGTTGTTACAGCACACCCTCTGACCAGTGCAAGACACCCAATGTTCTCGGCAAGCCTGCCTGAGCACGCGTGCATACTGCATAGCATGGAAGGGACAGCGAGCGCAAGAATGAAACGTACGAACTCAACACCATATGCACGCACACGCACATTCTTCAGAGCCTACACCGGTCGGGGAACAAGGGATGTCTTGTTCGGCAGGCGGTGTTGCAATAGCAACAGCCACGACCGTCCCCCCTTTGCCGTCCGTGCAACGAAAGCATCGGCCGACAGAGAGATTGAGCAATATTTGTTACGGTGCGGACTCTCGCAACTTCCTACCATGCCAACGCAAAAGGCAGAGCAATCAACTGCAGGGGAGATCAAGAGGAACAAAGTGACGGACGCATTAGCCAGCACCAGCAGGCAAGCACTGTCTGTTGCCTGTTAGCGCCGGGCCCAACCAGCCAAGCAGCAGTTGGGTTCGCCCTAATCAGCGCCATACACCTAAGCTTAACTACGCCAGGTTTCACATGCGATAAGCCTGCCTGCGTGCTAGATGGCGTGAAGCAACACCATCCAGCCTAGCAATGCAGCCATGCGTGCTTTATTGCCACCACCTCCTTAGATCCCGCCTCAAGGATCTCACCAACTCTGACAATCAAGCGACAAAGACGCCAGAAAGACGCCGCTTGCTTGCGGAGGAAAGAATCGTTTCTTGTGCACCAGAGTACAGACCGACAAGGCCACTATCAGCCAAGCCGGACACCCCGCCTTCCCCTTGCGCCAAACGCGTCGCCCCATGCCCGCATTCAAAACCGAATGGAGCAAAGCGCAAGCGACACGAGCCCGCCACAACAGCAAGGCCCTGGTGGTGCACTTGTCTGGTAGTCAATCAAAGTCGCTCGTCAAACCATCAGGCTAACTTCAACCCGTGCCATACGTGTTGGCCAGGGATATAGAACCGTGACTGCGCGGATGGAGTCCCAACCGGCGTGTGCACCGCTGCGGGTAAATGTGAGAAAAAGAAGAGGTGCCTACCCAAACCCACGAGCCAACCTCCACAGCGCGGCGGCAAAGAGCTTGCCGCCGCTGGTGCATGCGGTCGAGTAAGATGTGTCAAGTCGAATCAGAAGCTGGGCAAATCACTACCCACGAAACTATCCTACGTAACCAGCCATCTAACCAAATGTATGTACCACCACCCGCCCGTTCCGGGGCATACGATGCCTGCCCTGATGAAAGCTTCTTCAGCTCTAAAGCTACTGCTGCCTGCCTGCGCACTACCCACCTGCTACAGCTCTGCCGTTACTACCCCTGCGGACCGTCTTGTGCCTCCCATGCCCAAACTGCAACCCTGAGGTTGACCCCCGACCCCCGACCCGCCTCATACAATATCAGGATCGCTAGCATAAGGCTAGCTGTCATCCCCACCCGCTGGGGCTGTAACGACGAGCATCTCTGCTTACGTGCTTCTCTCCATCCTGCTTGACGTCCCGCCGGGGGGTAGGCGTCCGGAGCGGCAAGCCGCGCCTCCCACCTCCGCACCCCGGCGGGGCCTCTGGTTGCGGCCAATGTTCCGGCGAGCGGGGTGGGCGCAAAGGACGTTCCCCTGCGCGCCCCGCCCAACCAGGCCAAAGCGCTTCCTCTCCTGCCTCTCTGAGGCATGGTGACAGCCGCTGGAAGTGTCCAGGGCTGCCGTGCTGCCTCCCTGCTGGTCATCTCTCTCAGCCGGCGGCGCAGTGGAACAAGCTGGTCCCACGGATGTGCGCCGCCCTCACTCTCCTCCTGCTGCGGTTGTAATCTCAACAGACGCGGGCGGTGTTGTCCACGCCGCTCGTGAGATCTATCGGATCATGCACAGATCCGTGAGCCAGGATTCGCGTGCATTACGGCTCCTCCGGGTGGTAGATCAGGCCGTAGGCGCCCCAGCTGAGGACCTCAGCCTCGCCATAGGCAATCTGGAGGGGCACAGGAGAGAAACGCTGAGGTCAAGGCTTGGGCCACCATTACACCGAAGTCTGTGTCGCAGAGGATGCTCTCAGGGTCTGCACCCGGCCCTCAACAACCCGTGCTCCTGCACTTCTTACCTTGAAGAATCCCTTGTCGCCGATCTCGGTTCCCCAAGAGGACTTGAAGTTCCACCAGCCCTCGGTGTCGTCCCTGCGTCAAAGGAGGCACAGGACGCCGAACGCATGAGCGCAGGGAAGCTAGAGACATGAGCCGTGGGGCCCGAAGCACCGCGAGAACGGTGCACGGGCGCGCCCCTGCCCTTCTTGAATTCTAGTCCCATTTGCCGCAGCGCCAGGGCACCCACCAGCCGATGAGCTGTGCGCAGTGCCAGCCCAGCCACTCAGACTCGGGCTGCACCGTGTACACGCCGCCGCGGTGCGTGTACATGTCGTCGTACAGCCTGTACGGCAAGCACGGAAGCCGAAACACGGTTAGTCCCGTGGTGCAACCGCCCCTGCACCCACCTCCCAGCACCCGCCTCCTCACCCCTTCCCTCTCATCACTCCCTGCACCTCCCCTTCCCCCTCATCCCGGACCCCCCATCCCTCCCACCCCACCTGAAGCAGGTCATGGCGCTGCCCGTGTCCCGCACCAGCGCCTTGGCCACGGCGGGGTCGGCCTCGGCGGCCACGCCCCACACGTTAGACAGCACCTCCCAGCGCCCAGCCACGGGCGCGCACGTGCTTCCGCCCGCGCTGGCGCGCTGCTGCGCCTCCTCGCATACGGCCGACCCGCGGGTCACGTCGTAGTAGGCGCACCGCTCCTGGTACACGCCGCTGGCCTGCAGCACGTCGAGCGCCTCGGGCAGCGTCCAGCCCTCGCGGCACGTGGGCGGCGCGGGCGTGGCGCCGGCGTCGCAGAAGAAGAGGTGCTGCTCGGAGAAGTCCTGGGGAGGGGCAAGGTGGTGGGGTGGGGAGGCAGGGGAGGAAGGGGTCAGGGAAGGTCGGGGGCGGAACGGGCGAAGCACGGTGGGTGGGAGGGGTGCGGATACTGCGGAAGCGGCGCTTGCACACAGTTGGGCGCCCCGGCTCACCAGGCTCGTGGCCGAGGTGCCGGTGGCCTTGGCGTAGGCGGTCTCTGCGGCCGCCATGACCGTGAAGGCCACACAGGAGTTGCACGAGGCCTGGGGAGGGGCGTGGGGAAAGGCAGAAACCAGGCAAGGCGTCAGGCCTCAGGACGTCATGACGTCAGGCGGCCCTGAAAGCCCTATGGCGAAGGCGCTGCACACCGCACGTGGGGCTCCCAGGCGAAGGGAAGGCGCACCTGGAAGCGCACGGAGCTGACAATGCTGACGTTGTCGGTAAGCTTCTTGAGGCGCGAGTCCCAGGTCTCGGGAATGGTCGCGACCTGGGCCTGGCGCTCGCCAGACTCGTCGCCGAGGTCGCCGGGCGACGGGTAGGCCGTGGGGGAAGGGGGCGGAGAGGGCGAGGGCTTGGCCTGCGGCTTCTTCTTCTTAGGCCGACGCTTGCCACCCTTCTTGGGGGGTACAGGCGCGGTTTGCGCGGGAATCGTGGAGCTGACTTCGTAGGTGAAGCCGTCCTCTTCAGAAGGCATGGGAACGGCGATGGGGATGTCGACGGAAACCTGCTCGAAGATTGGCGTGCCGACCGCCACGATTTCGAGGATCGGGTCGCCGGTGGGGGCGTCCTCGGGCGCCTCGAAAGTGATCACGTCCTCGGGCGACTCTGCAGGAGCTGATTTCTTGGCGGGCGGTGCGGGAGGTGGCTCGTCCGGCGAGCGCTCGGCGGGAGTAACGTCGCCCTCGCCTCCGTAGGCGGGGGTTTTGGGATGTCCGGGAGTCGGCGTGTTCCCCGCGTCCTCAGCGAGCTCACGAGCGTCGCGGTCTGTAGCTTCTACGACAAGCGCGCCCCTGAGCAACGGCGTGTGCGCCGAGGCGGCGTGCAGCCTGCAGCGTGCCATGCCGCCGAGCGCCACGTCGCCATGTCGCTGTGATGAGGCTAGATGCACAACGCTGCGCCGAGCGGATGCCATGACATCGGCTTCCAGGTTGCGCCCATGGCCAGCTGCATAGTTCGCAACACCGCACGAGAGAGGGGTCAGTGCCAGATTGATCGCACCTAACAGACGGCAGCTACGAAAACAGATAGCTCCGAGAGAGAAGGCTGCCCGTGGAGAGTGGCGTGGCAACCCCCCGACGCGGAAGGAATCGGAAGAGTCGGAGCCACCCGCGGCCCCAAACGCCCTCTCGGAACGCTTCCAACCATGCCAGTCCCTTCCTTAGACGAAGAGTGGACTCACTGAAGGCAGCAGTGGCTCGCGCAGCGCCCGTGCTTGGCACAAAGGCGAATGCGCCAGCGAGGACGCAAAACAAGACCACGCGCGCATCTTTCATGAGACCAACGGCCTCCTACTGTGCTGCTACCAGCTCGGTGCGCGAACTACAAGGCGTCGGTGTTCAGTGGATGCCTACGTAGTCGGAGTCAGGACCTTCTTCTGGGAATGTTGCTGTAAGCTGTTTTTATTTCGAGACTTAACTATCTGTTTGTGAAACTGGTATAGGCTGGCCCGGGAGCTGCGCCTTAATTTACCATAACCGCCCTCATGCGGGTGCGACACAGCGCCGTCGGCCTCCCCAGCGTAGGCCCCAAAATCGGGCCCCACGACACGCGCTTTGTGACCAGCACTACCACTGTTACCAGTGTAGCAGGGTTCCGAGACGTCGGCGCACGCGGGCGGGCGATCTGCGGATCACCCGCGAATCGTCGCGTCTCCGGAACAGCCGCGTGACCCCTCGCCCGCGCGCGCCTTACCTCCCACGACTTCTCAACCATAGGGTACCATATTGCAGTGCGCCTGCGGACCTGCGTGCTCCCAGTCGCGTCAGCCGCGAGCGCCTGCCCTCTAGGCCGGCCCCGGCCAGCTGTCGCAGCGGCCTCCAGCTCCCTACGGCCAACCCAGCACGGCGGCGCGGCAGGTTCCATGGCAGAACGGTTTCGGCCAACCAACGCCCACCTCCGCCACCTCCACCTCCTACCTCCGAGCCAGGCACACGCACCGCCGCTTCCCTGCCGTCAAGCTGGCAACTATTTTGCCGGTCGCAGCTGCCCTGACGGCCTCGCAGTGCCGGTAGCAGCCGCATCCGCAGCCGCAAGCATCCGAACATTCGCCCGTCCTGCTACCGTCGTCTGAACGACCAACCCGAGGTGCAGTGCCCCGTGTCCGACATGGTGTGCTACCGGCAAGCTACTTGGCATCAGGCTCTGGGCTTCCAAGGCGGGGACCCGCACAATCCTTTGCGTACACGCCTCCGCTCGTCCGCTACCTTTGCAGTACGGGGCTTGACGACCGTGGGCATGGCAGTCACGTGTGCAGATGCCCTAGGCAGTATTATCGTCGAGAGTGGGGTCGGGGGTGTGGCTGGGAGGGCCCACGCTCGGGCGCGCGCTGCGTGCAATAGGGAGTATGGCCAGAGAATTTTGCGTGACATACTTAGGACAGAAACACAGGACTTGCCCCTGGCACTGAGAAGCGGGACAGAAATGGCCAGGCGGCTGCAGGACCTGCTGGGACGTCTGCCCGAGGGGTGGGTGGCCGCGGCGCGCGCTGCAGGCGGCCCTGCGGGGTCTGAGCTCGAGGCGTGGGGCAGAATAGCAGATAGTGTGGGGTGGGGGGACGTCGCTCTGAGCAAATTGTCGGTCCAGATTGCAACCCAGCTGCAGCTGGGCCCAGCGCGCACCCGACTGGTGCACAAGCATACAGAGTTTATTCGGGAGGCTTTGGGGACGGGGGAGACCGCGGAGGCTGAAGTTACGCGGCTGAAGGCTGTCTGGCCCCGTTTGCGGAAGTTGAAGTGGGAAGCAAGCAACAAGGAGCCCCTGTGGCGACTTGCCATGGACGGATATCCAGGGTTTGGCATGCATCGAGCCCAGCTGGGCACGAGTGAGGTAGCCAGGTGCCCGTGTGGGCAGGCGATGAACCAAGGTGACCGGCTCCACCATTTCTGGTCGTGTGCGGCAACGATGGCAGTGCGCACAAGATTGAGCGATGCGATTGGTCGGGCAGTCAAGAGGCATGAGGTTTGGTTGGTGCAGGCCCCCGCGGGCATTCAGCAGCAAGTTTGGGATGTGGTGTGCTTGGCCGCCGTTGGGGCCATGGAGCAAGCACGACGCTACAAGTACGCGCATCGGGGTGCACAGGGTCTGATCATGCAGGCAAGGGCGCTGGCGAGGGGAGAGCTTGAAGCGCGCCTTCAGTGCTTTGCCGGGGTGGGGTCAGCCCCGTCAGATTGGGACACGGTGCCTGAGGACCACCCCTTTTTGGCCGTGACTGAGGAGGGAGATGTGCGTTACATGCCCCACGTTGAGGTGATGGATGGTCTTCACTAGATCTCTTTTGGAGCCCGGGTAGGGGCCCTGCCGTTCAAGCTAGGGGGCGGCGTGCTGGCTTGCAGGGGGTAAGCCCGTGAGGTTGGCTGTCAAGCCACGGCGTTCAGCTGCCGTGTACCCCGCTGGGGTCCCTCATTGTAACCACCGAGGACTGCCTCCGCGCGTCCTGCCCCACCTTGACGCCCCGTTGCTTGTAAGATCCTTTGCAAGTACAGCCCTGCACATATGCAACCGGGTACACCAGCCAGACACCGCAGCTGCCTTCGTCACTGAGTCGGCGCCTGTGGAACAGAACGGGGCTCCTGCCCCTTTCACTAGGACCCCCCCATTAGGCCCCCTAACTGCTCCTCGCGGGACTGTGGCCCACAATGCGACGTGCAATAGGCCGCTGCGCCACGGCCCGCAAGTGCACCCCTAAGCGCTCGCAAGGCATGAGCCGCTCAGCCTCTCACCCACGCAACGCTGTCAGAACGTGGTCCGCCCAGGGCCTGTCCCGTATGCACCCCAGATCCTCTTGTACGACAGTCCGTCACGGCCTCACCGGGCGATCGCCGGAGCCCCCGCTACGCTGCGCACAAAGTCCCGGAACAGCGCCCACGCGCGGCCCGCGCTTCCGCCCTGCCGCACGGCCCCCACGTCCTTGACGAAGGCATGCCCCTCGCCCTCAAACAGCTCCAAGCGCGCTGGAACCTCGGCGGCAATTAGGTCCGCCTGGGGGTGTAAGAAAGGGCACGTGGAGGAAACAAATCAGGATGTGCAGGGAAGGAGGTGGTAGGAAGGGGGCACGCGGATGGGTTTAGGGAGGGGACGGACAGGCAGCGGGGGTCGAAGAGCGAGAAAGGGCCCACGGAGTTGTAGGAGGTAGCAGAGGGCGTTGTGGATGTTCGTTCCCCTGTGTGCACCCATGGGACACGTGACGCACCTGGAATTTGTCCAGCATGTCCTTGGGAAACTGGCTGTCACGTGTGCCGTACAGTCCCAGCACGGGCGTGCGGCCCAGCTTAGCCACTTCGGAGGCCTGGAGGGCAGAGGGTGAAACGGCCGTGGGGCCCTGGATAAGGCCTGCCACTGGCACTCCCCTCCAACCGGTTCCTCTCTCGCTATCACCCCTCCGCGAAAGGATAATACAACGCAGCCGCCAGCATGGCACAGCCAACAGCCGCCAGCACGTGCCGCGTCCCGGCTACCCCCCCCCCCCCGCCGCACCTCCAGCAGGGGCCGGCCGTAGAAGATGCACACCCCCGCGGCCTCCCCCGGGTACGCGGCCGCGTAGCGCACCGCCGAGCCGCCCCCGTAGCAGAAGCCCGCCACCACGATGCGGTCGGGGTCCACATCGGGCTGGGCCTTGAGCCTGGCGGGGGAGGGCGGTGGAGGCGGGGGAGGGGTAGGGGGGGTGAAGGTGGCAGTGCTGGTGGGGGTGCAGGTGGGGGGAGGAGGCGGGGGGGCGGGTGGGAGGTGGAGGCGGGGTTGGAGGCGGGGGTGGAGTTGGGGATGCGGGTGGGCGGTGGAGTTGGGGGTGCGGGTAGGGGGTGGAGTTGGGGGCGGAGGCGGGGGTGAAGGCAGGGATGGGGGTTGGGGGTGGGACATCGAGGTGTGGGCAGACTGCGAGAGCCCGACAGGCGGAGCCGCAGCTGGGCTGGGCCTGGCCTTGGAGCTGGGTAAGCGAAAGGCGTGGTTAAGTGGGGTCAGGGCACGGGCACGGGCGGGGTTATGCGGCTGCGCGGTACGCCAAGGCACGTGTGCCGCACAGCGGAGCTGGCAAGGGGCAGGGAGATCCCGCTTGGGCTTTGGCGGTAAGCCCGCGGATGTGAGATGGCGGCCCAAAACCATCGTCCGGGTCAGGCCACCGGCTCTGCGCCGGCACCTGAACTATGGTCCTTCGTATGAGCGGGGCAATGGGTCGGGCAACCACGGCGGATCAGGCCTCCTCGTCCTCCGCAGCCGAGCGCTTCCAGCTCACCACTGCACCGCCTCGTGCACCGACTCCGCGCCCCAGCTGGTCCCGGGCCGCAGGGCGTATTTGAAGCCCAGCGTGATGGCGCGGAAGGGCCACAGAGTGGACTGCACCAGAGGGGGGGGTATGGTTGAGGGAATTGGGGAAGGGATCCTGCTAAGTGCGCAAAGCGGGGGAAGGGCGGGAGGTAGTGCTAGCGCGGAAGGTTCAGGCACGTTCCCACACGCAGGCGGCGTCGCCGACACCCGCCGCAGAGACGGCCATCCCCTCCACCTCGCAGCCCACCTGGCCCTTGAAGGTATCGGGGGCCACCGCCACCACCCCCTCCTCAGCAGCCAGAGCCGTTGCCAGGTCGCACTGGGACGCACGGGGTGCAGCAAGATCGGGCAGGGAGCGCATCGTCCCAGGCAGGCCCCAACGCTGAGCGGCACGCTGGTGGAAAGCAGGCATCACGCCGACCCCAGCAGGCCGCTCCCGTTCCTGTTCCCATCCTGCGCCCCCCCCCCAAAGCCTTGTCTGCCCTCACCTCCCTTTGCTGAAGCCCCAGGATCTGGTGGATGAGGATCACTCCCGGCCGCTTGCCGCCCGCGGGGGCCGCACCTCCCGACGGTGGTCGAGCCACGAACAGCTTGACGCCCCCCGCGGTGGTGGAATTCGCGAGGCAGTCAACGCGGGGCGACAGCGTGTCAAGCAGCTCGTCCAACGCGACGCTGGCAGGTAGGCCGAGCAGTACGGCACCCGCTGTCGTGATGGCGGGGTTGAGGTCCGCCGTGTCAGGGAGCGCGGGTGGCGGGGGCAGCGTGGGGCGGGTGTTGGTGGACGTGGTGTTGGATTGGAGGCCAGGACGTTGTGGCTTGGTCAAGCTGTGACCAGCAGCGCGTCCATGACGGGAGCGGCACGTGGGCTGAGCGAGACTTCTTCGAGCGAGCATCCTCGAGTGGCGCGCGGCGAGTGCAGGGGAGCTGAGCTGCTGGTGATGGGTGCAGCCAGCGGGTCGTCGAGTGCGTGCCGAGCTTGCACAAGCCTGCGGGTCGCCGTTTGTGGACTGCTCACGTGTTATTGATAGATTGCTCTAGAGCGGCTCGACAGCCGGCTATTGCGTTGGGGAGCGACTATGCAAGCCGATGGAGTCAACCTGACGTGCGAGCGGTTTGTAAGGTCAGGGTAGTGCTCCGATGCGTGTAAGAGCGCTCACTCTGTGGCCTGTGCTGGAGAGGGACGGAGACAGAATGCGTCCGCGAGCGTGTCAACCCACGCCTACGTTTCCCCCGCCTTTCCGCGCCGTTCCCCCTTGGCAGTGTGCCGTCCCCCCCCAGCCAATTGCCCCTCCGGACTGTCCTCTCACATTCGGATTAGTGTTGTCAGCTCAGCGTGGCTTGGCAAGCTCACGCGCTCGCGCATGGCACGCATGGACGCCAGCACAATCCGCTTTTGACGCTGCCGCTCTGCCCACCAAACTCCTTTTATAGAGTTGCTGTAGCTCTACACCTTTGTTAGGAGAGAGCCGGTCTAGGCCTCGCCGCTCCGCTGTATAGGGCTTGCGTCGCACCTGCAATGCTCGCGCGACAAGCTCCCAGCGGGCTCCGCCTTGCTAGCAACCGCTCCCTAGCAAGTCGGCAGCGCGTCGTCTTAGTCGCCGCGGCAGGCTTTGGCGGCTTTGGCGGAGCTGCCAAGCAAAGCAAGGCATGCCCCTGCGGCTCGGGCGCGGACTACCAGGTGCGCTCTAAACTTTCGTGAAATCCTCTAGTGCTCGCTTGTTCAACTGGGTTGGCCTCGTCGCCCGGGTCTGTTGACCCCACCCCACCCCTCACCTTTCCCCCCTTTGCCCTCGGTAAACCCAGGCCTGCTGTCAGCGCTACCACAAGAGCCTGACCATTCAGGCCCCCAGCGCTGAGGCGGTGCTCCGAGCACGCTTCTCAGCCTACGCCAAGGCGCGTGCAGCAGGGTTTGGGCAGGATTCGGGTGCAAGGACCTGTGTAGTTGGAGGCACCCGGAAGCAAAGCCGCGGCACCTGAAGCCGCATGTCGCGTACACCGCCGTTGGGACGTCGGTCAGGGTGGCAAGCCCCGTACGCTGTCACAGCGGCAAGCAGAAGCGCGGTAGTGAGGTCAACGGGTCTCCCTGGCTTTATGTTTGCTTCTATCGGCTCCTTTGGTGGCCCTGGGGCCCGGTGTATGGGCCCCAGTGGATGGGCCAGCGTATGCGCCCGAAGTGCAGAGCATAACACGGAGATCAACCGCCCCTCCGGCCCCACAGAAAGAGTGGAAGTACGTGGTGCGCACCACGCATCCCGACAACACCAACCAGCGTGGGTCCGTGTCGGAGGACGGGAAAGTGCGGACCACGTTCGAGGAGGATGTCAAGGTGGGGCCTGGGACGGCCGGGGGGGGAGGGCAAGGGCAGCAGGAAGGGCCGGGATGGCAGGGAGGGGGGGAGGGCAGGACAGGCGGCAAAAGGCAGCGAGGATGTGCGGTGGGCGGGGGAGGGCACTGGCCGGGCATGCCAGGGTGCGTGATGCTGGTGAGCGTGGCGGAAGCTGGTGCCGGCCGGGAGTTGCTTGCCCCATAGCGCTTGGGGTATCCCCACGTCAGCAGGTGACCCTGACTGACCCTGAATGTACCATGCCCTCACCACCCTCTGTGCCTGCCTGGCCTCCTCCGCGCCAGGTCACCATGTACAACAACGAGTTCGTGGCGCTGCGGGTGCTGGGCGTGAAGCCGGGGCCGGCGGACAACGAGAATGTGGTGGAGTTCGAGGTGCGGGGCCGAGAGGGTGCAGAGAGCGCCGAGGGGCGGGCAGGGCGTTCTTCAGCCCGGGGGCCCTCGGCCCTGACGCGAAGTCCGTCATTTGCCTTGATTCCTACTGTTGCTTGCACCCTTACACCCAAGCCCCGCTCCATGCTCTGATCTTACTTGGCCATGAAGCCTTGTAATCTGCCCTGTTCCCTGCGTTGCCCCGACCCAGATCGACATCCGCCAGAAGCTGGACGACAAGGCCAAGAAGCTGGACAAGCCCATCCCCCGCACCATCCGTGAGAGCGCGCTCTTTGTGCGCAACGGCGACGGCGTGTGGGAGTTCCTGCGCGCACTCGACTCCAACTGGGACCGCGACAAGCTGGAGTACAAGGAGAAGGGCCACGCGGTGGCGGCATAACTCGCGTGAGGCGTGGAGGCGCGTGCTTGTATCTGCGGGTCGCCTCCTTGGAGGGGGCCTGCAGGAGCGCGTTTGTACCAGGTGTTCGCCACCTCGGTCTGTCGCTGGCGGCGGGCTTTGGCGGTCTGCAGGAGGACGAGGTGGAGGCCAGGGCGTGGCTGAGGGCGTGTGGCCCTGGAGGACGGGGCGAGGGCGCTGGCTTGAGGCACGCGCTGGGCGGGGCCAGTGCAGCGCACGGGTCGGCCTATAGCTGACGGTCGTGGCTGACGCGAAGGACGGGTGCTCCTCCTGAGTCGCTGTCAGGCCACGTGTGCCCGCCTGCTGGGTGGTCTGTCGGGATGTCCATGTGCTTGGCACCCGCTGTCCTGAGGAACCAGGGGCTGCCTGCCCAGTCGCTTGCATCAACATCTATGGACATGGTAGAGGAGGCGCTTTACTTGAGCACGGAGCGTTTTGCTAGGGGTCAGCACGTGGCGCCACGAGCCGCCTGATCCAGGCCCGACACGCGCTGCCCCGCGCCGCTTTGATGGCACAATTTTTCGAGGGCACGTGTGGTGAAGGCTGGGTTGGAAGGTTCGGACCTGCATGCGGCACCGCAACGATGTTGGCGGGGGGGGCCGGGGGGGGTCAAGGCAATGTGCCGCAATCCTGGAGGGGGCGGACGCAGGGCGCTTGACCAGGACCAGAATGCAGAAGCTGGCAATGTGTATTGTGTAATGAACGTGTAGTCCTGGTGGTCGGCTCTTACGGGAAGACGAGTGCGCACGGCGAGAGCGGCTCAGACCAGCTCAGAGGGGCCCAGGCGTAGCCAGGGCGTAGCTGGAAGGCCACGGAGGGCCAGGCCTCCCTGACCCGTCGTCGGCGTCGTGTGGACTCCTGCCACCAGCAGCCGCACCTCGCCGGCTTGGGTGCCTTCGCGGACCGCGGGCACAGACTATTGTGCGTGGGCACGGCGCACATGTACGGCGCACATGTCGTACGGTGCACACGGTGCCATCGCCCGCCTCTGCGTCAGTGGGCCACTGTTCCGCCAAGGCTGATTAGGCGCACTGCGCATGACCTGCCACCCTTGAGCGCAACCCGAGCCTGCGGGAGTCGCGAAAATGGCTGACGACCTTGACGACGCTCTCCTTTCGCTAGCGGCAGGACGTAAGGTAGCAAAGAAGCGTTCACGCAATGCTGATAGCGATGACGATGGAGGCAGCGACGCAGACTCGGAGGAGCAGCCCAGGCGCAAGAAGGGCAGCAGCAAAGCAGGCGCAGGAGGCAGCAAGCGTGGCAGGAAGGTGCAGAGCGACGATGACGATGATGAGGACGATGGCGGCAGCGACATTGACGACGAGCTCTTTGAGAACGACGAGGATCGCCGCAAGCTGATGGCAATGACTGAGCTCGAGCGTGAGATGATTCTCGCTGACCGTGCTGAGGCACGCGACAAGGAGCGGCAGAGGAAGCAGCTGCTGCAGCAGCGCGCGGTGGCCGAGAAGGTGCGCATGCAGGCCCTGGCCATGGCGCTGGACGGGGTGTGCAGCCCGGCTCTGGCCCGGTCTTGACCGTCGGAGGTGTATAGGCCGTAGCGGGCGTGTGGGGGGCGGGCTGGGGACGCGGCAAGGCTCCTCTGTGGGCGGTTGTGCCCCCCCCCCTTCCGTGCCCTGTGCCCTCGGGCGTACCATTTGGCTGTCCTGCCTGTTCACCCTCCAGGTGGACAAGGGGCGAAAGAAGCCGGAGCGGGGCGGCAAGGCCGCGGAGGGCCGCGCGGCGCCGCGCAGCCGGGCGGCGCGGAGCTCCCAGGCGGTGCGGGCAACGCGGGACTGGAGCGACGCGGAGGCCTCGGATGGGGGCGGCAAGTCATCGGAGGAGGAGGAGGAGGTGGGGCTCGCGGGGGAGCGCTCGGGGTGGTGATGGGGGCCCCTGCAGGCCCATGTGCAGTGGCAGCCCACATCAAACAGGGCCGGGCCCAGACCTGGGGCCGTCGGGGGCGGGGGGCCTGGGGTTGTGGGGGCGTAACGAGCAAGCGGTAGCGAGTCGGGCTCCTGCAGCGGGAAGGCGGCTTGCGCATGGAAGTGTTGCTTGCATGCCTGGCAGGGCGTCTTGCGTACGCACATACAGCACATGGGGCACTGCATGTCCTTGCCTTCTCTGTGCATACGGGTAGATTAGTGTCCCTTGCTTGGTGGCCCGGCGGCATGGAGTTTCACTGCCTTGCCCTCCGCCCCTGCCTCCATCCGGTCCCCTGCAGTTCCGCCCCAGCAGCAGCTCTGGGGAGAGCTCGGACGAGGAGGACGGGCAGGCGGGGCGGCGCAGCGCAGAGGAGGAGGAGGAGGAGGAGCCGCGGAGGGAGGAGGAGGCGCCGGTGGGTGCTGGGGGCAGTCTGCTTTGAGGGAAGCGGAGAGTAGGGGGAGCGGAGAGATGGGCGGGCGGGTAGCCGGTGGGGCTGCGCGGACTCAGCGGCGTTGGCCACGGCGTCGGCTTTGCCGGGGGTGGGCCAGGTCGGAGCTCGGGAGTCCATAAGCTGCGGAATCTGCCTCTGCCCCGGTCACGGCGAAAGGGCCCATGGGCCCGGGCCCAAGCTGGCCTGGACTCAGAAGTGGGAGTTTGGGGAGCCAGTGGTCCGGACTCGGTGCGTTGATCCTCTCTGAGCGTCGTCCGCCCCCACACACCGCTGCGCCCGCACACCCAGGCGCGAGCTCGGCCCGACCGCGCCGCCGCCCCCGCCGCGGCTGCGCCCGAGGAGGCGGGCGAGGAGCGGCGGCCGCCCCCGCCCCCCAAGCCGGCGGAGCGGGACCACCGGGGCCTGCGGGAGCACCGGGGGCACTCGGACGACGAGGAGGTGCGTGGGGAGGGAGGCAGGGGTGTGGGCTGGGCGCGGATAGGAGGTCCGTAAATTGAGAGTTGAGGAGATGGGGCAGGAGTGAGGCTTTTGGTGCTGCGCTATGAGGCAGAGGTAGGGGACGGGGACCGGGGCAGGGGGCGGGTAGGGACATGATACAGGAAGCCTACATTGGATGGAGTTTCAGAACCAACGCGTGGGGGCCTCAGCCGTACGCACACAGGCCCCCGTCTGGAACTATGCCACATGAGTGGGGAGCGGATGGTGTGCCAACACCCGTCACCCTCGCCCCCTGCCCCGTTCCCCCCAAAGGCCGCCGAGGAGGCGACGCTGGAGGAGCTGCTGGCCTGCCAGGTGGGGCCCTGCCGTCACAGCCTGCGTGGGAGGGGGGTGCCATCTGCCATGCGCGCGCAATGCACGTCATGGGCACTGCGCGTGCCTGGGGCGCAGCACGGAGCGCAGCACATGGCAAGGCCGCTGCCGGTTCCTGCCCTGTCGCTGTCAGCCCGTCATGGCCACAGGGGTGCACTCGGGCGCCCGTGCCTCAAGGGGTGCCCATGGGCGTCGGGGGCCATGCCCATGAGGATGGCCTCACGGCCATAGCCCCGCACCCCTCCCTCTCGCCAGCTGGCTGCCCACTGCCTACAGCACAGGGCTCCGCCGCTGACCCTTGCCTTCCTCCCCACCCCGGATACTCCACCTCCACCCGCAGGTGACTCGTCCTCAACCACCCCCGCCGCCGCTGACCGTTGCCCCCCACCCCCGATGCCCACCTCCGCCCGCAGGTCACGCGCAGCCAGCTGGAGGAGTGGTTCTCGCAGCCCTTCTTCGAGCGGGACGCGCTGTCGGGCTGCGTGGTGCGCATGGCCTACGGGCCGGGCGTGCGTGACGCGGCGGGCGGCACGCACCCGGGGTACATGATCATGGAGGTGCGTACGTACGTACGGCAGGGCAGGGTGGTGGTGTACGTCGGGGTGCACGTGGCGGTGTTCGGCGGCGACGTGGCGTGTGGGGCGGAAGAGCGGGTCAGGTGCCTGTACGCGTCGGTCCCTGTCCGTTTTACCCAACCCCAACGCATGTTCCCTGAGCCACAATGCTGCCCGCAGTGCCCTGCCCAGCCCTGCCTCTCCCCCTTCCCTCCCCCTGCCCCCTGCCCCCTGCTTCCCCCCTCCCCCCCCCCGTCCCCCCCAGATCACGGACATCAAGGAGTCGGGCCGCGCCTACAAGTTCGGCTCCCGCGCCGAGCTGACGCACAAGCACCTGTCCCTGCGCGACGGCATGGGCATCACCCGCACCATGGCCATGGCCAACGTGTCCAGCAAGCCGGTGCGTGTACGGCACAGTGTACGGCGCTGTACGGCACTGTACCTGCCCCCCTCCCATCTCCCCCAGGCGGCATATCCACCGGGCGCTTTCGAGCAGGCCCACGGCCCTGATGGCCTGTAAGCGTTTAGGTCCCTCGCACTTAATCCTCCCACCCCCGCCCCCCCTCCCACCCCCCTCCCAGTTCGACGAGGCCGAGTACGAGCGCTACAAGCGGCACTGCGGCAAGGTGCACCGCGCGCCCATCACGCGCGAGGAGGCGGCGGCGGCGGCCAAGAAGGTGGAGGCAGCCACCAAGTGAGCGGCGGGGTGGGGGCACCGAATGGGGTGTTAGGGGCCGGCTGGGCCCAAGGTGCATGAGCAGCGCGGGATAGGAGGGACACGGACCGCTTGTCACCCACCCTGCCGTCCCTGCTGGGCCTAGGCGCTCGTCTCTGGCTTGCCCTCCTCGCCACCTGCGCTGCCCCGCCCTGGCCTGCCCTTCCCCTCCAACGGCACCACCTCTACCCCCCCTTGCCCCCCCCCAGCTACCGCTGGACCTCCGCCGACCTCAAGGTGGAGCTGGAGCGCAAGCGGGCGGCCAGGGCGGCCCCCGTCAACCCGGCGGCGGAGAAGGCCATGCTCAAGCGCAGGTGGGGGTGGGGCCGCTGTGGTTTCGTGTCGTGATCCCGTACCGTGTGCACGTACTCATGCAGCCCTCTTCCTTCCCCCCTCCCCTCCCCCCCCCAGGCTGGAGCTGGCCACGGCCGCCAACAGCATCGACGAGGTGGCCATGTAAGTGGCAGCGGGGGGGGTGCGGGGCAGGAGATGTGGTGGGGGCCCGCGAGGTTGGGTGGTCCGAGTGGAGGTGGGGGTGCTCTGCAGGGTCTCTGTGTGTGGTCAGGGTGCCCTCCGCCCAACCCCCCTCCTCGAATCTGCTCCTCCCCATTCACCTAACCCACCCCAACCCCTCTGCCCCCCTCCCGCCCCCAGCCTGGAGGAGCAGCTGGCGGCCCTGGAGGCTCACATCATGAACCAGTCCAACAACAAGCGCGCGTTCGGCATGATGGACATCAACAAGCGCAACAAGCAGCACAACCTCACCGTGGCGTACAAGACCACGGCCGCGGAGGAGCACGGTGGGAGGGAGCGTCGAGGCCCTTGGAGGGGAGCTGTGGTCCGCATCTTGCTACGCCCCGCCCGGGCTTGCATGCCCCTGGTCATGCTCTGTCCGGCCCCTCATCTTCCACTCACGCCACGCTTCCCCCCTCGTCACCCCTCCCCTTCCCCTCACCGCCAGGCACGGTCGGCGACGGCGGTGCGGGCACGGACGTGTTCGGCCGCCGCGCCACCACGCTCAACATCTACTGGAAGACCAAGGGCAAGGGCGGCGACGGCGACGACGCCACCGGAGCCGCCGCGGCGGCCGCCGCTGCCGCCGCCAAGGCGGCGGTGCCCGACAAGCTGACGCGCGCGCAGCAGCGCATGGACCCCGTGGAGCTCATTCGGCAGTTGGCGCTGGACGTTGACGTCAGCCTGCTGCAGCAGGCCGCCATCACGCCCACGCTGCAGCAGCGCGTGCTGCCGGCCAAGTGGCGGCCCGCGGCCCTGGCGGCGCACCAGTTCGACCTGGCGGGCAAGAGCGTGCTCACCATTGCGGACTGGAAGCGCCGCGCGGGCGAGTACTAGGCGTAGCGAGGGGTTGAGGGCTGAAGAAGGTGGTGGTGTAAGCGGGAGGGACATGGCCTGCTGGGGCTGGGGTTTAGAGCGTGGTGGAAGAGCTGCTGGTGTTGGTAGATGTGGGAGGGCAGGCTCGGGGTGGCGGGGAGCGGTGGGCCTCAAGTGAGGCGGCAACGAACGAGGACACGCATTGCTGGGAGGCCATCTTGGGGTGGCGTCCGCATTGGCCCTGTGGCTGGCGCGCATGTATGAGACTTGTGTGACTAGTTGCTGCTTCCCTACGGTAGGATGTCCTGCGTTGGCTTTGGCTTTGTGGGGCGGGGTAGCTGCGGAGTCGTGGGATGTCGCGGGCCCGAGACATGTGGTTGGGGCCCCGGGCTTGTGTTTACCCCTTGCCCCGCTCTTGTCCCCCCGGCTGCTTGTGCTTGAAGCCCTATCATTTGCACCGGGTCTCGCGCAAGGCACGCTCCATTGCCATGCAAACATTCTGTAACTAGGTCCGTTCCGCTTAAGCTTCCGTCCCCGGAGTGGATAACAGCAGAATAGAGCGCCTGCAGCGCTTAAAGCGAGAAAACAAGCGCCCAAAAAGTCGTACGACGGTGGTGCGCGTCTCCGAGTTTCGGTGCCTAGGCGCGGGAAGGCCTTGCCAACGACCGCGAATGGACTAGCGAATCCTGAGGACAGCCCAGGGCGATTCGCATGAGGCCCTGGCGACATGGCCACGCGAACCTCGATAAGGCCGCGCCCGGTTGACGTGGGGCGCCAGCTGACGATCGTCCGCGACGTAGCCGAACTAGACAACAACGATGAGCTCGATGGAGGCCCTGGAGCGGCTCCTGCAGCGGTCTCAGAGCAGGTCGGTCAAGGCCCGAGGCGATCGAGTAGCTTGAACCTGTTGACGCGCGAACTTGCCGCGCGACCCCACAAAACTCGAACGCCTTCGTTGCCTTCATTTTGTCCTCTATTTAGCGGGACCGGTCTGGCCCCTGCGCGGGTGCGCTGGTCTCTGGCGCCATCAATGTCGGCGGGGGGGACACGGTCTTTCCCCCCTCCCCCCCCCCACCTGACACGGTCCCAGTGCCTCTCCCTTCGGCTCCGCACCAGCACCTAATTTGAGGCGAAATTGTAAGTATTGTATCCCCCTGCAGGCTGCCGCCGCGGGGCACCAGAAGAAGAAGAAGGAGGTGAAAGAAATCCCGGTGCCAGAGGTCCGGATAGTGGCGGGGTACACTCGCGAGTACCTGCCGCTCTTCCGAATACCGGAGACGTACATCCGATCAAAGGGTGGGTCTGCGGCTCTAACACAGGGGAAGGGCCTGCGACTCTGCACCCGAAGCGGGAAGGACTCGGGGTCCCGGGCTGCGCGCGGTGGCGGGCCCCACCGGGCCTCAAGCGCCTCCTCTCACTCCCAGCGCACCTTCCTCCCCACCACTGTGCCCTCCCCTCTCACCCACCGCTCTGCCTTACCGTTACGGCAACCCTCCGCAACGTAGGGGGCATCGGGTGGACCCCGGACGTGTACTGCGAGTACGACCTGGACGGGGAGGACGAGGACTGGCTGGACGCCTTCAACGCGGGCGAGGCCAACCGCCTGAGCGAGGAGAAGTTCGAGCTCATGCTGTGGCGCCTGGAGACGGCCAACGCGGAGGCCAACCAGCGGCTCATGGCGGAGCCGGGTAGGAGGGGGAGGTTCAGGGGCGGACGAGGAGGGGGGCAGGCAGGGGGTTGAGGGGCGGACGAGGAGGGGGGCAGGGGGTTGAGGGGTAAAGCATGATGCCGAGGGCAGGCGGGGATGCGTCCGGAGACTGAACCCTGGCGGCGACAGTTGTCATTCTATGACGTCTTCTCTTCTCCAGCGCCCGCGCTCCACGCCGCCTGGAGCGTTCCCACTGGTCGGCCGCCCTTGCCCCGCCTGGCCCCTGCCCTGCCCGCGGGCCCCCCACCTTTCCCCCCTTTTCCCCCTCCCCCATCTTCCTCCGCCTCACCCGCCTCACCCCACTTCCCCGAACTCCGCAGGCTACGCCACGGACTGGCGCCTGCTGCCGGCCGCAGTGGCCGCCACCTCCAACATGACCCGCGACGAGGCGCTGTCGGTGCTGCGGAAGCACGCATGCGCGCGGGACCCCATCCTGGCCGCAGTGTACGACTACTGGAAGGGGAAACGCGAGCGCATGGGGAAACCCATCATGCGGCGGCTGCAGGTGCGGCCGTGCGGCGGGGGTATGGAGCAGGGGGGCAAGGGGGCAGGCAGGCGGGGATGGTAAGGGCGGGGTGTGCGCGGGCGGAGGGAGGCGAGGGAGGGAGCCGGGATGGTGCGGAGGGGTGCGAAGGAGTGAGGAAGTGGGAGGTACAGGGCGCTTTCTTGATCCCCGCTCCTGTCACCCCGCAGGCGCCCACCAACCCCAGCGACACCAACCCCTACAACGTCTTCAGGTGGGTGGGCAAGGAGCCCTGAGACCGGGCCAGGCTTCCGTCTGCACCGAACGGGCTGCCTGCCAACAGCACACGTTTAAGGAAGAATCCATGCACCTCTAGTCCCCGCTCAGCCCTCGTGAGACCGCTGCCCGGTCCCCGGCCCTCCTCTACTGGCACTCGGGAGCGGCGCTTCCGCATTCGCTGTGCCCCTTAACTCTGCCTCTGCCTCCGCTGCCCCGCATCCTGCGGCCCGCAGGCCCCGCGAGCGTGTGAACCGGCCGCAGACGCGGCGGCGGCGCGAGAACACGCAGGACTGCCTGGACAAGCTGCGGCAGATCCGGGAGAGCATGCTCAAGGTGGGGCCGCAGGGGCCGGACCCTCCTGGACCTTGGACCTTGTGGCAGCTCTGCAGGGCGCCAGCAGAGGGGTCCAGCCACCCCTTCTGATCCCTCATCCGCACCCCGCTCCCTGCAGTCGCTGGAGATGACGGAGCTGCTCACGTTCCGGGAGGCGCGGAAGCGGGACATGCACGTGAGCACGTGGGGGACAGAGGGGCCGCAGCTGGGCGGCTGAGCCCTGCAGTGGTGGGCGGAAGTCAACGCGCTCATGTGGGGGCCTTGCCGTCGACCACCCAGGGTCCTGAGGGTGCAGGCGTCTAAAGTCAGTAAAATTGCTCTACCAAGCTCGGTTCAGGAACTGATTCTCACCCCGCTCGCAACACCCCCGCCACCCTGCTCTTCCCCTCCCACCCCACAGCGCCTGGACGTGGACCTGCACCGCTACCAACTGGCCCGGCACCACCAGCCGCCCGCCGCCCTGGCGCTGGTGGAGGCGGACGCACGGGCGCTGCTGGCGGAGACGCAGGCGCGGAGCAGGCAGGGGGAGAGCAGGTGCGGAGGAGGGGGGCCGGGGGAGGTTGGGCTGGGCGCGGCAGGGCGGGGAGGGAGGGAGGGTGGGAGGTCGCTTGTGACGTGACCTAGCGGCGCCGTGGGCGGTACTGGCAGCTGCTGGCGCGGGCCTGTGGGTTCGGGGGAAGGGAGGCACTGCACCGGGTGCATGTTGTCGTGTCCCCCGCACTTCGTGTCTCCCGCCCACGCTGCCGTACCGCATCCTGCCGTACCGCCAGGCTGCGGTCGTACCTGGACAACGCCGCCTCGCTGGGCGCCTCGCCCACCTCGTACGACATCCCGCTGCGGCGGGCGCTGCTGCGCAAGCGGCGGCGGCTGGACATGGAGGGCTGCATCAACGGCGAGGCCATCTCGCGCCTGCCGCCGCAGCCCCTGCCCGCGGACGACGAAATGCTCCACCTCTTCACACCCGACGTGGCCAAACTGGCCGGCGCGCCGCCGCCGCAGGCGCCTGGCACGAGCCTCGCCACGCTGGCCCTGGGCGCTGCGGCGGGGAACGGCGGCGGCGGCTCGCGGCCACCGCTCATCGCTCTCAATCCCGCCCTGGACCTCCGTTGCGTGCGGGCGCGGGTTTCGCGGTGCGGGCGGACGATGATCACGCGGTGCGATCCGCTGACGCTAGAGCCACACAGTCCGATGGAGCCGCCGGGGACGAGCGGGCCGGGACCCGCCGCGGCGGCGGCGGCAGGCGTGACGGCGCCGCCGCCGGTCCCGGCGACGCTGGTGGTGGCGGCGCGGCACCCGATGCTCATCTCGTCCCAAACGCCGAGCGTCCCGTGGGCTGCGACGTTGGATCTGGATCTGTTGCCGGAGGGCATCGTGGACAAAGCCGTACTGCGGTCGCAACGGGATCGGCGGTTAAACGCCGAGCGGTACAACGCCGCCACGCTACGGCAGGCGCAGCAGCAGGTGACGCAGCAGGCGGCGGGCGGGGTGGTTGGCGCGACGAGCGTGGCGGGCGCGGCGGCGGCGGCAGCAGCGGCGGCGGCGGGGGTAGCAGCAGCAGCGGCGACGGGCGCAGCGGCGGCGGCAGGTGGGGCAGGAGCGCCTGGCAGCGGCTCGCCGGCAGGCGCCGCCGCCACCGCCGCCGCGGGCGCACCAGCCGCTGTAGCATCGACACCAGCGGCCGTTCTGGCGACGGCAGGGGCGGCGATAACGCCGGTCGGGGCCGCACGGCCGCCGCCGCCCACCATGCCGCTAGGAGGAGCCCCGGCAGGGACCCTCCCACACGTGCAACCCTCCAACGGAGCACCGGCGGGCACCCTGCCCCACGTCGCCCCAGGCGCGCCGGCGCCGGTGCTACCGCCCGTCGCCGGCGCGGCGCCGTTGGGGGCTGGCGTGCCGGGGGTAGCGCCGCTGGCAGGGGCCGCGGCACATACGCCCGGCGCGGCGGTGGGTGTGGGCCAGGCGGCGGCGCGCAAGGTGCCCAAAGTGGCGGGCGCGCCCGCGCTGGGGGGCGCGGCGGCGGGCGCGGGAGTGGCTCGGTCGCCGGCCAATGCGGGGGGGGCGGTCAAGCAGGTGAGCGGCAAGTGCGGAGGGGGCTGGGACCTACTGAGCTATGGGTAGGGGTTTGGTGAAGGGGCATGTGCGGGGCTGCTGTCACGACATTGGCGGTTGGGCATATTTTCTCGGCTGAGATGCCACACGCCAGTAGTTGCCTCGGCCAGGACGCTCAGGCGGGAGAGGGAGCACCGCGCATAACCCTTGGCACCACTGTTTCCCTATTCGGCCCTGCAGACGCCCAACGGGGAGACCGTCATTCCGCCCAACACCACGGTCCCAATGGACACGCTCTGAAGCCGCAGCGCGCTGACTGGGCCGAACCAGAGGGTTCATGGCCAGGGCCATAAGCGGCCGATGGCCGGGCGCTCCAGGCTTCTGTGACCCAGATCGGACCCTGAGGCGCTGCCAGATCCTGTCGGGCTAGCGGTTAGCTGGCCATGGCCGGACCGGACCGACGGACCGGAGGCCCTGCTGCTGCTGGGCGGAACAGCGATGGCACCAGGGCGTGAGGCGAGGCGGCCACGTGCCTGCCCCGGGGCGGCTCGCCGGTTATCGGACCCGGCCGGAAGGCCCCCCGTCGTGCGGACGTCCTTGGGGCGTCCTGTGTGGCGCTTCTCGCGGCGCTCGCCGCTGTCACACTTGCCTGCAACGCAGCAGGCCGCGGCCCCCGCCCCGGCCGAGCGGTGGCTGGGCCTCAGCGCACGAGGCACGGGCTCTGGGCGGATGCAGGCCTGTGGGCGAGCCGGAGTTGGAGCGGCAGTAGGGGCTGTGCGGGCCGGATCGGACGGGCGGTGGTCAGGATGGGGGTTGGCAAGGCGGACTCGTGATGCTTTGGGGCGGTGGGGCTAATAGCGCGCGCGTTGCGTGGGACGGGATCAAGGGGCAGGGGCTGCAGGTGTATCCAGTGTAGGGAGCGAAGGCAGGAACGGGGTGGAGAGGGCAGCGGCGCATCTCGCACGGCCGGTGGGAGTTTACAGAGTAGGGCGTGGCTTCATGTGGGTCGGGGTTCGTGTGGGAGGACTGCTGGGGAGGGCCGGGTGCTCACGCTGATTGAGGCCTGGCCTGTCCTTGTGGTGACGCGGCGCAGAAGGCGCAAGCGTTACAAGGAATGACGTGGGAGAACGGGGGCGCTCTGTGAGGGCGCCGGGGGAGCTTCCGTTTCTAGGGAGGCTGGGAGTCACGGGCATTTGGCGGTCGCACGGATGTTAACATGCGCGCTGGAGACTGACAATGTGTGGCCCCTGAGAGTCCCTTCGATGTGGGTTGGGCCTCTAGGCATGGGGTTCGCACGTATGCTGCTGGGCTGGAGCCTCGGCGCGCTCGGATGTATTCCCGCGAAGAGAGAGCCTGTGCGCTAGCCGGGTGCCGCTGACGTGGACTGTCCACCGTCGCGTGCCCTTCGGCGCAAGGGTTGTATGGTATCGTCACAGGGCTGAGAGTTGAGCGTCCCTCATAGCTGGGCATGAAGTGTCCGAGTGCCAATCACCCCTTCTCCCAAGAGCCAATAGCTCAAGACGCAGACTCTTGCAGGGCATGCAGCAGTCACCAAAGTGTCAGCTCTAACGGGACTGCAATGGGCTGGCCTCAGGTGCTTTTAATGCCCTGTAGACCCTGCGCTCGTCCTCGCCCCTCCACATGGACAGCTGCACGCCAACCGGCAAGTGGGCAACAGCTCCGCATCCTTCACCCGCAGACATGAGCCCCTTTCACGTGTCAGCTTCCCTTGCTGCGGCCACCAGCAATATGACCTCGCACCCGTCCTCCAGACAACGTGGCTTTCTTTGAAACCCCGTCAGGCCTCCCAACTGCCTCCTCGCCGCCGCCAACTACAGCACACCAGCTCATCATGTTCTATTCACGCTACCTCCTGTCCGGCAGCGACTCTATCAGCAGGCACTCTCCACGTAGCTCAGAGTAGGGGTCGCTGCGCTCGAGACCTGGCGTCACAAAAGGACCATCTGCAGCCCCTCGGAAGCTATGCTTGCTCTAGGCATGCTTGCTCCAGGCATGCACGGCCGTGCAACCCAGCGCCGCAATGCCTGTTTCCATTGGCCCCAAATCTCCATATGCTTCACGTGCTCCTGCCATGCCCACGGCAGGGCCCCATGCAACCCGCTCACTGGGACCTTGCTCCAGGCATGCATGGCAGTGCAACCCCGCGCCGCAACGCGCAGGCGTGCTTCCACTGGCCCCAATGCTCCCTACGACTCCGGGTACCCCAAGCATGCCCAGGGCATGGCCCCATGCAAATCGCTCACAGCCCTTGCTCTGCCGTGCCCTGGGCGGCCCGCACCGCCGCCGCCATGGCCTTGCAGTCCGCCTTGTGGCCCGAGCGCCAGTGGGCGGACTGGCACCCCTCCCCGCAGTACCGCACCGCCTTGCAGCCGCCGCACTGCTTCAGCGGCAGGGCACCCTCGCTCGCGCCGCCAAACTCGCAGCAGCCCGGGTTGCCGCACACGCGCAGCCTCGCCAGCGTCAGGGCCGCCGGGGGCACGGCCAGCGGGGGCGGCAGCGGCGCCTCCACGAGCCCCATGTCGGGCTGCAGCTCGCCGCCGCTAGCGGCTCCATCGTCAGCGGAAGCGCCGGCCGCACCAGAGGCGCCAAAGCACGAGGAGCCCCGGTAGTGCCTGGCCGCGCGGAGGTACCCGCCATCTGGGTCGTCGCTGGCGAGCACCTCCTGAGGGCAGCCCAGCACCACGCCCGGGTGCGGGCTGCACGCGGCGGCGAGCAGCAGGCGACCGTCCGCCTGCGCTGAGGGCGCCGCTCTGGGCAGCAGCCCCGACCGGACCAGCTCCTCCAGGCAGCCCAGCTCGCCCGCCTCGAGCCCCACCCCCGCCAGGGACCCCTGCACGTCCGCGTGCAGCGGCTCGGGCCCGGCCGGGACCAGCCAGGCCCGGGCGCGGCCGCTGAGCTCGGGGTGCGAGGATAGGTCGTACAGCGCCTGCACGACCCCGGTAGCGAGCCGCTCGGAGAGTATGCTATGGGGCGCCGGCCCGGAACCTTGGGGGATCCGGGGGGCGCAGAGCAGCTTGCAGACCGCCGCCAGCAGGCGGTGCGGCTGGCAGGCCAGGAGCTGCGGCACGGCCAGGAAACCTGGCTCTTGGGCGGCCGTGCAGCAGTGGTCCAGGCACTCGAGCAAGGCGGCTGTGGTGCAACTGCGAAACGATGTCAGCTTAGGGGCCAGCGATGCATCCGCGGGTAGGGGCAAGCGCGCGAGGTCGGTCGCCACCTGAGTGGCCAGGCGGCACAGGGATCGCAGCGCGAAGGCCTCCAGCTCTGCAAGCAGGAGTGCCTCTGCCTCGCCGCCGCCACCGCAGCGCGCAGCCGTGCTGCACGGCAGACTCGTGGCAACCGCAGCGGTTGGCGCGGTCAGCGACGATGCGTCTGACTCCGAGCCGTCGGCCGAAGCGGCAGGCGGAGCGCAGGTGAAGGTTTCGACCTGGGCCCCCCGGTCTGCATGCGAGATGGCCTTGCCGTACTGCTTTCGCACGAGGGCGAGGGCCGACAAGGTCGCCATCACGGCCTTTGTTGCGCCGTCACTGCAGCTGGGCCCTAGGTAGTGGTCTGGGTCGGGCGGCCCCGCCGCAGCCCGGGCCTCCAGCTGCCGAGCAAGGGCGGCCGCGCGCTTGGCCAGCGTCAGCACGGCGCCGCCCGCCCCAGCCAGGACCGGCTTGCAGCCCGCAGGCACCGGCGACATGAGTGGCAGGTTCCACGCATACATCGGAAAGCACACGCCGAAGAGTTTCAGACAGAGCGCGGCAGCGCATTGCTGGCTGGGAGCCGGGTCCCCGAGTGCACGGACGGGCTTCCGGGCAGCAATGGCCAGGCGCAGGATGCGGTCTGTGCTGGACCCCAGACCGGCGCGCTGCAGCCGGGCCTTGACTTCTTCGTCGCTCGCCGCAGCGCCAAACAGTACATCTGGGAAGGGGGGCAGGACGGTGGAAACGAAAAGGTCAGAAATGCAGATCCTGGCGCGTAGGAATGTCCAGGGGAAGTGTTGTCGACACGCCTGGGAATCAAAAGCGTGACGTAGCGAGGGTCAGCAACGCAGGTCCTGGCGCTCGCCTCTACCCTAGAATCGAGCAGTGCGCCCCCGGGCGCATGCACGGGACTCGGCCCGACTCCTGCCTTCGCGTAGCTCCCCTTGTCCAAGCTCACCGTCGCAACCCGGAACCTCGACTGGCTTCACGAGCTGCTCAAGGCAGCTGAAGCTGATATCTGCCGCTGCCCAGGGGCTCGTCCCCCGCAGAATTTCACCACCCTGCACGCATAGGTCCATGTTGCATGAAAAGCTAGCATGCCATATCCGCCACATCCGCTATGAGAAATTAAGACAGGGCCAGGTGGCACTACGTGCCTGTTCAGTGCCAATTGCGCGGCGGGCCTCTGTGCTGCCAGTGCTGACGGCGTCCTCCACTGCGCCCGTGTGCAGCGCCGCAGACCACGCCAGCGCCTCGGCCCAGTGCGGTACCGCCTCCGCCGGGGCGTCGGCGGACAGGTCTGGCTCTGAGGGCATGAGCAGACGCGCTGCTTTCTGCATGGGACGGGCAAACGTACAACGAAAGGAACGCGGAGTGGAATGAGAGGCTGTGGCGGTTTAGGCATTCTGGGCACCACCCCCGGAAAGGGGACAAGTGCTGGTGGGGGCTCACCAAGGGGCTGAACCTCCACTGAGGCTGCGTGCAGTACCGGTAGGGGTTGTGGCCCTGCCCTTGACCCAGGCTGAGGCGGCACAGGGCCTCGGCGGTGCGGGCGGCCAGCCTGGCCATGTGCTCCTCCGGCCCGCGGCCCGACGGGCCGCGCAGGGGACTGGCGCGCAGGCCGGACTGTTGGCCGTGCCGGGCCCGCTGCCATGGCCCCAGCGCCGCAGTCGCGACACTGAAGTGCAGGTCCTGCAGCTCGCTCGCCACTCTGTCCTCCATCATCTCGGCTTCCACACTCTGGATGCAGCAGCCCGTCCAATCTCCCTTCAGCCACTCCAGCCGGCGCCTCCACTGGCCGTGCGAAGGTCCGTGCCCGCTGCTGCTGCTGGTGCTGCCGCCGCCCTGGCCACTGCCGCTGCCGCCGTAGCTGCCCTCGTCGGACTGCTCGCTCA
Organism: Edaphochlamys debaryana; assembly: GCA_016858145.1. NCBI lineage: Eukaryota > Viridiplantae > Chlorophyta > Chlorophyceae > Chlamydomonadales > Edaphochlamys > Edaphochlamys debaryana. The sequence continues at coordinate 631,962 of JAEHOE010000011.1, forward strand.
GGGGCTCCATGCCGGCGTGGGCCCACACGCTCTCCAGCATCGCCATCCGCAGCGCACCCACGTCCGGGTGGCTGAGGGCCTTCGTAAAGTTATTGGCGGCGACGCCGCAAGACGATGCCGGGAACGTCGTGAAGACCGTGAGGTTGTACAACCCTTTAGCGGCCCAGACAAGGGAGTCGAAGGCCTGGACGGAATGCTGCGGTCTGCCGGAGAACGCTCCCCGCCCGTCGGCCCGTTGGCTGAGCGCAGGGCAGAAGTCGGGCCCCGGGTAGGTGAGGATGGCGGTGGCGGCGGCAGCAAGCACCTGCGAGCTCTGAAGGGCCCGCGTGAACTGGCCGGCGAGGAGTAGCACGTCGGCACCGGGAGCCGGTTGGCTTGGAGGGGTTCGCATCAAGCCCGCCAGCACTCCGCCGGCAGTGAAGATGAGGCGGCCCGAGACGTTCGACACTTCGTAGCAGGCCAGGGCGGCGTACTTGGCGAGCTGCTCCTGCTTGGCGGGGCCTTGGCCCGAGGATGCCGCTGTGTTCGCTGCTGCGGTTCCGGTGCTGCGAGCGAGTGCAGCCATGCTGCGGGCAGCGCTGGCCACGGCGGCGAGCAGGGAGACGTCCAGGATAGGTGAGAGCAGCGTGCCGTAGCGGCTCCAGTGTTGGCGGTCCATATCAAGGGCCGGCCTCATCCACATCCCGTACACGCAGTTCACTTGATGGCAGGACGCCCAGCAGACCTCAGCAGCTTGGACAGTACGGTTGCTGGCGACGCCGCTGCTGGGGCCATGGCTGGCGGGGGTGGAGATAGCTTGCAGGCGGCGAAGGATCCAGGCCGCCACTCCCCCCTCCGCACACGCCTCCAGCCACGCCAACTTGGACGGCGCCATAGGAGCTGGCTGTGCGCAGCCCCACTGCTCGCAGCCAGCCTCCTTGAGGGCCTTGATGAGAGCGTCCAGCGCGGCCTTGAGCCTACAGGGGCAGGAGCAAAGGCCTGACTAGCCACGTGCACGAGGGGGAGGGCGCAGGATGGTGTGGAGGATGGATGCGCACGCGAAGGGGTCAAGTTGTGCCCGTTGCGGTTGACTGCCGGATACCGCATAGGATGGCGCACGGATGCTATATAGCAGGTTCCTCAGAACGGTTGGAGGGATTGATCAAGAGCGGCCCAGGCGGCCTCGAGCCTACAGGGTCAGGAAAGGGATTAGGAGCAGAGGCCTGACGCGTCACGTACACGCGGGGGGTCGCCAGATGGTGTGGAGGATGCGTGTCGAGGTATTGGGGTATTGCAGCTCAGAGTAAGCGCAACTCACGCGAATGCTCTACTTGCAGAACTCTCCCACACGCATAGACTGTGTCGCGAGCAGGCGTGCCTGGGCATGGGTTCTTGGACAACAGCATGTGGCGACGCACCTCTTGCCAGGGTCGCCCGCTAGCCTCTTCCTTGATGAGGATATAGCGGTGCAGTAGTCATCCGCACATCGCATGTACTCGCAAAGGAGCTTCACCAGACTTTGGCGATTTGCCATCCTGGGCGCCCGCTGAGCCAGATTATGCCGGATACTGGGCCTATCTATTTGCCATAGAAGCTGGAAACGCAGGAGTTAGGCGTGCGTGATGGCAGGGTCGCTGTTGCGGCTCCAAGCTGTCGCGGGCAGCTGTGCGATACTGAGGCGTGTATCGTGAGCCTACTGCGCGCGGAACATGCAGACAGTAATCCTGGTAAAAGGTGACTGCGCGGGCGATCTTCCCTCAAAGCCGAGTCCGTGCGACCTGTCGTACCTGGCATTCTGCCCCTTGCCGGCGCCGTGCCCTCGCCCCTGAAACACTGAGCTGCGCAGCAGCCATGGCCTGCCCACATGTCTGGGATATGAGCCCCAGCACACTCCTTTCCCCACCCCCGCCAGCGGCCTGCACACTCAACGAAGGCACATGGCATGGCGGGCTCGTGAATCGTGATGCGAGGGGGCGGTGGGGCTACTAGAGCAAGGTTGTATGGGACGGCATAAGATCATGACGCGCAAGGGGCAAATATAACAGCGGCAGGGCAGCGGCACATACCGACATCGTATGCCGGTGGGAGTTTATACAGTAGCACGTGGCTTGAACCCCGCCAGGCCTCCCAACTGCCTCCTCGCCGCCGCCAACTCCTGCTCCTGCTCCTGTCAGCCAGAACTCTCCACGTAGCTCAAGCGGACGCTGCGCTCAAGCCCTGGTATCCCAAAAGGGACCTCCTGCGGACCCTTCCACCTCAAGGTCCAGGCCCCCATCCTCGGAAGCTATGCCTCCCTAATACTACTGGGACCTTGCTCAAGGCATGCATGGCCGTGCAGCCCCGCGTTAAAACGCGCAGGCCTGCTTCCCCTGGCCCCACATCTCCATATGCTCATGCTCCTGCCATGCCCAGGGCATGGCACCATGCAAATCGCTCACAGCGCTTGCTCTGGCGTGTCCTGGGCGGCTCGCACCGCCGCCGCCATGGCCTTGCAGTCCGCCTTGTGGCCCGAGCGCCAGTGGGCGGACTGGCACCCCTCACCGCAGTACCGCACCCCCTTGCAGCCGCCGCACTGCTTCAGCGGCAGGGCACCCTCGCTCGCGCCGCCAAACTCGCAGCAGCCCGGGTTGCCGCACACGCGCAGCCTCGCCAGCGCCAGGGCCGCCGGGGGCACGGCCAGCGGGGGCGGCAGCGGCGCCTCCACGGGCCCCATGTCGGGCTGCAGCTCGCCTCCGCCAGCGGCTCCATCGTCAGCGGAAGCGCCGGCCGCACCAGAGGCGCCAAAGCGCGAGGAGCCCCGGTAGTGCCTGGCCGCGCGGAGGTACCCGCCATCTGGGTCGTCGCTGGCGAGCACCTCCTGAGGGCAGCCCAGCACCACGCCCGGGTGCGGGCTGCACGCGGCGGCGAGCAGCAGGCGACCGTCCGCCTGCGCTGAGGGCGCTGCTCTGGGCAGCAGACCCGACCGGACCAGCTCCTCCAGGCACCCCAGCTCGCCCGCCTCGAGCCCCACCCCCGCCAGGGACCCCTGCACGTCCGCGTGCAGCGGCTCGGGCCCGGCCGGGACCAGCCAGGCCCGGGCGCGGCCGCTGAGCTCGGGGTGCGAGGATAGGTCGTACAGCGCCTGCACGACCCCGGTAGCGAGCGCCGTACAGGATGTGCCGTTTGGCGCGTGCCCGGTGGTTGGGAGCCGGGCGCGGAGCAGCTTGCAGGCCGCCGCCAGCAGGCGGTGCGGCTGGCAGGCCAGAAGCTGCGGCACGGCTAGGAAGCCGGGTACGTGGGCGGCCGCGGAGAAGTGGGTCAGGCACTCGAGCAGAGCGCTCTCAGCGCTGCAGCAGACCTTGGTCACAATGTCGCGCATTGCGACGTCTGCAGGAGGTCCGACGGCCAAGCGGGCAAGGTCTGTGGCTGCTTGCGTGGCCAGGCGGCCTATGGACCGCAGCGCAAAGGCCTCCAGCTCTGCGAGCAGGAGGGCCTCGCCGGTGCCGACACCGCCGGAGCGCGCAGACGCGTCACTCTGCGGAGCTGCGGCAGCTGCACCGTTGCAGCCTTCGGCTTGGCCCTTACGCTTTGCAGGCATGAGCAATATGCCGAGCTGCTGCCGCAGGAGGGTGAGGACTGGCACGACGGCCAGCAGGGCTAGCGTTGTCGCGCCGCTGCAATTGTCAAACTCCAGGTACTGCGCTGTCTCCGGCAGCCTCGCATCCGCGGCCCGGGCCTCCAGCATCCGGGCCAGCGCCGCCGCGCGCTTGGCCAGCGTCAGCACGGCCCCGCCCGCCCCAGCCAGGAGGGGCTTGCTGCCCGCAGGGACCGGCGACATGAGTGGCAGTCTCCACGCATACGAGGGGAGGACAATCTCGTAGGGGTCCAGAGACAGCGCGGCAGCGGCTTGCTGGCTGAGAGCCATATCCCCGGGTGCACGGGCGGGCTCCCAGGCAGTGAAGGCCAGGCGAAGGGCGCGGTCTGCGCTGGACCCCAGACCGGCGCGCTGCAGCCGGGCAGTGATATTCTCGTGGCCCGGCGCCGCGCCCGGTTGGAAGCCTGGGAATCGAGGGAGGACCATGACGGACAAAGGGTCAGCATTGCAAGTTCTGGCGCTTCAGTCAAGAACACGACAAAGGCAAAGGCACCCGCAACTCACCAGGAGCCCCGTCCCGGTCCACCTGCCGCCCCAGGCTCGTATAGCACGCCTGTAGTGACTCCAAAGGAGTCATTCCTGACTGGAACCCACCGTCCTGTGTCAGCAGGTCGGTTGAAGGGTCAGCTGGCAGGCACGGAAAGCTGGCCCCCAAGCCCTTGACCATGTAGCATGCATAGCCTACCTGTCCAGTGCCTTTGCCGCGGCGGGCCTCTGTGCCGCCAGTGCTGACGACGTCCTCCACCGCGCCCGTGTGCAGCGCCGCAGACCACGCCAGCGCCTCGGCCCAGTGCGGTACCGCCGCCGCCGGGGCGTCGGCGGACAGGTCTAGCTCCGAGGGCATGAGCAGACGCGCCATGCGCTGCATTGGAAGGGCAACCGTGCAAGGAGAGGAACGTGAAGTGGGTTGGGAGGCTGAAGCACTCAAGGCATTATGGGCACCACCCCTGGAAAGGGCACAAGTGCTGGCGGGGGCTTACCAAGGGGCTAAACATCCACTGAGGCTGCGTGCAGTACCGGTAGGGGTTGTGGCCCTGCCCTTGGCCCAGGCTGAGGCGGCACAGGGCCTCGGCGGTGCGGGCGGCCAGCCTGGCCATGTGCTCCTCCGGCCCGCGGCCCGGCGGGCAGGGCAGGGGGATGGCGCGCAGGCCGGACTGTTGGCCGTGCCGGGCCCACTGCCATGGCCCCAGTGCCACGTTGATGACATCGGAGTGCAGCTCCTCCAGGAAGCGCTGCGTTTCCACATCCGTCATCATGGTATCCACGCTACTGCCTGTGCAGCCCGTCCGGCCCTCCTGCAGCCACACCAGCCGGCGCCTCCACTGGCCGTGCGAAGGTCCGTGCCCGCTGCTGCTGCTGGTGCTGCCGCCGCCCTGGCCACTGCCGCTGCCGCCGTAGCTGCCCTCGTCGGACTGCTCGCTCAGGGGCTCCATGCCGGCGTGGGCCACACGCTCTCCAGCATCGCCATCCGCAGCGCACCCACGTCGGGATGGCTGAGTGCCTCCGTGAGGGCATCGGCGGCGCCGCAAGCCGGTAATGAGGGGGCGGCAACCGCCAGAAGGTTGTAGAGTCCCTGAGCGACCGTAAAGATCTCGTAGTAGCCCTCAGGGCTTTGCGGCGGGCTAACGGCCAGTGGACCCTGCCCGTCGAACCGCTTGCTGAGCGCAGGGCAGAAGTCCGGCCCCGGGTAGGTGAGGATGGCGGTGGCGGCGGCGGCCAGCAGCTGAGAGCTCTGCAGAGCACGCGTTAGCCGGCTGGCCGACGCTAGCAGGGCGCTGGGAGAGGGTTGGCTGGAGCTTATTCGCAGTAGGGCCCCGAGTACGCTGCTGGCGGTAAAGGTGAAGCGGCTTGCAATACCGGACATCTCATGGCAGGCCAGGGCGGCGTACTTGGCAAGTTGTTCCTGCTTGGCGGGGCCTTGGCCCGAGGATGCCGCTGTGTTTGCTGAGAGGATGCTAGCGCTGCGGGCGAGTGCAGCTATGCTGCGGGCAGCCCCGGCCACGGCATTGAGGAGTGAGACGTCCAGCAGGGGCGAGAGCAGCGTGCCGTAGCGGCCCCACTCCTGGCCGAAGTCGACGGTGACGATGGGGCTCATCCACCTCGCAAACAGGCACTTGACCTGGTGACAGGATGCCCAGCAGACCTCAGCAGCTTGGATAGCGCGGTTGCTGGCGACGCCACTGCTGGGGCCCTGGCATGCGGGACCGGAGATGGCTTGCAGGCGGCGAAGGATCCAGGCCGCCATGCCTGCCTCCGCATACGCCTCGAGCCATGCCAACTTGGACGGCGGCATAGCCCCAGGCTGCGCGCACCCCCACTGCGAGTAGCCGCATTGCTCGAGGGATTGATCAAGAGCGGCCCAGGCGGCCTCGAGCCTACAGGGTCAGGAAAGGGAGTAGGAGCAGAGGCCTGACGCGTCACGTACACGCGGGGGTCGCCAGATGGTGTGGAGGGCGCGTGTCGAGGTATTGGGGTATTGCAGCTCAGAGTAAGCGCAACTCGCGCGAATGCTCTACTTGCAGAACTCTCCCACACGCATAGACTGTGTCGCGAGCAGGCGTGCCTGGGCATGGGTTCTTGGACAACAGCATGTGGCGACGCACCTCTTGCCCGGGTCACCGGCTAGCTTCTTCCTTGACGAGGATACAGCGGAGCAGTAGTCGTCTGCGCATCGCGTGTACTTGCGAAGGAGCTTGACCAGAGTTTGGCGATTTGCCATCCTGGGCAACCGCTGAGCCTGGACACGCCAGCTACTGGGCGTATTTGTTTGTCATGAGGCCCTTCGGCTGGCAACGTAGGAGCTGGGGGTAGGTGATGGCAGGGTCGCTATTGCGGCTTCCAGCTGTCGCAGGCAGCTGTGCGATATTGAAGCGTGTATCACGAGCCTACTGCGCGCTGAACATGCAGAGCGTATTCCTGGTAAAAGGTAACTGCGCGGGCAGTCTTCCGACTCCCTCGAGCCCGAGCGAGCCAAGTGCAATTGAGACCTGCCGTACCGGGCATTCCGCCCCCTGCCCGGTGCCCTCGCCCCTGAAACACTGCCCCCTGAGATATGAGCCCCAGTCGAACACGCTTCTTCCCCACCCCCATCACAGCCGTATTCCGCTCCGGCTCCCGCCGCCAGCCCTGGAGCGGCTTGGCTGCTAGTGGGCAAGGCGGACTCGAGAGTCAATGGCGCGGTGGAACTACCAGTGCGCGTGTTGCGTACGACGAGAGTCACGGGTGACGGGACAAAGGGGTAGGGGGCGGGGAGGGCAGGGCAGCGGCGTATCTCGCATGGCCGGTGCGGCGGTGGGACGTGGGAGGGTAGGACTTGGCTTCATGTGTGTCGGGGTCTTCGGGCTGTCGCAGGCAGCTGTGCGATGCTAAGGCGGCTATGGCGAGCCTACTGCACGCGGGGCATCCGGAGACTGTCACTAGTATAAAGCATCGGGGCGAGGGATTCCCTGGAATCCTTCCTCCTTTTACCCGCGTCCGCGGCAGATACCTATATAGCGACACTTGCACCTGTCCTGTTACATGCGTTAGGCAGCCCCACTTTGCAACACGCCATGCCACTGGCCATGCCGTACTGTCGTACAGTCGTACGGCATTCAAGTTGGCCTAAATGCCGTGTTCCTTATAGTACTGGCCTTCATGGGTAAGCTTGGTCTGCCTTCGCCAGGACTTTGAACCTGCCCCGACCCAGGCTGCACCCGCTGGCTTCTGTACGCCACCCCCACTCCGCCCGCCCGCCTCCTTGCGCAAGAGTGACACGTTTCAAGCATTAACGCCTGATAAGAAGTCTGCTGGACAGGGCCTGCAAATTCGTGGGCGGTTGCAGTCGGGGTCTGATATTGTCCTCATACCACCCCAGCTTTGACCCTTTACCTCAGCAAGTAAGCCATGCTTCCCCCCGCTTCTGGCGCCGTGCTGTGACGTGCTGTGCCCTCACCCCTCAACTCGCCGGACGACACCACCTACCGACAGTACCGAATGCTAAGTACGGCGCACAGCTGCGAGCAGGCCCAGCCGCTTGAGGGCCTTGTCACCTCCGCAATGGAGCCGCCCTTAGGACCCGCCCCATCCAGGTTGCACCTCCCATCACCCAGACTACGCCCGAGCCCTTGTCCACAACGCCTGCCTTAACCTGCACAGCTCCTGCGAGACCCGTGCCAAAACCCACTTCCCTTTCGTACCCGGACCCGGACACTCAACCCACTTGCCATCCCCGTGGAACAGCTGAACAACCCAAAGCTCATATCCCAGAAACCCTCCCCCGCCGCCCTGTTTTTCGCTCATCCCTCGCCTCAACGACATTAGCCTCAGCGTGCCCGCATGGACGACCCCTACGAGGGCCTCTACCCCTTGCTTACCCACGCCAATCGCCTCGTAGGCCTCACCAAAGGCACAGTGCCTGCGGTATGGGGCCTCAGCGTGCAGGCGTCACCCGCTGCGTTCCCTGGGGTGCTCAGGAGCTCTTGCTCAGGAGCTGGTGCCCGGGCTGGAGCTGGGGCCGGCCCAGGAGGCCATCTGCACCTCGAGGGCCTGCTCCCCCTGGCCCCAGTCGTACACGCCTCCTCGGCTGGCGAACAGCTCAGCCCGAAACCCCTCCGCCGCCGCCCCCCACGCCTCCCGCACCGCCGCTTCCCCCGCCGCCAGCGCCCTTTCCAGATCGCGGCCTCCCTCCCCCGTGCGCACTTCGCTGCCAGCTGCCCCACCCCGCTCGGCCTCAGCCCTGCCGCCGCCGCCTGCCGTGACTGCCCATGCAGCGCCCGACAGGGAGAGGGTGTCGTACGCGCCGCCGCCGGAGGGGCCCTCATCGTACAGGCGGCGCCGCCAGCAGTCGAAGATGCTCGGACCGTACAGGTGCCCGTGCTCCTCCGAGGCGTCCGTGTAGAAGCGCCCACGTGCGTCCAGCATGGCGTACGACGCCCGCATGAGTTGCACGCAAGCGTAAGGAATTTCTCAATTCGGTAGAATTTGGAGCCCGCCGTACGGCTGTAGAATTCTGTTACCTCAGACAGTCTGCTCTCTAAAAGTCAGAGCCAGCGTCAGTCTTCATATTGAACCACAACCAAACAATGACTCGCCTAACTTTGTACACGAACTCCTTCTACCAGGCGGTCCGGTGCTACGAGACCGTGACAGCCGTGGACTCAGCGACGGGGAACAAGACGACTCTGCGCCGTCTCACAGGAGAGACCGTCTTGGAAGTGGACAACCCCGACCTCAAGGCGCGGCTCGCGGGCATCCTGGGCGACCACTGCGCGTACCTAGACCCAACGCTTCTCAAGACCGTCATGAAGTGCCCGCGCTGCCAGGACAAGGATGCCCTGTGCGCAGTGCGGCACCATCTGGCCATTGACAGCCTTGTGTACGTCCTCATCTCCTGTCGCTCGTGCTGCGCGCGCGTTCTCCTCGAGCCGGCGAAGAACTTTTACAAACCCCCCACGGAGGCAGATGGCAAGTCGGTAGTCGAGCTCAGAGAGCAAGGCTTTGCCGAATACAGATACAAGTGATGAGTGAGTGGGAGTGAGTGTCGGTGTGAGGTGTCGTGAGGGCGAGAGAGAGTCGGCGGTGTAACAATCAAGCGAGCCTCTCCTCTCGAGTCAAGAGCCGCCCGAGGACCTTTCGCTCGTCAGTGACGCACCGCCACAACAGGCACCACATCCGCCGCCCAAGCAACCACCGCACAGTTTCCGTAGTCATGCGCCCGCGCCGCAGCTGGCGGAGGTAGTGACGCGCGAAGGCGTGCACGTCCGCCACCGCCGTGGGGCTCCCCGCGTCGAGTACGGCGCGCGCGCCACTCGCGAATGCAGGGGTGCACGGCGTCAGGGTCATGCCACCACAGCCGCGCGAAATGCTCAACATTTCGTCGAGCCGATTGATGAGGACGGCCCCGAAGCGGTGCTCCATGTACTGCTCTGCCCCGGGGCTCTCCCTCGTCATGAGGGACCACCAGTCCCAAAAGTCCTCTGCATAATCCGCGGCTAGGCCGACGTCCGGCTCGACGAGGCACCGCATGGCCAGGCGCTCCATGCCGTCGAGCATCTGGGCGGCGGTTTTCATGTTCTCCAGGACATCAGGTTATGAGTGTAGCACAGGACATCAGGCCATGAGTTTTGCACAGGACATCAGGTCATGAGTGTACGGAAGTACCACAGGACGTCAGGTCATGAGTGTACTGTCAGGTCATGAGTGTACCCTTTATCCTATCCTTCTTTGGTGGAGGTCCCAATCCCAAGTCCACAACGTCCTCCTCGCCGTCTCCATAACCATCCACGCCTTGGGCATCTCCTTCAAGAGTGCTCGGCACCTCCGCCTCCAGCCCAGCGGGCGTCAACACGTGCTCCGCAACCCAGCCGCGGTAGCGGGCCTCGTAGCCGTGGCGGTTGAGGTACTTCCTCTGCATGAAGAAGCCGTAGTGAACGCAGCAAAAGCCGCCAAAGATGGCGTTGATGCGACCCAGGCGTTTGGGCATGATCACGGATAGACCCAGCTCCTCGTCCGTATCCACGACACCGCCGCACGCTGCTGCGAAGTCCGAACCCAGCCAGGCCAGGCAGTTGATGCTGACGCGCTCGTTCTGCAGGAGCAGCCACTCGTGGTCAAAGTGGAAGCCCGAGAGGGCTCCGTCCTCCTGCAGGCGAGCAAGGACCTGGTCGTGCATGTGCGCCGCAAAGGAGCCGGTGCGCCAGCCCAGGACATTGAGGCAGTCGTACCCGGCGACCCCCTTCTGCCGGCCCAGCCTGCCAAAGCGCTGAAGAACGTTGGAGACAACGGCATTGTTGAGGATGGTGCCGTAGACCATGAAGTACTCCCGGTGGTCGAGCCTGTAGTCCAGGAACGCCCGGAAGGCATCCGCGCTGTCAAGGAGGACGATGTCATCATCGAAGCGCACATATATAGTGTCCTTGTCAACGCACCCGCGGAAGAAGCAGTGAATGGTCTCATTGTTCCGCGCCGCAACGTAAGGGACACTGGGCGGCAGGAAGCGCAGGCAGATGAGGTCCGGGAACTCTGCGGCTTTACAGCGCATGTAGTCAATGTCGCTCTGGACGTCGGTGTTAACCCAGAGCTGGTACTCGTCGACGAGGCCCATGCGGTGGTACAACAGGATCTGGGGGATGAGGAGCGACAGATAGCGCTCGCGCCCGGCCGGCGTGACGGCGACGACGTGATGCTCGCGGTGGGGCATTTGAGGTACGGGGCTGAGGACAGTGCTGAGGGACAGGGCTGAGGTTTACAGAGAATTCATTTCGCCTTGTCTGCCGCGGCAGCTGCCGCAGAGGTAGGCTGCAGCTGCTGCCGTGTCAGCTTTTTGGAGTTTGCCTTGATGCAGTCGAGGTGGCTGCGGAAGAGGACTTCGCCAGAGTACCATGCGGGCACGGCGAAGTCGTCAGGATGGTTGAAGCGCGCGTCCTTGAGCCAGATCTTGATGATGCAAAAGTACTTCTTTGGGCTAATCGAGATACCATTGACAGACTCCCACGCTGCCTCTGGGGCCTCTGGGGCCTCCTTGACATCCTTGACATCCTTGACATCCTTGACCCCCTTGACCCCCTTGACCTCCTTGACGCCGACCCGGGTGATGACAGTCTCTCCCAGAACACGAGAGCATATGGCCTCCCACGCGCGGTGTGCGTCGCCCTTGGCAACCTTGAGCGAGACACACCTGCCGTACATGTTCTTGGGGTCATCCCAGCACGGATAGATGCCCTCGCGCATGATGAAGAACATGTTCTCCGCGAGGTGCTCTTTTACGAGGCCGTGCGCCATCCAGAAATCCTCAACGGTAGACACGTCTGTGAGCCGCACGTAGCTGGCCAGCGTCCAGTCCATGTCCTCAGACATGTGAAAGTAGAGAGTCCAGACATCGTTTAGGTACACAGGCGTACACTCTGCACAGACACTCATGCTTACACACTTTTTTAACAACATGATTGACATTCGAGTTGGCCTTATGTCATGACTCGCATCTGCTGCTGACCCGTGGGACCCTGCTCGCGTCTACAGTGCCGTCGGGTAATGAATCGAACGGGTACCCCCAGACCGCTCATCACCGTCCAGCGTTTCCGTCAGGTACCAAGTTGCTGGGGTCTAACTATCCTAAACCCCGGTCTACTCGCTACCATCAGGCGTAATCATATCAATGTGCGAGCTCCCCAACGCCATCCTCCTCCTCCCCGCTCCCAAGAGGGCGTGCATGGACGTGTATCGTGATGAGTGACTGGCAAGGTCTGTGCAAGGTGCCACAAGTTGCTGCAGAACCGGTCTTGGGCGTATTTTGGTCGGCTGAACTCGAACTGTATAAGTCAGAGACATCTGTGGACACAACATATAATGCGGCGCGCCTACGCAAATCTCATTGACGAACAGACAGACGAATGGACGTACATGCGCGACAAAGGCTTGGACTTCACGCAATGTAAGCTCACGCACAAGCCAAAAGTGAGGAGAGAATGGCCAATGGCTGGAGCGCCCGGAGTTATTGAGCTCAGCCTCTCGTACAGTATTGGTGGTAGCGATGCGATCTACGATATCACCCTTATAGGCCGGGCAGGCACGCTGCGCTCGGTCGAAGTCCGTTGCTATAGCCGACATTTCTTGGATCCGGTCCTGTTCAGCTGGCGTCCTCAGCTCCGCGAAGAGGATGATGAGGTCAAGGTCATCGTACCGAAGTGCCTTTCATCGCATTGGTTGCATGGTCCGCTTGAAATCGCCGTCAAGGCGACCGAGGAACCCGTCGTGCACTCAATGAACGTTGACCTTGCGCCAGGCCTCCTCAAACGCGTCAGGGATGAAGAGGACGCGTGCTACTCAACGTGCTTTTGGGACCCAGAGACGCAGAGCCTCACCATGCCTTTAGTTGCAGCAGTACAACAAAGACAGAGTCGCGGTGCCAATGTAAATGTACCCAAAGTCAAAGCGCGGTCGCAACTCGGCAGGGCACTGGGCTCCATCTACGCCACCACCATGGGTCTGATCAAGTACCTGTTGTTTCCGCTGTATCTACGATAAAGCTTGAAGCGGGGTCCACGTCGATCCACGTTTGTAAAAATAAATGGGCAGCAGCTATAGTAACGACATGCTTGGCGCAGTCATCCTCCTCTACTGCATCGTCGCCGTCTCCACGCTTGCGCTCAAGGCGCACAATGGGCTGCCAGTGGGGGCTCACGACGCGGCGCTCGTCGCATTTGTAACCATGCTGCTCGTCGTGCAATGGACCATCGCCGTGCGCAGCGCGGGTGGAGTCCGCTCGGAGTCCGGAAGGTCTGACAAGTCCGGGAGGGAGGGTTTCGTGGACCTTAAGACCCTTCCCAAGATCCTGGGCCAGGATATCCTCAAGAGCATTTCCAACACGGCGTCGGCGACCTCCATTGTCCCCGCGGTCGCACCTGGACCTGGACCTGGACCTGGACCTGGACCTGGACCTGGACCTGGACCTGGACCTGGACCTGGACCTGGACCTGGACCTGGACCTGTAGCGACCGCCGACGCACCCATGTCGATCGTGCTGACGCCTGCTCTGCAGCAGTCTGTCAGGACGTTCTCGGCTAGTAGCCCCGCGGTCACATTGGCACAGGCACCCATCGTCTCTACTGGCGGCATGACGACCTGGGACGCCGACGGCGGCCCCCTCGAGGACCCGTCTGGCCTGCCCCCCGGGGCCGTGCTGTACGCGTCCACTTTCATGCCAGAGTCCTACCTGGGCAGCGGCAAGCGCTGGCGGAACGTCATCGCGCCGGCTGGTGGCATCAACACAGACGAGAAGGACATGCAGTTCTGTGTCGAGCCGGCCTTCTCGCGATTGGACGGCATCTCCATGAACGCAAACTCCATCACAGGGCCCCTCTCCCACCGTATGGACATCACCGGTGACCTCGCGTTCACGTTTGTTGTCCTCTGCCAGTTCACCGGCGTCACCAGTGGTCGCAGCGACGTCATCCTCCTACGCCTCTATGCCAACACGCCCAACAACAACGGGTACTGCATCTACATGAATAACTTTACGACCATGCCCGGCAACATGATCTCCATGGACATGTACGTCTCCTTCGGCAGCCTGTCTCCCATGCGCTGCTCACAGGCCTCCATGGCGCCGACGTCCATCATGCTCGACACCACGAAGAAGTACATGATCGTCGCCAGCAAGGGCGCGGGCCGGCTGCGTGTTACCCTGGTCGACGTCGGCGTGCGCACAAGCTACGACAGCCAGGTCCTCCTGGACAGCGGTTCGATGGCCATGCGCGAGTCCGTGGTCTTCAGCAACCGGGAGATGATGATCAATAACAACGAGAACTTTAACGCCAACATCATGGCCTTCGGCGTCTTCAACCGTGTCCTCGGCGACACGGCCATCCACGCGCTGTACCTCTACTACAATGGCGTCTTCCGCAAGATGGACCCCGAGTACGCGGCCGTCGCTCGCTCGCTGCGCGCGCTCGAGGCGGCCAAGTTGTGCCCCTACGACGAGGCCACCTGCACGGCCTGCACGTCCGTGGCCGACTTCACGGACGACCGCAACATCATGGCGAGCAGCACGCAGTGCCTCTCCGCGATCGACAGCTTCTGCACCATGAACCCAGGGCACCCGCGGTGCTGGTGTTGGGATATTAGGAACCCATACTACGGGACGTGCTGCAAGGTATACCGAAACATGTTCACTGACCAGCACAATGCATCCGCACTCACAGCAGCAGCGGGGGCCGACGTCGACCCAAGCGCCCAACCGGACGCCTCTGGAGGCGCGGCCCAGGGGCTCATGCAGTACATTGCCAGCGACCCGAGCGTGGACTCGACGTCCTCGCCCCTTCCTGGCGTCGTCAACACGCTGCTGTCGGCGCTGCAGAAGCCTGGGGTTGGCGACGCGTTGACCACGATGGTCTCGCGCGCTATCGCCCCCACCTCACCCACCGGCACCGCCGCCCCGGTAACAGCCGCTCCCACGACGACTGCCGCCGGCAGTGGGGCACAGTCCGTGCAGGTCGTGACGGTGACCAAGGAGCCTGTTGCGGTGCAGGAGATGCGGACGTACCTCTCGAACCTCCGGGATTCCGTGCACCCCCTGCCGCCCATCACCGACAGCCTCGCGCCGCTGCCTGCTGAGACTCACAAACTCCCCAGCCCCGAACCCCGGACGCCCTCGCCAGCTTCACTGTCTGACGTCGACGTCACTGCCGACCTGCCGGCTCCCCCTGAGAAGAAGTCCATCATGGGCGTGATGAAATGGTTCTTTGGCGGCCGTCCATCAGAACCTGTGCCGTGATTCGTTGACAGTTCCTCATGACGATATCCAGGCGCGGGCCTGCAACTCTGCAACGGTCCTCTCCAGGGCTCGGACGCGCTTGTCTGTTTCTCTTTGCAGCTCCTTGATGGCCTCAATGAGCAAGGCTGACAGATTACCATAGGAGACGGCGAGCCGCCCGCTGACTTCGTCCTTGTAGACCACTTCTGGAAGGACGGCTTGGATCTCCTGCGCGATGACACCCGCGCAGCGGTTGGACGACGAGAAATCCTTGCGGCGGAACGTGTAGCCGCTGACTTGGAGCGTCTTCAGCAGGGCGTCGGGGATGACTTCCAGGTTGGTCTTGACCGACTGGTCGGAGAGGCCGATGATATCACCCGCCGCGTAGATCGAGGTCGTGCCCGCGCCGGAGGCGACGTGCAGGGGGTACGAGGGGTTGGACGTGCCTACGCCCACACGCCCGTTAGTGCCGCCATACTGGACGGTGAGCGTGGGGTTGACCATGGACGATGCTTGACCAATGAATACATTGCTGGCCTCTATGGACAGGTTGTAGTAGAGTCCCGACACGCGGCTGATGCTCTGAATGAAGGCAGTGTCGTGCGGAGCAAACGTCGAGTAGCGCACGTAGAGACCCTTACCCGCTGTACTATTCCATACCGAAGAGTTGGCCGCAATGTGGAGGTCGTGGTTCAGGTGGAAGTTGGCGAGCGGCCCGGGGGTGTTGATCCCAATGAAATTGTTGTTGCTGCTGAAGCAGATGCTTGCGCCCGTGGAGTTTCCGCCGTAGCCCCGGATGAAGAGGTTGGATCCGGCAGTGGCCATGTATCCTACGCGGCCCGTGGGGTTGACCATGACATAGTGGTACTGCTCCGAGACATCCCCGTTGTATGTCGCGAACGAGGTGCGTTGGCTGGCCATGCCCGCCACCTGCACGACCGCGTCGACGTCAATGTTGCTCGTCGTGTTCCCGAGGAGCACGCCGCCAGTGACGTTGCCGGGATACGCGCGCAGGGTGCCGAGGACATCCAGCGTCGCCGCTGGATTGGACTGGCCGCCCACACCCACGGTGAAGTTGCTGTTGAGGAAGAGGACGTTGGAGGACCGGATGGAGAGGCCGACCTGGTTGGAGTTGGGCAGGTACATGCCGTTGCTGGTGTTCCCCTGCCACAAGTAGAACGGCTGCGCGGCGGAGTCGTTGGAGCTGCCGATGAGTTTGCCGCCTGTGAATGTAACCGTACCCGACATGGCACCCCCGGTCTTGATCAGCGCGTTGTTGCTCGTCCAGTTGATCTGCGTCGCAATGTTGCTGCCGCCCGTGAAGAGGTTGCAGGCGTACACAGTCCCATTGACGTCCAGTGCATAAGCTGCGTTTGGCACGGCGTTGCTGATGCCGATGGCGGAGTTCCTGATGGTAAAAATCTCGAAATTGTTATTCATCGCGGAGAGGACCTTGAAGTCTCCGCCCGCCATCTTGGTGCACACACGTACACCAGTCTCGAGCACGCCAAAGTCGGTCCCCCAGATGCGCCCGACGTAGCCACCCGTGCCCTGGAAGTCCCGGAACGTGTCCAGCGGGCACGTGGGCACCGGCACGGAGACCGAGAGGTTGCTGGCCAGGAGCGTCCCGTTTGTCATCTGGATCGAGCCGGACAGCGTGCCGCCTGTGAGCTTGAGCGTGTTATTGCACGTCCAGACTCCCGTGTTGCTGCCAAAGAGGATCCTGGGGGTCACGTTGGAACCGCCCTCCTGGAGCGCGTTGCTGGCGTTGATATTAGTCCCGGTGAGGTCGCCGGTGAAGCGGCCGGTGCTGCTGACGGTCAGGGAGTGCGTTGGGTTTACCGTTGCGACACCCACCCGCCCGCTCGTGCCGCCATACTGGACGTACAGCGTGGGGTTGCTCAGAGCGCCCGATTGTCCAACGGCCAAGTTACTCGCCTCGATCGACATGTTGTGGTAGGCCGCGGTTGACCGGTTGATGCTCTGCACGTACGCGGCGTCCTCCTGCCGCGTGCTGTTGCTGGAGAAGCGCACGTAGAGACCCTTGCCCGCCGTGCTGTTCCAGTTTGCTGAGTTTGCGGGCATGTAGAGGTCCTGGTTGACGTGGAAGCTTGCCTGCGGCACCACGGTGTTAACTCCGATGTTGCCGTTGCTCCCAATGCACAGGGTGGCGCCGGTGTTGCCGCCGTAGCCGCGGAAGTACATGTTGGACCCGATGCTAGTCATGTAGCCGACGCGGCCGTACGGGTTGTTAAGGATAAAGTGCGACTGCTCGCCCAGGGCGTCCCCGACGTACGAGCCGAGCACGGCGCGCACGTTGGCGACGCCGGCGATCTGGACGACACTGTCAATGTCGATGTTGCTGGTCGTGTTCCCAAGAATAATGCCGGCGGTACTTGACGTAGACGCGCGCAGGGTGCCGTTGACATGCAGGTTCGCCTGCGGCGCGGTGTTCCCGATGCCCACGTTGCCGTTGCTGCCGATGCAGATGGTCCCTCCCGCGGCGGCGCCGCCGTAGCCCCGGATGAAGAAGTTGGACCCGGCGGTGCTCAGGTATCCCACACGGCCCGTGGGGTTGTTCATAACGTAGTGGTACTGGTCCGTCGTATCCCCATGGTATGACGCAAACGCGGTGCGTTGACCAGACATGCCCGCCACCTGCACGATGGCGTCGACGTCGACGTTGCTAGTCGTGTTGCCCATGATGACACCCCCCGTGGTGTGGCCGGCGTACGCACGCAGGGTGCCGAGGACGTCGAGCATGGCCGCCGGATTGGACTGGCCGCCCACGCCCACGGTGAAGTTGCTGTTTAGGAAGAGGACGTTGGAGGACCGGATGGCAAGGCCGACCTGGTTGGAGTTGGGCAGGTACATGCCGTTGCTGGTGCTCCCCTGCCACGAGTAGAACGGCTGCGCGGCGGAGTCATTGGAGTCGCCGATGAGTCTACCCGCCGTAAATGTAATCGTTCCCGTCATGGTCCCACCCGTGGTCACTAGGGCGTTGTTAGACGCCCAGTTGCCCGAATTACTGCCAGACACTGCTGCGTTGCTGGCGAAGGTGACACTTGCACTCGAGCCCGCATTGTTGGACGCCCAAGTCGCCGTGTTGGAGCCGTAATCGATGCGGACAGCAATGTTGCTGCCTCCCGTGAAGAGGTTGCAGGCGCAGACGGTCCCGTTGACGTCCAGGGGGTAGGATGGTAGCGCGTTGCTGATGCCAATGAAGGCGTTCCAGATGGTGAATACCTCGGAGTTATTCTCCAATGCCGACAGGACCTTGAAGTCGCCAGCAGCAACCTTGGTGCACACACGGATTCCAGTCTCTGCCACGCCAGTGTCCGTACCATACATACGCGCCGTGACACCCGTGGTCCCACCCCAATCCTTGAAGATGTCGAGTGCGCCTATTGGCGCAGATGTTCCGACGGAGACGTTGCTGGCTTGGAGCAAGCCTGACGTCATCTGGATGGAGCCAGACAGCGTGCCGCCCGTGAGTTTGAGCGTGTTATTGCACGTCCAGACTCCCGTGTTGCTTCCAAAAGCGCCCGAATTGCTGCCGAAGAGGATGCCGGGGGTCACGTTGGAGCCGCCCTGGAGGAGTGCGTTACTGGCGTTGATGTTGGTCCCCGTGAGAAGCCCGGTGAGAGTGCCCCCGGTCTTGAGGAGTGCGTTGTTGGACGTCCACACTGCCGTGTTGCTTCCGAAGACACCGGCGTTGCTCGCAAAGAGGATGCCAGGGGTCACGTTGGAGCCTCCCTCAAGCAGCGCGTTGCTGGCATTGATGTTAGTCCCCGTGAGGAGCCCGGTGAGAGTGCCCCCCGTCTTGAGGAGCGCGTTGTTGGACGTCCACACTCCAGTGTTGCTTCCGAAGATACCGGCGTTGCTCGCGAATAGGATGCCGGGGGTCACGTTGGAGCCTCCCTCAAGCAGCGCGTTGCTGGCGTTGATGTTAATACCCGTGAGGAGCCCGGTGAGAGTGCCCCCGGTCTTGAGGAGTGCGTTGTTGACGTCCACACTGCCGTGTTGCTTCCGAAGACACCGGCGTTGCTCGCGAAGAGGATGCCGGGGGTCACGTTGGAGCCGCCCTGGAGGAGAGTGTTGCTTGCATTGATGTTAATACCCGTGAGGAGCCCGGTGAGAGTACCCCCCGTGAGTTGCAGGGTGTTGTTAGACGTCCACACTGCCGTGTTGCTTCCCAAGACACCGGCGTTGCTCGCGAAGAGGATGCCGGGGGTCACGTTGGAGCCGCCCTGGAGGAGAGTGTTGCTGGCATTGATGTTAATACCCGTGAGGAGTTCTGTGAGAGTACCCCCCGTGAGTTGCAGGGTGTTGTTAGACATCCACACTGCTGTGTTGCTTCCAAAGATGCCGGCGTTGCTCGTGAAGAGGATGCCGGGGGTCACGTTGGAGCCGCCCTGGAGGAGAGTGTTGCTGGCATTGATGTTAATACCCGTGAGGAGCCCGGTGAGAGTACCCCCCGTGAGTTGCAGGGTGTTGTTAGATGTCCACACTGCCGTGTTGCTTCCCAAGACACCGGCGTTGCTCGCGAAGAGGATGCCGGGGGTCACGTTGGAGCCGCCCTGGAGGAGAGTGTTGCTGGCATTGATGTTAATACCCGTGAGGAGTTCTGTGAGAGTACCCCCCGTGAGTTGCAGGGTGTTGTTAGACGTCCACACTGCTGTGTTGCTTCCGAAGATGCCGGTGTTGCTCGCGAAGAGGATGCCGGGGGTCACGTTGGAGCCGCCCTCAAGCAGCGCGTTGCTGGCGTTGATGTTAATACCCGTGAGGAGCCCGGTGAGAGTACCCCCCGTGAGTTGCAGGGTGTTGTTAGACGTCCACACTGCCGTGTTGCTTCCAAAGACACCGGCGTTGCTCGCGAAGAGGATGCCGGGGGTCACGTTGGAGCTGCCCTGGAGGAGAGTGTTGCTTGCATTGATGTTAATACCCGTGAGGAGCCCGGTGAGAGTACCCCCCGTGAGTTGCAGGGTGTTGTTAGACGTCCACACTGCCGTGTTGCTTCCCAAGACACCAGCGTTGCTCGCGAAGAGGATGCCGGGGGTCACGTTGGAGCCGCCCTGGAGGAGAGTGTTGCTGGCATTGATGTTAATACCCGTGAGGAGTTCTGTGAGAGTACCCCCCGTGAGTTGCAGGGTGTTGTTAGACATCCACACTGCTGTGTTGCTTCCAAAGATGCCGGCGTTGCTCGCGAAGAGGATGCCGGGGGTCACGTTGGAGCCACCCTGGAGGAGAGTGTTGCTGGCATTGATGTTAATACCCGTGAGGAGCCCGGTGAGAGTACCCCCCGTGAGTTGCAGGGTGTTGTTAGATGTCCACACTGCCGTGTTGCTTCCCAAGACACCGGCGTTGCTCGCGAAGAGGATGCCGGGGGTCACGTTGGAGCCGCCCTGGAGGAGAGTGTTGCTGGCATTGATGTTAATACCCGTGAGGAGTTCTGTGAGAGTACCCCCCGTGAGTTGCAGGGTGTTGTTAGACGTCCACACTGCTGTGTTGCTTCCGAAGACACCGGCGTTGCTCGCAAAGAGGATGCCAGGGGTCACGTTGGAGCCTCCCTCAAGCAGCGCGTTGCTGGCATTGATGTTAGTCCCCGTGAGGAGCCCGGTGAGAGTGCCCCCCGTCTTGAGGAGCGCGTTGTTGGACGTCCACACTCCAGTGTTGCTTCCGAAGATACCGGCGTTGCTCGCGAATAGGATGCCGGGGGTCACGTTGGAGCCTCCCTCAAGCAGCGCGTTGCTGGCGTTGATGTTAATACCCGTGAGGAGCCCGGTGAGAGTGCCCCCGGTCTTGAGGATTGCGTTGTTGACGTCCACACTGCCGTGTTGCTTCCGAAGATGCCGGTGTTGCTCGCGAAGAGGATGCCGGGGGTCATGTTGGAGCCACCCTCAAGCAGCGCGTTGCTGGCATTGATGTTAATACCCGTGAGGAGCCCTGTGAGAGTACCCCCCGTGAGTTGCAGGGTGTTGTTAGACGTCCACACTGCCGTGTTGCTTCCAAAGACACCAGCGTTGCTCGCGAAGAGGATGCCGGGGGTCACGTTGGAGCCGCCCTGGAGGAGAGTGTTGCTTGCATTGATGTTAATACCCGTGAGGAGCCCGGTGAGAGTACCCCCCATGAGTTGCAGGGTGTTGTTAGACGTCCACACTGCCGTGTTGCTTCCCAAGACACCGGCGTTGCTCGCGAAGAGGATGCCGGGGGTCACGTTGACGCCGCCCTGGAGGAGAGTGTTGCTGGCATTGATGTTAATACCCATGAGGAGTTCTGTGAGAGTACCCCCCGTGAGTTGCAGGGTGTTGTTAGACGTCCACACTGCTGTGTTGCTTCCAAAGATGCCGGCGTTGCTCGCGAAGAGGATGCCGGGGGTCACGTTGGAGCCGCCCTGGAGGAGAGCGTTGCTGGCATTGATGTTAATACCCGTGAGGAGCCCTGTGAGAGTACCCCCCGTGAGTTGCAGGGTGTTGTTAGACGTCCACACTGCCGTGTTGCTTCCAAAGACACCGGCGTTGCTCGCGAAGAGGATGCCGGGGGTCACGTTGGAGCCGCCCTGGAGGAGAGTGTTGCTGGCATTGATGTTAATACCCGTGAGGAGCCCGGTGAGAGTACCCCCCATGAGTTGCAGGGTGTTGTTAGACGTCCACACTGCCGTGTTGCTTCCCAAGACACCGGCGTTGCTCGCGAAGAGGATGCCGGGGGTCACGTTGGAGCCGCCCTGGAGGAGAGTGTTGCTGGCATTGATGTTAATACCCGTGAGGAGTTCTGTGAGAGTACCCCCCATGAGTTGCAGGGTGTTGTTAGACGTCCACACTGCTGTGTTGCTTCCAAAGATGCCGGCGTTGCTCGCGAAGAGGATGCCGGGGGTCACGTTGGAGCCGCCCTGGAGGAGAGCGTTGCTGGCATTGATGTTAATACCCGTGAGGAGCCCGGTGAGAGTACCCCCCGTGAGTTGCAGGGTGTTGTTAGACGTCCACACTGCCGTGTTGCTTCCGAAGACACCAGCGTTGCTCGCGAATAGGATGCCGGGGGTCACGTTGGAGCCGCCCTGGAGGAGAGCGTTGCTGGCATTGATGTTAATGCCCGTGAGGAGCCCGGTGAGAGTACCCCCCGTGAGTTGCAGGGTGTTGTTAGACGTCCACACTGCCGTGTTGCTTCCGAAGACACCAGCGTTGCTCGCGAAGAGGATGCCGGGGGTCACGTTGGAGCCGCCCTGGAGGAGAGCGTTGCTGGCATTGATGTTAATACCCGTAAGGAGCCCGGTGAGAGTACCCCCCGTGAGTTGCAGGGTGTTGTTAGACGTCCACACTGCCGTGTTGCTTCCGAAGACACCGGCGTTGCTCACAAATAGGATGCCGGGGGTCACGTTGGAGCCGCCCTGGAGGAGAGCGTTGCTGGCATTGATGTTAATACCCGTGAGGAGTTCTGTGAGAGTACCCCCCGTGAGTTGCAGGGTGTTGTTAGACGTCCACACTGCTGTGTTGCTTCCAAAGATGCCGGCGTTGCTCGCGAAGAGGATGCCGGGGGTCACGTTGGAGCCGCCCTGGAGGAGAGCGTTGCTGGCATTGATGTTAATACCCGTGAGGAGCCCGGTGAGAGTACCCCCCGTGAGTTGCAGGGTGTTGTTAGACGTCCACACTGCCGTGTTGCTTCCGAAGACACCGGCGTTGCTCGCAAATAGGATGCCGGGGGTCACGTTGGAGCCACCCTGGAGGAGAGCGTTGCTGGCATTGATGTTAATACCCGTGAGGAGTTCTGTGAGAGTACCCCCCGTGAGTTGCAGGGTGTTGTTAGACGTCCACACTGCTGTGTTGCTTCCAAAGATGCCGGCGTTGCTCGCGAAGAGGATGCCGGGGGTCACGTTGGAGCCGCCCTGGAGGAGAGCGTTGCTGGCATTTATGTTAAAACCCGTAAGGAGCCCGGTGAGAGTACCCCCCGTGAGTTGCAGGGTGTTGTTAGACGTCCACACTGCCGTGTTGCTTCCGAAGACACCAGCGTTGCTCGCGAATAGGATGCCGGGGGTCACATTGGAGCCGCCCTGGAGGAGAGCGTTGCTGGCATTGATGTTAAAACCCGTGAGGAGCCCGGTGAGAGTACCCCCCGTGAGTTGCAGGGTGTTGTTAGACGTCCACACTGCTGTGTTGCTTCTGAAGATGCCGGCGTTGCTGGCAAAGATGATGCCGGGGGTCACGTTGGAGCCGCCCTGGAGGAGAGCGTTGCTGGCATTGATGTCAATACCCGTGAGGAGCCCGGTGAGGGTACCCCCGGTCATGAGGAGGGCATTGTTGGACGTCCACACTGCCGTGTTGCTCGCGGCAACCGCAGTGCTGCTCGCGGCAACCGCAATGTTGCTCGCGGCAACCGCAGTGCTGCTCGCGGCGACCGCAGTGTTGCTTGCGGTGACCGCAGTGTTGCTTGCGGCGACCGCAGTGTTGCTTGCGGCGACCGCAGTGTTGCTTCCAAAGAGGACGCCGGGGGTCAGGTTGCTTCCTCCTTGCTGCAGGAGGACTGCGCTCACTGTTCCAGCCATGTCCAACTTTGCTTGGGGATTACTCGTACCGAGACCAACATCCCCAGCTGCATTGACCAGAAGTCGTGGGTGGCCACCCCCAGGCGCCGGAAGCGCCGAAATGGGGCGTTGCTAGCATCATTGACAACACCAAACTTGCATGCCTGTGTTGTCATCCGCGCCCAGAGCTGTTTGTTGTTCTCAGAAGGTTTTTGTGTCGAGCTGGGTTTGACTCAACTGCTGGCGTGTTTCGTGTTGTTGACAGCACGCGCGTGCTGCGGCGGGCAATCTATTTTAGTATGATGCAGTAGAAGAGTCGAGCTACGAGACGAGCACATGGCTGACGCCGCAGCGCGGGAGCCAAATGTACCTGCAGAGGCAGAGCCCCCTGCTGCGGCCACGAAGGAAAAGGTCCCAGGGATGGATGACGACGACTTGGACCCGGGACGGTTGGACGACTTGGATGACGATAAAGACGACCGCATGAGCGCAACCAGTACGGACATTTTGGCAAGCACGCCCCTGTACTACGTGCTTCAAAAGCTCCTGATGACCAAGCAGGGAACAAGCGCTGCGGATGAGCTGGCATCCATCAGCAAGAGCCTGCATGCCATCAGCCTGGCGCTGGAGGTGATAGCGGAATCGTCCAGCCTCGTCCTCCACAAAGAACCTGTTCTGTTTGAAGCGGGATGGGAGTTCCAAAGTCGCCAAGTCGCGGCGTCGGTAGTCGGTACTCGCGACGTCAGAGTGCAAACAAAAATATATCATGCAGAACTAACAAGATTGCTTGGCGCGCGTCAAATGTCGTGGGAGTCGACATTTAGTACCACCAACAACGATGTGAATTCTGCGGAAGTGCGGGCGTGCGGCGCGTGCACGCGCATCAGCAGCAACCACAACTTTGACTGCCCGCCGCGCATGAGCGATGGCCGGCTCTTCACTGATTACCGTGCCAGGTGTGACGTCAACTTTCTGGACGACGGCAAGGTTATCGACAGCTACGCATACCGCCAGCACCTCTTGCGCAATGCGGACACCATCATGAACCAGCAGCGGCACAGTGCGTACCTGGCGGCGCGCTGTGGGCCGTGCCAGGAGCCCTTTTACTCGGGCACCATGTTGGGAGAGCTGGAGCAGGACGTCTGCGACACGCGCACGTGCAAGCGCCAGACGCTGGGAGATGGGACTGGCGTAGGGTTGGGGCGTTGGTACGGCGCAAAGAGCGCGCAGAATCAAGAGTTTGCCAAGTTCAAGGCCAAGGAGCAGGCGGATCTCAGGTCGTCGGCCAACTGCTGCGGAACGACGAGCGACTACAGTAACTACTACCCACCACTTGGGATCGTCGGGCAGGACAGCATCAACCGCTATGCCTCCGCGGGTGGAGGCGTGCCCCTGACGGGCGGCGACCTTGTCTCCACTCAATAATATAATAAGCTCTTACTCCATTCCGTTCTACTCCACTCCATCCTTTACACGCTTGCGCCCAGGAGTCGGGCAATGAGGGAATCCTTTTTGCTGGCCGTGTCAAGTGAACGATCACGCAGCATGCGCTTCAGCTCGTCCAGCTTTTTTGGCTTGAGGGCGGCTTCAGTGAGGATGTCCGAGCTGTCCAGGCTGTCCAGGCTACCTCCTGCAGTTACCTCGCCCCCTTGCGCATCCTCCTCTACCGCGAACGTGACCGTCACCTCAGTGTCAACCACGTCCAAGGGGTTCCTCAGAAGTTCAGCAGGGATGCCCACCGCCTCATCACCCACCATGTCCTCTTCCTCAATGCGGGTGAGCATGTCGCGCAGGTCCTCGCTCATCCCATCGTCAGATGAGTCGGCGGTGTCGGGGATCGACGTTTTGCCCGGATTGGGGGGCGATGTCTTCTGGTCGAGGGCCAGGGCCGGGGCGAGGCCCGGGGTCACCGCCAGGGGTCGGCGCGAGGGGTCGGCGAGAGGGTTGACCGGCAAGGCGGAGCAGGCAGCGGGTAGACTGGGTACAGCGGGGCCGCCAGAGGGGGGTGTGGGCGGTTTGGACGCGGCCGACAGGGAGCTTGCGAGGGCGTTGGAGATGGTGTGGACCTGTGTCCGGAGAGCGCGAACCTCGCCCTCGACGTGCTTGACATCACGGCACACCAGGTACATGTAGACGGTAACACATATCACAATGCCCAGTAAGAGCAGGTGCAGCCGAATAGCCACAGGTGATGACGCCATGATACCTCGGTGTGATGGATGGACGTGGAATCTCTCATAGCTGCGCATGTAAATTAAAGGTCTAATTGACCGCGCCTGCGCGTCCTTATAGCCCCAGCGTTTTTGGAGGTTGATGTTAGTTGAGTCCAAGAGTTGAGACCCAAGAGTCGAAATCCCATGACGCCCTCCGACATCAAGGCCACTGTCACCGCGGTTCAGGCCGGAAGTGAGCGCGGCCGGCCGGTTGGGGAGCTCCGCAGCGCGCACCAGGACTTTGCAACTCGGTACCCGCGCCTGTTTGAGTCAAGCTGCGACACGAGTTTCAGCCTGCGTCATTTGGACTTCATGCTGCAGCAACTGGAAGACATGAAACAACGGAATCAAACGGGCAAAACTGCAGTAGCCGCAGCCACGGCCAGTGTACAGGCCAAACTCAACGCGGAGTACATCGACCCGCTGGCCCCTCCACGCAGCCAGTGACGCTCATTGGTGGATGCAAAAAATCGCGGTGGCCTGTAGAACGGTCTGTGCATGAAGAGACATGTGGGCGGTGTGGATCTTGTGCATCTGCGTAATCGCATTCAACGTCTTCACCGCAAATGCTATCGTGCAGCTTCGAGAAGAGGTTGTCAGCGTGAAGAAGCTGATTGACCCCAAGAGCGTGCCCAATGATGATGACAATGACGACGACGACGCCTCGATTGCTGATGTCGACTCGGGTGGCCGAAAGTCCAAGGGTTCGAAGAAGGATAGGGACAACGTCGCAGCCATCCTAGCAAGCGTGACCCGGAAAGGGAAGAAGAAGCTGGGCGGCAAGACGCCTAAGAAGAAGAAGTAGTGGTTGGAGCCACTCTGAATGGAAGCAAACTGACCTAAGCTGCAACTGACAAGAAGCGTCTAGACGAAGGCTGAGGTGTACGACGGCGACGTTTCAGAGCTTTTCGATAGCTGTACGATGACCATGACCGACGACAGTGACAACCTTGCCACCACTGCACCCGCGCGGCGAGGCCGTCGTCCAAAGGCAAGCTCGGACACTGCCGTAAAGAAGCCGCAGCAGCGCAGGACCCGCCGCCAGCAGGAAGTACCTAGTTCCGTCGAGGAGGATGTGAAGGCTCATCACGAAGTGGTCCAGCCGGACGACCTATCGGCGGAGTCGCATGCGGAGAGAGCG
This sequence comes from Edaphochlamys debaryana, assembly GCA_016858145.1. Lineage (NCBI taxonomy): Eukaryota > Viridiplantae > Chlorophyta > Chlorophyceae > Chlamydomonadales > Edaphochlamys > Edaphochlamys debaryana. Next base: position 658,674 of record JAEHOE010000011.1, read on the forward strand.
GTAGCCGCGGAGGTAGAAGAGGCAGTGGGGGCAGACGTTGTGGGAGCTCCTGTGGTAGAGGTAGCGCAGGTAGCGCAGGTAGCGCAGGAGGCTGGCCGCAAGCACAAGGCAGTCGTCCCGAGGAAGCCTAGCGTGAAGGCCAAAGTCGTGTATGACGCGACGACGGCGGACGCTGCTGCGCGCACCACCCCGGACCCTGAGACGGTGATCATCAAGCTGGACTTGCACACAACTGACCTGCACCTCAAACCCCTCGACCTGGCCAGCATGCACGACGCACTAGAAGATGCCGCGCCGCTTGCGTACAATGGCTGTTGCAGTAACTCGTACGGGCTCTACGAGTACACTGACCTCAACGCGCCAGCGGAAGCCTTCCACGTCCAGAACTTGGCGGAGTTGGGCGTGCTCCCCGAGCTGGTCACAGGATCGGGGGCAGGATCAGGGGCAGGAGCGGCGGGGGGACCGCAGGGCGTCGGCCCCGGGATGCTATCCGGGGGTAAGACGGTGGGGGTTAAGGGCGCTACCAAGGCGGCAGCTGCACAGCCGGCGGAGCAGGCGGCGGACGATTCGCAGCTGAAGGCCATCCGGCTCCTCATGGATTTCGATGAAAAGTGCAAGAACGGTGAGTGGCCGGCAAGCACATCCGTCCACTGCTACTGGTGCTGCCACCGCTTCACAAACGTGCCCGTGGGGATCCCGCTGTCCTACAATGAGGACCTCGGCAAGTTCATGGTGTACGGCTGCTTCTGCAGCTGCGAGTGCGCCGCTGCCTACAACCTGGACAGCAAGGAGAGCTCGGACAAGATCATGATGCGCCATGGCTTCCTCAACATGCTCGCTCGCGAGCTGGGGCACCCATTCCTCGTGCGCCCGGCGCCGAGCCACATTGAAGAGTTCCAGGAGCGTTGCCACACGTCTCGCCTCATCCTCGTCAACTTCCCGCCAATGATGACCGTCACGCAGCAGGTCGAGGAGGTCAACCAGCGAGAGCTGCGCTCGGAGTATCGCTACATTCCAATCGACAATGAGCGGGTCAATAAGTACAAGGAGAAGATCAAGCTGAAGCGCACGAAGCCCCTCGTCAACTACCGCAACACACTGGACCACGCCATGAACTTGCGCTTCACGTGAGTGCCTCGCGTCAGCATGACAGAAACCACTTGCCAGTGCATGCGTTTTTGAACGTATCTGCAGCTGGCTTGCGGCGCAAGGACGCAGAGCAAGACCCATCACCACGGTTGAAGAACACGCACCGCTGGCACGGAGGGTCGAGCGCCGTAGGTGTCGTCGACTCTGGCGCACCGGTGGGTATGTCATTGGGAGGGTGCGCTGCCAAGGCGCGGACCAATATATTCGAACTCAGACTCATGCTCGAACCCAGACTCATACTCACACTCATACTCACCGCCTGCATGGTCGCCATGCGGAGCAAATTCATCTCTATATTCCAGCTCCTACAGTCCACGATCACTTTTTTTGGCGGAGGAGGTCCGTGAGAACCTGTAGCTCCTCTTTCAGCGCAGCGACCTCCACCTGCAGCTCGACAACCTGCAGATCCTCTTGATATATCTGATCCTCTTTTTCATTGCATTTGTCATCGTGCGTCTCATCAGTCTGGACCTCCCGGTCATCAGTCTGGACGTCCCGGCTCACACGATTCTCTTCCTGACACGCCGTCCGTCCAGCCTGGACCCCTGCGTCCACTACGTGCGGGAGTTTTCTTCTGCTGCCGCCGGTCGCCCTCACCTTTGCCGCGACGCCGGCCTGCAGGCGCGCCACCTCGTCACGGAGCTTTGAATTTTCATGCTCATACGCCACGATGCGGGAGACTTTCATGAATTCCTTGTTCTCATCCTCCAGCGCCCCGACCCGCGCCTGGAGCTCCCGGACGTCATGCTGGGCGAGACGGAGACGTCGCTCGCAGTCATCGCGAGCCAGGGATGCTGCCAGGGCCTCCGCAGATACGTCGTCCACCCGCCGCCGCAGCGCGTCGCGCTCCATCTCGGCGGCTTGCGCACGGTCATGCAGCGCCGCCCTTGCCTCTTCCAGCATACCCTGTGTGGCAACGTACGCCGAGGACAGCACGTCGAACGCGCGCCCAATGTCTTCATCCATTGTCAACCATTGCTCTGACCGTGGTGGAGTAGGACTCTGGTGGTTTATGTGGTTGCCTGGACGTTTCCAGTTCTCAGGGTGCCCCAATGGTTGTCGCTGGGTCGGTCAAGTCCTCGAGTGACGTCAGCATGCCGAACATGCGCGGCTCGTGGTGCGCGTGTACGCGTGTCAAGATGACGTCGCAGTCGTCGGCCCCCCGCACCGCCACGATGACCGCGAGGTCGCCCTGGGGCGAGCCCTCGAGCGGTGAGAAGCGGTGCTCGGTCGGGGCGTAGACGACGAGCGGCACCTCCAGGAAGTTGGACATGGCTCGGATGGAGTCGAAGAGGCTCCCCCCTGCCACCGCGGCGAGGGCGGCGCGGTCGACGGGGGCGACCGGGTGGAGCAGGGCGTTGGCCGGGTGCATCACGTCCACGGCGAGCGCGTGCGTCATGGGCACGGAGATGATGTGCAGCCTGCGGCGGTTCCTGCGGGACCCAGACGAGGTCGACGTGCGACTGTGCGCGGACCTAGTCCTCAGGAGCGCCTTCGCCCGCGTGGACGCTTTGGACATGATGCGGCCCCTGCTGCTTTTTGCGTTGCCCGACAGTGCGTCGGCAGCGTTGCCGGCGAGCTCCGGTGGCAGGTCCGGCGAGACGCGCACCGGCGCGTCGACCCTCTCGTCGTCGGCGCAGGGGCGCCCGGCAGAACCCTCACTCAGCAGGAGCTGGCCGAGCTGGGCGGCGTCCAGGCCGTCGCCGTCAATGTCGAGGACGTCTACGTCTGGCTCCGGGATGGGGCGGCCTGGGCGGCGCACGCCCAGGAGGAGGCGGTCCGCCAGCGCGGGGCCGAGGCTCGCGTCCTTGGGCACCGCGCGCCCGACCACGTGGGCGATGTACAGGTGGCGGACGTCCCACGGTAGTGGGCAGCGCAGCGCGAGGACGGCGAGGACGTTGCGGTAGAGCGTTCCGTCGGCGTGAGCCGCCCGCAGGAAGTCCTTCCGGAGACCATCAATGCGCTCGTCGCGCGCATCGAGCGCGTCCATCTCGCGCACCCGCGCGTTGGCGAGTGGGATGTCCACAAACGCGTCCAGGTGCGTGGTGTGGTGTGGTGACGTCGTCGTCGACCGACAGCGGGACGAGCTTGCCCATGCGCAGGAGCAGGGACCGGCTTCCGGAGCTCAGCTGGACGGCTCGCACGACCTCATAGGCGCTGTCGGCCAGCGCCTTGGCGAGTCGCTCGAAGACCGCGGAGGCGTGTCGCACCTTGATCGGGCGGGCGTCGTTGTCCACGAGGTCCATAGCGGCGTCAATGTAAGCGACCCTGACGTCCGGCAGGGCCAGCACGAGGCCGTCCGGTCGGGCCAGCGGCACGAGTGTCCCCGCCCTGGTGATGAAGCCCGCGCACTGCAGCGAGTAGTCCAGCAACTGGTACTCGACGTCCTGCCCGGTGTGCCGCAGCGCGCGCGCGACTGACGCCGCTCGGCTCGACGCGGGCACGTCGGCAAGGGCAGCGCACGCATCGGACGCGGCGCCCATGAGCGCCCGCACGCCCGGCGAGTGCTGAACGTCGAGATGGAACTCCTCAGCGACGCCGCCCCGCACACCGACCACGGTGCAGAGTGCCTCGTAGTGACCGCCGTGCTGCACCAGGAAGGCGGCACGGAGCGCGCCGCCAACGGGAGCTGCGCTGCGAACGGGGCACGACATGACGAAGTCGCCTGGCAGCCGGCTTTTTGAGAGGACGAGCACCTGCACCCGCGAGGGGTTGAGCCACTTGGGCGCCACGTTCACCAGGTCGAGCAGGAGCTCGTGGCTGCGCTCGGCCTGCAGCGCGTCCACGAATGCCTGCAGCGCGATGAAGAGGACAAACTCGCGGGTGGCCTTGAGTAGCGCTGGCGCGACGACACCGGTTGCTCGGGTGCTGCCCCGCGCTGCGCCAGCCGCAAAGGCGCCGGAACGGATGACGTCGATGACGTCCTGCAACTGGAAGCGCTCGACGTATGCGGCCGGCTGTTTGAGGAACCACGCGCAGAAGCTTTGGACCTCCACCGCGTTGCGTAAGTGCGCATCGACCCGCCGCGGAACAAAGCGGTGCGCGAGCTCGCCGTGGTGCAGGGAGATGAAGGTGGCGGGGTCCAAGTTCCTCCGGATGAGCTCGGGCAGCTGTCGCCCGGAGACGCCGGCGTTGAGGAGCTTGGCGAGGCAGTTGAGGAGGTTGGAGCTCCCGGGTTGGAAGCCTCGGCGCAGCACGCAGGTCGTCCGGTTCGTGAGGTGGGTGGGCGTGCCGCCCTCACACGTGTAGCCCGCGTTGAATACCTCGTGCAGCGCGGGCGGCAGGGACCCGTAGCGCCCCTCGGGAAGCGCAGTGGTGCTTCCGTAGATGTAGCGCGCGTTGTCGTGCGCCCCCACCCCTACTCCAGACGTTGAGGGCGACGTCCCTGTCGGCATTGGGCTCGTTGGGTTGGGTGTCGACGGAGTGGACGGAGTGGACGGAGTTGACGGAGCCTGAGCGCCGCAGCGCTTGTTCTTGCCACGGTCGGGTTTGAGGAAGCAGCATGGCATGCACAAGCCGTGGGGGTGGAACTTGGGGTCCAACAGGCCGGGGTGGCGGTCTCGACCGCGCCAGTACTTGTCGTCGTCAAAGACCTAGGGCTCCTCGCGCACGCTCGGATATGGGCACTTGCGGCTGAGCTGCTCAAACTGCTTCAGCGTCAGTGCGGTGCGGCTGCGGGGGCACCACACCTTTGGACAGACGTAGCGGTTGTCGGCGGCAAGCGAGGCGGAGCTGCCCGTTGCCACGGCGCCTGTAAGAGCGCCAGGAAACTCTTTGTTGATGCGCGCCTGCTCCTGTGGACTGACGCGCACGGGCTGGCGGTACACGACGTGGCCGCAAATGCGCGAGTAGCGCTTGTCCTCGGAGCCCGTGTCAAAGAGCCGGGGATCAGCGCGGTGCAGCTCGGAGATCACATGCCGCCCGGGCACGTCGTCGTCGGGGACCCTTGCAGCAAGCTTGGGATCGACCATCCCCGACCCGGGAGGACTCTCCCCCGGCCCGGGAGGACTCTCCCCCGACTCGGGAGGACTCTCCCCCGACCCCGACCCCGGACTCCTGCTCGTGCTCGTTGGCGCGACGTAACTCGCGAGCAAATCGCTCAGCTCATCTGGCGAGCCGTACGAGTCACCAAAGCGGCCGTCGGCGTCAATGAGCGTCTCGGCGGCGTCCGCATTCCCGGGTGTGCGTGCCACAGCGAGTAGATGCCACTGTGCGACTGGTAGCCCATGGACAGCTTGTCCATGAACATTGTCAGGACCAGGCGCGCCAGCGAGCACGTTTTCATGTCGTCAGAGACCTCGTCGCCGTGCACCTGCACCTGCCCGCACGGGAAGTCGGGGTACGCCAGACCCGCAAGCAGTTGCTTCATGTCTTGAGCGCTGGCGTTGAGCTCCTCCGTGGAGAGCGCGGCCACCGCGTCGGAGAGGATCTCCACGTGCCCGGACGTGTACATCGTCAGGCACTACTACTACTACTCATCTACAGTTTCTCGGACGAACCGATCCATGGGGCCGTGGGCCGGCCTAGTTGTCGATGTCGATGACGCTCGTCCTTGTGTTGGACCAATCATCATCTTAGGAATAGGCACTGAATGAGTCCATTCGGCAGACGCGGTGGCCGCGCGTGCCATAGCGTCAGCGCGCTTGTTCCCCGCGTGTTTCACGGCGCCGCAACTGGCGGACGGCGAGGGCGCGGGCTGGTGCGATCGGATGTGCTCGTAGCGGGCGCCGACGCCCTGCTGGAGCCGCCACATGTCCTGGATGAGCGCCAGGTTGGTGACTGGCTGGCCGGTTCGGCATCGCCACCCGCTCTTTGCCCACCGCGGCGCCCACTTGGTCATGCAGTTGAGGCAGTACTCCGAATCGGTCACCACCAGCCAGCGCGCGCTTGAGTCGAGCGCCATCGCGCGCAGGGCGTCGCGCACGGCAAGGAGTTTCATTGTCTGGTTTGTCACGCGCAGCTCGGGGTACCCGGCGGCGCTCAAGTCGCCACGGTAGCCCCGGGCGGTGTTGAGCGGCGATCCCTCCCAAAAGTACGTGGCTGTCCCCCCGGCGGCCTTGCGAGACCCGTTCCCGACGCACGCGCCATCTGCGAAGAGAAGCCGTGCCGTGCTCAAAGACATGGTGGGTTGGTTTCTCCTCTGAAATCATCTTTTACTCTCATGTCACTACCCTGACTTACCGATGCAAAGCAACGACACGATGAAGGCGGCGATGCCGGTGAGCCCCCACAGCAGCACAAAGATGGTTGGCGCGATGTCGTCAGCCATGATTGTTCGTTTAAAATGGGTGCATAAAAATGGCTGCCCACCACCTAAACTCTCAACTAAGACTCGAACTAAGACTCGACTCGACATCAATGGGCTCGTCAGCATACATCGTCCCGTTCCTCTGGGCGTGCCTCCTTCTTCTCTGTGCAGGTGGCGAGCAGCCTCACTCATGTGCGCCAGCAACCCCGCCGCCGCCAGAGACTCTCACGGTGACGTCCTCGCTGTACTATGGCTCCGCGTTTCGCTGGTTGCGGAGGCCCCCGCCGGCCCCCGGCAGACACCCCCCGCCGTCGCGTGCGCACCCTCCTCCAACATCTTCTTCTCCAACATCTTCGCCGCCGTTGGCTGTGCACGACCCGTCGCAAGCTGAGCTAAAGATCAGCTGCCCTCGGGACGACTCCAAGCCCGGGATTGAAATCCTGCCCGGCTGTGACAGCCCCACCGCAACAGTCGCGGTTGGTCCGCAAGCGACGCAACTGCGGGTGAGTGCCCGCACAACAAAACTTATATCTCGCATCCCGAATCCATGCGTACTAAGCGAAACGCGTGCCAGGATTTCTACGGCGTCAACAACGGCGACACTGCTACTCTTGTGCTGAGGGAGACACCCGCCGGCGCCACTCGGCGGCGGCTTGGGGCGCTTGGGCTTGGGGAGAACCTCCACAATGACACAACGGCACAAGCTTCTGCGCCATCGTACGAAATCCTTGCTCTCACGCCAATCGAGAAGAAGGAGCAGAAAGAGGTGATACTCGGCGATACTCGGCGATACTCGGCGATACTCGGCGATACTCGGTGATACTTGGTGATACTCAGCGATACTCAGCGATACTCAGCGATAATGACCTGCCAATGCAGATTTACACAGGCTCGCCAATCGAGCTTCGCACAGTGGTCTTCATCCTTGACTTCTCCCAGGGCAACGCGTTGACTTCCTGCGGGCCGAGCTCTACTTGGGGAGCGTCCGCCAAGACAGCGGTAACCACAATCTCGGAGTCCTCGGACTCCTCGAACTCCTCGAACTCCTCGGACTCCTCGGACTCCTCGGACTCCTCGGACTCCTCGGCTGATATTGGGAATCTCCATCCTTACGCGCGCAGGACGTCGTCGCAGCCATGCGTGACCGGGCTAGATTCCCGAACAACCTCAACGTAAGGTCTCCGGGCACCTTCTCTGCTCAGTCTCCTCAGTCTCCTCAGTCTCCTCAGTCTCCTCAGTCTCCTCAGTCTCCTCAGTCTCCTTAGTCTACTCAGTCTACTCAGTCTACTCAGTCTCCCCACAACTATCCTCGTTTCTCGTATTGAGCACAGGACTTCTACACAAAGTGCTCCTACGGCAAGTCGTTCTTCTTGGAGCAGCACACATACGTCCTCGGTCCAGTCCCCATCCCCTGCCGCGGCTACGTCATGAGAAACTTTACTGGCAGGCCCGTGCTGCCGCCTCGACCTCCGCCAAAGCCGCCAAGCCAGTGGGGCAATCTGCTGCCACCGTCCCGTAGAAACGCCACCGTCGACGACTGGTACGTGAGCAATGGGTTCTGACTCCTGGGTCCTGGCTGACCCCACCGCAACCCCTGGCTTGTCGCTAGGTGGGACATCTCCCGATACTGCACTGCATTGGAACAGCAAGCCTGGGAACGAGAGGCGGAGAAGTTCACCCGCGTGGTGAGTCCGCAATTGAGGCCTCAGACACGCACGCCTCCGAGTGCCATCACATGTGTGACCTCGTCATCATTGCAGCGCGCTGCTACGGACCCCAAACTCGCGGACATCCTAAACTGGCGCTCGCGACGCCGAAACATCTACATCCTGCCCAACACCCTGACTTGCCAGTGGGCGGGCTACGCCGACGTCACATGCACATCCCCCACGTGCAGCGTGTGAGCTCTGGTTCTTTTCTTGGGTGTGTTTTCCATGTTTGCCTCGACTCACATGTTGTGCGACTCATGACCAGATACGTCAAAGGCGGCGTGGCGGGGCTGGGGCTTCAAGTCATCGCCCACGAGGCCATGCACAACTATGGGCTGGAGCACGCTGGCTTGTGAGTGTGCTGCTCTCTGTGGGAGTGGGGTGGGGTTATTCGTGGTTAGTTCCCCATTTGTTGAGACGTTGACGGACCTCGACCTCAGGGGCCTCGACAAGTACGGCGACACGACGTCCATCATGGGCAACTTTCTACAGGCAGGCAGCGGCGTCTTGTGCCCCAACGCTCCGAACATGTGAGCTGCTAAACAGTAATGTGCCCATGAGAATGCTGAGACCCCCAAGTATCCCAGAGTATTATGAGACTTCCCATCGCCCAGGTACCGCATTGGCTGGGCCAAGCCCCTGAACGCGCCAGGCACCAAACCGAACACGCTGTCGGCCGCTGGGGTGAGCGGCGATGGACGACTCGACTCGACTCGACTCGACTCGACTCATTTGTGATCTTGCTGCGCTGCAGGGTCAGTACGGGTCCTTGTCGGCTGTCAACTTCACGCGGTCCTCCAACAAGTTGCGGTTCTTCTTACCTCCTTTCGGGTCGAGGGACGACAACCATCTGACAGTCGCCCTGGGGTCGCCCTTCGCTCCCGTCACCGCCGTCGACTCCGCCGGCGTGAATTTCTTCAGGGACTCCACCCGCAACCCCAGGATCCCGTACCCCATCTATTACATCTCGTACCGTGTGCGGAACGCCACTCTCGGAGGCTTCGACTCGGGGTTGACGTCCGCGGCACACATGAAGGTCTTCATCCACCAGTATAACGGCACACAGTCGGAGCACGCATTCGGCTTCAAGTCCCTCCTGATGGACTGGGGCCCGACGTTCATCCGGAAGGCCCTGTGGGACACCGCCGGCAGCACGTGGGCCTGGATTGTGACGGTCTCGTTGGCGCGGATGATCCCAACTGCATGCGTTGAGTCTACAGTCCGGGAGTCTGCCCGCCGCGATGAGCGCCGTAGAACATGGATGCATGGGGGCTCATCGCCGATCGGCCGATCGCAGAAAATAGTGGAGTCATATAGTCAGTGGAAGTAATGTCAGACTCATATTTCGTCCTGTAATAACGCTGGGCTCTATACCTTGCTCAGTCGGAGCTTGGAGCTCGGCTCGGCCCGCAACTCGCAACTCGGAGCTCGGCCCGCAACTCGCCAGCTCGCAATTTGGCCTCAGTCGGCTTCAAGTTCCTCAAGGATGAAAGTAATAGAGCCAGTGGTGCGCGTCGTCGAGAGAGGAGAGTGCGCGTTGGAGAGTGTGCGATGGCGACCTCTCGCTCTCTCGTTGCCATGCAGAGGTTCTTCACGGACAGCTGCCAATATGAGCCAGAAAACTTCAGGTATATGTACAAGGCTGCGAACTTGTACCAGAGTGGCATCGACCTCGCGTCGACCTCGGGCATCATCAAGGTCAAGCTAGTGGGCGCTGACAAGGTGGGGTTGGTTAAACCTGCGTTCTTGCTTTACGTTTTCGCTTCGTCACGACTCGCCTCGCCCCGGAGCGCAGAAGGAGTTTGCCACAGTCATGGCCACGTCCACGGTCGAGACTTCGCCGAACGGCTTCAGCTCGTTGCACGTGCCAGACACGGACAACGCTGTGACCATATGGATGGGCAGCATTCAGCATTCGGACACTGTGGAGGTATGCGTCGTGGAGAACACGATCGTGTTCAGTGTAGCGGGGACGACGGCGCCGGAAAAGCGGACGGGTGGTGACGGGGAGGAGGAGAAGAAGAAGGCGAAGAAGGTGAAGAAGGACAAGACGATGGAGGAGAAGAAGGAGGAGAAGAAGGAGGAGAAGAAGGAGGAGAAAAAGGAGGAGAAAAAGGAGGTGGTGGCGGCGAAGCAGAAGAAGGAGAAGGACGGGGGATGCACCTGAAGAATGGGTTGGCGTTTGGGAATGAGATTGTAGCCATGCTGCATCAGGATACTAAGGATACCCGTGAACTGAAAGCGCTGTACGGTGCGAAGCTGCTCGATGCAAACAAGCAGGAGAAGGAGCTGCTCGCGGAGAAGGAGCTGCGCGAGAAGGAGGAGGAGGAGGAGAAGGAGCTGCGCGAGAAGGAGGAGGGGGAGGAGAAGGAGCTGCGCGAGAAGGAGGAGGGGGAGGAGAAGGAGCGCGAGAGATGAAAGCTGTAACTGGAACGATGGGTCAGAGTGAGCCTTACTCAGTGAGCCTTACACACCTCAATCGTGTACATGCGTGAAGCCCAACCGCAAAAAGCTGTGCATCGTGCAGCTGGCGCACTTCCAGGACAAGCGCGTTTGCATCGGTCCACTCGACGCCCTGCCATCATCCGCCGGGCACTCTAGTCCGTGCCCTGGTGGCTCCTCGACACTCTCCAGTAGGACATGGCATCGGCGCACGCGATCCCGCAGTTGTTGTCCCGCCCGGTGACCTTGGGGTGAATGGCGTCGTTCGCTAGCTGCGCGACGCCACAGCCATGGAGGAGTTCCAGGCGGCGCTCACCGATGATGTGCCGCCCGTCACAGCGCTGGTAGGCGTACGCCCAGTCCACCGTCCGCCGCAGCCTCTTTGGGGGCGTCCTCCACAGGACTGCGCCGTGGTATCTCGTGACTGGCGTGTCCTTGGGCAGGAAGGTCGTTGCGAAGACGCCGAGCCCGTCGCAGATGGGTGAGGCCTTGACCTGCACAATTGCGTCGTCCGTGGAGCCGTGCACGCCGTGTGCGTCCGCGTACGCGTACGAGCCTAGTGGACCCTTCCCGGATTTCTTGTGGACTCTCATCTCATGGAGCTCATTGATGATGAACGCGTACAATTCTCTCCGCTTCTTTTAAGTACCCTTGCGGAGAAGAGAGCGAGAAGCCAAGCCCCGCCGACATGCCCCCCGCCCGCAAATCCCCGCAGTCAACGCTGCTGCACAAGAAGAAGAAGTCTCCCGCGTCACGCAGCAAGGTCTCCCCCCGCTCACCCCTGTCGCGCAGCAAGAAGTCCTCCTCTCTGCGCAAGAAGTCCCCCTCCTCCCTGCGCAAGAAGTCCCCCTCCTCCCTGCGCAAGAAGAAGTCCCCCTCCTCCCTGCGTAAGAAGTCCTCCTCGCTCCACAAGAAGTCCTCCTCACTCCGCAAGAAGTCCTCCTCGCTCCGCAAGAAGTCAAAGACGGTGAAGAGGAAGTCGGTCTATAAGCTAGCGGGGGGCGGCAAGGCGCCGGGGGCGGCGAAGAAGGCGCAGGGGGCGGCGCAGAAGCCAGGCGTTTTCAGGCGTTTATTCAGCAAGAAGCCAGCGGGACCGCCGGGTCAGCAGCCAGCGGGATCATCGGGTCGGAAGCCAGGCTTTTTCAGGGGGTTTTTCAGCAGGAAGCCAGCTGGTCCGGCTAAGCCAGGCAGTTTTTCTGGCCCGACGGCAGTTCCAGGAGGTGTCCCAAGCCAGCAGCAACAGGCATATAACCCGCTGTACCATGCGCCAGCTGCGGCTCAGTCGTTTTCGCATTTGCCGGGGTTTCAACAGTCACAGTCACAGTCACATTGCCCTCCCGGATGCGTCCCTGCGTCACATTATTAGAACGCCTGGCCTGAGTCTCCTGGATCTGACTTGTGAGTCTCCAGGATGTGTGACATCACACTGCCTGGGAGCAGGAGGTCCAGCAGGCTCTCCGCCTTCTTCTTGCCAATCCTGGGGATGCACGTCAGCACTTTCACCTGTTTCTTGCGATCTTGGAGGCTGACCAGCGCGCTCACCAGCTCAAACAGGGAGCGTGCGCCGAACGCGTCCAGGATGGCCTCGGTGTTGGCAACAGACACGCCCGGCACCTGCGCGACTTGCAGCTCGGCCACGGTCCTGGGGTCGCCCACAGCGCCTGGCCTGCAGCGTCGCCTTGTACGCTGCATCCGGTGTGTTGAGATCTCCATGTGACGTGACCAGCGAGCTCTTCACCTCGTGCTCGGCGAGGCTGCAGACCAGGGCGGCGGTGTCCTGGACGGACGCGGTGAAGAGCAAGCGCAGACCTTCGCGCACGGTGAGGTTCAAGACGCAGCTCCGCAGAGTGCGCGCCTCGGGGCTCCCCCCCTCGTATGGGCCACACGGCTCGTCTGGCGAGAAGGTGAACCTCGTGCCAGCAGCACCTTCGAGGACGTACATGTACCTCGCGCCCCCCAGGGTCGCAACTGCGCGGCGCTTCTGCTCTATGTAGCGGCCGTCACGGACTGATGCCACGAAGTCCGTGCAGGTCTTGCGTTCCAGAGCCAGGAGGATGGCCTCCTCTCCGCTTCCATTGACTGTTACAAACTGGACGTACCCAATGTCTAGAGCGCACGTCTCGAGGTTTAGGTCCGGAGGGCTCCAAAGGCTTAGAGGACTCCGCAGAAGTGGAAGGTTCGGAGGGCGCAGCAGGGCCACGAGAGCGCGCTCTCGGGCGTCGACACGCACAATCAGCGTCATTGCTTTGGTTCAATGTATTGCCGGTATTACTGGTATTACTCCTCACTACGGGACTCTACCCATACGTCTCTATACCTCTCTCTGCCTGAGAGGCAGGACTCCCATGCGTGACTCCCATGACTCCCATGACTCCCATGACTCCCCATGATGAATCCCAAGGATCTCAACAAGATCAAGGGGCGCCCGCGGCCTGCAAGCAAGTGCTGGAGCAGCGCAGAGCGCGCTTTGTGCATGCGGATGCCTCGTCGTCGGCGCCGGCGAAAGCAAGCTCGTTGGCCAGGAGCACACTCGTGAGCACCACGTACGCCTTCCTGTGCACGAGCGCCTCACGCTTCGGGCCCAGAGGGCCCTTCAGCACCTCATCGACCATGGTCAACACACGCTTCAGGCTCGTCCGGGCCTGCTTCCACCGCCGCCACCGCGCCGCCTCGGTTTTCTTCTCGCGGGACTTCTTGGGAATCTTCTTCTCAGATTTGGCGAATGGGTCCGCCGCCCTCCGCTCTTTCTTCCTCATGCGGCCGAGGGCGCTCAGGCAGACCTTCCAGTCCTGAAACAACAAGAAGACACGGCACAGCATGGTTGTGACATGTTGGAGTTGAGCTCAATCCCGCGATATGGTTTACCTTGTGCTCGGGCTTGAGGACCTCGCTCGCATCAACCTCGCTCTGGTGCTTGCTCCTCGAGGTGGGGCCTGTGCCAAAGATTCACCTCAACTCCTCAAGCTCTTCGTGCTGCCACGGAAGCCCCGTCATTTTTCGGTCGGCGTCAGTCTTGCGGGGGTACTTACAGTTGATGTCCTGGAAAGTGGGTGTGCACAGTCGCAACGAATCGCAACATGCGCGACTCTGACCAAGAACTCCAGATCAGCGATGACGACAGCAACGATTGGGGCATGGGAGTATGTGTCAAGCACCAGGAGGTCAAGGTCGAGGAGGTCAAGGTTGAGGAGGTCAAGGACGAGGGGCTCAAGGACGAGGAGGTCAAGGACGAGGGGGTCAAAGACGAGGAGGTCAAGGACGAGGGCGAGGAGGTCAAGGACGAGGACGAGGAGGTCAAGGACGAGGAGGTCAAGGACGAGGGCGAGGAGGTCAAGGACGAAGACGAGGAGGTCAGGGACGAGGGCGAGGAGGGCAGGGACGAGGGCGAGGAGGGCGAGGGGGGTGAGGAGGATAAGGAGGACGAGGAGGCCCAGGACGAGGAGGCGCAGGATGAGGAGGCGCAGGATGAGGAGGCGCAGGATGAGGAGGAGCAGGACGAGGAGGAGCAGGACGAGGAGGAGCAGGAGGAGGAAGACGAGGAGGACGTCAAGGACGATGAGGCGGTAGCGTCCGTGGAGAACGCAGTGGGCCATTCAAATACCATCTCATTGACATACCTGTTCGCGTCAAGGATGGCGGCATCTGACAGGAGGAGGAGCAAGCGATGCCGGGTGGCATAGAATATAAACCATTTGCGAGGTACTCAGTCCAGGCCGATATGTAACTCAACACGGTGGAACAGAGCCATGCAACCTGGACCCGCCCACCCCGCAAGGAAGAAGCAACCGACGCGGCATGGAGGCGGGCGGGCATGCAGGAGCAGGAGCAGGAGCAAGCTGCTTTGCAGCTACATGCTGCTTTGCAGCCGCAACGAGGAGCTGTTGTGCAAGCTCAATGAGTACGAGCTCCTCGCTCTAGTGCACGAGGCTGATGTGGGCAACCTGACGGCTGAGGTCGCGTCGCTCCAGGACCAGGTCGCGTCGCACCAGGACCAGGTCACGTCTCTCCAGGACCAGGTCGCCCTGTTGGAAGACCAAGTGTCCACCCTTCAGTACCGCGGGTCCGCCTTGCAGGACCAAGTTCAGGGCCTGGAGGATCAGGTGTCATCACTTCAGTGCCAGGGCGCAACCCTGGAGGACCAGATCCTTGCATTGAAGGGAGAGGTTGCTGCCCAGGCGACCGTCATCGTCAGGCAGGACGCCAAAATAGCAGACCGCAACCAGGTGCTAGCGCAGGAGCGCATGCAAGCGGCCGTCCTCCACAGCGCGCTCAAGATGCACGAGGGGCAGGCGGATGCGCTGCTCTCCAACTACGTCAAGGGAACCGTCGAGCGAGCCCGCACCCAGGCCGAGGTCGCACGACTGCAACGCGACGCGCTCCTGGTGCAGGCGGACAACTCCTTGCTGCGGGTGGACAATGCTCGGCTGCACAGCCTCCTGAAGGAGGCGTCCAGCGCGCGGGAGGTCTGCAGGGCGCGGGAGGATGTCTTCAGGGCACGGGAGGAAGCCTCGAGGGCGCAGGGGGAAGCCTCGAGGGCGCGGGAGGAAGCCTCGAGGGCACGGGAGGAAGCCTCAAGGGCTCGGGAGGAAGCCTTGAAGGCATGCCGACGGTACGACGCGTTTGTGGCGCTCGTAGGCGAGAAGTCCGTGGCCAGTGCAAACCTTGTCACGTCGCTGCGGCTCATCGCGGACATATCTCAGTGCTGCTTTGAGAGCGAGCAGGAGCAGCTGATCTTTCCGCGGGGTGCGCCCGACGGGATCCACTCGGTCTATCGGAGGCTTGCACTTCTGCTGCACCCCGACAAGGTCGATGGCCGCATCAAGGCCGAAGCGCAGGAGGCGTTCAAAGTTCTCAGCAATGCATACACGCGGCTCAAGTCGCGCATCATGTAAAGTTCTACGAAGGTTCCCACCATCCTGACGCACATTGCCGTCCGTTTCGGCTCGCTTCAACCCATACAGTTGATGTCAAACAGCAGTGCCATTGCCTGCGCCACCCTGTCCCACTTTCCATGACATCAAAGTTGTTTACTGTATAGACTCGATGGAGCGCACCGGCGAGACTCTCCTGGACCGCACGCGCGGCGAGATACTTGCAGTTGCTTCTAAGGAAGTGCCACCCAGCTGGGGATTGCTTACTGCTAAGTCGATGCATTTCAAAATCGTCTTCGCGCTCAACGTCAGCAGCGCCATCGCTGTCCAGCAGCCGGTAAGTGTCGCTCAGCTCCGGTGCTCCGGTGCTCAGGTGCTCAGGTGCTCAGGTGCTCAGGTGCCTATGCACTTGCTCCTTGTAGAACGGCATCCTTGCGGTCCTGCCGGAAGAGGTGGCGCTGGTGCAGAAGGTCTCGGTCAACAACGGCGTCCTGACTCTTTCACAAGTAAAGCAGTCGCTGCTCCTGCACGATGCTGCGTTGGGAGCCCAAATAAGGGCGAGCAGCTCCTACAAGGAGCTGTACCACTATTTGGGCGCCGCCGAGTACCACCAGGCGCAGGCGACGGAGTGGCTCGTGGCGCACATCACGACGCCAGGCAATCCCCTGTCCGCCGTGGCTGGCTTGATTGGAGGCACCGCCGTCCTGGCGGCTGGATTGGAGCAAATCGAGAACTGCATGCGAGGTGGAAAATTCTAGCGGCGTAGTGTAAGGGACTGAGGGACTCCGAGATGATGAGGCAGCAGTGCATGTACAGCGCACAAGGCGCTTACGAGTGTCAGCAAGGACGGCATGAGTCTGGGTCGGTCGGAGTCAGGGGAGTTGGAGTCGGGGGAGTTGGAGTCGGGGGAGTCGGAGTCGGGGGAGTCGGAGTCGGGGGAGTCGGTGGCGCTGGAGCGCGGGAGGCATTTGACGAGTCACCGTTCGGGTGGAGGATGCACGTGGTCGCGCCTTCCGAACGGACGTCCCCAAAGATACCCGGGTTGAACAAGGACAAGGACATGCTAGTAGCGGGGTGGAGCAGAGTCTTAGAGGGGCGCAACCAGCCGACGGCGCAGAGCGCCAAGGTGGTTCCTGCTGCAGCGGCGGTATGTCAGGGGATCTTTTGCGCGGGGGGGGCCTCACCCGTGGATCCCTCGTGTAAGGGCTTTTTCTGTGGAGCGCAGGGCCGTGGTAGTACTAATGGATGGCCACCCGCCCCTCTCTCCAAGACGTCTGCGCCCTCCATCCCAAAAGCATTTCCGCCCTCGCTCCTCGGCAACGCCAAGCCCCGCGCCCCACAGCAGCAGCGTTGACTGAGCTATTTTTTTTCACCTGCGGTCCACCTGCATGCGCCGTATGGAGTTGATGCCCATACCCTGGGCCTGGCTCGGGCCGAATAACTCCTTGAACGTGCGCTGCACAAACTTGCCGAATGCCCTGGTCGTGTATGGCTCGCCGTCGCGGTCGACGAACAAGAAGCACTGTGGGAAGCGTCTGAGGTCTTTGTGCAGCAGGGCTGCAAGCACGGCTGGAAGCTCTACCCTATCTACCTTCATGGGTCCGCCGGGTCCTGCGTCTGACTGGACCACGAGCACCGACGGGCGTTGGTCCCCCTTCTTGCGCAGAAGCACGTGTTCACCTGCTGTGTAGCTAGTCCCCGGAGTCTTCGAGCCAAGACTCTGACTCCAGAGTCCCGGAGAGCGCGGCCCGACCACGCGGACGCCGACGTGTGCAAAATCAATTCCCCGAAAGCTCACGCTCATGGCCAGCGCGAGCAGGGACAGCTGCATGCTCCGGTGGAGGGTCTCCCGGCTGCCGGGGTCACGCTTGAGGGTTGTTAGCTTGGACCTCATCTCATCCCCAGTGGGGCCACCCGGCGGCAGCGCCGGCTTGCTCCTCGCCTTGCTCCTCGCCTTACTGCTCAGCTTTCGGTGGTACCTGGACCACAGGACTTCCTTGGCGCTCCCACTTGGAACAACGTCAACGTGCTTGAACACGGCACGGATGGCGGTGAGAACGTTGCGTCGGCTTACAAGATCGGGGTACGCTGCCTTGAGCGCGGGGTAGTACGTCCTCGGGTTTTGAAGCAGGTCAGACAAGTCCCTGGCACCTGCCCTCTCGACCGCCTTGGATAGCTTGGCTACGTACGACTTTCGCGTTGCTTCTGCATAACGTCCCGACGTCAACAACTCACGGGACAGCTCGGCAACGAGCGGATCACTTGACAGATTCTGGGACATCTTCTGGGACACGCGGAGAAACTATTCTGGCACTCATTTTGTACCTTTCAGCTCATGCCCGCCGGCGCAGCAGTTGTAGCATGAGCTCTGCTGTGGGTAGGGGGCGCTGGCTCGTGACTCCTCCCGTGACTCCTCCCGTGACTCCTCCCGTGGCACCTCCCGTGGCTCCTCCCGTAACTCCTCCCGTGACTCCTCCCGTGACTCCTCCCGTGCGCGAGACCACGAAGTCCCGCCCGCCTTCCGCAGGCTCCGAATGAAGCGCTCGACCCCGCGCATAGTTAGCTCCCTGCTGTCCTGCACGCCTTGCCAGAAGCGCACCGCGTGGTCAATACCGCCCAAGATACCGGCCGCCGCTTCCACGGCTCCCACCACGAGCATGAGCTCGCTCCACTCTCTGAAGAATGGTCTCCGCCAATCACTCCCATTCTCCTCTCGTGCCTTGAGCGACTCGTAGTACAACCGCGCCAGGTCCGCCACGCTGTCTGTGGGCGGCCACGGGCGCTCAGATGCCAGCGGCCTTGGCGGGCGCGGCTTCTTCTTCTTTATCGTTGACGTCGCCCCACCCGGTAGTCCTGCAGCCGGCGCCGGAGCGGCATGGGTCAGGCCACCGTTTCTGTTGCTTTGCCGCCGCTTCTGTGGCCGTGCTGTGGCGCGGGCAGCAACCTGAACCGGCATCCGCTGGATGCCCCCCTCGACGCCCGCATCTTCCGAGTCTTCACTGTCAGACGGCAGCAAGCTCAGCCACATGTCGTGCGACTCTGCCGCCGACCGCTTGCGCCCAATGAGGCTCCGTGCATTGACGGCCCTGTGGATGAGTCGTTGTGCCATAGTTTGCGCCGGCGCCGGCACGGGCGCCCGCGGCGGAGCGACGGTGAGGTGCGCAGGCAGCCTGCCGCGCCCAATGGGCCGCCGACCCCTGGGCCCTGGCGCAGCAGGCTCCTGGAGTCCCTGCACGTGCGCAGTCTGAGCTGGAGCTGGAGCTCGAACTGGAGCCTGGGCGGCCCGGAAGACGACATCGGGCGCGGCAGGGGCAGGTGCGTTGCAGGCATCACATGAGCCTCACTGCGGTGAATTGAATTCAATCAGACACATCAGGCCTCCCTCGCCCGATCCTGGGGTGTACCAGAATTCACTTGGCAGAGTGTAACTGGGCATTCCTCCCCCTGCAGTTCGAGGGTGGTGTGAGGCCTCCGGCAGAGGTAGCTGCCCTACTGCGCCAGGTGCAGGGCTCGTACGAGACCGCGCTGCGCAAGATCACCGAGGAGCAGGAGGCGCGCCGGGCGACCGAGGCCAACCTGGCGAGGGTGCACGCGGACCTGAAGAAGGCCAAGGAGGAGAACGGCAAGTCCAAGGAGGACCAGAAGAAGGCCGAGGCGACGGTGCAGAAGGCGCGGAAGGCGCGGAAGGCGGCTGAGGCGGAAAGCAAGCAGCTGCGGCTGCGGCTGGAGAAGGCGGAGGGTCTCGTGCAGAAGGCGGAGGCGGCCAAGGCGTCCATCAACCAAACGATGCAGAGCTGGTGAACGGAATGCGGACCTCGGTGGTCTGTGAGCTCCCTGGGCGGGGTCCCTAGCTGGGGCCATTGGTGGCTCCCTAGCGGGGGCTCGCCACGCCCCCTTGTGCGCTGCTCTTACGGGGCAAGCTCGCTCTGGAGTGAGGTCAGCCAGTCGGTCCGGGGCTTCCGCGCTGTTGGTGATTGGCTCTGACTGCCTCTTTGGGGCAGCTTGCAAGGAGGCTGAACAGAGGTTGAATGGAGGCTGAACGGAGGCTGAACGGAGGTTGAACGGAGGCTGAACGGAGGTTGCACGCAATGTACTTGCAGCATGCGATACTTCAGAGCGGTACGCATGCGGAGGAGAGACTGCCTGTTAGGGGTGCTTGGGAGGGCACCCAGAGCGAGAGTATCGGCCAAAGCTGGATCGTGAGAGTGATGTAAGGCGTGGGTTGCGTGCCCCGGGACTGACTGTGAGGGACGTCTGGAAGCTGAGGGGGCATTTGACTGTGAGGGACGTCTGGAAGCTGAGGGGGCATTTGGGTCGACCAGTGCTGACTCCTTGGCTGCGTCAGCTCTGAGGGCGGAGCCGCGCTGTGGGTGCGAATGGATGAGCTGTGCAAAGTCTAATCGGCAAGGTTGGATGCGAGATTGGATGCAAGTCCTTGTAAACTCGTCAGCGGTTGACTAATACCAAACTCGTCAGCGGTTGACAACAGCGACCGACAACAAGCTCAACAAAAAAAAGATGGTGGCTGCGACAAGTGCTCCTGATGAGAAAGCGCAGACCTGACGCGCCAACAGGGAGCCCTCAAACGCCCAGGCAGCGAATCGCTCGGGCTCCAGCGTCGGCAGCTTGTGCACCATCAGCCCCACGCACCCCCTGGCCCGCGCAAGGACGTCCACATATGCATACCCCGGCTCCACGTCCACAATCTCTGCGCTCCGGAGCTGGGCTCCAGCGATGAAGAAGTCTGCGATCTTCGTCTCAACCACCGAGGCGCTTGGGGCGTCGAAGTGGATGACGTCGGAGGGACTCGACAGGATGCCGTGGTGCCAGAAGGAGACGCCATTCAAGTTGACAGTGCGCACCCTGATCCAGGTCCCTGGTTTCGGAATCTCAGCTGCCGCCACGCCGCCTCCAGTCAGCATCATTCCTGAATGGCAGTACCCACTCACGACTTGGCTGTGGATTTATATTACTGCGGGGCGTCCGTCCGTCGGACTCACACGGAGAGTCGTCAGGGCTGTGAGAGCGTCCCGGGCAACGGGCAGCCCCGCATCATGGACTAGTTGGAGAGCTTCTGGCGCAGGTGAAACTTGCGCTTGCGGAGCACCGCGCGCATGCGGCGGAGGAGCTCCTCGAACTCCTCTCCGACCGCGCGCAAGCGGCGGGAGAGCTCCTCGACCTCCTCCTCGTCATCCTCATCCTCCTCCTCATCCTCCTCCTCATCCTCCTCGTCATCCCCGCCCGCGGCTGCGCCGTGCCCGGCCGGCGCCGTCCCAATGGTGCGGCGCATCCACGCCATGAAGGCACCGTACTCGCGGTGTTCAGGGATGAGGACGGAGTTGTTCTCGACGTGCGGCTCCAGGGCGGCCCACTTGCGGCCGTACGTGCAAACGAGGTGCGTGCCCTCAATCACTTCCTGCGCGCGGGGGGCAGGGAGGAGGAGGTGGATGTGGGGTACGCGGCAAAGTGTGCCCGCTACATGTGCGCACCTTTTCCGTCCACTTCGACCGGGAGCGTTTCTTCACCGCGTGCTGCGTCTGCGGGATGCGCACCGACTGCTTGTGCTGGGACTGAATGAGGCGCAACGACTGCCTGCGCTTCGCCATCGCCGCATGTGGACCTGCGAGTTGGAAAGGAGAGGTAAGAGCAGACGAGTTTGATGCGAGCCGCGAGTTCGATGCGAGCCGAACGTTGGGCCCCACCCGGCGTCTTGTGGTCCACGGCAGTCAGGGCTCCCGCCAGCTTCGTCCGCACAGCAGCCTTATCCGTTCGCTGTGGGGGAAGAGTCAAAGCCGGAGTTAGAGTCGCCTGTCAGCCTGACGACATCCCGACCTGACGACTACAGCTCTACATGCTCTAATGCTCTACATACATAGTGGACATACATACCGTGTACCGAGGTGAAGCGCGAGCCCTGTCGATGACGGTGCCGACCATCGCAACTAGAGAGTGTGCAACTAGGGAGTGTGCAACTAGGGAGTGTGCAACTAACTATGATGATGACGACGTCGTGACGCCACGCAAGGACCTTTGCTATGCTAAAAATGCGAATCGGGAAAACAGTTCCGGATCCCGCATCAAGTTTCAATTTGAACTTGAAAAGTGACATTAGGATGAACTCGAAAAGGAGCGCGGCGGAGGGTCGCCAGTGACCCTGTCTTCTGAATTCACCATGGAGGAGGTACTCGATGAGATGCTGTTGCGCGGTGGCAGTTTTCCGTTTGACCCCAAGGTACTCCACATGCGGGAAGACTTTGACATGAGGACGCATTTGGTGCACGCCCCGCACATGGGCTGGGACTGGGGTGCGCTGATCAAGTCAGAAAGGTCCAACGGTCACAGTGAAACATTGGACCTCCTGAGGGAACACAGGACCCTGGCAAAAACGTGACGGTCACGCCTTGATGCAACAAGAGTGCCAGTCGAGGCGGAGGAAATACAGGTTCATCTCCTCCCAAATACCTAGTAAACACCCTGTCCCACAATCCAATGAGACTCGACCTGAACATCCGGCTCAGCCGCATGATCCCTGATGAGTTCGGCGCATCTGTCGCCGCGCGTGGACCGCACCTGGAGCACTTGAAGCACCAGCACTCAAAGGTCTTCCCGCTCACCACGGAGCGTCCGTATGCAGCGGACGTACACGTGCACTTCAACTTGAGTGTGTGGCGGTACATTCCAGACAGGGCAGGGCGCATGCTGTTCACCTCCACGAAGTGGCTGGAAGATGTGAGGGGGTCGCGGCACCAGACCTGCATACTGAACCACTCCTTTGTACTTTGTACTCAGAGAACACACTCAGAGCACTCCGGCGGACGGGGTTTTGCACACAGTCAACGGCGGTCCGTCCCCCCTTACCTCTGACGTCCATTCGACGCGCCCTCGCTTTCTGACGGGGAGTGGCGTCGATTCGACGCGCCGTCGCTTCCTGGCGTCCACGACCTCGATAACTTCGCAGTCAGAGTCAGGGTCCGCCATCATCGGAGAGCCGCACGCTTCGCACACGATGGACTTCCCATCAACTTGCTCTAGCTTTTGCAGCTTTCTGATAGCCCGAGCCCAGTCAGGATAGTGGCGCTTTGAGCATTGCCTCGGAACTGCAACTGCTCGGACTCAGCCCAGACCCAGAAGTATAGTGTAACCGTAATGTAGCGTATCAGCAGGCTCGCGTCAAGGTTTGACCGGGAGCGTAGCGATTAGCGAATCGGGCCGACCTCCATCGCGACCAATCGGGCAGACCTGAAATCGCCACGCCTTCCGCTCACACACAAGCACCACAGCTTTGTAACTACACGATCCTTTGTTGTTTGTGCTTTTGTGCTTCTAGCTCGGCAGCATGTGCCATCGCGCCTCAAACTGGCCCGCTTTGTAGCTGGTTTCAGCAGAGAGAGAACGATCCCTTGAGGATGGACGCGACGGGCGGTAAGAGCGAGAGCGGGGCGCCGCGAGAGCTTGTTATTCGGGTTGGCGATCGCAGACTCAGCCTCAGCCTCTGCCTCTGCCTGTTGACTCTCTTGACTCTCTTGACTCTCTTGACTCTCTTGACTCCGTGAAGCCTTGAAGTCTGATTCCTCCACCTCGCAACGCGTTCCAGCACCATCAACGCGAATTGGCCAAGGACTGCTTTCAGCTGCTCGCTACCGGGTGCCCCGCCCTTCCCCGCCCTCCCCAGCGTACGGAATCGACCTGGCAACCACACAGAACGCCGGGGCGCGCATAGACATGAAAACGGGCCAGACCGTCCTGGCCCTGGACTTGGGCAACAACAACAACGAGACGCACCCGGCAGTCGTGGCCTTCGACGAAAACACGGGTGACATCAAAGCTCTGCGGGAGGCCGAGAAGCTGCAAGGCAAGCCAGGGTTCACCACCACCCGGTACCTCAAGGTTGCCAACGGCTACGAATATGAAAGCCTCACCAAGGTCAACAAGGTGGTCGGCCTGTGGGATGAGTCGACACTCGTGAAATTCAGCGACACCTTTCCCGTGCTCAGCATCAAGGTCCCCATCAGCGACAAGACCTTCCACCTCAACCCCATCGCCTACCAGGGCATCATCCTCAAGAAGCTGATCGAGGTCCTTGGCGTCGAGCCAGGCGCGCCCGTGGTCATCGCCAGCCTGCTCTACGTGGCCAAGGAGAGGATGTCCGTGCTGTGCTCCAACGGACACCACTTCATGGGCGGCGGCATGGTGGACGCGTTCATGGCCAGCACCAAGTTCAAGAAGATGATGGAGGCGGTCGACGCCGTCCTCGAGGCGATCCCAGAGGAGAGCGACCTCCTGGAGCAACTGCGCTCGGTGGTCGTGGACGCCAAGGGGCCGGAGCACGAGAGAGACTGGGCCATGGTCCCGCAGATGCTGTACGAGGCGAGCCGGGCCGTCGTCAAGAGCGCCATGAAGTCCCTCAAGGGCGCGAACGTGGACGCCGAGATGACGGCGCTGGGCGTCACGGTCCGCGCCGTGGAGAAGTACTCCCCGGAAACGGTGGCGGAAGCGGCGCTGTCAAGTCTCTTCGACAAGAAGAAGGTCTTCGCCCGACTGCAGGCAGCTGCCCGGAAGGCCAAGGAGCAGTTCGCCGGTGACCAGGATGTCCGGATCACGTCCAAGGTAACCTCGAATCTAAAAGCTGAAACGGCTGAATCTCTACTCTACCCTACTTGGACACTGAGCGAACTCTCTTCTTCTCCGCAGGAAGTCTTCCCGGCCGTCAACATCACCTTCGTGCGGGATGAACTCAACGACGCCGTCAACGCGGTCGTCTTCAAGACCGCGGCCCCGGTGCACGTCCAACCCGGCGACTACGTCAACCTCGGCCTCACGCACCTGCTGCGGGAGTTCAAGCGGCAGATGGACGCCAAGGTGGCCGACCTCGGCCTGTCCGGGCTGTACCGCACGGTCCTGTTCACCGGCGGTTCGGTTGACCTGCCGGGCTTCCAGGACGCCGTCATGCAGGAGCTGGGGATCACGGAGGTACGATAAGGGTCACGGGGGTCCACACTGGGGGCCTCAACTCCTGCTCAACTCCTGCTCAACTCCTGCTCAACTCCTGCTGCGCAGGTCATGCCGCTCAGGCGCGCCAACAAGTACACGGCCGTGGCCGTGGGCGCCGCCCACGCGGCGGCGTTGATGCTCAAAAACAACGGCGTGCAGGAGGCGGAGCACAAGTTCGCGGTGGTGGATTCCACCGTGAAGAAGCTCATGGTGGCAATGTGGAAAGACGTGCTGGGGGTCATGGACGACCGCCCCAACCTGCGATACTGGAAGGAGAAGGTCAACGGCAAGACCATCTTGAAGCTCAAACAGCTGACTGCCTACTTGCTGGTGGATCGCAACACGATCCTGCCGCACGCGCCACTCGCCCCCGTCCACGTCGCCATCCCCCTCTCCAAAGAGCAGTCCGCGGTCACGCTGGACCTGTTCGAGGGCGACAACGAGGAGGACGTCCTGAAGAACGACAAGCTGGCGGTGCTCACGGTGCAGATCGACCTGGAGGAGGACTACAAGTCGAACACGGTCGACATCTACATCAGCGTCGATGCGAACCAGCAGATCAAGTTCAAGGCGAAGTCGAAGAAGGACGAGCGCGAGGTGTGCTACCAATACCTCATCGGGCGGATGCCGGACGATGTAGCCAAGACGCAACGGCGCATAATCAGGGACATGCGGGTCCGGTTCGAGGAGGACGAGGTCATCAAGCAGCGCGGAGGCGCTCTGCGGAAGCGCCTGAGGGAGGTCAACGAAGCCTTCGAACGGGCCTCCCGCGAGCTCAAGGAGTCGGAAGCCATCAAGAAATCCTGGCAGGATCTGCGCTTGAAGGCTGGCACAATGACAATGGAGGTGGACCTCGGGGAGGTGGCGGCCGCGTGCGCGGTCTTCCTGCGGGGCCTCGCGGTGGACGAGCTCGGCATGGACTCCGCGTCGACGACGGGTACGACGTTCGAGGGGATTGCGGACCTGGTCATCCCGCGGCTGGAGGCCAAGGCGGCGGCGGCGGAGGCCAAGGCGGCGGAGGCGGAGGCCAAGGCGGCTGCGGAGGCCAAGGCGGCTGCGGAGGCCAAGGCGGCGGAGGCGGAGGCCAAGGCGGCGGCAGTGAAGGCGGAGAAGGGCGACAATGACGAGGACGACTATGGGGACGACGGGGACAACGACGACAACGCGTGACGGCATCCGGTGGAAGCTGGAAGCCGGGAGGGGTCGGCGGGACTCAATGAGGTTTATGCGAGGCGTGGTTGGGGGGTGGAGGAGGGGAGTCAGGAGGACGGTGTGGGTGGACGTCGTGGGGAATGTGGGCCAGCGACGAGGGGTGGGTGTGACCTGCCTGGGCAGAGGTGCCAGGCTGCCTGGGGGAAATGCAGTGTGCAACTAGCCGGGTCTGGCCCACCAGCTGCCTGCGGGGAGTCAAGGGCTTCCGCTGCTACCTGCTGTGGCATGACGGGGACTGAGGAGCGTTTCGAATGGCAATCCCAATTATTTCGCTGCGAGGAGTGTAAAGCCACAATGACATCAGTGCATGACCTGCTGGTGCCGCTGTATCGGCCGCGGGTGCAGAGCGTCGTGTCCACGTACAAGGCGCTCTTCTTTCAGGGGGGGCAGCTCGCGCCAAAAGTGGAGGTACATCAACTTCTGGAGCGTGTCCTAGCCTTGACTGACTGCAAGCAGTCGCTGATGGAGTTTGTGGAGGAGCTGGATGAGACTCCATGCTTCTCTGTATGCCCAGCAACGCACAGCAACGCCATTAGAGTGCTGCTCGAAGACTTGAGGGAGCTGCATGACGCTGGCGTTCCCGACCTGATGGAGCCCACGATGCCTGCGGCCGCCGCATCATCCGGCACTACGACCAGTTCCTGACAATGGCGGGTCTGTGGCGGTCAGTCAGTGTACGCTGCGGGAATGAAGAAGTGCCAAGTCATGCTGTAGTACGTGATGGCCACTAAGACAGCGATGCTGTGCAACCCAGTGAAGCGCGCGAACACCATGAACATGCAGTACGCCTTGAGGATCCACAAGACGATGAGAGGCACCCTGGCGAGTCAGGGCAAGCTCTCCATGTAGGGCTCCTTGTGCGGCTCGGCGCCCATCTCATAGTCGGGGGTATACACGCGCTTCTCCCAGTAGTTGAAAATACACTCGCCTCGGCTCCCAGCGTAGGACACCAGTGTCAGGACAACGAGCAGCACGTACAGGACGTCGAAATCTCTGTGGACCAACCACCACCACAGGCTGGTCATGACCATCACCGCGAAGTGAGCAGTGATGATGGCGTATAGCCGGAGGAAGGCGTGGCGGGTCACACCGTCCTTCCGGCCCCGCAGTGACAAGTGAGCCCACGTTACGCAGAAGAGGATGATGAGGATGAGGTTGAGGCGTGGGAATGCTGAGTGACACATGTGGGAATGCTGAGTGACACAGTCCTTACAAGTACCCAAAAAAATTTGGCCACAACAGTGTATGACTGAATGGCGGCGGGAGTCGGAAAGGTTGGTACTTCCAGACGGCTTTGCGTGGCTTTACTATCTTCAGTGGCCCTGATGGCCTTGATGGCCTTGATGGCATACGTCATGTACATCATCATGTTCGACATGATTCATCGTGTGGCAACCGCCCGTAGCCCCAAGCACATACTGGAGTCTCTGCAACCCGGTGACGTTGTCTTCGTGGCGTCGCCAGGGTCGTCAATGTACCTAGTGCTCCTGTCGGTCCTGACCGGCACCATCTTTTACCACGTGTTCGTTGTGGCTCGTGTTGGCCAGCACCCCGTCTTCCTCCATTTTGTGGAGCCCGAGTACGCGTGGTTCTATCAGCCGATGTATCTGTGCGCAACTGGAGACTTGTGCACGAGCCATGCACCGAGCCTCATGGAAAGGTATTCGCGGGGGTCGACGTTCAAGGTCTTCCGCACAGGCCTTGAGAACGACAGGGTCCTTGCGGCAGCGTTGGACGTCGCCTGCGGGCGACGGTATAACTCAGCACACATCAAGACGTACCTCGCGTCGGCCTTGCGTTGGCATGAAACGGATGACTTGCATTGCAACACCTTTGTCGGCCTCCTGCTCGAGCGCCTGGGCGCCGTGCCTGTGTCGGCCACCCCCAGCAGCACGTATGTACCCTCGCGGCTGCAGCGGATCCTGGCGTCCAGCGGGGTGCCGAGTGACCTGTACCAGTGCTAGCTCCGATGCAAGCTCCGATGCGAGCTCCGATGCGAGCTCGATTCATTATCCGACGGCACTGTATACTACCACACCTGATGTCTGCCCTGGACTTGACCGCATACATCATCAACATGCCACATCAGGCCGAGCGGCGAGAGTGCATCACCTGCATGATGCAACGACTGGGCATCGAGGACTACACATTCGTCGAACCGGTCGTGCCATCAACCCCAGACCTCCCCCAGGAATTCCGAAAGCTGCCAAGTGCATACGCGTCCCTGAATGCCACTGTCACGGACAAGATCTTCCCCATGCACCTAACACGCTTTCCATCAGCCGCGGAGCAGACGAGCAGTGCTCCATTCCTCGTTTTTGAGGATGACGCGGTCGAGCGTCTACCCGCATTGGCGATCCGGCAGCAGGTTGCCGACATCCTTGTGTCCTTGAGCACCGTGCCGCGGTGGGATATGGTGTACCTGGAGTACTGCCTGGAGTACTGTGCAAAAGCTGCTGCATCGCAGCGCCCCGGCCTGCAGCCGGCAAGGTTGCCGTACTGCACGGCGGCCATGCTCTACAACGCGCACGCCATCCCGAGGATCCGGCAGTGTCTGTACAGCGTCGCGAAGCTCATTGACTTTTCGTATGCACACTGCATCAAGAACGGTGACCTGGTGACTTTCACGGCGTGGCCGCCGTTGTTCGCGCAGGATGCGGCTGCAGGGGCGGGCGACCTAGGCCACATGAACCCGGGACAGGTCCAGTGGTGGCTTAACCTCATCGTGCGGATGTACCCTGATCCAGACACGCAGGGAGCGATGCCCGGGGCCGCACGGCTCCCCGCGTGCTGGAACTCGCGCGAAATGCTGGGCTATGTGAGGTGGGGGCATGTCATCGCCGTGCTCCTGATCCTGCTGGCTGTCAGCCTGCATTCTAGGCTGTCAGGGAGTTTGAGTGGAAGAAGAACAAGAGGAGCAGTGCATCCGCGACGATGAGACCAGGGGCGCGCACCGTGCGGAAGAGCACCACCCCAATGCACACCATCGCCAGCGTGTTGACAATGCCGTCACCCAAGAGCAGGGCGGCTTTGTGGCCGCATATGTCCGCGATGAAGGCGGTGCGCTTGTAACCGGACCCCATGATGTAGTCCGGGTCTTGAAGCAGCTCATCGAGCCACGCGAGGATACACTCACGCTTGAAGAGGGTCCAATGAAGGATGATGATGTGCATGATGAGTAAGTAATACACGTCGTACCGCCGGTGAAACGTGAAGATGTAGAGTGACACGAACAGCATGATTGAAAAGTGCAGACTGCGGACGATGAAGAGACCCAGCGCCCTGGACGGTGTGATGTGCGGCGCCTGGTCCTTAACATTGACCAACCGCATGGCCACGGACACGCCCCCCAGCACTGTGCCGGCGGTCACGTAGTACGCCAGCCCCTGTTTCCAAGACCAGCCCAACGTGGGGAGGAGTTCGACGACTGGGCGTATCAGGGGCACAAGGCAAGCCACAGTGAAGACGGCGAGCGCGACAACGGCTGCGAGGAGAGGGAGGAAAAGGAGAAGCCATAGGTACCTGTGCGACCGCAGCATCGAGCACCAGTAGAAGAACGACGTCCTTTGGAGGAGGCACTGGTGCTTCCGGAACATGAGCTCTGACGACGTGCCATATACAAAACCCGTCGTACTGGGTGATGCGCACCAGTCCTGATTGAAGAGCATCGGCACGACCGAGAATCCGCCGTGCTCATAACGGAACAATTGCACCGTGAACTCGTCGTAGGGTATCGTCAGAGGCCCGTATGCGTGCTGCGCCAGGAGTTCTCATCCTCGTTGAAGGACACGCTCCATGCCGCGGCGGCTCAGGGCGTAACAGTGCGTGAAGCGGCCGTAGAAACGGACAATGCCAGGCGCCACCTCCTCGCTGCCCATGAAGTCGACTATGTCGCGCACCTGATGGTCGTAGCCATCAAACATTGTGTACCCCAATGACAGAGCCTCCCATTCGTTGTCCGTGCGCATGAAGGTCGCTGCCTCGGCGAGGCGCTTGTCGTTCAGAGCCTGCGTGGGCACCAGGTCGTCTTCCAGAATGAGCACGCGGTGGTATCCAGCGGCGACGCACGCTGCGATGACAGTCATGTGGGACTCAAAGCAACCGCGAATGCCATCAGGGTTACGTTTTGCCAGGAAGGTCGTTGTCTTCTCGCCGAGTCCTAACGCCAAGATCAGGGGTGCCACCCGTGCATGGCGGTCGGCATGTTCTTCAAGGCTGATGCAGAAGACGTGGTCGAACGCGTCCGCAAATACACGACTCATCTTTGAGAGCAGGGCTCATTTTTTTGACCCGAGTCCGCAAAAGTTGAACTCAATTGCAACTCAAATTGCAACTCAACCATGGGCTACAACACGACGTTCGAGGGGGCATTCAAGGTGGACCGCCCCGTTGACGAGCCAACATTTCTGCTGCTCCGCGGCCTCCAAGCCACACGACGCATGAAGCGTTGTGTCGACCCGGTGGTCTATGGTGTCGAGGGAGAGTTCTACGTCCAAGACGATGTCAACGGCATCATTGACGGCAACAGCCCGCCGCCGACGCAGCCCGGCCTCTACTGCCAGTGGCGCATTGGCGACGACCGTCAGACCATTGCGTGGGACGAAGCTGAAAGGTTTTACAAGTACGGAGAGTGGCTCGAGTACATTGTCGCGCGCATTCTGCAGCCGCACGGCTATGGACTCCACGGCTCAGTGCGCTTCCAGGGAGAGCGGACAGCTGACGCAGGTGTCCTCACCGCTGACAACGATGTGGTCATCTGCGCAAGGCCCGGCCGCAAGCGCACAGTCGTTGAGGTCATCACCTGAGTTGTAGCATTGTTGGCGTCACTCAACTCCAGACTCCGACAATCAGACCAATCAGACCGCTCGCTGCCTCGGCAGAAGAATGCAGTCTCTTTTTCCGTCCTCACATCACCTAGCTATTGACTCACTGACGAGACTCACAGACGAGACTCACATACGAGAGCCCTCCCTCGCCCACAGCTCCTTTCCCCCGGGTCTCACGTCCGGGCTCCCTTGGGCGCGTTGGCTGCAGTGGCGTCACGTACGCGCTTGGCGCTCAACACGTCCACCAGCACCGACGCCTTTGCCGCGGCGTCCAATACCAGCCGCAGGTTCTCGTGCACCTCGTCCCGGATGGCCTTCTTAACGCGGTCCATGCGCAGGATGTCCGCCAGAACCGACGCCTCCGCTGCGGCGTCCAGCAGGAGGCGCAGGTCGTCCGTGTCCCCCCCTTCGCAGATGGCCTCAGCGTTGGCCTCAGCGATGGCCTCTTGACTCTCCTTAATGCGCAGGATGTCTGCCAGCACCGACGCCTCTGCAGCGGTGAGGTGGGGCGTCCATGAATGAGGGCTCACAGAAACTCGAGGAGGAGGGGCAAGGAGGAGGACGAGGAGGACCGCCACTCACCCGGAGAGGTTTTTTCTGGAGGACGTCGATGAGCAGCTCCACGTAAGCCTTTGACGGCTCCTCCTCGTCAAAGCTTGCGACGTATTGGGTGATCAGGTAGCGCATCATGCGCGAGGTGGTCTGCAGCGGGTGGTACATGATTACAAAGGGCCGCGGAAAACTGTGCATCGCTGAAGACTCACTTCGGGAGACGAGCACTGGGTGATGATTGCCTCGCGCCAGCATGGCCGGAACGTCTTCCACAGTTTCTGCAGCAGCCCAGCGCTGTCCGCAGTGTCCACGTAAACTTCAAGGGCATCGGGTGTGTTGGCCTGAGAGCTCAGAGCGACTTTGAAGCTCTCCACGGCTTTGTCGCTGAACATCACATCATCCACCTCGTCCACATCGTCCAGGAGCTTCTTGAGCGCTTCAGCATCGCCGTTGCTCAAGCACTGGCATAGCTCTTCGGTCGCTAGAGACGGCTCGGTCGGCTGCATGTTTGCTGCTAATTCGCTTTTTGTTATTAGGGGACCAAGTGATGTGCACATAGCGTGCATTGGCGCATTGGAGGCTCATTCTGTGGTTCACAATTGGAGGCTCGATCTTGCCACCAAAAGCATCCCCGACCCCGACGCCATAAAGAAGAAAGCCTAAAAGAGATGCGGCCGCGTGCGCGAGCGGCCGTGGGCGCGCAGGCGAAAATCGGTCGCCTCGCGGACGATGTCGTGAGGATGAAATTAGCGGCAAAGTGCGCTTGTACAAGGTGGCTGTATGAACCGGTGGGGCCGCCCTCCTATTGTTGCCGCCCGCGGGGCGCCACGAGGAACTTGGCACTGCGGACGCGCTCAGCTGCAGACGCTTGCAGACGCACCGCCATGGAAGTAACACAGCAGGGTTGCCGCCCTGGAAGCAGTTCATGCCGTTGACGAAGTAGACGCCTCGTGAAGTCTCCGTCCAGCCGTAGGGGACGGCGCTGTTTCCCACTGCGCTGACGTGGGCCGTGAGCTCCTCGCCCGGCTCCAGGGTCCATTGGACCACCGCTGAGGCGACTACGGTGCACGTCCGGCCCTTGACGAGCAGGACGGTGTTGCCGATGTCCGTGTCGTCCAGGTCCGCCGGATCCCTGTCAATGTCCGGACCCCGCCCTTTACTCTTGTATACGTACTTGGCCGAGCCAAACCAGATGTTGTCGAGACCCCGAGCTATAAGCACGACACTGGGGCGTCGTGCGGGCGGTCTCGGAGTCCTCGGAGTCCTCGGAGTCCTCGGAGTCCTCGGAGTCCTCTCCTCAGTGAAGTCCGAACAGACCACGAGCACGTTGACTGAGTCGTCGAACGCGGATTCTACAAACACGGTGTGTGGCCGACCGCCATTGTCCAGGACGCCCTGCACCAGCGAATACGTGTCGTCCAGCCGTCGGTTCAGTTGGGCCGTGACACGAGCGCACGTAGCCCGGATGACTCCTTTCGCTTTTGATGTCTTACGCGTTGGCATGAGCATGCAGTTACTGAAGTATACTGAAATGGAAGAAAGAGTTCAGTTCAGCAGTCCTTGCCCCACATGGTGATGATCTTGGGGAGGACGTCCCGGATTCCGTTGCACGCCCATGAGAGCGACAGGATGGCCGAAGCCGTGCACGTGTCGACGTAACAGCGCCGCACGATGCGCCTGACCATCTTTCGAGTGCGCGCGCGCACGAACTGCTCGTGCACGTCTGTCATGTCGTAGACGTGTCTGTTGTCCTCGTCGGGCTCAACCAGGTCCTCAGCACGCGCCAGGATCTCTGCCTCATCTCGGTACTCCACATCGCCATAGTCGTCGCCGCGGTAGAACTCCGTGAAGCAGTCCGCATGCCAGAGACCGCTCTTGTCATCATCGTCGATGTAGCATTGCATGCAGACGGCCTGGTTGTCGTCGACCTTGTATGCGCGGTTGAGTGGGTGGGGGCCGAGCTCGACGTCCGACGAGCACCGGGCGCAACACATGTGCCCGTGCGGGACGAGGATGCCCTCTGGGTCGAGGCCACAGCTCTCTGCGGACGTAGTAGTCCTTGTAGATGCCGTACGCCGTGATGGTCAGGGACATCTCTCTGTGATGGAGTCAGAGTATAGAGTCAGAGTATGGAGAATCAGAGTATAGAGTCAGAGAGATGTATAGACAGAGTTGTAGCGGGGCCGGGGAGTACAGTCAATTTTCGGGCGAGTTGGCTGACGTCCACATCCTGGTCTCGTACCTGGTGCCAACCCAGCCAACATGATGACACTAGAGCAGATTCTGGTGAAGCATGAGCAGATTCTGGTGAAGCATGAAGAGCTGCAGCAGCTGCTTCATGTGGTGCTGCGACAGGACCGGCAGCAGGTCATGGTACCAGTCATCGAGTGGGGAAGCGCCTGCATAGGCCATGTGTCCACGTCCACGGGGTCCAAATCCGGGGGGGCAGTCCGTTAGCTTCGCGAGCTCGTCCACTTGGTCGGCACCAGCGGTCTCCAGGAAGCCGCGCAAGAACCCCGCGTCCACGCGCGCCATGCAGTTGGTGACGCTGTAGCGTCGGATAACGCAGTTCATCTCGTAGTCGATGCCAGCGTGTGATTGGGGAGCGCTGTGCACGATGTCGCTGAGGGGCAGCTGCCACCCCGCGATCCCCGCCGGATAGCAGCTCCGCAAGGCGCCCGTTGTTTGACGGTCCTCCTTGTACGAGAGGTACAGCGCCGCCGTGGCTTTTGCCGGTTGGTGGGCGCAGGCTTTTCTGTTCAAGTGGAAGCTCAACTGTAATGCTATGCGGTTGTCTGCCGTGATCAGCAGACGTACGCGCACGCTCTCAAGAGCCGTCAGACTCCTCCGCGAGGTGTCGGGGTCAAAGGTGTCCGTGATGTGATCAAGAATGTCCGGACAGCGGCGGTCTACCTCCAGATCGACGCACCCAGAGTAGGTGACGCTGACCGCAACGCCGACGCTCCTCTTGAGCTCCCGGATGAAGTGTTGCTGAGGAGCATGGCCAGCTGCTTGGCTGTCAGTCCCAGCAGCAGAAGCTCCATCACGTTTGGGAGCACGCCGTTGAGTACCACCGACGTGGACGAGCTCACGGAAGCCCAGATGTTGACTGGTTGCGTGCAGAGTTCGTAAAGCCGCGAGACATGCAGGAAGTCATCCAACGACGTGATGATATCAGGCACGCAAAAGGGGTGGAAGCTCGCTCCCGCGTCCAGCCCCGCTGGGAGGTCACAGCTCCGGGGGCTGGCGGCCACGTTCTGGCTGGCGGCAATGATGTCCGCCGCATATTCGTGGCATATGGCGAGCGTGACAAGGTCGTGAAAGTCCGGCACGTCCTCGCAGCTCGGGTCAACGTTGTCAATGATGAGTTGTTTCAACATGTCCATTGCATGTCCATTTGCATGCATCAATGTGCCGGCTCCCCCGCCATCCTCTTCCTCGCCGCGGCCGGGCCCCCGCCAACCTCCTGAGTCAACCTCCTCAGTCAACCTCCTCAGTCAACCTCCTTACACTAAGCATTGATGACCAGTCTCTTGCCGTTCACGTGCATGTCGTTCATCTTCGCGCGGATCCACTTCTTTGCGGCCGGGCGGAGGGCGACCCCATAGACTTGCACGTGGACCGTCGCGTTGCTCAGCAGGAGCGCCAGCACCGGCCATAGGGCTTCCTCAGACTCGGGTGCCTCGCGGTGGTGGATTATTATGAGCTCGGCGAGCTTGGACAGGCGCTCGAGAAGAAGTAGGTTCGGCAACACGTGGCAAGGTGCAGCACAGAGGGTGAGCTTCTGCATCAAGGAAGGGAAGGGCAGCAGAGTCAGTCAGAGTCAGTCAGAGTCAATAAGAGTAAATCAGAGTCAATAATGCTGACACAAGGCCCACCTTGAGGCTGGTGAAGCGGGCGAGGGTGTGGAAGTCATCGCATGAGAGCGCAATTCCATCCAACGAGAGCCCCGCCAGCTGCGCCCCCAGCAGCGCCTCCAGCCAGGGCGTGTGGTTGCGACGCCCGGGGCCGACCTCGGCGGCTCCGCCCACGGGCAGGGCGTCGCCCTCCCTGCAGCAAACCACAGCCACGGAGCTCGACGCCGCGCCCAGGGCCGTCACGCGCTCAGCGGCCACGCGCAGCGCCCGCTCCTGCTCTGGCAGCAGAGCATCTTGGGCCGGGTCTGGGATCAGAGTCAGGCGCACATCGAACAGCGGCAGCGCTGGGCTGGGCCCAATGAGAACCGGAAACCGCTCCGGCTCTTGGCCGGTCAGGTAAAGGTGGTCGAGCTTGGGGGGGAGAGACCAGGGCCCGCTGCCGTCCGGCGCAAACAGGGCCTTGCATACGAGGCACGCCAGCCTGGGTAGGCACGAGATCCATGAGACGTCCAGCAGGTCACCCACATCGAGCTTCACGAGGGCCGTGAGTGGCTGGAGCAGGGATTGGGCGATCCGCGGGGTTGTCGAGCGGATTCTTAGGCTGTGCAGGCCAACGAGGCTCGCCACGGGTGCCGCGGCCTCCCACGTTGTCAGCTTGAAGGCCTCCAGGTCCAGTTCCTGCAGCTGCGTGGCGCCCCGTAGCGACGAAGCCAGTGCCGGTTGGAGAACGTTGTCACCCCATGGGTAGAACAAGCTGAGGCCGTGCAGGCGCGGCGCGAGCAGCTGAAGCGCCGACGCCAGGGCGGCGGTATCCTCATCCTCCTCCTCCGCCGCCTCATCCTCCTCCTCCTCCGCCTCATCCTCCTCCTCCTCATCCTCCTCCTCGGGCATGTAGACCTCCTCGTACATGTAGATCGTCAGCACGCGCAGCTGCGGAAAGGCCTCCATGACCTGCTGAGGGACTGCTGCGAGCAGGTCCCCTTCCATTTGTAGCTCCACGGTCGGTAGCGGGGCCCAGCAGGAGACGTCCACGAAGGGGCGCAGCAGAGTCACCCTGTGCCACGCGCGTCAAGCCGAGGTCAAGCCGAGTCACCACGCGGGACCTTTCCAACCATAGCTATTGGCTGAAGTGGCTTACCCATCCTCCATCGCGCCGCCGGGTTCAAAGAAAACTTTTGCTGGCCGGCAGCCCCGCAGCAGCATGCCTTGCAGAAATGATCTCCGCTCAGCGATGGTGCATTCTCCCTGGTGAGTGTTAGCTGACAACGTCTTCTGGAGGGCGTCACACGCCGCGCGCATGCCGCGGCTCAGCAGCCGGACTTTCTGCTGATCCCCGTCGCTCAGGTAGTCCAGAACAATGCTAAGCAGTGGGACGTCTGTCAGAGACCAGGGCCGCGCAGGTGCGATCGCATTGGGGTCCATTTGCTTTTGCTGTTTGTCTTTTGTTTGTAGACAGTGCGTGTGTAGACTGTGCAGTTTCCACTGTGCAATGCTGCGCACGTTCACGTTCTCTATGACTTCTATACCATCGCTTGCATCACGACCATCGCTTGAACGTGATGCTGCATCGCATTTCGAAAGCTCCGTTACTGCATTACGCTGGAATGGAGAAGCTGTTGACTCCGAAGGACTCCATCGTGGACTCGGACTCCCCGCCCCCCGCGGACTTGGACTCCCCGCCCCCCGCGGACTCGGACTCCCCGCCCCCCGCGGACTCGGACGCCAGGACCCCGACCTCATTGAAAATGAGAGGGCCATTCAGAGTGCACCAGGAAAAATTGAATGGCATGACGCAGTATTTGGCTATAGGATTACCGATTTACAACGACTACAATGACTACAACGTCAGAGACAATGGCGCACGTCATCATCAAAGTTGAGGCTCCGCTCGATTCTACAACCGGGTCTACTTTCAACGCGAAACCGGAGCCTGTCACGACGACGACTCTAGGGCTAGGCGCTTGGCATGAACTGCCGAGGCAGGTCGAGCCCAAAGCGCTGTCACGGACGAGGGCCGAGGCAGCCCGGGCGAATGCCGAGCTGATGCACCTGCAACGGGAAATGCTGCGGGTACGCAAGGAAAACAAGCGTCTACAGACGGCGCTCTCCTCTGCGCACCAGAGCCTTCAAGTGTTCATGAAACCGGGCCCCAACTGGCGGGCCATGTACGAGGAGCTCCTCCTCGAGACCAGCCGGGAGCGCAGTTTGACTTCCTCAAGCTCGCCTTCCTCAAGCAATCTCGACTAGACTCAGCAAGTCTATTCTTTGATGCTCATGTCATGTGTGGGCCTTCTCATCCCCAAACGTAATTGCTTCTGGTGAGCCAGCCAGGCATGGGGGTACCCCCCCCTCAATAATTACCCAATAATTAATTAGGGGGGGGGGGTGCCCCCCCTGAGCATCAGCTAACTTTGTTTCAGTTTGGCAACTTGGGCATCTCTGTGGTCGATCATCAAATTCAACGTCCTGGATTTGGCATCGTTTCTCACACGAGGGAACTCCGCGCTGTTGAACTCCATGTTCCATGCGGCG
Source organism: Edaphochlamys debaryana (assembly GCA_016858145.1). Classification (NCBI taxonomy): domain Eukaryota; kingdom Viridiplantae; phylum Chlorophyta; class Chlorophyceae; order Chlamydomonadales; genus Edaphochlamys; species Edaphochlamys debaryana. The sequence goes on from JAEHOE010000011.1 coordinate 696,063, forward strand.
ACGTCAGGGTCGTCATGAACGGCTTTTGTGCGAGTGATCAGATGAGTTTGCCACCGGCATGTGACTTTGTTGAGGACGTCATCGAGCATGTCTGTCTTCCACGCGGTGCCGTCGTACACCTGCACTTGCCTGTTCTTGCTGCTCTTCAGGCGGATGTTGTGGTTCTCGGGGTGGTGTGGGTGGAAGTGCACGTCTCGTATCATGCTGACGACACCCGCATTTTGCTGCTTGACTAAAGAATCGAGGGCGGCCTGGTCAAGGTAGGACACGTCCTCACTGAAGAGGGTGTTGATGGTGTACGTGATGTTGTTGTTGGTCGTGACATTGGTCGTGACATTGTTGGTCGTGACGTTGTAGGTCGTCGGGTTGTGGATGTTCACGTTGGGTGTGCTGGTTGAGGAGTAGGTGGAGTAGCTAGAGTTGTCGATGACCCCGCGCTGCTCAAGGAGGCTCCTGCAGAGCTGCTCCAGCTCAGCTACGCGGCTCTGGAGCTGACGGACTTGAAGGTCGTGCTGCGCCTCTGGTGCCTGCTTTGCGTCTGGCGGGACTAGCGGGACTGGGCACCTGAGCTTGCATGTGTCCATGTGCCGCAGCATGTGCTGATGCCTGCTGAACGTCTTGCCGCACTCGGGACACGTTGTGCTCGCCCGTGGTTGCCCCCGCGGCCGCGCAGCAGCTAAGGAGCCGGAACCGCCATGTACTTTAGTGTGTGACTCCCCTGATGCCTGAGACTCCTGAGGCTGCACAGCGAGAGGTGTGCATGGGCGCTTGCGCTGCAGATGCGCCTGGAGGACATGGCGGTATGGTGTTTGGTACGCGCAATGCGGGCAGCAATGCATCTCTCTTTACAGTTGGGACACTGCAATCATTATACCTTTTCTACCCGGCATGGGGTAAAAAATGCGCATAGTTGGGGTAAAAAATGCAGGGGGTGGGTAGAAAGTGCTGGATAGGGTAGAAAATGCGTCAACAAATTGGGTATAAATTCTCGCCTTGGGGGCCCGGTACCAACACTAGCTTCTACGAGACGTGTAGGCACCGCATGACACACCGTGCGTGGCAACCTTGACCTCATCCACACCCACCGCCTTGCGTACTTTACCAATGCATGCACTGCTCAGCGAGGCTTTTGCCCAGGTCAAACTCAACTTGGACGCCGCCTCCCTGGCCAACGCAGGGACAGCAGAAGGCCTTCGGCGTGTGCAGCGGCAGCAGGAGGAGTTTAGGAGTTTACTCGGCAGCTGGATGCCTTTACTCAGCAGCAGCAGCAGGAGGCAACTGCAAAACGGGATGCGGTGATCAAGGCTCGCATTGATGGGCTTGAAGGGTACTACTACAACACAAACGCCGCCGAGTGCATCGAGTACGTGGTCACAGACGTCGTGGATGACTTGGTGCAAGCGGAGCTCGGGTTCCACCTTGAGGACCGGATGCAGCACATCCAATTGTACGATCAGTGTGGCACTCACCTTGGCGAGATTGGTGGGCTGTTGGTGTACGCTGTGACGACGGGTCAAGCCGACGACAAGACGCGCATGGTGGCCGTGGCGGTGGAGGCCAAGAGCAACATGACACCAAAAGAGTTCGACAAGGTCCACGTCAACATCCGACACCTGAAGGGCGCCATTGCGATGGGCATGGATGCCTGTGGTGACTACAAGTACACAAAGCTGTGCCGCTCTCTCAGCGTGCTGCAGGGCGCCCAGCTGTCCGTGGCTGTTGGGGCGCCGGTTGTACCTGCCGAGATCGCATCATTGGCTGCCGAGCTTGGATACCTGGTCGTGGAGGACATTTGGGATGGGCAGTACAAGGCTGGTACCTGTCTCTAACTTCTCTCGCCTTAGTTCTCAAAACGTCTCTTCAACTTCGAGTGGTGAATGTAGCTTCCACCCGCGCCAAATGTTGGAAATGCCGTTCGACTTCTAAATCAGGGGGCCAAGCGCCACCTCTGCCAACTCCCGGAACACCTTGCGGCGCTCAAAAAGAGTCTACAAGAGACTTCACCCCCCGCGCCCCTCTCAGCGCCCCTTTCAGGGCCCTCCGCACGCCGCCTTGTGCCCCGCCTTCCAGTCCTCCCGCTGGCACTCCTTGCAACAGTACTCCACCCGCCCGCACCCCCCGCACTTCTGCCGCTTCAGCGCTACCTCGCTGTCGCCCGCCAGGTTGACGCAGGCGGGACTGGCGCAGGCGGGCGGCAGGCCCAGGCGCCGCCGGGCCTCGGCCGGTGGCACGAGCAGCGGCGACAGCGTTTGCAGCAGGCTTGCAGGTTTGGTGCTCGGCTGCAGTTGCGGCAGGGTGCTTTCGAACGCTGGTGACCCTGCCTCCAGGTGTGCCGCCAGGAGACAGAGGATGATGGGCCCCGCACGCGGGCCGAAGCTCTCGCTCTCCCGCGCGAGAGCCCGCACCGCCTCTGGCCGCCACGCGAAGTCGCCTTGCGCCCGCAGGACCTCGTCCGGGACGGCGCACGCCAGGTGTGCCGCAGTGTCAGCGATGGAATCCTCTGAGCACCTGGCGCTCCTCTCGAGTACTCTGTACACTTGCATGGCCGCGCCCACCAGCGGCACGAGGCCCGCCTGCCTAATTGCGTCGAGGCGCCAGCCGCCTCCGGAGCAGGACGACGAGAGCAAGCCGGCACACATGGCTGAGTCCATGATGATGCGGAAGCAAGTGCACCACCCGGCCTCCGCGCGTAGTGAGGCCAGCGCGGTAAACAGGACGACATTTTGCCGCTGCAGGCTCGAGAGTATCGGCAGCCACTCGCCGACGGCGATGGACAGCACGAGGCCCAAGGTCTCCGCCCTCTGCGCCGGAACGCCGGCGCCGTTGAAGACCGCGGGGTTGACGGCCGCGTCCAGGACGCTGGTGGCCAGCCTCAAGGCGATTCCGCCGAACGTGCGTGCTCCCAGGCGCAGCGCTCGCCGCAGGTGCTTGGTCACCGAGGCCACGAAGGCCGCTGCCTGGAGGCCGTCCCCGTAGGCCAGGAGGGACATGAGAGTGCGCGCGGGTCCGAGGGCCTCGCCGTCCCTGGTCAGGTCCCGCAGCAGCCACGGCAGCATGGCCGACCTTGGGGGCCTCGGCTATCTCCGGCCCTGCGCGTTGCAGCAGCTGCTCCAGGTCCTGCAGCAGCTGCTCCGCCACGGCAGCATGGCCGACCTTGGGGACGTCGACGACCTCCGATACAGTGCGCCGCAGCAGCCGCTCCAGGAAGGGCAGCGCGCCGCCGGCCAGCGCCGCCACGACGCCTGGCGGGCCACCCCCTCCGCCTTCACTACTGCCTGCACGGGGAAGGACCAATGTGCAACATTAGAGTCGGAACATCTGAGTCTGAGTAATTTGAAATGGCTACTGCACTACGTACCGACGTGGGCGTCAATGTCCAGCATCTGCGCGAGCCCCGCGACAGCAGTTGCGGCGACCTCCCAGAAGAGAGACGCCTGACGACAGACGTCGGCCGCCAGATCCGTCCAGCGCCCGGGCCAGGGACGGCGGGACAGGATGCAGTCCACCAGTGAGCGCATCTTGACGTCGGCGACCATGGCGTTCTCCTCAGACCCCCGCAGGCAGCTGGGCCTGCGCGCCGTTGCCGCCGCCGCCGCCGCGGTCCACGCGCGGAGGAGCACCTTGACCGTCGCGAAGGGACCCCACGCGGGCGCCGGCATGTTTGGGTGCAGCCTGCTCGCCAGGGTCGTTAGCGTTAGGACTCTGCTCTGCTCGTTGTGCGTGCTCGCTAGCTGCCGGAGTCCGGCGTCGAGTCCGGCGTCGAGTCCGCGCAGCGCTGCCCACCCCAGGGCGCAGACCATGTGGCTGGCCCAGTGGCTGGCGAGGGCCCGCCGCAGCTGCTCCTTGGTCCCCGCCTCCACTTTGATCAGGAGGTCGAGGAACTGCCCGTAGGCCCTTGCGTACTCTTGGTACATCTTGGCCAACTTGCCCTCCATCAACAAGGGGCCGCACGTGCACTGAGCGGTGTCGAGGAAGAGCGCGGCGTGGTCCAGGACGTGCGAGGACGCCAGGGCCGCCACCAGCGGGCCGCGCAGAGCTGCGCCGTGGGCGCCCTCCGCAACCTTGGTGATCCTGGTCAGGAGCAGTATGGGCGCAAAGAAGACGGACGACACATGGAGACGCCCCGGTTTCAGGACCAGCGCACGCGTAGACCCACACAGTGCGCCGTTGGTGCTCGACCTTGTCCGTGTCCGCGGCGTATGCCGGCTTCACGGGCAGCCGCAGCGCCACGGCCACGAGCTTCAGGAGCCCATCACGAGCTGCCGAATCCTTGAGGACCTCGCAACGGGCATTGTCACCCTGCAGGAAGACCCTCAGCTCCTCTAGCTTGTCGAGCGTGTCAAGCTCAGGAAGATTCCTGGACAGGAGGAGTCGCTCCGCGAGCTCTCCCAGGCCCGCAAACTTCGCAAGCTTCTCCCGCGCGCCTACTGGAGCTTGCTCGTGCGGCAGTAGACCCTGCTCACGCGGCAAGGGAGCCCGCTGACGCGTACGCAACAGCATCGCACTAAGGTGTAAGGCAATGGCCTGGAGCGGCCATGGCACTGGGTAGCCGGCAATACCGTTCGATAAAATGAAGGCAAGAGGAAAGAGGCACGAGGAAAGAATCACGAGTGCATAACATAACGCCATGTTCGGCCCTGAAGTACGACCGGTCAGCCTCCGACAATGCCTCAGTCTCTGGTCGGCTTCTTCCATTGAGGTCAATGCAAAGATTAGAAGAAGCCGAGACGGTCGCGAAGGAGCGGGATGGGCTCGGTGGGAGGGGTGACACGCGCTGAAATGTTGTGAAAGTCATGCAAAAGTCCAAAAAATTGTCCTGCATCCCCTCAACATTAGAGCAGGGATGCGGGTGGTCGCCGACCAGTGCACTTGTTGCATTGCGCTTTCCGTGTAACTTGTCTTCCGTGTCTTCTTTGCCCTCGAAACTAGTCTGTCCCAACGAGGTCAGTGGTGACACCACCTTTCTTCGTCCCACCCCCCGTGGGGTGAACCCCTCAGCGCCGCCCGAGCGTCAGCTGCGGGACCTCGTCAACGGTGACCATCCGGTCAAGGGCGAGCGCCATTTCCATGATGCGCATCCAGACCTCCGTAGGCACCGCCGGGAATGCGCGGAGGAGCGCCGCCTTGGCGTAGGACAGCCGTCCCACGTACGGCGCCTCCTGGCGCTCGTACACGCGCGCGAAGATGCGGCGCGTCATGATCTTGATCATGATCTGGTCGACCGCCAGGTCGGGGATCCTGAGCGCCGCCAGTCCCTGCCACAAGCAGCAGTCCTTGTGGATCTCCGCGTCAGGCCGGACGTCCTCCCGTACGCGGAGGAGTCTCTCGTCCTTCCACGATGAGTTCCAATCAGGCATGGACCAGGATGTCTTGGCCCTCAGGGGCCCGTCCGGCGTCAGGTTGCCACCAGCCCACGCGCAACCACTCCTCCGCACGAAGGGCTTGCCGACCCGGAAGTCCTCGTCGTCGAACTCGTCCGTTGGGCTCACCTTTGCGCAAGCGTCACAGTACAGCGCGTGTTCCGTGACCCGCGCGATGCTCTTCAAGGAGAGCTCGTGCACCGCGGCGCAACCGGAGCACGTGAAGCTACCGACGGGCACGAAGCCTAGCTCGTTCACCACTCGGAACGTGTCTTTGGGGTCCTGCACGGGACCACTGTTGCGGATACGGACCATGGTGTATCGCGCAGGGATGTAGCCGATGATGCGTGCCTTGCCGCCGCCGTACTCCATGATGTGCTCAAAGTCCTCCGCGGACGCGAGATTGAGTAGGTAAGACATCTGGTGTGATCCGCGTGATCTGGTGCGTCTACTAATCTTCCCGGCCGAACGTCAATTATCTACATCACGGCCCGTTTGTCCTACTACATTCACTCTGGTGTGCATCCCCGTCGGTCTGGGACCACTACACCGCGACATGGGCGACATGGGCTTTAGTGTAATACCCTAGTATAATAGCATTGTCACCACTGCATCCCCCGGCAAAGACAAAGAGACAAGCAATCAACTACAATATCCGAGCGATAGATGCGGATGATCCCAAACTCTCATACCGTCGTCCCTACAGTAGGGATCCGCATCCCCATGTCACCTACCTGATCAGGCCACCATTTGCCCTGGAACCAGCCACTTACAAATCCTGCTCCAACTCTCCAACCTGTAATGCTCCCGTGTCCATCACCGCGAACTCCCTATACTCCCTCGATTTTGTACGAGACTATTTGCTTGTGCTTGAAGCCCCCGCTCTGCTGCATTATTTGACTTGAACAGACCAGTGAACCCTGCAAGGGCCTGCCCAACCTTGCCCTTTCCATCGAGCTTTGCAGCAGCAACATTGGCACTCGCGGACTGCCGCCCGAGTCCGCCTTTTTGCTTTGAAGGTGCTCTTTTGTGACTCGTCCTTTTTGGGGATGAACTGGCTTTCTGCTTTTTTGCTGGGCTTTTCAGGCACCTTTTGGGCGACTTGTGCTGCTTTGTCGGCGGCATCGTTTTTACAAGAGGGAGAAGAAAATCTACAATGGCAGGCACATGCAGCAGGTCTGCAAGCTCAGGTTTTGACGTTTTGTCGACGTCATCCCCGTAAGAAGCTGAAGCTGAGTCCACACGCTCTGACATGTCAATGCACTGTGCGTGTAAAGACGGCCACATGGCAGTGAGCTGGGAATTGTTGATCAATGGGTTGTGGGTCAGCACGTCCTGGATGCAGAGGTGAAGCCTTTCACGTGCGACGCTTTTCCGGGGGCGCCACAACGCCGCTGCAGCAGCCACAACATGTTCCGCGCCGCCTGTACGTCTCGATCCCGCCGCTTGCCCGTTGGGTCGCACCTCGTGCACAAGCGCAATCGGCGGCTCTTCCTACCTCCATCTGGAGGGTACTCAGGACGCCCCGCACTTCTATCCCCGCGAAAGTTCTGGTCGGCCCATCCTGCATTCCCGCTAGACACTTGGCCCCGGGACTCGCATCCCAACCCCCGCGCACATGCATCCCGGCTCGGCACTCGGCCCCGGCACTTGCATCCCGACCCCCGAGCACGTGCATCCCCGCTAGGCACTCGGCCCCGGCACTTGCATCCCGACCCCCTGGCACTTGCATCCCGGCTCGGCACTCGGCCCCGGCACTTGCATCCATGCTGATGTGTCTCAGAATTCATTTGGTCGAGTGTAAGGTGGCCGTGCCAAGGAAAGTAGGGCTGACTGTAGGGCTGACGTCCCAAGAGACCAATGACGATGCACACAAGAGCACCGACGACACAGCATGTTCCACGGTCACGGGGGGACGAGCAGCCCGGGCGCACCCGCGGAGGGCAGGGTGTCCAAAACGGCAGCCCACCATAGAGAATGCAGTCATCAAGAGACTAGCTACACTGCTACACTTCACTACACGTCCTACGTCTCCGATTTCAGCCTCATGGTGCCAAGGTACCGGTACCAATTCTGGGGAGTCCTTGGAGTCCTTGATGGTCATCTGTCAACTCGCCGCCGGACCACCTGCCAAAGCACAAGACATCTGTCTCGACCTCCACGCTCTACTCTACTCTACTCTACGCCACCTGCTCCCCCCACATCGAGAGCCTGCTGCCGTCCAGGCGCAAGCGCAGCATCATCTCGCGGATCCACGCCCTTGCGGCGGGGTGGACGTGCTCATCATATTGGATGTAGACATTGACCACGGCGCTCGCCTGCAGGAGAGCCAGTACTGGCCACAGCGCGTCCGGCTCGTCCAGGGTCTCGTCGACGTCGAGTCCCAGCGCGAGCTCGCCGAGCGCCGGCAGGCTGCCCAGGAGGAGGAGCTCCGGCCACATCTGGACCGGATCAAGGTCAAGGTCCTGGAGGCGCGTGGCGCGGGCGAGGATGTGGAAGTCCTCGCCTGAGAGTGGGACGTGAAGCTCGAGCTTGGTCAGCTGCATCCCGAGCAGAGCCTCCATCCAGGGCGCGTTGTTGCGGGGCCCGGGGCCGAGGACGTCGTTGGAAAGCAGGGTCTCGGGAATCACGCTCACGGAGCTCGACGCCGCTCCGAGGACCGACAGGCGCTCAGCTGCCTGACACAGCGCCTGTTCCTCCTCCTTGCGCGGGAGGGCATCTTCGCCCTGGCCCGACTCGAGCGGGAAGCACACGCAGATGGACAGTGCAGGCCGGCTGCGCCCAAGCAGCAGCGGTAGCTGCTGGGGGTGCTGTCTATCCAGGGTGAGGTGCGTGAGCTTGGGGGGGAGAGGCCAGGGTCCACTGCCGTCCGGCGCGTACAGGCTCCCGCACTTGAGTGACTTGAGGCTGGGAAGGCACGAGAGGCATGAGGCGTCGAGGTCCGCGGAAGAATCCAGCTTCACGAGGCGCGACTGGCTCGCGAGCAGGAGGCGGTCCGGCATATAACTGGTGCTCAAGTATGTGAGGCCTGTCAGCGGCAGCAGCAGAGGGGAGGCGACCTCCGAGCCCGCCTTGGCGAAGGATAGGCAGCGCAGCCCCACGAGGCTCGCCACGGGTCCCGCTGCCTCCCATGTCATCAGGCCAAAGCACGACATGCGCAGCTCCTTCAGCTGCATGGCGCCGCACAGCGCCTCCGTCAGTGCTGGCTGGGCGTCGAAGCTCATGCCCTTGTCATCGAAGTGGATGCAGTGCAGGCGAGGCGCCAGGAGTTGCAGCGCCGACGCCAGGAGTTGCAGCGCCGACGCCAGGGCGACGGTATCCGCCTCCTCCTGCATCTCGACCGCAAGCGTGCGCAGCTGCGGAAACGCCGCTGCGACCTGCTGAGGGACCGAGGCGAGCAGGTCCATGTGGAGTTCGAGCCTCGTCGTCGACAGCGACGCCCAGCGGGAGATGTCCAGGAAGGGGCGCAGCAGGGCCAGCCTGCATGTCGAGGGTCAAGGGTCAAGCATCCGCACTAGACTGCATTGTCTACAGTCTACAGACTGACTCAAGACAAGCTAGCTGCACGGAGTTGAGAGCTCACCCGTGGTCCCTCGCGCAACCGCGGATGACGACGTCCGCTGGTCGGCAGCCGCGCAGCAGCATGCCGCGCAGGCACAACGCTGTGCACCGTGTCCGCACCGCATGGAGCCCTCAGCCTTCTCTGGGTGGAGTCAAACGCCGCGCGGGTGTCGCTGCTGAGAAGGCGGACCTTGACGCCCTCTTTGACGCTCAGATAACGCAGGACGTGGCGGAGCAGCGGGCCGTCTGCGAGAATGGTATGTGTCTCCGCGAGGGAATCCGAGGCCGCGAGGGAGTCCGAGGCCGCGAGGGAGCCGGAAGCCGCGATGGAGTTGGAAGCCGCGAGGGAGTCCATGGTGGCTGTCCAAGGCTGCTGTATGTGCACGTGTGCGTGTGATTCGAGAGCGAGTCCTCGAATGCAAAGGCTCGCGCAAAGCTGTCAAGCTAAAGCGAGCGCTTTCAAAATTTCGATTGTGGCGCTTGTTGGGTTCCATAAGTAGAGCAGGTTCAGCAGGACTCCGCAGGACTCAGCATTGCAAAGCGCCAGAGCTCCAAGGGCGTTGGCAAAAAATCGGGGGAACGAGCATGGACCATGGAAACGCTCGCGCAGGACTCGGACTCGCATGCATGCTGAAACATACTGCATTGAAACTACAGCAATAGCAAAAGAGCAATGGCCCCGACCGAGCCCCCGACTGAGCCCCCTTCTCCCGAGGGAAGCCTTGTAGCTGCTGCGTGAGGATTCAACTAGCGCAAACGTTGCAAGTCGTGGCGCGAGGAGGAGCCGATTGCGTTCTCGGCGCAAACATGGATGTGCGAGCTGTGTCAGAGCTGCGCGGGCACATGGCCGACGTATGCGCGGCCGTGGAAGTCCTGGTCGACCCCTCATCGGGAGAGGCGGCCCAGCACCGCGCCCGTGGGCAGCTACGTTTCGAGCTTCCTGCACTAGCAGGCTTGCTCGGGCTAACAACACTCCTATGGGAGCCCCAAACTTCCAGCTCCAGCGCCTTCATGGTGCAGCTGCGCGGGCATGACTTCTCGGCTGAGGTGGCGGACCTGGTACGGAGCTGCGCGGCGGGGGCAACTCGGTTGCCTGAACAGGCCGCGTACTTCTCGTGCTGCCTCCAAGCGTGCGCCGGCTTCACGTTCATGCTGACGCACGCCGACAGCGGTGTCGGCATGGCTGCGGTGACGGCTCTGCTGCCTGCCGTGGTGGGCGCCGTGATGCGCATGCCTCTGCCGGGAGACAGCGAGTCGTCTGCGCCGGGCGACGTGAGCGACGCGGCGGCTTACGCAATGCTGACGGTTGCGGCACTGGACGACGGGACGCGCAGCGCCATCCTCTCGGACCCGGCCGTCGCAGCGTTGCGGGCTGCCATGCAGCGGCGGCTGCTGGTGCACGGGGGCGTGGTGGCGGAGGCGGGGGAGTGGTGGATGACGGAGCTGGAGGAGGAACGGGGGCAGGTCATCGGCGAGGTCACGCTCACCCGTCTGGAGATGGTCCACGCCGCGGTGGTGCGTACCGCGCCCTTCGACGACCCACGGGTCAATGCACGGGTCCTGGAGGCTATCTGCCGCATGTACCGCGGCGAGGGCATGGGTGGCGCCTCGCGCTCCTACCGCGTCGCACCGACATTCATCCCATGCACGGTGGGTGGCTGCTTCTGCGAGCGTGTTGCGAGCGTGTGGAGCTGAGAGGAGCGTTGTTGAGATGAGAGGTGCTGAGGGCAGCACTCACTCTCACTTTGCGCAGTCGGCGCTGCTGGCCCTGCTGGAGAAGAATCCTACCGGAGACTCGGCCGCGTGGACCCTGGCGCTCTGCGCCCACCGGTTGGACGCCGTGCTCGCCGTTCTTGCAGCCCCGGCCGGAGGGGAGGCCGGAGGGGAGGCCGACCTGAAAATCGTGAGTGCCGTACATCCGAAGTATACGACCTCCCACACTCACATTCCGTCCACACACACCGCCGCCGCAGGCCGTCTCTGTGATGAGCGCGCTAGTCAGCATGAAGCGGCATCTCGCGGACGACGCCGAAGCATGTAAGGTGCTACACCTTTACTACTACCGGAGACTTGGCCCGTAACACTCTAAACGCGAACCTCCTTTCTGCCTCCTTCAGTGCTGGGCGCATCAAGCAAAGAGGAGCTGCGGGTGCAGCTCTCCCGCGTGGGCCTGGCCGCGACCCTGGACCGCCTCACACGCCTGGCCTTTCGGGCCGCTGACCTCGCTGCCGGAGCTGCAAGTGACGCAGCGGTGCAGGACCTTGCGCAGGGCCTTGCGGGCATACCGACACTGGCCGGGGTGATGCTATACGACATGCGTCATCTCATTGGCTGCGGACCGGACGGCGGCCTACTGGTGACGCTCGCCAAGCGCGCCGTCATGGTGACGCGGCGGCTCCACGAGCTGGAGGGGCGAGATGGGGAGCGGGAGCTGCTGGCGGGGATCGTGGGGAGCCTGCTACCCGCATTGTCGCACGGCATGAACGCAGCGCAGGATTCGGAGCTAACCGGACCGGAGTCCGCGAGTCTGGATGCGGTGGCCTTCCTGGGACGCTCCGCCTGCCTGCTGGTCACACAGGTGGCGTCGCGTGCAGTGGCCCGCCGCGTGGGCGTCACAACGGCCATCAACCTTCACAGAGTGGCCATGATGAACGCCTTGGACTACCTGAAGAACTCCCTCAGCAGCGCGGTTGGACGGTACCAGCTCAGCGCCGCCCAGGTGCTGGCGCTCCAGCCGCAGCGCCTGCTGGTCGCCGCGTACAAGCTGCTCTGCGCCCACGACGACTACGCGACGCTCATGCCTCACCTCCTCTTACCGGTCCTGGTGCTGCACACGAGAACGGAGCCGGAGCTGCGCACCCGCGTCCAGTCATGGCTCACTGCAGGAGGCTGCCTGAACCAGCTCATGCCTGCGGTGCGGGCCCTGATGTCTGGCGCCCTGACACGGCAGCCGTCGCCGCATGCCTCCCGCGCGGCGGCAGCGCTGCCGCCGCTGCCCTGGCGCTGCCGCCGCCGCTGGTCATGCCGCTGGCCGAGGTTGCGTTCAAGGACCTGTGCGTCTGCGCCAATGCGGCCTGCACGTCGTACGGTGGGCGGGCGGAGGCCGAGCTCCCCCTGAAGCGCTGCGGCCGCTGCGGGTGCGTGCGGTACTGCTGCGCGGCCTGCCAGGCGGCTGACTGGAAGGCGGGCCACAAGCGCGAGTGCAAGGCGCGGGACGGCCCCTGAGCCTCTGGGTCTTTGAGCGTGGACACGTTGTGTAAGCTGCTCTAGCTGCTCACGAGGTGGTGAACCAGGTGTTTTTGGAGACGGCTCCGACTTTGTAACACCTGCTGCTGGAGCTGTAGGCGCGTACAGTTGAAGTCATGGAAAGTGGGACAGGCCAGGTCTTTCCTCCAGCACAGGCGATCATGGGGGCATCGGAGTTGATTGCCGAAGCGGCCGCACGCTCGGCGAGGGAGGCAGGGAGGCGAAAGGGGACGGCGGCGGGGAGCTCGGACCAGGACCTGGGATCGGACGACGCCGGAGAGCGAGGGGGCAAGTAGTCGAGTCGAGCGAGGGGGCGAGTATAGAAAGGCTCGTATCCGCAACGAGTTTACGGATTCTGACGGATTCCGATGGGTTCTGAAGCTGTGATCGCGGAACGGGCTCGGTGGGAGGGGTGACACGCGCTGAAATGTTGCGAAAGTCATGCAAAGTCTAAACAATTGTCCTGCATCCCCTCGAAAGTAGAGCAGGGATGCCGGTGGTCGCCGACCAGTGCTCTCGTTGCATTGCTTTCCGTGTAAGTCGTCGTCCGTGTCTCCTTGTCCAGAAGAAGCGTGGCCCCAGGCGGGTACGGCAATGCCAAGATAAAATTGCAGAACACCTGGCGGTTGACAGGACCACGAACGAGCTCCGATGTGCTTGTGCCGTCAGCTCCCACAGCCATGAGGAGAGAGCGGTGTTTCCAGGAGGAGCAGGGGGAGTGAACGACACAGGGTCTACCGCGCATGGAGTAACCGTAGATGGGCAGCGTTTTCTCCGAAAAGTAACACTCATCAATGGAAACAAGAGGTGATCCAGCGGTGAACGCTTGCTGAAGGCTTTGCAGGAAAGCGGTCTCGCGCGCATGCTGTACGGGTGGGTCAACCGGCCTGGCCAGGCGCTTTGACGTGCGCTTCCTGGAGACCCCGAGCTGCTTCAGCATGGTGCGGACATAATCCATGCCAACCCGCAGTGACAAGGAGTCCTGAAGGTGTTGCCGCATCTCCCGAAGGGTGGTCACAGGGTTTGCACACAGAAACGACCGGAGGACCTGCAGGGCTCGCTCGCACTTGCGAACGGGCCGCCCTTTCGGTTTGGTCAACCCATGGGCAACACCTCGAGTAGCCCAGCGATGCAGGGTGCTCGTGCTAATTTTACAGAACCTTGCGGCCTTCCGAAAACTGCCAATCCTCCGCAGGTACGCCACGGCGAGCCTCCGAAACTCGATGGAGTACATTGCACCATACTCTCTGTTTCGATTCATTATCAAACCGCACTGTAGGGGGGAGGAGAAACGGGCGACAAGGTTACGCGAAAAGGCAGCGCTAGGGACCAATGCAACGATGCTGGACAGCGTACGGATTGCGGATCTGCTTACAGTTGATGTCATGGAAAGTGGGTGTTTACTAGCGTATTTGGTGGGAGATGGAACATGTGACGCAGATGCCGTGTAACTTGAAAACAGATACCGTGCAAAGGGAACCCAAGCGCCCTTGGCAGGGCGGGGCGCGCCGCCCCTACAGTAGGGAGACACGTTCAGGCCGTCGAGACCGCAACCGGGACCCAAGCGCCCTTGGCAGGGCAGGCGCGCCGTCCCTAGGGATGCCCTGGGGGGCCGTGGGGGACGGGGGGCATAGCCTCCATACAGTGCACTAGCAACAGGGCTATCTAGCACTACACGGAGCGGTATGCGCAGCAGATGTAGTCGGGGCCGTGGGGGAGACACGTTCAGGCCGTCGAGACCGCAACCGGGGACCCAAGCGCCCTTGGCAGGGCAGGCGCGCCGTCCCTAGGGACATCCATTTGGGATGGATCCGTCCAGGGATGGGATGGATCCAAGGAATGGATGGCGAAGATCCATCCCAGGGATCCCTCACAGAATCCCAGGCATCCCTAAGGCTTTTATGTCACATACCTGATCAGGTATGTTACAGGGGATCCCATTTTACCCCTAGGGGTGACGGTATGGGTGTTTGGGATGGATCTTTCTCGTCCATTCCTCGGATCCATCCCATCCCTAGGCAGATCTATCCCAAAATGGACGTCCCTAGGGACAGCGCGCCCGCCCTGCCAAGGGCGCTTGGGTCCCGTTGCCGTCTCGACGGCCTGAACGTGTCTCCCCTGGGCATCCCTAGGGACGGCGCGCCGGACCTGCCAAGGGCGCCTGGGGTCCCGGTTGCGGTCTCGACGGCCTGAACATGTCTCCCCCCATGGCCTCAGGGCATCCCTAGGGGACGGCGCGCCTGCCCTGCCAAGGGCGCTTAGGTCCCGGTTGCGGTCTCGACGGCCTGAACGTGTCTCCCCTGGGCATCCCTAGGGACAGCGCGCCCCAGCCCTGCCAAGGGCGCCTGGGGTCCTGGTTGCGGTCTCGACGGCCTGAACGTGTCTCCCTGGGCATCCGTAGGGACGGCAGCGGCCCGCCCTGCCAAGGGCGCTTGGGTCCCCGTTTGCGGTCTCGACGACGCGGTCTCCCCGCCCCCCTAGCGGTTGAAGGGACGGCCAGAGCTGCACCACCATCAAGGTGATTTTAACTTAAACCCAAAGTACGTCATCATACTCTTTGCAGGTCCGCGAGAGGCTTTGGCAGACGTCAGGCCCGCCATGGCCATGGCGTCTTTGAACGCCTTTCTACTCTGCTGCTCGCTGCGCGGCTGCGTCTGGTTGTAGTGCTCCCGCAGCGCGTCAGCCGTGACGTAGTCTGCTGTGTCTTCCGTGATTTCGTAGTTCTCGTGCAGCCACAACGCAACTGCGTTCTGCTCCTCAATGTATGACGCGGTTGTCTGCTCTACCACAGAGGGGGTCGGCAGCGGTTTGGAGGGTATAAAGTAGGGCTCGCGCAGACCACTGTACGTCCGGAGCAGGATGCGCATGAACTGCGCTGCGTATGCCTTTGTCCCAAACATGGATTTGAGGCTGGCGTCCAGCTGTCTGTGGTGCTCCAGGAAAGGTTTCTCCACAAACTCCCACGGGAATTTGATGATGCGTAGGGTGGAGGCGATGGCGTGGTCAAGTTTGTCCATGGGGGGCTTGTTGTTCATGCAAAAGACCATGGAGAACTGCAGTTTGATGGACGACACATCCTGATAGAGACCTCTTGCTTGGATGATATCGTTACCGCGCCACGCCTTTAGGCGGCTGGCACTGAAAGATGCGTCGTTTGCGTCAGGTGGTTCTGAGATGACAACAAATCGCTTGCCAGAGAGGGCCAGTACTTCAGGCTTGGGGCCTGAAGATGATCCGAACTTGCTGGACATGACCACTGACGAGTCCGGGGCGTAATGGTAGTCCCCCAAGGCGGACCCCATCAACGTGCCCGCGAGAAGCGTCTTGCCGTTGCGCGCACAACCTGTGAAGAACCAAAGGACCTCCATATACTTATTGCCATGCAGGGCGTACGCAAGCGAGTCGAGTACGTACGTGGTCATTTCCGGAGACGCCTGTGTCAACTCCAAGAAGCGCAGGAGCTTATCCTGTACGCCATTGTCATCTTCATACACGTAGTCGTACTTCACGGACATGGAAACGTAGTCGTCGGGGCAACCTGGCCTAAAGACGCCCGCATCCAAGTCGTAGACACCGTTGTCGAAGCCGATGAGGTTTGGCCGCGAATCCAAACGCCCCTGAAAGTCCGTGTCCATGAAGAGGTCCGCGCAAGCCTTGAGGACCTGGTCCTTAAAAGACGTATTGTCCAGGCGGACCGCCAGTGCACTCATGACGTTTGCACGCTGTACGTACACATTCTTCTTGGCACCCATCTCACAATCATCTTGTGTCGCGCACGCGCGAACCGCTTGTTGTTGCAACCGTTGGGCCTCATTCAAGAACAAGGCGGCAATTTCAGTTGACATGAGGCGGCGCAGTGTGTGCCCATCCTCATCTCGTACCCAGCGGTGCCCTGCAAATCGGTACCACGTGCGCCCCTTGATGGACGCGCACACGAAATGCGTTCTGTGCAGCGCATAGATGAGCTCTGCCATCGCGTGGTGCTTGTTGGTCTCACATTTTGACATGAGATGGCGTACTGACTTGCTCATGAGTTCCTTGAACCGATCTGGGTTGTCCTGCTTTGCCCACATGTACACTGTGCCCATGGACACTTTTGGGCTGGAACTGTCTCGTGATGCAAATGACTTCCACTTGGCCAAACACTCCGCCCTAGATGATACCGACTGTAAGGACCGTTGTGAGAACGCAAGCCAGAGGTCGAAAAGGCTATCCTTTTCAGGCGCAGGACTTGCATTGTACAGGGCAAACCCCACACGCAGCCAGTCCCCGTAATTAGTTGCACGAATGGGGGACATGACCTGCATGACAAGGGATGTGATGATGTCTTGCTCAGACATTGACGTGGACGCTGTAGAGGGAGCACTGATAGAGGGAGCATTGATAGATGCAGTCTCGGACACCGTTGACGGCAAATCCGTGTAGCGGCGGTGCAGGTCATCGTTGCGAAGCTCTTCATGTACGGATCGCTGTTATGAACATCAGTACCTTGGTAGCTGCGGTTGTCCATTAGGAAGCGCAACAGCGTCTCTGGCATCTCAGCCATTTTTCGCTCATACGGCGCTTGTGCGGTACGCCAAACCTTGCCAGGTGTAGGGCACACGCTAATAAGTCCTCCAGTTCCTGTACTGCATACAGTCTTTATGTCAATGGGGAGCACTTCTTCGTCGTAATCTTCGTTGACAAGACTCATCAGAAGCCGGGCTTCCCTGGTTCTTGGTACAAACTTCCTTGCGCCATCGTACATGTGCATGTCATCGCAGGCCGGTGTGCGCTTAAAGAAGAAGTGGCGCCCTTTTGTTGTTTCTTGGATGACTGTGTCTGCCACCTCGGGATATGAGTTCTCCAGGCCGTCAGCCACACGTTTATCGTCAACGTCGACCACAAGAAGTTGGGACCGTAGCAGAATGAGGACCCCTTGGGCGCAGTTGGGCCTGCCTTGTTCGTCCCACTGCCTCCACAGGTCGTTGGAGGGCACGTTTTTATGACGCCACGCCGGTTGCTTCCCGCTACCCCCATCCGTGTTGTAGTTATTGCTGGTGGGGAGCAGAACACAGTCTGGATGCTCGTGGCGCAGGAAGGCTTCCAACTGGATCAGCGTTTGTGACATGGTGGCTGGTGGTGAGGTGGTGGTGGTGACAGCTTACCATGTTCTTCTATATATATTTCTAGTTTTAAACGCAGAAGTAAAAACATCTCCACCACTTCCACTTCTCTGCGGAGCGCCGAGGCTTTGGTGTGTCGAGGAGTCACCTTCTCGAACGCACACGCACGGGGTTGCTGTGTGACTCGCCCCCCACCCTACACACTTCGGTGTGCTAGCCATAAAGCTGGACATAAAGCGATGAAGCGCACATTGTGTGTCGTCCCACCGTGTCACGATGGACGTTGCCGAACTTATACGTACCAAGCTTCAGGCCGACATCTGCCCAGTGTACACGCAGAACGATGCAGACGCTGACGCGCGGGCCCTACGAGCGGCGCTGGGCCTGCCCGCATTACCAAAGACTTCCTTCTCCAAATCTCCTTCTCCAAAGTCCTACTTCTTTGACGAAGCAGCGAAAGCGCTGCATGTGCAGAAAGGCCAATGGGATGCGCTGTGTCGGTGCGTCAAGGAGGTGGGCCGCACTCGAGGCGGCTCGGTGAGGCTGGACGCCGAGGGCGTCCGTCGCAAGCTCCTCGCTATGTTCAATGGTGACGCCGCGCAGTGGCTCGCACACGTGCTTGGACACGGATGCCCCGTCTGGTTCGCACGCGTACTCCTGCCGCTGCCTGCCGACCAGCCGGCACTGGTGTCACAACTCAGGAAGTATGGCGTGTCGTCACGACACAGCCGGGCACTTTGGATACACCGGAGTTCCGGCAAGGGCTTACACAATACTGGAAGTCGCATGTCGAGGAGGAGTGCTTACGCGGCAGACACTTGCCGTTGGGCTACATCATCTCGCTGGTCAAAAAACCATCCACAAGCGAGATGTACGACATGCTCCTGATGTTCATGGAAATCGATTCGGCCTCGCCAGTCGCAAGGATACTCCACCTCCAGCTCCAGCTCGAGTCGACATCGTGGACCTTACCGCACCGGCTGGCCGCCGCGAAGAGGGCGAGTTCTCTGAAAGAGCGCGTGAGCTTTGTGCGAACGGAGGATGTCGCCAAACGCTGCGTCATGTGTGTCGTGGCCGGCTCTGACTCAGCGACGGACTATCACCAGCTCACCACGGATCTTGTTTCAGAGATGCACTCGGACCTGGTCACGCGTGCGGCTGCACTTGCGGAGCAAGGCGTGACGCTGGACTTTGAAGAGCCGCTGGACTTCCGGGACTTCGCAAGTCTCAGAGAGCTCCGTTACGCAGTCGAGCGCCAGGAAACAATCTTGGACATTCACCGTGATTACAATGCATGCGGGCTGCGCGCCATCATCGACATCGAGGAGGTGCTCGATGCAGATGGGTTTCCCGTCCTGACCCGGTGGTGTCCGGCAGGGGGGCGGTGCGGGGGCGCAACGGCTCTGCCGCCGGCTCCCGTACAGGTGCGGCGGCGGCTGCCGGCGCCTCGGGACCAGAGGCGGGCTTGGTGGCTGCAGGGGCCGTGCTCCTGCTGGAGGCTGGTGCCTTGGGTGGAGGTGCCTTGGCGTTGTGGTTCGGGGCGCGGGGGGGCGCAGGTGTGTTGAGGGTGCGGCCGCCCAGCAGCCGTCCTCCAGGGAGTACGGCTTCTCCAGCTTCCGTCGGTCGGTTTAGTGGGGCGCCGCCCGCGGCCCGCCGTAGCTGCGGAGGCGCCCGCTGGTTGTTTTCGAAGTGAGGCCCGGTGCTCAGGACGAAGCCCGGCCTTGGGCGCGTGGCTCCGTTGATGGTGTAGCGTCGTGTCGCTGGACGACCGGTGTCCATGGGCACGGGCCCAGGGACGGGCGGCTTCATGAAAACATGGTCATAGCTGGCGGCGGAGGGGCCTCCGTCGTCCTCACTAGACCATCCGTCTTCACTGGGCCTGTCCGGTGAGGAGTACCAGTCTGGCTTGGGGTCGGTGTTGTAGCCCTCACTGTCTCTCTTGTCGTACGGTTTTACCCGCCCTCGGCTGGGGTACGGAGGCAGGTCCAGCCTGCGCAGCTGACCCGTCTGGCCCCACACCGCGGTGCCTGACGTGTCGGGGGGAAGGCCGTGCGGTCGGTTGGGCCAGTGCTGAACAAGGCTGGGCGAGGAGCCCTGCGTCCGCCCAGTAGACGAGTTGTGCGGCGGTATGGGCCGGGACGTGTCCTCCTCCTCCTGCTTGTCCACCTCGGGCCAGGACCCAAAGGTGGGGTCGTGAGGGAAGCCTAACAGGTCCACTGTGCTCCCTGTGTCGTACAGGTGAGCGCTGGGGTGAGACCAGTCTCGCTCGGAGAGCGACAGTCTTGCCATGCGTCCTGGGAGGTCGGCGGCGTCCCTGGGGGTTGCCATGTCGTACCGTCGTGCGTATCGGCGGTCCTCATCATCAAGCTCTGACTCGTAGCGGCTGGGGAAGTCTGCCCGAGGCGCTGAGGAGGTGTGGGACACGCTGCCTCCATGCCGAGTATCATGGGCAAACCGTACGCCCTCCGAAGTGCGTCGCGGTGGTGGCGAACAGTAGCGGTGTTGGGTGTAGCTGCTTGACACGGCGGGCTCGTTCTCCCCATCTTTATCCCCCTGGTCCCGTGCCGACGAGTAGTACGTACTGGACATCCCCTCGCTGACATAAGTAGCGTCAGCTATGGCGGCCGTGAGGTTGCGGGGCCTCATGAGGTAGACCGCATTGTAGACGGCAGGGCGCAGGCCACGCAGGAAGTTGTGCATGTGCGTAGGGTCCCCGTCCAGGTTAAGGCCGAGTTGCGTCATGAGTGCCACGTAGTTGTCTGCATACTCTCTCACATTCTCCCTAGGGCGCTGTTTGCAGTTGGCGAGGCGGATGTGAAGCTCACGGTCTGAAACGCCGTACCGATTACGCAGGGCCTCACGAAACGCGGAAAAGGATGGAGGGCTTGACCTGCCGTGTTGCCAGTTGCGATACCATTGCTTAGCGGTAGGCCGCAGTAAGACCACGGCGGCATTCAAGGTGTCGTCCTCAGTCCATTGGCGCAGGATTGCCACATCTTCCAGGGACTCGACCCAGCTACGCGGGTCAGTTGTGTTTGGGTCGAAGAAATCCACCATTCTCAGGACAGCGTCATCGATCACCACTCTTTGCATCTTTCAGACCGCTTTGATGGGAGCAGAAGGAAAGGAAAGGAATGGAGGTGTGTGACCGGCTGCTTACATAGGCGAGGTAGTCTGGGATGAAGGAAAGAAGCTACCAAAGTGGGTCGTACTGTCGGTAGTAGAGAAGGCTCAAGTTGAAGTTGAAGGGGAAGAAGTCTCTTGTCCGCAGGGGAAGGAACAGAGACCGTGCTGCAAGTCCCGGTAGCGAAACCAACAAACAGGGCGGGCACCGCCTATAGGCGACAGCCCAACTTTTTTCGCGCGCCTCAGGGGTGTGCCAACCGTGTGGGGGACGTGACTTGCAGGGGACGGCTCCCAAGCAGACGTATGACGACGCCTGTACTTGTTTGTTACCTTGCCACTGGGGATGCGTCCACTATGTCCTTAGGCGGTCAGGATATGTACAGGGGCTGGATAGCCGGAGGGCTGGTGTGGAGGCGTGCAGGGACCGGGCAGGGAGTGACCGGTGATGGGCTGCACGGACCGTCGACACCTCAGGCTGCTGTCTCACTCAGCACCTGCTGACCCTCAGAGATAGGGCGTGGGGATGCCCTAAGATAATAGCTTGGTACGTAGGCACGGACCAACGGAGGCGTGGGGTGATGGGTGTGTAGGTGTGGCTGGGACGGCGGAGGGTGCACGTGGGTCAGGGGCAGGCAGGCGGGGATGAGCCTGGGTGGACCTGGCTGACGGCACGGGGCACGAGGGGTATTCCGGCTAGGCACAGACGCCGTCCGGCTTGTACTCCACAAGCAGCAGAGTGCTGCTGGGGCCTGAGGGTATACGCGGTGGCCTGCTACGAGGGGGCGTGATACCGAGGGGCCGAGGGATGCGAGGGGATGCCCTCGCGGGGATGACCTTCTCCAAGCCTGGGTGTCCTCCGGTCGAGCAAGCGGGCTCCTATAGCTTCACGAGTCGATACCACCACGACACAGTAGCTCTGGCTGGCGTACACCGGTCCGGACGCGATGTCTAGGCCGAGGCTTTCCGACTGCTCCCGCTGACGTTCACGTTCCTCCTCCGGGCTTCCTCCTGTCGCACCCTATAGCACGATACGTCCTCCTGCTCCTAAGGGATTGGCTTCACAGCGACCTCCGGGCTATCGCGATGGGTTCTCTGCCCTATCGGGATGCTCTGCGCACGTTCCTTGCTCGAGTGATACGTTCAGGGAGTAGCTAGGGGGATAAGACTGCTCGGAGCTAGCTCACGGGGAGGGCTGTCGCTGGGCGGAACTAAGCTGTCGATGGCTGGCCGAGGTCGTGGGAACGCACACGCTCGGGGCTGGGGTCTCGGACCTTGGGGCGGACCTGCCGGGGAGCGGAGGAGTCTACAGCGCAAGCGCTATGGTGCTAAGCGGTCGCGGGTCGATGCTTGGCTGTTTTACGGAGAGTCGCGGATTCCTCGCTAGGAGCACTTATGGGGCTCTGGTCAGGCGCACAAGAGAGGCACTGTTGACTTACAGTTGCTGTGTGTGTGGGCCATGGGCGAGTTCTCGGGAAAAGACAGGCTCTCACCATATATACCCCCCCTCGCGGGCTTGCCGTACGGCTTGCCGTGCAGCTAGGCTTGGCTTCAGCCACCTGCCTATACGAAAAGCCGAAGGTGCAGCTCTACGAAAGGCCCGGGCTCGGAGGTGGCGGCAGCCGCCCCAACACCTGCAGCGCAACTGCGCACACGGATGGCCTGGGCACGCGGCGGAAGTTGCCGGTGCCCGCCTTGCGCACAGAACGCACACGCCTGGCGCTCCACTCTATCAGAAAGAACTCCTCCTCCTTCATAATAAGGCGCAGGGTTCCCGCTGGCCAATATCCGCCAACCTGGCCTCCTAACAGTACACCGAAACCGGGCCTGTACTGGGCCGCGTGGCCCGAGTACGGTCGTCCACTAAACCGTGACGCTTCCTGGACTCAAGGCAGGCAGTCACCTCTCCTAGATCAGGAAATGATAAGTCATCGCACTGCTTCTATGAAGCCCTGTT
Organism: Edaphochlamys debaryana; assembly: GCA_016858145.1. Lineage (NCBI taxonomy): Eukaryota > Viridiplantae > Chlorophyta > Chlorophyceae > Chlamydomonadales > Edaphochlamys > Edaphochlamys debaryana. Next base: position 718,415 of record JAEHOE010000011.1, read on the forward strand.
GGGCTCCCCTGCCCGCCAAGCTTCTATCCTTTTCACGCGGGTTCACGCTGGGGACGCCAATGTCCCTCCTCCTCGGCCCTTCCTTGCGGGCGCCGCTGCAAAGCGTGGGCTCCTTGCCCCTTGCTGCTGTCGCTGCTATAAGCGGGCTCCCGGCCGAAGGTGGTGGGCCACCCTTAGTGCCGACAGGTCTACGCCATACATAGGCAGTGCCGTTTACGCCACTCTTGCTTGTGCAACGTGAGCTTGCAAGCCAGTCTACCGCCCCCCAAACCACCCCAAGCAGTTGCCGCATCAATCAGTTGCGGTTAAGTTGCCCGCTTCACAAACCCTTCATCATGAATCAGCCGCGCATCAGCAGAGCACGGCCATCACCTCAAGTGACAAGCCTGAACCGTACCTCCCTCCTCAACGACAATTCACAAGCGTAGAGAGTATAGAGAGCACGCAATGATATACCTACCTCATTGATTGGAAAGAAACGCCCTCGTTGGCCCGGGGGCCCGGCCCTCGGGTGAGTAAAGCCCCCAATGCACGGCTTCTTAAAGAGCCGTGACATGGCAAGCCCCATGAACCAGACTGGTGGCATACGCTTGGCCCCCAGGGCCCGCCATCAACGTCATCAACCCTCTCAAGCCTACCTTAATCTCTCTCCCTATTCTCCCCTCAAACTCCTCTATCCTCATCAGCCGCAGCCAGTTCATCGACGTCCAATGCATGGCTCATTAGGCAAATAGGCATTGGCCCGGTGCACGCTGACCGCACAAGGGCAGCTGCCGCGCCGCAGCGCGGTGAATCTCAATAATGTATGCCAGCCACGACCCCCTCCCCAGGGCTTCCGTGATGCTTCCCTAAGGCGGTGCGTGCCTTCACGCACTGGGCTGGATGACTAAAGTTCTCTTGCGCCCCAAGGAAGCCTGTCGCGCGCTGCCCTCTCGCTCGCTCGCCCTTGCCCACGCATTCTGCACACAACCTGCAACTACCACCACCCTCCAGCCGCTTCACCACGAGACCCCGACGGCGGCCAGCAGATTACGCAACTAACTACGCACATCCTACACACCCTGGAGTATTGAGCACCGATGCCGGCAAGTTACTGTACTGAACTGTCGCGATGATGCGCGAAGATATGAAGCATTATTACACGCCCACCCGCCAAATACCTCGCTCGTTGCTCGAGGCGTGCGTAATTAGAATGGAAGCATCTGGTGCGGGCAGACGCTGCAGGGGTTGTCTCCAAATGCGTACACGCAGGTGCGATCCTGCGATGAGTAGCCGCCGCAGAAATCCTGCAGCGCCTTGCAGGCGCCGGAAGGCCAGAAGCGCAGCATGATCTGGGATCGGGTGGAGAAGTAAGGACGGGGGTTAGAAAGAGCGCGGGTGCCGTGAAGCAAGGGCGGCATTGCTTATTCCACGCGGGTTGTGGTCAGGGCATCTCGAGCACACGCTGCACCGCCGCCTAGTCCCAACCGCGGCTCGATGGTGCCCGGGGACGTCAAGCCCAAGCCAAGTCTATTTCGCCCGGGTTGTCGAGCTTTGCCCTCCCATGCGCGCACCTTGCTGCCTCCGGCTGCCGCCTGCTGCGGCGTCAGCTCAATGTTGGTGAGCTTCAGCGCCGCGCACTCCGTCCAGGGATAGACGCGTGTCTCCGGGGCTGTATATGTTACGAAGTGCGGCGTGGTCTGCGAGGGGGTGGGGGCCCCCGGAGGAGGCCCGTGCGGCAAGTTGAGCTCGTCTTAGGGGGGCATGGGTGGTTTAGACGCCCACATCCTGCCCTCCTTTCCGCTCCCGGCCCTCCCTCCTCCCTACACGACCAGCAAGCCTGGTGCGCAGAGGAAGGCTGTGAGCTTCCCCCGAGGGAGGTGGTATGGTTCCGGATAGCAGCCACTATGGACAGTGGCAGGTGTACAGATCGAGACCCGCTGGCACGCACTCGAGGAATTACCACAGTTGCTAATCTGACTCATGCGTCGGAGTTGCTGGTGGTTCTGAGGACTCCACGGTGGGCAGCCTAAACCGTTGTCCATCCTTAATCTACGGCGCTCAGCGCTCGCGATCGGCGATAACGGCAGCTGAGCTCGCTTGGAACCCTCCGTGCCGGCACGCCCCGTGCGCTTCGGTGCTTCGCCTTGACCCTCTGCCCCGCCCGCTGTAAGCCTTCATGGCCTGCAAAACATCGAACTTTGCCTCCCCAGAAAACTCGAACACTTTTTTGCCCATGGGAGATCCACGGCCAGGCCAGCCGGCAGCCTCCACCAGCCGCGTGCTGCCGTACCTTGTTGGCGCCGTTGATCAGTAGTTGGGAGGTGATGGGGCCCATCCCCACGCAGATGGGATCTACCATGAACTGCGGGTGGGGTGAGATGGATCCAGAGGGGGTCACATATATAGGGGCGACCATAAGCATCGTGCGGCGCGTGCGTGCGGGGCAGGGCCTCAAGGGTGGACGGCAAAGCCGTGTGATTTGCCCTCGTCGGACAGGCGCCCGTCCCTCAAAGCGTCAATGTGCTCCACCGCGAATCCCTCGCAACTCGAATTCGCGCACGCACCATCAGCGTCCACGACGGTCGGGCCAGGGTGTAGTCAACGTCCTTGGAGGGAGCCAGAGTGAAGGTGATCTCCGTGAAGCCATCAGTTCCCATCGTGACCTTCGGATAGCCTTGCAGCGTGTACGGCATGGCGGGGTTGCGCGGTTCCGTGATGCATGAACCAAACGAAGGTCGACACTGCTGCCGGCGCCAGGCAAGCGCTGAGACCGGGTGGAAGGGCTGTCGTGGCGACGGCGGCAGCGGGGGCTTTGTGCGGCGGGTCGGCTTGTTGGGTTGCGGCGGCGGTGGCGGCACCGCGGGGGGCACGCCCGGCAGGTCAGGGCGCCCGGGGGGTGGCGAGGGCGACACTTGGGGGAATGTGGGGCGCAGAGGCGGGGGGTTGGGGCTGCGCGAGGGTGGGCTGGGAGACGACACGGCCGGCTGCAGCGGCTGAGAAGGAGCAGCCGGCGGCTGCGGGGAGCTGGTGATTGGCGCAGGCGACGGCGGCGGCATTAGCGGCGGGGGTGGCGGCGGGGGCGGCGGAGGGGAGCCGCTTCTGACTGGTGCGAGGGGCGGTGGGGCCGAGAAGGGCACGGGCGATAGCGGCGGGGATGGCGGCGGCATTAGCGGCGGGGGTGGCGGCGGGGGCGGCGGAGGGGAGCCGCTTCTGACTGGTGCGAGGGGCGGTGGGGCCGAGAAGGGCACGGGCGATAAATGCGGGGATGGCGGCGGCATTAGCGGCGGGGGTGGCGGCGGGGGCGGCGGCGGGGAGCCGCTGGTGAACGGTGCGAGGGGCGGTTGGGGCGAGAAGGGCACGGGCGATAGCGGCGGGGACGGTGGTGGGGAGCCGCTGGTGAACGGTGCGAGGGGCGGTGAGGGCGAGAAGGGCACGGGCGATAGCGGCGGGGACGGTGGTGGGGAGCCGCTGGTGACCGAGGGCCCCGGAGGCGAGGGTGACAAGGGCTCGGGAGACGGCGGGTCAGGGGGCAAAGGCTTGACGCCGCGAGGACGTTTGGGCGGGCGGGGAGGGCTTGGAGTCGCAGGCGGCGAGGGCCCCGGAGGCGAGGGTGACAAGGGCTCGGGAGACGGCGGGTCAGGGGGCAAAGGCTTGACGCCGCGAGGACGTTTGGGCGGGCGGGGAGGGCTTGGAGTCGCAGGCGGCGAGGGCCCCGGAGGCGAGGGTGACAAGGGCTCGGGAGACGGCGGGTCAGGGGGCAAAGGCTTGACGCCGCGAGGACGTTTGGGCGGGCGGGGAGGGCTTGGAGTCGCAGGCGGCGAGGGCCCCGGAGGCGAGGGTGACAAGGGCTCGGGAGACGGCGGATCAGGGGGCAAAGGCTTGACGCCGCGAGGACGTTTGGGCGGGCGGGGAGGGCTTGGAGTCGCAGGCGGCGAGGGCCCCGGAGGCGAGGGTGACAAGAGCTCGGGAGACGGCGGATCAGGGGGCAAAGGCTTGACGCCGCGAGGACGTTTGGGCGGGCGGGGAGGGCTTGGAGTCGCAGGCGGCGAGGGCCCCGGAGGCGAGGGTGACAGGGGCTCGGGAGACGGCGGGTCAGGGGGCAAAGGCTTGACGCCGCGAGGACGTTTGGGCGGGCGGGGAGGGCTTGGAGTCGCAGGCGGCGAGGGCCCCGGAGGCGAGGGTGACAAGGGCTCGGGAGACGGCGGGTCAGGGGGCAAAGGCTTGACGCCGCGAGGACGTTTGGGCGGGCGGGGAGGGCTTGGAGTCGCAGGCGGCGAGGGCCCCGGAGGCGAGGGTGACAAGGGCTCGGGAGACGGCGGATCAGGGGGCAAAGGCTTGACGCCGCGAGGACGTTTGGGCGGGCGGGGAGGGCTTGGAGTCGCAGGCGGCGAGGGCCCCGGAGGCGAGGGTGACTGGGGCTCGGGAGACGGCGGGTCAGGGGGCAAAGGCTTGACGCCGCGAGGACGTTTGGGCGGGCGGGGAGGGCTTGGAGTCGCAGGCGGCGAGGGCCCCGGAGGCGAGGGTGACTGGGGCTCGGGAGACGGCGGGTCAGGGGGCAAAGGCTTGACGCCGCGAGGACGTTTGGGCGGGCGGGGAGGGCTTGGAGTCGCAGGCGGCGAGGGCCCTGGAGGCGAGGGTGACAGGGGCTCGGGAGACGGCGGATCAGGGGGCAAAGGCTTGACGCCGCGAGGACGTTTGGGCGGGCGGAGAGGGCTTGGAGTCGCAGGCGGCGAGGGCCCGGGAGGCGAGGGTGACTGGGGCTCGGGAGACGGCGGGTCAGGGGGTAAAGGCTTGACGCCGCGAGGACGTTTGGGCGGGCGGGGAGGGCTTGGAGTCGCAGGCGGCGAGGGCCCCGGAGGCGAGGGTGACAGGGGCTCGGGAGACGGCGGATCAGGGGGCAAAGGCTTGACGCCGCGAGGACGTTTGGGCGGGCGGGGAGGGCTTGGAGTCGCAGGCGGCGAGGGCCCCGGAGGCGAGGGTGACAAGGGCTCGGGAGACGGCGGGTCAGGGGGCAAAGGCTTGACGCCGCGAGGACGTTGGGGCGGGCGGGGAGGGCTTGGTGTCGCAGGCGGCGAGGGCCCCGGAGGCGAGGGTGACTGGGGCTCGGGAGACGGCGGGTCAGGGGGCAAAGGCTTGACGCCGCGAGGACGTTTGGGCGGGCGGGGAGGGCTTGGAGTCGCAGGCGGCGAGGGCCCCGGAGGCGAGGGTGACAGGGGCTCGGGAGACGGCGGGTCAGGGGGCAAAGGCTTGACGCCGCGAGGACGTTTGGGCGGGCGGGGAGGGCTTGGAGTCGCAGGCGGCGAGGGCCCCGGAGGCGAGGGTGACAGGGGCTCGGGAGACGGCGGGTCAGGGGGCAAAGGCTTGACGCCGCGAGGACGTTTGGGCGGGCGGGGAGGGCTTGGAGTCGCAGGCGGCGAGGGCCCCGGAGGCGAGGGTGACCGCGGCTGTGGAGAAGGCGGCTGAGGGCTTAGGGACGGGGTGTGAGGCCGGGGCAACGGCGGAGGAGGTAGGGTTGGAGGCGGCGAAGAAGGTGGCGGACGTGAAGTCGGCGGAGGGCGCGGGGGCGGGCTGCGGGGCCGCGGCGACGGAGGCGGCGGCGGGCTGGGAGGCGGCGGGGACGGCGGCGGAGGTGAAGTCGGCGGAGGGCGCGGGGGCGGGCTGCGGGGCCGCGGCGACGGAGGCGGCGGCGGGCTGGGAGGCGGCGGGGACGGCGGCGGAGGTGAAGTCGGCGGAGGGCGCGGGGGCGGGCTGGGAGGCGGCGGTGACGGCGGCGGAGGTGGCAGCCTTGGGGATGGCGCGAGCGGAGGAGGAGGCGGGCAGGTGATGGGCGTGTTCAAGCCGCCATAGCAGGCGTCTCCTGCACCCGAGGAAAAGAAGACGATCTTGTATCCAGCCAGGCTCGTGTCACAGTATGTGCGGACCAGGGGGATCCACGACTGGTTGAGCATGGTGGTAACCTCTGGTCTCACACGAGTTGTGGTGTCGGACTGGTCGGTCGGCAGCATTGTGACGCATAGGCGCAGCGTGTCGGACTGGCACGAGACGATGGGGGAGGCGATGGGGCTCTGGAGCTTGCCGGCCGTGTACAGGCTCTGGAGGTCTCGCTCGATTTGGGTTTCCTGCAAAGGCCACGTGAGAAAGCGGGGCAAGGCACAAAGCGGTGATGGGCGAGGCAGACACCCTCCGTACAGCACGTGAATGGGCCTTGTACGGCACATGGACTATAGCGAGGCCCCCAGGAGGCAGGGGAGGCGCGCCTTGCTTCATACAATCAACACGTCAACAGGAGTTGGGCCCCCCAACATGGACTCACCCATGCGATGCAGATTTCGTCGGTGAAGGTAAAGCCGGGGAGCGCGCCTAGCGTCTTTGTGACGGCGACGGTTAAGCACTGTCGATGCGGCAAGCACCGGGCGGGGTGAAAGGGCGAGACGTTCATGTATGTATGCTCGGCGTCCGTGACCCTCTTTCGTGACAGCGTGCGCTAACAAGGATTGATTCCGTAGCCTCTCTGCGGAACCGATTGCAAAGCACAGCGAACCCGCCCCGTGCGCCTCCTACCTGGCTGCAGGGAGTAGCCCCGCAACCTCTCCGCCCCTGACATCACTCGCTTGTGCCACACAGCACCCCCTTTCCCCCACCTGGTTGCAGGAACGCGGCGGAGGCGGCGGAGGTGAGGGCGGCGGAAAAGGCCATGGGTTTGGGGGTGGGCTGGGAGGCGGCGGGGACGGCGGCGGAGGTGAAGTCGGCGGAGGGCGCGGGGGCGGGCTGCGGGGCCGCGGCGACGGAGGCGGCGGCGGGCTGGGAGGCGGCGGTGACGGCGGCGGAGGTGGCAGCCTTGGGGATGGCGCGAGCGGAGGAGGAGGCGGGCAGGTGATGGGCGTGTTCAAGCCGCCATAGCAGGCGTCTCCTGCACCCGAGGAAAAGAAGACGATCTTGTATCCAGCCAGGCTCGTGTCACAGTATGTGCGGACCAGGGGGATCCACGACTGGTTGAGCATGGTGGTAACCTCTGGTCTCACACGAGTTGTGGTGTCGGACTGGTCGGTCGGCAGCATTGTGACGCATAGGCGCAGCGTGTCGGACTGGCACGAGACGATGGGGGAGGCGATGGGGCTCTGGAGCTTGCCGGCCGTGTACAGGCTCTGGAGGTCTCGCTCGATTTGGGTTTCCTGCAAAGGCCACGTGAGAAAGCGGGGCAAGGCACAAAGCGGTGATGGGCGAGGCAGACACCCTCCGTACAGCACGTGAATGGGCCTTGTACGGCACATGGACTATAGCGAGGCCCCCAGGAGGCAGGGGAGGCGCGCCTTGCTTCATACAATCAACACGTCAACAGGAGTTGGGCCCCCCAACATGGACTCACCCATGCGATGCAGATTTCGTCGGTGAAGGTAAAGCCGGGGAGCGCGCCTAGCGTCTTTGTGACGGCGACGGTTAAGCACTGTCGATGCGGCAAGCACCGGGCGGGGTGAAAGGGCGAGACGTTCATGTATGTATGCTCGGCGTCCGTGACCCTCTTTCGTGACAGCGTGCGCTAACAAGGATTGATTCCGTAGCCTCTCTGCGGAACCGATTGCAAAGCACAGCGAACCCGCCCCGTGCGCCTCCTACCTGGCTGCAGGGAGTAGCCCCGCAACCTCTCCGCCCCTGACATCACTCGCTTGTGCCACACAGCACCCCCTTTCCCCCACCTGGTTGCAGGAACGCGGCGGAGGCGGCGGAGGTGAGGGCGGCGGAAAAGGCCATGGGTTTGGGGGTGGGCTGGGAGGCGGCGGGGACGGCGGCGGAGGTGAAGTCGGCGGAGGGCGCGGGGGCGGGCTGCGGGGCCGCGGCGACGGAGGCGGCGGCGGGCTGGGAGGCGGCGGTGACGGCGGCGGAGGTGGCAGCCTTGGGGATGGCGCGAGCGGAGGAGGAGGCGGGCAGGTGATGGGCGTGTTCAAGCCGCCATAGCAGGCGTCTCCTGCACCCGAGGAAAAGAAGACGATCTTGTATCCAGCCAGGCTCGTGTCACAGTATGTGCGGACCAGGGGGATCCACGACTGGTTGAGCATGGTGGTAACCTCTGGTCTCACACGAGTTGTGGTGTCGGACTGGTCGGTCGGCAGCATTGTGACGCATAGGCGCAGCGTGTCGGACTGGCACGAGACGATGGGGGAGGCGATGGGGCTCTGGAGCTTGCCGGCCGTGTACAGGCTCTGGAGGTCTCGCTCGATTTGGGTTTCCTGCAAAGGCCACGTGAGAAAGCGGGGCAAGGCACAAAGCGGTGATGGGCGAGGCAGACACCCTCCGTACAGCACGTGAATGGGCCTTGTACGGCACATGGACTATAGCGAGGCCCCCAGGAGGCAGGGGAGGCGCGCCTTGCTTCATACAATCAACACGTCAACAGGAGTTGGGCCCCCCAACATGGACTCACCCATGCGATGCAGATTTCGTCGGTGAAGGTAAAGCCGGGGAGCGCGCCTAGCGTCTTTGTGACGGCGACGGTTAAGCACTGTCGATGCGGCAAGCACCGGGCGGGGTGAAAGGGCGAGACGTTCATGTATGTATGCTCGGCGTCCGTGACCCTCTTTCGTGACAGCGTGCGCTAACAAGGATTGATTCCGTAGCCTCTCTGCGGAACCGATTGCAAAGCACAGCGAACCCGCCCCGTGCGCCTCCTACCTGGCTGCAGGGAGTAGCCCCGCAACCTCTCCGCCCCTGACATCACTCGCTTGTGCCACACAGCACCCCCTTTCCCCCACCTGGTTGCAGGAACGCGGAGGAGGCGGCGGAGGTGAGGGCGGCGGAAAAGGCCATGGGTTTGGGGGTGGGCTGGGAGGCGGCGGGGACGGCGGCGGAGGTGAAGTCGGCGGAGGGCGCGGGGGCGGGCTGCGGGGCCGCGGCGACGGAGGCGGCGGCGGGCTGGGAGGCGGCGGTGACGGCGGCGGAGGTGGCAGCCTTGGGGATGGCGCGAGCGGAGGAGGAGGCGGGCAGGTGATGGGCGTGTTCAAGCCGCCATAGCAGGCGTCTCCTGCACCCGAGGAAAAGAAGACGATCTTGTATCCAGCCAGGCTCGTGTCACAGTATGTGCGGACCAGGGGGATCCACGACTGGTTGAGCATGGTGGTAACCTCTGGTCTCAGACGAGTTGTGGTGTCGGACTGGTCGGTCGGCAGCATTGTGACGCATAGGCGCAGCGTGTCGGACTGGCACGAGACGATGGGGGAGGCGATGGGGCTCTGGAGCTTGCCGGCCGTGTACAGGCTCTGGAGGTCTCGCTCGATTTGGGTTTCCTGCAAAGGCCACGTGAGAAAGCGGGGCAAGGCACAAAGCGGTGATGGGCGAGGCAGACACCCTCCGTACAGCACGTGAATGGGCCTTGTACGGCACATGGACTATAGCGAGGCCCCCAGGAGGCAGGGGAGGCGCGCCTTGCTTCATACAATCAACACGTCAACAGGAGTTGGGCCCCCCAACATGGACTCACCCATGCGATGCAGATTTCGTCGGTGAAGGTAAAGCCGGGGAGCGCGCCTAGCGTCTTTGTGACGGCGACGGTTAAGCACTGTCGATGCGGCAAGCACCGGGCGGGGTGAAAGGGCGAGACGTTCATGTATGTATGCTCGGCGTCCGTGACCCTCTTTCGTGACAGCGTGCGCTAACAAGGATTGATTCCGTAGCCTCTCTGCGGAACCGATTGCAAAGCACAGCGAACCCGCCCCGTGCGCCTCCTACCTGGCTGCAGGGAGTAGCCCCGCAACCTCTCCGCCCCTGACATCACTCGCTTGTGCCACACAGCACCCCCTTTCCCCCACCTGGTTGCAGGAACGCGGAGGAGGCGGCGGAGGTGAGGGCGGCGGAAAAGGCCATGGGTTTGGGGGTGGGCTGGGAGGCGGCGGGGACGGCGGCGGAGGTGAAGTCGGCGGAGGGCGCGGGGGCGGGCTGCGGGGCCGCGGCGACGGAGGCGGCGGCGGGCTGGGAGGCGGCGGTGACGGCGGCGGAGGTGGCAGCCTTGGGGATGGCGCGAGCGGAGGAGGAGGCGGGCAGGTGATGGGCGTGTTCAAGCCGCCATAGCAGGCGTCTCCTGCACCCGAGGAAAAGAAGACGATCTTGTATCCAGCCAGGCTCGTGTCACAGTATGTGCGGACCAGGGGGATCCACGACTGGTTGAGCATGGTGGTAACCTCTGGTCTCACACGAGTTGTGGTGTCGGACTGGTCGGTCGGCAGCATTGTGACGCATAGGCGCAGCGTGTCGGACTGGCACGAGACGATGGGGGAGGCGATGGGGCTCTGGAGCTTGCCGGCCGTGTACAGGCTCTGGAGGTCTCGCTCGATTTGGGTTTCCTGCAAAGGCCACGTGAGAAAGCGGGGCAAGGCACAAAGCGGTGATGGGCGAGGCAGACACCCTCCGTACAGCACGTGAATGGGCCTTGTACGGCACATGGACTATAGCGAGGCCCCAGGGAGGCAGGGGAGGCGCGCCTTCATACAATCAACACGTCAACAGGAGTTGGGCCCCCCAACATGGACTCACCCATGCGATGCAGATTTCGTCGGTGAAGGTAAAGCCGGGGAGCGCGCCTAGCGTCTTTGTGACGGCGACGGTTAAGCACTGTCGATGCGGCAAGCACCGGGCGGGGTGAAAGGGCGAGACGTTCATGTATGTGTGCTCGGCGTCCGTGACCCTCTTTCGTGACAGCGTGCGCTAACAAGGATTGATTCCGTAGCCTCTCTGCGGAACCGATTGCAAAGCACAGCGAACTCGCCCCGTGCGCCTCCTACCTGGCTGCAGGGAGTAGCCCCGCAACCTCTCCGCCCCTGACATCACTCGCTTGTGCCACACAGCACCCCCTTTCCCCCACCTGGTTGCAGGAACGCGGCGGAGGCGGCGGAGGTGAGGGCGGCGGAAAAGGCCATGGGTTTGGGGGTGGGCTGGGAGGCGGCGGGGACGGCGGCGGAGGTGAAGTCGGCGGAGGGCGCGGGGGCGGGCTGCGGGGCCGCGGCGACGGAGGCGGCGGCGGGCTGGGAGGCGGCGGTGACGGCGGCGGAGGTGAAGTCGGCGGAGGGCGCGGGGGCGGGCTGCGGGGCCGCGGCGGCGGAGGCGGCGGTGGCAGCCTTGGGGATGGCGCGAGCGGAGGAGGAGGCGGGCAGGTGATGGGCGTGTTCAAGCCGCCATAGCAGGCGTCTCCTGCACCCGAGGAAAAGAAGACGATCTTGTATCCAGCCAGGCTCGTGTCACAGTATGTGCGGACCAGGGGGATCCACGACTGGTTGAGCATGGTGGTAACCTCTGGTCTCAGACGAGTTGTGGTGTCGGACTGGTCGGTCGGCAGCATTGTGACGCATAGGCGCAGCGTGTCGGACTGGCACGAGACGATGGGGGAGGCGATGGGGCTCTGGAGCTTGCCGGCCGTGTACAGGCTCTGGAGGTCTCGCTCGATTTGGGTTTCCTGCAAAGGCCACGTGAGAAAGCGGGGCAAGGCACAAAGCGGTGATGGGCGAGGCAGACACCCTCCGTACAGCACGTGAATGGGCCTTGTACGGCACATGGACTATAGCGAGGCCCCCAGGAGGCAGGGGAGGCGCGCCTTGCTTCATACAATCAACACGTCAACAGGAGTTGGGCCCCCCAACATGGACTCACCCATGCGATGCAGATTTCGTCGGTGAAGGTAAAGCCGGGGAGCGCGCCTAGCGTCTTTGTGACGGCGACGGTTAAGCACTGTCGATGCGGCAAGCACCGGGCGGGGTGAAAGGGCGAGACGTTCATGTATGTATGCTCGGCGTCCGTGACCCTCTTTCGTGACAGCGTGCGCTAACAAGGATTGATTCCGTAGCCTCTCTGCGGAACCGATTGCAAAGCACAGCGAACCCGCCCCGTGCGCCTCCTACCTGGCTGCAGGGAGTAGCCCCGCAACCTCTCCGCCCCTGACATCACTCGCTTGTGCCACACAGCACCCCCTTTCCCCCACCTGGTTGCAGGAACGCGGAGGAGGCGGCGGAGGTGAGGGCGGCGGAAAAGGCCATGGGTTTGGGGGTGGGCTGGGAGGCGGCGGGGACGGCGGCGGAGGTGAAGTCGGCGGAGGGCGCGGGGGCGGGCTGCGGGGCCGCGGCGACGGAGGCGGCGGCGGGCTGGGAGGCGGCGGTGACGGCGGCGGAGGTGGCAGCCTTGGGGATGGCGCGAGCGGAGGAGGAGGCGGGCAGGTGATGGGCGTGTTCAAGCCGCCATAGCAGGCGTCTCCTGCACCCGAGGAAAAGAAGACGATCTTGTATCCAGCCAGGCTCGTGTCACAGTATGTGCGGACCAGGGGGATCCACGACTGGTTGAGCATGGTGGTAACCTCTGGTCTCAGACGAGTTGTGGTGTCGGACTGGTCGGTCGGCAGCATTGTGACGCATAGGCGCAGCGTGTCGGACTGGCACGAGACGATGGGGGAGGCGATGGGGCTCTGGAGCTTGCCGGCCGTGTACAGGCTCTGGAGGTCTCGCTCGATTTGGGTTTCCTGCAAAGGCCACGTGAGAAAGCGGGGCAAGGCACAAAGCGGTGATGGGCGAGGCAGACACCCTCCGTACAGCACGTGAATGGGCCTTGTACGGCACATGGACTATAGCGAGGCCCCAGGGAGGCAGGGGAGGCGCGCCTTCATACAATCAACACGTCAACAGGAGTTGGGCCCCCAACATGGACTCACCCATGCGATGCAGATTTCGTCGGTGAAGGTAAAGCCGGGGAGCGCGCCTAGCGTCTTTGTGACGGCGACGGTTAAGCACTGTCGATGCGGCAAGCACCGGGCGGGGTGAAAGGGCGAGACGTTCATGTATGTGTGCTCGGCGTCCGTGACCCTCTTTCGCGACAGCGTGCGCTAACAAGGATTGATTCCGTAGCCTCTCTGCGGAACCGATTGCAAAGCACAGCGAACTCGCCCCGTGCGCCTCCTACCTGGCTGCAGGGAGTAGCCCCGCAACCTCTCCGCCCCTGACATCACTCGCTTGTGCCACACAGCACCCCCTTTCCCCCCACCTGGTTGCAGGAACGCGGCGGAGGCGGCGGAGGTGAGGGCGGCGGAAAAGGCCATGGGTTTGGGGGTGGGCTGGGAGGCGGCGGGGACGGCGGCGGAGGTGAAGTCGGCGGAGGGCGCGGGGGGGGGCTGCGGGGCCGCGGCGACGGAGGCGGCGGCGGGCTGGGAGGCGGCGGTGACGGCGGCGGAGGTGAAGTCGGCGGAGGGCGCGGGGGCGGGCTGCGGGGCCGCGGCGGCGGAGGCGGCGGTGGCAGCCTTGGGGATGGCGCGAGCGGAGGAGGAGGCGGGCAGGTGATGGGCGTGTTCAAGCCGCCATAGCAGGCGTCTCCTGCACCCGAGGAAAAGAAGACGATCTTGTATCCAGCCAGGCTCGTGTCACAGTATGTGCGGACCAGGGGGATCCACGACTGGTTGAGCATGGTGGTAACCTCTGGTCTCAGACGAGTTGTGGTGTCGGACTGGTCGGTCGGCAGCATTGTGACGCATAGGCGCAGCGTGTCGGACTGGCACGAGACGATGGGGGAGGCGATGGGGCTCTGGAGCTTGCCGGCCGTGTACAGGCTCTGGAGGTCTCGCTCGATTTGGGTTTCCTGCAAAGGCCACGTGAGAAAGCGGGGCAAGGCACAAAGCGGTGATGGGCAAGGCAGACACCCTCCGTACAGCACGTGAATGGGCCTTGTACGGCACATGGACTATAGCGAGGCCCCCAGGAGGCAGGGGAGGCGCGCCTTCATACAATCAACACGTCAACAGGAGTTGGGCCCCCCAACATGGACTCACCCATGCGATGCAGATTTCGTCGGTGAAGGTAAAGCCGGGGAGCGCGCCTAGCGTCTTTGTGACCGTGACGGTTAAGCACTGTCGGTGCGGCGAGCACAGGGCGGGGTGAAAGGGCGAGACGTTAGTTGATGGAATGCGCTTCTTTTTCGGGGTTTCGGTAATGTAGCAACGGGAACTAAAACCGTAGCCGCTCCGCGAAACCGGTTATACCGCACAGCGCCCCCCATCCCCTACCTGGCTGCAGTAGCGCGGCGGTGACGGATTAGATGAGCGCGGCGGGGGAGGCTGTGGCTTTGGGGGTGGGCGAGGTGGCGGGGGCGGCCGGCGGGAGGGTGGCGGCGGGCGCGGCCATGGCGGCGGCGGCGGCGGATCCGGCGCTGGGCAGCTCTGGGAAGTTGCCAGGCTCTCAAAGCACGTGCCGGGCATGACGTCGGACATGATATTGAGGTCATAGCCATGGAGTGTCGTACAGCTGCTAGTGAAGGCGTCTGGCCACTGGTCTGCCAGGATCTTCACTTGTGGGCCCAGCTGGGCGGCCTTATCCCAAGGCTCGAACGTGCTGCACACGCGCAGCTCGTACGGCGTGCAGGTGACGTTAAAGCTGGTGGAGATACCTAGTGTGGCCACCAGGCCCCTCAGGTCGTCCTCGACTTTGGCGGACTGGGGAGGACGACGCATCGACGGAGAGGAGCAGGTTGTTTGCCCTGCCAAGCAAGCGGCAGCCGTCCGCAGGCGAACACCCTCCGCGTATCCCCACTCCTCCCCTCACCCGTCTGCGCTGTTCTCCCGCTTGGGCACTAACAGCCGTCTGCCCGATTCTATGTCGGACTCCCGCCGTCGGGCGCAGGGACGGGTCGGCCCCGCCCGCCCGACAATTGAATGGCTCACCCAAGCTCCACATTCGGCGCTAGTAATCTGGTAGACGCCGGATACCGCGCCCGGCAGAACGGTGACGAGAAAGCACTCGGTGCACGATAGAGCAGCTGCAAGACCGCTGCTGGCCGCAAGAAGGCTGGCCCAAAACATCACCAAGGCCACCTTCGGCCCTGGCCGTCTCAGGCGAAGGGTTCGCGGCATTCTCTTCGCAACTAGCAGCCAGCCACGACCCCGTAGCTCCAGAGCTCTATCTCACACAACTGGCGCCAGTGTGCAGGTGCAACCCTTAGTTTCGAGCTCATGTGACCTTTTCAAACAAGGTGTAGCTAATTTGTATCGCGGCAAGTGGCATTGGCGCGTACTAATCAAAGAAGGCGGGCGCGAGCGAGGCGGACAGAGTGGCGCGCGATTGCGGCCGGTACTTGAGCAGCCAGCCATGCATGTGTGCCCAGGCGCACCTGGTTAGATAGGCTGGCTTAGGAGCGCCCTTTTACTTCGGCGCATGCCATGGCACCGTCGAATGCAGTCTAAACTGACCGTACGTGCGTGAAGTTCGAGGTCGCCACTTTCTCAGCGAGCGCATCGTTTGAGCGAACCGTGAGCTCAAACTCACAGGATAGAGACGGGCACACTGCCGGGCTGCGATAAGTGTGCGTCGGATGAGGAGCCGCGGATGTACGTGCGGCCGCGCGAGAGTAGCGGTGTTGCAGGATGAGGAGGACGGAGGTTCCCGTAGCCGTAGCTGCGGGTGTATCCGGCCGGCTATCTCCGGCCGAGGCGTGTAGACGCCTGACGAGCGCATCACCTCATGTAGTGCGGGGTAGAACTAGTAGAACGGATTAAGGGGTGCTGGGGTGCGGGCTGGTGGTGGAGAGGGTTGAGGGCTTCCCGGAGCCAGACTCAAACATTGGGCCCCCTGGGGGGGACCACGGAGCTCAGCCTTTTTCCTGCCTTCGGGTAGCCATCCTTGTCCGGGAGAGGGGAGCGCGGGTATGTGTGGAGGCGGGCCCATGAGGGGGTGTGATGGTAGGACATACAGTGGGAAGCGGGAAGACAGGAGGACAGGAAGAGTTTGTCTAGGGAGAGCGGGGTGGCACGAAACCAGAACGTGCATATTCGAAGACCAAAGGGCAAGCAGGGTTCAGAGGTGCACGCGAGCGGGTCGGGGAGAAAGGAGACACGGGAGACGAGTTACGCGAAAAGCAAGGCCAGCAAATGCAACGAGTGCACTGGTCGGTGACTGTCCGCAACCCTGCTCTTGCGAGCTGAGAGCGGCGTTCCCTTACCAGGCGGCACAGCGAAGCCTTCCAAAAGCGCCCGAAGCGGCCCGAAGCCTCCCACCCGGTCACCTGGGGCAGGTTACCTGAGCGTGCGGGTCTGGCGCGCGGCGTCTCCGGCGGCTCGCTAGAGTCCCAGCCCCGCCCAGCATCATCATACAGACCTGAATGTGAAGGGAGAAGCGCCGTGGCAGACGCGAAGGAGAAGGAGTCAGCCATCGAACATGCGCCAAGTCCGGGCGACGGCAGAAGCAGCAACCGGAAGCCTAAGAGCCGCCGGAGACTGCGCGGGAGACACGGAAGAGGGCACCGAGCGGGGCAGAAGCCAGCAACGAGGACACGGCGAGGGCCGTACGGCACACAGGACCCGGTGTACTGAGGGGCAGGGAGAACCTGGGGCAAGGTGACGTGGGCAGGAAGAGGCGGAAAGAGGGGCGCGGTCGGGGAGGCCCGGATGGGGTGGCTGGCAAGCAGCGACCCCACCCATCCGGGATCAGCAGGGAAGGGCCCCGCGCGTGAGAGTGGGCGGGCTCCCCGCCAGCGCCCAGGCGGATCACGGCGGCGGACCCCAGCAGTGTGACGTGTGGAGCAAGCGATGCAGGGGAGCAGCCGCGGGCGCGCGGTGCAAGTGAGCGTGCGTGGGGTGCAGAGAATGCGGTGGCGTGCACGCAGCCAGAGCAGGGGCTCAGACGGGTGGGGCACGAGATGGTGCAGGCCGCAAAGGCCCGCCCGGCCCCGATGTCTTCATGCAGGCCCCCACACGGCAGAGAAAATGGTTTGAGGGAGCGGCCGCGGCGAGGCCGGCGGCAGTGCCGCCGACACGTCCGCCGCCGCCATCCCAAAGAGCAGGGCGGCGGCTGGCAGCCGCCGCCCCGCAGACACACACAACAGGGTGCCAACAGTACTCCAGCTCCAGCTCCTGCGGTCCAGCGCCAGCGATCCAGCGCCAGGTCCAGCTCCTGCACTCCAGCCCCAGCTCCTGCGGCCCAGCGCTAGCAATCCAGCTCCAGGTCCAGCTCCGGCGATCCAGCTCCAGTGCCGGCGCGCGAGCGGGTCGGGGAGGAACATGGGGCATGAGCGCGGAGGTGCACCCCGGCCGGACCCAACCGCATGACTACCCTTCGGGCGGAAGGGTTTGGGGGCCCCGCTGGTGCCGCAGGCTCTGGAGCAGAAGAATGGAGGAGCGCTGACCGCAAAGCACCGGTTCTGTTGGGTTTCTGTCAAGAGTCCTATGCTCTCCGTGTCACGGGTTGCGCAGCAGTACGCTTGCGCCCCACCCCTCCTTGCGTCCCAGGGCGCGCACCCACCTGCAGTGGTAGTTGCAGCGGGGCTACAGGTGCCAGTTGACCGTGGGCGGCAGCGTCGTCTGCGCCAGCGTCTGGACCTCGGCCTGCAGCACTGCCTCCGGCTTGGCCGCACGACCCAGCGAGCCCTCACAGGAAGGCGCCGGTGGCGGTTGCGGCTTGGAGGGGCGGGGGACCTCGGCGGGGCTGTTGCGCGGCGCGACCCGTGTTGGGGCAGCTTGGGCGGGAAGCGCGGCCGACGAGGCGCCGGCCGGCGCAGCAGCAGCGCGCGTGGAGGCGCGAAGTGAAGAGTTGTCTGGCAGTGAGCTCAGCGCAGAGCGCGCGGCAAACGCGCGGTGCGGGCGAGGCGCTGAAGGGCCTCGCGCGAGGCGCGCCTGGCCGAGGCGAAGCATGCTTGCAGCGTGTCTCCACGCGACTCTGCGAGTAGCAAGCGCAATGCAAAGAGCACCGCAACGCATGCAAAAGACCAGGGTTTGCAGATCGGCCTGGCCCGTGAACGAGATCGCCGTGAAGGTTCACGGCCGGGCCCCTCACGGGTCCCGGAGCGGCCGGGAGCCCAAGCCGCCGATAGAATACTGTGCCCACATAACGTACAAGCCATGAGTACAGCCAGTACCGGTATTATGACCCGTCTCGCCAGACTCCCGGGGACACCTCGCCATCACGACCGACACGCAACACCCCGGGAACTCCCGCCACACACCCCCAGCTTGTGACACTCCCTAACTCCTGCTCACCAACGAGCACTCTATTTCAGGCCGTTGCAGGTACACCTGGTTACGCGCTTTGACTCTGGGGAAAATACAAGCGGCCCAAGTACTTCCTGAGATTCCCCAAGCTTCACAAAGCCTGCCTCACACCACCAACCTCAGGCCGCCTTCCAAGGCCATGCCCTGGCCCTGGCCCGACGCCCTGGCAGGGCCCCGCAGGGACCTGAAGCTACCACAGTACCAGCAAGGAACTACAAGCAACACCTCAGGACCAGCGGCCTCACCGAACCTTTCACGCATCCATGCCTCCATGCCTCCCGCGAGTTGCCCCGTCCCCCAGCTGGCAGATAACTAGGACCCTACCACTCACGCCTAGCCGTCCCCACAACGTACCGGCGGCCCGGCGCCGCCGCAGGGTCCAGAGCCTCAGACCCCATCTGCCAGAAGCCCGCGCCCGCCGGTCATTCCCGGCCCTTGGGCGTGGGTAGCGCCGCAGCTCCCTCTCCGCCACGTCCCAGGGCACGGGGCAGCCGTGGGCCGCCAGCCACTGCAGCGAGGCAAAGGGCGCCTGCTGGAGGAGGGCCAGAAACCTCTGCACTGGAATGTGTAACCGTGCGGCAGTACCCGCTCTGGAGTGTGGAGCCGTTCGGCAGCACCCTGTGCTGCAGCTCTCGCCTGGAGGCCACAACGCAGGGGCTTTGGCGGGGACCTCTAACTCAAGCCCCCCGCCCGCCTTAACATAAGGCGGCGGCTCTCAGTCACTGCCCGCCGAACCCGAATCCGAGTCCGTCTCGGAGACCGCCTCCGAGTCCGCCTCCGAATCCACTTCCCAGTCCTGCTCCCTGTGGACTTTCTCGGCGTCACGCCATAGGCGGTCAAACACGCGCGTTGTGCGGATGTCGATGGCGCCTTGACATATGAGGAAAGCCTGCATGACATGGGGCCATTGCAGGAGGCGGCGCGTGATGCTGGGCATGACCGGGCTGGCAGCGCCACACTAGAAGGTGTGTCGATAGTGCCACGCCCGTGAGAAGCGCACTGCGATGGGCTGTGCTGACTGGATGGGAGCCACAGGCCTTTGCACGCTAGGGACTGCTAGCTCTGTGAAGTGGCCTTGCACAACGTGCGGACCGTGCCGCCGCCCCCCGCCTCACCGGCTTGGGCACCTGCCACTGCCGCAGCAGCTCCAGCACCGCCTCGCACCCGCCCTCCACCGCACGCGCCCACGCCTCCGAGCTGACCCTGCGGCCCAGGACCGGCACAGAGGGAGTGAGTGAATCGCGGACATACAGCTGTGATGGGGCCAAAAACGTTTCACCAGAATGGCCAAGGACACTCGCCGAGTGAGCCGTGCCCGCTGCGGCAAACGTACGGAGGTGCTCAGCCAAGCGCACCTGCAGCCCTTCTCGCGCAGCCACGTCACCAGCTCGACGTCGCCGGAGGCACAGCCCAGGTCCAGCAGACCACCGCGGGGCGGCGGGGGGCCTCGCCGGCCTGCCTCGCCCAGGGCCTCGTCGCCGAAGGTCTCGTGCAGCCAGCGCAGCGCGGCCAGGCGGCCGTGCGAGGCCGCAACCCGGGCTTGGCGTGCTGCGCTGTGGAAGTCCGCCTGCCACAGCACGCGCAGCACGCCCACGTGGCCCGCCTCGGCGGCGAGCTCCGAGCCGACGGCCCGGAGCCACCGGTGCGGCGCCCTGCGACGGTGGCCGCCACCTTCCGGCCCCACGCCGTGCGTGAGCAGCCACTCGAGAGCGGCGGCGTTGCCAGCGCTGATGGCGGTGCGGAGTACAGTGAAGGGGCCCGCCGCGACGATCCCATGCTGCGGCGGCAGGGTGGTGGGCGAGTCGGAGGCGAAGCTGAGCGCAATGCCGTGGGCCTGCAGCCAATCGAACCGCTGCACCGCGTCTGCGTGGTCCGCAGCCGCCAAGTAGCAGTCGCGGCCAGCGGCGGGGAAGGCGGCGCTGCAGTACCGCCCGAGCTCTGCCTCTCCGCCTTGCTGCAGCACCCATGCAGCCTTGGCGCGCCAGTCCGCAGCACCGCTGTCGAGAGCCGCGGCCAGCACCAAGGCCCAATCGTAGGCGTCTTGCGGGGGGCCGACCTGATCGCACAGGCGCTGCGCCATCGCAAGGTCACAGCCGGCCATGGCTGCGGGGATGAGCTGGCGCCGTACCACCTCGTCCTCGTCCTCATACTCGCTCTGGGCCTCGCTGCCGTCGCTGTCGCTGCCGCCATCGCTGCCATAGCTGTCGCTGCCGCCATCGCTGCCATAGCTGTCGCTGCCGCCATCGCTGCCATAGCTGTCGCTGCCGCCATCGTTACTGCCATCGCTGCCCGCAGCGCCGCTGCCATCGCTGTCGCCTGTGGCAGGCCCCTTGCCGCCGTCGCGGTCGCTGCTGCCGTCGCCGTCACTGTCGTCGCCGCTCTGTCCCTCGCCCTCGCTCTCAGCCTCCTCGGCCTGCCGCGGCGCCAGCGGCCTGAGCGACAGCAGCGACTCGGCCAGGGCTGCGTGGCCGCCGCGAGCCGCCCTTACCGCCGCGTCTTGCGTCGGCTTCCCGGCTAGGTCCGGCCGCTTCTGTAGCAGGGCCTCGCACACCGCGCGATGCCCTCCCGAAGCTATGCTCGCCAGCTCAAACCCCAGGTCTCCCTGCAGGAGGTGGGGCCAGCGCTCCCAGCACCACTCCGCGAGAGGGAGGTGCCCGGCACACGCCGCAGCGTACATGGCCGTCCACCAGCTGAGCTTGGGCGGACAAGCGTCCACCAGAAAGCGGCAGCACTCGAGCTGGCCCGCGCTAGCGGCGGCCTTGAGCACTTCTTTCCGCGCCACCAGGCCCGTTGCCGCCAGCGCCACCTCCAGGTTTATCATGCCGGCCGAGGCAGCCAGGCACAGCATCTGCTCACGCCTGGCCCTGGAAAGCAGGCGAGCATCGGGGGCCTGCCAGCGGGCCGCCGAGATCCCGCGCGGCACTGGCTGGGAAAGCTGAACCGAGGTCCGATCGCTCAGCTGCTCCGCCGTGTCCTTGTTGACAAAGCGCAGGACGCATGCCGCCTCGTTGGGCGGCAGATGCGCAGCGATGCGGTCCACAATCGCGGGGGTCCACACGCTCGCGAGCTCGGGCTCCTCGGTCGCTCCTGAAAGCTTCTGACGTTTGTCTAGGTTCATCATGGTGCCTCGGGCTCAAGAAGGTAGCGTAACCTCGCGCAGAAAGGTTTGCGCGAGTGCGTTGTGCGAGGCAGGTTGCCTTTAAGCATACAGGAGATGTTCAGTATGTGCTAAAAGATTTCCGGTGTCGGGCGAGTGTGAAGCAGCGATTACAGTGGCGAGGGATCGCAACCCACTCGCAATGGCCTGATTGTGCCAGACCGCACACTGCATGCCCCGATATCGTTCGGGAGCTGCCGATGGATAGCCAGGAAAGCCAGAGTGTCAGAGTCGCAGGACAGGCCGAACACCAACAACGCCAGGGCACAGCGTGCCAAAACACAACGCACTAGAGAGGCCCGCGATACACCACCTCGCCCTCCGCGGAAGCCGCCAGAAAAGGATGCACAACAGACACACGGTCCCACTGGGGGGGAGGAAGCTGCAAGGCAGCAAAGCCCCGAAGGCGGGCCCAAAAATCAGCGACAGCAAGAGCAGATACGCGGGCAAGGACCCCCGCAGAGACAACAGGAGCACGAACCCCATGAAGGACAGGCCGGGACGCAAACAGGGACCGCCGCCCACACTCCATAGCGGACACGGCAGCAAGCACAACAACATCCCAAACCACGGACGACAGCCCAGGGGGGCAGGCGGCAAGCCACAACTGAAAGGGAGTAACTGGAGCCCCAACAGTCGCCGAGAGGACAGAGACGACACCATGCGCGACAGGGCAGCCCCAAAAGTGATGCCAGCGGGCAGAGCCCCTCCCCGAGGGATCGACCATGGGGGCGCCACACGCACACACAGGCGGGACCAGTGCGCGCGCATGCAAGGGGAACGCGGGGAAGCCATCGAGGGCCAGCCGATCGAGTGTGAAGCAGCGATTACAGTGGCGAGGGATCGCAACCCACTCGCAATGGCCTGATTGTGCCAGACCGCACACTGCATGCCCCGATATCGTGTGACGCAACCTGGCGAGTGTCAGGTGCTCGGGTGACCACCCTCTCGTCCGGCGGGATCGGCCCTCGCCACGACGCCAGCGCGCGCGCCACCCCGCCCTACCACCCCTCGGCTCCGCCCTGCTCCGCAGCATGCCTCCTCTCCACCCCAGCCCCAAGGCAACGCTAGTACACCATAACAACTCCTGGCGCACAGAGCGTAGTCAATCAGGGAGCAGCAATTAAACAGAGAGGTCTATGGCTCTGTGCAGCTTGTCGTCTGCCGTTCCCACGCCCTCCGCCAGCCGCTCAAGGCGGCCCCGCCGCCCCGTGACAAAGGCCGCAGCACTGTCAGCAATTGCAGCCGCAGGCACCGGCATACAAAACTTTATGGGGTGCTCGCACCGCTAGCGTTGATTTGAGCATTGCCGGGCAAGTCCCCCATGGGCACATAAGGCCAAGGGCCGCGACCGTCCGTTCAGCACCCCAAGATCCAACAAGTGGGCTATCCTCTCATGGACCATGTCACCCCGCCTCTCCAGTCATTGCCTTGGCTCAGACAGTAGTGCAAAGCCCTATCAAGACCTCGAGCGGGGCGAGTGCCCAAAGCGTCGTCCGTTCAGCACCCCAAGATCCAGACATTGGATCACCCTTCCTGTCCTGAGTCACGTCAGCCTCGCCTATTCGGACAACACCTTAGCTCAGGCAGTGCGCAGCGTGAGGAGATCGCCGTACAGTGCTGCGTTACGTTGCTGACTTGCTGTACGGCTCGCCTCTCGTCTGGAGCCAGTGCGGTGCGCAGGGGCTTGAGGGGGCTGCAGAGCGACGACCCAAGGGGATGGATGGCGGGAGCGGTGCCCAGATCACGGACTCACGGCACGGACAGCGGGCATGCATTTAAGGAGGCGGGCTGGGCGGCGGGTTGGGGGGCGCCGGAGGCCGGGCCGTCCCCACTCCAAACAGTACTGGGCACGTGTTGTCGAGAGCCGTGGGGTAACCGGTGAGAAGGTTGTTAGCGCTGCAGCCCCTCCGCGACGAGATGACGCCCCTCTGCCCGCCTGGGCCCTGGCACACCCAGTCCCTGATGCCGTCCGCATCTGGGCAGGGTCGGGGGGAGGGCCGGGATGGGTCATGGGAAGGCTTGAGTTGAAGGATGCAGAGCCCTACGCCCCTCTGTCCTGAGAGTTGCCCCTGTGAGTGCTGTCAGATGGAGCAAGCCCGCCGTACAGGACGCGTCCGCCCCCCTAAGCAACCCACTGCAGTCAACGCTGAGCATGCGCCCCTCGCTGCAGAGGGAGCCGGCGGGGAAGGCGCAGGAGCCTGCAGGTAGCACGGGTTGGTCAGGCCGAGCTCAGAAGGGCCGCTTGTGCTAGTGCCTCAGCAAGGGGAGCCCATCCTCGCCATTCTGACACTCAGCTCAGCTCAGCTCAGGCAGGGGAGCTGGGCGCGGCAGTATCGCTTGTGGAGGGGGCTCATCAATGCCACCCTTCATACCTGGCGCGGTCAGGGGCGGGCAGTACGCGTCTGCGGCCTCGAGCCGGCAGCCCAGTCCCGAGCGCACCACCCTGAGGCTACTGCGGTCGTCCTCTAGCAGGCACGCCAGGTCCTTGGAGCCGTCGCCGTCTGGGGGTGGGAACAGGGAGTCAGCGCGCGGAGGCAGGGGCTCGGTCAACGCATTGCTGGCGGAGGATGGGATAACAGGGCTCAACGGCATCCTTGCTCGTTGCCCTTCGGAGCCCCCCGCACACATAAGAGCCATGCACGCACCGCAGTCCAGCTGCAGGACCTCCCCGCCCGGGCACCAGTCGCCGACGGGCTTGGGGCACAGGTTGCTGAGTGCGGCCGGGCAAGAAGACTCTGGCGCGGTGGGGTAGCCCGTGCTTGCATCTGCCGTGCTGCAGCCGCGCGAGCTCAGCGCCACCCCCCGGGCTCCCGTGGTGTCGAATAGAATGGCGTCCAGCAGACCGTCGCCGTCTGTATTGAAAGCGGGGCGGGGTAGGGCCTGGTAGGGCGTCGTGGGTTGGATGGGAGCCGTCAGGTGGCGGGGTGGTATGGGGTGGCCTAGCTGGCTTGCCAGCTTTAGCTCCTCATCCCACGACCCGACCGAGGACCGGCCGTACCGAATCATACAGCGTACGGCAGCGTCGTATCATCAGGCCAGCATGTCCTCATTACACCCTACTCATCCAGTCCCTCGCGGGCCCTCCATGCCTTGCCCTGCCTGGCACTCTCCTCGCATCCCAGCCGGTGTTGGCACCCACCACAGTCAACCTGCAGCCTCGTCTCGCCGGGGCCTCCCTTGGTCCACTTGCCGCACTCCACCGCTTGAGCTGGAGCAGGGTTGGAGAGCGAGGGGTGAGAGGCGAGGGAGGGTGGGTTGAGAGGTGTTGAAGCGGCCACCTCAACACGCGCGCCCTTGCCACCCGCGTTTGGTACCCCCAGCCTTGACCCCAGCTGTCTCACGGTACACGCGGGCTTTGATGCAGACCTCGGCAACAGGGCCCAGGTCGGCCTGGGGCTGTGTTGCTCCGCTTGTGCCGTTGAACATCTCTCTCCGCGTCGTGCAGTCGATACCCCCAGCCGCCACCATAGCAAACCTGGAGGCGGGTTTGTTGATTGGCAGGAGTCCTGATGACATTGAGCCAGGAAGCCCAAGGCGCGCAAGTGGCAGGGGGCACGGCACGGCTCAGGCCCCCTCACGTACTGGCAGCTGGGAGTGCTGTCGCACATGCCAAGGCAAGTGCTCTTGTCGTCCATAGTCGATGTGAACATGTTGGTGCCCTGGACGCTCCTGTGGGAGCCAGAGCGGAGGAGGATAGAGTTTGTGTTGAAGCGAGCTGTCCTTCATCCCAGCAGCACGGCCGCCAAGCTAGCCTAGCCAACGCAACAAGGCTCCGGACCGAATCAACACTGAGGGACGCAGTAGTAGTTGCCATAGTTGGGCCGGCTGAAGCAAATGGTGGTGGACGCTGCGACAGCGTTGGCGCCAGCGGTCCCGTTGAGAGCACCTCGGCGCAGCGAGCCTGGGGATAGGCGGGACGGGCGGGGGCAGCGGAGGACACCTCATGACTCATCAGTCATCCAAAGCGCGCGTGCCCTCATTGGTGGCTCGGCTACTTCAGTTGTTGCGGTTAGTCGATCAAGGCTGGTCCTGCGTTGGTTCTGATAAAGGGCAAAGGACCACCGGATCTTAGGCATCCCCTCCCGGGGCGGCAAGATGCCTGTACGGTCGACTGTACGACATCTCACATAGCCCACTGCCGCCCCACTTGAAGAAGACGCTAAACTCGCAGGTTGCGTCCTTGATGCACGCTGCCTGGCACGAAGACACGTTGGCGGCAATGAACTCGAGCTGTGTGCTCGTGCCAGCGATGTCGACGCCAGCGTGACACATGGGGGCGCCCGCTGCGGGGGGACAGCGGCACGCAGGAGTGAATTGGCAGGCGCACGAGCGAGGGCATTGTTCGCACCGGAGAGTGAAAGCCCAGGAGCGAGGACAGCAACCCCGCTAGGCGAAAGCTCCCACCCTGCCTGCCTGACGCACCTGCACGCCTCCACCCAAAGCGGGGCGCGTAGGCCTCGTGGATGCGTGCCAAGTCCGTCACACTCAGGGCCCGGTTGTAGACCAGTACGGCACCCAGGCGGGTCCGGCTCTTGGCACTGGCCATGCACCTGGACGTTCCGACGGTCAGCCCGTTGGCCCCGATCGAGATGGGTGTCTGGCCCGTGAACGCCTCACGCAGCGCAATGCCGCCGCTTGCGCCTCCGTAGTAGTATGCGCCCCTGTCGCCGCCTTTCCTCCGGACAAAGGCGTGGAGGGTCCAGCCCGTCTCCACAGGCACCGGATTGGAGGTGTGGAAGGCGGACGAACCGAACGCAGCTCCCGAAATGTATCCCTCCCGCGTTCCGAACATGAAGCCGCTGGTCTGGGGCGTGCTTTCGCAGCTCAGTTCAGCGATGAGCTGGTTTGTGGTCCAGTCCATGTTGTCAGTTTGAAGCGCCTGGATCACAACTATTGTGAAGGGGTCCGTGGGGGCCGAGCTCCAATTGCGGAGTTCATTGGTCATGACCCCGGCGACCGATGTCAGATTCAGGGTCTGGTTGCCGTACAGAGCGGATCCGGTGCCGTCCACGTCCTCGAAGGCCATCTGTTGCTCCCGCCCTGGGCCGTACTGCGATGCACGATCGAGGAGGACAGAGCGCTCTGTTCTCGTAACAACTCTGGAACCCGACGGGCCCCGCAACTAGGCCCGCTCCGCCAGTCCCCCCTGCCTGTCGTCTTGCTTCCACAGACCTGTGCGTCTCTCCAAGCTGTTGCCGCGCCGCTGTCGAATCGGGACACCAGCACGCTTCTGGCGGAGTCGAGCTGTGCGCACTCGGGCCGCAGTTCCGCCGGCAGGGTCGTGGCCATGCCTGCGCAGGAGGCATAAGGCGGGCAGGTTCACTATCAGGTGGCTGTCTGAATGTCCCGGATCGCTCACTGGATCCGGGACCCCCCGAGCCCTGCCTGTACGGTACGCGGCGGCCCGGCCCGCATCGGCCCATCGTACGACCGACAGGCGACAGAAGCAAGGCAGCCGCTAGCACCAACCCCTACCGTTGGGTGCGAAGACGGATGGCGCCGGGGGCGGGGCGGGGGGCCACGGAGAAGGCGGCGGTGGCGGCGGGGACGGTGGCGGGGGCGAGGGCGGGGGCGGCGACGGCAACACGCAGCACGCTATGTAAAGTCCGTTAAAGTTAGAGTTGAAGCCCCCGAAAAGTTGCAGGTTATTAACCTGTAGGCGGCGGTCATACAATGGGTACCAGTAGGCACTCGCTCGTGAGTGCTGACGACGGGCCTCCACGGCACGCTTGCCCCGTTCCCTGGTCCGATAGCTCCGCTCCGCACACACACACACCTGCATCCCGCAGAGGAACTGGCCAGCTGGGCAGACCTTCGCGGCCCGCCAACTGCAAGTGACACAACGTGGGGGAGGGACAAGGGGCACGCAAGGGTACCAGGGGCAAGCAATGGGTTGGACGTCAAGGCACCAAGACCGAGTCGAAGACTCGCGCGGAGAATGCCGTACCTCCCTGTGCCGCACGTCAGTCCCCCGCGCTTTGCACTCTGCCAATCTGTCGGCGTTTCCATCCCAGTGCCCAGCCACTCCAGGACTCACGTTCCGTACAAGCTTTCGTACGGCGTCACAGCCTTGCCATCGCTGCACACAAAGCGCATGCTATTAGCGCCCCACGGCTCAAGCTCTTGCACCTCTTGCAGTTGGAGCTCGGCTCCGATTGCATAGCTGCGGAGGTGGAGGGAGGTTGGAGCAGCAATACTGGGCCCGAGTTCGCAATGGCACAAACACATCAGAGGGGTGCACCTTAGCCTGCGACATATGTTGCCTTGGGGCACGTTGAAAGCGGCGAAGCGGCGGATCTGGCCCAACCGCCGCTCCAACAACCAGGAGCCTACGGGTAGGCGGCAGGCCAAAACACATGCCCTGTACGGCTGCTGGCGCTCCAGCGCACCATAGCAAGGAAAGTGGCTCACGTTCCAGGGGCACATAATGCCGTTTCAGTCAAGCCCCCGTTGCCACTGGGCTGCACCAGGACTGATGCTGTCGTCGAGTCGCTGGCGCACGCCACAATCAACCCCTGGAGAGAATAGTCGTTGCCCCTGGGGGAATGCGGACGCGGGAATGCGGGCAAGTCTCTTTGTGGCGTTGGGTTGGCCTCGGCGTCCCGCGGCTCTCGTTCAGGTTGAACTGGCAGGGCCTCTACCAACGGCGGGGGCCGGGATCCTCGGTGCTGCTGCGGCAAGGGAGCAGACAGCAGAGGCATGCATGCATGCATGCATGCATGCATGTACGAGGCCCGCCCGACTCACGCTCCTTGATCTTGAGTGAAGAGCTGGATGCCCGTTATGTATGAGGGCCGTCCGGTGATGGAAGATTTGCAGGCAGCCCAGGGACCCCAGGATTCCCTGATGTGTCGGCACACGGGTAGGGGAGGGTGGAAGCGGGAGGTGGAGGTTAGGGTGGAGGGTATCATCGCTCAGCGACCCCAATAATAACCAAGTTATTCGCAACGGATTCTGCTCCCCGTAGCTGCCGGTTCCAGCCCTTGGGGGCCTTCCTCGATTCGCTGATCTTTCCCACACCCGACACCTCCATGCCCCGGACGCTAGCCAGCTTTGCGCACGCACCAGCCCGCAACGGGCTTCCAGACGAGCAGCGGTAATCCAACAAAGTAGTCGTTCGGGACTGCAACCAGGCAGGAAGAATGAGCAGGAGGGCAAGACCGGTGTGAGGAGGCGAAGCACACACCCGGAACGGGTACCAGCCCCAACTGGGCCTCCCTTGGCGCCCCCACTGCACCAGGGGCCTCCGGTGTCGGCCCATTGCTTGGCTGACCTCTGCATGGGATCGGCCGCTTCAAGCCCGTCCACGCGCGCTGTTCCGGAGTTATGCCGACCTGTCGCTCTGACAATTTGAACATCTGGCCCCCGGCACGGGTGCGTCCCACTGAACTGCACTGCGGCAACTGCGGCAGCTACGTGAGATTATTGCGCGCCGCCTGGGGGTCGGGCGCAACGTCCCGTCGCACAGATGTCTTGCATGTACACCGTTTTTGCGGCTTGCACGCTTTCTCCCGTCGCTTGTGCGCCTACCTATTCGAACCACAAGTACGTCGGCGGTATATTCGGGCGTGTAACAAAAGGCCCGGCTGCGGTCACAGCGTTCATCGGTTCCCCCCGGCTGGTACCGCACCGTCGTGCCGCCTTACGCTTGTGTCGACATGTCCTTTAGGGTTGCTCACTTTTACTCCACCCTCCTCACTCACAGGCAGAGTCGGCGTTGCCGAGGCACAGCACGAGCACGCAAAGAACGCCGCTTCCGCAATGCCAGCGATGGCTTCTAGTAGTTTGTCTTAACAATGATGCAGTGTGAGCGACCATACTTGTGCGTTGCCTACGGCCGAACGGCAGTTAACGTTGCAAACCTCCGTGTTGGCTAGGCGACACTGTACTATTAATTGAATCAATGTATGCATTTTAGGCTGAGCCGCCGCCGTTAGGCTCTTCGGGCGGCGAAGCCCCCCGGGATTACCCCGTGTTGGCGGGCGTGCGCCCTTTTCCCTGTCCTGAGGAGGGACAGACACCCTTGTTGGCTGTGTTATAGGTCGACATCACTCAAACGGCGTCAATGTGGGCCTTTCATATGGGTTCCGGCAGTACTGCGGGCCGACAGCCGCAACCTCACACGGGCCGCAGCAGTGTCAGCGCTTGCAGCCACAGGCACCTTCATGACTTATGCAGGACTACACGCCGGTGCCCGCACCGCTCGCATTGCCCTGAGCATTGCCGGGCGAGGGGGCAAACCAAGGCCCCCAGCGGCCCCCCAGCGCTTCCCTTGATGCGCATGATCGCCACGGACCAGCGTCGTACCGTTCAGCACCCCAAGATCCAACAACTGGGCTTCCCTCTCATGGGCAACGGACAACGCCCTGTCAAGCCCTCTCGCGGGGCATCGTGCCTACATTGTCCATAGAAAGCCTGAGCGCCCCGGCCCAAATAGCCCCAGCGGGGGAGCCCCAGCGGGCACCTCATCACCTAAGCCTCGGCATTTGCTCTATCGGAGCCTGGGCGGCCTCCCTGGACACACCCCAGCGCCAAGGCCTCGCACTTCCCACGACGCCACAGCCCTGCTACCCTGCCTTGGCGGACCCCGCTCCTCCGCCCTGCGCCCGCTGCTCCTTGACCCACGGCAGCAGCCTGGGGTCGACCTCCAGGCCCCGACGAGGGTAGCGCCGCACCTCCCTCTCTGCCACGTCCCACGGCACGGGGCAGCCGTGGGCCGCCAGCCACTGCAGAGAGGCGAAGGGCGCCTGTTGGAGGAGGGCCAGGAAGCGATTTCCGTACGCGGGGCCGTACGGCACACCCCTGCGCTGCAGCTCTCGCATAGTGTGGAGATCGCCGTGCAGTGCTGGCTTGGTGTAAGGCCCGCCCAACGTCTGCAGACAAGAACCCAGGGCAAATAACAGGGAGGGGATGGGGGGACGAAGGAGAGGGCACAGCGGTGTTTGCGCCACTGTCGGAGCAACCCCGACATGGCATGACCAGGATCTCCTCAGTCGTAACGCAAGCTGACGAGCTGAGTCCAGAGCTACCCCTTTTCACCGTGATCCCCACTCCCTCATCATGCCCGCGCCTCCCGCCTCACCGGCTTGGGCACCTGCCACTCCTGCAGTAGCTCCAGCACCGCCTCGCACCCGCCCTCTGCTGCACGCGTCCAGGCCTCCGAGCTGACCCTGCAGACCAAGGCCGAGACAGAGGGAGTGAGTCACAGTGAGCAGACGTCTAGCAACATAAGGGGAGACATATAGCAGTCGAAGCGGACAGCTGTAATGGGGCAATTTAGGTTTAGAATAGAATGGCCAAGCCGGACACTCGCCAAGTGAGACGCGCCCGCTGCGGCTAACGTACGGAGGTGCTCAGCCAAGCGCACCTGCAGCCGTTCTCGCGCAGCCACGTCACCACCTCGACGTCGCCGGAGCCACAGCCCAGGTCCAGCAGGTACCCGCCGTAGGGCGCAAAGGTTCCCTCGTCTCGTTCCTGGAGCGCCTCATCTCCAAAGGTCTCGTGCAGCCAACGCAGCACGTTCAGGCGGCCGTGCGAAGCCGCAGCACGGGCCTTGCATGCGACGCCCTTGAAGCCCGCATGCCACAGCACGCGCAGCACGCCCACGTGGCCCGCATGGGCCGCCATGAGCGAGCCTATCTCCTCGACCCACCAGCGGGGCGTGTTCTCCTCGGCGCCGTCATCCTCATCGTCGCCGGGCCCCATGCCGTGCGCAATCAGCCATTCCAGCGCGATCGTGTTGCCAGCAAAGATAGCGGAGTTCATGACCTCGGGGCGGCTGGAGTGGGCAGGCGGCCCAGTGCGGTCGCATTGGAGGCCGATGCCGTGCGCCTGCAGCCACTCGAACCGCTGCACCGCGTCTGCGTGCGCGGCAGCGGCCGCGTAGCAGTCCTGGCCAGCGTCGGGGGATGCCTCGGTGCAGGCCCGTCGCACGGCCGCCTCTCCACCTCCGCGCTGCAGCACCCACTCGGCCTTGGCATGCCAGTCCCCGAGGCCGCTGCCGAGGGCGCTGGAGAGCAGCCGGGGCCAGTTGGGTGCGTCCTCGGGGGACCCAGGGTGTTCGCTGAGCCGCTGAAGTGTTGCAAGGTCGCAGCCGGCAATCGCCGCGGCGAGGAGCCTGGTCTTGCCCTCGCCCTCGCTCTCAACAACAGCGTCGCCGTCGCTATCGCTGTCGCTGTTGCCGTTGCCGTAGTCGCTGCCGTAGCCGTAGCTGCTCATGTCGCTGCCACTGCTTGAGCCACTGCTGCTGCTGTCGGTACGGCCACCGCTGCTGGCATCGCTGCGGCTGTCGCCATTGCTGTAGGGGGAAAGGTTGCCAGCCGTCTTGCCTGTGGCGGCCGCCGCACCCTCGCCGTTGCTGCTCCGCTTCACCTCGCCCTCGCCGCCACCCTTGCCGCCGCCGTCACCCTCTTACCCACCCGCCAGCGGCCTGAGCGACAGCAGCCACTCCGCCAGGGCCGCGTGGCCGCCGCGAGCCGCCCCCACCGCTGCTTTCTGCGTGCCTTCGCCGACCAGGCCTGGGAGCGCTTGCAGCATGGCTTCGCACACCGCGCGGTGGCCTCGCTCCGCCACGCTCGCCAGAACAAACCCGTCCCCAGCATCAAGAAGGTAGGGCCAAGTCTGCCAGCACCACTCCGCGAGAGCGAGGTGCCCGGCGCACGCCGCATCGTACATGGCCGTCCACCAGCTGAGCTTGTCGGAGAGCGGGCAGGCGTCCACCAGAAAGCGGCAGCACTCGAGCTGGCCCCCGCTAGCGGCGGCCTTGAGCACTTCTTTCCGCGCCACCAGGCCCGTTGCCGCCAGCGCCACCTCCAGGTTTATCATGCCGGCCGAGGCAGCCAGGCACAGCATCTGCTCACGCCTGGCCCTGGAAAGCCGGCGAGCCTCGGGGGCCTGCCAGCGGGCCGCCGAGATCCCGCGCGGCACTGTCTGGGAAAGCTGAACCGACGTCCAATCGCACAGCTGCTCCGCCGTGTCCTTGTTGACAAAGCGCAGGACGCATGCCACCTCGTTGGGCGGCAGATGCGCAGCGATGCGGTCCACAACCGCGGGGGTCCACACGCTCGCGAGCTCGGGCTCCTCGGCCGCGCCTGACAGCTTCTGGCGTTTGTCTAGGTTCATCATGGTGCCTCGGGCTCAAACTAGGTGCATAACCTCGCGCAGAAAGGTTTGCGCGAGTGCGTTGCGCGAGGCAGGTTGCCTTTAAGCATACAGGAGAGTCATGTTCAGTATGCTGCTAAAAAATATTCGGTGTCGGGCGAGTGTTGGGTGCTCGGGTGACCACCCTTCTCGTCCGGCGGGATCGGCCCTTGCCACGGCGCCACCCCGCCCTCGCACCCCTCGGCTCCGCCCTGCTCCGCAGCATGCCTCCTCTCCGCCCCAGCCCCAAGGCAGCGCAAGGACCAGCCCGGCCCCAGCCCCACCCCCTCCGCCGGCCGCTCAAGGCGGACCCGCCGGCCGCCACCCCCTGAGCCCGGACGTGCGACACCACCTCTCCGGCTCTCCGCCCTTGTCACAGGCTGTCGACATGAGTTGATGCCGGGCGCTGGTCAGCAAAGATGGTGGCGAGCATAGCAGAATTTGAATGCCTTGACAAGTAGGCGCATGTCGTACAAAGGTGCTGCTGGTGCCCAGCATCAGCAGGGAGCAGGCAGCCCCCGCCGTCGTCGCATGCTCGCAACGCTGGTCTCCTCACAGGACTGCTATGGAATTTGTTGTCAGAGGATGGTCGATTGGTCGGCGAAAGCCAGGCGGATGGTCCACAGCAACGCTGCCCACGCGGCCAGGCCGGCGGCCAGCGCGTCCAGGCCGTCCACGCTGCCATGGCGCAGCGCCCCATGCCCCGAACACCCAGGCCCGGCCATACCGGTACAGCTTGTGCCTGAACAGCTGCAAGACACGGGAGATCCAGCGGACCACAGATCCTTACATGCTGCCAGACTACCTTATCATGTCGGAAGCCCCGCTCGGCTTCTAAGGCCAAGTGGTATCAGCAATAGCCCATCAACATCATCCCGCTCTTCCCAGGTCTTGCGCGACCCAACAACCAACCCGGCCCACCGACACGCGCTGTGGCAATGCGGTCCACCTCAGCTCGTCTGGCGTCAGTTCCCATCCCGGTACCGGACAAGGCCGCACAACAAACGGCCCAGCGCCAGACCCAGGGAACGCCATACACAGGGAACACATCGAAACCCTGCCAACCAGCTTAGCCCCAAAACTCAGAACCTCTGTTCCTTCACTCCGTGCAGGCCAACCCCATGGCACACTCAAAAGGCTTGAGCACGAGGTCCCGCCACGCAAGCATGCTGCTTCCTGCCCACGCTGTGCCCTGCTGCCCCCCCTGCCCACCACGCAGTCGCCCGCCACATGAGAAGGGCCCAGCGGGCATGAAGCGGGGTCTCACAGGCCCCAGCGTTGGCCCACACAAAGGCCAACAGGCGTCAGCCGGTGCATTCTGCTACGACCCTGCCGCAGAGGTCACCGTCCTATGCCGTAGAGGGGCGGCCCAGCGGCGGTGTCCCTCGCAAGCCACAGAGCCATTGCAAAACCCAGCCAGCGCCCAGCGCATGTCCCAGGAAAACTCCACCGCAGATCATCCTCCTCTCCTAGCTCTCCAAGCTCACACGTCGGAGGGCTGCTGCCTGCCTGGAGAGGGAAGGGCCGGCCCTCGGCCTAACCTCCGTCAGCACGCCGAGAAGCCAGGGCCCCGACGCCGCTGCTCGCGGAGACCGTCACGCTCGTGCTCGCCTGCGCGATAATCCCAGTGGTCTGGCTCTTACGAGCCATTGCTGCCTCATTCGTTGGTCGTAGACATATACGAGCGCGGCCCGGCAGCGGCGATGGCACCACCGAGGATGGTGGCAACGCCGGCGGGTCCAACACCCGCCGCCGCTACTCGCTCAAGGTGTTGCAATTACTCCTCCATAGCAGCCGCCTCGTTAGCAGCCCCGCCAGCCTTCTTGTTCTTCTTCTTGCCAGCGGCAGGCTTGGCCTCCGCCTTGGGAGCAGCCTCCGCCATGACGTCCTCCTCGACAGCGTTCCCTTGTGCATCTGCCGCGGCCAGGGCTGCCGCACGCTTCGCGAGCTTCCTCTGGCGCTTGGGGTTCCGAACCAGGAGCAGCTTTGTCTGAGCCTTGTGCTTCTCAGCTGCGCCCGCCAGCTTCTTCTTCGTGCGTATCTTCTCGCGCTTTAGCTTCTCGGCCCTAGGCTTCTTCCTGTTGATAGAGCCGGGAGGCATGGTTGCTGGTGTCGATGCGGCTTGGCGGCGGCAGCTGATAACGAGCGGATGTGAAAGGCTGTTGTCTGTAAACAGTAGCAAATCGCAGCTTAGTTGCCGAGACGCTTCCTAACATTGCCGGCGCACGACACCAAGGCACGCGTGCCGCCCCTGACCCGCTATCACCCGGCCACCCCCGAGCCCCCGCGTAGCGATCTCGCTATCCCCTCTCTTGCACCACTCCCTCCACTCTCGAGCGCTCTGTCCGCAATACTCTCACCCTTTGCTTTGCAATGCCCCCACATGCAGCCCGATCCCCACGCCTGTGACCCCATGTGCTCACAACGCGCTACACCCGTCCATCCCTCGCAACTTGCAACTCTCGGCAACTCTCAGGACCCCGTGACCCTGGTCGCCTCCAGACCCAAACATCACCGCCCTAGCCTGCCCCCTCCATCCCAGACCACTCAGTGCTTGCTCACACATCGCTGTTCACTAGTTGTCGCTAACAGGCTTGCTCTCCGCTGGCAGCTCCTCATCCTCTGGGACGAACTTCAACGCCGCTGCGTTGATGCAGTACCTCTTGAATGTGGGGCTGGGGCCTGGGGAGAGCGAATCAATAAGGGAGAAAGCAGGCGATTTATGCGCGGGCATGAAGTGGTGGGAACGAGGCAAAGCCCTTTAGGCCTTAGAACGCCAGACCGCCACCGACTGTCCCGGCAGCTGCACAGTGCATGCGCTGCAGCATTTACGACCGTCACCCCGCACCCACCGTCGTTGAACACGTGCCCCAGGTGCGCCCCCGAGCGGGCATCCACCACCTGGGGGGAGGGGGAGGAGCACGTGGCGCATGGGGGATCAGTGAACTGCGGAACCCGGAGCCGATGCATGGAGCCACGGTGCAGAGTCCCCGCGACAGCGGCTGTTGCTTGCGTGATCTGGATCAAGGATGGCGACTTGGCCGCCCAATGCAGCGTTGCGTCCCCCCTCTTGGCCCCCATGCCCCCCGCACCTCCATCCGGGGCATGAAGGGGATGGACGTGTCCAGGATCTCGATCACGTGCTCCGGATCGATGGGCGCGTAGAACGAGGGCCAGCCCTGCGGATCCGGAATCCCGGTGTTGATGTTGTCAGGTGCATGTGACGGACTGCTTGCAAACCGCTGTCCTTTATGATTTGTCCTCTCCTTGAAGGAGAATGTTAATGGGCCCCGCACAAAGACGCCGCCTGGCCTTAGTTAACACCGCCTGACTTGGCCCCCGCCGGCCCACCCCATCCAGCACGACACTGGCCCGTTCAACGCCCACCCCCAACACGCCCCACCCCGCCAGGGCCTCAGCTTCATCACCCAGACCGGCCCCTGCCCAAGCCCTCCCTGCTGCCCCACCGAGCCGCTCTCGAACTTGGTGGCCGACGAGAAGAGCGGCAGCCCCCCCACCGCCGACACATACACGCCCCTCCGCTTGTTGTCGTGGCTGAAGCCGTTGGTTGTCTGGCCCGTCCAGGGGCGCTCGGTGCCGGCCTGCACGGGGGGGGGGGGGGCATGAGGGCGGCATGTTGGGGGCTGCTCGTGCTAGCCGGGGATTATTATGGTGGCGGGACTAAGATGGCATGTATGATGATGGTGAAGGGACGCAGCCCGGGGCTCGGGGGAGAGTGGGAGGCTGGGTGGCCCAGAGCAGCTGCGGGCTCGTCCAGTCGATACAGGCCTCCCACGTTGTGAAGGACATATCACGCAGCCTAGGAATGCGGGTAGACTCGCCAGAGCCATCGGCCCTGAACTTCCAACCTGAACTGTTCCATCCCGCGCAACCTCAGCTTGCAGGGACCTCCCATGTCAATGCTACCGTTCTGCCAGCGCCCCGCCCCCCGCGCTCACCTGGAGCACCACGTACTGCTCAAAGGGGGTGAGGGCGGCCGCCCTCTCATCGCGCTCCTAACGGGGTGTGGGAGAAGGAGCGGTGAGAAAGAGGCGGGTCACCGACCGCGCAAGAGGACGGAACCCGCTCTAGAAGCTGGCTCACCCAGCCCGCATGCTTGTCGGTCTGCGACTTGTATTGCTCAGGTGGGCCTCATCAGCTTGAAGGCAACGCAGCCCGGGTATTGAAACACAATCCGCGGCCCTCTGGAGCCCCGGCGGAGACAGAACCGAGGGCCTCCAGTGCAGGGAGCATACATCCCGAGATGGAGGACAGCCCCCTGGTTGGGGGCGGTACGGGTAACGCGCCCACGTGCCAGGAACCATCAACCCATCGGTGGTCTCAACGAAGCTCCCCACGCACCTCCTTGGTCAGGGGCGTCACGTCATAGCCGGAGCGGGAGATCTTGCGGGGGGTGCTACCTGCAGGCGAAAGGTGTGGGCGTGTGGGCGTCCGCACGCAGCACCCCCCACCCCCACCTAATGCCCAAGCGGCTTACGGGACCCACCCCCCGTCCGGCACCTTGACCCCATCGTAAAGATTGCTCACCCTCCCGGGGCTCCCAGTGCTTGCTGTGGCGCCCGTTGAACAGCCACTTGACGAAGTTGGCGCGGGTCTGGAGGCGCAGCTGCCGCGCCGGCCGAGCGGGCGCGGCCTGCGACGCCGGAGCGCGACGCAGGGCGGTGCTAGTCCTGTATCCAGTGGTGAAGGGTGCGCAAAGGGGCGAGATGCCAGCCGTAAGCGCGTTGGGGGCAAAGCGCGTCGCGACCACTCATCGCGATGGTGGGTTGGAGCCTCGGCGTGTGCACCGCTAGCGTGAGCAAAAGGTCGCACCTGTGAGCGAGCATCTTAGCGTCAATGTTTGGGACAGGACTGGGACTGTTGCGCGAGGTGGGGGTAAAACACGCTGCATCGGATGCAGGGCTTCATCGCCGAGAGTCGCAAGAGTCGCGTGTATCCACTGTGCTGTGTCCATATGGGGGAACGCTCTACACCCCAAGAGCGCCAAGTAGCTATGGCCTTGACGAGCGGCTGAAACATCTTCCATGGATTCTTGGCCCAGCCCTGGCCGCCGCGGCCGTGGCCGGTCTCGTGGGCGTCACCAGCACGAACGTAGCGAAGGACCGTCGTCACGCCACGGCGGCGGCGGACAACCCCGACATGGCCGGCCTCCGGGCGGATTCCGCGAGTGCGAGCTGTGTGACTGCCGCGTGCCGGCAGGGACGTGGGACGCACACGTCGCAGGTGCGGGCTCCGTGCGGGGCGACTTGCCGGCCTCCCGACGTTGTTATTGTCCCCCCTGCCCACGCCGCCACCTGGTCGCGTTCCGCTACCCTCTTGCCGCCCTCGCGCCGTGCCACACCGCCTGCGCGTCGCCCCACATTCCTATCTCCCTCTACTCTTTATGCAGGCATCCGCCATCGCCGTCAGCAGGCGAGCGTGGCTCTGCACGGAGAGCCGGGCCGCCTAGTGGCATCCATCTTTGAGTCCCTGCCCGACCAGCTGTCCCCCAGCTACGCGGCGACCAGCCGCGACCCGCTCGCCCGGGCCTCGCTAGCCGCGGAGGAGGAAGACGAGCAGTCGGGAGGGCATTGGGGCGCGCAGGAGCGAGGCAGAGGCCGGGGCCAGGGCCGCGGCTCGGCCTCGGCCTCGGGCGGAGACGGCCAGCGCCGCGGCGGCGGCGGCGGAGGCGGCGGCGGAGGCGGCGGAGGCGGCAGAGGCGGCGGAAGCCGAGGCGGCCGGGGCAGCGTCGGCATGTCAAGAAGGGCAGCGGGGCCGGAGGAGTCGAGCGAGACGGACACGTCCTCTTCCTCGGCTTCCTCGGGGCCGGACGAGGAGCCGGGGGCCCAGCGCGCGGCGGCGCCAGCGCCCCCGCCGCGGCGGTCCCACTCGGCCGCCTTCGCCCAGCTCCAAGCCGCCAGGCAGCGGCGCCTGGAAGCAGCCGGGGGGCCCCCGCCCTTCGCCCTCCTCAGGACCCACCCGCTGGACGTCGCTGGCGGCGCCCCGGCGAACCCCCGCCCGAGGCTACCCGCCGCCCCGCCTCCGCGGCCGCAGCTTCCGCGGCCACGGGACTCGGGATCTGCGTCTCAGGCTGTCGTACACGTGCCGTACAAGCTGCCGGAGTTCAGCCCCACGCCCGAGGCCCTCGCCCGGCTGGTGACCGCAGCCCGGCGCGAGGCTGCCCAGCACACGGGCCTGGCGGGGCCGCTGTACGGCGGCGTCGTACGGCTGCTGGACGAGCAGACGCTGCGCCGTACTGTCTCATCGGGTGCCGTAAAGAGGGCCCTGGAGCACTACGTTCAGCAGCTGGCGGCGTGGGGCGCCGCCTCTGCGGGGGCGGGGGCGACGATGGCGGCGGGGTCTGTGGGGCGTCGGGTCCAGTCGGCGGTCATGGCCGAGGGCGGGGGCGAAGACATGGAGGTGCAGGGAGTGGAGAGCGAAGACAGCAGCAGCGAAGACAGCGAGAGCAGCAGCGACGATTCCGAGAGCAGCAGCGACAGTGACGACAGCGGAAGCGAGAGCGAGGGCCCCGGCCGAGCTGGCGGGCCCGCGGGCGCCGGACGGGGCGGCGAGGCCAAGCGCGTGTCCCGGCCCCGCCTGGTCCTAGGGCCCGCGGAGCTGCTCCTCCTCTCCATCCACCCCCTCGTCACCGGCGCCTACGGACCGCCCCCCGCCCCCGGCCCCGCCCCTCCACCCGCCTCCGCCGCACGGGGCTTCGCGTTTGACCCTCCCAAGCAACGGAGGCAGCAGGCGGCCCACGGAACGCAGCCGCCCGACGCGCCTCAGCAGCAGCAGCAGCGGCAGCAGGGCGCTTGCACGCGGGCTCAGCCCGCATCTGAACCACACGACCCACCGCCGCCGCCGCCGCTGCGCCAGCTTTTCCTGGAGGTGCCCTTCAGGACGCACGGCCGCGCCGCCGCCGCCACCACCACCGCCCTGTGCGTGCTGCTCGACGCCCTCAGGGGCCCGGGCACCGCACCTGTGCCGGCGGCCGGCCCCGCCCGCGCGCCCATCTCCCTGGCCGCCTCGAATGCAGCTGCCAAACACGCCAAGGGCGCGAGGTCCGCGGCCGCCGCCACTGCAGCTGTACCCGCACCCGCACCTGATCTCCCGCCGGCGCCAGGTGCGCGCCCTGGGAGCCCAGCGGCCCTTGAGCTGCCCCCTGAACCCTGCGACAGGCCCCCTTGCGCGCCCGCAGGCAGTGCCACCGGAGAGCCCGCGCGGCCTTGGCTGGAGGCCCCTCATACCCCCATACCCTCATGCCCTGTTGCCCTCAGGTGCGGCCCTGGAGGAGCTGGAGGTGGCGGTGGGCGCGGGGGACTACTGGGCGCTGGTGGCGCAGGGCGGGGGGCCGCGGCTGGAGGCGCTGGCGCCGCTGTGGGGCCGCGTGGCGGCGGGGCTGGCGGCGCTCCTGCAGGTGAGCGGGGGATCGGGCGGCATGCGTGGCGGCCGCGACTGCGTGGGGCTTGCAGGTCATCGCCAGGCTTTGCGGCTGGCCCCTCTCCCGCCTCGCACGCCCGGCCGGGGCCAGGCCCGGTTACTGCCGCAGTGGCAGTCCCCTCCGATCCCACCCACCTCACACCCACCTCACATGTTCGACGGTGGCCCCCCTCGCCCCGCCCAGGCCCGGCCCGGGCTGCGCGAGCTGCGCCTGTCTGCCCCCCCCGGGGCGCTGCCGGCGGAGGCGGCGGCGCGGCTGCAGGCGGCGGCGGCGGACCCGCGGCCGCGGGAGGCGCGGCGGGTGGCTGTGCTGCTGGGCGGGCACCGCCGGACAGGTGGGGACCCGCTGGGCTGGGCTGAGGGTTGTTTGCTCCAACCCGGCCGGTGGCTCCGGGGTACTCAACTTACGGCTGGCCTAGCACTCTCCCCCACGCTCGCGCCTTGCTCAGCGTATCAACCCCACCCGCCGTCCCGGCTCGGGCCTCCGTCCGCAGGCGCGGCCAGCCCGCTGCGCCTGCTGCCCACGGAGCTGCTGGCGGCGGTGCTGGAGGCGGCGCTGCCCCGTGCGCCCACGCGCCTGCTGCTGCCCCTGCCCGAGTGGATGGAGCCGGGGGGCGGGCGGGGGCAGGGGCCTGGCGCTGTAGGAGGAGGTGCAAACGCAGCCGCGGGAGGCGGAGCGGTTGCGCCGGGGCTGGGGCCGGGGCTTGCGGGGCCCGGTTTTCCAGGCCCTCAGCAGCAGCAGGGCCAGGGGCTGGGGCAGGCAGCCCAGGGGCAGGGGCTAGGGCAGGGGCAGGGGCAGGGGCTAGGGCAGGGGCTAGGGCTAGTGCAGGCGGCCCAGGGGCTGGGGCAGGGGCCGGGAGGGTGGGGCGGTGGGGGGGCGGCCATGGGCGCCGGCCACCAGGGGGCCGCGGCAGGGGGAGCAGGCGGGGGGTGGGGTGGGGGAGGCGGAGGCGGAGGGGGGCAGCAGCTGGCGGGGGCGGCCCTGGCCGCGGCGCTGCGGGGGCTGCCGGCGGATGTGCGGGCCGCGGCGCGGCATGCTATGGGCCGCTAGCGGGGGTTGAGACTTGAGGCGGCGTACCCTAGAGCTGAGGTGGCGGCATAACGACTTGGATCCAGTGCGTGCTGTGGGCTGATTGTACTGATGGGCAGAAGGCTCGGGAACTTCTCAGGACATGTCCCATAGGACTATCGCAACCCTGGCATGTTCTTGACCGGATATGTTGATGAGTCTCAGTCTGGCCAAGGTCCAGAGGCGTTCATGAGTCCGGCTCCGCGTGCCCGCCCTTGCCCGATGTGGATCCGGCCCAGCGTCCGTGAGGTGGGCACTGATGCAGCGGTGCGTGTCAAACCCAACTGGAGCTTACAGCTCCTGTCTCCCCAAATCAGGTCCGAGGGTCAGCTTTAAAACATGAGGCGTCGCCCCTGAACGTCGCCCTCAGGGTCGACACACTCCGCGAGCCGCGGTCATGGTTGATTCGTGGTACTCAAGTCCGGACCCACTCCACACAGCTCCCTCTTCCGCAGCTCATAAGTCTTAGGAACAGACACACAGCATGCTTCACCCATCGGACCACACAGTATCTTTCGGCCTGCCTTTGTCATTCCCTAGCGTTGACAATCGGCTGCGCCGAGTGCAACGTTATGGAGCATACCCATCGCCGGTTAAGAGCACCCACTTCCCCGCCCATACACGTTCGACAGGTGCGCCCGAGGCCCCCGCAGCGCCCTCACCGCCCGCCTCGCCGCCCGCCCTCCCCTGCGCGTGCCTC
Source organism: Edaphochlamys debaryana (assembly GCA_016858145.1). Classification (NCBI taxonomy): domain Eukaryota; kingdom Viridiplantae; phylum Chlorophyta; class Chlorophyceae; order Chlamydomonadales; genus Edaphochlamys; species Edaphochlamys debaryana. Next base: position 759,897 of record JAEHOE010000011.1, read on the forward strand.
TGCGAACGCGACCTTGCGCTTGCGCCCGCCCGCCCGCCCCGCGCCCTCCTCCGCCTCGGCGTCCTCTGCGGCAGGGGCAGGCGTGGATGCGACAGGGTCAGCGGGGCAGAGGGTCAGCGGCTCACGAGATATCAACGCGCCCTCACGTTTGCACATGAACTTCAGGGGGAGATCCAGTGAGTCTGGCAGGCTTTAGACCCCCGGGGATCACACGAAGGCTGGCAACGTGGGACTCCCGCCGCTGATTCCCTGAAAAGTCCCAACCGCCGAGCACGCACCTCCCACATCCCGCATCTCCTCGTCGCCCCTGCCGCCGCCGCCCTGCTCGTCCCAGCCGTCGCCGTCGTCCCCGGGGCCCTCGCCGGGCCCGCCCGGGCCCTGCGCGCCCTCCTCCTCCACGGAGCCCTCGTCCCAACCGCCGCCACGGCCACGGCTTCCGCCGTTGCCCCCATCGTGTCCTGCGAGTAGACATCAGAGGAGCGGGGCGGGGGGGAGTTTGGTACGGGCGGGGCGGGGGGGGGCGGGCTACCGTAAGCAGAGGGGCACCGTCGAGGGTGATGTTCGAACGGATGGGCGAACCAAGGGACACAGGTAGCTGCAGCCAGCGGGCGTCAGTGGGGGTGCTGTCGTGAAGGGGAAGGGCACAGAGCTCTTACGGACAGAGCAGGGCGTGGCAGCACGCCGGATACCGATGCACCCATGCAGCAGCTACGCTACCCTCTGCGGTGCTCCAGCCCCCCGGGCTGAGTGAACTCACCGTTGCCGCTGCGCCGAGGGAACTGCGCCAACCGGACCTGCGGCCGGCCGTCACGGGGAGGGGGCTCTTAGTCACCCAGCATTAGTCAGCCAGTACCGTCCATGACAAGGCCGCAAGACCCGCGACCCAGCTGTTTCAACTCTCGGCCCCAGGCGCCCACTTCACCAACACGGACTTCTTACCGGATGGGAGGTGCCCGGCGATAGCCCCCAGCCGTCAACTCAACCCAAAACTTCATCGTGAGAACCCCAAGGGTGCCTCGACCCCCCCCCCCCCACGTGTGGGCACAGGTGGGTGTACACCCACCTGTGTGAGCAGGGACGCCTGCGCGGCCGTCTCCTCGGCCTCGCGCCCCTCCTCGCTGTCGCCCCCGTCCCCCTCCTCGCCCTCCCCCTCCTCGCCCTCGTTGTCGCCGTTGCGCCCCTCGGGCGGCAGCTCGCGCTCAACCACCTGGCGGTTGGGCGGTTGACGGTTGGTTGATGGCGGCAAAGTATGCGTGTAGCCATTGATTACGCGCGGCAGCTGTATCGTATCCGTATCAATACGAGCACGCTGTACAGTACAAGGCAGTACGCATGGTGTACGTACGGGTCGCCGTACCCACCACGGGCAGGTACAGCAGCTCGTCCGCGGTCTCCTCGTCATCGGATGAGAAGCAGGGCTCTGGGTCACGGCTGAGGATGTCCAGCACGGGCGGGGCGTCCTCGGCGGGGGCCGCGGAGGCGGCGGCGGCGTCCGGGCCGGCGGCCTGCGGGGGGCGGGTCCACGGGGGTGTGCGAGGGCGGCGGGTGGGGCCATGAGCCCATAGCAAGGGCGTGGGGTGAACGCCAGGTCCACGCCCTCCTGGAGCTTCCCCTCTTCGGTGACAGGCAACTTGAGGTCTCTTTCTGTCCTCTCCCCTCCCCTAGCCCCCCCTCCCTCAATCCTTTCCCCTCTGCCTACGTCTGCCCCTCCCCCTCCCCCTCTCCCCTCCCTAGCCTCCCCCCCTGCGCACCGGCGTGTTCCAGTCGAACTCGTCCTCCCGCTCCACGTACTCGGTGTTCTCGTCCAGCTCCTTGAAGTCGGGGGCGAAGGCCGACCAGTTCTCGGCGTGGACCTTGGGGGGCAAAGGGAGGGAGAGGAAGGGGGAAGCAAGTCGGGATAACACCCTCTCTAACGCAGCATTCGACCCGACTGAAGCTCTGCCAGCCCATGAGGGTCGGACGAACACACGCGACCGTGCCAGGTCGCTGCGCTCTGGCCCTATCACAACGGGCAACCGCACATGTGCACATTGCTGCCACCCGTGCTCTGCGCCGTCATGTGCTAGACCCAGGTGCGGGCACCCCCTCTTGCCTTGGCCCAAATGTAGATGCGCCCCGACGTGGCGGCGGAGAGCAGCAGCGAGCGGAGGGGGTGCCAGGCCAGGTCCAGGGCGCCCTCCTTGGGGCCTGGGGGGGGGGGGGGGGGGGGGAGGTGGGTATTTTTTCGAGCGGGAAACGATAAGGCGGCGGCCGGCGAGCCCGATGCGCACCGAGGTCCAGAGCGGAGGGTCCGTCGTCGATGCCAGTTGCGGGTCCCAGCGTGGCGAGCTGTGCTGACATAGTGGCGTAGGCTAGAGCGGCTGGACGCTAATCCTAGAGTACTCTGGTGTAGTGTAGCAGACCGGTGGTAGGAGCTGGCGTGCTTTGCGTGCTTGCCGGCGTGCATTCGGGGCTGCGCTCCGGCCGCAGAGCGCCCCGGCCCCACAACAAACGCCCAACCCAACCCGGACGTACCTGTGAACGACGCAAGTGACCCACCACGAGAATAAGTGAAGACGGAGCGCCGCAGACGAGGGGCAGGGGCAAAAACGGGGAGAGGTGGGGGAGAGGTGGGGGAGAGGTGGGGGAGAGGCGAGATCGGCTGGGGTAGTGGAGGGGGACCGGTGTGGAGGGGGCAGAGCGGACCCAGGACAGGTCCGCAGGACGGCCAGCCCCACGACCCTCAACCGCCACGCCGTCGCCACCTTCGGACGCCCGATTCCAAAACCTGGATCCAGATCCAAATCCGCTCACCCTCCAGGATCCGCTCCATGTTGCCCAGCGGCCGGTTCCAGATGTACAGGTGCAGCAGCGCCTTGGTGGCCGCCGCCCCCACCACGTGCTCCGCATCGCACGAGAAGCACGCGCCGCGCCAGGGCGTGCGCTCCACGGCGTTCTGGAACTCGCGCAGGGGGCGCAGCACGCCCGCCTCGCCGTGCAGCAGGGAGCCGGACTTGATGGACTGCCGGGGGGGAGGAGAGGGGGAGGAGGAGAGGGGGAGGAGGAGAGGGGATAGGGGGGTGATCTTTGACGAGTCAGAGACTGGAGGGGTGTGGATGGGTGTTTCGGTGGTTGCGTGGGCGGGAGGCGTGTGGGGCCCCTCCGGTTCGTCGGTTGCTCCCCGCAGCACATCCCCTTGACCCCTGGGCCGCCCTGCCGCCCCACCTTGTTCGCCAGCGCCTCCGCCAGCGCCTCATCGCTGGGCGCCCCCTGCCCCCCCTGCCCTGCCCCCGCCAGCTCCAGCAGGCGCACGCGCTGGTCCGCGCAGGTGGCCAGCAGCATGTCGCCCTTGCGGGAGAGGGCCAGGTCCACAACGCGGGCGGTGCCGGGGAGCTGTGCGGGGGTGAAACATTGGGGGAAGTTGGTGGGTGGAAAAGGCTGGGGTAGCAACGGCCGGGCCAATCGGGATTTGAGCCTTATACAGCTGATCCACTCCCCCTAAAGACCTGCCGTACCCTCGTTGGTGATCACCCCGTCTTCCCCGCCCCCAGCCCCACCCGCACGATGTCCACGATGCGGCGGGAGGCCGTGTCCACCACACACAGCGCCCCCTTGATCTGGGGGGGGGGGAATGGGTATTGAGGGAGGCACGAGGACGGCGGGTCAGCAGAGGCCGCGAGGGACGTGCAGAGGTGGCGGGGCAGAGGGTCAGAAGGCGGGGAACGCGCACCATGGACCGGGGGACAGAGGGACCTCCCTCACAACACCGGCCCATGCCGTCCTCTCTATCCCCGTTGGCTCGCCGCCAGTCCAGGCGTGCCGACGCTGCAGGAGTCCGAGGCTTCAGAACCCTGATGCCTAGGAAACCCGCCAAACCCGGCTGTTTCGAGTTGGCCCCCGCGTCCGCTCGCCCTGATCCTCGCAACTCGACCCCCGATTCAACCGCCCGCCCCAGCTCCCCTCACCTGGCACCCCACGACCAGGTCCCCCCCTCGGGACATGATGGCAAGCACACCGCCGCCCGCGCCCCCACCACCAGCCCCCCCGCGCTCCTTCTCGCGGGCCGGGGCCGCCTCCGCGGGCTCGCCTGGAGCAGGAGGCACAGGGGTGGGAAGACGGGCGGGCGCGATCAGCTTGTGGCGCGACCCCACCCTGTAACCCGTGCGCATATCTCCCGTGGGCAGAACAGGTCCGCCCCTGCCTCGCCCCGACAGCACCCGATGCCCCCCCCGCAGAGCCCTCCCCCCAAGGTCAGCCCCAGGTCCTTCTACCCCATGCCCCACCCACCCGCCATCGGCAGGGCCTCCGCGCTGCCCCCCTCCCCCCTTGAGCCCCCACCCCCAAAGGCCCGCCCCCACCCCCTAGGCACCCCATGCCCCACCCACCCGCCGTGGGCAGGGCCTCCGCGCTGCCCCCCCCCAGGTCCACCAGGCGGGGCAGGCCCTCGGCCAGGCAGGCCAGCGCCGTGAAGGGGGCGCGGGGCGAGAGCGACACGCGCGTCACGGGGGCGGGCAGCGTCACCATGGCGATCTGGGGCGGTTGGCGGTTGGGGTTTGGAGAAGGGCAGTTGGGGGGGCAGTTGGGGGTTGGTTGACGGGAGGGCGGATGGATGGCAGCGGGGGTAGCAGCGGTGCTCGCTGGGGCAAAGGGTGGTGGGGTGCGTTGTGGCCCTCCGCCAGCCCTTGCCACATGGTTGCCCCGATTCCCCCACCCTTCTCCTCCTTCTCCTCCTCCATCTCTCCTCCCTCTCCCACCCGCTTGGCCGCCAGCCCGCCCCATGGGGAACACGGACGTCACCTCCTCAGACCGTACACCTCCCCCCTTTCGCCCCCCCCTCCTCCTACGCCCCCCCCCCACACGCAGACAGTGTCAGCGCACACACCCCACCTGCTTGGCCGCCAGAACGTCCCACAGCACCAGGCGCCCGTCCTCGGAGCCGGACAGCAGCTGCCGCCCGGTGCGGGACCAGGCGAGGGACGTCACGGGGCCCCTGGTGGAGGGGAGGGAGAGAGGAAGCAGAGGAGGGCTTGCGTAGCTGCGTGCGTGGGGGGACAGAGCCCGGGCGAGGCCTGCGCCGGCAAGGGGAGATCGGCTGTTGGCCCCTTGTGTTGACGGACGGAACCACCCCCAGGGTTTGGTTGCGGGGCACCACCCTGCCCCGTCGCCGTCCCCTTACCCCCAGCTCCCGCTCTCCTGGCACTAGGGTACCGTTACCGCCGTGCAGCATCGCCCCTACCCCTGTGCACGGCTCTGCCCAACACCTTCCACGCCCTTTCCCGCCCGTCCCCCTCACGTGTGACCCGACAGGATCGCCGCCACCCCCCGGGTCTCGAAGTCCCACAGGACCACCTGAGCCTCCCGTGTGCCGGCTGGGGTACGGGGGGGGGGCAGGGGGAACAGAGGGGCTGACGTGGAGGGAGAAAGCGTTGGGGGAGGGTGGTCTGACCCTCAGGCATGATACGGGCTTCGTGCCCCGCCCGCTCGCAGAGCGCCCTGCCGCTGCATGACAGGCACAGTCGGGATAAGGACAGTCGGCCGTGGCAGCACCCCTGCCCGCCTTTCACCCTCGTGGTCGACGAGTACCCTCTCCCTCCCCGCCTTCGCCCGCCCCCGGGGGCTGAGCGCGTTGTGGCCTCTGCCCCGATGACCTAGAGCGGCTTGCCCTCGGGACCTGGGAGTCAGGAGCCCGCAAAACCCCCGGTCAGAGGAGCTCACAGGCGAGCAGCGTGCCCCGCCGGTTGAAGGCCATGCACAGCGCCGTGCCATGGTCTAGGTACTCCTCGATGACTTCCGGCAACTCCACCGATTGGAACACGTCTGCATACGGGCCGGGGGAAGGCAGCTGAGGCCTCGCCAACTGCGCGGGATGCAGGGATCCCCCACTCGAGCCAGTAAGGCCAGTGCGATGCCTTCAAGGCGCAGGGTACTATCATTGCAAGCGTGGTGTGACGGGCTTTGGGGGACAGACAGCTTCGCGCGCACCTAGTAGTCTGCGATTCATTCTGAGTCGGGATACACGCGAGTGGCTTGATGCATCGAGACTATGTATGAGTGGCTAGTCTAGGCGGTCTGCGACGTGTGAGGCGGTTGTGAGCAGGCGGTCAAGACGTGATCCCGCCCAAGCGCCCAAAACTGGCTGAGCTTGCCTGGCCCCGTCGAGCGAGGCGCTGCCCCAATACTTGCACTGTCTGAACGACACCGATCTGAACGACACCTTGGCACCCACTCCCACGCCCGGGCACGCCCGCTCTGCTGGCTCTGCCAAACCCGCTCGGCAACCCTGACCTGTCTTTTGCGACCCGGCGCGGCTCTAGTCCGGGCTACTCTGGCCTAAGGTCCTCCTTACTCCAGAAGAGACACTTTGGCCCGTAGTCGACACACAATGGCTGTGTAGGGCGCGACTGGCTCTCTCGGGCCGGCCCAACAGCAGTTCGAGGCAGGCGCGATGGACTACGCTAAGAACCTTCTCAGCAAAGCAAAGGAGCTAGCGGCCACGACCGCAGCGGAGGTGCAAAACAGGGTCGCGCAACTGGACATCCAGGCTGCCGCTGCGCGGGCGACCTCTCCTAGCGCCTCCTCTCGCGATGCCAGCCAAGCGGGATCTGTCAGTGCGAACGCGGGTACGACCATGACGACGGGCGCGGTGCAGAGCGTCGAGTCTCGGGTGGCACGGTTCCAGGCCGAGCTGAGGGGCTCCACCATAAACATCCACAACCTCAAGCGACTGGCGTTCCATGGCATCCCCGACCACGGGAACCTGCGGGCGACGGTATGGAAGGTAGGGCCCGGGGGAGGGGCCCGGGGGCCAGGATGCTGAGCGAGACGGAGCCGGGGGGTCGCAGGGGGTGGAGGGACTGGGTGGAGCGTGCCGTGGAAGGGAGGGCAGGGTCGATACAAGCCACGCCCTTCCGCTGCGCCCCCCCACCTCCTCCTCCCCCCACCCTACCTACAACTCCATAGCTGCTCCTGGGCTACCTGCCCCTGTGCCCCGAGGAGTGGCCCAAGGAGCTGGCCAAGCGGAGGACGCAGTACCACATCTTCTGCGATGTGAGGCGGGGCCTGCGTGTTCGGGCCCGGCGGGGCCTGAGGGTGGCCCGAGGGGGCCTGAGGGTGGGGCCCTCAGGATTGCGACCCGGGAAACCGGTTGCCAAGGGACGAGGGCAGGGGAGGAGCTGTGCGCAGACCCCTATGTGGGGTCATGGGCACGGGTCGATGGTGCGGGGAGGCTCTAGAGAAAGAACCTTGCAGTTTGGGCTTTGCCAAGACTGGTTGCTGCCCCCCAACACACACACGCCCTTACACATACCGGTACCACAGGAGCTCATCGTGGACCCCTCCAAGGACTCGGACCCCGGGCCCTGCAGCCCCACCTCCGGCGGGGCAGGGGGGTCAGCGGCGGCAGGCGGCCCGGGGGAACCCGGGGGGAGCGGCGCCTCCGCCTCGACGTCGGCAGCAGCAGCAGGAGGGGGAGTAGGGGTAGGGGGGGAAGGGGCCAACGGGGCCGGCGGCGGAGGGGGCGGCGCGGAGCGGTCCGGGTCATCGACCGTGGCGTTGTGGGACGCGGGGCGGCAGGCGTCGGGCGGCGTGGTGAGCGGGCGCGGGCGGGGAGGGCGGCAGTTGGCAGTTGGCGCATCGCCATGTCAGCAGGGGTTTCCCGAAGTGACCATGAGCTTGTGACAGGCCACTAGCGAGGACTGCACAGCCCGAGCGTACCTTGGCCTCTTCGTCATCCCCGATGCCCCCCGTCCCCCACACAGCCGGTGGTGGACCACCCCCTCAGCCTCTCCAAGCAGTCCAAATGGAACACCTTCTTCACGGTAGGATGGGGGCGGCGAAGAAAGGGGTCCGGGCCAGGCCCGGTCCAGGCCCATGAGTGGAGCGGAGTCCGGTTGCGGGCTTCCACCGCGCCGCACCTGCACCCGCAGCGGTGTGGGGCATTGACGTGCCAGGCAGCCGTGATGCACCGCATCCGACTATTGCGGCGGACTGCCGTACCCGCATGTCACCGTGTGCCGTACGCCGTACGCGCAGGACACGGAGACCATGGTGCAGGTGGAGCGGGACGTGATGCGCACGCACCCGGACATGCACTTCTTCACGGGGGACTCCCCCGAGGCGGAGCAGCACCGGGAGGTGGGGGGGGGCGAGGGGGGTTAGGGAGGGGGGTCACGGAGGGGTTCCATGTACGCGCAAGGGCCTCCGTGTGTCAGGGGTGGAGCTGCATGGGGAGGTGGAGGGCCAGGGAGGGCCAAGGAGGGGGCGGGGATGGGGTGGGGATGGGGCGGGACAGGTGGGGGCAGATGAACACGGGTGCACTGGACACTGAAGGACGGTGCCTGCACCGAGTAATGAGGGGCGGTTGCGACGAGGCTTCACGTGTTTTCCCCACCCCCTCCGCCCCCTCCCCTCCGCCCCCCCCCCCCCGCAGGACCTCAAGCGGGCCCTCTTCATGTACGCCAAGCTCAATCCGGGGCTAAGATACATCCAGGTGCGTGGTTGGTGATACCGGGGATGAATGTGCGACTGGCGGTTTACGCCGTGTGTCGCCATACTCCCACCCCCTGTGGCCTCCTACCCGCTGTCCGCTCGCCCCGGCAGGGCATGCGCCAGCTCCCATGTCCGACTCCGCAGCCCCACCCCTTCCCCAATTCCGTGCCCTCCCCAGGGCATGAACGAGCTCATCGCGCCGCTCTACTACCTCTTCCGCACCGACGCCACCGACCCCGCGGGCGCGCGCTACGCCGAGGCCGACGCCTTCTGGTGCTTCATGGAGCTCATCTCGGACTTCCGGGACCACTTCTGCGCGCAACTGGACAACGCACAGGTGTGTTTCGTACGTGTGGCGGCACGGCAGTGTCCGGTATTTGCCTGGGGGGCAGGAAAGCGACGGAGGCCAGCGGAGGGGAGAAGACAGGAGGCGGAGCTTCACGCCCCTTGGTGTATGGTGGTGTGTCGTGGGGGTCTCTCATGTACCGGGTTGGGCCGCCCTCCTTCGCACCCCCGCTCTCCCAATCCCCAGACGGGCATCCGTGCCACCATCCGGCGGCTGATGCTCGTACTGCAGTACCACGACAAGCCGCTGTGGTACCACATGGAGATCGTGCAGAAGGTACGGCAGTGCGCCACGAGACCACCTTTCTCTGACGGGTGTTATGCAGCAGCAGGCATTCGGTCACCTCCCTCCTCCAAACGGGAGCACCCCAAGGTCAACGCGGCTCAACCTGAACCCCCCCCACCGCGCCCCCGTTCCCCCCCTCCTTGCCCGCAGGTGGACCCCCAGTTCTACGCCTTCCGCTGGCTCACGCTGCTGCTGTCGCAGGAGTTCTCGTTCCCGGACGTACTGCGGATCTGGGACACGATCCTGTCCGACCCGGCAGGTACGGCAGTACGGCGCTTTTTCCTGGGTCCAGCACCCTCCCTCGCGGCCCGTAAACCTGGAAGTGCCTTTCCCTTGCCCACTCCTCACCCCATGCTCTCCCTTTGTGAAACCCGCACTCCATGCCCTCGCTCCTCCCTGGTCCTCCCCTTCCTCCCTCCCCCCCCCCCAAGGCCTCCCACTGACCCATGACCCCCACCCCTGGCCCCTCCCTCCTCCCCTCCCCCCTGTCAGGGCGCATGGACTGCCTGCTCCGCATCTGTGTGGCCATGATCCTCAACGTCAAGGCCACGCTGCGGGCGGGCGACTTCACAGTAATCATGAAGACGCTGCAGGTGCGTGGCCGGTGGCGCACGTGGGTGCATAGCGTGGGGTGGACGAGCAGCGCAGGCCCGGGAGCCATACAGCGTTTGGGGGAGCGGAACATAGAGCGGAGCATAGCCCGTATGGTAGCGGGGGGAGCAGGGGCGGTGACCTGCGGTTGTTCCTCGAGCTGCCGCCCCCCCAAGCCGCCGAGTCTCCTGCCCGCGCCAGCCCCGTCCCAGCCTACCCGGGTCCCCTGTGACCCCCTTCCCCCTGTCCCCCCGCCCCCAGCGCTACCCCCCGGTGGACGTGAACGTGCTGCTGCAGCGGGCCGCGGAGATGCCCCCCTGCGCCACCATCCTGGGCACCAGCGTCTGATGTGCAGTGCTTGGCTGCGCTGTGGCCACCAGACATGCACGTGCGTGATGGGGCTCAGCGTGATGGTCCACCACAGCAGAACGGGCACCAGCAGCGCAGCGGTGCGCTGCTTCGCTGGCCTCCTCTGTGGCGAGTCTGGCCACCCTTCCGTACGTGCTCTGCGCCCGCCGTGCTGGCCCCAACTGGTCAGCGCAGAGAGCAATGTCCGGAGCCGTCCGGGGCAGCCGTCCGGAGCTGTCCGGAGCCGTCCGGGGCAGACGTCCGGAGCTGTCCGGGGCAGGCGGGGCAGACGTCCGAAGCTGTCCGGCCGGGCAGGCGTCCGCATCACAGTAGCGGGAGGCCAGGGCGCATCGAAGCGCACAGGGCGTCGAGGCAAGCTAGGTGCGCTGCGACTGCCCAGGCCCCGAGCTTGCGTTGATCTGCCCTCCTTGAATGCGCAGTGTTGCTTGGACAAGTCGAGTGGGTGCACACATGCACCAGGTGTTTGGGTCCATGTGTGGGTCGTGGTACCGGAAGTGCGTGCCGAGGGCTGCCAAGGGAGCCCGGCATCCTTTGACTCATCAATGTGCCGCGGGTTGGTGCCTTGGCAGTCGTCAGGGCTGCGGACCTTGGTGTAATCTTAAGTGCTGCAGCTGCGGTTCAAGCAAGACGCAGCTGCGGTGGGTGACTGCATGTGCCTCTCTCGGACTCTGATGCCGTAGGTTTAGGGATGAGCCCCTAATGACCTTGTGGTTATCGACGATGTAGGAGAGTAGGGCCCATACGTCCAATTAGGGAGGCTACGTTGGGCGGAGCCGCTGCAGTGCTGCGACGGGGTCTGGGGTAGTCAAGCATCGAAGGTAGTCTGTATTTAGCCAGCGGGACCTGAAGTGAGCTCATTCCCCCCAGACCGCCCCCGTGCGCACCCGCCGTAGGAGGGCCGCTTGCGGCCATTGACAGATTCGACATGCACACGTGATCCGCGCCCGTCATGGGGCCAGATGGGGCTGCCGAGCGAGCGCGTGACCAGCCAGGTTCTAGCTAGCCAACAGATGGGGAGCGAACATGAGAGTCGCACAACCGTTACCCGGCTTACAGATTCTGTTCATGGCTCTGCCGTCCAGATCGGCGGCCAGCCCTTCGCGACAGTAGCCAATGCGCCACGCACGCGTTCCCAGGTGGGGCGCTTGGCTGTATCACAGCAAGCAGTTAAGAGGCCGCCTTCGCATCGCGCAGCCCCCTTAGCGTCTCCACCCCCCTTGAAGAATATCTCCAGCTACCGCCTCATCGACACACAGTGACCAACACTTCGATCTTGAGCAAGGATAGTCGAGAGGTATAGCGCAACTGTGCCGCCTCGCTCTGGCTGACAGGGCATGCTTCCACATAATGCAAGCTCCGCAACGCCGCCGCAGGCCAGCCAAGCCATACCCGTGCAACCGCCCCGCTCCTCGCGGCAAACTGGGGCACTAACACAGCCATTTCCTCTTCCAAGGCGCACAAATTCATTATTAGTAGTCAGGTAGTCCGTTTGCAGGACGGTGCGGGGATTGCCAAGTGCATCCTTGACAGGGCGCACGAGAATGCTTACTCGGTCAGCTTCCGGTACCGGTAGGCCAATGCAAAAGTCAACCATGAGTCAGGGTCGCTTCCAGGGCACATTAGCAAATGAAGGAAAGGATGCGGTCGTACGACGATGAAGAAGGCAGTACCGGTAAACCTCGTCATAAGGTGCAGGGAGATCTCCCCACCAGTGCGGACTCGTCCCACAAAACCAGCAGCGCAATACTACAGCGCAAGCTGCACAGCGTGACCTCTGTGCACGCGGATTCCGAAAGCCCCTAAGCACCCAACGGTACAGCTAAGACATCCTGCCGTGCCTGCGCCATCAAGGAAGACTCCATGCGCAGGCAACTCTACCAATTCACCATCGAGTACGACAAGAGACTGTGACGTGAGGCCCGCAGTCCTGCGAACGAAGAGCGCTTTGCCCCTATGCCTTAGTTGGCTTAGTTTCAGCTATTTGTGTTTCATTGCATACGCTGCCTCCGGCAGTGCACCCCTAGCTCGCCAACCTCGAGATGTCCCGTGCTCAATGCGCCTTGGGGTACCATCAGCCACAACTCGACATTATCGTACCCGCCTTTCACTCCGACCCTAGCAACGAATGCATCCTTGCCACCGTCTTCGCCTCATCCCATCTCCGGAGCCACTGCTGCCCAAGTTGCGCCGCTTCATTCAGCGGCCCAGGGGGCTGCGCCGCGTGCCGCCAAGCAGGGATGGCCACGACGAACCGGTAGGCGTGCCCGGGGCACTAGGCTGGCGCGGGCTGCCGGCTGCGCGGCCCCCGGCGCCCGCTCGCGGCGAGCCGCCCTCGCCCCACGCGAGTGGGGCCGCCGGCGCACGCGGTGGCTCCTCGGGGGGGTCGAAGCTGGGCGTCGCAAGGCCGGGAAGGCCCCCTGCGCTCGTGCCTGCTCCAGTGTTGACAGCAGGTGCCGGGGGCGCGTGGCCGGGGGTGCCGCTGAAGGTCGAGCGCCGGATGGGGGTCCGGACCTGGGAGCCCGCGCGGACGGTGGCGGAGCGCTGACCGACAGCAGTGAGGCTGGACCAGCGGTTGGGGTTGTTGTAGGGCCCTGCGGACTGGGCCGCGGTCCGGCGCGGGGCCAGGGGCGGAGCGGGCGCAGCGGCAGCGGGCGGCGGATCGATCTCGGCTTCGAGCAGCTCCGGCTCGGGGTCGCACACGGGCGGCACGGCGGGGCTGGAGCTGCTGACACGGAGGTGGCTGAGCGTGTTGAAGCGCCGCGTGGGGGCGGGGGGCCCGCGCGTGCCGTCCACAGACCGCCGCGGCGGCGGCTCCAAGCCGTCCAGCGAGCCGCCCGCCCCGGCCCCAGACGACGAGAACTGGACCCGCATGCCACGCACGGGCGTCGTCTCCCGGATGTTGAGGGCGGACACGGAGGAGGTGCCCTTGAGTGCGGACGGCGGCGTGGGCGCGCGGTCCCGGTCGCCGTCCCCGCCGCCAAAGGCCGGCGGCGGCGGCAGCATGGGCCCGAGGGTTGACGACAGGCTGTTGGGCGACGGCCGGGAGGAGCGGTTGGCGCTGGAGGTCTGCCTCGACAGGCCCTGCTGCTGGGTGGCCGTGGGCGTGAACTTCCCGGGGCTGTCGGGCTGGGTGTCGGCGGCCTCGGTGCTGTCGGCTCGGCCGCTCAGGACACCGCGCAGCCGGGAGCCCAGGCGGGATGGAAGGTTGTTCTCGGAGCCGCGGCCGAAGCGGGAGGACCCCGCGGCCGCTGCCACGGGCGACAGAGAGATAGCGCCTGCTGGTGGCAAGGGGAGGGTGCGAGGTGTTAGGGGTAAAGCAGGGGGGCAGGGAGGTGGGAGGAGCAGGCGTGCACGCGCTGGCATGAGCGCTGAGGGCAGGTGCGGCCTCTTCAAGCCCTGCTGCGTCCGCGCCGTCCGCCCGGGCGCACCTTTGCGGGGGCTGGCCTCCTCCTCAGCCTCGGGTCCCTCGGGGGCGAAGGCGGGGTTCGTTGTGAGCATGGCGGGCCACGGCGAGGCGCGTGCGGGCGAGGACGCCGGCGCACGCTGGCGGAAGCTGGCGGTCCGGGACGGCGGCCGGCCAACGGGCGAACCCGGTTCGGCCAGCTCCTGTAAGACAAGGGAATGAGAGGACACACGCTTAAGCTTTAGCCATGGGCACAACAACGCGGACAGGGTGCGGAGGTGAACGGCGTATAGCGTCTGAGCTGGAATGCGGACTTGCGGAGCACAGCTTGGCACCTCCGAAGCCCCGTGTAGCTTAAGGAGTCCTCGGCACACCCGCCCAGAGCTGGCCTATGATGAGCGCACCTGCTGCCACCCGCTGTTGCGGGCCGACGGCGTGGGGGACTCAAGCCGCCCTGACACCCTCCCGCTGGCCCCAGCCCCAGGTGTGGGGCTGATGTGGCCCGAGAAGGTAGCGGGTCGCTGCAGGCGCGCGCCGGTTCGGGGCGAGTGCGGGCCAGGCGAGCCGGCAGCGCCTGCCGCCGCCAGGCCGGCTGCTGCCGCCGTCACACCGGCTGCGAGAGGGCTGGCGGCGCGAGACTGCTCCGACGGTACGACCGCGGAGGGCGAGACGATGAGCGGGCTCGGGGGCCGGGAGCGCTCCCCAAGGCGAATCCCGGAGGGCGAGACCACGAGTTGGTTGCCCGACACATTGTGAGGCAGCGCCGCGTCCTCGGGCGTGTTGGGCCGGGGGTTGTATCCGTCCAGCTGTGTGTGGACGGATGAGGAGCGGGGGTTTAGGGGAGGATGGGTGAGGACGGGCAGGGGGCAGGCGAGGGTGGCGTGTGCGGTTGCAGCTTTGACTACGATTGCGGGCGTGCGAATACAAGCAGGGCGCCGCACGGTTGTGCATTGGATGGGGCGAGCAGTCAAGGAACTCAGAAGCCAGGCGCCGCCCTCCCCTTTCCCAGCTCACCCCGCGGGGCTCTGGCAGGACCTCCTCCTGAGGCTTGGGCTCCTCCTTCTCCTTCCGCCGCCTCCGCATGACGAAGACCGCCGCCAGGAAGACGCACAGGGAGCAGCAGCACGCGGCGCCCACCACAGACGCGGCGATGATCACTGGCATCAGGTTCGTACTGGATCCAGATCCAGGAGGGGGTGGGGTGCATGACGGGAAGCAGAACGCGGTGTTACAGCGCGGTACTGGGATCGGAAGGGCTACAGCAGACAAGCTACCGGCACATGAACAAGGGAGGGAAGACGATAGCGCCCCCAGCCCCAACCCCGGCCTGCCCCCAGGCCCAAGAGCACGGCCTGCACGCACTTGCTGGAGCCACTGGAGCTGGGCCCTGGGCTTCCCGAGGCCGCAGCGGGAGCGCCCTCAGACGGGGAAGACGGGGAGACTGTCGCGGAGTTCTGTGAGGGCAAGGGCCGTTGCGGCGGCAAGGACAGGGGCAGCAGATTGGTTCAGGGTACGCTCAGAAGGTACAAGCGGACGCAGCCCGCTGTCAGGGGCGTGCGTGCGGTAGGCGTACAGCCCGTGGGAGCACCGCGCTAGTCCTGTCAGTACCGCAGGCCAAAAACCCTTAGGAGTCGACCCCGTGAAAACTCACCAGCGACATCTGGCACGCCACGTCGCTGCCCTCGCCTCCAAACGCGTCTGTGGCTGTGAGCTCGGATTCGCTGCATGACTGGTCCAGCGCCGTCGCCCCGGCCTGGTTCAGGGGCACCTGCGTGGTGACCGTAACCTGTGCAGCGGGAGGCAGCGAGGGGGTGAGCCAAGGGTTGGACACCGGCAACGGGGCCAGAAACAGCTTTCAAGGCACGGAACAACGCGAGCCGCACATCAGAGGCCAAGGACGCGGGGGGCGTGCACCAACACAGGCACGTCTGTAGTTCGTTTCTGCGTACCTCCGAGGTTGTTGCGACGCGCCCCGGCGCTGGAGCGCACAGTTGCAGCGGGTTGCCGCCCGCGGAGGGCGAGGGCGAGGCGCCCGGGGGCGACGGGCCGCCGCTGCCGCTGCTGCCGGGCGGCGCGTCGGCACCTGACGAGGCGGCGGCGGATTGCGCCACCCACGAATCCAGAGCGGCCTGAAGGCTGCTGGCGTAGGACTGAACCTGTAAGAATTAAGGGGGTTAGATGTCAGGAGAGTCATCGAGGGCATCAGGAGCCCACCAGGAACAAGCCCTAACTACGCCTGCACGGGCAGGACCCACAGCGCCAAACGCATGGCTCCTTTCCCAGTCTCCCACCTGGTCCGACTGAGCGGGCGGCACACGCAGGATGATCATGAGGTTGAGGGTGGTGTTGCTGGCCGGCCCGGAGCAGGTCCCGCCCGACCACGAGCTGTTGGTCGCTGACGTGTTCCGCGTCTGTAGCAAGGAGCGACGGCTGCTTCCGCCCGGGGCCGGCGGCGGTGGCGAAGCGCGTGGCGGGGGAGGCCGGGGTGACGGGGGTGGCGATGGCGGGGGCGGAGGCGGCGGGGCCGGCGGCGGAGGGAGGGGCGAGGGCGGGGGCGGCGAGGGCGGCGGGGGAGGAGGGGACGCGGCGGGCGGGGGCGGCTCCGGCGAGGGGTCGGGGGTGGTGGCAGGCGAAGATGTCGAGGGGGTGCTGGCAATAGCTTTGGTGAGCTCCTTGCAGTCGACTCCCGCGATAATGCTAGCGTCTAAGCCGGAGCGAGCAATGAGTTCGGCTTTGAAGGAGTTCAGGAAGGCGTCCGAGCATTCAACCTGCAGTTTGGGAGGCCAGGAGGCGAGGCGGGGCTTGATGTGGACCCTTCTCTAGCCAAGGAAGTCTTAAGCTTGACAGTGTATGCAGAGGCCTATCCTGGGCTCTAGCGTTCTTGCCGGTCGCGGGGGCATGTCGCCGATCGACATGTCGGCCGACCCGAGCGGGCGGCCCGCGAAGTCGCCAAACATCATTCAAAAGCAATTAAAGCCATTTCAGCGTAGTTCGGCGAACTAAAGCGCTCGCGGATGGTTGCTAAGATCAACCGGAAGTTGGCCTGACCCGTCGAGGACTTCGTGGGACTTCCGAGGACTCCGCACAGCTCAACATCGCTTGCCCCGGAGCCACTTGCCTTAATTTCAATCCCGACGTCTCCGGCGCCGCTGCTGGCGGTGATGGTGCTGCTACTGAAGGTCACGGTGGACTCGCCAGAGCCCATCACCTCAACCTGTCGACGATTGCAGGCAGCATTGGGGGCAGGAAGTCCAGGTAACCAAGTCGTCTAAAAGACTAGCCCCGAACAGCAGCCCTGCAATCCGAGAAATGTGCTAAACCCCGTATGAGGGCACGCCCCGCAACGCACCGGCATCTCCACTCGCGCGGCCGTGACCTCGATCGTGTCTGCATTGGGCAGCAGCTCCGCCAGCGCCGCAGGGTCCGCTGCCAGCTCCGGGGGCACGTCCACCTGCTGTATGACGGTCAGGAAGCCGGTGGCGTTGGTGGGGGTCTCCGCGATGAACTCGGGGGGGATGTTGATGGCGGGGAACACGAAGGGCGGCGGCGGGGGGAAGGGCGGCGGCGAGGGCGGGGGCGGAGGCGACGGGGGCAGAGGCGGAGGTGACGGGGGCGGAGGTGACGGCGGGAGAGGCACGGGCGGCGGTGGCGGCGGCGGACGGGGGGATGGGAGTGGCGGCACCGGCGGGGGAGGTATGTTGAGCACTGAGCCTGGAGGCACTGGTGCTGGTGCAGGCCGAAGTGACGGCGGAGGCAGGGCAGTACCCGGCACTGTGCCAGGTGGCGCGTTGACTGCCGTGCCCGGCGGCAGATTGCTGGCGGAACCGGGCGGCGGGTTCGCCACCGCCCCTGGCGGCAGGTTGGCAGCAGATCCCGGGGGCGGGTTCGCCACCGTCCCTGGCGGCAGGTTGGCAGCAGATCCCGGGGGCGGGTTCGCCACCGCCCCTGGCGGCAGGTTGGCAGCAGAACCCGGGGGCGGGTTCGCCACCGCCCCTGGCGGCAGGTTGGCAGCAGATCCCGGGGGCGGGTTCGCCACCGCCCCTGGCGGCAGGTTGGCAGCAGATCCCGGGGGCGGGTTCGCCAACGCCCCTGGCGGCAGGTTGGCAGCAGAACCCGGGGGCGGGCTCGCCACCGCCCCTGGCGGCAGGTTGGCAGCAGATCCCGGGGGCGGGTTGGCCACCACCCCTGGCGGCAGATTGCTGGTGGACCCCGGCGGCGGGTTCGCCACCGCCCCTGGCGGCAGGTTGCCAGCGGACGCGGGCGGCGGGCTCGCCACCGCCCCTGGCGGCAGATTGCTGGCGGAACCGGGCGGCGGGTTCGCCACCGTCCCTGGCGGCAGGTTGGCAGCAGATCCCGGGGGCGGGTTGGCCACCGCCCCTGGCGGCAGGTTGGCAGCAGAACCCGGGGGCGGGTTCGCCACCGCCCCTGGCGGCAGGTTGCCAGCGGACCCCAGCGGCGGGCTCGCCACCGCCCCTGGCGGCAGATTGCTGGCGGACGCGGGCGGCGGGTTCGCCACCGCCCCTGGCGGCAGGTTGGCAGCAGATCCCGGGGGCGGGTTGGCCACCGCCCCTGGCGGCAGATTGCTGGAGGACCCCGGCGGCTGGTTCGCCACCGCCCCTGGCGGCAGGTTGCCAGCGGACGCGGGCGGCGGGTTCGCCACCGCCCCTGGCGGCAGATTGCTGACGGAACCGGGCGGCGGGTTCGCCACCGTCCCTGGCGGCAGGTTGCCAGCGGTCCCAGGCGGCGGGTTCGCCACAGCCCCTGGCGGCAGGTTGCCAGCGGACGCGGGCGGCGGGCTCGCCACCGCCCCTGGTGGCAGATTGCTGGAGGACCCCGGCGGCGGGTTGGCCACTGCCCCTGGCGGCAGGTTGGCAGCAGATTCCGGCGGCAGGGTGCCAGCGGACCCAGGCGGCAGGCTGCCAGCGGACCCGGGCGGGAGGCTGCCAGCTAACCCCGGCGGAGGGTTGGCCATCACCCCTGGCGGCAGATTGCTAGCGGACCCTGGCGGCGGGCTCGCCACCGCCCCTGGCGGCAGATTGCTGACGGAACCGGGCGGCAGGTTGCCAGCGGACCCGGGCGGCAGGTTGCTAGCGGACCCGGGCGGCGGGCTCGCCACCGCCCCTGGCGGCAGATTGCTGACGGAACCGGGCGGCGGGTTCGCCACCGTCCCTGGCGGCAGGTTGCTGACGGATCCAGGCGGCAGGTTGCCAGCGGACCCAGGCGGCAGGTTGCCAGCGGACCCTGGCGGCAGGTTGCCAGCGGACCCGGGCGGCAGGTTGCTAGCGGACCCGGGCGGCGGGCTCGCCACCGCCCCTGGCGGCAGATTGCTGACGGACCCAGGCGGCGGGCTCGCCACCGCCCCTGGCGGGAGGTTGCCAGCAGACCCAGGCGGGAGGTTGCCAGCGGACCCAGGCGGGAGGTTGCCAGCGGACCCGGGCGGCAGGTTGCCAGCGGACCCCGGCGGCGGGCTCGCCACCGCCCCTGGCGGCAGATTGCTGACGGAACCGGGCGGCGGGTTCGCCACCGCCCCTGGCGGGAGGTTGCCAGCGGACCCAGGCGGGAGGTTGCCAGCGGACCCGGGCGGCAGGTTGCCAGCGGACCCGGGCGGCGGGCTCGCCACCGCCCCTGGCGGCAGATTGCTGACGGACCCGGGCGGCGGGTTGCCAGCGGACCCGGGCGGCAGGTTGGCAGCAGATCCCGGCGGCAGGTTGCCAGCGGACCCGGGCGGCAGGTTGCCAGCGGACCCGGGCGGGAGGCTGCCAGCGGACCCGGGCGGGAGGTTGCCGGCGGACCCCGGCGGCGGGCTCGCCACCGCCCCTGGCGGGAGGTTGCCAGCGGACCCAGGCGGGAGGTTGCCAGCGGACCCGGGCGGCAGGTTGCCAGCGGACCCCAGCGGCGGGCTCGCCACCGCCCCTGGCGGCAGATTGCTGACGGAACCGGGCGGCGGGTTGCCAGCGGACCCGGGCGGCAGGTTGGCAGCAGATCCCGGCGGCAGGTTGCCAGCGGACCCGGGCGGCAGGTTGCCAGCGGAGCCTGGCGGCAGGTTGCCAGCGGACCCGGGCGGCAGGTTGCCAGCGGACCCAGGCGGCAGGCTGCCAGCGGACCCTGGCGGCAGGTTGCCAGCGGACCCGGGCGGCAGGCTGCCAGCGGACCCGGGCGGCAGGGTGCCAGCGGACCCAGGCGGCAGGCTGCCAGCGGACCCGGGCGGCAGGCTGCCAGCGGACCCAGGCGGCAGGCTGCCAGCGGACCCAGGCGGCAGGCTGCCAGCGGACCCGGGCGGCAGGTTGCCAGTGGACCCGGGCGGCAGGTTGCCAGCTGACCCGGGCGGCAGGTTGCCAGCTGACCCGGGCGGAAGGTTGCCAGCGGACCCGGGCGGCAGGTTGCCAGCGGACCCCGGCGGTGGATTGACCGCTACTCCAGGGGGCAGATTGCCTGCGGACCCGGGTGGTACCGCGAAGGCGGTTGGCGCCGGCAGCCCCGTGGGAGCGTTTGCAGGACTCCAAGGCAAGGGAGATGGGACAGGCGAGGGCATCGGCGTCAGAGAGATGTTGGCCGGGGTTGGGGGACTGGGGAGCACAGCCGGTGAAGGGAGGGGCGCGGGCGGGTGCATCGGAGGTGGTGCTGGGAGCGGCGGATTGAGGGGCTGAGGCGGAGCAACGCCACCCGGGGGCGAGGCAACAGCGGGCGACGGAGGCGGGAGCCACGGCGGCAAGCTGACGTCACGTGTCGGGTTGGGAGGAGGGTTGGGAGGAGGAGAGACGGCGGCGGGGCTTGGAGCCAGGTGAGGCGACAGCGGTGGCGGGTTGACGCAGGCGGTTGCGCCGCATGCGGGAGGGCGGGGAGTGGCATTGACAGTCGGGGGTGGGGCCGCGGGTGGTAGGGGAGGCGGTGCTGGCGAGGATGGTGTGGGCGGGCTTGGAGCTGGCGGTGGCTCCACGGGAGAGGGATTAGGCAGGGGCGTTGCGGGGGGGTCTGGACTTGGCGGGAGGGGCGAGGGCGGCAGAGGTGGTGCGAGAGGCGAGGGGGAAGGAGGCAGGGGCGGGGATGGACCGGGCGGCTGGGGGGGAGGCAAGGGCGACGGATACAGAGGGGGTGAAGGACTGGGGGGCACCGGACTTGGCGGCGGCAGAAGTGGCGCCGGCGGCGCGGGAGGCAGCAAGGGGGCAGGACTTGGCGGCACAGGGCTTGGGGGTGACGGCGAAGGGGGGAGGGGGGAGGGATACAGAGGTGGTGGGGCACCCGGCGGTTTCGGGCTTGGCGGTAGCGGTGATGGAGGCGGCAGTGGCTTTGGGCTGGGCGGTGCTGGGCTGGGAGGCAGGGGCGATGGCGGCAGAGGAGGCTCTGGGCTGGGCGGTGAGGGCGAGGGCGGGAAGGGCGACGGTGGCAGGGGTGGCTCTGGGCTGGGCGGCGCTGGGCTGGGAGGTAGTGGGGACGGTGGCAGAGGGGGACCGGGGCTCGGGGGCACAGGCGATGGGGGCTCGGGCGACGGAGGGCGCGGTGGCTCTGGGCTGGGAGGAACCGGACTGGGCGGCAGAGGAGAAGGCGGCAGGGGTGGCTCTGGGCTGGGAGGTAGGGGTGACGGGGGCTCTGGCGAAGGTGGCAGTGGAGGTTCTGGGCTCGGGGGCTCGGGGCTGGGCGGCAGAGGTGATGGTGGCAGTGGGGGCTCTGGACTGGGCGGCAGAGGTGATGGGGGCTCAGGCGAAGGAGGCTCTGGGCTCGGAGGTTCTGGGCTTGGAGGCAGAGGAGATGGCGGCAGGGGTGGCTCCGGGCTGGGTGGTAAGGGAGACGGGGGCTCCGGTGAGGGAGGAAGGGGAGGCTCTGGGCTTGGAGGCTCCGGACTAGGAGGCAGAGGAGAAGGAGGCAGTGGAGGCTCCGGGCTGGGGGGCAGGGGCGAAGGAGGCTCCGGTGAGGGAGGAAGGGGAGGCTCTGGGCTTGGAGGCTCCGGACTAGGAGGCAGAGGAGAGGGCGGCAGTGGAGGCTCTGGGCTGGGAGGCAGCGGCGAAGGAGGCTCCGGTGAAGGAGGAAGGGGAGGCTCTGGGCTTGGAGGCTCCGGACTAGGAGGCAAAGGAGAGGGCGGCAGTGGAGGCTCTGGGCTGGGAGGCAGGGGCGAAGGAGGCTCCGGTGAAGGAGGAAGGGGAGGCTCTGGGCTTGGAGGCTCCGGACTGGGGGGTAGAGGGGAAGGAGGCAGTGGAGGCTCTGGGCTGGGGGGCAGGGGCGAGGGAGGCTCTGGCGACGGCGGCAGTGGAGGTTCTGGGCTTGGGGGTAAGGGGCTGGGAGGCAGAGGGGACGGCGGCAGTGGAGGCTCTGGGCTGGGGGGCAGGGGTGACGGGGGCTCGGGCGAAGGAGGCAGAGGAGGCTCCGGGCTTGGGGGTAAGGGGCTGGGGGGCAGAGGAGACGGCGGAAGTGGGGGCTCTGGGCTGGGCGGAAAGGGGGACGGCGGGGGAGGCGACGGTGGCGAAGGCGGCCTTGGGCTAGGGGGCTCGGGACTCGGGGGCAGGGGTGACGGTGGGAGGGGCGGCTTAGGGCTGGGTGGTGGGGGCGAGGGAGGAAGGGGCGAGGGAGGCAATGGGGGCCGGGGGCTGGGCGGTGGGGGCGAGGGTGGCGGTGGAGAGGGGGGCAACGGTGGCTCTGGACTCGGCGGCAGCGGTGGCTTAGGAGAGGGCGGCTGGGGTGGCGGGGGGCTGGGTGGCGGCGAGGGTGGCAGCGGGCTGGGCGGAAGGGGTGGCGGGGGAGGCGGAGATGGAGGAATCGGGCTAGGCGGGCTTGGGCTTGGAGGCGGCGGTGAGGGTGGTGCAGGGCTCGGCGGCCGTGGAGGTGGAGGGGGCGGTGAAGGCGGCGGGGGGCTAGGTGGCTGAGGCGGTGAAGGGGCAGGTGAAGGTGGTGGCGGTGGGCTGGGCCGGGGAGGCGGGCTGGGAGGCGACGGCCTGGGGCTTGGAGGAAAGGGCATCGGCGAAGGCGGCGGTGGCGAAGGAGGGGGCGGTGAAGGCGGCGGTGGCGATGGGGGTGAAGGGGAGGGTGGCCGTGGCGAGGGAGGCTCGGGGCTCGGGGGGTCGGGACTGACAGGTGGTGAGGGGGGTGGAGGTGCTGCGGGGACGCTGGGCACTCCCGGCTGCGGAGGCGATGGCGGAGGGGAGGGCGGCCTGGGCGGCCGTAGAGGCGAGCGGGGCGGCCACGGAGGGCTTGCGATGGGGGGCGGTGGTGGAGGGAAGGCACGGGCCACCTGCGGTCAGGTGGTGGTGGTTAAGCGGCGTGAGGTTGAACAAAGGGGACTTGCAGCAGAAGCAGGGCTGGTACCCACCTGCTGGCAGTAGTTGTTGCACAGGTCCCCATCCACCATGTTGCCGTCATCGCACTCCTCCCCGTCAATGCCGTCCTGAACGCCGTCGCCGCAGCGCCGGCAGCCTGCAGCGACACATGTATCCCATGTCAAGCATGGCCCGACGGCAGAGGGGCTTCACACGCTCTAGTTTCCCCGCAGGCCGCACCTGGATCGCGGAAGTCCGTCAGTCCGTTGCCGTCATTGTCTGCGGGGGAACACCGGGCGGGACGGGGCTCACGGTGACTGCGGCTCCGGTGCCTCTCTCCTCTGACCCCGCTGCCCTCCCTGCAAGCAGTACTCACCCACTCCGTCCGTGCAGTTGGCCTCGAGGCCCCGGCGGATGCATCCCGTGTCGGTGAACAGGAGCACGGCCTCGCAGGACTGGTCCACGCCATAGTAGGTGTCCAGGAAGTCTGGGGGAGGGGCAGCGGGCGGGGGAGCGGTCAGGGTGAGGAGGCAGGGAGCCAGGCTGGGACACCGCAGTCAGGCTAGATGGCTCCAGGTGCCGAGCAGCACACCCGGCCGTCCCTCTCACATGAGGGCAGGGCTTGGGGGCACTTGTTGGAGACGGTGACGATGGGCGTGAGGCCCGACCACTGGCTGGGCCCCGTGAAGACCTGAAGGGGGCTGCCGGGGAGGGTGGCGTTGGTGATGTTGACACCTGAAACGCTGCTGAGCTCCAGCCCTGTCGTGAGGTTGCCCGCTCCGCCGGGCCTGCTGGCAACGGCAAGGCCCAGGAACTCGAAGGGGTTCTGCAGGCCCCGCTGCGACAGCACGATCAACGATCCGCCGAACTCCGTCACGAAGGCGTCCAGGTCAGTCGTGCGCGTGCTGAGCTCGGCGTTCATGGCGTCAGTCAGACCGCCGCCGGCCTCGGTCCTGGGGGGGAGGCCGGCAGCGGAAAGATGTAAGGCGCCAGGAGTATGCAGCGGAGACGCGTGCAGTGCACAAAGCGCATACAGAACCGCAGAGGTTTATGTGGCCCCGTCGGCAAAGGCCCTGGGCTAGCGGTCTTGCGGACTCACTGTGCGCTGGGGATATAGACGACGCGTGCGTCCGTGAAGATGGCGCTTCCCACAGCGTCGGCGTCTTGCAGGAACGTGACGGAAATGGTGTCCAGGGGCGCCTGAGGAAGGGAGAGCCGGGCACGCAGGACCAGACGTGGTCATAGCATACAGGTGCTGTTGGTGTCGGGGGCACATGCCGTCATCACTCAATCCTTGCGCCAGCTCTTGCCCCTGCAGCCCCGCCCCCACTGGCTCCCCACCGGCAGGTCCAGCACCCATGTCGCGAAGGCGTCCCTGGCCGCTGAGCCCGGGTCCCCTGGGATGAGCGCGAGGATGCTGAGCGGCAGGGAGGCGTTGCGGTTCAGCATGTACGACAGGATCCCGACCATCATCTGCCGGCACGTGCTGCCGGGTGTCGTACAGCCCGAGGTGGGGCCGTCCAGCGGCAGCGTGGTCACCATGGCCGCACCCACGCCCTTGCACAGCACGCGATTGTTCTGTGGGGGCAAATGGAGGGAGGGGCGATAAAGCGCAGAAGCATTTCACCTCAGTCAGCCCCGCGCTCTGGGCCCAGTGCCGCTGATCGCGTACCCACCGGCGGGAGGGGTGGCGACGGCGACAGGACCATTCGCGGGCGTGGGGGCGGCGCTGAGCCGGTCTCAATACGACAAAAGGCGTCGCATCCGTCGTACGGCAGCTGATTGCCATCGTCTGTGGGGGGAACGGTGCCACACAGAGCACTGAGACACAGCTGCAATGGGTTGCCCAGCACGTTTGCGCTGCTTATGAAGTGCCCCTCCTCACCGCACTCCTCGTCACCCTCAAGGAAGAAGTTGCCGCAGCGCCAGCAGTGGGGGTCGTCGTGGTCAACCTGCCGTACGATGAGGACATGCGGGCCGATGAGTGCCAGGGCGATAGCAATGGACAGGAGGCGTCCTCCCCAAGTTGCCCCTGCGGCCCCACCAGTCCGTCCCCGTTATCATCGATGCCGTTGTTGCAGTCCTCGGTCTTGGGCCTGGAAGCAGAGGAACGGGTCAGAGGGTGAACGGGAGCGGAAGGCAAGGGGCACAGCAGGCTATGCAGATGCGCACGGAAACTTACAAGAGGCAGGTGGCATATGATACGAGGTGCGTTGCCTGCGACATGTTGAAAGCAAGGTCTTGAGCACTTAGTGGGCATGTGCGCAGCTAAGCACGCAGGCCAGGCCACGCGTCCCACAGCCGTCTAAGGTGACTCGACGGCACCGCACGGCTGGCGCCCCAGAGCTCAGAGCCCAGCACGCACTGCACACACCTGGCACTGTTGCAGCACCCACTGCTGTGTGGTCGTGTTGAAGCTGTAGGGAGTGAGGGCAAAGGAGTGCAACACAGCATGCGGTCATCGACCTGCATGTCTGCGTATTCACTTGACGCAAGCACTTGTCGCCGCCCCCCACCCTCCGCCCCAACGCACTAGGTCCAGGGGACGGGACAGGCTCCGGTCTTGTAGGCCAGCGGTTGCACTGCGGGGTGATGAGGCAGAGGGGAACCCACATGCTGGTGGAGGAGGGAGCAGACGGGAACAGCATAGCATGGACAGCACGTGCTTGCACCGTGTTCAGCAACCTCCACGACCGCCTCCTCCCTCGCTGCTCAGTGCTCACGTCCGTTCCATCCGTCGGGGCTGTTGATGCGGCTGTGGAAGCAGCAGTGGTCGTTGTTGGTGTCATCGGCAAGGGAGCCCAGCGGCTCGGCCGACGAGAGGAAGCTCACGTCTGCGGAGGGAGGAGGCGAGCGAGGAGGTGGGCATGGCCCAAGCAAGTACACAGGAAGCTGACCCCACCCTTGCCCCTAGCCGCACCTGGGAAGTAGTCGTTGGAGACAGAGAGGTGCGAGGGCAGGAAGGAGTAGGGCTCATTGAGGCACGTCTGCGCCAGCGCTATGACAGAGCCGTTGGCGTAGCTGCGGGGGGTGGGCGACAGGATGGCACAAACACTTTGTACCCCATGTTACTCCTCAACGCCCGCCCTCTCAGGCCCTGTCTCCAGAAGCCTAACTGCTCCTGCGCCACTTGCCCCCCCTCTCGTCCCCACGCACTTGAGGTACCACCGGAACTCTGATGCCATGAGCTGCAGGGCGTTGCCCAGGTCCTGGGTGATGCCGCCGCGGGTGGCACACCTGGCGGCCAGGGGTGCGTGGGTGGAGAGTGTCAGGTGATGCCCTGGTGCATCAGGCTCCAACCCTTCCCCTAGCAAACAAAGGAATGCGTCCCTGTGTGCCCCGAACCCCACCAGTCGGAGGATATGAAGACCAGCTTGAACCGGGTGATGTCAGTGCCCAGCAGCTGGTCGCCCGTGGTCACCGTGGTCACGCCCTGGAGGGATCATGGGGGCGTGGGTTGCAGTGGAGCTGCAATTGAGTACCGGTACTTGGGGCAGCCACAGGGGTGCAGCACAGGCACAGGCCCCTCGCACCTGGTAGCAGACCCTGGGGTCCAAGCGGCAGGCCACGTCGCGCCACCCAGCGAAGGTGGTGGCAGCTGCGGAGGCCATATAACGGTCGGGCCTGGTGAGCGAGTCACACAGCTTGCTCGGGCCAGGTAAGTGGGTCATACAGCTGTACCCGCTCTTCATCTCGCAACACACACCCGGTCCCCTGCCCCGGCCGGCTCCCACCTGTGCCTGTTGCGCTCCCCGTCACTAGCAGGATGCCACGCATGGTGCTGGCGGACTTCACCCGCATCATTGCGTACGTGATAGCGGACGAGTATAGCATCCCACAGCTGGGAGGAGAAGGAGGGGGCAAAGGGCATTCAGGCCGCCGGGCCCCGGGGCTCGGTTGGGAGACACCGCGCCGACCATGGGGTGGTCGTGGGCATGACCACACCTCGGCAAGACACCTCTGGTTCCTCCATTTCATCCTCACGTCTGCAGTCCTACTGGTGCCTCCTAACATGGTGCTGACTCGTTGTCCTCGCGCCGCGACGCATTGACAGCTCGCGCCAGACATCGCAGCAGCAGGACTCCCTAGCGCTTTCGCTGTACTCTACTTAGCATTGAGGGTCATCTGAAGCTATAACCGGTAAGTATATCGCGGTCATTGCACACAAGCTATCTTCTCTATCTTCTCACGCGACGCCACACGATACAAAGAAGAGTTGGCTTGTATCACTTGAGAAGTATAAACAAGGCTGGCCCCACGGAGCTGTTGAGCGTGCATCGGCCCCTGACACCAGGACGGTGACCGGGGCCGATGCCCAGCCCGCCCCGCCTGGCGCCCCAAGGCCCCAACCTCCCGACCCCCCCGACCGCCCCCGGCACAGTCCTCCTCCCCTCGCTCCCGCCCTCTCTTACGCGGATCCCTCGCAGTGTCCCACGTCGTCTGCGTCATCCGTGGTGATGAACAGAAAGCCTGTGGGGAGGACCAGGGACGGGTGTTGAAGGCCTAGACGCCAGCGTTGCTATCTTATTTTGGCGTAGCTAAGTCTTCCAGGGACAACCCCCCTGGATGGGCCGGATTAGCTAAGTGCATGTAAGGACTGAGGCGCTGCAGCCGGCCAAATTAGCCAAGTGACGGACAGGGGGCGGCGGTGCCAACAGGTCTGCGCAGGTTGCGACACACGCCCTACGTCCACAGGACATCCATGCACACACCCTGCCGCGCGGCTCTGCGGGTTGCCAGCCCTACCTATCGGGTCCACGCCTTGCTCACACCCCAAACATTAGCTAAGTACTGGTAAGGAAAAGAGGTGCGTTGGCAGGAAATTTAGCCAAGTTCCTCAGATTTCACGAATTAGCCAAGTTTACTTGGCTAAAAAACGTAAACTTAGCTAAGATAGCAACACTGCCTAGACCCCATGAATCGCTTCATCCCACCAACACCGTCAACCCATAGGCCTCATCTTCTCACCTTCACCGCAGCTGTCCGGCGTAGCGCGCTGCAGGTTGCGGGCAAGGAACAGACACGGTATGGGATGGCAGCAGCCGAGCACAGTGGACAAGGCGAACGTTCAGCGACATATTGCATGCTGGAGCCCTGAGAGGCCGGCACAAGGTGTTTTCGTCTTCGTTTAGTTCTGCTCACCGGGGGCATTGGCGGGGGCCGGGGTGGCGGCGACATGGGGGGTGGTGCGCAGATGGCGGGGATGGTGGTGGGGCCTGTGCATGCAGAGGAGGCTAAGGGTTAGACACGGTGCAGGTGGGCAGCTGTTGCTCGGTCTAGCCGGGGGGTGCCCCTGACCCACATCGCCAGCACAGCACGGGAAGGCGTGCGTTGATTGTGTTGGAGAAGTCCTCCAGCCCTCCGTTGGGACACAGGTTGTCGTTCTGGCGCAGATACCTGGGGGACGGGGGCAAAGGAAAACACACTGCTCCGTCAGCTACCCCTGCCAGACAGCCGCCTCCATCCCCCGCCCGCATGCTCCTCTACCGCCCACTCACACGGCGGTTGTGGACACGGGGCTGGCCACGCGTGCGTCCCCGCTGCACCACCCGAACGACTGGTTGTACCCGGGCAGGTAGCAGCCGTTGGGCACCCGCACGCTCTGCCACCGGCCGCTGGGGCGCACAGTGCCGTTCACGGCCTGCCGTATGTCGGTCCAAAACGCCCAGCGCTCTGCGGCCGGGAGGAAGAGGGGCGGAGGGCGACGGGTGTGGAGGGAGCAATAGGATGTTAACAGTGGCCGGCGCACGGGCTACTGGGCACGATTGATCCAGAGGGACAAGGCGCCCAGTCCCCACGTGCCTGCGCCCGGGTTGTTGGCCGCGTTCACGGGTCCGGCGGAGGAGCAGTAGAAGGAGCTGCTGCTGGTGTTGTAGTACCGCGGCAGGTCGTTGGTGTAGCTGTTGAGCCAGCCGGTCATGGCCTGGAGGGGAGGGGCACGTCACATGACACGCCGCTCCTCTTTCTTCCATCCTCTGATCTGTCAGACTCCGCGCCCCGGCGGCCTTGCAAACTCTCCCGCGGCGGGTAATGCACCCCTCGCCCGCGCACCAGGATGTCGTCCATGGACCAAGGAGCGGCTGCCACCCAGCCCGTGCCAAAGGCGGCCGCACAGGACGCGTTGGCGTTCACAAACGTGGAGCAGTTGCGGAGGACTGCGCCGCGTCAGGGGGCATAGTAAGTCAGTGTTGCTACTAGGCCAATGCCCACCCCTTTCCCTCACGTCCCAAGACCAGCATTCCCACCGCGTACCTCGCACCACACAAGAGCTGGGGAGGTTGAGCATGTCGTCATTCGCTGCGTGTGGGGGCATGGTTGCTCGATTTCATGTCAAGTGAGGCCCGCCCACTGCATTCCGCGGTTTGCAGCTACCCATGCGCACCTGGATCATAGAAGCTCGCACGCGGGGGCGAGGGCGGCGGTGGCGGGCTTGGGGGAAACGGGCTAGGCGGCAGTGGGTTGGGCGATGGCGGAAGCGGTGGCGACGGGGGCGGGGGCGGAGGAGGTGATGGGGGCCGGGGCGAAGGCTGGGGCGACGGGGGGGGTGAGGGTGGGGGGGGTTTGGGTGGTGACGGCCTGGGCGGCGGAGAGGGTCGAGGGCTTGGAGGTGGGGGTGAGGGAGGCTTTGGGGGTGAAGGGGGGGGCGGTGGTGGCGAGGGGGGGCGGGGGGGCTTTGGCGGGGGCGATGGTGGGGGTGCGGGGCTAGGTGGTTTCGGGGGGCTGGGCAATGGAGGAGGTGGAGAGGGGGGTTTGGGGGGCGGCGGGCTTGGTGGCGATGGCCCAGGCGGCTTGGGCGGGGGAGGGCTCGGCGGCAAAGGAGGTGGTGGCCAGGGAGCTGGTGGGGGCGGCGAGTTGGGGCTGGGCGGCAATGGCTGCGGTGACGGCGGCGGGGGTGGGGGCGGGGGCTTAGGTGGCGGTGGGGAGGGGGGCTTGGGCGGCGACGGGCGCGGGGAAGGCGGCCCCGGTGAAGGCGGGGGCGAGGAAAGGTTGCAGTAGTTGACGGTTGAAGGGCACCACCAGCAGATGGGGTGCATCACGGCTCCGAAGGGCAGCTCTCCCGCGAAATAGCCGGTGTAGCTGCTCCCGGACGTCATGGAGTTGCAGTAGCTGGTCGAGGAGTACAGGATGGCCGCCACACCTGCCTCGCTTGGCTGCAGGAAGAGGCGCAGGCAAAACGCAGTGAGCCTAGGGCTAGATAGGACGAGGATTGGTCGTGGAGGTTACGGTGGGCTCTGATGAGCGCACCTGGTCGACGCAGTAGCCGTAGGTATCGTCGTAGTAGGGCGTCCCAATGCAGCCCGGCGGAAAGGCCGCCTGCGGATCGATGGCCCCATCCAGAACGTTTGCAGATGACCTGCAGGAGGCGGACGAAGCCGTTGACGTACGCAAGACTGGTCGGTGTGGTTCCTGTTGTCTGTGTGCCCACTGCCCAGTCTCCGTTTGGGCCGGGCACCCAGCAGCCCGACTCCACACTGCAAGCGCAAGGCCGCCACGGGCCTAACAGCCCTCGGCCTTGGTGGATCCTCACTGGCGTGCGCTAGCCAAAGAGGCACCCCAGAACCTGGTCACGACCCGTGGTAACATGGGATCTGAACCCTTGTGCCTGCCTTGGGCGCGGCCCCGGGCCGATTTTGGGAGACCCACCTAAAGTTCAACCAGCCCGAGAAGGCGCAGTTTGCATCAGCCACGCCCTGAATAATGGGGCAGTATAGGCCGTCCGTGCAGCGGGGCAGGCTGGGCCCCCGCTGCGTCTCCATGCTGGCGGCCAGGGCGGTACGGTCATTGATGCTGATGGGCTGCGCAAGGGACCAGCCAACGCCGAGTGCCTGGCAAGTGGCGTCCGCCTCGTCCTCTCCGGTGCTATTGTTTTGGGAATGAGGGTGAGGGGATGGGGCGATTGAGGTGGCACTTAGGGAGTGTGGGTGGGCGTTCCCATGGCGTCAGGGTCCTCAGGTCCTCTCAATACAAGCCAGGGCCCCAGACAGACCAAGCTGGACCAAGCAAGTTCCGCACGGCACGCCTGACGGGGCCGTCCGGGTGACGTCGCGGCACGAACCCCGGACTGCGGCTCGCTGACATATCTGACGGACCCACCAGTCGTCAAGAGCTTTTATGTAGCAGCCGGACGGAAGCGCAAAGTCGTATGAACCCGGCGGGGGCTGAGCGACTGCTCGGAGGGAACTTGACGCCACCAAGAGGACTAGCCCCGTAATTGCTCCACGCCACATCGCGCCTGCTCTGTTGCTGTCGCCGCGCTGAGCGGCTCTGGTCGCTGCTTTGCAAGGCAGCCATGTGATGTCAGTGACCATGTGGAGGGGCGGACCGCCCGTGCTGATAGTTTTAAAGGAATCGTATGTTCATCTTCAAAGGCTGATGCTACGCTGAAGACCGGGAGCTCGTGTGCTCGGCGTGGCCAGGTGCAGAACAACACTTGAGCAGTGTGTTATCAGTCGCGGTGTAACTGTCAAGCTGTCTATGCAAGAGCCTTAGTACGTGTTATCTGGCTAGACTATCCCAGCTGTGGTTGTCGTCTGCCGTCCGGACTCCGCTGGCCGAGCATCCCGCCACTATAATACCGCCGCGACGAGCGCCGCGACGGCAAGCTGATACAGTACCACTCTGCACTGCCTTGCCCTTGCCTTGATCCATTCGTTCGTGGAACGCAAACTGCTCGCGACAGTCTGGACATGGACGAGAGGCGTCTCAGGACTAAGGGCGCAGCTGCTGCCTCTTTAGCATCCCGAAGAAGCAGCTATTTGGCAGTGAGCAACATAGCATAGCAAACAGCGTACACTGCTACCAAGGAGGGCCCAACTACGCAGAGCAAATGCCGCGCGCACGACCTGGCCACCCTGGCCACATGCTGCTTTGCGCGACCAGCGCATGAGTCTAGGGGGGCATGTATCTTAGAGGAACGCCTGACAGGACCAGCAGGTCCAGCATGCAGGCATGCCGGGTGCGTTAACGCAGCCGAGTTTCGCCTCTCATTCAGACTAAATACATCTCAAACACAGCTGCACTCCGGTCTCTGGCAGAACTCTGGCCTATTGCGGACAGGCAGCACTTAGTCAGGAATGAAGCTCGGTACGGTACACCGCCCTGGGCACCGTGTGTATGGTGGGGAGGTGACTGCGCCTGACCACGCACGCGTTTAAGGATGCCAGCACCCAGCGCCACCTTCGCCTCTAAAGGGCTCTGAAGGACTCAGTTGGCGTGGCCCATGCACTCGCTCTCACCGTCTCTCACGCCCCACAACACCGAACTTGCAGCTTGATTGTCTGTGCTCGGTTGACCTAATGCTGCACGCTTGCACCTGCAAGCCCTGGTCTACCTTCAGCTTTGTTGAGGGCGTGAGCCCGCGGGCTGTGCCGAGGTGCTGTCAAGCACGTTTGGGCACTGGTGTAACTCACTCTCTCTCAGCTCCTGCCCAGGTCCCTCAGGTGTAGGGGTGCTGCGTTCCGGGAGGTTGCTGTGGCTCGTGGCGTGGCTGGGGGAGGGAGCTCGGTGCCCAGCAGCGGCCCCGGCGACCCGGGTGCCTCGCCGGTCGGCCCGGGGGGCGGTTTGCCGCCCGCCGGGGAGGGGGGGCGGTGGGGGGTCGCGGGTGGGAGCGTGTGGGCAGGTGTGGGAGGAGGGGGTGGGGGAAGTAATTAGCTGTCAGGTGGGAAGGGCCTGCAAACCTGCAACCTGCAACGTGAAAGCACTCTAATCGCGATCAGATGTCGTTACTTTTGGATCTAGGTCCACGCGTCGGGAGCTCCCGGGAGCTTCGCTTACAGCGCTGTAGGCACCATATGCTGCCCCGAGTTGTTCGAGCTCATTCCCAAAGCTTGCGACCGACTTCTGGGAGCGTGCGCGCTCGGAGTATGGCCCCAACTGCGGCTGAGACACCGGGCACGCTTGATAGCAGGAAGCTTTGGTCAGAAATTGTGGAGACGGTCGCTTCTGCACATCTGTTTCCAGACAACAAGCATATTGTCGATTGCCCGGTTTGTCGGCCGTGGTCCGAAGTCGCGGACGCATGGCGCCAGCTTCGTGCCAGAGGCATGGAACGCGAGGAGCTACAGCGCTTCGTCGCGGCGGAATTCGGGGACCCCGGCAGGTAAGGTGACAAGTCATGGCGGCCCTGTCCTCCTGAGCCCCCGCTATCCCCACAACCCGAAAGCCACCCCTCTCTTCCGCACCACACAGCGATCTCAAGACTGTATTGCCGCCTGGGTGGCATGAGGCAGCCCCAACCTGGGTTGGAGAGCTGCCGGACCCCGAGCTGCGGGACCTTGGCGCCGCTGTCCACGGCCTGTGGAGTTCGCTCTGCCGGCAGGTGAGCACAAGCCGCTGACTCTCCGAGGATGGAGTGGATTCTCTGAACCCCTGCCCCTGCGCGCAGGCCTGCTCTCACACGCATCCGGACCGGCACACGCTCCTGCCGCTACCGCATCCCTTCATAGTCCCAGGCGACCGCTTCCGCGAGTGCTAGTGAGCGGCCATATGGGTCGGCTCCAGCTTCAGCTCCTTGAGTTATGCCGGATCGACCCCTCCCCTTTTCCCAGTTACGACTTCAACTATTGAGCCCTTGCATCCGGCCCTCCGTGCAGCAACTGGGATTCATACTGGATCATCCAGGTGCGTTTGGACTGCCAGGCCGGCGCCGCCGTGTTAGGGCCCACCTAAGGGCTCTGCAAGGAACCTCCCGGCAACTGACCCTTCAGCCACCGAAGGGACCGGAGGCAGCTTCAAGCCGTGCACCTCGTGACTTGTCTTCAAACGGACCCCGCACCCCATGCCTGCCCCCAATCCTCCACCGCATCTCCCCAGGGCCTGCTGGCGAGCGAGCTGGTGCCCGCGGCAGAGGCGCTCGTGCGCAACCTGCTCCACCTGGTGGACGTGTGGGGCTTCGTGCCCAACGGGGCCCGCAGCTACTACACCAACCGCAGGTGTGCGAACGATGCGTGCGGGGCCGGGAGAAGGATGCTTCCATGATAATCTAGCCTCTGCCGGTATTGACCGAGGTACTGGAGGGGTCTCCTGCAGCACTTCGCTAGCACATGTGTCAGGTGCCCCTGCCCAAATCACTTTGCGCCGGGCTTGCCTTTTGAGCCCACTGTGCAATCTGCGTGCAGCCAGCCACCGCTGCTGAGCGCCATGGTGCTGTCCGTGTGGACGGCGGCGGCGGACGACCGGCTGCTGGAGGACGCGCTGCCAAGGCTGATCAAGCAGGCAGGTGCTACCGGTAGCAGCTGCTCCCAGCGGGGGCGGATACCACGTACTGCTTTTGGTCACCACACCCTCTGGGAAAGGCACGGCACGGCACGGCTGGATGGACCCTTGCTGTGGTGGCGGGAGCGGAAGGCTCTCCAGCTAGGCGGGAGGCACGGGTGTTGAGAGGGCCACAGTGGGTGTTGGGTTGGGAGACGACCAGGCTTATGCTTACAGCGGCCCCCTTTACTCCTTACTTCTCGCCACAGCACCGCTACTGGACGAGCGGTCCCAAGGCGGTGCGCATCCGCCCCCCACCCGCCAACGGGTGCTGCGCGCACCCTGCGGGCACCGGCGGCGCTGATGCCACGATACCAAACGTCGTGGCCCCAGACGCCCACGACGAGGTCATGCTCAGCCGCTATTATGCGGAATGGTGCGCGCCCAGGCCCGAGAGCTACAGGTGGGGTCCTGCACAAGGCTCCGTACGCAGCTGTCGCCATCGCCCCTCGCAGCGGCCCCTTCGAACTCGGTCAATCCGGCACCCGCTTGTGCTCATGTGCCCCAGGGAGGACGCCGAGCTGGTGGCGCGGGCGGGGCTCAGCGGCGCCGAGGCCGAGGCGCTCTACAGAGACATCGCCAGCGCTGCGGAGTCGGGCTGGGGTGAGCGTCGTGAGCTTGGTTTGGCCTGTCAGACCCGGCTCCTCGTCAGCTGCTCCTGCGTGGGAACCCGCGTTGCAGCCCCCTTTCCTCCCTGAAATTGCGGTGCCGGCCCCGTCCTTGCAGACTTCAGCAGCCGGTGGATGGTGGGTGGCGACGCCCTCGAGTACACACGCACCACCCAGGTAAGCCAGCCAGCGCTCCGCCTGGAACGTTCGGCCCCAAGCCTGCCCCGACCGGCAGCTGCTTACCCCTAGCTTGGTCAGTGGTGTCGCCCTTGGTCTGCTCTCCAAGGCAACCGGCAGCCTCCTCCTTTCAGCGCCGTGTTGTGCACTGCTCTCCTGCCGTGGCGCTCCGCCCTGCTGTCCTTCACCCCAACGCATCTCTAGATTCCCCAATCCTCCCAGCTCTTGCCGCCCTCCCGCAGGTCATCCCCGCAGACCTCAACGCCTGGCTGTACCGCTTCGAGCGGGACATCGTCGCCGTGGCGTCCCATCTGGGTCGGCCCGAGCTGGCGAAAGCCTACGGCAGCCAGGCCGAGGCGCGGCTGCGCGCAATGGATCGCCTGATGTGGAGCGAAGCGGACGGCTGCTGGCACGACCTGCTGCTGACCCAGCCGCAGCCCGGTCCCCGATCCACTTCGTCCCGACCCACTTCGGAGCCGGCCGAGGCCGCGGGCAGCTCGGCGGCCGGGGCCTCGGGCGGCAGCCCAGGTCACATTGATGAGCCCACGTACGCGGCAGAGCAGCGGCCGGGGGCCTACGCGTCCAACTGGGTGCCGCTGTGGTGCGGCTGCGCGGAGCGGGGCAGCAGCCGCGCCGCCGCGGCCGTGTCGGGGCTGCTGCGCTCCGGCCTCATCCAGCCCGGCGGCCTGTCCACCTCCCTGGTGCGATCGGGGCAGCAATGGGACGCGCCCAACGCCTGGCCGCCGCTCGTGCACATGGCCGTCGAGGCACTGGCGGAGGCGGGCGTGCCGGAAGGCGAACGGGCGGCCGCAGAGCTGGCGTGTTGCTGGGTGGCGGCGGCGCAGGTGGGGTGGCGAACCACGGGTCACATGCACGAAAAGTACTCGGCGGAGGAGCTGGGGGGGGTGGGCGGGGGAGGCGAGTACGCGCCGCAGGTGGGCTTCGGCTGGAGCAACGGCGTGCTGCTGGCGCTGATGCAGCGCTTCTGCCGGCGAGGGGGAGCCGCCGGCGGGCCAGGCGGGGGCTCCGCGTGAGGTATGGATGGGAAAGGGATGGTCAGGGAGAGCAATTGACACGGCCTTCAACTAGTCGCGGGGGTCCCTAGACATGGACTGATGGGACAAGTTCAAGGGGGGGTGAAAGGCTGCTTGACACGACCTTCAACTTGACGCGACCGGGACTGGGGGCACCGAGCGGTCCCCGCGGCTGGACGAGCGTCGCTCAGGTTGCCGCGTGTCGAGACGACCATATTGTGACGTGGGTGCAAGCCTCGCACCAGTGTGTTGATTGAAGGACTTGTATGTGATGCCGACGCGGCGCGAGAGTCAGAGGCCCCTCTGCGCAGAGTCGTTAGGACGAAAGTGACCGGTCGCCAGCCTGCCGAGTGGCGATAACGTGTTTGTCGTGTTCGACTGCTGAGTGCCCTGCTGGGTTCTGTCACTCGCTGGGCCGGCGTCGTGGCAAGCTGTCTCGGCCAACTCATTTTTCCCCCCATGTTAGGCTCGTTTTTTGTTGGTACTCTTTCATTTGCCTAGCACGAATGACTTGGGGACGGGGCAGCGCCACGAGCGGTGCTCGTCAATCAAGGGCTGTCGAGTCTGACCCAAAACCACACTCAATTGGGCTTCAATGATGCTGCAATTGCTATTGTTGACAATACTCAAAACATGACGTCTACGCCCTATTAGCGTATGCAGTGTCATGCCGTCCATCGGCAATGGAAGGAAAGCTCTTCGAATGCGTCTTGCTACGGCTTGGCTGTCGTCTTTCAGCACTTGCATTGTAATAGCTGCTGGGCTGCTTGTGGTGCTGCTCGCAACCGTGGCGACACAGCCCACACCAGCATCCTATGACTTCACTCTTCCCTCGGGCTGCTACGTGCGCGTGCTTGACGACTGGTACGTACTTCGAAAAGGGCAGCGAGGGAACCGGCGGGGCACCGGGGAGTGCACTGGGTTACGGGGTTAGGGTCCATCGCGGAAACCCGCACCCCGCCCAGGGCGCCGCCGCCCTGGCCCCCGACCCCCGGCCCCGTGACGGACTCGACGCCAGGAACCTTGCCTCCAAGGCTAGCACTCCCCCGCTCCCGGCCCTGCCCTTGCGTGTTTGCCCGCCAACCTTGCAGCACTGGTCCTGACGTTGAGGCGAAGGACGCCTGCGCGGCGCTCGGCGCAGGCTGGTCCCTTGCGCAGCCCATCAGCATCAATGACCGTACCGCCCTGGCCGCTAGCATGGAGACGCAGCGGGGGCCCAGCCTGCCGCGGTGCACGCCTGGGTGGTACTGTCCCTTGATCCAGGGCCAGGAGAATGACGACTGTGCATTCTCGGGATGGCTGGACTTCAGGTGCGCGCGGAAGGCGGGGCGCCCCTTATAAGCCAGACTTAGGTCGTGGGCTGCTGCGAACGGGCCGGGGTTTGGGGGCGTGATCGATTACCAGAGAAGGAGGACGCTGGAGCCTTGTGCCTTCCGGGCCGAGGCTCAGGGGAGTGTGGGTGGCCCTGCCACATCAACTACTACAACCCTTCTCAGGCCCCCCCACACACAGTTCCCCTTCCCCCCCCACACACGTGCCGTCGTCCCCACGGCCCAGGTCGTTGGATGGCGCGGTTGACCCTCAGGCCGCCGCAGTTCCGACCGGCTGCATCGGCAGCCCCTATTACGACGAAGCGTACGGCTACTGCGTCGACCAGGTGCGTTCCGTTGCGCTACATCATGCCCCACACAACGATCTTGCCCTGAGTCCATCCACCCCTATCCCTTCCTAACACTCCGCCCACAGCCAAGCTTGAATGACGTACCAGCCATTCTGTACTCATCCGCGACCTACTGCAAGTCCCTGACGCCGGGCAGCTCAGACACGGGCTATTTCGCCGGCCAACTCCCCGACCCAGCGCTCATGCACCCCATCTGCTGGTGGTGCCCCGCCTCGGCCAACCCCTGCAACCTCTCCTCGCCCCCGCCGTCGCCGGTGCCGCCCTCTCCGCGCCCATCGCCACCGTCACTGCCCGGTCCGCCGCCACCCTCGCCGCCGCAGCCTCCAGAGCCACCTAACCCCGAGCCCCTGACGCCAAGCCCGCCGCCGCCGTCACCCCCTACGCCACCGCCATCCCCTCCACCACGGCCCATACCGCCGATGCCCCGACCTCCCTCTCCGGCACCCCCTAGCCCCCCGCCGCCTAAGCCCCCCTCACCGCCACCGCCACTTCCGTCACCACCCAAACCCCCGAGCCCACCCACTCCCCCGCCCAAACCGCCGTCCCCACCGGCACCCCCGCCCAAGCCGCCTGCACCCCCCAGACCGCCTAAGCCCCCGCCTCCAAGCCCTAGGCCGTCGCCTCCACCCAAGCCCTCGCCACCCAGTCCAAGGCCGCCCTCCCCCGGGCCACCTTCGCCACGACCTCCATCCCCGGCGCCTCCTTCCCCGCCCTTGCCTCCTAGTCCGCCTTCCCCCAACCCTCTGCCGCCTAGCCCCAGCCCTCCAAGCCCGCCCCCGCCACCGTCTCCCCCTCGAGCAAGCTTTTACGACCCAGGTGTGTATGAGTAACGAACGGCCACCCATGAACCGAGCCTACATTCCCTTGCCGCTTAAGGCTCAGTTGGCTATCAACTACATCAACGCCCATTCACTTCATGCTCGTCTTCAATCCACAGCGAATGACGACATGCTCAACGTCCCCAGCTCTTGTGTGGTGCGAGGTACGCGGTGGGAATGCTGGTCTTGGGACGTGAGGGAAAGGGGTGGGCATTTTGGCCTAGCAGCTACACTCACTTACCTAACATGCTATGCCCCTTGACGCGGCGCAGTCCTCCGCAACTGCTCTACTTATGCCAACGCCAACGCGTCCTGTGCCGCCGCCTTTGGCACGGGCTGGGTGGCTGCCGCTCCTTGGTCCATGGACGACATCCAGGTGCGGAGCGTACGCGTGCACTGCCCGCCGCAGGGCTATGTATCTGCAAGGCCTAGGGGGCGCGGGGTCGAACTCTGGCCCCCCTTTGATTGGCTCACGCCCCCGTCGGCCGATTCCCACCCCTCCACCCCCAGGCCATGACCGGCTGGCTCAACAGCTACACCAACGACCTGCCGCGGTACTACAACACCAGCAGCAGCTCCTTCTACTGCTCCACCGCCGGACCCGTGAACGCGGCCAACAACCCGGGCGCAGGCACGTGGGGACTGGGCGCCTTGTCCCTCTGGATCAATCGTGCCCAATAGCCCGTGCACTGGCCTCTGTTAACATCATAATGCTCCCTCCACACCCGTCGCCCTCCGCCCCTCTTCCTCCCGGCCGCAGAGCGCTGGGCGTTCTGGACCGACCTGCGGCAGGCCGTGAACGGCACTGTGCGCCCCAGCGGCCGGTGGCAGAGCGTGCGGGTGCCCAACGGCTGCTACCTGCCCGGGTACAACCAGTCGTTCGGGTGGTGCAGCGGGGACGCACGCGTGGCCAGCCCCGTGTCCACAACCGCCGTGTAAGTGGGCGGTAGAGGAGCATGCGGGCGGGGGATGGAGGCGGCTGTCTGGCAGGGGAAGTCTGGGGCTGGCAACGCTTCATACTAGCCACAGGGGGCGCATCGGGACTGGGTTGGGTCCCTCGAGGCCGTGATGGGGCTCAGGAGCAGTGTGTGGCCCCTCTATCTCTGCCCTCCAGGTATCTGCGCCAAAATGACAACCTTTGTCCCGATGGAGGGCTGGAGGACTTCTCAAACACCATCAACGCCCGCCTTCCCGTGCTGTGCTGGCGATGTGGGTCAGGGGCGCCCGCCGGCTAGGCCGAGCAACAGCTGCCCACCTGCAGCGTGTCTAACCCTTAGCCTCCTCTGCATGCACAGGCCCCACCACCATCCCCGCTATCTGCGCACCGCCCCCCATGTCGCCGCCACCCCGGCCCCCGCCGATGCCCCCGGTAAGCGAGACCCGTTCGGGGGTGTAGCATACTACTGCCGGCGGCAAACAATCGCGCAGGCAAGCTGAACTGCTGAAGCAAAGCCCTTTCTCTGTCTTAACGTGCCTTGCTTTCGACCTGCAGCGCGCTACGCCGGACAGCTGCGGTGAAGGTGAGAAGATGAGGCCTATCGGTTGACGGTGTTGGTGGGATGAAGCGATCTCTGGGGTCTAGGCCTTCAAACACCCATCCCTGGTCCTCCCGACAGGCTTTCTGTTCATCACCACGGATGACGCAGACGACGTGGGACACTGCGAGGGATCCGCGTAAGAGAGGGCGGACGCTAGGGGAGGAGGGCTGTGCCGGGGGCGGTCGGGGGGTCGGGAGGTCGGGCCTTGGGGCGCCAGGCTGAGGACGTCCGGCGGGCCGGGCATCGGCACCGGACACGGTACTGGTGTCAGGGGCCGATGCGCGCTGAACAGTTCCGTGGGACAGTAGCCAGCCTTATGAACACTTCTCAAGCAATACAAGCCTAGCTGCGACCTCTTCTTCGTGCGTCCAACACCGCGTGGGAAGCCAGATTAGACCTCGCTACTTCGGGACTGAAGCTAATTTACAAGAGCGGCGATTGGTTGTGATGCCCTAATCTGCTAAGCAGAGCATACCCAACGAGCATACCCAACGTGCAAGCTGCTTCGATGTCTGCCGCGAGCTGTCAATGCGTCGCGGCGCGAGGAAAACGAGTCAGCGCCTGGCTTGGTGGCATCAGCAACAATCCCTATGCGAGGTTTTCTGTAGTGGAGCGGAGGCTGTCCTGGCGTGCCCTTGAACACCATCCTCGTGCGAGTCAGCACCCGATTAGGAGGCAGCTGCAGACTTCAACATGAGGATGACGCGCAGCGGAGGTAGTCTTGGAAAGGTGTGGTCGTGCCCGCGACCACCCCATGGTCGGCGCGGTGTCTCCCAACCGAGCCCCTGCACCCGGCGGCCTCAACGCCCTTTG
The DNA here is from genome assembly GCA_016858145.1 of Edaphochlamys debaryana. Taxonomy (NCBI): domain Eukaryota; kingdom Viridiplantae; phylum Chlorophyta; class Chlorophyceae; order Chlamydomonadales; genus Edaphochlamys; species Edaphochlamys debaryana. The sequence goes on from JAEHOE010000011.1 coordinate 800,524, forward strand.
CCCCCTCCTCCTCCTCCCAGCTGTGGGATGCTATACTCTTCCTCAATCACGTACGCAATGATGCGGGTGCGCTCCGCTAGCACCATGCGCGGCATCCTGCTAGTGACGGGGAGCGCAACAGGCACAGGTGGGAGCCGGCCGGGGCAGGGGACCGGGTGTGTGTTGCGAGATGAAGAGCGGGTACAGCTGTATGACCCACTTACCTGGCCCGAGCAAGCTGTGTGACTCGCTCACCAGGCCCGACCGTTATATGGCCTCCGCAGCTGCCACCACCTTCGCTGGGTGGCGCGACGTGGCCTGCCGCTTGGACCCCAGGGTCTGCTACCAGGTGCGAGGGGCCTGCTGCTGCACCCCTGCTGCTGCACCCCCTGTGGCTGCCAAAAATACTCAAATGCAGGTCCACTGCAACCCACGCCCCTCCACACCGCCCATGATCCCTCCAGGGCGTGACCACGGTGACCACGGGCGACCAGCTGCTGGGCACTGACATCACCCGGTTCAAGCTGGTCTTCATATCCTCCGACTGGTGGGGATTGGGGCACACAGGGACGGACCCCTGTGTTTACTAGGGGAAGGGTTGGAGCCTGATGCACCAGGGCATCACCTGACACTCTCCACCCACTCACCCCTGGCCGCCAGGTGTGCCACCCGCGGCGGCATCACCCAGGACCTGGGCAACGCCCTGCAGCTCATGGCATCAGAGTTCCGGTGGTACCTCAAGTGCGTGGGGACGAGAGGGGGGGCAAGAGGCGCAGGAGCAGTTAGGCTTCTGGAGACAGGGCCTGAGAGGGCGGGCGTTGAGGAGTAACATGGGGTACAAAGTGTTTGTGCCATCCTGTCGCCCACCCCCCGCAGCTACGCCAACGGCTCCGTCATAGCGCTGGCGCAGACGTGCCTCAATGAGCCCTACTCCTTCTTGCCCTCGCACCTCTCAGTCTCCAACGACTACTTCCCAGGTGCGGCTAGGGGCAAGGGTGGGGTCAGCTTCCTGTGTACTTGCTTGGGCCATGCCCACCTCCTCGCTCGCCTCCTCCCTCCGCAGACGTAAGCTTCCTCTCGTCGGCCGAGCCGCTGGGCTCCCTTGCCGATGACACCAACAACGACCACTGCTGCTTCCACAGCCGCATCAACAGCCCCGACGGATGGAACGGACGTAAGTAGCGAGGGAGGAGGCGGTCGTGGAGGGCAGTGCGGTGCAAGCACGTGCTGTCCATGCTATGCTGTTCCCGTCTGCTCCCTCCTCCACCAGCATGTTGGTTTTCCCCCTCTGCCTCATCATCCCGCAGTGCAGCCTCTGGCCTACAAGACCGGAGCGTGTCCCGTCCCCTGGACATAGTGCGTTGGGGCGGAGGGTGGGGGGCGGCGTGGGTGATGCCTGCGACCGGCAAGGGCTTGGGCACGTGAACATTGAAGTCGCTGACCGCCTGCTCCGTCACGCCCCATGCCCCAACGCAGCTTCAACACCACCACACAGCAGTGGGTGCTGCAAGAGTGCCAGGTGCGTGCAGTGCGTGCTGGGCTCTGAGCTCTGGGGCGCAAGCCGTGCGGTGCCGTCTAGTCACCTGAGACGGCTGTGGGACGCGTGGCCTGGCCTGCGTGCTGAGCTGCGCACATGCCCACTAAGTGCTCAAGACCTTACTTTCAACATGTCGCAGGCAACGCACCTCGTATCATATGCCACCTGCCTCTTGTAAGTTTCCGTGCTCATCTGCATAGCCTGCTGTGCCCCTTGCCCTCCGCTCCCTGTTCACCCTCTGACCCGTTCCTCTGCTGCCCAGGCCGAAGACCGAGGACTGCAACAACGGCATCGATGATAACGGGGACGGACTGGTGGGGCCGCAGGGGCAACTTGGGGAGGACGCCTCCTGTCGATTGCTATCGCCCTGGCACTCATCGGCCCGCATGTCCTCATCGTACGGCAGGTTGACCACGATGACCCCCACTGCTGGCGCTGCGGCAACTTCTTCCTTGAGGGCGACGAGGAGTGCGGTGAGGAGGGGCACCTCTGTACAAGCAGCGCTGAGTTCCTAGGCTACCCCGTGCCGCTGTGTCTCAGTGCTCTGTGTGGCACCATTTCCCCCACAGACGATGGCAATCAGCTGCCGTACGACGGTTGTGACGCCTTTTGTCGTATTGAGACCGGCTCAGCGCCGCCCCCACGCCCGCGAATGGTCCTGTCGCCGTCGCCACCCCTCCCGCCGGTGGGTACGCGACCAGCAGCACAGGGCCTAGAGAGCGTCGCTGACTGAGTTGGAGTGGTTTTGCGCTTTATCGTCCCTCCCTCCATTTGCCCCCATAGAACAACCGCGTGCTGTGCAAGGGCGTGGGTGCGGCCATGGTGACCACGCTGCCCCTGGACGGCCCCACCTCGGGTTGTACGACACCGGGCAGCACGTGCCGGCAGATGATGGTCGGGATCCTGTCGTACATGCTGAACCGCAACGCCTCCCTGCCGCTCAGCATCCTCGCGCTCATCCCAGGGGACCCGGGCTCAGCGGCCAGGGACGCCTTCGCGACATGGGTGCTGGACCTGCCGGTGGGGAGCCAGTGGGGGCGGGGCTGCAGGGGCAAGAGCTGGCGCAAGGATTGAGAGGTGACGGTATGTGCCCTTTTGCGCCCTATTGTAGCACCCTCATCACGACACGTAGAGCACCTGCATGCTATGACCACGTCTGGTCCTTGCGTTGCCCCGGCTCTCCCTTTCCCAGGCGCCCCTGGACATCATTTCCGTCACGTTCCTGCAAGACGCCGACGCTGTGGGAAGCGCCATATTCACAGACGCACGCCTCATCTACATCCCCAGCGCACAGTGAGCTTATACGACTGCTAGCCCGGGGCCTTCGCCGATAGGGTCCCCATCAAGCACGTAGCAACTGTCTAAGGGCATTAGGCTCTGAACGCTCTGCCCGCCTTAAATCTTTCCGCTGCCGGCCTTCCCCCAGGACCGAGGCCGGCGGCGGTCTGACTGACGCCATGAACGCCGAGCTCAGCACGCGCATGACTGACCTGGACGCCTTCGTCACGCAGTACGGCGGATCGTTGATCACGCTTTCGCAGCGGGGCCTGCAGAACCCCTTCGAGTTCCTGGGCCTTGCCGTCGGCAGCAGGCCCGACGGAGCGGGCAACCTGACGACAGGGCTGGAGCTCAGCAGTGTCTCAGGTGTCAACATCACCAACGCCACGCTCCCCGGCAGCGCCCTTCAGGTCTTCACGGGGCCCAGCCAGTGGTCGGGCCTCACGCCCATCGTCACCGTCTCCAACAAGTGCCCCCAGGCCCTGCCCTCATGTGAGAGGGACGGTCGTGTGTGCTGCTCGGTACCTGCGGCAGGGCAGCCTGACTGCGGTTCCCAAGCCTGACTGCCTGCCTCCTCACCCTCCCCGCTCCCCCGCTGCCCCTCCCCCAGACTTCCTGGACACCTACTATGGCGTGGACCAGTCCTGCGAGGCCGTGCTCCTGTTCACCGACACGGGATGCATCCGCCGGGGCCTCGAGGCCAACTGCACGGACGGAGTGGGTGAGTACAGCTTGCAGGGAGGGTGGTGGGGCGATGAGAGAGGCAATGTTGGCCTTCAGTCACCTTGAGCCCCGCGCGCCCCGCCTTGCCCCGCACGGTGCCCCGCAGACAATGACGGCAACGGAATGACGGACTTCCGTGATCCAGGTGCGGCCTGCGGGGGCGTGGGAGGGTGTGAAGCCCCTCTGCCGTCGGGCCATGCTTGACATGGGATACATGTGTCGCTGCAGGCTGCCGGCGCTGCGGCGACGGCGTTCAGGACGGCATTGACGGGGAGGAGTGCGATGACGGCAACATGGTGGATGGGGACCTGTGCAACAACTACTGCCAGCAGGTGGGTACCAGCCCTGCTTCTGCTGCAAGTCCCCTTTGTTCAACCTCACGCCGCTTAATTACCACCACCTGACCGCAGGTGGCCCGTGCCTTCCCTCCACCACCGCCCCCCATCGCAAGCCCTCCGTGGCCGCCCCGCTCGCCTCTACGGCCGCCCAGGCCGCCCTCCCCTCCGCCATCGCCTCCGCAGCCGGGAGTGCCCAGCGTCCCCGCGGCGCCTCCGCCCCCCTCACCTCCTGTCAGTCCCGACCCTCCGAGCCCAGAACCACCTTCGCCATCGCCACCCTCCCCTCCACCTCCGCCGCCACCTCCTCCTTCCCCTCCACCTCCTTCGCCCTTGCCTCCTTCGCCAAAGCCCTCGCCTCCGAGCCCTAGGCCCTCGCCTCCGAGCCCGCCTCCCCGGCCCAGCCCTCCCCCAAGTGTCAACCCAAGTCCTCCACCTTCGCCTGCCCTATCACCGCCCCGACCACCTAGCCCCCCGCCATCCGCTCCATCCCCTCCACCACCACTGCCGCCGAGCCCTTCTCCACCCCCTCCACCACCTCCTAGCCCAAGCCCACCTAGCCCGATTCCTCCATCTCCGCCTCCCCCTCCTCCCCTTCCACCCAGCCCGCTGCCTCCTTCGCCGCCACCCAGCCCCTCGCCGCCACAGCCTCCCTCTCCTAAACCACCGCTGCCGCCCAGTCCAGTGCCGCCGCTGCCGCCCAGCCCCAAACCCCCATTGCCTCCCTCTCCCCTTCCTCCCTCGCCGCCACCGCCCAGCCCTACACCGCCCCTCCCTCCATCACCCCTGCCCCCGAGTCCCGAGCCCCCTAGCCCAAGCCCGCCTACGCCGCCGTCGCCTCCCCCGCCGTCCCCGTTTCCGCCCAGCCCAGAGCCTCCTCTGCCGCCTTCTCCTCTGCCGCCTAGCCCAGAGCCCCCGAGCCCGGAGCCTCCTCTGCCTCCTTCGCCGGAGCCTCCCTCGCCCCTGCCGCCCAGCCCAGAGCCTCCTCTGCCGCCTTCTCCTCTGCCGCCTAGCCCAGAGCCCCCGAGCCCGGAGCCTCCTCTGCCTCCTTCGCCGGAGCCTCCCTCGCCCCTGCCGCCCAGCCCAGAGCCCCCACTTCCGCCGTCTCCACTGCCTCCCAGCCCCTTACCCCCGAGCCCGGAACCTCCCCTGCCTCCGTCGCCCGAGCCCCCATCACCTCTGCCGCCCAGCCCAGAGCCCCCACTTCCGCCGTCTCCTCTGCCGCCCAGCCCGTTACCCCCCGAGCCCGGAGCCTCCCCTGCCTCCGTCGCCTGAGCCCCCATCACCTTTGCCGCCCAGCCCAGAGCCTCCTCTGCCGCCGTCTCCTCTGCCGCCCAGCCCAGAGCCCCCGAGCCCGGAGCCTCCTCTGCCTCCTTCGCCGGAGCCTCCCTCGCCCCTGCCGCCCAGCCCAGAGCCCCCACTTCCGCCGTCTCCACTGCCTCCCAGCCCCTTACCCCCGAGCCCGGAGCCTCCCCTGCCTCCGTCGCCCGAGCCCCCATCACCTCTGCCGCCCAGCCCAGAGCCCCCACTTCCGCCGTCTCCTCTGCCGCCCAGCCCGTTACCCCCGAGCCCGGAGCCTCCCCTGCCTCCTTCGCCCGAGCCCCCATTACCTTTGCCGCCCAGCCCAGAGCCTCCTCTGCCGCCTTCTCCTCTGCCGCCTAGCCCAGAGCCCCCGAGCCCGGAGCCTCCCCTGCCTCCTTCGCCCGAGCCTCCCTCGCCCCTGCCGCCCAGCCCAGAGCCCCCACTTCCGCCCGCTCCTCTGCCCCCAAGCCCAGAGCCCCCGAGCCCGGAGCCTCCTCTGCCTCCTTCGCCCGAGCCCCCATCACCTCTGCCGCCCAGCCCAGAGCCCCCACTGCCACCATCACCTCTGCCGCCCAGCCCGAAGCCCCCAAGCCCGGAGCCTCCGCTGCCACCTTCGCCAGAGCCCCCGTCACCCCTACCTCCCAGCCCAGAGCCACCCCTGCCGCCTTCTCCTCTGCCGCCCAGTCCGGTTCCTCCCAGCCCAGAGCCACCGCGCCCTCCGTCGCCCGAGCCCCCATCGCCTGTGCCCCCGAGCCCCGGTCCCCCTCTGCCACCGTCCCCACTACCTCCCAGCCCAGCGCCGCCCAGCCCAGAGCCACCCCTGCCACCGTCGCCCTTCCCGCCCTCGCCCTCACCGCCCAGCCCAGAGCCTCCTCTGCCGCCATCGCCCCTGCCTCCCAGCCCGGCACCGCCCAGCCCAGAGCCACTGCCGCCTCCATCACCGCTACCGCCAAGCCCGAAACCGCCGGGTGCCCCACCACCTCTGTATCCCTCCCTTCTCCCCCCTTCTCCGTCACCCCCAAGCCCTGTCCCACCCAGTCCTGCGCCCTTACTGCCTCCCGCAAGGCCAGCTCCTCCCTCACCACCTCCAAGTCCGGTGCCCCCCAGTCCTTCACCCCCTCTGTATCCGTCGCCCTTGCCTCCCGCCCAGCCGCCCGGTCCATCCCTGCCCCTGCCTCCTTCCCCCTCGCCTCTCGCACCACCTCTGCCGCCCTCGCCTCTCCCGCCAAGTCCAGACCCCCCCGCACCGCCCCTGCCAAACCCCTTACCTGTGGAGCCACCGCCAGCTCCAAGCCCGCCCACACCATCCTCGCCAGCTCCGCCTCCCCTACCACCCGCGGCCCCACCCCCGACTGTCAGTGCCATTCCCAGCCCTCCCGCATGCGGCGCAACCGCCTGCGTCAACCCGCCACCGCTATCGCCTCACCTGGCTTCAAGCCCCGCCGCCGCCTCTCCTCCTGCCAACCCTCCTCCCAACCCGACACGTGACGTCAGCTTGCCGCCGTGGCTCCCGCCTCCGTCGCCCGCTGGGGCCTCGCCACCAGGTGGCGTTGCTACCCCTCAGCCCCTTCAGCCGCCGCTCCCAGGGCCACCTCCGGTGCACCCGCCCGCGCCCCTCCCTTCACCAGTGCCTCAGGGCCCCCGACCTCCCCCTGACAACGCGACACTCGCCTCTCCTCCAGCTTCGGCTCCCGTCCTTTACGGGCCGCCATCTCCGCACAGTCCCCCTCCCCGGGTAATGGACCAGCCCCCCTCTCCAGCCACAGCTCCGCCTCCGCTTGCGGTTGTTACTGACCCCCCACGAGGGCCATCACACCCCTCCCCTTCAAGCCCACCTCCGACGAGCCCCACGAGCCTCTCCCCCTTCGGCCAGCTTCCTCCTGCTCCGCTCGTCGAGTCACCTCCTCTCGTCATGCAGCCTTTGCCGCTGCCGCCCACGCCTGCCATCCCACCCCGTCGACCACCCCTGGATACTCCCGCCAGCAGCCAACCGCGCGGCGCCGTCCCACCGCCTACACGCCTCCCCTCAGGACCTCCCAGCGCACCGCCGCCTTCGGTCTCGCCTCCATTCGCCCCCCAGCCTGCTGCGGGCCTGCCGCCTCCCTCACCCTCTGCCATTGGAGCCCCTCCGCCGGCGCCATCGCCCGGCCTCCTGCCGCCGATACCCGCTGCTGTGCAGCCGTCTGCCCCGCCACCCGCGCCCGTGCTCCAACCTCCGCCCGTCACCAGCACATCACCACCAGCGCCAAAGCCGCTTGTGGAGCCACCCGAGCCCGCTCCGTCCCCGTTACCGCCTCCTCTGGACCCAACGCCTCCCGCCGGCTCGCAGCCCTCCACACCCCATCCGCCCCTTCCAGCTCTTGCGTCCCAGCCGCCGCCGTCTGCGCCGCAAAGGCCACCCAAGACTCCTCCTTCGCCAGGGACCTCGCCTTCGCCCCCCTCTGCATCTGGATCCCCGGCCCTGCCGCCGCCACCAGCAGCCCCGCCCTTGGCGGCCCCTCCACCCGGCCCCGTGCCTTCTCCGTCCACGCCCACATCGACGCCCCAGATCTCGCCGTCGCCCGGATCTCTATTGTTTCCGTCTCCCCGTCCATCGCCCCCGTCTACCGTCCCACAGATTGTGCCGCCCACGCCCGGCGCCCCCGGAGGGCATTCGGGGCCGTCGCCCACGGCGCCCCCAACCGGAAGTAACCAACTGCCTCCTTCCCAGCCGCCAACGGGCTTGCAGAAACCGCCCGTTGGCCCTGCAAGCCCGACAGAAGCCCCCAGGTCACCCCCTGGCCAACCACCGCCTACTTCACCGGTGGTGTCGTCTCGGCCACCCTCAACGGCTGTCCCCACTGGCAGCCCCCCTCCTCCTGGCACTCCGCCAAACCTCAGCATGCCGCAGCCGCAGCCGGCTGCGCCCCCGGTCCCTAGCTTTCAGCCTCCTCAGCCCCCACCCTTCCTCGGTCGGCTTCCCCAGCAGCCCCCGCTATCTCCGCCAGGCAGCTCCTCCCCTAACGCCCTTCCGCCTCCCTCGCCCATGGCGTCAGGCACCGCATCCCCGCCGCCACCCCCTCCTTTGGGATTGCCCAGCCCGTTGCCCCAGCCAATTCAGCCACCTCCAGAACCGTTCGCTCCCAGCCCCTCACCTCTCGCAGCCTTACCTCCGCCGCTGCTGCCTGCACCGTCACCAGTGCCTCCAGGCTCAGTGCTCAACATACCTCCCCCGCCGGTGCCGCCACTCCCACCCCCCCGTCCGCCGCCGCCACCGCCGCCCGTGCCTCTCCCGCCGTCACCTTCGCCCCCGTCGCCTCCGCTCCCGTCGCCTCTGCCCCCGCCCTCGCCGCCGCCCTTCCCCCCGCCCCCGCCCTTCGTGTTCCCCGCCATCAACATCCCCCCCGAGTTCATCGCGGAGACCCCCACCAACGCCACCGGCTTCCTGACCGTCATACAGCAGGTGGACGTGCCCCCGGAGTTGGCAGCGGACCCCGCGGCGCTGGCGGAGCTGCTGCCCAATGCAGACACGATCGAGATCACGGCCACGCGAGTGGAGATGCCGGTGCGTTGTGGTGGGCCCCGTTCCTCTCATGTGTTTACTCATGGGGATGACAGACAAGCCCCAGCTGTATCTCCAACGAAGATGCCTAACCTAATCCTTGTAACGCCCCCCAACCCCAGGTCGAGGTGACCAACTTTGGCCAGTCCACGGTGACCTTCAGTAGCAGCGCCGTGACTACTGACGTTGGCCTGGAAGTGAAGGTGAGAAGGGCGCCACGTGCGCCCACGGACCGCGGACTCCTTTGTTGCATTAGTGCAGTAGCTGTCCGTTGGGCCCTCGACCATGTTTGCCTCGATCTGGCTGTAATAGCTGCAACCTTGGTCCACCCGTCGTATCGTATGCTACCTCAGGTCGAGTGCTCAAGCACCTTCCTGGATGCCTTCAAAGGAGCGCTCGTGCTCCGCTCGGGCCTGGATCCCAGCATCATAGCCAACATCACCTGCTCAGAGCTGACCAACGCTGCTAAGAGCACTCCTTCAGCCTCCCCAGACCCGTCGCCGTCGCCGCCCCCACCAGCGGTCCCCAGCCCACCGCTGACGCCCCCGCCGCCTCAAATGCCGCAACCTCCACCCTCGCCAAACACCCACCTCCCCCCTGCGTCGGCCGACAGCGGCAGCGGTGCCCAGCGGTCGCTGCTGCAGACCCCGTCTAGCCCCGCCGTAACGCCTGTGGCGGCGCCGGCCAACAGCTCGTGGTCGGGTGGCGCCTGCTCGGCTGCCCCATCGGGGAACACGTCGCTGAACCTGATGATCGTGATGAAGGTGCCCGTGGACCAAATGGACCAGGTGCGGGCCTTGGCACCCTGGACGGCGGCATGATGACAGAAGCCTGCATGCATGTGCCTATGTGTGTTGCAATTTGGGCGTGGGTAGGGCAGCATGCCATAAGCTCTCGACCTTCTGGTGACTCTCTTCCCTCCCTTGATCCTCACTGCCTGCCTGTCAGGTTGGCAGCTATACGAGCGCTCTCCAGCTGGCGCTCGACAAGTGGGTGGCCGAGTCAGCGGGCGCCGCCCCCTCGGATTCCGGCTCGGCGCCTGGAGGGGCCACGGCCGCGCCGCCGCCTCCAGGGGCTCCCGGCCGCCTTCAGCTGTGTGCGCCATCGCCCAACCGTGTCACGAGCACGGCAGAGGTGCGGTTACCAGGGTGACAGATGCGGGCCGTTTTCGGGACAAGTGGCTTTTCCGCTATCTGGCGGCGAGGACGCAAAGCGATGGGTGTGGCGGAGTGACCCGGACACCCTAGCTCTTTATGGTTCTTCCCGCCTCCTGGCTGGGCCCAGGCCCGCCCGGGTTCGGTAGGCCCGGGCCCCGGGGGCCCTTTTGCCCCAGCCCTGAGCCTTCACCCACGCTATGTGATGATAGCCCGGTGCTCCCCTCTACCCCTGCTGTCGGCAGGTGGTCATCACGACTCAGGTACCCCTGAACGAGCTCGGCACCGGGTCACTGGCGGACAACTGCGGCAGCTCGGCGCTGGTGGCGACAGACGCTTTCGGTGGCGCAGGCAGCGACGTGGCCTGCCAACTCACTGTGGTGAGCAGCCCTCTGGATGGGAGTAGTGCTATGAGCTTGAGCCCGGTGCCCTTCGTTTCCGCGGACGGCGAGGCTCGTGTACCACTAAGATAACCGCCGAGGCCTGATTGACCCTAACACGTGTCCCGACTGGTGTCCCCTGTACGTCCGTTCTGCTGTTTGTCCTTTCCTGCGCCGACCGCAGGCTGCGGACGACAGCCCCCCCCTCAGCACCGGAGCTGCGCCGGCCGCTGCCGCTGGTAGCCCCAAGCCCGCAAGGTGCGTGTGGGGTACGTTCCAGATCCCGCTCAGCTTACCTGTACCCAGCATCAGCACGGCACACGATATCCTCTGCTTGCACCCGCATCATGACCATTCTGCGTACGTCTCTCTCGGCCGTGCGGCTACAAGCTGATGCCCCTCCCACCGGCCCACAGCAGCGTGGACCTCACCCCCGTGTGGATCACGGCGGCGGTGGTGGGCGCCGTGTTCGGCATGTCCCTCTGCATGGCGGTGGTGGCGGTGCTCGTCGTGCGGCGGCGCAGGGAGAATGAAGACGACAAGGAGCTGGAGGAGCAGGCCCGCAGACGGCGGCGGGTAAGGGGGCGCGGCCGGGCTCCCTGGGCTGGGGAGCGATCGCACAGGCCAGGACCCCACGAACGCTGGGGGACCCCGGCGCGGGATTCAGGAGCCGCTCTGATGCCTTCGGGCAGTTCCCGGTTGAGAGCTCGCCTTCAGCCACACTGGGTGACCCCTGTGCTTTGCAGCATGCCAGGCTGCGTGCTGGCAGCTACCTCGTGTCTTTGACACATTCGACCAGCCCAGCCTTCTATGCCCCCAAGCTCAGACCCTGCGTATCCTACCTCCCTGGCCGCGCAGGCGCTACAGGAGCATGTGGACCCAGACGCTGACGCCTTGCCGCCCGCGGGCTGCACGGCACGGCCGCCCTCGCCCGTGAACGCTGCACACCTGAGCTTAAGGGCCACGTCCGGCGGCAACCAACTCGCTGTCTCGACCTCTGGGGTACGCCTGGCGGAGCGCTCGTCTCCCCCCAGCCCCTTTGTGAGCCCGGTCGCCGGCAACCGCTCCCGCCCCGCCAGCCCCGTCCTCGGCACAGGCGACAGTCGCTCCCGGCCTTCCAGCGCCCTCGTCAGCCCCATTGGCGGCCGTCACTTCCCATCGGACCTGACGGAGGGCGCCGGCTTGCCGTCGCCACGGGCCAGCTCACGCCTGCAGCGCACGGTCACGGGCGCGGAGGTTGTGCCCCGACTGGACAGCGGCCCTCTGCGCTCCACGGAGAGCAACGGCACCTGGCAGGTGCGCCCGAGCGGGCTTGCTTGCATTGTAACTCCAACCTGCATGCGTAGCGGCAGGACACGAACATGCGCTCGGCACTCCCATGCTACCCATGCCTGCATCCATGTTTCCGGTAGCACCGCTGATCCAGCGCGGCGCATGTGCTGGCGGAGACGGCCCGTGGCTGGACTTAACACCCCGATCCGTGCTGCCCCTTGTGCGTGTTCGTAGGGCCTGGCCGAGTTAGGCTCCGCAGGGCGCAGCAGCTCCCTACTGCACCAATCTTCCTCGCTGCGCGCCTCCTCGAGGAACGCGCTGCTCACAACCAATGTTGTCTTCCGCACCGACGGACCGGAGCCGGAGGACATTAGCACCGGCCACAGGGGTGCGTACGGGCCGGGGCGGCAGCTTCCGTGCTCTTCCTACACGAGCCGCATCGGTAGCGCCTCAGGCACTTGCGTCCGGCTTGCGCTCTCGTGCTACTGCTCCTCTTTCGTCCGCCTTACCGCCCGCCCTTCCGCACTCCCGCCCGCCGTCCCTCTGCAGCTACCAGCCAGCTCTCGCCGGTACTTGCGTCAGCTGGAGCGCGCCCCGACCCCGCGCTACCAATCGCTGCGAGCCCGTCGACACGCGTGCGCAGCCAGTGGGCGTCGCTGCAGAGCCACGCCAAAAGCCAGGACGGCATGGGCGCAGCGCCGGCCCCAACGCTCGACAGCATCGACGAAGGCTTGCCCATCGGCCCAGACATCTCACCTGTAGCTTCCAACGCTGGCGCGGCGTCGTTCTTTCGGCCGTCGGACTTTGGGCCCATGAACTCCCCTTCCCCGATGCTCCCGGGGCCGCCAGCTGGTCCCCAAGCGGCCGCGCCGCTTTCTTCGCCGATGCCTCGGCCGGGGTCGACGACAGCTGGATCCGGGCCGAGCCGCGAAAGCACGCCTGTGAGGGCCATGCGCGTTCAGTTCGCTGGTGTTGGGGGCCCCGCAGGGGCCGCCGGGGAGGAGCCTGCGGCGGCCGCGCGAGCCAGCGGAGACGGCGGCACGGGCGGCCCGCAGCGCTCGGCGATGCGCTCCCAACCCCTGAGCGGCCTCCGGGTGGCTAGCTTCGCCCTGGACCAGCAGCCCGGAGCATGGCGCCAGGGGGAGGCGGGGGAGGCCGCCGGCACAGGGGCTGGGCGCCTGGGCCCGGCCGCGGCTGGGCCTGCGGCCAGCCAGGCCGCCCCTTGGCCCCGCCATGACCCTGACGCGCTGGACAGCACGCCCCAGTCCGCAGACTCGAGCGACGACCGCGAGGCTTCCGCGCACGCCGCCTCGCGCCGCCAATTCCTGGCTACGCCCCCCGGCTCGGCAAGCGGCAGCCGCAGCGGCCGCTGGGGAAGCATGATGACCCAGGCGGCCCCGGGTGCCGCAGCCGTAAGCCCAGTCCGCCGGGGCCTCGTGTCCTCTGGCGGCGTGGGCAGCCGCAGCAGCCGATGGGCCAGCATGGTGCAGAACGGCGCGGAGCGCTCAGCCACCGTCACCGCCGGTCAGGAGCTGAGGGGAGCACCGCTGCGCCGCTCCACGTTCCACGGCCTCTCTGGGGCTTCTGCTGGCTCGGCAGTCGCGGCATCGGCCGATGGCACACACTCAGGAGCAGGGGAGCGCGGTTCTGGCTTGGTGGGGGAGTCGGACGTGGGGGTGCCTGTGCGCCAGGCGAGTGGGTCCGGCGTGGGTCTTGGCGGGGCAGTAATGCCGCCGTTGAGGCGTAGCCCGCTGGGCCGCTGAAGCTGCCGCCGCTGCAGTTTGCGTACTTGCGTCGGGCGTCGGGCGAGGGGAACTCCCCTCGTAGGGCCCTTACAGACGAATTGCTTTCATCTGCGGTCCGTACCGCTGATACTTACTCACTGCGATGCGCCGACCTCTTGATTAAGGTTTGTTGGAGTGTCAGGCGCGACATCTCTCCGTGTCGATGTCGATTGCCTATGTGTCACACAATTATATCTTCCTGATTGATTGAGTGCTTTCATCCCTCACGTCTAACTTTCATCATGATTGGTGGGTCGGCGGCATTGGAGTCGGGAAGCGGTAGAAACGGGAACCTCACTTTTCCATTCAAGGCGCGACCCTAGGTTTTTCCGCGGCCCCGAGGGGGGCGTATACCTACTAGAATAGTACCTGCGTTTGGCGACAAGGCTGCATTGCGAGCCCCAGTACTTGTTGAACTATTAAGCGTCCAGAAGCTTGTTTCCAAAACCGCCCGCGATCACCTCAGGCTTTGCTCTATATGTAATTTCTGGATGGGGCTTGACGCAAATGCCACAGCACCGTTAGCGCAGTCCTATGCCGTCAGTCGGCGATGGCAGCAATGCTTTATTTCCCGAGGCGTCTTGCTACGGCTTCGCTATCGCATTTCAGCACTCGCATTGTGATAGCTGCTGGGCTGCTTGTGGTGCTGCTCGCAACCGTGGCGACACAGCCCACACCAGCATTCTATGACTTCACCCTTCCCTCCGGTTGCTATGTGCGCGCGCTGGACGAGTGGTGAGTCCTGCAAGGGCAAGATGATGCATAGCTTCATTGCAGTGCGTCCGCCGGCTGCACGCTCCTGCCCCCGCCGATTTGCCCCGGCCCCCTCCCGGCCCCCTTCCATGTCGTCCCGCCAACCTTGCAGCAATGGTCCTGACGTTGAGGCGAAGGATGCCTGTGCCGCGCTCGGCGCAGGCTGGTCCCTTGCGCAGCCCATCAGCACCAATGACCGTACCGCCCTGGCCGCCAGCATGGAAACGCAACGGGGGTCCAGCCTGCCCCGCTGCACGCCTGGGTGGTATTGTCCCTTGATCCAGGGCCAGGAGAATGACGACTGTGCCTTCTCGGGGTGGCTGGACTTCAGGTGAGGGTGAATGGACAGGCCGCCCTGAGCAAGCAAGCCGTGGGGCCAAGGGTCCGTAGGCTGCTGGTGTCTATGGGCGGGCCGGGTGAGGTGTGGGCCGGGGAGAGGACGCTGGACGCCTTGGTGTCAGACCCGAGCTAAGTCGTACACTTTCCCTCCACAGACCCAGTGGAACCCTCTTCTACAGAGGCTGTGGAAAGTGTCGTACCGTCCACCGTTGACTCCGCGAGCCCTGCACGTAGGAGCCATCGCTCAACCCGTTGAGCTCTATTAGGGTGTACTCCTGGAGCCGCCTGCTTCCCCGAGCCTGAACACGACAGCTTCCATTTTCTCGCGAGACCCTGCACTGAGCCAACTCAGTATACTGACCTCGAAACCAGTGCCCTGGTGTCTACCGGTGTCTACCCATGTTCTTGGCGACAGTGCCTAAGCGCGGTGTTGAGCTGTGGCCTGAGCTGTGGCGTGACATCCATCCCGCCGTGGATCCGCGAGCACGGGACGCAGTACCACTGGCGAGGTGCAGCAGATGCTACCAATAGAAGAGCGGGGACTGTCGGACTGGCGACGCGCGGCGCATCGGCATGCATCGTGAGCTCTGCGCGTACGCAAGCGCACAGCGCGTCGCTGCTCAGGGGTCGTGATCAGAAGTACATAGCGTCTACGGGTGGAATGCAGGGCCAGTGGCGCGGGCCGTGCGATCTGGGGCCCCACTTGTTCCCGCCGCCCCCGGCGCTACTGCACCCGCCCAACCCGTCCCTTTCTCGCTGTGTCCCCTTTGCACAGGGCGCAGAGCCCTCCCCTGAATTGGTACCCGTCCTTGCTGGGGACCCGTCCTG
Organism: Edaphochlamys debaryana; assembly: GCA_016858145.1. Classification (NCBI taxonomy): domain Eukaryota; kingdom Viridiplantae; phylum Chlorophyta; class Chlorophyceae; order Chlamydomonadales; genus Edaphochlamys; species Edaphochlamys debaryana. The sequence goes on from JAEHOE010000011.1 coordinate 815,729, forward strand.
GGGTGGGCTTCGGCCAGCACCGCTCGGCTTCTGGCAGGCGGCGGGGCCCAGAGAGGAGGGGTCGAGAGCCAGGCGTCGCATCCCAGCGCTCGTACCCCGAGTCTGCCTGGGCCTGCCCTCTGAGGTGGCGTAACCAGAAGCAGCAGCACAGGCAGCCGCTGCTGCACTGCTGGTGGGCCAGTTCACTCGTGCATGGGGGACCGTCTTGCCCTGCGCTGCCTCCAGTGCATGGGTGCCAGCCGACGGGGGTACCCGGGTTGCGCCTCTCCCTCGCAGCCATGATGATACCCGGTGTTTCTCAACACCTCCATGCTAAGGACAGGGCCCCATTACTCTTCAAAGGCCTACTGGGGATCGAGCATGGCTGTGAGGAGCATACTTGGCGGGGACCTGCCGGCATAGCAGGGAGGGCAGGAGGGCTGGGCTCCACTCCCACCCCATCCGGGGCTCATGTCCAACCAGCCACTCAACCTTACCTCTACCTCTCCCAGGTCCCAGCCTCTTGCCCCCGTGAAAGGGCACATCTGAGGGCCCACGCAGGACTCGACCGGATGTGTTTCGGAGTGCAACGCAAGAGCTGTTGTGTTGAAAGGGTTCTCCTCAGGGGGGCTCCTCTCTGGCCACCCCTGCACGCTTACCCCCACGGCGTCAATACCTGGCCACCGCCTCGCCCAGCCTTTCGGCAACATGTTTAGGGTTATGTAGGCATCCTGCTGGTGAGCGGACTCGGTCGGTTGCGGTTGGGTAGGGCGGCTTTGCAGGGGAATCACCACCACAGGTGGATCAGAGGGGCCCCTGTGTCATCCCCTGATTACATCTGGTCGAGCCCTATCATGAACAGGGTCCCCAGACATGCCCTCGCATTTCGGAAGAGGGCTGGGTGAGGTACTAGCCGGGTGGTGGCGTGATGAGGGTGGCTGTGTGGTTGGGATGGGCAAACGGGTGGCTGGGGAGGTCACCCCTACCGAAACTCGATAAAAGCATTGCACTCCGACCACATCCAGTCGAGCCCTTTCACCAGAAGGCTCTCCAGACATGCCCCAGCACTGGGGCAGAAGGCTGGGTGAGGCGGTGGTTGAGGTGGTGGCGTGGTGGGGTTGGATGTGTGGATGGGATGGGGTGGCTGGAGAAGTTACCCCTATCGAACACGGCCAAAGCAGCTCCTGCATTGCACTGTGACCACACCCAGTCGAGCCCTTTCACCAGTAGGCTCTCCAGGCATGCCCCAGCACTGGGGCAGAAGGCTGGGTGAGGCGGTGGTTGAGGTGGTGGCGTGGTGGGGGTGGATGTGTGGATGGGATGGGGTGGCTGGAGAGGTTACCCCTATCGAACACGGCCAAAGCAGATCCTGCATTGCACTCCGACCACATCCGGTCGAGCCCTTTCCCCAGAAGGCTCTCCAGACATGCCCCAGCACTGGGGCAGAAGGCTGGGTGAGGCGGTGGTCAGATGGTGGCGTGATGAGGGTGGATGTGTGGATGGGATGGGGTGGCTGGAGAGGTTACCCCTATCGAACACGGCCAAAGCAGCTCCTGCATTGCGCTCTGACCACACCCAGTCGAGCCCTTTCACCAGTAGGCTCTCCAGGCATGCCCCAGCACTGGGGCAGAAGGCTGGGTGAGGCGGTGGTTGAGGTGGTGGCGTGGTGGGGATGGTCGTGAGAGGAGCCCCCCTGAGGAGAACCCTTTCAACACAACAGCTCTTGCGTTGCACTCCGAAACACATCCGTTCGAGTCCTGCGTGGGCCCCCAACTGTGCCCTGGCACGGGGGGCAAAAAGTGGGAGAGGTAGAGGTAAGGTTGAAGAGTGGCTGGTTGGACATGCGCCCGGGATGGGGTGGGAGTGGAGCCCTGCCCTCCTGCCCTCCCTGCCATGCCAGCAAGTCCCCCACAAGAATCTTTCAGACAGCCGAGCTCGGTGCCAAGCAGACCCTTAAAGGGACTCCGTCTTTAGCATGGAGGCGTTGAGAAACACCGGGTATCATCATGGCTGCGAGGGAGAGGCGCAACCCGGGTACCCCCGTCGGCTGGCACCCATGCACTGGAGGCAGCGCAGGGCAAGACGGTCCCCCATGCACGAGTGAACTGGCCCACCAGCAGTGCAGCAGCGGCTGCCTGTGCTGCTGCTTCTGGTTACGCCACCTCAGGGCAGGCCCAGGCAGACTCGGGGTACGAGCGCTGGGATGCGACGCCTGGCTCTCGACCCCTCCTCTCTGGGCCCCGCCGCCTGCCAGAAGCCGAGCGGTGCTGGCCGAAGCCCACCCCAGGACGGGTCCCCAGCAAGGACGGGTACCAATTCAGGGGAGGGCTCTGCGCCCTGTGCAAAGGGGACACAGCGAGAAAGGGACGGGTTGGGCGGGTGCGGTAGCGCCGGGGCGGCGGGAACAAGTGGGGCCCCAGTGCACGGCCCTCCCCGCACTACACCCGCAGAAGCTATGTACTTCTGATCACGACCCCTGAGCAGCGACGCGCTGTGCGCTTGCGTACGCGCAGAGCTCACGATGCATGCCGATGCGCCGCGCGTCGCCAGTCCGACAGTCCCCGCTCTTCTATTGGTAGCATCTGCTGCACCTCGCCAGTGGTACTGCGTCCCGTGCTCGCGGCTCCACGGCGGGGTGGATGCCGCGCCCAGCTCAGGCCACAGCTCAACACCGCGCTTAGGCACTGTCGCCAAGAACACCGCTAGACACCGGTAGACACCAGGGCACTGGTTTCGAGGTCAGTATACTGAGTTGGCTCGGCGTCGCGATGGAAATGGAAGCTGTCGTGTTCAGGCTCGGGGAAGCACGCGGCTCCAGGAGTACACCCTAATAGAACTCAACGGGTTGAGCGATGGCTCCTACGTGCAGGGCTCGCGGAGTCAACGGTGGACGGTACGACACTTTCCACAGCCTCTGTGGAAGAGGGTTCCACTGGGTCTGTGGAGGGAAAGTGACCGGGCTAGGTCCAGACCCAGGGCATTGCGGGCTGCGCGCTCCAAGTACTACGAGCTCTCTCACCCTTGCCCCCTCACCCGTGCTGTCGTCCGCATGGCACGGCGCAGGTCACTGGATGGCGCGGTAGACCCTCAGGCCGCCGCAGTTCCGCCCGGCTGCATCGGTAGCCCCTACTACGGTGAAGCGTTCGGCTACTGCGTCGACCAGGTGCGCGCCCGCACATGTAACGCAGCATGGCGTGCAGACGACTGACCTGCCTCCTCCCGGCACACCCAGTCCTCCTGCCCCTCCTGCCACGGGGAACGCGGGCCCGCCTTTGCAACATCCTCGCTCACGCGCCATACATGGACCCCTGCACCTGCAGCCAAGCTTGAATAACGTAGCAGCCATTCTGTATTCATCCGCGACCTACTGCAAGTCGCTGACGCCGGGCAGCTTAGCCACGGGTTACTTCGCCGGCCAACTCCCCGACCCAGCGCTCATGCACCCCATCTGCTGGTGGTGCCCCGCCTCGGCCAACCCCTGCAACCTCTCCTCGCCCCCTCCCTCGCCCATGCCGCCCTCGCCGCGCCCATCGCCACCGTCACTGCCCAGTCCGCCGCCACCCTCGCCGCCGCAGCCGCCACAGCCGCCTAGCCCCGAGCCGCTGCCGCCTAGCCCGCCGCCGCCGTCACCGCCGTCGCCTCCGCCCTCCCCACCACCCCCGCCCAGTCCGCCGGTGCCCAGACCTCCCTCGCCGTCACCCCCTAGCCCCCCGCCGCCGCGCCCGCCCTAACCGCCACCGCCATTCCCGTCACCGCCCAAGCCCCCGAGCCCCCCCGCCCCCCCGCCGAGCCCTCCGGCCCCACCAGCACCGCCGCCGCGGCCGCCTTCGCCCCCGAAGCCTCCCTCACCCCCGCCTCCAAGCCCTAGTCCGTCTCCTCCCCCCAAGCCCTTTCCACCCAGCCCGCCGCCACCCTCCCCCCCACCGCCGTCGCCACTACCTCCATCCCCGCCGCCTCCTTCCCCACCCTTGCCTCCTAGTCCCCCGTCCCCCAACCCTCTCCCGCCTAGCCCCAATCCCCCCAGCCCACCCCCGCCGCCGTCCCCCCCTCGAGCGAGCTTCTATGATCCAGGTGCGTACCGGTAATGAACTGTCACCCAAAAAAGCCCACCTCTATCTCTCGACACTCGGTTAAATGCAGTTACCTGACTGCGCACATCGCCCCTCACGCGCAGCCAACAGGGACATGCTCAACCTCCCCAGCTCTTGCGTGGTGCGAGGTAGGTGGGCGGAACATCGCAATTGGGGCTCAGAGGACATCAGTGGGGAAGTATGGCCTAATGGCTTCAAAAAGTCTCCGAACTTGCTATGTCTTGTAACGCGACGCAGTCCTCCGCAACTGCTCCACCTTTGCCAATGCCAACGCGTCCTGCGCCACCGCCTTTGGCACGGGCTGGGTGGCAGCCGCTCCCTGGTCCATGGACGATATCCTGGTGCGCGGGCGCGGGGTGCACTACCCGCCAAGCAAGGGAGAGTACGCAAAAACGCTGAAGGGGCGCGGGGTCTGACAAAGGCCAGGTACTATGCACTTGGCCACTTTCTGAGTGGCTCCCGTTCCGGGTCCCTGACGTGCCCTTGCCCCCTCCAGGCCATGACCGGCTGGCTCAACAGCTACACCAACGACCTGCCGCGGTACTACAACACCAGCAGCAGCTCCTTCTATTGCTCCACCGCCGGACCCGTCAACGCAGCCAGCAACCCGGGCGCAGGCGAGTGGGGTTCCCGCACATTTACCCTCGGGGTCAACAGCGGCCAACCGCCCTTGCGCTCGCCTCTATGATCGTCCTGGCTACCCCCACACCGTTGACCTCTGCCCCTCTTCCCTCCGGTTGCAGAGCGCTGGGCGTTTTGGACCGACCTGCGGCAGGCCGTGAACGGCACTGTGCGCCCCAGCGGCCGGTGGCAGAGCGTGCGGGTGCCCAACGGCTGCTACCTGCCCGGGTACAACCAGTCGTTCGGGTGGTGCAGCGGGGACGCACGCGTGGCCAGCCCCGTGTCCACAACCGCCGTGTGAGTGGGCGGTGCAGGAGCACGCGGGCGAGGGTTGTAGGCTGCTATCTGGCAGGGGAAGGCTGGGTCTCGCATGCCGCATCACTTTAGACTAGGCACAAGGGGCGGAGCAGCAGGGGTAGCTGACGGAGCAGTGTGTTTTCCTCTGCCCCCGTTCCCCAGGTACCTGCGCCAGAATGACAACCTGTGCCCCAACGGAGGGCTGGAGGACTTCTCAAACACCATCAACGCACGCCTTCCCGTGCTGTGCTGACGATGTGGGTCGGGGGGTGGGGGTCAGGGCGGGCCCCGGACTGGACTAAGCAACATACAGCTGGCCAAATGTATCTGCCCCTTCGCTTTTTACGCACAGGCCCCACTACAATCCCCGCCATCTGCGCGCCGCCCGCCATGTCGCCGCCACCCCGGCCCCCGCCAATGCCCCCGGTAAGCAGAGTCTGTGGCCAGCCATAACAGACATTGGTGGTCCATCGCCCAAGCACTGTATGGCTGAAGGTTCACCATGCCCACTGCGCTTGGCCTCTACCATCCCACACCGCGTCTGTTCGTTGCCCTATCTGCAGCGCGCTACCCCTGACAGCTGTGGCGAAGGTGAGGCCTGAGGCGGTTCACATCGGGGATGCTGGGCCTACCGGTACTGTCCCTGACCCGTCCCTGGCCCTCCCGGCAGGCTTCCTGTTCATCACCACGGATGACGCAGACGATGTGGGACACTGCGAGGGATCCGCGTAAGAGAGGGCGGGCGCGAGGGGAGGAGGGCTGCACCGGGCAGGGGGTTCGGGGGGGCGGGGCGCCGGGCCGCGCGGAAGGCGGGGCCGCGACTGGGTACGTGTCACCGTGCAGGGACGATGCACGCTTGACCTCCTTGGCCAGCCTGCCCAACACAAACATGCGATATAGGCCCGTGCGATATCAAGACACTCTTCTTCGTGCATCCAACAGCGTGTGGCGTCGCGTGGGAAGCTAGCAACGGCCTCGAGTTACTCCGAGAACGTGGACTGAGCCGCGACTAATCAGATATGGCAAATAACTGCTCAGAAAAGCACACCGTTAAGAGGTTGGAGTCGTGCTGCTGCTATGATGTCTGCCGCGAGCTGTCGATGCGTCTCGGCGCGACCACAGCGAGTCGGCAGCCGGTTAGGAGGCATCAGTAGGAATGCAAACGTGAGAATAAATTGGAGGAACCGGAGGCGTCTTGGCGAGGTGTGGTCGTGCCCACGACCACCCCATGGTCGGCGCGGTGTCTCCCAACCAAGCCCCGGCGCCCGGCGGCCTCAATGCCCTCTTGCCCCTTCCTCCCCCGCAGCTGTGGGATGCTATACTCTTCCGCAATCACGTACGCAATGATGCGCGTGAAGTCCGCCAGCACCATGCGCGGCATCCTGCTGGTGACGGGGAGCGCCACGGGCACAGGTGGGAGCCGGTCGGGGCAGGGGAGGGGGGAGCGCGGATGTTTAGGGAGATGAAGAGAGGGGGAAGCTGTATCCTTCACTCACGAGGCCCGATAGACCTCTTGTGCTTGCGACCGACCTGCCACCCGTGTCCCTACGCAGCTGCCACCACATTCGCTGGGTGGCGCGACGTGGCCTGCCGCGTGGACCCGAGGGTGTGCTACCAGGTGCGGGGGGCCTGCTGGACTCCAGTGGCTGCCCAGCTGTCCAACAACAAGCCTTGAGCTGCAGCTGTGCCCCCTGACCCTACCAGGGCGTGACCACGGTGTCCACGGGCGACCAGCTGCTGAGCACTGACATCACCCGGTTCAAGCTGGTCTTCATATCCTCCGACTGGTGGGGGCCGGGGGAGGCAGGGACGCATCCTTGTGTTTGCTAGGGGAAGGGTTGGAGCCTGATGCACCAGGGCATCACCTGGCACTCTCCACCCACGCACCCCTGGCCGCCAGGTGTGCCACCCGCGGCGGCATCACCCAGGACCTGGGCAACGCCCTGCAGCTCATGGCATCCGAGTTCCGGTGGTACCTCAAGTGCGTGGGGACGAGAGGGCAAGAGAAGCAGGAGGGAGTGTGCATGGCTTCGGCTGCGCCGTCGAGGTTGGGCGTGACACCTGGGGATGGGCGTGACACCTGGGGAAGGGCGAGAGTGGCTGAGCAACATGGGGCATCGGGGTGCCACGAAGTGCCTGTGCAAACCCGTGCCTAACGCCTCGCACACCCTCCGTCCGCAGCTATGCCAATGGATCAGTGATCGTGCTGGCACAGACTTGCCTCAGCGAGCCCTACTCCTTCCTGCCCTCGCACCTCTCCGTCTCCAACGACTACTTCCCAGGTGCGGCTGGGGGCCTAAGCCTGGGTTTGCGCCAGCTTCCTAGGGGCTAGGGGCCTCAGTAGTTAGGCTTTGCGCCAGCTTCATGTGTACTTGCTTGGGCCATGCCCACCGCCTCGCTCACCTCCTCCCGCCCCAGACGTGAGCTTCCTCCCGTCGGCCGAGCCGCTGGGCTCCCTGGCCGATGACACCAACAACGACCACTGCTGCTTCCACAGCCGCATCAACAGCCCCGACGGATGGAACGGACGTGAGCAGCGAGGGCGGAGGCGGCCGTGGGGGGTGCTGCGGCGCAAGCCAGAGCCTGTTGTCCACGCTATGCTGTTCCCGGTCTGCTCCCTTCTACTTCGTCCCGCAGTGCAACCTCTGGCCTACAAGACCGGCAGCTGCCCTGTGCCCTGGACATAGTGCGTTGGGGTGGAGGGCGGGTGGCCGGGGCAACCCAGCGTGCGACAGATTTGCAGACCCAACATCGGCCTAAGGTGGGCAATGATTGCCTGCTCTGTCACGCCCCATGCCCCACTGCAGTTTCAACACCACCACACAGCAGTGGGTGCTTCAGGACTGCCAGGTGAGTACCAGGGGCGGTCTGGCACAAATCTGTGCATGATCAGCGAGTTGGCGCTCCCGAGGCCATTCCCAAGCAAGCTCAAGAACTTTCCTTCCAAACGCAGGCTACACACCTCGTCTCGTACGCCACATGCCTCCTGTAAGTCTTCCGAGGTATCCATGCTGGGCACGCGTCCTCAGACGTACTCCTCACAGAGCTACCCTCCGTGTTTTCTCCTCCCATCAAGTTGTCCCTCAAATCTTTTCCTCCGCTGCGCAGGCCCAAGACCGAGGACTGCATTAACGGCATTGACGACAACGGGGACGGACTGGTGGGGCCGCAGGGGCAGCGTGGGGAGGACGCCTCCTGTCGACTGGTATCGCCCTGGCACTTACCCGCCTGCATGTGCTCATCGTACGCCAGGTGGACCACGACGACCCCCACTGCTGGCGCTGTGGCAACTTCTTCCTTGAGGGGGACGAGCAGTGTGGTGAGGAAGGGCACCTCTGGACAAGCTGTGCTGCAAGTTGCTATGCTACCCCTCGCCGCTGCATCTTAGTGCTCTGTTGGCACCCTCCCCCTCACAGATGATGGCCAGCTGTCGTACGATGGATGTGATGCCTTTTGTCGCATCGAGACTGTCTCCTCGGCGCCGCCACCCAGGGCTGCCATAGTCCTGTCGCCGTCGCCACCGCTCCCGCCGGTGGGTGTGCGATCAATAAGCGGCACTGGGCCCAGAGATCGGGGCTCAGTGTGCAGTTGCCGTTTGACGAGGCGGCTGACTGATGAGGATTGCTTCTAAGTTACAACACCTCTCCGTGTGTCCCCAGCAGGTGCTCATGCTTTAGTCACATGCGCTAACGCCATGTACTGCCCCCGCGTGTCCCCCACAGAACAATCGCGTGCTGTGTAAGGGCGTGGGTGCGGCCATGGTGACCACGCTGCCCCTGGACGGCCCCACCTCGGGTTGTACGACACCGGGCAGCACGTGCCGGAAGATGATGGTCGGGATCCTGTCGTACATGCTGAACCGCAACGCCTCCCTGCCGCTCAGCATCCTTGCGCTCATCCCAGGGGACCCGGGCTCAGCGGCCAGGGACGCCTTCGCGACATGGGTGCTCGACCTGCCGGTAGGAAGGGGGGGGGCAGGGGCAGGGGTTGGCGTAAGCATCGGCAGGTGGCGGCATGGGCCCTTCTGCGCCCTTGTCGTTGCGCCCTCCGCACCCGCAAGCTGTTACCAAGTCTGCGTCTAATATCCTGCTCTCCCTTCCGCAGGCGCCCCTGGACGCCGTTTCTGTCACGTTCCTGCAGGACGCCGACGCTGTGGGAAGCGCCGTCTTCACAGACGCACGCCTCGTCTACGGCCCCAGCGCACAGTGAGTACGAAGACCGCTAGCCCAGGGCCTTAGCCGATATGGCCCGCATCAAGCCCTAAGCAACAACGCGGTACGGGTGGCCCTGCTCATCACACAATGACTTCGCTGCACGCTCTGCCCGCCTTACATCTTGCCGCTCCACTGACCCCCCAGGACCGAGGCGGGCGGCGGTCTGACTGACGCCATGAACGCCGAGCTCAGCACGCGCACGACGGACCTGGACGCCTTCGTCACGCAGTACAGCGGATCGCTGATCACGCTGTCGCAGCGGGGCCTGCAGAACCCCTTCGAGTTCCTGGGCCTTGCCGTCGCCAGCAGGCCCGGCGGAGCGGGCAACCTGACGACAGGGCTGGAGCTCAACAGTGTCTCAGGTGTCAACATCGCCAACGCCACGCTCCCCGGCAGCCCCCTTCAGGTCTTCACGGGGCCCAGCCAGTGGTCGGGCCTCACGCCCATCGTCACCGTCTCCAACAAGTGCCCCCAGGCCCTGCCCTCATGTGAGAGAGACGGCCGGGTGTGCTGCTCGGCACCTGGGGCCAAGCGGCCTGCCTGAGCTGACCAAGCCTGCCGTGCCTGCCATCCACCTCCTGTCCCACCCCCTCCCGTGTTGCCCCTCCCCCAGACTTCCTGGACACCTACTATGGCGTGGACCAGTCCTGCGAGGCCGTGCTCCTGTTCACCGACACGGGATGCATCCGCCGGGGCCTCGAGGCCAACTGCACGGACGGAGTGGGTGAGTACTGCTTGCAGGGAGGGCAGCGGGGTCAGAGGAGAGAGGCACCGGAGCCCCGCAGTCACCGTGAGCCCCGTCCCGCCCGGTGTTCCCCCGCAGACAATGACGGCAACGGACTGACGGACTTCCGCGATCCAGGTGCGGCCTGCGGGGGCGTGGGAGGGTGCGAAGCCCGTCTGCCGTCGGGCCATGCTTGACATGGGATGCGTGTGTCGCCCGCAGGCTGCCGGCGCTGCGGCGACGGCGTTCAGGACGGCATTGACGGGGAGGAGTGCGATGACGGCAACATGGTGGATGGGGACCTGTGCAACAACTACTGCCAGCAGGTGGGTACCAGCTATGCTTTTGACGGCAGGGCCCAGACGTCCGCGGAGTCCCCATATACAAGCCCACATCGTCACAACCCCCACCACCCGCCCGCAGGTCTCCCGTGCCTTCCCTCCACCACCGCCCCCCATCGCAAGCCCTCTGTGGCCGCCCCGCTCGCCTCTAAGGCCGCCCAGGCCGCCCTCCCCTCCGCCGTCGCCTCCGCAGCCGGGAGTGCCCAGCGTCCCCGCAGCGCCTCCGCCCCCGTCCCCACCTGTCAGCCCCGACCCTCCAAGCCCCGAGCCTCCCTCGCCACACCCACCTTCGCCTCGGCCCCCGTCTCCAACGCCACCTTCTCCGCCGCCCCCGCCTCCTTCCCCGCCGCCTCCTTCGCCCCCGCCTCCTTCGCCAAAGCCCCTGCCTCCAAGCCCTAGGCCGCTTCCTCCCAGCCCTCCGCCCCGGCCCAGCCCACCGCCGCCACCATCGCCTTCTCCTCCACCGCCTCAGCCACCTAGCCCCCCGCCTCCCTCTCCACCCCCTTCACCACCACTGCCGCCGAGCCCTTCTCCACCCCCTCCGCCGCCTCCCAGCCCAGACCCCCCAAGCCCGGTTCCGCCATCGCCACCTCCCCCTCCTCCCCTTCCACCCAGCCCGCTGCCTCCTTCGCCGCCACCCAGCCCCCCGCCACCCCAGCCGCCCTCTCCTAAACCGCCTCTGCCGCCCAGCCCAGACCCCCCGCTGCCCCCAACCCCGCAGCCACCGTCGTCTCCGCCGCCCAGCCCCAGGCCTCCCTCTCCGCCGCCTCCACCACCACTGCCACCGAGCCCTCCTCCACCTTCGCCGACACCTCCAAGACCAAGCCCTCCAAGCCCACGCCCGCCGTCACCGCCTCCTCCTCCCCCCCTCCCACCCAGCCCGCTGCCTCCCTCGCCGCCACCCCGCCCCTCGCCGCCCCAACCGCCCTCTCCTAGACCGCCGCTGCCGCCAAACCCAAAGCCGCCGCTGCCTCCGTCGCCACCGCCACCGTCGCCTTCGCCCCACAGCCCCAAACCACCACTGCCCCCTTCTCCCTTTCCTCCCTCGCCCCCACCGCCCAGCCCTAATCCGCCCCTCCCACCATCACCCGTGCCCCCGAGTCCCCAGCCCCCGAGCCCAAGGCCGCCTTCGCCACCGTCGCCTCCCCCGCCTTCCCCCTTTCCGCCCAGCCCCGAACCACCGCTGCCGCCGTCCCCTCTGCCTCCCAGCCCCTTACCCCCGAGCCCCACACCCCCGCAGCCTCCGTCTCCCGAGCCCCCGTCACCGCTGCCGCCCAGCCCGGAGCCTCCCTTGCCACCCTCGCCTGTGCCTCCTAGCCCCAAGCCCCCAAGCCCGGGGCCTCCCTTACCTCCCTCACCGGATCCTCCTTCACCCCTGCCGCCCAGCCCAGAGCCTCCACTTCCACCCTCTCCTCTGCCTCCAAGTCCCGAGCCCCCAAGCCCAGATCCTCCCCTGCCTCCTTCGCCGGAGCCTCCCTCGCCCCTGCCGCCCAGCCCAGAGCCCCCGCTTCCGCCTTCACCTCTCCCTCCTAGCCCCGAACCTCCGAGCCCGGAGCCTCCTTCCCCTGAGCCTCCATCGCCCATCCCGCCCAGCCCAGAGCCCCCGCTGCCACCATCGCCTCTACCGCCCAGCCCTGAGCCCCCTCTTCCGCCTTCACCTCTTCCTCCCAGCCCCGAGCCCCCGAGCCCAGATCCTCCCCTGCCTCCTTCGCCGGAGCCTCCCTCGCCCCTGCCGCCCAGCCCAGAGCCCCCGCTTCCGCCTTCACCTCTCCCTCCTAGCCCCGAACCTCCGAGCCCGGAGCCTCCTTCCCCTGAGCCTCCATCGCCCATCCCGCCCAGCCCAGAGCCTCCTCTGCCACCATCACCTCTGCCGCCCAGGCCTGAGCCCCCGAGCCCAGAGCCTCCTCTGCCTCCTTCTCCTGAGCCTCCCTCGCCCTTGCCGCCCAGCCCTAAGCCACCCCTGCCGCCTTCTCCTGTACCTCCCAGCCCGGTGCCTCCCAGCCCGGTGCCTCCCAGGCCCGGCCCACCGCACCCCCATTTCCCTGCGCCTCCTCTACCCCTTTCCCCAAGCCCCGGTTTCGCTTTGCCACCTTCCCCGCTCCCTCTCAGCCCTCCGCATCTCAGCCCCCAGCCACCCCTACCACCGTCGCCCTTCCGGCCGTTGCCCCCGTTGCCAAGCCCAAAGCCTCCTCTACCGCCATCGCCTTCACCCCCCAGTCCAGCGCCTCCCGGCCTAACGCCACCCCTGCCACGATCGCCACTACCGCCAAGCCAGGAACCGCCGGGTGTCCCGATTGCACTGCACCCCTCACCGTACCCTCCTCCCTTCACCCCTTCGCCGTCAACCCCAAGCCCCGGGCCGCCGAGTCCTGCGCCCTTGCTGCCTCCCACGCCGCCGGCTCCTCCCTCACCACTGCCGCTGCCAAGTCCGGTGCCCCCCAATCCTGTTCCTCGCCTTCTTCCGTCGCCTTTGCCTCCCCCCCAGCCGCCCCGTCCATCCCCGCCCCTGCCTCCGTCCCCTTCGCCTCTTGCACCACCTCTGCCGCCCTCGCCTCTCCCGCCAAGTCCAGACCCCCCCGCACCGCCCCTGCCAAACCCCTCACCCGTGGAGCCACCGCCAGCTCCAAGCCCGCCCACACCATCCTCGCCAGCTCCGCCTCCCCTACCACCCGCGGCCCCACCCCCGACTGTCAGTGCCAGTCCCAGCCCTCCCGCGTGCGGCGCAACCGCCTGCATCAACCCGCCACCGCTGTCGCCTCACCTGGCTCCCAGCCCTGCCGCCGTCCCTCCTCCACCTCCCAACCCGACTCGGGACGTCAGCTTGCCGCCGTGGCTCCCGCCTCATCCGTCGCCCGCTGCGCCCTCGTCCCCGGTTGGCGTCGCACCGCCTCGGCCCCTCCAGCCGCCGTTCCTAGCTCCACCCCCGATGCGCCCGCGCGTGCCCCTCTCTTCACCATTGCCTCAGGGCCCCCGACCTCCCACCGACAACTCGACAGTCGTCTCTCCTTTGGCTCCGATGCCCGCGCCTCCAAGCCCACAACCTCAACACAGCCCTCCTTCAGTGCAACCGGTTCCAAGTGTCATTGTGTCCATTCCTCTGCCTCCGCCTCTACGCCCACCGGGCACGGTGGACCAGCCCCCCTCTCCAGCCAAAGCTCCGCCTCCGCTTGCGGTTGTTACTGAGCCCCCACGAGGGCCATCGCGCCCCTCTCCCTCAAGCCCACCTCAGACGACGGACCCCTCGATCCCGTCCCCCTTTGGCCAGCTCCCTCCTGCTCCATTCGTCGAGTCGCCTCCTCTCGTCATGCAGCCCTCGCCGCTGCCGCCCACGCCTGCCATCCCACCCCGTCGACTTCCCCTGGATACGCCCGCCAGTCAACCGCGCGGTGCCGTCCCACCGCCGGCACGGCTCCCCTCGGGGCCTCCCAGCGCACAGCCGCCCTCGCCCTCTCCTGCGCTCGCACCCCAGCCTGCCAACCTGCCGCCTCCTTCACCCTCTGCCATTGATGCCCTTCCGCCGACCCCATCGCCCGGCCTCCTGCCACCGGCGAACATCGCCGTGCAGCCCCCTCCCTTGCAGCCTTCTCCCCTGCCACCGCCACCCGTGCTTCCACCAGGGCCGCTCGGGGATCCACCCGAGCCCGTTCCGTCCCCGTCAGGGCCCAGAGCGAGTCCGCCCTCGCCTCCTCTGGACCCAACGCCGGCCGCCGGCAAGCCGCCCTCCGCACCTCATCCGCCCCTTCCAGCCCTTGCGTCCCAGCCGCCGCCGTCTGCGCCGCAAAGGCCACCCAAGACTCCTCCTTCGCCAGGGACCTCGCCTTCGCCCCCCTCTGCATCTGGATCCCCGGCCCTGCCGCCGCCACCAGCAGCCCCACCCTTGGCGGCCCCTCCGCCTGGTCCGCTGTCCACTCCGCCCCCGCCCACGCTTCCGGCCTCGCCACACCCCGGCCCGCGGTCGTCCCCGTCGTCCCCTATGCCGCCGCGTGCCGCCGCTCCTGCCGTCCTACCGCCTGCGCCGCCCAGTCCCGGAGGCCGGGGAAGTGCACCGGGACAGCCCGCGCTGGGACCGCAGGCACCCTCATTCAGAGGGAACCAACCGCCTTCGGCACAGCCACCAACGGTCGTGCAGAAACCGCCCATTGGTCCGGCAACAGCCCCTTGGTCACCTCCCAGCCAGCCACCGCCTACGGCACCGGCCGGGTCTCAGCCACCCTCGACGGCTGTCCCCACCGGCATCCCCCCTCCGGGCTCTCCGCCAATACCGCCAAGCCCCAGCGGTATGCCGCAGCCGCCGCCTCCGCTGACTGCGCCCCCAGTCTTCAGCTCTCAGCCTTCTCCTCTGCCTCCACCCATCTACGATTGGCTTCCCCAACAGCCCCCGCTGTATCCGCCTGGCCGCCCCTCCCCTTCAGCACCTCTTCCTCCCTTGTACCATCCAGCGGAGTTCGCAGCCCTGCCGCCGCCGTCATCCGCAGGAACGTCAAGCCCCTTTCCCCAGGCAATGCAGCCGCCTCCCTATCCTCCCCCTCCCAGCCCCTCGCCGCTTGCAGCCATGCCCACACCGCCGCCGCCAGCCTTACCACCAGCCCCGACATATGCCCCCCTTCCCCCGCCGCCACTCTATGCCCTGTCCCCAAGGCCTCAAGGTGCAACTCCCGACACACCTCCCCCGCCGGCGCCCTCGCTTCAACCTCCCCGCCCCCCGCCGCCGGAGCCTCTTCCTCCGTTACCTCCGCCCCCGTCACGTCCGCCTCCGCCCTCGCCGCCGCCCTCCCCCCCGCCGCCGCCCTTCGTTTTCCCCGCCATCAACATCCCCCCCAAGTTCATCGCGGAGGCCCCCACCAACGCCACCGGCTTCCTGACCGTCATACAGTAGGTGGACGTGCCCCCGGAGCTGGCAGCGGACCCCGCGGCGCTGGCGGAGCTGCTGCCCAACGCAGACACAATCGAGGTCACGGCCACGCGCGTAGAGATGCCGGTGCGCGAAGGGGCCCCCTTTTTGCCACGCTTGATAGCCTTAAGGGCCGAAGCTTGTGGGTCCGAAGCAAATTAGTGACGAAGGCACCATGAACGGGGGTCACCTGACTTGCTTGCCTGCCCGCCCATGCTGCTCACCGTCGTCGACAGGTTGAGGTGATGGGCTCTGGCCAGTCCACCGTAACTTTCAGTAGCAGCACCATCAGTGCCAGCGGCGGCGACGGCATTGTGGGCGTCGAGATCAAGGCAAGTGGCTAGGCAAGCATCTGTTCTTATCCCTGTGCTAACACAACGAGGAGGGTGACATGCTTTGAAACCGGCGCGTGCCACGGCTCCGCGTGTACTTGTTCTTCTTACCCGCCACCACCATCCTCGCTCCTCGGGGGCTGACCATCCTCGCCGCCATGCCGTCAATGCTGTGTGCCACCCTTGCTGCCCGCTGCTGGTGAGCCTCAGCATGCCCCCGCCTGACCCCGCCCCTGCTCTCAGGTCGAGTGCTCTGATGCTTTCCTGAACTACTTCAAGGCGGAGCTGGTGCTCCGTTCGGGCCTAGGTTCGGGCATCATAGCCAACATCACCTGCTCTGAGCTGGGAAAACCAGGTGGGGGCACTCCTTCAGCCTCGCCAGACCCGTCGCCGTCGCCGCCCCCGCCAGCGGCTCCCAGCCCACCGGTGACGCCCCCGCCGCCCCAAACGCCGCAACCTCCATCTCTGCCAAGCTTGGAACGTCCTTCTGTCGACAGCAGAAGCAGCGCCCGTCGGTCGCTGCTGCAGACCCCGTCTGGCCCCGCCGTAACGCCTGTCGCGGCGCCGGCCAACAGCTCTTGGTCGGGTGGTGCCTGCTCGGCTGCCCCAGCGGGGAACATGTCGCTGAACCTGATGATCGTGATGAAGGTGCCCGTGGACCAAATGGACCAGGTACGGGCCATGGCACCCCGGACCACGGCATGACGCAGCTGCTGCAGCTTCCTGCATGGGCCTGCGTGTGTCTGACCGTTTCGTGACTCTGTTCCTTCCCTTGTCTGTCACCACGGCCTTCCAGGCGGGCAGCTATACGAGCGCTCTCCAGCTGGCTCTCGACAAGTGGGTGGCTGAGTCAGCGGGGACCGCCCCCTCAGATTCCGGCTCGGCGCCTGGCGGAGCCACGGCCTCGCCGCCTCCAGGGGCCTCCGGCCACCTTCAGCTGTGTGCGCCAGCGCCCAACCGCGTCACGACCATGACAGAGGTGCGGGGCAACAGATGCGGGCCGTTTTGGGGACAAACGGTTGCTTGGTGGCATGCACTCCGCTCTCTGGTGGCATGCACGGCGATGGAGTGGCGGCGTGTCCCGGGCACCCGAGCTTTTATTTCCTGGCTCTTGCCGTTGGGCCCTTTTGTCCCAGCCCTGAGCCTTCACCCACGCCACTGTGTGAGGACAGCCCGGTGCTCCCCTCTATTCCCGCTGCATGCCGGCAGGTGGTCATCACGACTCAGGTACCCCTGAACGAGCTCGGCACCGGGTCACTGGCGGCAAGCTGCGGTAGCTTGGAGCTGGTGGCGACAAACGCCTTGGGGGGCGCTGGCAGCGACGTGGCCTGCCAGCTCAGCTTGGTGAGCAGCCCACAGGGAGTGCTCGGGCAACGAGGTAGCGGCCCCCTTACGAAAATATTGCAGGCGGAGCGAGGGGCTCATGATGAGCGCAGCCTCACGGCCCGAGGGCGAGGGTTGCTGACTCCACGTGTCCTGCCGTCCATCGCTCGCAGAATGCAAAGGACAGCCCCCCCACCGATGGACGCACGCCCGTCAGCCCCGCCGGCGCGGGCGCAGTGCCGGCCACTGCCGCTGGTGGTGTGGAGGAGCCCAAGCCCGCCAGGTGCGTACCGCATCTTTCGCCAAGCTGACGTATGCCCGGACGTTTACGGCTGAAGCCCCTGACGCCCCTGTCTCCGTCCCCTCGTAGCGGACCCAGCAGCGCTGACCTGTCCCCCATCTGGATTACGGCGGCGATAGTGGGCTCTGTGCGCGGCGTTGGTGGTGGTTGTGGTGGTGGTTCGGCGGCGGCGCCGCCGCCGCAGGAAGCGCGAGGACGTCAAGCATCTGGAGGATGGGGAGCGGCAGCAGGTAAGCGGGCGCGGGTGGGTTGGGGCGTGGGTATGCAGGTGTGGACCTGGACTCTGTGAGCATTGGAGGCCTCCGAAGTGGCAAGCAGAGAACACGTTGTTGCCCTTTGGACGCGCGCCGCTTGGGCGCCCAAGTACGCCACCTTTGTATGATTCCTGCAGGCACTACAGACCGTTACGTGCTGAGGTGGCGTTGGGCCCTGGCCTCGCCGCCTGCTGAGCCATTGCCTCAAAGCAGGCTGCCGTCTGTAGCCCCACGCGCCCTCCCTCTTGCCGCTTTCCCGTGCAGGGGCGTGCGGGCCCAGGCGAGGACGCCACGCCTGCTGGAGACGACGACGCGCGGCGTGTCTCCACAGCCCACGTCGAGCCTTTCGATGACCACGCGGCGCGGCCCTCCTCCCCCGACACCGAGGCTACACAGCTCGGGGCTACGTGGGGCAACCAGTTCGCGGTGTCAGCCTCCGCGATACGCCTGGCGGTGCCCTCCCGCTCCGCCAGCCCCCTCGTCACCCCGGTTGGCGGCAACCGTTCCCGTTCCTCCAGTCCCCTCATGGGCGCAGGTGGCAGTTGCTCCCGACCCACCAGCCCTTTCGGGGGCCCGGCTGGCGGCCGTCAGCTCACGGCAGACCTGGCGGATGACGCGGGGCCGCTGGCGCTGCGGCCCAGCTCACGCCTGCAGCGCACGGCGACCCCGTTGGAGGGTGTGTCCCGGCTGGACAGCGACACGCCGCGCTCCACACAGCACAACGGCAATGGCTGGCAGCAGGTACGCCGCGGGCTCGCCGGCTAAGTCCCACGCAGAGTCGCAGTACAGGAGCACAGCAAGTGCTACCGATATCACTGACATCTATGCCCTCTCCCTGGCGGGCGTCACCCCTTCCGTGCAGGGTCTGGCAGAGTTTCGTTCCGCCACCAATAGCTTCCTCCAGCGCCCCTCTTCCGCGCTGCACGCCTCCTCCCACGCGCTGCTCACAACCAATGTCTCCTTCAGCCCAGACGTACAGGAGCCGGAGGACATTAGCACCGGCCACAGGGGTGCGTACGGGTTGGGGCGGCAGCTTCGCACACGTCTTGCACTTCTCACCTGAGGCATTCCACCTGTGCTAGTGTCTCTTAATGGTAACCCGCTGGCACCTCACCCATGCCCTGCCCATAACTACCCTCCTGACGCCATCCCCACCTGTGGTTCCGTTGCCTGCAGCCCCCGGCCACCTTTCGCCAGTCTTCGCGGCAGCGGGTGCACACCCCGACCCCGGGCGGCCTACCACAGCGAGCCCCTCGGGAAGTGGCCGCAATCTCTTGGCGTCGCCACGGAGCTACGCCAGCAGCCAGGACAGCATGGATGCAGCGCCAGCGCCAGCGCTGATTCCAATCCTCGACAGCATCGATGAGGACCTGCCCATCCGACCCGACACCTCGCCAGAGAGTCTGACCGCCGGCGTGGGGACATTTCCATGCCCTTCGGACCTGGGGGCGATGGACTCGCCGTCGCCGATGCTCCCGGCGCCGCCAGCAGCTGCACCGCCAGCCACGCCGCTAACGGTTCAGCTTACTTCAATGCCGGCTGCACCAACAGCCTCAGAGCTTCCCTCTCCATCGTGTAGGCTCTGGGCGGCGGCTGGGCTCGGGCCGAGCCGCGAGGGCACGCCTGTGAGAGGCATGCGGGTTCAGTTCGGCGATGGTGGGAGCGGCGCAGGGCCCAATGGCGGGGAGCTCGCGGCAGCCGCCAGGGCCGGCGGAGCCGTGGGCACCGGACCACGGCCGAAGAGGCGCTCCCATGCCCTGAGCGGCCTCCGTACGGCCAGCTGCACGTCCGCCCTGCCTTCCATCCCATGGTGGATGGGAGAGGAGGGGGCGCCCGATCCGGCGGCCATGGCCGCCGCCCGGGCTCGGCGCTTTGGCCTGGCCTCGGCCGGGCCGGCAAGCAGCCGCAGCGTGCTTTGGCAGCACCAGGGCCCCGTACCGCTGCGCAGCATGCCGGGTGACCTGGAGGACGTGAGCGGCGACGAGCATGAGACGCCTGCTGCGCATGCTGAGCCTCGCCGCCAGTTCCTCGTCTCGCCGCCTGGCTTGGCGAACGGCAGCGGCCGCTGGGACGCCATGGACAGCCAGGCGGCCCTGGGCGCCGCAACCGCGGTGCCAGCCCTGAGGGGCCTCGAGTCCGCTGGCGGCGTGGGCAGCCGCAGCGGCAGCTACCCCAGCCTGGTGCAGGACGGCATGGAGCGCTCGGCAACGGTCAGCGCTGGCCGAGAGCTGAGGGCAGCACCGCTGCGTCGCTCCGCGTTCTCCAACCTGAATGGGCCCGCGGCGGAAAGCTGGGGTGATGACGTTGCCACAGAAGTGGAGGTTTTCACGCTTGACGAGGGCGCAGACGACGAGCCGCCCGGCGTGAGTCTAGGGGGGTCAGAAACGCCGCCCTTGCGGAACAGCACACAGGGTCGCTGAGGTTACAAACATTCATCGTATTGATGGCATGGCATGGCATGTCCTCGTCTGTCGTCCTTTCGTGGGGCATTGGGGATGGCGTCTTGCGCGCGGGAGCTGGTCTGGGATTCGTGCAGTTCAGTACTGAAGATGCCGGGTATCGCGTAGAGGGCTTAGTTGCTGGTGGTCAGGAAGTGGCAGTGGGGTTCCGCTGACTACCACAGCCCTGAGTCTAGCTGGTTTAAGCCCCCATGCATGGCGCCTCTCCGGGGCTAGGCTCGCGGTCAGAACCTCAGCATCCCCCTCGGGAGGGTGCAGCGTGCGGCCCGACTCGCCCAAGGGGCTTGAAGCCCTAGCTGGTCGCTAGTATCCGTGACTGTTGTCCGTGGTGTGGCCAATCCTTCCCAGGAAGAGCGCAGCGCGCAGGTTGACTCAAGGCCTGTAACATCAGACCGTTCCCCCTTCGTGAATGCCCAGGTCACACAGCCGTCTGTCCTTGGCCCACCAGCACAGCATTCATGGCCCACAGCCAGCTACGGCCCCTCGCTATCACAGCATCACACGCTTCACCTTTCTCTGTGCCAGCACACCATCGTCGGCCCTGCCTCCCACTCGAGGTTACCCTTCAGGGGACTGATTGCAGCCCTGGCTCACGCACCTAAACAGCCCCGCAGACCTCAGCCATTGCTCTCACCACCAACAAGGCAGAGACTTCATCCCACCCGCCCCCCTCACACGGATTCACACGAGGCCTGCTAGGCCGCCACTACTGGGTTCAACTTGCTGCCAGCCCTAGCGGCACTGGGGCGCAGCTTCTTCAAGAGCTCGCGCCGCAGAAGGAGCCCATCCGCAGGGGCTCCCTCGTCTCCCAAACGGCCTACCCTCCATGAAACTCCTGCGCCAGGCATGCCCCGCGCGGGACCTCACGGCGCTTGCGACATGCCCTGGGCGGCCCGCACCGCCGCCGCCATGGCCTTGCACTCCGCCTTGTGGCCCGAGCGCCAGTGGGCGGACTGGCACCCCTCCCCGCAGTACCGCACCGCCTTGCAGCCGCCGCACTGCTTGAGCCGCAGCTCCGCCTCGCACCGCTCGCTGAAGTTGAGGCAGCCGGGGTTGCCGCACGCCCGCAGCTTGGTCAGCACCAACGGCGCGGCCAGGGGAGGCGCCAGCGGTCCATCCAGCACTGCGCGTTGGCGGTCGAAGTCGTCAACCTCGCAGCAGCCGTACAGCGTGTCTGTTGACTCTTCGCCCAGCGCCTTGCCGACCGGCACAGCGCGGACTACGTCCATAGCACACCCCGGGCGGATGCAATTGGTACCCCCAGACACTAGGCATTGAAGCATGGTGGACAGGTGCGCCGCGGTACTGCGGAAGCCGCCATCTGGGTCGGCTTCGGCGCCCGGAACCAGCGGGATCCCGCCGTGCGGTCCGTTGGCTGGGCCCCCGAAGGCGGCGTCAACGAGCCGCTCTAGGCAGACTCCCACGTTCGGTGTAGTCGTGGGCAGCAGCCCCACATCTATCAGGGCCGCCAGGCAGCCTCGCTCCTCCGGCCCAGCTCCCGCCAGCTCCACCTCGACGAACGGGGCTACCTCCGCGTCAGTCGGCACCAGCCAGGCCCGAACGCGGCGGCTGAGCTCCGGATGCGCGGACAGGGCGATGACGGCCCGCACAGCGGCTGCTGAGAGCGGCACGGGCCACCCGCTGTCCTGCTGCTGCGTCGCCATTGATGCGCGTGAGCCGCAGAGCTGTGTGCAGGCCGCCGCCAGCAGGCGGTGTGGCTGGCAAGCCAGCAGCTGAGCGCCGCTCAGGGCGGCCGGGAAGCGGGCGGCCGAGGTGACGGTGTCCAGACATGCGATGAGGATGGCCTTGACTTTGTCCCCGAACTCGTACTGCGTTGCCTCAGTGGACTTGTCATCCAGGACAGCGAATGCTGTCTCCAGAGCAGCGCATGTTGCCAGGCGGCAGCTAGACCTCAGCGCAAAGGCCTCCAGCTCCGCCGCCAGAGTAGCGCTTCCGGCGCCGGAATCGCCGTGTGAGGCGCGCAGGGAGCCCGAGGCCTGAGCGCCCGCGCTAGCCTGGACACCAGCGTGCCCTTGGCAAGACTCTCGTTGCCGGCGCATGAGGGCCAGAAGTGACGGGACTGTCTCCAGGAGGAGGGAGAACTCCATAGACAGCTGCGCATGGTAAGCCGTTGCTGCCGGCCCCTCGGGATAGGTCCCCAGCTGCTGCGCGACTGCGGTGGCACGCTTGCTCAGTGTCATCACCACCCCGGCCGCTCCGCTCAGGGCCGGCTCCCCCCCCTCCGCTGCCGGCTCCACGACAGGCAGGCCCCACAGCTCGAGCGCCTTGCAGGCGTCGACCATACGCCATCTGGGGCCCAATGCCGGTTGCTGCCTTCTCGCCAGCTCCTGAAACCCAGCGGTGCTGTCGCAAGCCGTGAAGGACAGGCGCAGGGCGTGGTCGATGCTGCCGCCTAGGCCGGCGCGCTGCAGCCGCGAAACGAGGTCCACCTGGCCACTGGAGTTGGTCCAGAGGAGGCCTGCGCGGGTAAGGACAGTAGGTTTGCTCAACCATGCCTCAGCGTCAGCCAAGTACTTGTCTCACCACCACACATAACGCCACGTGCCCGCAGTGCTGCTCTACAGCTTACCCTTCTCGCGGCATTGCTCAGCCGTCCGGCGAAGCCACTCAAAGGACTCCGTCACCAGCAGCCCGGGTACGACCTTGCCCTCTTGAGGGAAGAAGCACGCTTGTCAGGGCGAGGATGGTTCAAAAGGTGATGGCCCATTTGGCAGCATACACACGCTTCCTTACTCACCTGGTCGAACTGCGCACTGCTAACGCTGTTGCCGCAGCGTCCGTCAGCTTCCGCCGCCAAGGCCTGCGTGTGCAGCGCCAGGGACCACGCCGCAGCCTCGGCCCATGGCGGCAGCGCTCCCACCGGCAGCGCCGCAGCTTCGGCATCAGCAGAATCGCCCGGCTCCCCCGGCATGAGCAGCGTCGAGAAGTTCTGCAAGGGCGCACAGCAACAATGATACCTCGCAACAGCTTACGCACACGATCAAGGTGATGAGCGGTGAATGACCCAGTTGGCTTTGTCCCATTGACTAATTCAGTCAAGCTAGAGAGGCCATCCCCGGACTCACCACCTGCGAGAAGGACCACAGGGGCCGCGGGAGGTAGGAGCTCAGGCCCTGTCCGCGGCTCATGCGGCACAGCGCCTCCGCCGTGCGGGCCGTCAGCCTCGCCATGTGCACCTCCGGCGGCACGCCCGAAGGGCACGGCAGGCACAGGCTCGCCGGTGCTGAGGCCCCGATCTGCTTGGCCCGCCGCCACGGGCCCAGAGCTGCCACCACGACGGTGAGGTGGTGGCCCTCCAGCTGCCCAGCGCTTGTGCCGTCCGCCTCACAGACCCGGTTCTTGGTTGACCTCTCGTGGCGCAGCCAGTCCAGGCGCCTCCGCCACCGCCCCTCCTGCACATCCTGCCCGCCGCTGCCGCCCTGGCCACTGTCGCTACCGCCGTAGCTGCCCTCGTCGGACTGCTCGCTCAGGGGCTCCATGCCGGCGTGGGCCCACACAGCCTCCAGCATTGCCAGCCGCAGCGTACCCACGTCGGGGTGGGACAGGGCGGCATCCAGGGCGCCGGCCGCACTGGCGGCGGAGCCGGCATGCTTCATGGCCAGCAGGCCCTCGAGCGCCTTGGAGCCGAGCAGGCATATTGCCTCGCCCAGGTCGTAGGTCACGGCGAAGGGCTTCTGCGGCCGCTGCGTGTGCGTGCTGGGTCCACCCCCGCTGCCCCAGCCGGTGCCGAGCGTGGGGTGGAAGTTGGGCCCCGGGTACGTGAGCATTGCGGCCGCCGCGGCGGCCGGCAGCTGTGAGTCTCGCAGCGCAGCGGTAAGCTGGCTGATGGGGGCTGCGAGTTGCCGGGCGTTGTTGCCTGAGCCCTTGGTGGCGGCGATGACGAGGGCGGGGAGCACCTGGCCCGCTACCGACATGCAGTGGCTGGCGATTGCCGAAACGGCCTCGCAGGCCCTGGCAGCGCACTGGGCTCGCTGCTCCTCCTGGTCGGCGCTGCTGCCACCCAGGGCGGCCTGCTCCGCCAGTCTGCCCGTGTGCCGCGCGTATGCCGCCGTGCTGCGTGCAGCATTGGCCACGGCGGTGAGGAGGGCCTCGTCCAGCATGGGAGCAAGGAGGCCACCGTAGCGGCCCCAGTCCTGGCTGCCGTCCAGGACCATGGTCTTGATGGGAAGCGTCCATTTCAGGAAGGCGAAGCGGAGGTCCTCGCAGGACGCCAATAGGGTCTGAGCTGAAGATGACGGGCTGGCAGTCGCTAAGGCAGGGATGGCTTGTAGGCGGCGGAGAAGCCAGGCCGCCCAGCCGGCGTCAGCGCAGGCGGCCAGCCAGAAGATTCGCGACGGCGCGGTCTTGCCATAGAGCTCCTTGTACCACTGCTTTGACCCGAGCTGATGTAGCCCCTCATCCACAGCGTCTCTCGCGGCGCGTAGCCTGAGGACAGACGAGCCGCACAGATCAGGGGTCACGCGTCACGGTCAGAGCGGAGTGGTGGGGGGTTGCAGATGTATAGGTCAGGGAGGAGCGTGCCCGGTTCAGCTCGGTACTGTACTATACTGAGAGGTAGGCTATTCTGATGGTAGTAACAGTAGTGCAGCAGCAGTGCCAGAGCTGCGCAAGCGGTTCATGCAACGGACTCGCATCTCTCGCTTTGCTTACCTCAAGTCAAGGACCGTGCCCCGCGCTGAGGCGTCCGGTTCTGCATCGTATGAGTCCGCGGTGAGCATGAAATCGCGCAGGCGCTTGACAAGCGCTTGGCGGCCAGCCATGCTTAATCGCCGTGTCCTCAAGGACTTCCGTGCAAGACGTCAGCAGTTTACAAGACTCTGTCGCTTGAGGGCAGCCAGCATCGTATCGTTGTGAGCTGTGCTACGAGGGCTACAAGACTTCGCGAGCTGTCAGCAATTGCTGCAAGCGCCTTTCTGCCAGAGCCGCACTACAGAGGATGGAAGCGATAGAAGCAATGTTGCTCGGCTTTAGTCTTTGTGTAGGTGCATAGGGGCGTGTTGGCGGCGACGGCAGGTCGGCAGTGAGTCGCGAGACATTTGTACGGCACTGTACGGGGATGCTGCTGTGTGCACACGGCACACGGCACACGGCTTTTGACACTCAGCGCTCGCAACCCTTGCAACTTACTTAGTCATGCTGTATCAGCACGCCCTGAGCAAAACGGACGCGGCTTGTTCCCACGCCCGGCCTGTGCACTGCCCCCCCCTGCGTCCCCCTGTCGCCCCCTGCTCTAGTCCACTTGTGACAACACCTGCGCACAACCGCATCCAGCGCAACCGCAGCCGCGTCAAGTGGCATCAGGCTGTAGGGCGCGAACATGCTGGCGCCCAAACGGGCTATGAACAAACCTCAGACCTCGGCACATGTGCCATCCTGGGCAACGTGGATGTGGACTCCCAGCGTGCTGCATGCGCGTCATGGTTGGTGCGGTGTTCAACTACCTGCGCCAGTCTCCGAAGACAACAAAGTTGCTATCTATCTATGCATAACTTGAAAGCAGGCCGGAGCCTGCCCAGAACAGGACTCGGCCATGCACTAGTGCACTTACTCAACCTTGGCAGTTCTCTGGCCAGAAGTGTCAAAGTTCATGCTCATTGTCGCAGGTAATACCCCTACCATCCATGCAGCCCTCAGTCCAGGAGTTCAGCAGTTTAACCCCTGGTCTGCCCCCTGAGTCTCCCCCGTGTCCAAGTCTTCAACACCGGATTCTCTTCTCAACGTTGCGGGGCCACGGCCGTCCCCGGCTACCAATCATCCCCAAATCTGCGCAACACCCGGACCCTTCCTGCTTCCGCCTCGGTCACAGTGGACTCAAACCAGGAGAGAACCCACGCACGACCTTGTCGACGCCAGCGGACCTCTCGTCACAGCCCCCTAGGCCCTAGCCCTCCCTCCTGTCCGCGGTCCCGCGCCCAAGGAACAGTGCTGGGCGCTGGGTTTGTTGCGGCCCTCCCCTCCCCTCAGCGGTTGCGCACCAGCGGCACATAGCCCACGTCCATGAGCCGCGTCACGTGCACCCCCTCGGGCCAGGACCCGGCCATCCCCGCGTGTGCCTCGCCTCCGTACGGCTCCAGATCGTCCCACCCCTGGCCGTGGCCGCGTCCGGGCTTGGCTGCGTGGCCCTGGGTGTGGGGAGGGGAAGGGACGTGGGGCAGGGGAGAGGCGGGAGAGGTCATGCGCGTTTGCCGTGAGCAGGCGCAGGGCAACGCTTCACAAGGCCCGATCTTGAAGCCTGGGTCTCCGGGTGCAACCGGTAATACAGCTTACGGTACTCCTGCATGGCGCCCGTCTTCGTTGAGATCCCTTAGATACCGGTAAACCAACGGCGCTGTAGGGTGAGTGTCCTGCCCAAGCTCCGAGCGTAACAAACAACAGCATGCCCGCCCCCCAGCTCCTTTCCGCCCACCTGCGGGCCGTCCTTGTCCACCACGTACAGCGCCTGCGCGCCCCCCGCCGGCCCCACCGGCACCACCATGCGGCCGCCGGGGGCCAGCTTGGCCACCAGCTCCTGGGGTGGAGGGTGGAGCTTATATTTCGGGCTCGAAGAGCGGGGCATGGAGACGGCTGAGTGAAGGATAGGCTTAGGACAAGCGCTTTGCGGCCTGGATGCAGGGAAGGTCGAAGGCTAAAGCATGTATGGTCCCAAGGACTGACCTGGGGCAGGGGGTCGGCTGCCGCGCCCACGTGGATCGCATCAAACGGCTCCTCGGCTGCCAGCAGGCCTGCGGGTCGGGCGGCGTGCAGGGGGCCTTGGTCCCTGGAACACGAGTCCCCCTGGCTATCGGGTCTTGCCATGCGCTTGACGGGTGCAAGTGCTCCGGCGCCCGGCCCCACGCACCTGCCAGCACGTTGCCCGACTCAATGCGGATGGTGCCGTCCTGCATCAGCTCTGGGACCACGCCCCTGCGTTCGGGGCAGCAGGCAAGCCGTTGGCGTTATTGTTGCAGCTTGGTCATGCGCGTGGAGCACGTGGCAACCGCCACGAGACAGGCTGGTGACGTGACGGCGGCCTGGTTACCGTACACCTGGGCTGCGCCCTTCTGCCTGTAAGCACGCTACCACCCCGCTCGCCTGAGGGCGCCCACGGAGCGGTCTGCCAGGGGCGCCACCACCTCCACCCCCAGCACCTTGCCGCCCGGTTGCACCATGAGGCCCAGGCAGGCCGTCAGGTAGCCGGAGCCTGCATGGGATGGGGGCATTGGCAGGGGCGGCACGGAAGCTCGCGCGAGCTTCGGAAAACCCGGAACCTTGAGGGCACTGTCCAGACGGCTCCGACAACGCAACAGCCCTCAGCCCCGGACCGTGTGGTTGTCTGGCTGCTCATCTGCCCCGCCGGCCGCATCATCAACCGGGCCAAAGCCCCCAGAATGACTTGCCCCCAGTCCTCAGCCCCCAGCCTCTGAGCTGCCTCGCAGCAGTGGCCCCCTATCTCGAGCCCCCAGCCGCCTGCCCTCATCCCACACCTGAGCCCACATCCAGCACCCGGGCCCCCGGCTTGAGGTGGGCGCGCAGCAGCTCCAGCGCCGTCGCGTGCTGCGGGCAGCGGGCAGCAGGCACAGCACGGGGCGCAGGACGCAGGTTGAGAGGCGAATCATGCAAGGCAGGGCTGTAGCATGTGCTCCTAGCAACCGGGCCCGGGCCGTACCATGTGCGGGGCGCTGATGGTCTGACCGAATCCGATGGGCAGGGGGTGGTCCTGCAAGGCGGAGGGGCGGGGAAATGTTCAGCCGAAGGCCGATGCCGGCAAGAAAGGTGGTCAAGAGCCGGGGTCCCCACCTCGTAGGCCACGGCCCCCGTGTAGCCCATGCCCAGGAACGCGGCCCGGTCCACGGAGGTCATGATCCTGGCCACCTGCGGGCGGAAGAGAATGGGCGTGGATGGCCCTCGTGGATGGTGCCATCCTCCGCAAAGGACGCATCGGTCCCCTCGAAGGTCCCTTGCTGCGTTCTCCCCCGGCTCGAGTCCGCCCTGTCACGCCCGGCATCACCCCCCTTCCCCCCCGCCCAGGCTTGGAACGTCTCGCCTACCTCCGGAGACCTCAGGGCGCCCCGCTGCTTCAGGTGGTTGACCAGACCTGCCATGGCCGCGCTAGGCTTGTGGCCCCCTCCGCCCTCGCTCGTGCCCAGGCCGAAGGGGAAGGCCTCGGTGTGCATCGTGCTGCCGACTTTGTCTGCGCCGGACGCGGCCGCGGCTCTCCTGGCTGCCACAAGGCTGCCGCCCGCGAAGAGAGAAATACCGCCCAAGCGAGAGCCGACGCCGAACGTTGAGCGCGCCACGGCCGCCGCGATGCAGAGCGCGCTTGCGACTAGGGTGGCTCGTCGCGAGCTTGCTAGGTGTTGGGATGGTGCTGGAGGCCCGTAGGTGCGTGCTGAGTGCACGACTGGGGTCCCGGTGTGCTTGCGCGAGCAATGCGAGACTGTCGGCACCTGGGGACGCATGGCACAGTATTAACGCTACAGCTGGTGGGCTGTTGAAACGCTCTTTAAGGCAGAAGGCGAGCTTCAATTGCGATTGCGAATGCGGGTTAAGGTTCGCGGCCGCGGGTCGCCGGGCCGAGTCGTCATCAGCGCCAACCGCCGCAGATATCTGCAATCCCTCAGCGTCCTCACAAGGGCTTCAGAGCCGCGCCGCCGCCGCCGACTCTTTACTCTATGTCCACAGCAACCGTCAAGCCCGTCGGCCAGCGGTTTCCGCTCCGAGCGTCCCGAGGACC
The DNA here is from genome assembly GCA_016858145.1 of Edaphochlamys debaryana. NCBI lineage: Eukaryota > Viridiplantae > Chlorophyta > Chlorophyceae > Chlamydomonadales > Edaphochlamys > Edaphochlamys debaryana. Next base: position 844,290 of record JAEHOE010000011.1, read on the forward strand.
CGGCTACAGCCCACGCTGCACCCGCCACCCCTCCGCACGGGCCCGGGGCGCCCACGAGCGGCTGGCCGCCACACTGATCCCCCCCTAGACCTAGCCACTCCCCTGCCGAGGACCACATGCCGAGCGGTCCCGGCTCCCAGCGTGGCTTGCGCGCTAGTAGTCGTCCTCCTCGCTCAGGTCGTCCTGCCGCTCGCCCAGCACCTCGTCCTTTACGATGCGGTCGCCCAGGGCGTCCACGACACCCAGCAGCTCTGCGGGACGGAGGAGGACGGAAGGGGACCAGGGATGGGAGGGACGAGGAAGTTGAGGTCAAAGGGCTTGGCTTGGCCTCACCATGCAGGGTACAGCACGGCATAGGCGAAGCCTGGACAGGCGTGACCATACTTCTCTCCTGCGGCAAGCCGAATCCGGATGCCCCTGCCCCCGCCTGCTCACCCTTGGCCTGCTCCCACAGCAGCTCGTCCAGCAGGGCGTCCGTAACGTCTTCCATGATCTGCAGCGGGCACAACAACACAGGAACCAGTGCACAGAGGCATGGTATCAATGCGGAGGGTGTCGTGGCCCGCCCTCTCAGTCAGGTGACATAGGAATGAGTGCGCACACAACTACGCCTCCCCGCGCCCACTCCCACCCTCACCCTAGCTTCTGCTGCTCCTCTCCCCATGCCAGCCTCCCCATCCCCCAAGCCCCTCCCAACCCCCCGCCCACCATGACGGGGTTGACCCGGGGGTCGGCCGCCGCCACCAGGTCCCCATCCGCCAGCTGCTGCGCCCTCAGGAAGCGCCGCTTGCCCCTCAGCACCGACTCTAGCGTGGAGGCTCCAATGGGGTCCACCCCGGCCTCGGCCGCCTCCGCCGACCCATCCCGGGCCGCCATGCTATCCTGCCCCCGGGGCCCCTTGGGGTGGGCCTGGAGGCTGCTGGCCACGCCAACGGTTGCCACGTTGGACTCCGTGAGAGGGTGGGGCCAGGGCGGCCAATCGCGCGGCGGGCTGGAGGCGCGGGCGCCGGGGGGCTTGACGCCCCAGGCGCCGGGTCGGTGCGCGGGGGAGGCGGGCGAGGGCGAGCGGGAGCCGTGGGGGTGGGCGGGTCGGTGGGCGTAGGCGGGGTCGGTGGGCGGGTCCTTGGGGTCAGACGGGTCGAGGGTGCCCACCACGCCGTCGCGGACCACGATGGGGTGTGCCAGAGCGCCCCGGCGGCAGGGCGGCAGCTGGGAGCCGTGGAACCACTTGCGCCTGCGGGAGGCGGGGCCGCGGTGCGCGTTGCCGAATGCCGTGCGCAGTTGCGCGGTTGAGTTTGAAAACCCCTAAGCCAAAGCACAGCAGCGGTTTGCAGCTACAAGCCAACCCGGTGGGCAAGACAGACCGGGTGGAGCACTCCCTGCCACCCCCGCTGGCCCCACCGTATCTCCGCCTCCTTGCTGTCCATGCGGTTCAGCTGGATGAGCATCTGCTGCAGCTCCAGGACCGACAGGCTCGCGCTGCGGGGGCTCAGAGGCGCATCGCCGTCCGCGCCCGGCCGGCCGCCCTTGGCCCCTGCGACCCCTGCGAGGCATTGGGCGCACGAGGGTTTAGAATCAGGGTATGGCATGAAGTGAGAAGCGGCACCAGGTTTCCCGTAATCCCAGTGTAGCCCGTGACCATGCCTCACCTGCGCCGCCGCTCTTCCGCACGAGCACGGGTTTGCCGTCGGGGCCGACGCGCCACTCCCACTCCTCGCCGCCTGCCGCCCCGGCGCCCGCGCCCGCTGGGGTCCCTCCGTTGAGCTGCAGGGGCTGCAGCGCGCGCGACAGCTTCCCCTCGACCCGATCGACCAGCGTGTTGAGGCGCTGCTCCAGGCGGTCTAGCTTGTGGAGCCTGCGGGTTTGGGGTAGGAGTGGCGTTGCGATGGTTGGTCAGGTCAGGTGGAGAGCGGGATGAACAGGCGACGGGTATACATTTTGGTCGCTACGGCTGGGAAGGCCACGAAAGGAACACAGAGGGCGGTGGAATTGGGTTTCCAGAGTGAAACTGGATTGGGAACTGGAGTAGGCGGAGCCGACAGCGGTGCGGCGAGTGGTCTCACCTGGCTGCTTCCGCTGCTGCCGCCGCATCCCGCTCCACGATTTGCGCCACCTGAGACGCGGGGGCGTGGGGCCGTCAGCGTGACTTGACACGGCCTTCTCCTTGCATGCCAAGGGCCAAGTCCGCAATGCTGACAAGGCAAACCAAGCACGGCACGACGCCGTGCTTACCTGGTCCTCAAGAGACTCCACCATCACGCCCGGGGGCACGGCGCGGCCGCCCGTGCCACCTGGCCCTCCTCTCACGCCGCCGCCAGCGAGTGAGAAGGGGCCAGTGCCCAGGCGACCCCCAGGGGTCCCCATGCCTGCATGCACGCCAGGGCTGCCCCCACGGGCGCCGCCAGGCTGACCAACGGCGACTCCGCTACCGCCTGCCCCGGTGGCAGCATCGCGACCGGCGGCCCCCGCAAAGAGGTCGCCCGCTAGGGAAAGGCTGCCAGCCGAGCCATCGCCAGAGCCTGCCGGGTCAACGTACGGGGATGAACAAGGTCAGCTGCTCAGGGAGGCCCGAGATAGGTTGCACGGCGACGGCGTAGACCACCGAATGAGTACGGGCAACGCTGTGGACCCCGGCGTCTGCTTACCTTCAGAACCGCCGCTGCCGCCTGCTCCACCTCCAGCCCCAGCTTCGGCTTCGGCGCTGACTCCGCCCTCGCCCTCGCCCTCGGCCGTGCCCGTCCCCAGGGCCTTGCGTGACCCGGGGCGGGAGCCGGGCGGCGAGGGGCCTGCAGAGCCGGGCGCGGCCGCCCCTTCTGGCGAGGGCACACCGAAGCCACCGAAAGAGCCAAAGCCTACGGCGCCGCCTCCTCCTGCTGCTGCTGCGGCGTCGGCGTCGGCTGCTGCCGCGTCCACTGCCTCCGCTGCCGCCTGTGCCTCCGACAGCATGGCCACACCTTCAGGATACTGCGAGGGTGGCGGAGGCGACACTGAAAACACCGGTACCGGCACAGAAGTTCAAAGAGTCCAGCACAGTATGGCTTTGATGATGCCTGGCACTAAACCATCAGCAACCGCAACCCAGCTCGCGCAGGAGCCACGATACGCCAACCCACAAGCACGCACCTCTGCTCCACCAGCCTCCACATCCTCCCGAGCGCCGCCGCTCTTGATCTTGGCCAGCGCATGGATAGCTGCCACCAGCTTCTCAGCCTCGGCCATGCCCGAGGCCAGCCGCCGCCGGCCCTCCGCGCCGCCAGCCAGGCCGGCGCCCCCCAGCACCTGCGTAAGGGGGTTGCAGCGCGTGTGTGACCACATTACAGGCCCTGTGACAGACCTCGCGGGCATCCGTAGCGTTGGGGTGACGCGACGAGGGGCACTAAAGCACATCGACAGACAGGTGTTGCGGGAACCACTGCGCCAAGCTCAACTAGCAACTGGGCAGAGACAAGCTGGACTTAGTCCTCACCTGCTTGAGGAGGGCCTTGAGGGCATCCTTGCGGGAGGCTTGGTCTTGGGCCTTGGCGGTGGGCGGGAAGGTGGGCGGGGGCGGCACGCGGTAGGGGGAGCCGGTGGCGGCCCCGCGAGTGGCGGTGGACTTGGCGGGGGAGCGAGCCGTGCGACCACCGCGGCCGGTGCCGGTGGCGCCTGCCGGGCCCCGGCGTGTGAACCAGGCGGGAGGGCCGGTCTCCACCTCGACGAGGGCCGTATGCGGGCCTCCGGGAGCGCCGGAGCCTGGGCCGCCATGCAGGGCCGACTCGATCATCGCCTGCGGGCCAGCCCGGTTGCGGCGGTCGGAAGCAGGCGTGCCGAACAAACAAGTTGAAGTACAGCCGGTACGGGACACCGCCGAGTAGTGCAGGGCACGAGGTCATGCGGATCAGCCCAAGGCCGGCGGCTCGGCCTCTCCTGGTTTCAGTCTCCTTGACATGGCTCGAGGCCGCATGCCAAACCCGTGTCGCCGCCCCGCTCACCGCCTGCTGCGCCAGCTGTGCGCTGTTCTCGTGCACCGCCCGCGTGAGGTGCTCGTTCTGAGCCGCCAGCTGCTGCGCCACCAGCAGCACGTGGTCATACTGCGCCTGCGTACGGCAGCGGCACGGCAGCAGATGCTTACGTGTAATGCGACAGGGGCGTCGAGTCGCCATGCGAATTTCGGATGCCCTCCCAGGGTCGGTTTGCAACTACCCGATTGTGCTTGTGCTCCTCCCGGTCACACCTGTGCCGCTGCGGCTGCAGCAGGGGTCATGCCGTGCAGCGCCACGGACCTGGCCTCGTCTGGCGCCAAGCCCGCAGCCAGGGACTGGCGCGCGAGCGCAGCCGACAGGGCCAGCCGCCGCTCGCGCTCCGCTGCGGCCTGCAAGGTACGCCATACAATGGGTTTGTGCTCTTGGCCAGTGGGTTGGTGAGCGGTATCATAAGCCTGCTAGGTTTCCAGAGAGCGCCCCAGGAGCATCCAGCCGACGATACACAAGTACCTGCAGGTGTGGAACGGCCGACGCCCCGGCCTTCAGCGCGGCTTGCAGGCTGGCAGCGTTCACCCAGTCTGGCCGCTGGGCCGCAGGGGGCTTGCCCTTGGGGCGGGCCTGCAAGGACGCACGGGGCGGCGCACTAGGTTGCAAGCGGCTGCTGGCGGAAATCGATCAGGTCCCGTGCCCACAAGCAGCCTCAAAGACCCTCCAAAAGCGGCCTGTCAGACAGGATCCCAGGCCAGCTCAGTGGCCGGCTTGTCCTGGAAGTCGGCAGGCGTCCTACTCACCGGAGGGTGCACGTAGGCATCTGGCCGCGCGCTGAACAAGCCCGGCTCTGTGCGGGTGTAGAGCTTGCTGAGCGGCGGGGCGGAGGGCGGGCGCTGGGAGGCACCGGGGTGATGCGTAGAGCTTGTGCGCTGGGCCGAGCCTGGCCGCACGGGACTGTGCGTGGCAGCAGCGCTGCCCGCCGCTCGGGGCTGCGGTGTGTGCTGCTGTAGGGTGCCCAGAGGGCTGCGCTGAGGCGACACGACCACCACTCGCCGGCCCGTCTTTTTGGTGCCCTGTGCATTCGAGAGGTGACCACGTTGGGGTAGGTGAGCTCTTCAGACGACACATGTGTCCGGATCGAGACCAGGGGTACTGTCAGCAGCAAATGCTTCCTAAGTTGGCACAGAGACTGCGATGCGCGCCCGCAAGCGTAAGCGTACCTTGCCGGGCCCAGCCATGCCGCCAGGGCCAACGGTGGCGCGGGGCCCGAAGATGGCGCTTGCGAGGGCCTGGGAGGCACTGCCCGTGCCCAGTCCCCCATCTGCACTGGGTCCTGGCCCCATTCCCTCCCCACGCAGGAACCAGGCGCCCTCGGGCCGGACAGGGCCCTCAACCTCCAAGGATGCCCTGGGGAGGGAGGGGTCCTGGTGTCCCGCTGGCTTCGGGAACTTCGGGAACCTGCGGCATGTTACGGGGAGGGTGAGGCACCGGGGACCGCACGAGGCATTGGGAGCTTCGCTGTGGCTGCTGCCACAGCTGCTCACCTAGAGAAGGTCAGCTTGGGTGCGACGTCACGCCGCGGGCCGGCCGGCTCTGACACGGCCGGCCCCGCGCCCTCCCCGTCGGCAGGTTCAGCGTCAACCCCGGAGGCCCCCCCAAGGACGCTTGTGTCCCCTGGCTCCGCTGATGGACTTCCTGGAGGCGCCTTCGCTACGGCCAGTTCGGCGGCCGCTTCGCGCAATCGCTGGCGCACCCAGGCAGGGTAGTCGACGACAGCTGCACCCGGCGAAGGCGACCGGCAGGTGTTGGTCTCGCTATAGGCGACTAGCTGCAAGAAGAGCGACCCGCAGCTCACCACCCGAGGCCTTGAGGAGCTCATACTCCCGCGACAATCGCTCCAGCAGCTCCTTGTGCCCGATGAACTTTTCCAGGTCCATCCTGACCTCGCCTCACGCTATAGGACTCCGTATAACATCTTAGTCTACCAACCAAACGCGTTTGCGCGATGCCTGCAAGACCCGCTGGCTGTTTCGCGACGAGCTGTCAATAGGCGGAGCAGCACCTACTGAATTGCATATATCGCAGAGCAGCGCACGTTTGCCTCAGTCGTTGTAAGACGTTTGTCGTTTGCGGGACGCGAGGCACGGTGGTCAAACATGGGCACTCGGTGTTTGCGCGAAAAGATTGTGGCTCAAGAGTAAGGCTGCCTTGAGAATGTAACATGAGTCCATCGTGCCTTTGCAGCAAGGGGGGAGTTGCCGTACGGGGCTGGGGGGAAAGAGGAGACGGGTTGGGGCCACGGCACGCGACACGACACGGCCCTGTACCAAAACCCAGGGTGCAAACTCGTCAAGCTATCATATGTGAGTCGATGACATGGGGAACACTGGGGTTGTCAGCGGGGGGCCGCGAAGGCGTGGACCGCGCCTTGGGGACGGGGGATGCTCTGGGGGATGCCCCAACTTTTGCCCGACCAGAAGCCAGCAGCAGCACATCAGCAGGACTTGGGTTGAAGCACTGCTGGTTCTCGCTTGTTACCGAGCGAGAACGGGGCCAGCCCGGCGCAGCTCGTCAAAGTGTGCATGACGTGTCATTCGGAGCCATTCTCACCAGGGATCTTGCACTGTTTCGCTGTCTAGAGCTCGCTGCACCACCTGCACTCACTACCAGCCCATACGCACCTCGGCCCAGCCTCACCTTTCAAGGTGGATATCCCTTGCGCTTGCATGTTATCTCGCGCTGCGCGCTGCTGGCGCGCTTCCGCGAGCCCGTGGGGCGTCCCCACTGACGTAGCTGTTGCAGCAGATAGTGATCTCTATCCTCGCCGGGCCCTCTTGCAGTGTCGGAGCTTCTCTCGCCATGGCCCCCCTGGTCTGCCGCGCCTCGACCGTGAAGGTGGTCGCCCAGCAGCGGGCAGAGGTACGCACGGCCAGATGTTCACGATAGGGGCTACGTGGTTGTCACGACCGCGACCAACCTGGTCAAGGCATGTGCACGATCTGTCTTGCGCCGCTGGCAAGCTGTATAGACTCCAACATAGGGCCCCGCTTTTACATGTGCTACGCGGTTTGCGGGGCATTCGGTGGAGGTCTTCTTTAAGAGACCTCTCCTTGCGTGCTCCGTTCCCGTCCGGTGCAGACCCCTGTGGCGGTGCCCCGCCGCGCTGCCCTGTCTGCCGTGCTGGCGCCTCTGGCGGCGGCCATGCTCGCGCCCATGGCCCAGGCAGCCAACCCCAAGAATCTTTCCCGGCAACAGGTTCTGGCCATGCAGTGAGTGGTCGTTGGCACAGCCATGTTGACCTGCGCCAAGCCACCTTGCACGTTGCGCGTAACTTCATGGCGTGTCTGTGTCGTTGGTTCCTTGCTCAACGCCCATAACACTCCCGCCTCCTTCCTTTCCCGTCCACCCAGGCGAGCGGAGCGCAAGGAGGCCCTTAAGGCAAGTGACAGCTGCTTGTCGGTTGGGTTCAAGTCGAGAGGGATGGGCTTGGGGAGCTGTGGGGGTGACCTCTGAAAGGGCAGCCGCGAGCTGCTTGCGAGCCTGCACGACCGGCACAGCGGTGCGTAGCGGCAGGGGTGACCCATGCCTGCGTAGCGGTGCCCCACACGGATCTCTTGTCCAGCTGCCTAGGCTAAGCTATCCCGCCTCCCCGTCGCACTCAACCGATGCAGGAGCGTGCGGATAAGATCAAGAAGGGCGAGGCGAAGCCCAAGTTCTAAGTACCTCTTCACGGATACGCGGTGGCGCAAGGCAGGGAGGCTCCACCCTTGAATGCGGCCGCAACTTATGGGGCGCCTGCAGTTTGGGCTGAGGAGAGGCTTCGGACACTAAAGCTAAGGCAACCAACTTGCCGCATTTCGACCACGGGCGGATCACTGTGCGGCGTGGCGGGGATGAGCAAGATGAATAAAGCGGGCGCGGCTATGGCGTCGGGTGTTACCACCCGGCCCCATACGTGCCGCCCTCTAGGTGCTGTTGTTGATGGCGTGACTCCATATGCGAGAAATCTGACCGGCTTGAGATCGGACAAGTGAGCAGACACACATTGATGACCTGGCTGTGAACCGCTTGTAACATGTACACCTGGCCACTTGGCTTTTCTCGCCACCCCTGCTCGCCACTGTGGGCGGTGCCTGACTGCCTGTTCACATCGGCACAACTGCCAGCAGTCCATCAGCCCAGTGCCTTACGTTGCTTATGCTGGCAGCGTCAGGCCCGGACTCAGGATATACCCCACCAAGCGGACAAGTGCACAACCATCGACGTTGCTCTCTCCTCCTGTGCGCTCAGACAAGCGGGGCGCTCAGAAAAAGAAGCGCAGCAACAGGGACAGAGCAACCGCCACAGCGCCGCTGTATGCTATGTACATGCCCATCTCCACGTGCTGCCGCGATATGACGCCCGCCAAGCTGGGCTGCCGCTGCACGACACGGTGTAGCGCCTCGAGGGCCCCCTTGTGCCCCTGAAGGGCACCAGGCAGAAGGCGGGTTGTGCCAGGGTGGGGGCACGTGAGCAGGTTAGGGGGAAAGGAGACACGGGGGACGAGTAAAGCGAAAAGCAGGCCAGGGGCACTGAAATAGCATCTTTGAAGAGCTGCAGTCCCGCACAATCCCACCCCCCGCCCGCTGCATGGAGCCTGCTCAACAGCCAGGCCGCAAATTGCTGGCTGGGCAACCCGGACCCAGATGCTGGTCAGCACATGATGCACATCCCGCAGCTCTGCCCCCACGCGTGTCACCCCCGCGCACCTTGAGGGCTGCACGGTGCTGCTCCGTGCACCAGGGCCTGAGCTGGTCGGCCGTGCGGCGCATGCGTGCCTTGAAGTCGGTCCAGGATGCCATGGCCGCCTCACGCTGGGGCGCTGCGGAGTGGTGGGCACGGGGTGAAGAGCAGATCGGGGGACGCCACACGGGGCAACGGGACAGTTGGCATCCCGGTAAGCCGGCAACATCAGCGCAGTAGGCGTTAATGCTGCCGATGTCAGCGCAGCCCCTTGAGGGTTTCGGCGAGTCCAGCCCTGGGCCCGAGCGCTGCAGCCCAGCGCCAACGCGCTGCTCAGAATGCCGCACCCGTCAGCTCGTACAGCTGCGACGCCGTGATGGTTAGGAAGTCGGTCAGGTCCCGCTGGAGTAGGGAGAGGCGCCTCGTGACGTGCTTCTTGTCCTGCAGGACTCAGTCAGCGGGCACAGGCTCGGGTCAGCAGCGCGTAGCTCCTGCGGACGGGTGCAACCTGTCCCCCCCCTCCCGCTCCCAGCGCCCCTCCGGCTCCCGGAACCCTTCCCTCTTCCCCTTCCCCCTTCCCCGATTGGGGTTGTGGCGTTTTGTCCTAAGTGTGCTGCTCTCTAATGGCCTCACGCCCTCACCCGTAGCCTGTCCGCAATGTGGGCCGCCTCCTCCTGCGCACGGCTGGCAGCGTCCGTCGCTGCTTTCCCCCAAGCGCCTTCTCCCTTGACAGGTGTGCCTCTCTTCTTCTGCGCAGCTTCAGAGCCATGTAGCCCAGCGCAAGCCCAAACAGCGAGCAGCACGAAGAAGCGGAGAGACATGGTGGTCCGCGCGTCCACAGGCTTTTCGTGTAGGAGAGAGCTCAAGTTACAGCGGCGATATGTGTTGTTTCCTCGGTACTAGCGGGGCCGCACCGGGAGGCTCCTGGAGAAGGGAAGCGCGTTGCCGTGCAATTCGGAAGCTTTTCCAGAAAGCTTCGCCATTGCCCCAGAGCGACACAACCAGCTTCTCTTGCTCCTTACCAACTCGCTCAACGAGTAGCTGTGGTCAGCTGTCAACCTGTGCGAAGGCAACGTTCTTTTGGTGCTCGCCTTGCTCCTGGAGCCCCTCTCTCTGGCCTTCCATATCATAATCAGCTGAGCACAGGTTGCTAGGAGCCAACATTAGGGGCGCTGCACCGGTTGACGGGGGGCAGAATGGCCCCGGTCAAGGACGTGAAGGACAAGGACAGCAAGGCGCTGGCGCTGGCCAAAGCAGCAGAGGAGCAATCAGCTGCGGAGCTTCTGGCTTACTACAAGTCCCGCGTCGGTGAGTGAACCTGCCGTGTAGGCCTGACCCGAACCCCCAACCCCGCTCCCGGGCAACACTAAGCAGGACTACGCCCAGGCCAAGGCGGTGGCGTCCCGCGGGCAGTCTCAACGTGTTCCGCCACAAGAATCCCTCGGTCCATCTACGATGCCATGATTGGCCCCTCTGGCGTGCGCAGAGGGCTTCGAGGCAGAGCGCGCGGAGCTCCTTGCTCGCCTCGACCAATGCGCGGTCCAGGGCTCAGAGATGCACGTGCTGGAGTGGGAGGCCCGCAAGCGCGCTGAGGAAGTGCGCGAGCTCCAAAAGGTGGGGTAATACCTGGAACATCCCCCCACCCCCCCCGCCCTGGCTAGTGCGGTTCCCCACAATATCTATATGCGTCTCCTGGCAATGCCGCACTCGCACCCGTCATCCCGCCCTGCTCCCCGGTGCCCCGCCCCCCGTGCCCGCTGCCCGGCCCCCACAGGCGCTGAGTGACGCCCACAACTTCCTGTTCGACGAGCGGCAGCGGCTGCTGGCGCTGCAGGCAGAGAACGACGACCTGCGGCTGCAGGTGGGGACGGGGGGAAACAGGCGCTAACAACGGCGGGGCGCGCCTAGCCGCATGCTTGCTGAGAGACATCCGCTTACGACTGCAATTCTTGGCACTATACATTGCGGTTCGGTGACTTCACCGTATTGCCATCGCTGGCCCACAAACTGTTGTTTGCAGGAGATCCAAGACCGCAAGAACATTCAGCAGCTGCTGTCCCTGCAGCAGGGCGGCCTGCCAGGCCGACCCGGTGGGCCCGGCGCGGGCCTACCGGGGCCCAACGTGGACCACCTTCTGCTGCAGGTACGGCAGCCAACCCCTCAGCCTCACACGCTTATTGCCCTCCGTTGCCGTAGACCTGCCTAAGGTCTGGCCTTCAACCCCTCTGCAGATCGAGTCTCTGCACGCACAGCTGAACGAGCAGGTGCGGGCCCTCAGGCGTGACTCCCGAGTCTGCAGGCCCTTGGCTCCTTGCGCCACCGCCCAGAGCAGCCTTCTGCCCTAACGCCTCATACCCATCATCCTGCGCCCTACTCCATGCCGAGGCTCCGTCTCCACCCCTCCAACCACCCCTGCCCCAACCCCCGCCCCGCCTCCCCGCAGAAGCAGCTGGCCACGGAGCGCATCGCCGCGCTGCTGGAGGACCGGCGCATTCGGGAGCAGGAGGAGGAGGCGCACCGCCGCTCGCTCAGCACGCAGCTGGAGGCAGCCACGGAGCGGCTGCAGCGGGTGGGGGCTGGGCTGGCTGGCGCACAAAGTTGGCACTTGGTGCCGTTATGTGGGGCTGATTGGGCAGAGTTGGCTCTGTGGGTTGGGCACCATGGGGGACCGTGCGTGTGCTGCGTGCACCATGCTGTGGGCTGGGCGCGTGCCGCTCTTGGGATGCCACCGGCGGCCAAACGCGGCTTTCTAGTTTGCCTCCTTGATGCCGCAGCAAGAGGAGCAGCTGCGGACCACCACCAAAGACTACATCCTGGGTAGGTCCGCCCTTCGGGATGGTCGCTCCAGGATTGCGCGAGGAAATGACGCTGCATACCTTAGATCTGGCTGAGGTGTAGGAGGTGGGGTACAGTTCGACCTTGATGTGTGCCTCTCACCCGCGTGCGCGCCCTGCTCCCCGCAGCCCGGCGCGAGCGGCAGTCAGCCGAGGAGCGGGCTCTGGAGGCTCAGGCCATGCTGGCGTCGGAGCGGCAGTCCTTCATGGAGCAGGTGGGCGGGTTTGGGCGGGTGGGTGGGCTTGGTGGGTACATAGGCAGGAACTCACCATAGTTGTGATCACCGGCACATGGTCCATGTTTGAAGATGCCATCAGTGGTCGCCGTAAGGAGCGCGCGCTCTCGCTATCATGCCCCGCCGCTCCCATGACGTGTGGCGGTCGCTGGGTGCAGGCCACGGAGCAGCGGCGCAGGGCTGCCGCGGAGCTGAGCGGCGCCCGGGAGGAGGCGGAGGCCAAGCTAGAGGACGTGGCCAGCATCCTGAGATCCCAGGTACGGCACATGCAAGCGGTTCGCGCACCCACCAGCGACAACATTCGAGCCCTGCACTTGGACGCTACCACCAGCTCACGCGTTGCTCCATGTTTTGGTCTGTGCACCTGTCGTCTAATCCCGCCAGCTCAAGGCCAAGGAGGAGGACCTCGTCAACCTGTCCTCCGTACACAACACCGCTGTCGCCCAGGTGCGAGGAAGCATGACACCGCCTAACCTGCTTGCCGAACTCACCGTTAGGGCGGGGGGATGATAGCGCCCACTCCTCCTAAACCCAAGCCTGGCTCACCCCTCTTGCACCCCTCCTCCCTTCCTCCTTTCCTCCCTGTACGACAGTACGACAGACGCATCGCTGAGCTGGAGCTTAAGGTGGCGCGCCTGGCCGAGTCCAACAAGCAGCTGGAGCTGCGGCGGCACCTGGACTGCGAGGGTTGGACGGCGGACGTGACGGCGCTGCGCAAGACGCTCGGCGCCGTGGACCGCAAGCTGCACGAGATGCGGCTGGTGGAGAGGTGGGACCCGGGTGATGCGTATGTTCAGAAGTCGTGTCTTGCCAGGGCGGGGCTGGTTGCCGAGGGCCTGGGAGAACGGCAGGGCAGGCTTGATGGGGGGGATTGGGCTGGCGGGAAAGGCACGGGTGAGAGGGGTCGGTCAGGGACGGCCCTTGCTGAAGGTCAGCGGCTTAGTACTCCCGTGCCGAGGTGTGTTAGTCGGGCTGCAGCGCGCAGTAATCTTCTGCGGGGGTGCGCGGCTCCTCTGCCGCCCGCCCATTTCCTTCACCGGACCACCGACCCATCCCTTGTCCGCGGGCTTGGCCTTGCGTCCTGTCAGGCTGGAGGACGATGACCGGCTGGACGCCATCCTGGCCCACCTCCGCAAGAAGGCGCCCAACGTGCCCCTGCCGGGGCCGGGGCCCAGCGCGGGCGCCGGCTCGGGGCTGCCGAACGACGGCCTCAGCGTCAAGAGCGCCCTGGCGGAGGGGCTGCGGGACGTGCGGGTGCAGGTGAGGCGGCGTGATTCACGCCGGCCCGCGTGATGCGGGGCGCGCACGGGGTAACAAGCGGCCGCCATACGGGCCTGCTGGAAACGCCAACCCGGCAAGGGGCAAAGATAGGGCGAAGCCCTGGACGCGGGGCATGGAGGCAGCTGCTGTTTGCGCGGGCGGTTGGGCCTTTGACGACCAGTCTCCATGGAACGTCCTGGAAGGGAACCATGGGAGACGACCAGTCTCCGTGGCACTGGTGCAGGGAAAGCATTGTTCAACCCGTGACCCCTCGTGCCTCCTCCATGCCTCCATGCCTGTGCGCCCCCAGGTCCGGGAGCTGGAGTCGCGCCTGGCGGAGCGACAGAAGCAGAAGCCGGCAGGAGCGGGGGCGGCGGCAGGGGCAGGGGCGGGGCCGGGGCACAAGGGCAAGGCCGGCGCGAGGTCGGCGTCCGCCAGCCGGCCGGTGGGGGCACGGCGATGAGGGCTTGGAAGCTGTCGGGGAAGGAGGATTGAGGCTGCTGGGGGTCACAGCTGTAGTGCGAAGGGGTGAGGTATGCGGCGAAGGTGGAGGCGGATGCCGCTGGGGGCCGAGGGCAGCGGAACGCAGCAGGCGGGGAGGGGGCCGCGTGCCTTTGCCGCACTGTGCGCAGCCCAAGATTGTAAGCGCCCATCCGGAACCAGCTCTCTGCCCTCTTGCCCGGTGCGTGTGCCAGCGCCCAGCGGTCGCCGCACATTGCAGCTCGCCAACGCTCTCTCTTGCCTCAACGCCTCGAACTTCACACGGGCAGGCCGTGACGCGCCACGAACCCCGCGGGCCACTACTTGCGACCTCCTGCGCGCTGGCCCCAGGCTCTCGTCGCGCCTCGCTCAGGTGGGCTTGAGGCCGGGCTCTCCGCATGGTGCGGCGCAGCTGGCACGGCCTGATGTCAAGTGCCGGAAGCGGTCAGCCCCGACCGGGTCCGGGATCGGGACCCTGCTGACCACTCTTCTGCAAACCCGCAAAGCTGCTCACAAATGTGTATATGCTAACGATGTCACCACCCGTGCCGTCCTCCGCACGCCGACCAGCGGTGGCGCAATCCGCAATGCAGCTCGGCCGCGCCGCTCAAACTGGCTTGGCGTTCGGGGCGTCTTTGATACGCCGACCACGGAATGTACTCGCGGCAGCTCATCGAAGGCCGACGCCTTCGCAAGCGTTTGGGCGGGGTTCCCGCGATGACGACCCCCAGCCCTCGGGAAGGCCCTGGTTCACTCCTCCGCTGCTAGGACTGTCATCCAGCTTCTCGACCACACCGGGTCAGAGCTTTGACGGCGAGGACACGCGCTCGGGCACGGACGGGGATTCGCAGCAGAGCAGCGATGAGCGGTCAACGCGGGCTGCCTCGCGACTGGAGCAGGTGATTCTGCGTGCTGACACTGGGGAGCGGGTTACATCATCGGCATAATCGTAGGGTTTCCGAGTCAGGGCCCGTCCGCGACGGTCCGTGTCCCGTCCCGACGATCACTCTCCCCCTCCGCGGCCTCCGCGGCCTCCTGGGCCCTGTCCCCCGCACAGGTCAAGCGGGGCCTGGCGGAAGGGACACTCGGCTTTGGATTCAGCGCAGGCGGCTTCCTATACCCCTACCAGTGAGCTGCACTCTGAGGCTGCTTGCGCCCTCCTCCCTGCCCAAGGCCCAGCCCGTCCTGCTCCCATTCCCTGTCTCCCGAAGCCAGCTTGGCTCTTGGCTTGGCTCCTCCTTGAGCCCCATGCTGCTGTGTGCCCACCCACTTTTCACTTCCCTCAGTCTGGGGGTGCTGTGGGAGTTGCGGGACCTTAACATCCTCAAAGACTACAAGGTGGGTATCAAAAGCTGGGCTGGGTAGGCCCGGCCTGGGGCGGGCGTTAGACCGCCACGACAACCGCTCTCGTTCCCTTCTATAACCGTACCTCTGGGTGGCGTTTGAAAGGCTCTCCTTGCCCCTCGACGTAGCGGTACTCCCATGGCGGCCCGGTGTTTGAGCGCCTCCGGGCCCCCTCTCGACCTCCTGCGGGCCTGCCCTCACTGTGCCATCCCACGGCTCTGACTGTATTCCCTTGCGCACGCACTGCACGCGCAGGTCCAGATGGCTGGGGCCTCGGCCGGCTCTCTAGCGGTCGCCACCTACAACTGTGGCCTGGAGCCGGAGAAGGCCATGCAGGTACTCGGACGGAGCCGCAGGGGTCGGGCGGGCCGTTGGGTTGCACGGGACTGCAGCTGTGTCGGATCTGGAGGGTTACTATGGGGTTCCTGGAGGGGGGCTGGTGCAGCGCTGTGACCAAAGAGCGCCTTGAGGCAAAGGCGGCGTGGGCTGGCACCGCTAGGGGCTGCTTGGCGGCCAAGGGGTCGTCTCGGCCCACTGGCGCTGCACCCTACCACTGTGTGCCCCTGCCCTATCCTGCTCCGCCCCGTCCCACGAGCAGGCGCTGCATGAGTTTGCGGCCAACTGCCGCTCCAACGGGACGCGGTATCGCTTGGGTGAGCTTAGCCGGGGTTAAGGGTTTGAGGTCGGGGATCCTGCGCGCGCGTGGCTAGTGTGCCTGGCTGCGGGCTCCCTCCCAAGAACTGCTCGTCTGCACGGCGCCACCACCCAAGGAAGCCCCTGCACCCTCCACCCGCTGAACCGAACCCCTTGCTATCAGCATGGCGCATTATGCCAGGCACCAGGATGATGCATTCCTTTACCGCCCCTTACACACATCTGACCCCCCCACACACACACAGGCGGGCTGCTGCGGGACTTCCTGCACGCCTACCTGCCCAAGGACGCACACGAGCGCTGCCGGGGGAACACCTACGTGGCACTCACACGCCTGTTCCCCGTCGTCCGGAACGAGGTGCGAACCGTCGGGCTGGGGCTATGGCGGAGATTACAGGGTTTGGGCTGCCAGACAGCCGGCGAGCTGGAAACATTACCCCAGCCCCAGCAGAGGCGTGAAAAGTAGACGCTCGCCCTGGGCACCTGCCTGCCCTGCCCAGCCCTGCCCTGCCATTTGCGGTCTTATCGGACAACCGCACATCAAAGTGCTGCCGGCCGCCCGCAGATGGTCAGCGAGTGGAGCAGCAAGGACGACTTCGTCAACTCGCTGCTCACGTCCTGCCACATCCCCTTCTACTTCAACGGTTCGTGGATGACCGAGTACCGGGGCAAGTGAGTGCGGCACGGGCAGTGCGTCGGCAGGAGGCCGAGCGGCAGGTTGTGGATCGGGTACACGTGCGGGGGAGCAAGCTGGAACGGCAATGCAGGGCTGCGGTGAAGCCCTCCCGCTCTCCGCTCCCACGCGCCCGCGCCCAGGTTCTACATGGACGGCGGCGTGGCGGCTTTCGTCCCCCGGCCGCCCACCGAGTACGCAGGTGTGCCCGGCTGGCGAATTTCGGGTTGGCGGCACCTTGACATCTAGGCGCGTCGCGTCTACTGTGTAGCTCTCTCCGCGAAGGCTTCCCGATTGGGTTTGGCTTGGGCTGGGGCTTTGGTAACCCCTCTGGCTTCTTGTTGCTCCCCCCAGTCAAGGTCTGCTGCTTCCCGGTCAACGAGGTGCTAGCGACCGTGCAGGTGCGCTGCTACTCGTATCCGGTCGTGCCCTGTGAGGGCAGTGGCCAGAGGTGTGCTTGGAACTGTGCTTGAAGCGGTCTGGACGGTCGGCACTTCGGTACTGCCGCAGACTGTTGCCCCTTGTGGTTGCTGAACGACCCTTCTGCATGGCGATCATTCCTCACCAGCTGACGTGCAGTGCCGCCCTTGCCGTACATCCTTGCGCAGGACCGCGTGTCGCAGTACGAGCGGGTGGCGTCGCTGCTCGACGTCGCCATCTCGCCGGACGCGTACGAGCCGTGGCCCTTCAACTACCCGCAGATGGTGCGCTGGACCTGGGGCCTTCTCGCATACCCTGCTCTGAAACTTGACACCCAGGACCACGTCCCCGTTTGGGGGTGCGCCTAGGCCCCAACACACGATAGTCATGATACGGATGAGTCATGCGGCCGTACACCTGGGCTGCAGGTCACGTGGGCCCTGGTGCCCGCGGATGACGACATGCTGCGGTACATGGTCAACAAGGGCCGCAAGGACGGCCGCGCCTGGGCGCAGCGCATGCAGCTGGTGCCGGAGGACGCGGCGGCGGGGCGCAGCGGCGGCGAGGGCGCGGGCTCGCTGAGCGGAGCGGAGGGCGCGGAGGAGCAGGTACGGGGGCGGAGGGGGGGCCGACGCGCCGTGGCTTTACGGTCTCGTTGGTACGATAGTTGGTACGTGCATGAGGTGTGAGGGGACGTGGCATGACCCACGCGGTGCCCAGACGGTTGGGCCTTGCGGTGACGTTTTACCTCTACCTCAAGCACCCTAACATCCTGCTTTGCCTTGTGCCCGTTCGTCCGCCAGGTTCGGGAGGCACAGGACAAGGTGGAGCGAGGCGAGGCGGAGGCGGGGCTCCGGGGCAGCCCCGTGGCCGCACCCGCCAGCGACAAGGGGGCCCCCGTGGGCAGCGGCCGTGGACGGCAGGGATGAAGAGCGGTTGGCGCACACGGGGCGCAGCGAGGTTCACAGCGTCGGCGCGAAGGGGCGACCCAAGCCACGGGACGACGGCTGGGGTTACGGAAGTTTCCAATTGCGGCGAGACACGCACTTAGGTTGTAGGCCAAGGGTGTGAGGGTAACGCAGACAGGGGGGCCGCTGGGAAGGGCGGGGTCGCTGGAAGGCTTGGTAGAGCCGTTGTATGATGGTACACCGGCGAGCACGTGTACTTTTGAAGACATACCATACCATAAATTGAGTGCCCGCATGTCGTCTTTGTCCCGCAAGGACAACTAACACGGACGAGAACATTTAACGTTGCAAACTGGGGGCGGAGGCAGTTGGCAACCTGCAATGAGGGTTGCTCTTTGTAGGTTATGCCTCGGCAGGGGCTTGCGGGGGGTGCATTCTTGTCTGGAGGCAGCCAAAGGTGCATGTATGTGTGGGACCGAAGAGGATTGATTGCCGAAGTAACTCCGTCCCTCAGACGGATCGACGGCGGCAGGCTATAGAGGTGTTCTAGGTGTGGTAGCCGTCACCGCACTTGCGTGCGCGGGCAGTGGGCGTAAAGCCAAGTGCAACGAGGGCACGGTCAACTGCACTTGGACTCTTGTGCCCCCGTCACCGCGACAGCCATGGCATCAGGCAGGGGTCAAGACATGCTCGCGGCTCACCTCACGGAGGTTGGCAGGATTGGTGCTATGATGCACCGCAACCCTTCAGAACCTCGCGTCAAGCGCCCCTGCTGCTTGCCGTGCCTGGTTCAAGGGCTGCTGGAACCAAGGCAGGAAGAGCCCCGCGGATCCGTCCCCGGGGAGCCAATGTTCAGGGGGATCCAGGCCTATGCGAGCAGATCACGCGCGGAGTGGCGCGGATGGTGAGGCGAGGCGAGGCGTAGCGCATGGAGCCTGGAGCGGACCTGCACGGGCCTGACTGCTGGGGCCGGGACCAAACCTTGGCCTGCAGTTGGCTGTTGCTCGGGCGATGCGTGAGGCACCATGCCCAGTGCGAAGCCCTATCCGCGTCACCCCTCTCAGCCTCGACTCGACACGGTTCCTACTCATACCATCCTGACTCCCGCTGTGGCATCTGACAAGGCAACTCCCTCTGCACTTGCCCGAGAGCGCACACCCTGTTCTGTGATAAATGCGCTATGCGTTTGTATGGGGTAGGAAGGAACCAACTGCAAACTTCTCGGGTTCCGGCGCGGTTCGCGCGCCGGCGGGCCAGTCGGTGAAAGGCCTGCCGAGCAGAAACTCCAGAAGCTTTGGCCCCGAAAGTTTCCAGCAGAGTCTTAATTGTGCAAAGCATTCGGGGCTGAGAACGCCGCGGGTTCATCACGACCGGGTAAGATAGATACGGCGAAGTTTTGCGCCCACAGCGCACAGACGACCTCAATAATTTCATTCCAGGTCAACTTAGAGAACTCTTCTAACACAACAGCTCTCACCCATGAACCGACATTAGCGCGGGGCCGATGCTTAAGGCTGAAGCTTCACAACCCTTGTCTTGCCGTGACCAGGCTGGTTCCTGCTTACAGAAAGGCAAATGGAAGCGGAACAAACAGCCAGCGGGGGGGCGTCGACCCTCCTTGCGCAACTTGCGGAGGACTACGCGCGGTCGTCGGCGCTGCTTAACCACCTAGAGAGCCTGCGCAGGCCCTGTGGAGAAGTCGTCGCGACCCTCGTAGGCAGTGACGATGAAGACAAGCTGGAAGATGTCGACATGCAGCGCGAGGGGAGAAATGGCCTCGTTCCGGGCTCCCACTGTGGCGCTTCCAGCGTGACAGAGGCCAAGCCGACGAAGATCGCGCACTACAGCAAGAAGCTCGCAAGTCTCTTCACGCGGACGTCCCGACACTTTCACGGTGGGTACGTGGTTCGCTGCGAAGGCCCTCGTCAGCCCCCCTTGCTTCACGGGGCCTGGCCCCGACCCCGCACGGACGTCCTACCTGTTGGGCGAAACTCCTTGGTCCCCAGGGCGACCTGTCCTGAACTTTCAAACGGTTCTGCGCCGCTGGGCTCTCAGCGCCCTCACCGTTCATGACCCCGCCGCTCGCACACGCACCCCTTGTGCCCCATCACCCCCGCCCTGCCTGCGCAGATGAGGATCCCCGGGACGCCAAGCCCCGCCACGGCGCCCCCATCAAAGTCACCACCATGTCGCTCGACCTTCCCGAGCCCACCGTCGAGCTCCTGCTACCCGCCGGCGACTCCCCAACTGATGCCACCCCTCGCACGCACAGCGTACCGACGGGACTCCGCCCGGGCGCTGGTGCTTCGCCGCTCCGCCCCAGCTCGTCTCGACGCGCGTCCCTGGAGCAGGCACGCCCTGCCCTGAACTTCCCGCGCTCCGGAACCCTGCCGCCAGTCAACCACGAGTCCGACCAACGCCTGCCCGAGGTCAGCAGGCGCCGCAGCTCCGTCGGGTTTACATCGCCGGCTGTGTCTTTTGTCCGGTTTGACATGGACGGTCCCGCCCAGGAGCTGTACTCAGATCGACCGCTTGGCGTGCCCTCTCCGGGCAGTCGTGGCCTGGCTTCGCCAGCGGGTGCCAGCCCCGGGCCCCGCTCGGCGCTCCCGGTGTGGGAGCAGCAGTCCCAGCGGCAGATCCTGCCGCACGAGCAGCAGCAGCGGGAGAGGGAACTGCACATGCGAGGTGAGCACAGGGAGCGTTGGGGAGACGTGTTGCCACGAGGAGCCTTAAAGTGTGCGGGTATCTTTGTCCCTTTCGGGGCCGGTCAGGCGTCAGGGCTGGGACTGGGCGGCCAGTGGGGCTGCTTTGGGTACAGCCAAGGCGCTGCTTGACGTTGCTTCCCCTTGCCATGTGTCACGCCACAGCTCTGCAACAGCGGGACTCCCGGCACCGGCGCTCATCCGGTGGGCCCTCCATGCTAGCCGGCGCAGCCGTGGCTGACACGGCCGCTTTCGCCGCTGGTTTGACGCCTCCGGACGAGGCCATCAGCCCTTTCTGCAGTGCGTACGGTATCGACCCAGGATCGGGGACCGCACTGTCGCCGCCCTACCCCACGCGGCGCTCCATGGACTGCCTTCACAACACAAGCCTTGAGCCGGCCATCCGCGCAGGCGCGGCCTCGTCACCCGCCGGCCGGGACAGAGTCCAGCGCGGCCTGAGCTTCCTGTCCTCGCCAGCCTTGGGCGGCTCCTCTGGGACCACCATCCCTAGCCCTCAAGGGAGCGTCGCTGCTGTCTCAAGGCCTGAAAGCACAGCCAACATTGACGTCGAGGCTGAGGCGGGCTGTGCTGAAGCCGGCGGCAGCTCCGCGGGCGACGCGGGCACCGTGTCGCCTGGCATGTCCCCTCTCGAAGTGTCGGCCTGCGGCCTGCCGGTTGCGCCGGTCAATGCGTGGCAGCCGGTGGGCAGTGGCCGGCCTACGGGGCTTGGCCGCCGCCATTCCTTCTACGCCTGCGGCCCCACGCGCCCGGTAGCGCAGGGCGGACCGAGGCCGCTGGGTTGCGCCCTTCCTCCGCGCCGACGGTCCCGACTTGCCTCCATCAACGGTGCAGAGATGGGCGGAGCGGAGCTGTGCACCCTCGGCCTCAGCAGCGCCTGGGAGGAGGCGGTGGTGGGCGGTGGCAACCCGAACCAAGTCAGCCGCGAGATTGCAGACGGGCTGCTGGGCTGCCTGCAGGTGCGCAGCGGGGCCCAGCCCAGGCTGGCGAGGCTCACGGAGCGCCGCGCCCGGCGTAGCGAGGAGTGCTTTGTGCCCTCCATGGGGGGCAGCATCCTGCGCATCTGAGCCCCGGGGTGAAGCGAGGGAGGCGGGGCGGGGCTGGGGGTGCTTGGCAGAACTCCAAGGAGAGCGTGTCGGGGCAGGGCAAGGGCAAGTCGTGGCGGCGTCCCCTGGAACGGGGCGTGTGGGCCTTCATCGTCACGCCGGTAGCTCAGCACGGGCCCTAGCTTATTACATGCAAACATGCTTCCGCACGTGATACGCATCTCAAGGGTGCTAGGATGGCATCGTATCTATGCACCGCTGCGTGCTCATTGAGCTTGAGCAGCTGGCTGAACTCAAGGCCGGCGCCCGGTTGTGAACCTTGATGCCATGTTGTGCGTACGACTATGCAGGAACTCAATCAGCTGACGATGCCGCAGCTTTGCTAGTATCTCTAGTATCTCTAGTATCTCTGCTGCATAGGCAGGACCGTAACATGCGCTTATCGAATTGCTGGGGAGGACGATGCAATACGGGATACAATAGACATAATAAAAGGGTTTGTCAACAGGTTGGGTACTGGTGTATGGTGAGCTTCCCGGAAGATGTGTGGGTCTACACCGGGGGAGGGTGGCCTCGACCCGCCCAAAATGTGTTATTATGTCTTCCATCTATTTGATGATACGGTTAATAATAATTTGTCTTCTTTGCTTTCATGATATGCTTCTGGATTGTTCGGAGACAAGGTTGCAGGCAAGTTGGGCGGGCCTGCAAGTATCGAGATCTCCCGGGGCGTCTCATCCCTGTTCCATGCGGGATGCCGTTGGCAGGGGGGGCTGACACGGGGGCTGGGAGGTCATGGATGCGCCATGCAGTCTGGGAGCGCTTGCCTCCAAACTTCGCGTTGTTTGCAAGCCGCTCACACATCACGGGCATTGCGTTTGGCTGTAGGGTGCAATAAATTACCGGAAGCGCCTGCTGTGTTGGTTCTTGAGGCTTGATGTGGGCGGCAAACGTTGCTTATTTCATGGTGAAGAGACAAGACGAGAGCACAGCGGCGCGGATACGGCATGACGGCCGATGTGGTGCGTTAGCACGCACCGGTAAAGGTCAAGGCTGGGGTGGTATGTGTGTCGCAGGGGCAGGGGCACGGATGGAAGTAAGAGATAACTCTTTATCTCACATCTCTGGTGGTTACCATTGAACTGTGGTTACTTGCCCTTTGGTTAAGTGGAGGGCGCGGGCCAAACCCCACGGGGCACTTGACGACAGGAACCTTTCTGCATGGGGTGGGGGGTAGGTGGGGGGTGGGGCGTGGAGGATGCCCGGCTGCTGGGGTTGACTTTCCCGACTGCTGGCGTTTTATGGTTGCTTGCAGAGATAGAGCCTTGTGTAGAGTATCGCAGGTGGGGGCAGCAACTCGCAATTCGAAGGTTGAGTGGCTTCCACAGGCTATGCCCCATGGGAGGGCTGTGGGCACCCACTTCCTGCGTGTGGACGGACCGAGCGAGAGAAGGAGAGAGATTACACAGGCTGATGGGGGTGGGGGCATGGCCACTAGCTAGTGGGCGGCGTGATTTGGATGTCGTACCGGTTGTCTGTACGTGCGTGGGCTGCATGTTGGAAGCCGCAGTAGCCCTGTGACAACGACACCCCGTGTAGCCCATGGCTTTTGGTGGAGTGATCTGTGCGCCGATTGGTCAAGCAAGCTTACCTCGATGCCCAGCACCGCCAGCAGCAGCCATGGGCGGGAGGTGAGGGCTTCTAGTTTGGGGCCATGTGGCGGTCTGGCGGAGGCTGCCAGGCTGCTGAGGGGGTTGGCTTCCAACTGCTGGGCCAAGCTGTCATGCCCAGTGACGGAAAGGGTTTGATTCAAGCACCCCACAATTGCTGCTCTACGGACGCTGCTGCCGTACAAAGGTGCAATGACGTGCACCAGGCCACCAGCACCCGCCGCCCGGAGAGAGAGAGAGATTACAGCATTACACAGGCTGATGGGGGTGGGGGCGTCCAGGCACGCAGCTAAGTCACCACCCATCGGTGCGTGGGGCCACACCAAAGGGGAGGAGAATGAGGACTAGGTGTACTGACCCTGGACCTGCTCCTGGCGAGCACACATAGTCCCCCACAGCTTTATCGCGGGCTAGGCGTGAATCGCAGGTTCTTGCGTGACGCAGGCACACACGGACGGACGGACACCGACAAGGGGTAACCCTGGAGGGCTGAGCCCCCCGGCTGGCGCTACGCGCCAGGCGCTACACGCCGGGGGCTCAGCCCAAAAAAGACAAACCCAGAGACAACCAGGCTGGGTACCTGACACGACGCGCAGCACACTGGTATCGCGATACCACTGTACGCCCGGCCCTCCCCGACGTCCCCGTCCTTCTCCCAGGTCCCCAGGACCCGCGCTCCGGGATGGCTACCCCCATGCAACTCGTCCAAGCCGAGCGGCCTTTGCAGGGATAAGGCTAGGGGACTTTCGCTCTGCATAAGGCACCAGCTTCAGTCGCCGCCCTCTTGCCGGGTTCCGGCCTAGTTCGCCCGTCGCACAGGGTCGCACCCGGGGAACCCGTCGGGCGGCAGTACCGAGACGATAGAACGGCCTTCTGTGCTCAAACGTCAGAAACTTGGCCTCGTAAACTTTGTGCTATGTCTTGAATGAGGTGTGCAAGCCGTTTCGGGGCGCCAGAAACGCCGCGGTTTCGTCGATTAGCATTAGGTACTACAGTCGTTACTTTACCGCCCACAGCGCACAGACGCTTGGCAGAAGTTCACCCGCTGTTAACACTAACTAACCTATATCGTAACAATCTTCAACCTTGAGCTTGTTGTGTTCGGCCATTACCCGCAAGGCATGACCCTGTGTTGACGCGGCCAGCTTAGGTCTTGCGTGCAGTCGGAGCGGCAATGGAAGCAGAACAATCAGCCAGCGGGGGGGCGTCGACCCTCCTCGCGCAGTTGAAAGAGGACTACGCGCGGTCATCGGCCCTGTTGTTGAGCCTAGAGAGCATGCGGAGGCCCCGCGAAACGCCCGTGGAGACCCTACAAGGCATCGACGATAATGAAGACGACCAAACAGGAGACGACGCACGACCCGAGGAGAAAAGTCCGGATTCCCACTCTGGCGCTTCCGGCGTGCCAGAGGGCAAGCCAACGAAGATGGCTCACTTTGGCAAGAAGCTGGCAAACCTCTTTACGCGCAAGTCGTCGTCGCAGTCCCGGCACATTCAAGGTGTGTACGGTCCCGGCCCCTGCTGTAGTGTGCGCGACACGGGGCCTGAGCGCCCGACCACGCCCCGGCACCTTGAGCCTACAGCAGGGCGAACAATCGGGGACCCTAGGGTTTCAACGAACCCAGCCTCCCTGCCAACAGAAGTGCGCGGCCAACGGACCGGCGCAGTTGGGCTCTCAACCCCCTCCCCGTTCATGACCCCACCCGCCACCCGCCCCGCACGCAGCCCCTTCACCCCCGCGCCCCGCCCTGCGCAGACGAGGATCCCCGGGACGCCAAGCCCCGCCACGGCGCCCCCCTCAAGGTCACCACCATGTCTCTCGACCTCCCCGAGACCACCGTCGAGCTCCTGCTCCCCTCCGACGACTCCCCACTTGGCGCCGGCCTCCGCATGCACAGCGTAACGACGGGACTCCGCCCGGGCGCCGGCGCTGCACCGCTCCGCCCCAGCACCTCCCGACGCGCGTCCTTTGATCAGGCACGCTCAGCCCTGAGCTTTCCACACTCCGGCACCCTGCCCCCCATCGGCAACCACGAGTCAGACCAACGCCTGCCCGAGGTCAGCAGACGCCGCAGCTCCGTCGGGTTCACGTCTCCGCCGGTGTCCACGTCACTGTCCTTTGTCCGACTTGACATGGACGGCGCCGCCCAGGAGCCGCACACGACCCAGTTCGGCGTGCCCTCTCCGGGCAGCCGTGGCCTGGCTTCGCCCGCGGGTGCCACCAGTAGCCCCGGGCCCCGGTCGGCGCTCCCGGTGTGGGAGCAGCAGTCCCAGCGGCAGATCCTGCCGCACGAGCAGCAGCAGCGGGAGAGGGAGCTGCACATGCAGGGTGAGCGCAGGGAACTAAATGGGGAGAGGCGTTGCAACGGGGAGCTTTACTTGTCGGGTTGGGGGCATGTGTGGCCCCTTCTCGGGTCGGTCAGGGCTGGGACTGGGCTGGGACTGTAAGGATGGGCCCCAAGCACACTGGCAATAGTGATAGCATCCTGATTGCCCTCCTTCTTGCCATGTTTCACGCCACAGCTCTGCAACAGCGGGACTCCCGACACCGGCGCTCATCCGGTGGGCCCTCCATGCTAGCCGGCGCAGCCGTGGCTGCAACAGCCGCCTTCGTCGCTGGCTTGCCCCCACATGCGGACGAGGCTAGCCAATGCAGCAGCGCGGACTGCGCCGTCTCGGGATCTGGAACCACGCTGCCGCCGCCCTACCCCACGCGGCGCTCCATGGACTGCCTTTCCAGCACTGGCGGACAGTCCACAAGCCTGGAGCCGGCCAACCAGCGGGGCCTCAGGGGTTGCTGGGTCGTTGCCCCTGACGGCACGCAACTGCCACCCCATCCCAACCCGGCCGCCCCCGCCCCTCCGTCTCCGGGCGCGGTCTCGTCACCCGCCGGCCGGGGCAGAGTCCAGCGCGGCCCGAGCTTCCTGTCCTCGCTCGCGCTTGGCGGCCCTTCTGGCACCACCATCAGCGGCCCTCAGGGCAGCGTTGCGTCGGCCATCAGGCCTGAGAGCATTCGTCGCAGCTTCCTCAACAGCACAGCCGACATTGACGTCGAGGCCGAGGCGCACTGTGACGAAGCCGGCGTCATTTCCGTGGGCGACGCCGGCACCGTGTCGCCTGGCATGTCCTCTCTGGAAGTGTCGACCTGCGGCCTGCCGGTTGCGCCGGTCAATGCGTGGCAGCCGGTGGGCAGTGGCCGGCCTACGGGGCTTGGCCGCCGCCATTCCTTCTACGCCTGCAGCCCCGCGCCCCCCACGGCGCAGGGCGGGCCGCGGCCTCCGGGCGGGGCCTCACGGCCTCGGAGACGGTCCCTGCTTGCCTCCATCAACGGTGCAGAGATGGGCGGAGCGGAGCTGTGCACCCTCGGCCTCAGCAGCGCCTGGGAGGAGGCGGTGGTGGGCGGTGGCAACCTGAGCCAGGTCAGCCGTGAGGTTGCGGACGGGCTGCAGGGCTGCCTGCAGGTGCACAGCGGGGCCCAGCCCAGGCTGGCGAGGCTCACGGAGCACCGCCCGCGTCGTAGCGAGGAATGCTTTGTGCCCTCCATGGGGGGTAGCGTCCTGCGCATCTGAGCCCTGACTGGGGTGAAGCGAGGGAGGGTGTGCGGGACCGTGCTGGGATCAGCGTGCACGCCATCAGGTGACGGGGTACAGCGGGGTCAAGGCGGGGCCGCGTCCCCTGGAACGGGGCGTATGGGCCTTCATCGTCAGGCTGGTAGCTCAGCACGGGCCTTAGCGTAGAACATGCAAACATGCTTTCGCACGTTTAAGGGCCTGAACGGCTCTAGGATAGGAAGGCATCGGCTCTATGTATGTGCCGCTGCGTGCTCATTAGTGCATGCAGCTCCCTAGATAGACCCAAGGCCGGCGCCCGGTCATGATGATGCATGAAGCAATCATGGCTGTGTGTGACGGGACCACAATAAGTGTGCCAATGATGGTTAGTTGGCAAGGCCCGTATGGGGTGCAATGCGGGATACCCAACACCACGGCAAAGATGCAACAAAACAAAGATGCAACAAAAGAAAGGGTTTATGATTACCTGTAGCGCATGTGTTGCGAGAGCTTGATATGGGGTTCCATACTTCGCGTGGCCCGGGTGTCATTTTACCGTTTGGTGGTTGAGCGCGCGCATACCACTGCCTGCTGGGACGGGGTCTGCTGGGACGGGCGCGCACCTGTGCGGGACATAAGGAGAGGAGTCATGCGCTTCGATGCCATAGGTCAGTGGCTGGAGGCAGGTATCTCTCCGTCATCAGTGACGGGTAGGCGGGGGGCCGGGCTTACACGTGGGCTGGGCTTACACGCTCGACGGGTCATGACTTGCATGGATGCGCCATGTGGGGTATTGTGGATGACGCACGGGGAGCATGTTGGGTTTCATGCTAATCTACCATTTGTGGGTGCTGCACGCACTGGTTGGAATGCCCCCGCTGACGGCTGTTACCCGGCGCACCTTGCGCCGAGGCGATAGCCATTCAGGGGCCTCTGCTTCGTCAAATTGGAGGCTGCAGAGGACGGCAAGGGCAAGGCCAGTGGCCCAACGCCTCATGGGCGGCGAACTGCTGATGCATGAGTGGATTCCTAGCGTTGTTCTTCGTGCCTCGACTCTCTAGCCAGGGCATGTGGGGCGAAGCCCTGAACGGGCAGCTTGAGTTGAGGCCATGTCAAGGACGGTCTGGATCCACCCGTCCTGTCGTCGTCCCTCCGCACGTCCGAAGGGGCAGACCGCGTCAGTATGCGGGTCCCCGCATGCACTTTGGTAACCCAACCCAACGTGTGCGGCTGCCTGCGGCAAGGGGAGCAACGACGCGGAACTGCCGAAATGCCTCGGGCTAAGTCCCCCTGCGCCCCTCTGCTCCCCGCCCCGGCCTGACCAGCCGTCCTCGCGCCGGCGCCACCGCCTGGCACCGCCGAGGATAGAAGCAAAGAATTTGAGGGATGAACAGCATGGTGAAGGATGGCGAGGTCCGCGGGGACACGCATACTGAGGGGTGAGGGCGAAGCCAAGGGGTTGCATGGAGGTTGCTGGGGGGTGCGACGGGAGGGTTAGAGCCGAGTCGCGAGTGAGACCGTGAACCTGACCGTGACTACAAAACCGTGCTCCTCAGGCCGTGACAGTGACCTAATGGGACCGCAGGTTCCAGTAGGCTTTGCGTCGAATGGCACAGGAGCGTTATCTGCTTTGACGATTGAGCTTCGTGCGACCCAACCCCGTGGGCGCAGCAATTAGAGCAGGATGGCCCAAGGTGTCCTCGCGAGCCTGCAGAGCGAATATGAGCGGAGCTTGGCTTTCCTCAAGGCTCTCGAGGAGTCGATGCTGCCCAGCGAGTCCATACCTTCCGGGGCGCACGATGCCCCCCTTCTCGGCCCAGATGATGACGGTAGGCAGGCCTAGTGCGCGAACTCAGGGGCGGCCTTGTCACCTGAGTTACACTGCCGCGAATTGGTTACGGAAGCGTTTCTGGCCTTAAGCCAGAATTCAACGGCCTCTGCGCTACATATGTGCTACCGCAGTAATTGCGCGGGTGTCAGAAACACAACTTCAGGCAGCGAACCCTACCCGTGCCGACCTGCACGTGCCCCGCCCCTCCCCCGCCCCCGCAGCCCTCGCTCCATCCCCCGCCCAGCCTGCTGCGGACAGCACCACGAAGCAGCCGCTCGAACGGAAAGCATCGAGCAGCTTCCTGGGGGGAACACTGGGCCGCCTGTTCTCCCGGAAGTCGACGCGGACAGAGCCCGACTCAAGGGCGAACCCCCCCAACCGTGCCGGGTCCCTGAAGGTCGAGGACCGGCGTGCCAGCTGCGGAACAGTAGTCGACATGTCCGCAAGCCTGGACCCGAGCCTCAGCAGTCACCGACCTGTCCTCCGTAGCAAGAGCTTCGCCAGCAAGCCTGGCACGGTGCTGGTCCCCACGCTGGCGGCATTTCCCACGGGCCGTGGCAAACCCCTCGAGCGACGAGACTCCCTGCAGCAGCAGCAACAGCAGCAACTCACCAGCAGCACACCCGCCATCAACACCTCCCGCCGCGCGTCCTTAAGCGCGCTGTCGCCTGGTCTGCCCGCCTTGCAGCTCGGCAGCAGCACCGAGCCCTGCCTCTCCAGCGGCGGCCAAGACGACCTGCTCGACCCCGCCACGGCCGCAAGCCCAGCCTCGCCCAGCTGGAACGGAGGCCGCCGCGCCAGCGTCGAGAACCTCAGGTCCAGAGACCTGCTCCGAGCGCAGTCCCTACGTGCTCGCAGCTCCACGGTAGTCAGCTTCGTGCCCTCCAGCAGCGGCATGCTGCCCGACGTGCTGTGCCCCGACGGCGGCGCTTCGGTGGGCGGTGGCCCGCAAGGGCCCGTGTCCCCGGTGCAAGCGCGCCGGGCCTCCGCCGCGCCCTACAGCTTTGCGGGACCTGCAGGCGCAGGGACGGGTGTGGGCCCAGATGCGCCCGTCTCGTACGCCGCCGGGGCGTCCATGCCTGGGGGCCTGGACAGCATGCGGCGGGGCTCCGTCAAGGCCTTGGGCCCGCTCCAGCTGCAGGTGCGTGGTCAGGGACTCTTGGGGCTCGGGTGCCGGGCGCTGGGGCCCTGTACCGTATGACGGTTGCCAGAAGGACTGGCTGGTGACGGCAGAGGAGACGACTGTGTGACTGAGACAGGGCCTCTCCCTGCATGACCATGCTGCCCGGCCCGATCCGCGCCCATGCTGGCTCGCAGGTGATGGGCGCTCCTGGCGGCCCCGCCACGCAGCCCGTGGCCTCTCCGCCCGCCGCCTCGCCACGGAACACGAGGCCCTGCTCGGAGGCCCGCCTGCGCTTCATGAACCGGGCCGTCAGCTGCAGGACCCCGCAAGACGGCATAAGCTTCGATGGCGGGGCGGCGCCTGCAGACGACTGGGGCGCCTCGCTTCTCCGCAGTGGCTCGCAGCGCCGCATGGGCGGCGTGCTGAGCGGCACGGGCGTGGGCCTGGGCCTGGGCCCGGGCCCGCTTGGGCCTGGCGAAGCGAGCGAGGGCGGCTCGCCGGTCCACAGCGGCGCCAGCTCGCACAGCGTGATGCGCTTGAGGCAGATGGTGGACTCTGCGGCTGCGGCGGCCTGGGTCTCGCCCCGAGGCAGCAGCAGTCAGCAGCTGCAGCAGTTGCCGTCGCCGTCAGGGTGCTACCCTCAGCCGCCGGCAACGGGGTCGCCCCGCAACGCGCCCAGCCGCCGCGCGTCCTTCCGGGCGCCGGCAGGCGTGCAGGTAGGGGGCGAAGGTGCTGATGCAAGCGGGGAGCTGTACGCGATCGGCGGCAGGCGCAGTAGCACGGAGAACGTGAACGTGAGGCCGCCGAGCAATCTTGGCAGCAGTGTGTCCTTCAAGGGCACCATGCATGTGATATAGCTTTTTCGCGTGTTCATGGGGGGTGGGGGGGGTGTTTGTTTTATGGAGCTTGCATCTGTTTTCAATGAGAGGGGGTGCATTCGCAGTTTATGTTCCTCGTCCGGAGAGATGTAGAGGGTGGCGTGTGGGTGGTAGGGGGAGACGGGCATCTACTCTTCCTAGGTGCCCTACAGGTGGCAACAGCACGTGGGCTGGCGGGCGGGGGTGCAACCCTTATCGCTAAACGCTTGAGAGGACCTCAACAAATGCACTTACTTGGTACGAGGGCGTTCTATCGTACGTACGTCTGCTTGGCGCATAATAAATATGGAGAGAACCGTGCGTTGGACAGGGGTCTAAGCGGGATGGGCGATGCTACCCGCCGGAGTGCAGAACCTGTAGTGGCCTGTGGATTCAGGGCCATCGCAGGGGCGCTGGCGGGCGATAGATTATAACTGCATGGCCTTCGGGGGATGGAGCCGCCTGAGCCGCGCCGATTACAACTGTGCATGGGGTGTGCAGGGCTTTGCGGGGTGTGGGCTCAGTAAGCTTCATTCTCAAATGGGTTGCTTGAGGATCCATACGGGCTAGCATAACATGGAAGCATGCAGTTCGTTGGAAGGGCTGTTGGGGGCTGCTATGACCGAGCGAACGAAGGCAATTTCCAGGCTTCTGGGGTTCTTACAACTCTCGCAGTCACGGTGGGCCCGTACGAAGGCGACGGGCGTGCGCCCACATGCCACTCTGGCATGTACGGCTCCGGGCGCAGGGCGGGGGGTGGCGGGAGGGGTGGGGAGGGGGCTTTGCCATGGCGTAACATGGCGGCATAGGAAGCAAAGTCATATGATACCCACTGGATTGCCGACGAAGTCAGCGAGGCCCCATGGGAGCCTGCCTCAAAGGAACCAAGAGGCGGGGGCATCGGCCTTGGAAGTGACGGTCGGAGGCCGGGGCTTGGAGGTAGCCATGGGCCTTTCCGCCCTCGCTGTGTCGTCGACTGCTGGGGTCGGCTCGTCGCTTGGGTAGGCAGGCGCAACGGAGCTCAGCAACAAAGACCGTTGCACAAGGCTCCCTTCGCAAGAGGAAGCTCGTGCTTCTCTGGGGGCACTCGAGCAGGAGCAGCGGGGGGCAGGGGTGGCGGCGAGGGGCGGGTGGCGACGGGCATTGCGTGGCAGCAATGCCCTCATGGGACAAGCTAGCACAGCCAACCCCTCTAGCCTTCCTGGCAGCCATGCGCGGCCAGCGCGGGAAGAAGGCTTCGCGGCCGCGGCGGGGTTCGACAGGGCACAAGTGACCACAAATGCCCCGACGGCAAGAAACGGGCACGTGGGCAGAATCTTGCGATTGGGACGACCAATCCGTCTGTACTATGCTGCAACACCGCCCAGGCTCCGGAAAGTTTTATTTCTGTACCTTCTGTATCGCCGTGCCATTCACAAACAGAGTTGACAACCAAAGCAGCATAGCAGCAGATAAAAGCGCGCGCCCCTCAAGTTACTTCTGGCTCGCTCTGAAGCCTCTGATAACATACGTAAAATGGATCAAGTTGACGCAATCCTTCATGACCTCCGCAGCCACGTCGAGGAGCTCCAGGGCGAGTACGCTCGCAGCGTTGCATTCCTTGCTTCGCTTGAGGAGGCGATGGGACCGAGCATATCAAGCAAGCAGCCATCGTCTCATGGTTGCTACACGGCGTGCGATGTCGAGGAGCCCGAAGGGTGAGCGGTTGTGCGCTTTACATCGTGGTGCATGTATTGTTCGTCCCCGCGTGCCGCAGCTTACCGCTGCGTTTCTGTGTGGCACTTCACTGCTGAACTCAAGGTTGCAAAATTGTCATTTGATGGAACCGTCCTGCAGGGCCGTCGTCATTCGATGCCGCTCCCGTTGCGGCCAAGTCGGCCGTTGACACGCCACCGCCACCACGCCCCCAAGGACTCATCAGCCGCAACCTAGGCCGCTTCTTCTCGCGCAAAATCAAGCCGAGCGCCGTGGATGAAGCCGCGTCCACCTCTACGCCGGGTGTCAACGATGATGAGAAAGCCGCCGGTGCCGGCGGCATGTTCCGTTCAGAGGAGGGCGAGGTCCCTCACAGCAACCACCGCCCCCCGCTAAGATCCAAGAGCTTTGCCATCAAACGATGCGCAGGGACGGTGCTTGTGCCAACTCTGGCGGTCTTCCCTTCCGAGCGCCATTGCCGGCAGTCCATCGACCTAATTGACCAGCCACGTGCCATGACCTCGTCTCGGCTCTTCTCAACCGGATCCCCCACCAGCCCGCCCCTAACTCACAGCCACAACCTCGCAAGTGATCTTCTCCTCGGCGACATCTCTGAAGAACCGCTGTCGTTGCCAACCGGGCTGGTGCTGCAGGGAACCACCAACGGCGGCCGCCGGGCCAGCCTCGACACGTACGCCTTCCACCCCCGCATGCACAGCTCCAGCATTGCGCCGTGCACGCCGTCCCGCACCCAGGGGCCCGACCTGCAGTGCCTCAGCGGGTCCACGCCTCAACGAGCCACACAAGCCCTGAGCCGGCGCGCCTCCATGGGCCCCTGCTGCGCTCTGCCGACGCCAGCGGCTCCGCTGGCGGCAGAGGCCCCCATGCCTTGGACGGCCTCCGGCGCGGCTTGCCTGCGGGGAGCTCACGGCGCCGCAGAGTCGATGCGCTTCCGTTCCATGAAGAGCCTCCACGTAAGCATCTAGCACAGAGAGATGCTGGGTTCATTTGCAGCCGTGGAGAGGGCTTCAGTCAGCTGGACAAGGTCTCTAGGTCAACTCCGCGCCTCAACGCTTCACCTTCCTTACCCCACGACCTTACCCCCCACAGGCGGGCTCTCCCTGCACCTCCACTCCAGCGGCCACGCCGCCGAGCTCCCGCCCGCCGTCCGACACCTACCCGCGCCTGTGCCGCGGCCTCAACCTCCGGACGCAGCAGGACGGCTCCACCAGCAGCTCAAGCACGCCGCCGCCGCCACCAGGCCCCGACGGTGCGAGCAACACATACGCTGCCCCTGCATGCAGTGCGGTGCCGCCCGCGACGCTCCCTGCCGCGGGCCCAGGGCCCATGCTGCGGCGGGCAGCACCGCAGAGGCGCGAGAGCAGCGGGGCCGGCGGGTGGCAGGCAGCCTCCCACGGCGAGGTGGCGCAGCACAGCCGCCCGCCCGCAGCTGACGGCGCCGTCAGCAGGTGCAGTGCCGTACAAGTACGGCAAGGTCTGGCGCGCGACGGCGACGGCGCGCTGCCTTGCACCGCCCCGCACCAATCGCAAGCACCGCAGCAGTCACCGCGGCACCCGCAACCGCCGCTGGCGGGCCTCTCCCGGCAAGCCTGGGTCGGGCGGTGCCCTTCCTTACAGCTTCCGCCGTGCGCGGAGGACGCTGGCGGCAACGTGGACAAAGACTTGAGTCTAGAAGGAAGCTGGAAGAGCGGTACGGAGAGCGGCGGCGCTGGGGCGCCAGGATCATGCAGCAACTGCGAAAGCAGCTCTGGCGGCATGAGGCGCTTCAGGAGCTTTAGGGGAGCTGGTCACACGCTTAGCTAGCTATTGTGCAGTGAAGGGTCGCGTAGGAGGGTACCGCAGCTTTTGTCCTGTAGCTCAGGCAGGGGGAGGCAGAGCGAACGGGGCCAAGGAAGTGGGACATCATAACATTGAAGGCTCGAGGTGTGGCAAACGGTCCTCACCTCGAGCTTGGGGTGCTGGAATCCATGGACGTGTTCTGGTGGCGGTCAAGCTGACCCCCGGTGGGTTTAGAAGTGCACGACTGTCCCCTGCTGGAATTGTCAGGTAATACGGGCTTCAATAGGTCAGCATGCCGGACGGAGGGATTTGGGGCTGAGCTTAAGGCTGAGCCCCCACCGTCAGGCAGCTGCATCCCCGTGCTGTGGATGGATCCAGAGTGAATCCAGACCCGCGCATGGCCGGGTGCATGGCCGGGTGCCTGGTGGGGTGCCTGGTGGGGGGATACCTTAGATACCTTTGTTAGGCAGGGAGGGGAAGACTTGGGTACGGTACCGGCATGTATAAGCCATGGGTCGGTCTCAACGTGATATGGGTCACTGCAAGTGCGGTTGGATGGCTCAAGCTGGCGTTCGGCTGCCCTTTCATGGGGGGCCTTTGTAGCGTGGCCTGTGCTGTTTGGTCGCCCTGCAAGACCCTGCGTCTCGCTCTGCCCTGCGGCCAATGCTGGGGTTGAGCCCTGGAGGCCAATGCGGGCGGTCCCATCCTTACCCTCTTCCTCGCAGGTGCGAGGGTCCTACGGGGCGGCCAGGTCTCGCCCTCCCCTGCGTCCATCTCCTCGCTCGCTCATGACTCCGCCGTCGGTCCACTCCCCGCTGCCCGCGTCCCCGCCCTCCGCGTCACCCGATGCAGCGCTGCCGCTGCGCCCGGTGCCCATGGCGCTGCTTGTGCCGCTGGTGCCTGACCTCTCCTCCGCCGTCCCCTCTCCTGGCCTGCGGCCAGGAGTGGCCGCGCACCGCCGTCTCTATTCCCACGCGCGCCTCAGTCACCTCGGACCTCGGACCTGAGCGGTGCTGCAGGTCACACGAGCACAGCACTTCACAACGACTCCATTCAGCTGTTGCAGGCGACGCGAGGCCTGTCAGGGGACGGTCAGGGGCCTCAGCGAACAGGGAAGGTGCAGCAGGGACGGGGGGGGAAGGGGGGCGAGATACCGCGGCTAGCGGCTGCGTGTCGGGGCACCGGGCAGGTGCCCTTCGATGTCAATTCATATTCTGCATCCGGGGCGACCCCGCCCCGCAGAATGGCAGAAAGGCCAAGTGTCTCTCACCGTGCGTGACTGCGATTGCGGGTGGAAACCGGGCGTCGTCACTTAGGCGGTCTACGTCGACTCGAGCGCACTCAGTTGACCCCGCTCGCTCGCTGCCCCAGCTAGCTGGCTGCAACGATACAGCATACCAAAACTGCCGCAACTAGTATGCGCTGCAGCTGATCAGCGACGTCGCGAACAGGAGGGAACGAGGGAAACGTGTGTCACACATCGCGAGTGTCCAACAAAAACGGCTGTGCCACAGCGCCCAGAGCTTTGCTTGGTGCTGACGAGCTGGTATCTGAAGCCATGCGGCTACGTGGACTGGTACGGGCAGAAAGCGACTCGACTTAGGACGCTGCTTGGTTTCTTTCCATGCGACGCACTTCGGGACACCTGTGTGCACTCACCTCACTGCAGGGTCCCTATGCTTGCGATAAGCCCAACGTGGCGCCAAGAACGCGCACCCAGCGACCATAGCGACCGAGCCGTCGCCGTCTTTACTACCTTGGCCTGACCTGATCTCTCTACGCGCTGTACACCCCTACAACTCACTCTGATTGACCGCTCACTAGCAGGGCGCGACGTTGCGCGAGGACCATACATGGCCGATGTCCGCGCTGTTTTGTGCGACCTGAGCTCCGAATACGAGCGCAGCGTCGCATTCCTCAAAGCGCTGGAGGAGCAAATGAAGTCAAGCACATCGGCAGGCCCGATGCCATCGCTCGCGGAGGCTACTCCAGGTGTTGGCGCCGAAGCGGACCTTTCGGACGACGACACTTTGCCCGCCCAGCCGCGCGAGCCGACGCCGAAGCCACAGAAGATAACACTGGGCCGGAAGCTTGGGCAGCTATTTTCGAGGAAGGCTAAAACGGTCGAGGTTGTTGAGGTTGACGAGCCGGGTGAGCCGGGTCCTGCCGGGTGAGGGTTCGCTGCAGAGACAAACGAGACAAAGGGTTGGCGTTGTTGGATATCCTCAACCAGCCGCATACACAGGGGCGCCATGGGGCGCCCAAGCTGCTGGGCATGACGTCAAGGCAGTGTGCAGCAGTGCATCTTAGGCAGGGGGGGGGCAAGGAGACATTACGCACCACGACCTACCCTCCTGACGGCCAGAAGGTACCAAAGGCCGCAAAGAGCCGCAACCTGTAGACTTCGCGCCATGGCTGGGGAAGGGCTCGGGGGAAGGGGGTATCGGCACTCAGCTACGGGGCCTGGCCCCTGGCGCTGCCCTGCTGTGCACAGCGGTTCTCGGGCCGGAATCTGGTCAGCCGGTTCAGCCAACCCGAGCATTGCTGTGCGTAAACACCACTCGCCACCCTTCCCCACCTCCTGCTCCGCACAGACGACGTCCTGGTGTCCCCTCGGCCGGCGGAATCCCCCAAGGTCGACGACCGGCGCGCCAGCTTCACCGTCGTCGACTTCAAGGTCGACTTCTCGGCCGGATCTGGATCGTACGGCAGCTCGCCCGGCGCCCAGATGCTGCGCAAGGCACGATCCTTTGCCCAGCACGGCAACAGCTTCGCCGGCGCCGCCGCCCTCAGCCCCACGCCGCTGGGCGCTCCCTCGTTCAACCGGCGCTCGTCCATCGAGTCCCCCATGGCTTCCCAGGCCCAGGCCCAACTGCCAATCTACGCCAGGCCAAACACGCAGGGCGGCGTGAGCCGACGCGCCTCCTTCACGACCGCCACGTCCCTGCCGGCCGTTGCAAACCGCGGCAGCAACGCCTCTCTCGCGGACGACGCCCTCCCTTCCGCCTCGCCCTCGGCCTGCGCCTCGGCCTACACGCCCTCCGTGTCCGCCAACTCGGCCACGAGCAACGGCGGCCGTCGGTCCAGCCTCGAGTCTCAGGGCTCGCACTCGCTGCACGTGCGCAGCCCCAGCATGGCCTCCTACGCCCACTCCAACGGCGCCCTGCCCGAGGTCCTGAGCCCGAGCCCCTGCAGCAGCGGCCCGCAGGTCAGCGTAGGGCAGGCCCGCCGCGCCTCGGCCGTCGTCTACGCCCCCGCGCCGCCGTCCAACGAGCCCTACTGCCAGTCCAACCCCAGCTCCACCGCCGGCGGGCCTGGCTCGGACATCTTCCGCCGCCGCTCCGTGTCGCGCCGCTCCATGGAACACGTGTTCCTGCCCGGCGCCGCCCCTGCGGGCCTCCCGGCGGCACCCCCCGCCCAGCCCAGTAGCCCGGGCGGCTGCGCCGCGCCGCTGCCAGGCGGCAGCTCCCGCCAGCCGCACGAGCCGCGGGCGCCGAGCCGAGCCGTAAGCTTCCGGCTGCAGCGCAGCACCGCCGCAGGCGGCAGCGGCCCGGGCTCCCCCGTGCCCCCAGGCAGCGGCTACGACTCCGATGAGGACGCTATGCCAGCCCTGCCGCGGAGGATGCCCCTGCGCGCGGGCTCATGCACCAACGCCGGCAGCGCCAGCGCGCTGCTCCGCAGCGCGTCGCAGCGCCGCATGAGCGGCGCCCAGCCCGGCCTCAGCGGCCTCAGCGTGTGCGGCCCCGCTGACGCCAGCGCAAGCGGCTTCGACGCCTCTCCAGGCTCGCCGGGCTCGCCCTTCTCCAGCTCGGGCGCCTCCCGCACTACGCGGATCGCGCAGATGGTCGACGCCGCCGCCGCCTTCCCAACGCCGCAGCCGCCGGCGCTGGGCCCGCCGCCGGCGCTCAGTCGCGCCGCCAGCCGCCGCAACTCGGTGCTCATGCCCTCGTGCGAGCACGCGCGCGTCACGTTCACCGGCGACGGCATCGACGGGGAGGACCTGTCGGGGCCGGAGTGGAGCGGCGGCGGTGGCGGCGGCAGCCGCAGGCGGACGCTGACGGATGTGCCGCCGCCGCCGCCAGCTGTGTCAGCGATTCGTGCGGCCAGCTTCAGGGGCACGATGAACCTCATTTGAGCGTCTACGGGGTCAATACCGGGACGGTCGGATTGCAAGCGGAGGAAGGGTTGGGCGGATGGCGAAGTCTTCAAGGCAGAGCCAGGGAGAGGGACTCAGGGCCGGTGCAGGGAAGGGGCAGGTAGGGCGATGTCCTGACTGCAGAGCCGGGGGATTGCGCGTCCAGAGGGGTGACGGCTGTGGGTGGTCCTTGAGTGTGGTTTACAGGTTTAGCGGTATATGAGAGTGCGCGTCCCTTGAGGCCTGGATTAAACCTTCGGCCTGGGTCCGGGTTGACCGCCGGCTGGCTTGATATGGAGGATGACAAGGCCACCACTAAGTTGAGGTCTGAGCACAATGTGTTGCGACCAAACACAACAGGAGAAAGACACGGTACGTTTAGAGAGCAAGGGGAGATGGTCACCTTACCGTATGGGGGTGGTCATAGGGGTGCCACCCATCAAGGCACACGATTCATATTAGGTTTTATGCCAGGCTCCTCGAGGTTTGACTTCCACGCTGGCCCTGGCTCAGCCTGCAGCTCACGGCCTTGTCCGGGGAGTTACGTCATTCAACAGTGGTTGCGGGTGCCAGCTTGGCAACAGATTTTTGCGCTGAACGCCTGAACCTGATGAACCTGAGATGGGCCTGTCTGTCTTTCCGTTGGGTATGATACTTTATCTCCTTTCCAAAGCTGCTGGGCCTGTAGAGCAGATCAAATTGTTGTCCGAGCCCCCGCCGTGACTTGTGCCGCCGTGCACTTGGTGGTGAAGCGGGCGTGTGGGGGGGTCTCCTAAGCCAATTGTCCCTGGAAGGCCGCCGGGTCTGCTGACGGAAGAGCGCGGCGGTGGGCTGCGTTGCAGCTTGCACAGGCGTGAGCAGAGTTTTGTGTCTAGCACTCAAGCTACCGCGAGAAGGCAGTGAGGACTGCGCGGGTGATTACGGGACTCCCCCGTTCCCGGACATGGCGGCATGGCAGCTAGGCCTCATGCAGGGCGGGAGGTGCTTCGTTTCAATGCCCGTGCATGCGCCGCATGGACCATGACGTCCACCCTACCGGTGCGGAAGTTCATCAGTTTGATTTTGCTTCTGGCTTGGTGTTTTTGGGCTGAGCCCCCGGCGCGTAGCGCCTGGCGCGGATTACCCCGTGTTGGCGTGCGTGCCTGCGTGCCTGCATGCGATTCACGCCTAGCCTGCGATGTGCTTTTACTTTTTATGTGCGGGTGTGTGTGGGTCTTGATGTCTGTGCGCGTCCGCCATGATGCCCTTCTCAGCCCTTTTCCGGGACGTCCATATGGACATTCCGCACTGCTTGTCTCTATAGTATTGACATCATAACCATAGAAGTCCTTCGCCTGGCGTGGACAAAAGGTGCACA
Organism: Edaphochlamys debaryana; assembly: GCA_016858145.1. NCBI lineage: Eukaryota > Viridiplantae > Chlorophyta > Chlorophyceae > Chlamydomonadales > Edaphochlamys > Edaphochlamys debaryana. The sequence continues at coordinate 883,559 of JAEHOE010000011.1, forward strand.
TCTCAACAGGCCCGCCGGAAGGTGGTCAGCACTGCAAGCGTGCTGCTTTGGCCGTGTGTGCCATTCCCCGTAAAGTTAGGGCAGACATCTTGAGGGCTGACGGTTGCGGTGTCGGCTGTCGCGATGCGGTGTGGTGGCGATGTGGGGCAGGGGTGGCCGCAGGTGGCCACGCCGCCGCCCAATTGGACACGAGAACGGCTGTGGGGAGGCCGTGGGAGAGCCTTAGCTCTGGGCGTCCTCTTTGGTGCTGATGCGGAAGCGTGTAAAATTTTAGTGTAACAAGGCTTTGGCCTCCAGTTTGGCCAACATGTTCATCCTCGTCGTGCCCCGAGCCCGAGCAGGGGCCATGCGGGTCGGGTCGACCAGGGGTCGGGGAAAGTGACCGAAGTGACCGGCCTATGGTGGACTGTCCGGGATCGCCGTGCCCTCGCTGGACTGTCCCTGATTCTGAGATGCTCAAACCCTCAAGCCTTCCGCAGCCCTCCTTCTTGTCAGGCCTAAGCGGAGCCAGCCCCGGTGCACGCCGGGGAGATGCCCTGTCGGATGTCGTACCTGGTTGTACGGCCACACGCTAAAGTTGCTCGCGGGACGCCAAGCTTAGGTGGTCGCACTCTCGCTCGCATTTTCAAGCGGCCATGCCGAAGCCATTGAGTAGCTCCGAGCGTGCAGCGCCGACAGCTAGCCATGAGGAGCACATTCTGACCGTGCTAAACCAGCTCCCAGACCCCGGTGGCCCAAATATACAGCGCCGTAGCCTGTCAATTATCGCACCAGGACAATGCACCGACGGAGTCGTCGACTGGAGTCGCATGCCGCCGGCGTGCGACCCGGTCTTCGTGCTCGACAATGCAGCTAACAATACACGTCGCAGAGGCAACCTGGAGCAGCAAATGGCGCAAATGTGAGTACCGCGAAGGAGACCCCCGAAGTTGCTCCTCGGCCTTCCTCGGGCCCCGCCCCCCGCACGACCACCTCCTCCCGCGCCCCGCGGGGCGACTGTGGTGTTTGGCGGGGACCTCCATGCGCATTCTTCAACACCAAATCTTTCATCACATGCAGGGTCTTGGGCCGACCAGCGGAGACCGCCACACCCGCGTCCGCCCCCACACCTGCGCGACAGGGCAAGAGCCGGGGCATGGTAAAGCGCTGGCAGGTGCGTGGCCGCCGCGGTCTTCTGCGCAGTGTTTCAGATTTCGGTATTCTATTCCGATATGGAATCATTTCGGGTTTGAGGGCTCCAAAAAAAGGAATGGCTCGGCTCCGGAGGGGCCTTGGTGTATTCCGACCGACCGCCGCGCCGGCGGGGGGGCCGGCCGGGGCTGCCACGGGGTTTCAGGCGATCGGCAAGCGCGTGTGCTTCTCAAGTCCGCGTTCCTCGCCAAGTCGCACGTTCTTCTCGCTATTACTCTATGTATATCTACACAGCTATGCGTCGCGTCCTTCAGCACACGATGTCGACTCAAAAGGCGGCTGGGGCTGGGAGCGCTTACTGGGGGACACGCATGCTAGGAACAGGCGGCGGGGGCTGGGAGCATTCATTGGGGGGAATCACGCAAGATAAGAAGAGGCGCTGGTGCCGTAAGAATTCATTGGGGACACTTGTGCACTAGGAATAGGCGGCTGGGACTGGGAGCGCACCTTAGGGCACACACACACGGGCTGGGCTTTCTGGAGCTGGAGCACTCCCTGGTCCTGGCGCCCCAGCCCAGCCTGGCGCAGCGAAAGCCCTGCCCAGACTGATCCCCGCCGACGCACGGAACCCTGTCACCCACCCACTCCGCACCCGCATGCCCGGCCCGCCCACCCGCCGGGGACGGGCCCTGGCTTCGCGGCATGTGGGGAACTCACTCGGAGTCCCTTGCCGCGCGGCACCACTCTCCCCACGCACGCGTCCCGGGTTCCCCATGGGCTGCTGCCGTACCCCGGCCCCCTCCCCTCACCACCCCGGTCCCGCCTCTTCCCTCCCTCTCTGCCCGCCGGCGGTCGCTCGTGTATTCCGCCTCTCCTCCTCTCTTGCGCTTCAGCTGCCTCCTCGGCTATTGACACCCCTCTTGGCCCATTCCCCACTTTCCGCATTGCCTCCGTGGTGGCGCCACCTTCGACCCTTCTGTCTTAGGTGAGAAACGGGATTGTTTCGTTCAGGGCGGGCTTCGGCTTCGCGGGCTGCTCGGTCCGCATGTCTGCTTGCTTTGCTGTTCCCTTCTGCGCCGCCGGCGGGCCGCACCAGCTCTAGTCTACCTCACTATTACCAGCTACACTACGGCTCCGGCGCGACTCCAGCGGTGACACAAACGTAACGGGTTCGGGATGGGTCGGGATGGGTCGGGCTTCGGACTCCCAGGGCTTTCGGTTCCGTATCTACGACCGGCCGGCTAATTACCGCGCCTACGCTTTCCCTGGCCTTTACACGAGCAGCCCTGAACACACGCTTAGGACAGGCGGCTGAGGCAGAAAGGCTGGGACCTCGGCGCATTCATTGGGGGACACACGCGTGCAAGGAACAGGCGGCTGGGGCTGGGGCGTTGAGGCCTCGGTATTGGCGATAGAATATGAGCTGAAGGTTGGCCTGGTCACAACTTCTCCGGCTGTCTAGCTATGGCTGGGCTTGGCTGGTAGGGCATACGAGTCAACGAGCAAGAGCTTGCGAAACGACGCTTTTCTATTACCATATTGGGGTATGAAACTTGAAAAATGGAGGGGGGACACCCCCCAGACCCCCCGGTCGGAATAGAGGCGGCCCTTCGGGCCGCAACTTTATTCCGTTTTGGAATGGTTTTGGAAGGCCCCAAAGTTGAAATCTGACACACTGCTTCTGCGACCCCCCATATCCCTCTTCTATTCCGCCATTGCTTGTCTAAACACCGCAATTCGCCCCAACAAATCAGCATTTTCTTTTTGCGCCACGCCCATGCCAGGTGGAATCCTTTGCTCTGGTCCTGTCCCGCCTAGCCGCTGACACCGCACGGCCTCTGCACATAGTGGACTTCGGCTGCGGGACCGGCACCCTCCTGCTGCCCCTGGCCCATCTCTTCCCGCACTGCCGCTTCACGGGTGCGGCGCGCCACGCCTCTGGCTAGAGCTCTGGCTTGGCAGGGCTTGAATTGCATTGCTCCTGGGATGGCCCCGTGCCCCCGTCGCGTGCGATACACCTGCGGCGGCCTTGCCGCTAGGGACACACGCAAAACCCCGCCCCTCGCTGCCCCTGCTGCAGGTGTGGAGATGAAGCCGGCGGCAGTGGCCCTCCTAATGGAACGCGCACGCGCAGCTGGGCTGAGCAACGTGGCGGGCGTGCGGGGCATGATTGAGGGCTTCGACACGGGTGCGTCCAGTCCGTATGCGCAGCTCATGGCTGCAGGGCCAAAGGGGTACGATACGCCAGGGTCCGTGTGCGTGTCAAGTGTGTGGTATAGGCCCCAGGAGCAGCTTATGGGTGAAGGTCTTGGGGTGGGCTGACGCGTGTCGTACGGCTGGGGTCTGGTGCCGCGGGCTGGACCAGCACACCGCGGCACCTGGCGCTGTGTGCGCCAGCAGAGGTTTGCCCGATGGTTGCACCATGCACCATGCATTCATGCCCCGCTGCGGCTCGCCGTGACCCCCCTTGCCGCTCGTGCCGCCCCTGGCCCCATGCAGAGCCCTTTGACGTGTGCCTGGCGCTGCACGCCTGCGGCAATGCCACGGACGCGGCCCTGGCTCTGGCGGTGGCGCGGAGGGCGGCCTACGTGGTCAGCCCCTGCTGCGTGGGTGAGCCGCGTGGCTGGGGGTTTGGGCGGCGTTGCGGTTGGCGCGGTTGCAAGAGAAGGTGCAGGCGGAGGAGGGACAAGTGGGCGGGAGCTACGCGCGGGCGAGCTATGTTGGAAGAGCGAGATGTGAGGAAGGTTGGACGGTGGCAAGAGAACGACTGAACTTTGCCCAACACCCTGCAGGCAAGCTCAAGTTCTCCCTGGCTGGGGGCTCCTCCTTCAGCCCCGAGCACACGGACTACACGCCACGCATGCCGGGGGACCGCCCGCACCGCCGAACCGCCCCAGCTGCTCCATCCGCACCCCCCTCGGCCTCGGCCTCGGCCCCGGCCTCGGCATCCGCTGCTGAGCCCCCTGCGAAGGAGGCCGCAGGACAGGAGCCCGCGGCTGCACCGGCATCTGCGACCTCATCCCGACCCCCACCGGCCCGCGCCGTCGAGCCAGCTGATGCTGGCGGTAGCGGCACTGGCGGCGGCGGAAGCGGCAGTGCCGGCGGCAGTAGCAGCAACGGCGGCGGCGGCGGCGGCGGCGGCGGCAGCGGCTCCACGCGGGTGGTGGTGGGGGAGCTGCAACACCCCCGGTCCGCGTGGCTTCGAGCTCACCTGCCCGACCCCGCCACCACCTTCCGCATCCTCGCCAAGGTGGGTGGCCCCCTTGGGAGTAGGGAGGGGGCCGCGGGTGCGGAAGCCACACCGAAAGACCGAATCTTGTCCCCAGCGTTGCACTCCTCCTTTCCATATACGAAGGCATGCCAGTCCTTGGTCCGAACGCGGACGCAAACGTCTGCTTTGCAGTTTGAACGCTGCCTTGACGGCGTGTCTCCCACTCGGTCGCGCCAACGCCTCCGCAGGTGGCGGACCAGAACCACGGGTCGGGTGGTTCAGCGTCCGCGGGGGCTGCGGTGCAGCCGGCCGACGATCCCGACTCCCAGCAGACCACGGGGCGAGACGCGGCCTCCGCAGGAGCCCAGTCCGTCGCCGCGGCTGCGGCTGCTGCCTGCAAGGCCCACGTGGAGCTGGACCGCAACCTGGCAGCTGCTGAGGAGGGCTATCGCGTGGGGCTGTTTCGCGTGCTCCATTGGCGCGACATGGCCAAGGGCGACCTGCTCGTGGGCGTGCCGGGGGAGCGGGCCGTATGGGCGGAGCTGGGGGCGCTGCTCGAGGGCGCGCCGGGAGCGGATGTTGCGCAATAAGGTGGAGGGGACGGCGTCGGTAAGAGGTGCCACCGGCGGAACTGGGGGGCGCGTGGGGGCTGCCGGGGAGGATGCGGATTCGTGCCGTCGTTCGGCGGATGTGTGGCTTCGCAGCGGTCTTGTATATGCCGTCGCCTCCCCCACGCAGATACAAAAGTGAATCCGCTGCTTACTTGTAAACCGCGCTGCTGAGAGCGCCTGCAACTGTGCAAGGCACACTCGACGAACCTCGCGACGCACGCGCTGCTTCACCCATCGACTCCAACACCTAGCTTGCAAGATGCAGCTTCAGATGCGGCCGCTCGCGGCTGGGCATCGCGCCCGCGTCGCCTCGGCGACTCGCCCGCAGCGACTCGCGCGAAACCGACTGGTGGTCCGCGCCGAGCTGGAGGAGATTGATCCCATCACTGGTCAACCTATCAGTCGAGCTGCCCTCACGTCACCTGTGGCTGGGTGGGTGGCGAACGAAAATGCACAGGGCGATGAGCCACACGGTCGTGCGCAGCACCCAAACCTCCCAGGCGTCAACTCCTATCGTCCAATGCATCCAGCGCATCACGGTGGCAAGGGTTCGCGTTGGGAAGAATGGGGTGCAAAGGCGACCTGGCGTGTGTGGCTGGCCGGGCCCGACCGCATACGCGGGAGGCCCTTGTCTCTTGAGCGCACCCGTTCCCCCAGATAGTCGGTTACCGCCGTTGTCGCGGTATCAGTCCCGTGCGCATGGACGAATAGCATGCCATGCCGCCGAAGGCGGTTGCCCGTACCCAGGGCTGAGGGCTGAGGCCTCTCTCCTACCCCAACCTGAAGCCCTTCACTGTACCTGGCCCAACCCACACCCCACGCCTACAACCGCACTGCACTCCTCACACATGAAGGCCGCTTCTATCCTTACCTGCACACCTCCCTCATCCTCCTCACGCGGGCAGTAACAAGGCCAAGGTGGGCAACGTGGAGTGGGCCTACCGCCTGGCCACCCCCGAGCCCTCCAAGGCCTCGGCCGACAAGCCCGACGTCCTGCTGATCCACGGACTGGGATCCAGCTCGTACAGCTACCGGTGGGGTTCTGCGAGGGAGCGGCTCTGTCTAAGGGGCTCCACGAGCTCAACCGGGCATGTGCCGCACAGCAAGCAGCCCCAGCAGGGCGCTTCGTGGGGTCGCCTTCCCCTTCGCCCTTTCAAAGACACGGTCTTCAGAGTGCTCTTGGGACCAGCTCCGGGCCTCCTGCTTTCAGTCCCGCACCCGGCCGCAAGCCCCCAACCCACTGTAACCCGGCCTCCCTCCGCGGCGTCGTAGGAACACGCTGGGGCTGCTGGGCGGCGAGGGCTACCGCGCCTTCGCGCCCGACTGGCCGGGCCACGGCGACAGCGACAAGCCGGCGCCCTCGTCCTTCGGTTACCGCGAGGAGGACTACATCGAGGGCCTGGGGCGGTTCGTGGAGGGGGTGGGCATCAAGAAGCCGTTCGCCATGGTGGTGCAGGTGCGGGGGCGGGGGCTTGCTGATACTGCGGCGCTCCCGCCCGCATACCCAAACCCGCTTTGCCGTGTGACGTGTCCTCCACCCCCAGGGCTACATCCTGAGCCAGTACGCTCTGCTGTGGGCCCAGGAGAACCCGGGCATGGTGCGTGCGGCTCTGGGGGTCGTGGCCTCGTGGGGCGGTGGGGGTCGTGGCCACATGGGCACTTGGGAACCGGTCGGGAACAGAGGGACACCCCACTCAGGGTGCGCAAGCTCAGGCGATAGCCTTCTCGGCTGGCGCCTGTCCACGTCTTGCAACCCTCGGCTCCCTACCTCCAATCGCGGATGCTCTTTTGCTGCCTGCCGGTGCCGGCACCCCGCAGGTGGAGCGCCTGCTCATCCTCAACACGCCCCTCGCCCTTAACGCCAAGCTCAGGCCCGAGCTGGCCGCCTACAAGGCCGCCCTCCCCTTCATGCGCCCGGGCAACGTGCGTTTGGGTTTGGGGAACGGAGGGTGGGCTTGATTGCAATGTCGACGGGTTCAGACGGTTGTGCACTGGGATGACGGGAGCAGGCAGGCCCTTGCTGGCCTTCGCTCTCCGCACACTGATGACCTCGCTTATCGATGGCCCCGCTCCCCTTGCTGCCGTACCGGCACCCCCCGCAGAAGCCCTTCGACTTCATGATCTTCAACATGCAGGGCTCGCCGTACGCCATGCAGGTGCGTGTGCGTTAGTCGCCCGCCGTACGCTCTCGCCACTTGCCCTGGCCCCGACTCATGCTCCACTTAATGCTCGACACCCAGGGCTCGCCCTGAGCCGGGGACCGGGTCACTCGGGAACTGCCCCCTGCTCCGCCCCGTCCTCATACTCATTATCCCCCGTGCGCAACGCGAGGCGGGAACCCGCTTGATCCGCGTCCGCCTCATCCGCCTGCTCACCCAACACCCTCCTCCCACAGGAGAAGGACGCTATGACGTACGCTCGGGCCACGTCAGACCCCGCCGCCACCACTGCCCTCTCGAAGACCATGGACGGGGTGAGGCGCTGGGATCCATCTGGGACACACCTGGGCAGATCGGGCCGTCAACCGCATCGGTCATCCGTACGTGTCGCCTCAAAATCTCATCCCCCTTCGTGGTCCCTACACCTCCTTCCTAGCCGCCGCTGCCCTCAACCGCCTGCCGGCTCCTTCTTCCACCCTCTCTTACTCAACTCAACGCTCCACCTTTCACCCCGCGCCGCAGGTCGACTTCCCCAAGCTCCTTCAAAAGGTGGACGACGGCTTCATGTCGTGGCGCAAGCCCAGCATCTGCATGTTCGGCTCCTCGGACCCCTTCATCCCCATCGACTCGGTCTTCGCGTTCCTGGACAACAAGCGCACGAACATGAAAGCCCTGACCGCGGCTGCAAAGCTGGGCCACATGCCGCAGGTACGACAGCTGCACGACAGCGTGGCTCTCGTGCCGTACACACTGTTTGGGAATGAATGGTCCCTCGAAAGCAATGTCGTCCTCGCCCTGCCCTGGCCTTGCCCCAACTCTTCCACAACAAAGCCACGCCTCCCTTGCCCCCTCAGGAGGACTACCCCGAGGCGCTGCAGGAGAACATGGTCAAGTGGCTGCAGGGCGAGACCGACAAGGACGTGCAGCTCAAGAACCTGGCCGTGCTCAAGATGACTAAGAAGGGCGTCGTGCAGGGCTAAGCGGGGGACCCACAGGGTGGACGAGACTCGCGAGTGGGACACAAGTGGGCGATGCAAGCAGCAGACAGGTCACAGGGGCAGGGGCGTGAACGCTGGGGTGGCAGCCTGAGGCGAGGGCCTGCTGCTGGGGTTGCGGGTAGCTGAGTGTGGCAGTTGGATCGTATGGCAGTTTCGGAGCATCAGCTAGCTGAACATCGCTGGTTTCGCGTACAGCAGCTGGGTTGTGACTATGAGGGGCTGGGTTACCTCCTGAGATCTAGCGGAGACCCCGGATAACTAGCGGGCGGGACTACGTGGGAATTCACTTCCTTCTCATTCGAAGACGGAGAGGCCCGGAGCCAGGGGCCGCGGCGAAAGGTCAACTTGAATGGTCTACCTAGAACTCAAGGGACGGAAGAGGTGTTGCCCAAGAGGAGGCAAGCAAGGACAGAAGTCCATGAGCAAGGGGGGCAGGGGCACGAGCTCCTCAACGTGAAAGGCCAAGGACTGACCCTGGCGTGCGAGGGTGCAACGGCTGCACTGGGCGAGGCCAGCGCAAGAAGAGGGGTCATGTGCCCCGGTGTAAGGCGAACACAAGCCAGCTGGTGGTCCTTACAGCGTTCTCCTCCACGGCTCCGCCTCCTGCCACATGGCACGCCTTCCGCGAAGACTCTCCCAAGCCTTCAGCTACGACAACAGCCCGACCTAAGACAAGCGGGGCGCCCCCATGGGGGCGGAAAAGGGCTGCCCAAGGAAATCCAGCGCTGAGCCCCATGCATAACAACAACAGAGGGCCGACCGCCTTGGCATGCTCTGAGGATAAATGTGCAGGCCCGCGTTGCTTACTCCTCAGCCCTGCCGGAGTAAGCCCTCAAGATGCGTATGGCCAGTCAGCCAGCCCTGCCGAAGAAGAAAGGTTTACCGCCCGACCTGCTATTTGGGGGTGCACACGCCTGCCATGCCCCTGCTTTTCGTGGCGGCTGGTTGGCACCTCGCAGCCCAAGCTGGCCCGAGGGGCAACAGTAACAGGCATAATGGATCAATGCTCAATGCAGACAGGTAGCTCAATGAAGTACAGCTTCACCCCAGCGCTGACACTCACGCTCTCCATCCGAGCTTTCAGTCGTCACCCCCCACCCCGTGCCCAACACCTGGCAGAGCTCACTCCTCACGCGCGCTTAGCCACAGCGCGCATCAATTGCATACGAACCCCATTGCTGCCAGTACGATAAAGCTGCAGTACTGCTATGTCCATGTTATTGTGTGGGCTAGAGCCTTAGCTCTAGTGGACCCGCCCTTCCGCGACCAACGCGTGCTAAGGAGCCTGGAGCCCACGCCTGTTAGCAGCTCCCTCGCCGCATGGAAGCGACGCTGCGAAACACGCCCCCGCCCGCTGCCGTGCTGGGGGCGGTCCCACTCTCCGACCCCGTCCCCATGCTAGCCTGCCGCTGGGGAGGCTGGGCCATGATGAGACGCGACTGCCGCGCCCGTGCCCCGCTGAGGGGCGCCTCCAGCTCCAGCTCCGGCCCTTCCCCGCCCAGCCCGTGTACGGGCGCGATGCTGGGCAGCCGCCGGGGGGCGCGTGGCGCTGTGGGCGGCATGCCGGGAGGCGCGGGCGTGGGCCGAGGCGAGTCGGGCGGGCGCGGCTCATAAGCGCCTCCTCCCGTTGTGCTGGGGCCGTTGCACCGGGAGTCCGGAACGCGGAACGAGCTCGTCCGCAAGCTGGCCCCGGTCGTGCCGATGGGTCGCCGGGCCACGAAGGACCGACCCCGGAACGCCGCCCCAGGGGGACTCGGACAGGGGCCGCCCAGCGGCGAGGCGGGGGTCGGCGGGTAGGCGGCATAGGCCCCGGGACCCGCGGCCGCATGGCCAGGCTCCTCCTCGGCTATGGGCGGCGTCGCGTGGCACGCGCCCTGCAACGCCGGCGATCTGGCCGCGTCCGGCAACCCGGTCTGGTGCTGCCGGGGTTCCCGGAAGGAGAGGGAACGGTGGCGAGGGTCATCGGCTGCCAAGGTGGGGGAGCCATGTGTGGTGAAGGAGTGGACCCGGAGCTCCTCCAGGGGGGGTCGCTGGCTGGCCTGGCTCACAGGGCAAGTCAGGAACAGGCCCCCGAAGCCGTCAGGCCCCGCCGCCGGTCCCTGGTCCGCGATGGGGCTGCGCGTAGAGACCGGCCTCGCGGTATAGGAGCCGCCGCCTGCGGTTGGAGATGGGCCAAGAGGGACAGGGGCGGGACGGGGGTGGGGAAAGGTGTTGTGGCTCTTGAGGAGCCGGTCGTCGTCGTCTGCTTGGTGGGGATGTACGGTACCACAAAGGCCCCTGACCTCACAGCAACTCCCCCACGGTACGGCAGCGGCCTGGGCTAGTGATCAATGACTCACCGGCACCGCAGTCAGCCACGAAGGTGTGGTCCGCAGACAAGTGAAGGGGCGGCAGCCGGGCTGCCCACAAGCGGCGGTGCGTGGGCCGGCCCTCCTCCCCGTCGCCCGTCCGTCCACCGTCTGTGCCGCCCCCTGCGCTCGCTCCAGTAGCTCCAGCGTTACTCCCCGCGTATCGAGCACGGTAGCTGGGACGGTAGCTCGGGGCCGCTTCCACCCGGCTCGAGGCGGCCTCGGGGGACGGAGGTTCGGGGCCCCGCTCCTCCACACTCCGCGGCGGGGAGGTCACGACCTCTGGCCCTCGCCGCGACTCTGGCCGTGAGAATGAAAGAAACAGAGGCCTGACCTCGACGGCCTGCTTCCTGCGGAAGCTCTTGTAGCGCCCAAGAGGTGGTCGCTGATACCCCGCTGAAGCCTCGGCTGGCCCTGCGCCAGGGCCAGCCTGGTGGCCATCGCTTGATGCGCCTGGTGTTGAGGCCTTGAGCCACAGGCTAAGGCGGTTCTTCGCTGCCTGGAAATCGGCCCAGTCGAGCGCTAGAAGCCCGTCCTCGTCGCTATCGTCCGAGGACGTGGCTTCACCGTCCTCCCCTGCGCTGCTTACGTCGAGAGGAAGAGCCGGGCTCTCTGTTCTGTGTAATTGCTTCATAATGCTTCCCTCGCTTTCGTGTTAGGTAGCCATAAATGTCGTGGTCATTTGCATTGACAGCGCTAAACCGACTCCTGTGAAGCAGCGATTACAGCGGCGAGGGATCGCAACCCACTCGCAATGGCCTGAGTGTGCCAGACCGCACACAGCCAGTGGGACCGACTCCTGTGTGCACCTCGGGTTCGGTTGTGTTGGTGGGTACGCGACAGTCTCACAATGCCGCAGAACGGCCCCTTGCCTCCCCCAGCAACTCAGGTACGGTGCGCTTCAAGATGCGGGTGATGTTACAACGGGGGGTTAAGTGTCAGGAGCTGTATCGGCCAGCCGCGACATGCAAATGTGGCGACGCGTGAAAGCCGCGCGTTTCTCCCGAAACTAGGACCTCACATCAATGCAGATTGCAAGGACGCCTACGCGCCCTTGCAGGGCGGGGCGTGTGGTGTTACGCGGGTAGCGGGAAGGTAGGACATGGTAGCACGAGGGCATTTATGCACAGGCGGACTGACTTCCCGGCTCATACGCAGCTCATAGCGTATCCTGCATAAGATGTGCTGAAACGTCCGTGTCTCCAGGGCCTTGGTGACGCCTCCACTTCTCTGCACGCCCTTGGAGGGGGGATGGCTGGGGATGCATGACTAAAGCCCCTGTACCGAAGCCTCAGCAGACCTTCGCAACACACAGACAGGGCTGCACAGGGCTGCATATCGGTAAGGGTCAGACTGGAGGAGAGGGGGAGCGGGAGGGGAAGGGTTGGTGGGTCGGAAGGGGAAATGCCGCGTGGTGCCATGGCGGCCTCGAGGAGCTGCTGTACCGGTTTGCGTGGGCCTGGCCCTAATCTGCCCAAGTAGGCCCCGTTAGACTGCACACAGGCATAGCCGCACAGGCATAGCACAGGCAGGCTCCAACGGCGCTGATTGTGAGGCGGCAATCGGGCGGCTGCCTGGTAGCCCCTCGGCTGATGAGTGCCAACAGCGCTGTTGCTATCCCTTGTCTCTGTGCGTGTGTGTGATTCCGACTGCGCCGCTGTCCCCTCGAGTCACCACACGAGCGGAGGCGAGCACGTCACTTACAGACTGCCTCGCTTGAGCCTTCCTCGTTGTGTCAGTGAGTGGGGAAGCGGGAAGGGCACGCTGGCGCCGTGCAGCCGTAAAGGGGCCACAACTACTGCACAGCAGCAAGTTCAGACCCCGCAAAGCCCCTTGCACCCACGTATCCATGCTCAGAATACCACTGAATTGAAGGTCTCCACAGCCATGCTATGCTCAGCACATGCGTCATGGCATGATGACAGGTGGGGCCGCTGCGGGCCACGCAACACGCCACGCCGCATCAACGAAGTTCTGTCAGGAGTTTACGGGTGTGAGACATAGCGTGTGACCTGTCTGTTGGATGACGTGGGTTGAGCGTGTCGGGTGCCAGGTGTGTGCCCGTCGTGACGTGTCAAACCCCTGCCGTACGTTTGGCTCTCCACTTGAGGAGCGAGAGCAGCGTTGTGCGCTGTCTCTCGCCTTGATCTTTTGGCAAGGATAGCGCTTATGCTTAGCCACTGACCATACAGTCGGGAGACCCGTCCACGGGACGTGAAGCAAGACAAATGCTGGCGGCATGTAACGTCACAAGAGCTGAGTTGCTTCCGCTCCTGGCCTACTGTGCTCCCAGCACTCTATGGCATTATGCCCACGTAAGGTCAGCTAGGTAGCGAACCCGAAGCGCGGTTACTGGGTGGCGGCGTCGCCATGCCCAGGCTGGAGCACGCCTCACGCGTCTGGGGGCTGAGGGGAGAGCCCGCTGCTCTGTGTGTGAGCAGCTGGTGGCTGTGTCCGCGTACAGCGTCCCCGCTTCATATCTGGCCGCATGCACTGGATAGGTTCGTCTGCACGTACATAGGCGTGTCAGAGACCAGGGTGCTCGGGTAACAGGGCCCGTGACCAGCAACCAGCCACCCACAACAGCTGCCGCCGAGCAGAATGCGCGGCAATGCACGGCAATGCGCGGCCATGAGCGGCTACCGACCTACGGCCCCCATAGATGAATGCGTGTTCCGCAGGGCCGCCGTCTGCTGCCCAGTCTGCCCCTGCTGGCCCCTAGGGAGCCCCATCGCCCTACGTTCCGACCTGGCTCGCGGCTCGCCCTGCTCCCGCAGCGCTCGTGCCTGTGCGTAGGGCAGAAGCTCCCATGACCGCGCAGTCACGAGCCCCAATGCGAACAATCCCACCTGGCTCGCTGCCTGCCCTGACCCTGCCCTGACCGCGCAATCACCGCCGCAGCGTGCTGCACACAGCCAGGGTCAGCAACTCTAAGCGGGCCGGCAGGTCTTCCCAAACCGCATCCGATAATTCGATGGCTGAATACTCGTACCACAGGCATCAGTCAGACGTGTAATGCGAGCCAGAATACAAACGGCCCCCTTAGCAACGATCAACTGCAGCATGCAACGCCAGGCTGCACGGGCGCATGCCTCTCGAGTGCTTGTGCGGGACACCTAAGCATCGCAAGCAATGGTTGATACCGGTATGCGACCTCTTGACCCCGCTTCAAGTCACCCCGACCCCGCATGGGGATGACCTTTAACAGCCCTAAATTGGATGGTATTCAAGGCCCTGCAATAGAGCTCAAATGGTGTGCACGTCATGCCGTAGTGCACCATATCCACCACATGCGCTTCTATTCAGGCACCTTCGTCCATCCCCACAGAGGCCGAGGGACCCACTGTGTGGGGAACGCACGTGTGAGGCCGTTCACAAATCTCCATGGGCACGCTCCCAGCCCCTGGCATCTTACCCAAGCCCTCCAGCCGTGGTTCCTCGCTGCACAAGCAGATAACATCCATACCGAGGCTCCACCCTGCCTGGGGCCGCACTTGACGTATCACATTGACCCACCTTATTCGATCCTGCACCTGTCGCTTGACCCGTCGTCTTGAACTAACGCCCTCAACCCCCACCCCCCAAGCACACCCAAGCACCTGATCAATGGGGTTTGACCGAGCTCGAGCGGCAAAAAAAATTGATCAGGATCTGAATCCTAGTCGAAAGGACGCATAACCACTTGAGCCGACGCCGGCATGGCGAACTCCCGGTGAGTCATGCACAGCTTGTTATTTACGTGCGGCTGATACCTTGTCCCCCCCCTGCTCCTACTCAGCGCAGCATCCGCCTCTAGCCTTCACCTGCCGCAAATAAGCCCCCGATACCTCGCCGCTAGGGCGCCGCCAACAATGCTCACTGTACCTCCCACGCCCCCCGCCCGAGGCTCGCGGCCTCCGCCTCAGCAGCTCCCCCGGCGCCTGGACCGCTCCGTCCGGAACCCGCCGGCGCGCGCAGCCGCTTCCGCAATCCTCGCTGCCTCGTCACCCCCACCTGGCAACAGGCCCTCCTCCTCCCCGCGTGCGCCAAGCCCGTATCCGCACCCATGCCCGTGCCCGGGCGCGTGCCCCTGCCCAAGCGCGTCGGCCAGCGGCTCACCTGACCGAAGCGCTGACACCGCATAGCCTGACGGCACGTGCGCGGTTCGTGTGATGCTGGGCAGGCGCACGGGCCACAGCGGCCGCCGTGGCGCGGAGGGCACGGGCGCTGGCTCGATGTCGTCGGCTCCCGTGGGGTTGCCGTCGGCGTCGAGCAGCGCCTCCAACTGCCGCAGCTTGTCCAGATCGCTGAAGAGCGACGAAGTTGGCGCCGGCACTGGCGCTTGGTGGGTGTTGTGGTCAGGGCGGGTGGTGTCCCGGTGGGTGTGGGGTTCGGCGAAGGGAGCGGAGGTCTGGGGGTCGGGAAGGTGGGGAGCCGGCGGGGAGCGGTGGCCGGCGAGGGAGCGGAAGCCCACGGGCAGGAAGCCGCGCGCGTTCTGGGGCCGCGCTACGTCGAGAATGGAGACGGAGGTGCGTCGCTGGGCGAGCGGGTGTAGTGTGGGCTCGAGCTCGCACGGGCTCTGCGGCCCGGCGCCGCCCGTGCTGTGTGTGCTGCGCGCGCCGAAGAGTCGGTCGGCTGCAATGACGCCGCCGCTCACGGACCCGGCGGCTGAGACTGGGGAACACACTATCGTTCCGGATAGGACTTCAGACGCGAGCGGGCCGTGCTGCACGCCGGTGGGGATGCCGCCGTGCGGCGTGAAGTGGAGCGGCGGCAGGCGGGTAATGGAGCGGGAGCGGGGCTCGGGCAGGGGCCCGTGCGGAGCGCCGCTGCGGCCCCGGAGCTCCGAGGCGCTCCCGCCGCTCTCGGTCCCTTCGCCAGCTTCGTCGCTCGGGCGGCCGCCGATCTCGGCAGAGAGCGGCGCCTCGTAGGCCTCGTAGTCCGCGGAGAGGTCGGCGTGGTCGGCCAAGGGACTGACTGTGTAGAGCGGGCTGTGGGGCCGGGCCGCGTCCTCCCACGAGCCCACTCCGCCGCGCCGCGGCGGCGGCCGATGTGGGTTGGGCTGTGAAGGTGGTTGCGGCTGTTGCTGCGGCTGTGGCTCGGTGCTCCAGCCCTCCCACGCGTGCCCCCCGGACGCAGGCTGCGGCCCGGCCCGTGGCGCGTTGCAGCTGCCGTCGGGTGGCCCGGGTGGCCCGGGGGCCTGGGACCCAGCGAAGGGGTGTTCGGGGTAGGAGAAGGAGGAGCAGGCGGAGCGTGTGAGCGCTCGGCCGCGTGCGGGTGGGGCGGGCCGCTGGAAGGAGTCACGGCGGGGCGGCGGTGGGTGCGCCTGCAGTGGCGCCGAGGCGCCGTGGGTGGAGAAGGGGGACTCCTGGGCCGGGGCCAGGGGCGGGGCCCGGGGGGCCATGGGCTCCGAGGCGCGGTGGGAGACGGAGGCGCTGGAGCGAAGCACTCGCGAGCCCGTGTAGAGCGGGGTGTGGCTGGACGCGGGACGGGGTGAGCCGACCTCGAGGTTGATCTGCCCGGGCCTGCAGAGGGGGCAGAAAGTGAGGGCAGAGGAGCGCTTCTGCTGAAGGGGTGCATGAGAGACGCAGGGAGGCGGCGTGTGGAGGACGGCCCCGTCGGCGTGGGTGCCGTGGGGCCTGGGGTCGGGCCTCAGAGTGGGGCCCCGTTTCAGCGTGTCGGAAAAAGTGCCAATCCCCCCCCCGCAAGTTGAGCCTGGTTGCACAGCTCACCTGCATGCTCCCGAGCCAGGCCGTGACCCATTCGCAGACGTGAGCCACTGCCGCAGGCGCTCCTTTGCAGCGGACAAGGCATCGCTCGGCAGCCGCTCGAGGCCGTCTACACCTCCGACATATTCGTCATCATCTTCAGAGCTACTGGTAACGTTTTCGGCAGCCGGGTAGGCTCGACGTGGCGTCCCAGGCGGGAATGCCTCCGGGAAGTCGCAAAAATTCACCGCATCCTGCCGGTGGAAGAACTCGAGCTCCCCAATTGCTGCAACAGACCGGTGAAACCCAGAAGCATAGCCCACTTCCGTCTCGGCTGAAACGGCAGCGTTGCTGCGGTGGAAGGACCTTCCTTGGTAAGCCCCGCAGCTGGCCACTGGTTCGTGTACAAACATGTTCAAGTTGCTCTAAAATGGATTCATATTGTGTTTGCTGAGGAGAGGGAACAACGGCGCTGACAGGGACTTCGGCTCCGCGTGCGGACTACGGCTTTGTTGCTTGCGCACAGGCAGCTGCTTCGCCCCGCTCCGAACACAATGCTCTGCCGTTAGTTTGTTGGCTCAGCGAAACAGCCGTGCCTTCACGCTCGCCGCGAATTGCCTTCGACATGCCATTACCACTTGCCACGTACTCCTGCGGATCACTCGATGGGCGCAGGCATTAGTCATCTCAAAGAAGCCTTGGAGGGGAGGAAGGCTTGTAGGGCTCTACAAGCCGCCGAGGCGTGCCCAACCACCGTACCTCCGGGCCCCTGCGGGTCAGGGGAAGGCTTGGGGAAGGCAGCGGTTGCTGGGGAAGGTTGGAACAGACGGCGGCTCCAGTGCCGCACCCAGGGGAGAGAAGTTCATTGTTAAGCGGAACGGCACCAGAGAGCTGCAAGAAGGCAGAGGCGTACAGGGTTGAGTGACGGCTAGACATTGCCCGCGAGGAGAGCGTGAGCCACTCCGGGGGCCGAAAGTGGCTCCAAGCGGAGCCCCGTAAGGATAGGGCGACAAGTGCAGGCCCTCCGCTAGGGATGGGCCAGTAGCTCAGTACGGTCCTGGTACGGTCCGCCTCTGCACTCTGCTCCGAGGGTCTGGGGCAACAGTGCTGATCCATTCGCATTCCGGCCTCTGGGACGCGTCAGAAGTGGTGCCTTTCTGCCGCGTCCTGGGTAGAACTTTGACCTCAAGAGGCGATCAACTGATGACGACAGACAATCAGCTCCAGCAACCGTCCCTCTTCCGTCGTAGCGACAGGTGCCAACCCTTGGCTGCCATCGTGAAGTCCTGCCTTGCCTGGAGTCCACGTGAAGATGTATCTTCGCAATGCCCAGCATATGACACGCCCGGCCACACCGGCCGTCCTGGTCAGACAGATGGTCAGACAGATGGCCCAACCCACACCCCAGCGGCAGGGGAGCCAGATTCGGATACGGTAGCTGCACATTGCCTCAACCAAGGCACAGGGTTCCCCCACTCGCTGTCGACAAACGTCGCTGCTCCCAGGCAGCTTGTCCGGCCCCCAGCGCGCCTCCGACCAATCCAGCCAAAGCGCCCAGCCCCTACTGCTACTGCTAGCAAACCCCTGCATTCTTAATAGCCACAGGCCGCGTCAGGGAGTCAGCGTGTTCGCATCGACACACGGAGTACACTAGGCTAAGGACTTGTGCCACGGGCGGGGGTAAAGACCTGGCACCCCCTGATCCATAAGTAAAGCCCACGCAGCCCTGCCCTGCCAAACAACACACGTGCGTACAACGCCAAGAAAGCAAATCCGGTGCTGGCCCGTTGCTGAGGGCAATGAACCCATCTGCGGTCGGATTCTGCACCGCTTTCCACAAACTAGCCACCCTCAAACCCCAGCCTGCCTGTACAATCTCAAGCTCACACCCAGTCCGAGCAATCCTGCCGGCCTGCCGCGACCAATGAAGCCGCCACGACTGTATAATAAAGCGCCCCACGCAACGCCAAGCGCCAGCGCCCCCGTCTGCATGGAGGCGGAGATAGGTGTGAGGGCGCGCCATCGGCCAACACAGCCAGGCCGCACGCGCGCCTCTACACGGCCCCACCTGCTGGCACTAGGCATGCCTACGTCGGCGCCGGGAGCCGGAGGAGGGGGAGCGCCCCCCCACCGCGCCGGCTCCGCAACAAAAGAACGCTAAGGTCAACACGTCACCCAAACACGCCGCCTGCCTTGTCCTCGCCGCTCAGCAGCTCTTTCCCTCGTTGCGTACCGCCAGCGTTCCTTCCTACGCGCGCGGCTGCGCGTGACAGCCTACAATAAATAGGCGCCTATTCCTCCGCACACCGAACTGACTTCCTTTCCCCTCGTGCCTCTCCCCGTCCAGACCGGCGCCTGCGAGCCGTGTTGGCGCTGGCCTACCGCAGCTGTTACAGTTCGGCCGCGCCCCTGCAGCCAACCGCCAACCGCCGCTACCCCTCCCAGCTCATGCGGGTGACGTGGCTGCGGCTGCGGTACCGCTGGCGATTGACCTCGATGGGTACGGACACGGCGCCGGGGGGCACGCACGTGGCCTCGCGGCCCTCCGAATCCACCGTGTGGAGCAGAGGCACGTGCAGGGCCCACTCGGATCCAGCCGTACTGGATCCCGAAGGCGCACGTGAGGGCGGCCGCGACGGCGGCCGGTACAGCGGCATCGGCATAGGCAGCGGCGGCGTGGCGGTGGCCGCCGAGGCAGGGGCGCCGTCGCGGCGGAGGAGCAGGTAGGGGTGCTGGGGGAAGGCCGGGCGCGGCGGGTTGGCGGGCTGGGAGTGGCGGTGGGGGAGCAGGGGCTGGTGGAGATCGGGGGCGTAGTGGTGGTGGGAGCGGTACGGCAGGGAGCCGAAGGGCGCGGGGTGGTGCAGGGGCAGGCTGGCGTCCTGCGGGCATAAGCGGGAGGGGAGATGGGGAGGCAGGGGCTCAGCACAGGGTCAAGCTTTGGAGGGGGAGGCTGAGCACGCTGGGCACAAGGAGGGGCTGTGGTGCCCCTCCACACCGCCCCGCGGGACTCGTTGTCCGCCAAAGCGCCGCACACATGCCGACTCTTCTCTCTGTCCCTTGCCTGCCATGCACCCTCCCTGCCTGCCAACCCCTCCAGGGCCCCTGGCCCCGCCGTGCACCTCCCTGCCCCCTCCCCGCCACCCACCCTGGGCCCGCCTTGCACCACGGAGCGGAAGGCCTCCCCCAGGTGCCGCCCCGCCTCCCCCAGCTGCCGCCCCAGCGACCCCAGCTTGGTCAGCGTGCGCTCGCGCAGGGAGCCCAGCTTGCCCAGCAGGTCGCTCGGCTCGTAGCACAGCATCTGGCGGGGTCGGGTGGGGAGAACATACGCGTCGAGTTGGGGAGTGTGCGCCAAGAGTTGGACTGGTGGCTTACGTGCAGGGCAGACGCGGGCCCCCCCGCCCGCGAGCCCTTGCCGAGTTGCAGGACACAGCCGCAACCGCTAGCCACCGTCAGCAACCTGCCAAGGACGGCCCGCAACCCCGCCCCCAAGGGCCCCGGCCCAGGGCCGGCCCCACCTGCAGCGCCTCCTCCGCCTCCCGCTCCTCCTGCCGCATCTGCGCCTGCATGTACAGGCTCAGGCCCACGTCGCCGTCGGCGCAGCCCGCGCCGCCGTCGCCCGCCTCGCTGCGCGCCGCCGCCACCTGCGCGGCCTCCTCCTCGTCGTCCTTCCAGAAGCCGCCCGCCAGGATTCGCTCCACCTCCGACATGGGGACGTCGGCCTGTGGGTTTGTGAAGGGCACAATTCTCGAGTATGCGAGTAGCAAGTATGTTGATAGCGAGCAAGTGCGCATGAGCAAGCAGAGGTGCAGATGGCGCCTCGAGATAAGTCCTTGGCAAGTCCTGGCATTGTGCTCTGTCAGCTCGGCTCGCGTCGGGTCGGGTCAGCGCATGCACGCACCTGCGGCCGCGGCGGCACGGTGATGCGCAGTGCCTCCCGCCGGAACGGCGGCGGCCGGCAGAGGGGCGGCACACCGCTGGCGCCGGGGCCCGCGGCAGAGGCGGACGGGCCCGGGAGGCACACGAGAGCAGGCGCCGAGACCGGCCCCGAGCCGGCAGCGGTGGCGCCAGGCCTGGGGGTGGCACAGCCGCACGCGACGGCCGCTGTACCCCCGGTGGAGGTGGAGGGCCCAGTGGCGGCGATGTGGGAGCTCGAGGGGCCGCCGTGCGAGGAGCAGGGAGCGCGAGGCGGCCGGCCGGCCGCAGCCCCAGCCGCAGCCCCAGCCGCGCTCGCAGCTTCAGCTGCAACCCCCGCTGCAGACGCAGCAGCCGGAGGCACTGGTGCAGGGGCCACCTCAACCGAGCCCGAGGCCGAACCCGAGGAGGAGGTGGAGCGTGCGGAGGAGGACGACGGCGACACACACGTGCCCGACGGCGCCGTCGAGACGGCGGCAGACGCCGATGCTGACGTGGACGCGGAGGCGGCGGCAGCCGAGCTCGCGGCCGCAGCCGCAGCCGAGGTCAGGGGCGGCCTGGCTCCCGGCGTGAGGTGGGAGGTCCAGGCGGCCGGGTGAGACATGTCAAACCACACGCGCCGCTGCACTCCGTGGATGGCGGTGGGGCGGCCGTGGAGCGAAAAGGAGGAGACGTCGGGCAGGGCGGGGATGGGAGGGAACTGCGGGCACAGGCGAAGGGCAAGGTGCGCAAGGGGAGGTTGCGGCGGGGGTGCCTCCCACGCGCGCAGGCAGTTGACACCCTGCTACGCTCCACCGCCCCCCTCGTCACAACCGCCAACCACCAACTGCTGTAAACGCTACAACCGCCGGCTCCGCGGCGCACCTGGTACCGGGAACGCTCCCCCTCCAGCTGCCGGCGTCGTGCCACGATGAGGGTGAGGTAGAGGCGGCGGATGCGGAAGCCGCGCCAGGAGGCCTGGATGAGCGTGGCAGCGCGGTTCCTGGGGGGGCGGGAACCGGGGGCGGGTGGTGCGGGCTCTGGTCAAGGCTCACGGCAGACGCGCAACAGCAGCAGCCTGCGGCCCATGCACTCCACCCCAACAGCCTGCCAGTAGGACTTGGCCCGGTTGCTAGGCCAGGCTAAGTCGTGAAGTGTGGGCCCTCCGGGTCAAACCCTGGCCGCGTGAGCCCCAGGTGCGAAAGCATGGCCCAGTATCGGTACCCCCGGCTTGTAGGCCGTGCGCTGCTGCATGAGAGCAGCCGGGTTTCGCCTCACCGCTTCGGCCCAATGATCTGCGAGGTTATCTGCGAGGGCTTAACTCCGTACGCAGGCCTCCGGCTGCTCCCGGCCGCTGAAGCCGCTCCGCCGCCACCGACGCCGCGCTGCCGCTCCGCCGCCGCCCCGCCTGGAGACGTGCAGGCGTGGCCGTGCGTGTGGGGTCCCAGGGCGGCGGCTGCGACCGGCCCCGGGCCCCAGCCCGCCGCGTGCGGCCCCTTGCGGTGTGCTAGTGCCGCGAAGGAGACAGCCGAGGCCGAGGGATGAACAGCATGTCCAGGGTGGACCCCAGGGATGCCCACGTCCGGAGGATGTCTGGATGCGGGCCCTAGCACAGGTTCGGAGGCGGCGCTGGCTCCGCCGTCCATGGTTTGCGGTCGGCTGGGTTCCCCGATACTGCTGGAGGCCGGGTCGCCGGAAACCGAGGACCGCGTGCTGCTGGTTCCGCTGCTGCCAGCACGGAGCTCCGGGGGCCGGGCAAAGCCAGCGTTGGCGGCCCCGGGACGGCATGGGAGGGGGCAATGAAGGCCGGCCGCGAATGCAGGGGTTACTTCGCACGAGCGTCGCTCGCTCCAGTTGGGCGCCGTCCCCGAATGAGAGGAGCACGACTGGTCCGGTGGGGATGGCGCGGGGTAGGCGTGGCGATGGCTGCCGGTGAAGCCGGCCTCTAGCGAGCCCAGCACCGCCAGTTCCGGCGCCGGCGAAGCTGACGCAGAAGTGAACGGTACCATCACGCCACTGCAGGAGCGGGGGGGCGTTTGCGCAGGCCAGGCGCTGACCGCTGCGCCGTCCAGCGGCGTCTGGGCCGCGGCGACCGACATTCTCGGCTTTGACTGTTAAATACGCACGCGCCCTGCGAGAGGGGCTGCAGCAGAGCCTCGCGCCATCCGCTGCACGTTGCAACGTGCGCCGTCCGCAGGCCGCCGTGTCAGAACTTAGATAACAAGCGCATTCAACTTAGGAAGCGTATGCGTGTCGCAAGCGGCTACGGAGCAACCGGTCACCGAGGGTAGCCCTTGTTTCGAGAGACGCACCGACGCGGTGAGCGCTGATGTGTGCGGTGCTGGATATACGGAAGGCTAGTAGGGCTGTGCAGGGCGGGGGCGCATACACCAAACTCGAGAGGGGGACCTGGTGGAGCTGTGGCCCATGGAGGGCGGCCTGGTGGAGGCGCGACGCATGAGCGAGGTGCTTTGAGGCGCTCTGTGCTGAGCTGTCCGCGGCGCCTGGCTGCTCGCGTCGCGTGCCGCTGGCGCTGCTGCGGGCTGCGCGATGGGATGGGTGCCAGGCACCTGGCACCGTTCATCAAAACCCGCGTCACGGCCGCCTTGCTGTTTAACCAGGAGTACACGTCTCGCTCTGATACATGACGAAACGCAAAGAGCCATGATACCCGCAACCTCCCTACCCTGCCTGTGCGCGCGGCGACCGGCGCCGGGTAGCGTCGCGCCCCAGCGTTGCGGCGATGGGCTAGGCAATCGCTTGGTCTGTCGCGTGATAGCTCCTCCAGAGGCGCACACGAAGCGACAGAAGGAGGGAAAGGAATCGTCGGCCCGGCCATCTACTACCTCGCCGAGCCCCCCGGCCTCCTCCGAGTGGTGGTCCAGCACAACGAGCTTTGCATCGTCGCTGCTCACTCATTTCCGGCCGACGTTGCCGGCGTTCGCGCCCTCGCCCGCGGAGGTAAGCTGTCGACTGTGCCCGCATGACGTCGGCATCGTGCTGGCAGGCCTCCGTGAGCCCAGCCGCCACCCCCACGAGCTAAACGGTATCCTTTGCTGGGCTGGACTGTGAACGCTCGCTTCCGCTGGTGGCCGCCGGCGCAGGTGCTTCGCGAGGCGAGCAGCAAGGAGCGCGAGCTTCAAAAGGCCAAGCCGGTCGTGGACGTGAGCGCGTTCCTCTCGCCTCTGGGCGTTTTTGAGCTGAAGAACACGCGGAAGTACTCCAGCCTGACCGCGCTGACCTACTTTATGGGCACGCTGACGGTGAGCCGCGTAACGCGTCGGCGATTCCGGGGCTCCTTCGCGAGCCCGCGACCACCCTGCGGTGCACACCCCGCTCCCCCTTGCTGCGCCTCGCGCCGCAAACTAACCCCCGGCCCTCGACAGCCGGCGTGTGAACGCCAGCAGCGGCCACCTTTCCGAGGCCAGGGCATCCCACGCATCGGCTTCCGCGGGGCCGCGCGGCCTGCGGGCAGCCGGGCTGGAGTTGCCGGGAGCGCTGCAGCCTCGGTCCTGGAAGCTGCCGTCATAGTATGGGAGGAGCCCTAGGCGTTTACGGCCGGTTGCCCTCATGCGGCCCCTCAGTTCCAGCCCGTAACGCCCGTGCCGCGCGTGTCGGAAGCGTCAGCGCCGCCGCTCGCTCCACCTCGCGACCCCGCGACCCCCAACCCACGCCTCCGGCTCTAGCTGGTTCCGTTCGCGCACCTCTGCCTCCAAGCCCTCCGCCCCCCTTCGCCCTCCCCTTCCACCCGCCAACCCTGCGACCCTGCTCCTCCTCACCCCATCCCCCTTGCCCGTTCCCGGCCGCCCACCCTCCACCCCCCCTCTCCCCACCCCCCCTAACCCCGCAGCCCCGCAAGCTGGAGCGGCTGCATGGCATGGAGCTGGTGACCACCTCCCGCGCGTGCATCATCCGCCCCTATGAGCACAGCAAGACGGCGGAGGAGTTCGGCGCCGACGGCGACGGCATGGCGGTGTCGGTGCAGGACGCCAAGGCAGTTTACCGCGCCCTGAAGAAGGGCACGGCCAGCGGCGGCGGCAGCGCAGGAGCAGGGCTGGCGCTGGCGGCGGCGGGCTCTGGCGGCGCAGCGGCGGGCGGGGCGGGGGCAGGCGCGGATGCGCTGAGCCTGGCGCTGGCGGAGGCGGCCAACATCGTGGCGCTGACGTCAGACGTGCCGTACCAGCCGACGGCGGGGGCGGCAGGCGAGCAGTCGGGCGCATCGGCGGCGGCGGCACTGCCGAAGCTGCTGCGGGGCACGGCGGCGGAGGTGGTGGCGGCCAAGCTGGCGGAGGCGGCAGCTTCCGCCGGGGCTGTGGCAGCGGGCAGCGCACTGGCGTCGGCGGCGGAGAGCATCTACGCGGGGCTGGCGGCGCTGCCCATCGGCGGCGGCGGCAGCAGCAGCAACGGCAGGGCTGCCGGCTCCGCCGCCAAGCCAACGGCGGCGCTGCCCGAGTCAGCGCCTGTCCCGCTTGACGGCGCCGCCAAGCCCACCGCCGCCGCCATTGCGGAGCTGGCGGCAGCCGAGGTGCGCAAGAAGGCGCTCGGCGCCGTCACCAACCGCGCCGCCGCCGGGCTGGCAGCGGTTGGCGCCAGCGGCCTCAAGTCCCCCGCGGGCCCGTATCCCAACGGCTATGGCTCCGCTGGCGCGGCCGTGGCCGCCGCCATCGGGCAGACCACCGCCGCCGCTCCTGCCGCTGCCGCCGCCGCCAGCGGCGCCGACACGTCTCTGTCGTTCTCCGCCAGCCCCTCGTTCGCCTGCCCCTCGGAGTGGTTCGTGGTGGACGAGGCGGCCACGCACACACGCATCTTCGTGATCCAGGTGGGATTTCGAATTCAGATCTGGACCGCACAGCGTCCTCATACCAGTCAAATCAACAGGGTGCACCTGACTTGAAACTGCTCCAAGCACTCGGGGGTTCCAGGCCGCGTGCCAAGCCGGTGGGACCGACAACAGCCAGGGAAACCTTCATGGAACCCCACTGCCAACACGCCTGCCCTTCCCTCTTCCCTCCTGGTCCCAGGGCTCCGACACGCTGGACCACTGGCGCCTGAACCTGACGTTCGACCCAGTGGTGTTTGAGGAGCCCAGCCTGGGGGTCAAGGTGGGCCGGGCCGGGGGGGGGGGTTGTTTAGGGTGGGCCCACGTGCTACCGACCTCGTCCTAGAGGCGCGCGCGACGACATATGAGTGCCCCGGACGCCCGAGCGGGTTTGGGGTTTAGGCTGCACGGGCACGGCCCGCATGGGAGGCTGGGCGCGCGGGTGAAAATGGCGGCTGAGCCTTGTGCACCCGGTTGCACGCACCGTGCCCACGCTCACAGGTGCACCGCGGCGTGTACGAGGCAGCGCTGGTGCTGTACGACAAGTTCCTGCCGCTGGTGTACGAGCACCTGGAGGCCTCGCCCTTCGCCAAGGTCACGTTCACGGTGAGTCAGCGGCCTGGTTGCTCGGGCCAGAGATCGCGCCCTCCTTCCTCCCCTCGCCGCTTCCCCCTCACACCTCTGCGGCCCCTCCCGGCTCCGCCTCCTCCCGGCCTCGCTTCACCAAACTACCCCCTTGACTGAAGGTCTGAACCCACAACTCACACCCTCTGGTGCCGTCGATCCCTCTTGCCAGGGTCACTCGATCGGCGGCTCGCTGGCGACGCTGCTGGCCCTCATGTTTCGCATCCGCGGCGTTCTGCCCGTGCACTCCCTGTCGACCATCTACACCTTTGGCGCCCCCGCCGTCTTCTGCCAATCCAACCCGAACCGCGCTGGATCTGGATCTGGATCCAGCCTGGCGAGCGCCAGCATGGACGGCGGCCCGGCGGCCGGCGCGGGCATGGGCGGCGTGGACCTGGCGACGGGTCCGGGCCCGGCCCTGTCGGGCCTGGCTGGGCTCCCCCTGGGCCTGAGCGCGTTCCTGCCGGCCTCGTTCACCGGCGGCTCTGGTAGCGCTCACGGCAGCAGCAACGGAAACGGGAACGGCAACGGCGGAGGCAGCAGCATGGGGCTGGCGAGCGTGGAGGTGGGGCGCGCGGGGAGGGGCTCGGGGTGGGCGTGCGAGGTCTGCGGCCGGCCGGCACGCTGCGCGAACGCGTTCCTGTGCCCGAAGGCTCTCCTGTGCCTGCTCTCACCCCTGCCCCTGCCTGCTCTGCCGCTCCCTCACCCCTCCTGCCCCTCAACCTCCGGACTCCCTGCCCCTCCCTTGCCTTCCTCCCCAGGACCCTATGGCCTCCATCCCCTCGGATGCCTTGGCCGCCGCAGCCTCCGCCGCAGCTGCCTCGGGCCCAGCGGGCGTGTGCCCTTCCGCCGGCACCGGGTCCGGCACGGGCCCGCACGGGCCCGGCTGCGCCTGCGGCACGGGCCCCGAGACCATCCTGTCGCGCCTGGGCCTGCCGGACTCGATCGTCCGGAACGTCATCATGGCGCGCGATGTCGTACCACGTGCGTTCGCCTGTGACTACAGCCTGGTGGCCGACATCCTCAAGGGCTGGGGGCCCTCGTTCAAGGGCCACTGCTGCCTCAACAGGTGCGTGTTTGGAGGTTTAGCGCTTCCAGGTCGGACTGGGGCAGGCTCATGAGGCGTCGGGTGGCCGGGCCTGACTGCGCCTGTGTTGCCTAAGTCCTGCTAGCTCCCGTGAACTCACCAGCCCTGGCACCTCCTTTTCACCTCGATCCCCTGCCCCTTCCCGTCCCTCTCCCCCAGGTCCGGCCGCAAGCACCTGTACTACTTTGTGGGTCGCATGTGCATCCTGCAGCCCGACTCGTGGCACACGTTCGTGGGCTCGGACCCCTACCACCCCATGCTGCCCGCCGGCCCCGAGGCCTACCTACTCGAGGAGGCGCCGCTGCGCGACCCCGCCGCCCTCCTCTCCGCCCTCTCCCCCTCCGCCTCCGCCAAGGCCCCCGCCGCCTCCGGCACCGCCCTCGCGGCCCCCGCCTCCGCCGCCGCCGCCTCGACCGCGCTCGTGCCGACCAACGCGGGATCCGCGCCGCGGCCCCCGGCCCGCTCCGTGGCTGAGGCCGTCATGGAGCTCATGGACTGCCCGCACCCGCTGGAGACGCTCGCCGACCCCGGCGCCTATCTCGCTAGCGGCATCATCTCCCGCTACCACAACCCCGAGCACTACACAAAGGCCCTCGGCCGCGTGGCGCACCTGAAGCGCCAGTCCGAGCGGGCCAAGCAGTGCGGCGGCGGCGGCGGCAGCGGCAGCGCTGGCGGCGGCGGAAGCGATGGCGGCGCGTGCGGCGTGCGGCGGAGCGGGTTCTCGCTGCTGGCGGCGCGGCGGCGGCAGACGGCGGCGGCGGCGGAAGCAATGGTGGCGATGGAGGCCGACGGCGTCACGTGCTGGGACTCGAGCGATGAGCACGTGGGCGCCGTGGAGCACCTGTGGGCGCACGCGCACGCGTGCCACTGAGGGGCGCACGCCGCAGATTGAGGGTTTGCGGTGTGGCGGTGCTCCCAGCCGCTGTTACTGCCGCCGCCGCCTGAACCCTGTGCGTGGCTGCCGGGTGTGTGGGGGCGCCGCGAAGGGTTGATTTGGCTCAGTGCGTGTAGACTAGCGAGCAAAGATACGGCGGCAGGCCGTGGCGTAAAGGCGTGAGGCATACCGCATGTATTTGCATCCTACCGAGAGATAGAGAGATCAAAGGAGGCGATTTTGCAGTCCGGCCGGTGCGCGTATGCGGGCCTGCCCTAACCGAGTTCATCGCTCGGCCGGATTGTGTCGCGACCGTATCTAGCCATGCAGCCTGGGCGGAGGCGTCACGCGAGTGGGATTAACCGCGCCGTGTGTCCTCTATCGTGCCCGCAACTCTACTGGTATGAAAATCTTGGTCGGTGGTAAAGGCGGCAGGTGATGTCATGGCTCTTGCGAGGGTTGCGTCTAAACCCTCGCGGGAGTTAAGCGCGTATCTAAGCAGGGGTCAGGCCTGATGGCATGGCCCCGGCGGGCATATATGCAGAGGCCGCACATGTACCGGTATGTATCGGTGTGTTGAGTCCAGCGGTGGTCGGGAGGGTCCTCGCAGGGCCTTCGCCGCCGGGGCAACGCGCCGCCGGTCCCCTCCCCTTTGGTTAGTTTTGTTGGGGCGGGGACTTTGTACTTTTGCCTTACGCAACCGCGCGCGCGTAGAGTGGGCCCCGGGCCCTCGTGGCGGCGGTGTTTTTGGGGTATGGGCGATTGGGTGTACGAGGGGCCGAGGAGAGATGTGGTGGCGGTGTGCTGGCCAAGTATAAGCAGAGGTCGATGGGAGCAAGAGGTCATGAGGACCTGGCAACTCCAATGAGAGGGGCATGGGCTCAGAGAGACCTGGTCCCGAGTGCAGCTTGAGCTCGGGATCTGTGGTTTGACGTGTCGCGTTGTTGCCGAGGAGGTGGTGGGGACGTCATAGTCGGGTATGAGAGTGCTTTTGAGCGCGTAGCTGTTGCTTTGTCTTCATCCGAGAGGCATCGAGTGGGGTGTGCTTGTTCGCGTGTGCGTGTGCTTTGCTGGCATCCCGTGCTGTACTGCGCGGGTGTATGGTCATACGTCCCGCGGCCCTGCCCCTAGTCCTCCCCCGCGCCGCCGCCGGATGTGCCGGTAGCTTGGTGGCGCGGGGCGGGGCTTCGGGCGGGGTTCGATAGGCAACGTCTGGGCATGGGGGTCCTCGCGTGCGGCGCTTTGGCCGCGCCAGGTGGCCTCGTGTCCCGGCGTCTGCGCATGGAGAGGCGCCCGGCCCCGGTGGGTGGACCCCGCGGCTGCTGCTGCTCATGCGGCACGGCTTGCGGTGCGTTCGGCCTGGGCGCAATTCATGTTGGCAACCCCTTGTCGGCCCTGCTTAAGATGAGCAGCTGCTGAACTTGGGGCCCTTCGAGTGCAGTCTGTCCGCTTACCCTTTCATTGCTTGCCTATGTGTCTGTTAGTAGCGCCGCCCTGTTGCCCTGGGCGGGAAGTTGCCTTTGTGCGCGCAGGAAACTAGCATTGTTGCTTGCAGGTAGTGTCCCTTCTGTTGCCTTTGCGACTAGCGCTAGTCTAGCGGCCTTCCGAGGCTGATTCCTTTCAATGGTCCCGCAATCTAATGCGGCCATCTACTGCGTATGTGTATGTGTGCGTGTTAGTGTGGAAACGAAGTAGTTTGCGAGGCAGGCAAGGGTGGAGGTGTCTTGACAGGGTGGTCAGGACGGAAAGGGGAGTGGTGGCGAGAGGCTGGTGGCAGGTCGTGTGGTAGGAAAGAGCGCCAACCTTTGGTTCGGCAGGCACGGGCGTGTGTGGAGGTTATGGGTGAACCGGTTGGGATGGGTTCACGATCCTGACGTGAGAGGAGCCATCTCACATGTCAGCATTTGGTCTGACAGTCCGCACTTCGTCGTATCTGGATCGTGTGCGTTGCGTCTTGTTCGTAAGAGCCGAGCTACGTCACGTGTCTGCACGAATCCTCTGTGATGGGGGAGCGCCCCGCTTCGCCCGCGGCCAACACTTCCCCACTCCTTGCCCTCCCTTGAACGTGGCAGCCCCGTTTGGCCTCCCTCGTGTTGCACGCACAATTAGGTGTCCCCCTGATCAGCTCTCCCATGCTTTAGGCAGCCGAGCCAGTCTGGCCAAGTCTCCTGTCCCCTCGGCCCCTGGCCGAGTCAGCGGGGCCAAGTCCTCAGGCTAGGCATAAGGCCGCAGGATATGGGCCACTCGCGGACGCCCCACAGCCGAGAGGAACCTTCACTCGTCCCCGGAAATGGAGGCCAGGGGACCTGGGTGCAGGCGGGAATGCGCGGGGTGCCTTGCAATCCGCGGCACCGAGAACACACACGCTTTCAACGCTGCTTCGGCATAGCTATGCTCGCATCACCACTGCTCGCTTGAGCGCTGTCCTAAACTGAGCTCATAACGCCCAGCTCTGCTCTTCCTTGGACCGACATGACCGGGTCCAGAGCTCACGCCTGAGCACGCGTGTGTAGGATAGCCTCGAGGCATTGCTATGGGTTCGTCTAGACGCAAGAAGCTCGCGGGAGCGGACAAGGAGCCCGAGCTCGCGAGGATCTGGACGCCCGCAGTCGTCGAGCGCATCGCTGCGCACCTGCCGCCCAACGAGGTGGCAGGCACGCTCCGCTTTGTCGAAAAGTGCACAGCTGAGCAGCTCAGCAATCGTGGGGGCTCGGTCCAGCTCTCGCAGCCGGTGCCGCGCGAGTTGTTCGCGGCGCGCTGGCAAGCCCCCGGCGCTTGCCGGTCCCTTAGCAGGGAGCAGCGCGAGCAGCTGATATGCCTGACAGCCTCAGCGGGGGACGTGGCGAACCTCGAGGTGGCGCTGGCGGCTGCGGGCCTGGCGTCTTGCAAGAACGAGCGAGGCGAAGGGACGCTGTTTGATGCTCTGGGGGCCGCCGCCAGGGCTTGCCAGGTGGATTGCTGCCGGCTGCTGGCGGCTTCCCTGGACCTGCCGCTGACCGACGTGGCGAGGCTTATACTCCCAGCCGCTGCTGCAAGAGGCGACATGGCCTCATGCAAGTGGGCCTGGGAGGTGTTCCCGGTGCTGCAGTGCGACACCGCGGCCCTGTGCATCGCAGCCGAGGCGGGGCACCGGGCGGTGTGCGAGGCCAAGCCGGGCGGAATCCAGCGAAAGGCAGCCGCCCAGGCAGCCCTGTCCGCCGCCAAGGGGGGCCACACAGGCCTCCTGGACTGGCTGCTGTCGCTGTGCCCGGGCCCCTGGTGCGACCCGGATAACTGGCGGGGGCTCTGTAACCCCCACCGCCTGGTGGTGGCTGCCGCCAAGGGCTGCGATGCGGCGACCCTGCAGCGCCAGTGGGCGGAGCATGGTGAGGCTGGCGGCCTGAACTCTAAGGCGTGGGGCGAGGTGCTTCGGGCGGCGGTGTCGAGCCGCACGCCCGACTGGGCCGCCAAGGCCGAGTGGGCCCTGCGGCAGGGCGCGGAGGCTAACGCCCGGGCCTGCTACACCAAGGTCGCCAGCCTGCCGGACGCCGTCGCCCGCTTCACATGGCTGAAGGATCATGGGCTCCCGCCCGACCTCTCCCCGGACGCGCGCGCCTGGCTGTGGTACAACGGCCCCGGTGCGCCGCTGCGGGAGGCGGTGCGCGCTGGCAACATGGAGGCCGTGGAGTGGCTTCTGGGGGAGGGCCTGTTGCCCGACCCAGAAACAGTGGAAGACGGAGCGGGGCTGGAGCTGGCAGCCGGTGATAAGAGAGACGTCGCCATCCTGGAAGCCCTCCTGCGGGCGGGCTGCCTCCGCTTCCTGGGTGACGTGGCGTACGAAGCTGCAAGCAACGGGCACATCCCCGTCCTGGAGTGGGTGCGCGACACTCTGGATGACCCATCGGCGCTCCGGCCTCTTGGTGGCAAGCTGCAGTACGCGACCGCTGCCTCGGGCTCTGTGCGGACCGTGGCCTGGCTCCGCGAGCAGGGCTGCAAGCCGGGCGGTGACGCGTGGGAGGGGGCGGTGATGGGGGGCTGCGAGGCGGTGATGGACCTCCTGCACGAGTGGCGCGTCGGCAAGCCGGTAGGTGCGGGCGGGTATCGACGGGCAGGGCAGGGTATTGTAGAGGGCCGCCTTGAGGATACCGTGCTTCCAATTACTCTGGTCCGCTACACGCTGCATCGCCGTTCTTGACCTCTTCCTATCTGCTGCATGCATTCCTTTGTGGGCCCCTAGGCGAGCCGTCCGCTGTACCTCCTGGCGGCCAACTGGGGCGACCTGTGCATGCTGCGGGCGCTGCGGCGCCTGGGGTTCACCTTCGGACCCCGCACGAGACCCGAAGGCCTGTTCACGCAAGCGGTGGAGTATTCGCCCCTGCCCGCGCTGCAATGGCTCGTGGCGCAGGGCTGCCCCGTGGACTGGGCGGAGGCGGTGGAGGAGGCGGAGTGTGCACGGGAGGTTGGTTACTCAGACCGCATCGACGAGCGGGTTCTGCCCTGGATCCAGGAGCAGCGGCAGCAGTGGATCCAGTCCCAGATCCAGCCGGCGCCTGCGCAGGCGGACGGCAAGCGGAAGGGCGGCGGCGGCAGGGGCAAGGGGCGGGGCTCTGGGCGGCGGGGCGCCAAGCGGGCGAAGGGAGGCCGCCGCCGGCCCTAGGCTGTAGCGCTGGACTTAGGTATCCAGTCCTGGCTTCCCACGGAGAGCAGGGGCAGTGCGGGGCTGGTCGAGCCGTGTCGGTCTGCGGGCAAAGCTCGGGGCGGAGTGTGGTGGAGTCGTGGAGGGGCCTCGGTGTGAAGCAAATGGCAATGCGCTGGGTGGGCGGCAGGGGTATTTTCCGTACGTGGCGGCCTGGCGTTGAGTGCGGATGCATGCAGGGAGCCGTGTTGCTGGGATTCCATCAAGCAGCTGTGGCTGACGTGTGGACGGTGCTGTGCATGGGTGGCTACGCTTGAGCGGTGTGTCTCGAGGTCGGTCTGCCTCCAGGGGACCACGGGTACGGCGGCGTGACTGATGGCGGCTGACCGATGGCACCACGCATGGTGCTTGCGACGGCTTCGGGCGAGTTGGGGTTGCGAATTGTGTGATGTACATCACAGATGTTGTTTCGGGATTCCCTTTAAATCCGTGGCAGGGCGTTGGCTAGCTGAATCTGAGCTGCCGTGAACGCCTCTGTGGCCCCCGGGCTTGTGGTGCAGAGCGTTTGAAGGCTTAAGGGGGGTCACTCCTGGGTTAGCCCTTGTTTGTTGGGCCAGGCCCCGAGGCGTTGGGAACTTGGGTGTTCAAGGGGTTGTGCAGTCGTGACTGGAGGCCACAGGCGGCCCGCGCAATGATTGCTGATAGGGCGGCTGAGCACGGAGATTGTACTGTGGCTGTGGGCTTGGGTGAAGCGGGGCTGCGGGCGGCTCTGGGAGTGGGTGGGTTTCAGAGACGAGCTGTAGTGCCCGGGTGCCCGGGGAGCCAAGCTGGCACGGTGGGTTGGAGGACTGAGCCAACAGGGTAACTATTGGAGACGGTTGGCGGCGGCCAGGAATTTGAACAAGGGCTGCCCGAAGGCAGGAAAGTAAAGTGTAAAATTGTGCAAACTGTCATTGAAGAAGGTTGGCGGAGAGGTTGGCTGGGGTGTCGCCTGGCCGGCTGGATGGGTCTGTGCGCGGGGAGAAGGGGGTGGCGTCGCCCGACGGGTTGAACCGCGAGCGAACGTGGCAAGGACGGGGAAAGGACGCCGGGGCGGTACCAGTCCACGCGTAGCCCACGCGGAGCAAGCCACCTCTAGCAAGTGGTCTTGTCTTGTAGCTGCCTACAAGGCGCTCTACGTCGCCGAGCAATCCGGCCGGGCGTGACTCCAGGGCGGAACAACGGTTAGGCGGCAGGTTTACGGAGGCTTACGGACAGTCGCTGCATCTTGTCTCGCGTAACCTGCCCCTGGAAGACGACCTGCACCAAAACACTGCAAGCGCATAGGCACCACACTGAATTGCACCACTTGCGGTGTCGTCCAAGCGCGTTGTCAGCGCTGGCATCGCCGAGACCCTCACGCCCTCCGGGGCCCTACAGCCTGCTCGCTGCCTATTCGCTAGCTTGAACGATGAGCTTGTAGTCTCCGACAGTTCGATAGCCTGACCTAAAGCTCACAGCGGCCGAAGTGAGGATGGGGGGCAGCCAGGCTCACCCAGCGCACGGCGATGAGTTCCGCGCCTGCGACGGCTCGTATAAGCGACAGAACAGCGATGGCATGGTCCTAATCGCGCCACGGGACGTTTCGGGCATCTGGTTGCCGGAGCTCGTGCTGCGCATCGCATCTTTCCTCCCGCCCAACGACGTTGCCACCAGGTAATTGCTCGTTGACGCCTTGGATAGCTCACAAGACAAAGGACAGAGGGTACTTGGGAGGACGGTTGCCCGGAGGCGACAGCTCCTGCCGCCTGCATACCCCTTCCGCGTTCCGCCGCACCCCACATCCCCAAGTTCGTCTCGCTCAATCCCGCACCTTTTCACCCCTGCTATCACTTCCCCCAGCGTCCGCCTCGTCAACAAAGCGGCCGCAGCAGTCCTCCACGACCGCACCACGGTCCTGGCTTATCAGCCCGTGCCTCCCCATGCGGTTGTCGCCAAGTGGGGACAGCCCGGCGCCACCCGCGGCCTCACGCTCAGACTCCGGCGCCGCCTGCTCTGTCTCGCGGCCGCCTCCGGCTCCGTGCCCTACCTAGACGCGCTGCTCGCGCTCTTGGGCCTGCCGCTGCTCGCCGATGTGTTCGAATCCGCGGTCGCATCAGGGCAACTCGAAATGTGCGCCTACCTGCGCTCGCGGCACTGCCCCTGGGGACCATCCGTTCCGGAAGCTGCGGCCGCTGCCGACATGAAGAGCTCGCTGGAGTGGCTCCGCGCGAACCGATGCCCATGGTCGCCGCGATGCGCATCGGCCGCGCTTCGCGCTGGGCACCTGCAGCTCGCCTGGTGGCTCATGCAGCTTCCGCCCGCGGGCGTCGACGCGGCGGGGTTGCTTGAGGGCGCGGCCTACGGCTGCGCGCTGCCCGAGCTGCAGCGCCTCCATGCCGACCTGGGCCTCGACCCGCGACACTGCTGTCTGCTGGCAGCGGCCGCCGGCAGCCCCTCCACCGAGTGGATCGCCAAGGCCGAGTGGCTCAGCGACCGGGTACGTGGACTGCGCGCGCGCTTGAGTTTGCCCGCCCCACCTGCACACGCCCCCTGCGCACCCTCAGCCAAGCCAAGCCGACCCTTGCCACACCTCGCCCCGCTAACACCACCGTACTGGTTTGCCACCTCCCTCCCTCCCCTCCATCCCACCCACCCACCCTCCACCCACCTCCCACCACCCACCCAACCCCCACCCCCCACCGCCCTCAGGTCTGCCGCCACTCCACGCTGGCCTGCGCCGAGGTCCTGGCGCGGCCCGACTGGGAGGCGCGCCTGGGCTGGCTGCGGCGGCACGGCAGGGAGCTGGCGGACGCCGCCGGCGCCGCCGCCGCCACCGGCAACTCCGTGGCGCTGCGGCACCTGCTGGCCAACGGGGCGCTGGTGCTGGAGGAGGGCGCGGCGCGGGCGGCGGCGGTGGCGGCGGCGCGGACGGGGCACATCAACGTGCTCGAGGTGGGTGCCGCGGGGGCGGGGGTTGGTTGGGGCATTGTATGTTTGGGATCGGTCAGCCGCTTGTATGTGATGCCGTGTGGCTGCTTGGATGCGGGAGGCAGTCGCGACGTCGCGTAGTAGCCTGGCTGGGAAGCCGTCGGTTTCGCGTGACGCGGTGCTGTTGCGGTGTTTATCCACTGCGCAGGTGCTGGCGGAGGTGCACGAGGGGGAGGTGACGGCGCCGCCGGTGCTGGCGGCGGCGGCGGAGGCAGAGCGGCGCGAGGCACTGAGCTGGCTGCTGGAGCGGGCGCTGGCGGGGGAGGAGGCGCGGCCGGCGGACGAGGTGGGTTTCCGCGTTCCGTGTCGGGCCAAGCACTGCGTGAAGCGGAGACGACCATGAACACAACGCCTCTGCCCACGTCATGGCCCCCGGCAGTCACCGCCAGTGCTCCTCCTCCTTGCTTGACCTGGACCGGACTCGCCCAATCCTTTGTGCAGGTCATGTCCGCCGAGCTGTTCGCCGCCGCCGCCGCCTCGGGCTGCGTGGAGCTGCTGGCGGAGCTGCGGGAGGCGGGCGGGTGCGTGCGAGGCTGTCGCGTTCCCGTGTGTAGTTGATCCCGCGTTGACAGAAGGTCACGGGGAGTCGAGGTGGTGGAGGGGTAATTCGTGTGTGTATGACCCTTGGAGGTCACATCTTAGCCTGTCGTACGGCTCAGCCTGAGCCAAACTCGTGTGACGCGCAACAAGCGGCAGCTTGTTGCATCTCGGCACTGGTAGCGCACACTGCGCAACAGCAGGAAGCACTCTGCTCCTGAGTCCGTTACGTTAACAAGTCCATAGCAATCACCGATCGCCTGTGTCTCCTCGAGTCGCTCTCTCCGGTGCTCTGGAGAGCCTCGGCTTGCAGCCTACAGCTTCACTGTGGCCTGCACTAGTTTGCAACAAGCTGACCAACGACTCTGAGCCCGAGGGCCTAGCTAGCTAGTCGTTGATCTGTCGGCAGCCCGCAGCGGCGTGCCAAATCAGCGCTGGGTCGTGACAAGGCGGTGTGGGCGGCCGGGTGCCCTGATGTGCGGCTGTGTGCCTGTGGCGGCGGAATGTCAGGATGAAGCTAAGTGGGGCCCGGGCAGCCTGCAAACCGCTGTCTTACTTTCATTCTTTGACGCCCTTGCCCTCACCAGATGCGCATGGGACTCGGCCGCCTGGGTGGGCGCGGCTTCGGCGGGGTGCGAGGAGGCGCTGCACTGGCTGGCGGACCGGGGCTGCCCCATGCCGGTGCGCTGCGGGACGGGACGGAAGGGACGCGCGATACCCTGCGTGCCGTAACCGCAGTTTCTCTATTTTTCTACCCTATACATGTCTGCAGCTAGCACTCCTCCTGTCTCGGTACCGGTATCTCGTCCTTCCCTCATGGCCATCGCTTGTACCAACAACTCTCTTCCCAGACTATCTCCTCCCCCTTGGCCCACCTCCTATAACCCCCAGGCCGACGGGGAGCCCTACGTGGTGGCGGCACGCAACGGCGACCTGTCCACCCTGGCGGCCCTGAGGGACCTGGGCATGCCCGTGGGCACACACGCCTTCACCAGGTGCGCATGAGCCGGCTGTCCGGCTGACCGCCGTCCGGTTCCCGTTGTCCAGGAAGCCCAGTTAAATGGTGGAGGCGGCGGGGCGGATGTGGCCACGCCATCTCCTTCGTTCCTCGTCCTTTCGTGAGCGGTCCCATTGTCATCTTTTCAATTGAGCACCCTGTGTTTGCCCACCACCAACCCGCCCGCCTCCCCTCCCGACAGGGCTGTGTGGACTGGGGTGCAGGGGGCCGAGGGCGCCGACCCCCCCGCGCTCGAGTGGCTGCTGGCCGCTGGTGGGTGAGGGGCGGGGCGGGGGCGGGGGCGTGGCATGGCGTGGCGGGGATGGCGCGTCTTCGGTGCTCGGGGGTATGTTGCCGTTGAGGTACTGCAGTTGAGGCCCACTACTTGGCAAGCCACCTCACTCCAACCCTGGATGATATTGATGAAACCATGTAGCAATTCTTACGCTTAGTTATCGCGGCTCCATCCCCCCCGCCCTTCCCGGAATCGCAGGGGTGCCCGTGGACTGGCGCTCCGCGGTGTGGGCGGCGGAGCGGCGGGGCGACCGGGGCGTGTGCGCCTGGGTGTG
This sequence comes from Edaphochlamys debaryana, assembly GCA_016858145.1. NCBI lineage: Eukaryota > Viridiplantae > Chlorophyta > Chlorophyceae > Chlamydomonadales > Edaphochlamys > Edaphochlamys debaryana. The sequence continues at coordinate 920,726 of JAEHOE010000011.1, forward strand.
CGCGCAGGCGGCGGCGGCGGGCGGGCTGGGCGGCATGGACGGGTGCCCCTGCGAGGCGGAGGCGGCCGCGGAGGCCTCCCTCTCGGTCACCATCACGACGGGGGCGGCGGCGGCCCTGGTGGGTGGCATGCAGGCGTTCACGCCCTGCTGTTAGGGCTGCTGGGAGCTGCTGGGTTTGCGCGACGGTTATGTGGTACGGGTTTCATCTGTGTGTGTGTCGGAGGGTGCCAGGTTTGGGATGCAAGCGAGGATGCGGGCGGAGACAGGTGTGTGAGAGCTGGTTCCGTCCCCCGGCCCATGCGCCCACGCAACCTGCCGGTTTATGCGATGTCCATGGATAGGTGCTGTGCGGATGTATGCTTGCTTTGTACGGCAGAGTGTCCGCAGCACGGCTTACTGTCGGCCCTGGGTCCTTCCAAGTCGGAGGGTGGCTACGAGACATGGAGAGAGAGAGTTCCTCGGCCACCACCACCGCTCCGGGGCTGACTGGCTTGCACTAGATAGGAAGGAAGAAGAATAACACGGGCAACCGATTGTGAGCTGTACTTCGGAGAGGCCCAAGAGGGATGCGGGGCTCCATGACAATCAATATCATTGTGGCTTGGGAGTTGAGACGTGCCGCATCGAGTTGCCCATGTCATGCTTACGTACGGCGTACCTCTTGAAGAGAGTTTAAGGAGTACTGTAGCGCGCAGGGTTTCTTGTATGCGCGCCTTGGTCTTGGAAAGGTGTTGACAATGATGTTGTTATGCCGGCGCATGTGCCGCTTGCTTGACGGCGCTGGGTTGATGATGCGGGGAGGGTGCGCTGTGTGGGTTGGCGCAGGGGAGGGCACCGAGTCTTGGTTGCGCTGCCCATGGGATGGGTTGCGGCACCTTCTGCCGCGGGCATAGCCATCATCATCACAGATTGTTGTCTGGGGTTGTGCTGGGAAGGGGCTAATCTACGCTTTGACCAACACACAGGACGTACCGGTCAGAGCTGTGTGAGAGGGGCTTCGGCATTGCGGCGTTGTAGTGGGCACTGGGCAGGGCAAAGCCCGGTATTGCTGTGGGAACTTAGCAGCGAGTACATACTGTCCTCCCTACGTCGTGTATGTTGTGACATGAGGGAGATTGGCACGGCAAGGCGAGAGGCCGTGCCCTTGTGGGCCGTATTGCAGCACATCGAAGCCCCTGTTGTTGTTGAATTGACCACCCCTGCTTTGAACGGGGCGGCGTATGAGGGAGAGACGAAAGCGGAAGGAAGCAGGACCTGAGCCTGTGGCGTGCCTAATGTGGACAGCCCTGGCTTCCGCACCTGGATGGAAGATGGAAGGAGGAGAGCAGTTATCCCGTCTACGACTTCCGGCAGTCCTGGCCGGACAGGTGGAAACGGGCGAGCAGGTGGGCATGCGGGAGAGAGGAGCATCATGCTTATTGCACGGTGCGGGTGCTTACAGGTGGCACCCAATTGCGAGAGACAGGTCAGAGATGCGAATGGGCAACACGTGCAGGATGGGCCCCAAACTGCTGTAACAGGCCCACTTCACGCCGCCCCCTCGCTTGCTCCCCTTGCCCCCCGCCCTCTCATCGACAGTGGCGTGGGCCGTGGGCCACGAGTCCCAGGGCGCACCTCGCAGTCCAGCCCGTCTCGAGCCCAACAGTACCCAGCAGACCGCGCGGGCCGCTCCGTGTTGTGTTGAGGTGGGCTGAGGCACAGGCACGACCGGCGCCTCGGGCTGCGTGGGAGCGGCGTGTACGGACCATGTCCACCGCCGGTGCGTGCAGTCGCCACAGGCAAACACTGGAGAGGAGGATTGGTCCACACAGTGCAGTCGTATGGATGGCAGGCTTCAGCTTTCAACGCGTGGGGGTGATTGTGTGGCCCGATGTGGTATTGCTCGAGGCCCCCACACCGTGTCATTGTGACGAGGGCGTCCCTCTGGGGGCGTCGGTGCATGCTCTCCACCCAACCGTGCCAAACCCGCCCTGCCGCCTCGAAAGGCCCTGACGGGCTACGCATCCACCAGCCAGCTCAAGGATGAATGGCCGGGATGTCAAAAGTTCACCGTCTGGGGGGCGCCCGAGGGCTGGACTCGGACACGCACGTCCTGCCGAAACCCATCCGTACCCCCTCGCGACCCCCGTTCCCCCGCGGGTCCAAGACAGCTGCTGAAGCCACTTGCTCTGTTTTATACTCACCTCATGCACACGGCACTGTGAAGTTGCACGTCTCTCAGGGCCCCCAGCGCGGGTTGAATCAGCGCGACAAACATGCAGCCCTCTCAGGCCCTCGCGCGGCTTGGACTAGGAGCATTGAGCACTTCAGGGAGATTGGGTCAAGCGCTTGTATCTCGGGTAGGACTTCGCGGACCAGCTCGCGCAAGTCGCGACGCCATCAGCAGCGAAGTCAACCCGCGCTGATGTTCCGGGGCGCTCGCAGGCGTACTCGACTTCCCCTAGCACTCCTGCTACCGGGGATGGACCGTCCAGCAGCGGCGACTCGGGACCCATTTTCGCGGCGTGCGTTCTACAGCGGCTGCCGATCGTGCGCGCGCCCATGCCTTCAGACCAGGCTGAGCACCTTGTGCGGTCGCGGCAACACGCGCTTGAAACGGGCGAGCTCAAGGACTACCCTCAGGTGTGTTCCCCGCCCCCCCCCACTTCGGCGGCCCCCTCCCGCTCCCGGCCCCGGTGCCTTGCCTCACAAGGACTGTTAGTGGGCGAGCCCGCCTTCAGTCCACGTATAATGCTGGTAACAGCTCACATGCACACGCAGGTGTCTGTAGGGAAGAAGGAGGCGGGAGCCAAGCAGCAACAACAGCAGGCGCAGGTGAGGCGCACCCGGGCCACACCTTCGGCGCTGTGGGGGGCGGGGCCCGCACCGGGCCCAGGCGTGGACTCGCCCCCGGGCCCCTACACTCAGCCCATTGCGCCAGATATCACCCTTGCGCCGCGATGCCAGCATGTGAGCTTGAGCCTACGCATGCCTGTGGGGCTGCTCCACCCCCGTCCTCCCGCCCCGGCCCCCACAGAAGTCCTTCAACCCCGTGCCCACGGAGACAGCCGCGGACGCCAGCGGGGACGTGCGGTGAGGGCCGGGCGCTGACCCCTGGGTCGGGGACGGCGGCGGGGGTGGTGGCGGTGGTCGGGGTGGTGGCGGGGTCTCTGCTGGGGACCGGGCCCGGTCGACGCGGCCTGAGCGCCACCAGCCCGGCAGTCGACGGCTGTGGCAGAAACCATGGGTGTTCGGGCTGGCGACGGGGTGGCTCCGGACGCGGGGTGCGGGCCCCGGGCGGGCCCCCGCAGCGCCATGGGGCCATGGGTGCGGGCCCCGGGCTGGGACCCTGCGTCGGCGGTGCCGTCCCCAATCAGGCTCGAGTGTCCCTCCTACGCAAACCTAGCTCGCGGTCGATCCCATGCTTGCTGTTGGGTCTAACCGAACCTCGCGGTAACGGTATGCGGGGTGTACTCAAACCCCCGCCTCGCCTGACCTCAGGACCATGCGGCGGCGTCTGGCGGAGAGCCTGTACCTGGTGGTGCGGGGGGGCGCAGGGGCGGCGGCGGCGGGGGGCGGCGGCAGCAGCGGTGCCGGGACCGGCGGCTGGGACTTCCCCGCTGTGGCTCACAAGGAGGGCGAGAGCATCAGGTGCGCCCCGCGGTTGGGTGGTTGTATGGTTGCGTGGCCCAAGGCGTGCTTTGGAGGCCTTACGGCTGAGCCCTGGGCACTGGGGCCGCTCTTTTCAAGGCTCCCAGCAAGAGGATGGCCTAGGGGTTGAAGGAGTGAGGGGCCGAGGTTCTGTCATGTGTTGTCGGTGGCCTGGCCAGGGGCCATAGCGGATTCGTATTGGGTCGCAAGGGCGGGGGGAGGGTACGGCAAGGGCGAGCCCTGGGGAGCTCAAGCGTCGCCTGTCTGCCCGGGCCCTAAGCCACAGCGTGCACCTCACCCCTGCATCCTCTCTTCACCACCCGCCGCCTCCCAACCCCCCACCCCCACTCACACCCTCTTGCCCACCCACCCCCCCACCGCTCCCTCCGCAGCGACACGGCCCAGCGCGCCCTCGCCTCCGCCATCGGCCGGGCGCACCCCGTGCTCTTCATCGGGGCAGCGCCCATGGCGCACCTCCGGGCGCAGCCCAAGGGTGAGCCGCGCGGGGACTGGGGCAAGGGGGGATGGTTGTTCAACGAACTCGAGAGCGAAGGAAGAGGGGTCAGGTGGGGCAGAGGTAACACGCGGTGGGAGGGGTGCGGCGAGGCAGGGGGGGGGCGGCGCTGTATGGGGTGTGGTGCGTGTTGGCTGGGCTCAAGCAGGGCTTCCGGGTCTCAACTGTCTCGCCCTCCTCGGGATCCGCTGACCCGCTCAGTAATGCTCGCGCTTAGCTTGTCGGTGTAGTGCGGTGCGGGGCGAAGCGCGTCTCGTTGAGCCTACACAATGGGTGCCTGGGTTTCCACCCGAATCAGCAGGCATGCCACGACCCCCTCCTCCGAGGCACGCGGAAGCGGGGGCGGACCCCCGCGGCGGACCCGCTCTCCACCGTCCCGCCCATCGAACTCACCCTGCCTCACGCTCCGCCTGCCGCTCGACACGAACACCCCTGTGCCGCCCCCCCTCCTCCGTGCCGCCCCCCCCTCCTCCCTGCCCCCCACCAGGCACCACGTGCTTCCCATGCTCCTCCTGCTGGCGCCCCCTGTCTCCCTCTCTCCCCAATCTGCCGACCCCCCCTTCCCCCCACCACCTCCCCCCCCAGGCACCACGTTCTGCCTCCAACACTCCCTCCCTCCTCCCTCCCCCCCCCCAGGCACCACCTTCTTCCTGCTCGCGCAGGCCATCGACGACCCCTGGGACGTCAGGCTGGCGGCGGGGGCGGCCGCATCGGAGTTCGCATGGGTGAGGGGGGGAGGGAGAGGCGGGGAGGGAGGGGCGCGGAGGGCCGGGCAGGGGAAGCCCGCAGCGCACGGGAGGCGGCGGCGCGGCGCTGGAGCAATCCCACGTCTACAATCCAGTAGTGCCAAAACGTAGCTATGTAGTGCTTCAGTCGCACCGGTATGTGAGAGACACACCTGCACCCCGCTTCCTTTCTCAACACGTGCATCCGCACCTCAGGTGACCAAGCAGGAGTTGCTGGGCAGCTACCTGGGTGACGCTCGGATGCGGGAGCTGGTCGCCAAGATGCTCTGAGCGGGAGGGATCAGTGGGTTGCATGGGCTCCCGTGCAGTACAATTGTACGGCAGCAAGGCTGACATGAAGCTGGCACGAAGCAAGGGGGGGGGAGCCAGGGGCTGGAGGAACTTATGCGGAGGCGCGCCCTGCCGCGTTCTGACCCTTGCTCTGCTGGAGGAGGCGGAGGGCTGCTGGGCCCAGCGCTCTGAGCGGATACGGTAGGGGAGAAGCGCTTACAGATGAAGGCGCGAGGGAGAGGATGAGGGCGGTGGGAGAGGAGCACTGTGCGGTTGAGGTTTGGGGCACGGACTGCGCGGTCTGAGCGGTGTCATGTGAGAGCCGCCACGTGCGGTTGGTGTGGGTGGGAGGAGAGCAGGCATTCGGGGGGGGGAGGGCAGGCGGGTTCAAGAGCGGGCGAGTTCATGTACGGAAGGGTTGGGCTGACGGCGGGCAGGATGGGTTCGGTCGGGGACGCGGGCCGGCCAGTGTGCGCCCTCCGTGAGTGGCTCACCCCGTGCAACACTTTGGGTGCGATATCTACACCTCGCCCTTCCCTTCCCAAGCCATGGGCCAGCTGCACGCCGGTGTTGCGAAGGTAGCGGAAGGGGGCGGGGAACTCGTACCGCCTGCCGATCTGGGTCCCGCTCTAAGGACTGCCGACCAGTTGCAAATGCGAGTTCCACCACCCCTTCCTTCCTTGTCATCGGACCCGGAGCGACCCGTCCCTTGAAGTCTACTGAGTTGAATAGGGCCATGTATGGCCGTCTTGGCAGCAGTTCAGGCAAATCAGGCCTCAGTCGCGTCCCCCCCAATAGTATGCAGTCCTGGGCAACGGCCCGTAGGTAACCCCTTCCCCCCCAATGCCGCCAAGGCACAAGGCAAAGCCCGGATAATGTCCCGTCTGCCCGCCGCCCGCGCCGCACCGCCAGCACTGCGCATGCACCCCCTGTTCACGCTCCTCCTGCGTCGATTCCGTCGAACCTCTGCACATCCTGCCAGGCTTAGCATGCGGCCGGGTCCTTCTCCTCCGCTAATTGCTTCTCCGTCTGCGAGCCATCTTCCACGTTGCTTCTCCACCCTGGAACACCCTCGAACCCCCGCCGCCTCACACCTCAGCCTGCCGCCCCTTTGCATCGTCCGCATCCTCCCCCTTGCGCAGCCGTGCCGCCGCCGCGCGCGCCGCCTCCGCCGCCGCCGGGTCCACCGTCGTGAACACCGCATTGGTAGACACGCCGCAGTCGTTGCCCTTGCGCGTGATACGGGCGTAGCTGTAGGGGTGGTGGTGAGGGTGGCAAAGGGAAGGGGGGGAAGGGGAAGGGAAGGGGGAGACGGGTGGGGGCGGGAGCGCCCTGAGCCGGCAGCACCAGGGGAGGCGGACAAGGGTGCACATCAGTCCGCCGTTCCACTTCAGGTGAACCCGCGGGCCGGGCGCCTTGGCGCTTATGGACCGACGCCAACCCCCGGTCCCCCCGACCTCGCCCACCCGTCCATGCCCCAATACTTGGACCAACTGCAGCGGACGAGAGGGGTGGGGTGTTGGGGGAAGCGGAGGTGGGCGCGGACGAGCGTTAGCCTGGGGTTGCCGTGTTACGCATGAGGGCCACGTCCCTGGCCAGCTTTTCCCTCTGACCCATGACACACGACACACCTGTTGCGGATGATCCAATAGTCGACACCCTCGGGTGTAGTGCCGTACCCCACCAGCACCACCACGTGATCCGTATCCTCCAGTGCCTGACCGGGTCGTACGACCGCATGACGATCAGCCACAAGTCAATTCCATTAAGGTGCAGGTAGTGCTGCACTACAGCTGCAGTAAGCCTGCGGTACAGGTGCAGTACGGCTGCCGTACACGCACGCACCTGGCCGCAATCCTTGTTGTGGTACACCCCCTCGGCGTAGAAGGTCAGATCCGGCTCAGATCCATCCAGCACGACTGGGGTTAGGCAGTGGAAGAAGGAAGGGGAGGGCGCAAGTGTCTCTCGGCAGATGCGCAAGACCAAAGATTGAGTATCGGTATTGTCGGAAGGTAGGAGACGGGAAGGCCCTGCTCTACATGCACGACTGTTAGGGAGGCAGTCGCGGGGAACGAGGGAGGGAGTCCCGGTTCAGCACGCATGCACGCACGCATGACTAACCCGCGAGCGGGCCGTGGAGGTACAGCGCCTCCATGACCGCCTGCTCGTCCCGCGGGGCCACGTGGACGTACGACGCAAACTTGGCGGCCACCGGTACGGGAGAGCGGTTGGGGTGCTTCTTGGCGTCCAGTCGGGCGGCGGCGGCGGCGGCTTCGAAGGCGGCGGGGTCGGGGGTGTGGGGCCCAGGGACCATGGGGCCCCTGCGGAGCGGTAGCCACGGGCGTAGGCAAACGAGGAGTCAACGAGCGCGTTGAGGGGGTGCACGGCGCAAGGAAACGGTGACCGGGGTCCGGGGTGGGGGGCCCACATCCTGCCAAACGCTTCCTCTCGCGTCCCCCCTTTTCCCCTCACGTGCTTCCCTGCCCCCCCCCTTCCCCTTCCCCCACCTGCACCAGGCGTTCTTGCCCATGTAGGGGTAGTCGGGGGTCTCCGCGGCGCCCCCCGCCGCCAGCACGTAGTCCAGCGCGGGCTCCACGTCGCCTGCAGGTGGGGTGGTGGTGGTGGTGAGGGGGAGAGGGGGAGGGGGACATGGTCGTGGAAGGGTGAGGATGGCGAGTACGGTAGACGCGGCACAGGCGGGGAGGAAAGGGGACAACCAGGGCGGGCGGGCGGGAAGCCATGTGACGGAAAGAGGAAGGGAGAGGCGGGGACGACTGCCCCTGGAATCCACGAGCACAGATCCATGCAGAGCGCTACGCACCTCCGTCGCAGCCAGAATTTCCAAAGTCCCAAGTGCAGTCGATCAGGTGTTGCTCCGACAGGGACAGGGACTGGCCTGCGGGCACAGCACGCAGCACATCACGGCACAGCGAGGCTCAGCACAGCACAGCACGGCTTGACACGCAGCGAAGAAGCCTCAAAGCCTCAGAGCGCAGCAGGGGGTCAAGGCCAGGTCGCGTCACGACCGTTGAGCGCAACATGGGCCAAAGGCAGGAGAGGGAGGCAAGGGGCGGTGAGCCAGGGCACAAACAGGGTGTGGGAATCCTGAACCGACCCGAACCCCCAACCAGGAGAGCATGTCCCGTGCTCACACTCCGCCAGCCCGCTCCATCCTGCCTTCGCTCAGCCCGGGCTTGCTGCATTATCCCTGTCAATGAAGTCCGTCCCACCTGTGGCCAGGAACCATGATGCCTGCATGGCCCCCGTCGCACCAAAGGCCTGTCGGACAGTGGGGTGGGGTGGGGAGGTGGGTGAGCCCGAGCCCTCATCGTCACCTGAACCGCATGCCGCACCCTCTCGCGCCGAGGCGTGCGCAAGGTGGGTTCCGTCAGCCCCTTAGTCGCTGAATAGCTTGACCGTATTTGCTTCTACCTATGCGCCGTCTAGCGCCGGGCCGCTTTGCACTTTATGGCTTTGTGGCCGTCAACCACGCGCACGCCCGCAAACGTGCACGACCCAGCCCACAGACATCTGCTTCAAGTTCTTGTACTTCAGCGCTACCTAGCTGGCCGCCGCGCGCAGCTCCAAACATACGTGGCCAGTTTGGCTAGCCAGCTGTCGCTCCGCCCGCACTGTGCTGCGCGCCGCAGCAGCAGACGACCACACCCCTCGATACCGGTTCTGCCCAGTGCCCCAGGAGGTGCGGGGCGTGGCGAAACGCGGCCTGTCCCTCCGCAAATCCCCCCAGGCCCCCCATCAGCCCCCAGGCCCCCCTCACGTACCAGCTGCCGCCAGGCCGCAAAGGCACTGGTCCTTGACCCCAGGGCCGTCCGCGCCACGTGCGCGTGTCGACACGCCAAAACACACCCGACAGCCCCCGCCGTCCCCCGCCACTCACGTAGCAGCTGCCGCACAAGCACTGGTCCTTGACCCCGGGGCCGTCCGCGCCCGTGCCCCGCCAGTCCACCTCCGGGGGCAGTTGGGCGTCGGAGAGGACCCGGGTGTAGTAGGTGCGGCCCGAGGGGGGAGGCTGCAGACATAGCCATGAAGGGAGAGGGGGGGGAATGAGAGAGGAGGGAGGAGGAGGGGGGAGGAGGGAAGGGCAGCTGGTGAGGACCCGGCAGGTAGTAACCGCTCCTGGGATTAACTGCAGACAAAGGCCCTGCGACACAACTCCAATCTTGTTTACCTCCCCTCCCATCACCCGGCTTGGCCCCTAGCACCCGCCAACCCCGTCCACCCCTGTCCCCCGCCGACCCCAGCCCCCACCTTGCTCCGCTTGCGCCCGAGATACGCCGCCCGCCACTGCGCATGAGTCATGTGCGCGAAGCGGTTGAGCGCCAGCGTGAAGGTGGGCGCGTCGGAAGCCGAAGAGCCGTCGCCGCCGCCGCCGCCGCCATTTGTCGTAGCGGCGGCGGCGGCGGCCGCCACGCGGGCATTATGCTCGTCCACGAATCGGGCGTTGGCGGCGATCGTAGATTCAGCTGCCGTACGGATCGAGGCCAGGGCAGAGGCGCGGCGGGCTGTACGGATGGAGGGGGTCCACATGGGCGTGAGTAAACCAACATGGCAGGGCAAAGGGGCCGGGGTGATCGCTTAGTAGAGACTAAGGTGCAGACAATGGACTCGGAAGGACCGGGCCTCAGGGTGAGCTCCAAGATAAAGGGCCAACATGGCGAAGGGCAAGGGGAAGGCAGGGCAAGGGGTATTTAGAGACGGGAAAGGCTGGACCGAGGTGCAGCGCCGGTCCGGAATCTGGTCTGAGTGTCAGGGATCGGCTTGTGCTGAGCGTGACTCGGCAGTGCCCTGGCTCCAGGACCTGGCACGTGTCCTGCGTTGAGCTTGGCTCGCGCCCGTGTGATGGCTGGGCTGCTGCTCCTGCTCAGCGCTCCACGTCCCGAACGACCGCGGTCCATCCACAGAAACGTGCTTTCGTCATCCGACACGCTGGGATTGTTCATGACCCAGGCTGATGACGGAAGCACGTTTCTGTGGACCGAAGCAGCATCGCGGGGGCGGGACCCACTCGGCTGGCGGGTCAGTTGGGTGGGCACTGGGCAGGGTCCCGGGCCTCGGCCGTCTGCAGGAAGGCGGTCTCCTCCTCGTCGGCCTGCGCCCTGGAGGCCGGAGGCGAGTGCGCAGCCGCGAGGGCGCTACCCACACGCCGCTGGCTTACAGGGCCCACGCGGTCGAGGCGGAGACCAACTGCCTAGACGGCTGGCTGTAGGTGGGCCCATGCAGTGTCGTACTGGGTGACGTCATGCAGAGGGGGTCAGCACTGGCCCTCAAGGATGCAGCCATCGTTCGCCCGGGCCTTGAAGCATGAACACGAGCCCGGGCGCATCGGTGCTGTTTGCTCGCTGCAGAATCGCGCGACAGACCGCCAGCCCACAAGGGACCCGTAAGGACCCCAGGCTACGGTACCAGGAGTGGCGGCCGGCCGCCCAGGGTCCGTGTTGCTCACCTGGTGAGGAGCGGCTGCTCCCCAGCAGGGCCGACGGCGCCAGCAGGGCCAGCTGTGCCGCCAGGTTGCTGCTGCCGCCACCACCGCCCGAGACGCCGCCGCCAGCCACCTAAGCCGGCAGGCATACGGCGGGATGCAGGGGCGGAAGGGAGGTTGGTGATGTGCCAGGCTCTTCGCATCGGCATCCCTGCTTTCTTGGACCCTCGTCGCACGTACGCCCTACCATGACCTCGTCCACGTAAGCCTCCGAGCCTCCGAGCTAGAAGCCCCCTCCGCCCCACCCCACGCCCCACAGCCCAGCAGGCGGCCGCTCACCTTTGCTCCCGGGTGCAGCTTGTCCTCGCACACCTGCGGCAGCTTGAAGACCTTGCCCTCCACGGGGCCGGGCACGAAGCGGGAGAAGTCGTAGATGAACTGGGGTTGGGGTTGGGGTTGTGGGGTGGGGTTAAGGGGGACGCAGACGTAATATGGAAAAGCGCGCAGGGCTCAATAGACTCATGGCCCCAGATAGCCCACGCCCCCCACCTTGTCATGCCCCGCAACTCCGCACCAAGCGCTCCCAGACACCACCTCGTCGATCCCCCAACCTCTCCCTCCCCTGCAGCCTTCCTTGAAGCCTCCTTCACCTTGCCCTACGCCCCCCTCCCACCGTGCACGGCACCCAAACGCTCCCCTTACCACCTCCCACCCCTTCCTCCCTTCTTCCCCTCTCCCTAGCCACCCCCCCCACCTCGTCCAGGTGCGTCCCCGTGATCATGTTGACCCCCAGCATGGTGAAGCGCAGGGGGTGGCCCGCGGGGGAGGTGTAGAACACGTAGGCCGTGGTCTTGCCGCCGTGCTGCTCGGTGTACTGACGGGGTGGTGGGTGGGGTGGGGTGGGGAAGGATGGAACAGGGAGCGGCGGAGGAGTGGGGTGGGGTCCTAGCACCGTCGAGCGTGGACGTCGGAAGATGAAGACTGGGCGTGGCTGCATCTGCCCCTCGATCTGCTCATCGCGGTCTCCGCTCTCCCTGAGGCGCCGGGTAAGTTCGTCACGTCGAACGCATCTAGCCTTCCGGTGTAACACCTTTTGGCCCCAGTGATGTGAGCCCTCTTAGCACCCCACCACCTCCATCCGCTCCCCACTACCCACCCACCCCCCCACCCCACCTGCCACATGTAGGCCTCCGAGCTGCCCACCTCCCCAGTGCCGGCGAAGGTCCAGTTGGCAATGGAGGGGAGCGGCTGGGGGGGGACGGGGGGGGCGCGGCGCGGTCAAGTCAAGAGTGAGTGGGCAAGGGGCGGGTTTAGGCGTCAGGTCCTGATCTCGCTCGCTCTGGCGAGCCTGGTTCGCAGGGCCCTACGATACGGCACACCTCCGCGCTGTCCCCAACCGCCCAAGAGAGGCCACGCGCCGCCACGCACCGGGTCGGGCGTGTCGTCATCGTCGTCCTCGCCCAGCAGGCCCAGGCCCAGGCCCGAGCGGAGGCGGCCCCAACCCAGGCCCAGGCCCAGGCCCCGCGTGGGCCCGCCGCCCGTGTTGTTGCCCGCGTCGCAGCCCATCTCCGTCAGCCGGGGGTACATGTTCCAGGTGTCACCCTGTGAGAGGGTGAGTCAAGAGGGCATGTACAGCTCCCGGTCATGGAATGATGGCAAGCGTTGGGCAAAACAGAGGCCGCTGCCATTGCTTGTGAAGTGCTTGTGCTTACCTTCTTCTTGTCGAACCCGATGCTGTCCATCCCGCCGTACACGTCGTACCGGTACCGCAGCTCGGGGCCGTCCCACCAGATGTGTACGGGAAACCTGCAGGCCGCGGCCCGGGAGAGGCCAGGGATGGGCGCACGCAACCACCGCTGTCGGGCATGCCATGCTCAAATGTGCAGGCTGCTAGGGAGCAACCCCCCTTACGCCTCGGCTCAGCAGCGCAGCACTGGCCCAGGTGCCTCCAGGGCCACCCCACTCACGTGAGGCCGCCAGGCTGCAGCGTGTGCATGTACGGCACGCTGACGGTGTACTCGACCTGTGAGCGTCGGGCGTTGGGGCCGCGGCGGCGAGGGTATGGGCGATGTGAAATGGACAGCTCGCGCCAGGCTGCACGTGGCGGGGTCCTAAACCGCCGCAAAGGGTTCCCCTAGAGGTGAGGCAGGTATAGTGAGGTCTCGGCGTCTGCTTGCTTGCTCGGCACGCGCAAGCCACGTGCATGTCCCGGCGAACCCTAGTGCCCTCGCCGGAACACTGCGAAAACAGCGCCACGCCCTCAACACCCGCGCGTCCAGGTTACATCACGCACCTCGTAAGAGTCTGGCCAGACGGGGGGCGAGTCCGGCTTGCGCAGCGCGCCAATGACAGTAAACGGTCGTGCTGCGAGAGCGCCCGCGAGCGCGAACACGGCGACCAGCGCCGGCAGCAAATTGTGCGCCATTACATCTATATGTAGCTTGCAATGATGCTTCTGAAGGCGCGGCGCGGGAAGGCGTTGGTGAACGAAGCAATTCTCGCTCAACACCCGGCAGCAGCGTCAGGGCACTCGACGAAAGTCAATGTCGGCACCACAACAAGCAGTCGGAAATGCCCGGGAACGATCGCAAGCACCCTGGTACGATGGATTAATGTGCACGTGCCGTCGGCGTTAGGGTTGGATTGGGCCTGGTTGGGGCACGACTCCGCCCAACACCCCGGGAACCTTTCTTCCCTCCCGCACATCAAAATTGGCCCGTCAAGAATCTTCTGCACCTGCGCCTGTACTACAGCCCGAGATAAGCAGACCACAACCAATAGAATGAATGAAGTAGATCCCCGTTCCCTGCACACCCCTGGCGCGCATACAACGGCGCCATAGGGTCTGAGGATGTCAGAACCCTGCGACCCACAACCGCAGTAACCCGCTTCTGCTTGCGCTCAGGGCGTGGGGTTGGGGTAGCGCAGGTGGATGCGGTCAATCGCCTCGAGCACCTCAGCTGGGAGGAACTGCTCGCCCCCACCCGCCGCGCCGCCCCACCCTCCACCACCCCCCTCGAAACCGCCTTCCCCTGCCCCCGACGCCGCCCCTGCCGCCGCCGCCTGCTGCCCCTCTGTGACCCCGGCCGCCGCCAGCGGTTGCGCAGCTTCCAGCAGCTCCGCCAGCTGCGCCTCGCACGTGGCACCCACCACGGCGCACGTGACCAGCGGGCGGCTCAGTACGAACCGGATCGCGAGCGCCGTGGGGCTCAGCCCGACCTGTGGCAGGGGTTGTGGAGGAGCAAGCAGGGTGCGGTTGGACGAGCAGTTGCGGATAGGCGAGACTCATCGAAGCCATGTCCCCAGCTCGGTGAGCCGCCCCCGCCTTGGCCAGTAAGGGCAAGCACCGTCCAGCCCCAACCCCGTGCAAGCACGCCAGCTGCCCCGTCCATCGGTACGCAAGCTGTCGCAAGCATACTGGTACTCCATGAGGCTGTGGAAGCTGCATTGCACGACAGTACGACATCGACACGTGGCTGCCGTACGTGCGTAGCAGGAGCAATTATTGCAGAAGATTGCTGGAAGTGGCTGCCGTACGCGCGGGGCGCCTCACCTCCCTGGCCAGCTGTGCGTACGCCGCCACTGCCTCCCGCACGTTGGGCTTGGGGCCGTAGCGGCTCTCCGCCTCGGCGTAGCGGCCCCGGTAGCGGTTGAGCCGCGCGCCGGGGGGCCCGCCGTCGGCGCCCAGGTACTTGCCCTGCGTGTGTGTGGGTGGTCACAGGCACGGGGTAAGGTTCGTGGGCGAGGGGGGAAGGCGAAGCGGTAAAGCACGGTACGGGACGTGGGGAGGGAGGCTTCTCCTCCTTTCCCTCCCTCTCCCCATCTCCCCTTTCCCTCCCCTTGTCACCCCCCTCTCCCCCCTCTCCCACCGTCAGCAGGCCCATGGCCAGGGGGCTGTAGGCCATGAGCCCCACGCCCTCCACGTGGCACGCCTCCGCCAGGCCCCCCGAGTCGAAGGTGCGGCAGGTGAGGGAGTAGGCGTTCTGCAGGGACACCACGCGGGGCAGCGAGGGCCGCTGCGAGGCTGCGGGCGGGTGGACGGGGGGGAGGGGGCCAGGGGGGAAGGGTCAGGAGAAGAGGGGCGGGTTGGACAGGGGGCGGGTCAGATTGTACGGCGTTTGGTTGGCAGCACCGAGGGGTGTGGATCGGCCTGTGCGGCCGCACCGCTCACGGGCGGCAGCGCCCCTCGGTGCCTTGTGTGATCGGCTGCACTGTTTCGAGAGGCCCCTCGGTAATGCACCCGCCGTCACACCAGATGGCAGGCCCGCTCGCCGCTCTACCGGTGAGGGACACTGCTTCAAGGCGCCCCTCGTTCCGGCCCCCCCCCCCGGCCCCCAGCCCGGGATTGGGGCGCACCTGCGTTGATGGCGCGGCACAGGCCCCAGGGCGTCTCGTTGGACAGACCAACGTACCGGACCTGATTGGTTGGGTGGGAAGGAAGATGCTTGGATGTGAGGGAAAGGAAGTTCAGGTGGGGTGGTTCCAGGGTTGCGCTTTCGATCCCCGTGGGGGCCAGTCGTGGCAGGCATGCATAGACGGAGGGGACCCCCTCGCCCCTCCTCTGCTGTGTTCCTCCCCTGCCTCGCCCTTTCCCACGCCCTCGCTCCGCCTTCCCTGTGTACGGCCCTGCCCACCCCACCCCACGGGAGGACGAGAGCCAACTGCCAACTGCCAATCGTCCCACCCACACCCCACCACCTTGCCGGCCTCAACCGCCCGCCCCAGCGCCTCCAACTGCTCCTCCAGCGGTACTGTACAGTCGTACGCGTACGACGGGTCGTAGTCAGCGTCCCCGAACATCGGCACGTACCTGCGACGAACGGCACCCGTAAAGCAATGAAAAGGGCGCTCGTGTGATCCTCACTGCAGCAGCTCACATGGGTTGCCCTGCCATATCACCCTCGTGCCTCTAGCTCTGCCTCCTCCTGCACTGCCAATCATCTCGCACCTTCCCACCCCCGCTGCAACCTGCTGCCCGTCCTCTCCCTTGGCCCCGTACCACCTGCCTATCCGGATCTCCTGTTCACCCCTTCTCCTCCCTCCCTCTTCCCCCCATCCTTCGCCTTTCCCCCGTGCCACCTGCCTGTCCGGCCAGCGTATCGCCCGTTGGCCCCTCTTCCTCCCCCTCCCCTGCCCTCTCCACCCTCCCCCCCTGCCACCTGCCTGTCCGGCCAGTGGATCTGGTACAGGTCCACATAGTCAGTGCGCAGGCGCCGCAGGGTACCGTCCAGGGCCTGTGGGGGAGGGGAGGAGGAGTGTGAAGGAGCAGGAAAGTTGGGCTGTGGAGGCACAGTGCTTGAGGTTGCGGCGTCAGGACAGGTCCACGACCTGCCACTACCCACAAGGGTCTCGGACACCCGCCTCAGCTCCCTGCCGCGTCCGCATGCCCTATCGGCATCGCGACCCTTGTCCTCTCTTTCTCTCCCTTTGCTGCCAGCCCCTCCCACTCCTCCGTGCCAGCCTGACCTCGTGTGAGGTCTGCCGCGTCAACCCTGCTAGCATGTTAGCCGCGCCCTTCTTTCCTGGCCCCCCGCCCCCATCTCCGCTTCATCGCTGCTATCTCCACCCCCTTCGTTAAGGCCTGCCAGCCCTCCCTCTGCCCCCCCCCTCTTACCTCCGTAATGTTTGCGGCGTCCACCTTGTGCGGGCCCCCCCGCAGCCACGTCATCTGCCCGCTGGGGCCAGCCACCTTGGACGCAATCAGCACGTCCTCCCTGCCCATGATAATGCGTGTTTGGGGGTGGGGGGCAGGGTCGACGGATTGGAGGAAGGCGCGCTGTTTAAGGGGACCCCGGGTTGGGGCCGCAACCGGCATTCGCGCCGCAACCCGCACTCGAACTAGCCACTCGCCCCGCCCTCTCAACCCCTCCCCCCACCACCTTCACCCCCAAACCCCCAATCCCAAAACCCCGCTCGCCTCCTCCGCCCACTCCCCCGCAGCCAGCGCCCCAGGTACTCCTCAGAGGCGCCCTGCGTCTCAGCACGCTGCGGGACAGGGTACATCTCCGCCTGGGGGGTCGAGGGTTGAGGTTGGGGGGAGAGACTTATGGGCAGGGGGAGGAGAGGTGCCCCAGTGGACCGACCGCGTCGACCTTGCCCCTGTACAGACCTAAACCCTCCTGCGTCGAAAGAGCTGGCCGATTTGGTTATCTCGCTCCCGCTCCAGCCAAAGCCCGCCTCCCCCCTTCCTTCCCTCCCCCGCTACTCCCTCAGCGTGTCGAACAAGCTGACCGCTTCCTTCCCTCAAATTACCAGGGCCCGGGACTGCCCCCCACGGCCTCCCCCCCCCCTCCACCCCTGCCACCTCGCCGCCCCTGCCCCTCGGCTCCTCCCCCCCCTCCCCCCCCCTACCCCCCCCTCCCCCCCCCCCCCCCCCCCCCCTCCCCCCCTCCCCCCACCGTGTCGAAGAAGCTGACCCCCGCCTCCATGCAGCGCCCCAGCAGACGCTCTGCCTCAACGTAGCTAGTGCTCTCGCCGAACAACATGCAGCCTGC
Source organism: Edaphochlamys debaryana (assembly GCA_016858145.1). Classification (NCBI taxonomy): domain Eukaryota; kingdom Viridiplantae; phylum Chlorophyta; class Chlorophyceae; order Chlamydomonadales; genus Edaphochlamys; species Edaphochlamys debaryana. The sequence continues at coordinate 937,820 of JAEHOE010000011.1, forward strand.
AGCACATCATAGAGCAAAGGCACGTCGCGAGGGACAGGAGTCTGAGGACCGGCCTACGCATCGGACTGGCCCAAGTCTGTGTCGGTGCGCTGTGCTGGCCGACTTCACGCCGGGCAAATGCTCGTGTTAGCTAGGGCGGAGACATGGCTATCATGGCTGGGGCTGGCGTACACGCTGGAGGCGTGTCAACTTTGACACGTCCTATGGACCCCACCCCCTCCTCTCTGTCAAAGCCCCGCCTTTCGAGACTCCCTGGAAGCCCCCATTGCAAGCAGCTGCCCCCGGTCCCAAGCGCGGTCGTGCACGCACCAAAGCAGAGCAGTGGCACCTCGGGGCCGTCACGGCCAAGCCGCCGACGGCCCACAGGCTTGGGTGCGACGGCATGACTTCCCGCACTCCCAGCATTGATCACGCTGGCATGAGCATTTTGAGCGCGTCGAAGGACCAGGCCGCGCGGCCGAGCGGCCCCGCTGGCGCAGCATGACGAAGCTTTGAGGGCGTGACGGAAATCGGGCCCTAAGATGTGCATTATGTATAGACCTGTGGAGTCGCTATCAACATGGGGTACGCTTGAGGGCGGAGGTGCGGGTTCAGGTTCAACGTCGCTCGCCGAGGCGTGCGCCAGGTGGGTTCCGTCAGCTCCTTAGTCGCTGGATAGCTTGACCGTATTTGCTTCTACCTATGCGCCGTCTAGCGCCGGGCCGCTTTGCACTTTAGCTGGGGTTGACTTTGTGGCCGTCAACCACGCGCACGCCCGCAAACGTGCACGACCCAGCCCACAGACATCTGCTTCAAGTTCTTGTACTTCTGCGCTACCTAGCTGGCCGCCGCGCGCAGCTCCAAACATACGTGGCCAGTTTGGCTAGCCAGCTGTCGCTCCGCCCGCACTGTGCTGCGCGCCGCAGCAGCAGACGACCACACCCCTCGCTACTGCCCAGTAACCCAGGAGGTGCGGGGCGTGGCGAAACGTGGCCGGGGCACTCGTGGCAGCGGGTGAGCAGTGATGAATCCGGATTCCTCCGGTGGATCGACCGGAGTTGCCTCGAGGACGGTGAGGTACCTCGCTGGCCTTGTCCACATACGCGCAAGACCGCCACATAACGCCACACGCGCACACGCCGCAGTCCCAGACGACAGCCCACACCAAGGCTCGACCCTGGAGCCTCAGCCTGCACGCGCATCGATCTTCGCGCATTGCACTCACGAGGGCGGCCCAAGTATGGAGGCTGTCGGCGTCTCCGTGCGTGACGCGCGGCGCGTGGTTCAAGTTCTTGTACCGGGTGTGCCACCGCCCGTCCTTGTGAGTCGGGGCCTGAAAGGGTGGCATGCGCTCATGGCAGGCCTCCTCCGCGACTACTTGCTAACGCCACGCCCCTATCCAATTGCAGGACTTTGTCTTTGCTTCTATCACGAAGTCAGGCAGCTCGCGGAGGGTCGCCGGGGCCCGGCGAGGCGACGGCAACGCTGCGGAGCCGCTATATCCTAGCGTGCCCAAGCTGCGACGATGCGAGAGCGGGAAGTTCGGACTCAGCCTTATGGACACGTGGACTGCCTCGGAGAGCAGCCGCGGCTCACAGTCTTCCAGCGATGGGCTCGGAGCATTGACTTTTGCCTACGAGCCGGCGACGGCCACGGCCTCCCCTGCGAGGCGATAATGTCGTGCCGTCTGGCGCAAGCCCGCGGCGGGCGGCCTGGGCGGTGACGCCAGCTGGCGTTGGAGACCGCCGCGTGTCAGCGTGGCACGGACCCACGCACAGGCCCTACAACCCGCCGCGGGCCCGCCCCGACGGGGTCTTCGGGCCCCCCCAGCTTCATTCCATATCGGGACAGAGAAGACTACACACCAGCAGCATGGATGCCAGATATTTTGGCTCATGGGACAAGACGGGACGGGACAGAGGGCAGACTCCCATAGATTGCAAAGGATGGGTGCGGCGACGCCCTTGGACGGCATTGCTGGACTACTCGCCTCTCTGAAGCTAGGAGAGGGACCATACCAGCTACTGATGACTTCCAGGGCTCCGCTGGCGGCCATTCGCCGGGGCTTAGTACAGGGCTTCTGACCGCGCTCTCCTGGGTGCTTGGATATGCGTCCCTTGTGACATCTGTGCTATCGGTTAGGGCTTGAAATGGCCACACAGCGACGGGTCGTGACTTCGACAGATTCGAGCCTAAAAGGGCCGCAGGTTTCCGCTTACTCTTGTTGGTGCATGGCGGGGCTGTGGAAGCCTGCGCGGGGTTCTTGTTGCCTGGGGACAAGAAGCGGGAGTTGCATGGGTGTGTGCGTGTTTCTGACTGGCTATCATCGGCCTTCTCTTCCCTTCGTCCTCCTCTGGGTTGCTCAGATTAGCTTGCACGTCTCGTCCTTCTTATTCGTTGTTGTTGTTGTTGTTCATCTCCGCGCGCTCTCAATACCGGTACACCTAAGCCGCTTGCCGTGCCCCCATAACGGGCGCGGCACGACAAACCAGCATTCCTCTAAGCAGGAATGTCCTAAATTACGGGCACTTCCTTGTGCTTGGCACGCGGTGTTGTGCCCGTTGTGTTGCGGTTTTGCGTAATGTGAAGGCGAGAGGTGGAGGGCGGTGTTGATGCGGCAGGTTGCCTGGAGGTGGTATGCGTATCTTCCATTTGGGGGATGAGTCCGGAGCCGATGAAAGCTTATCGTGGGGAACCCGCATTTTACTGGCGGGGGCATGGGCATTTTGTTTTGCCGTGGTCGCCTTCGTTGAGTCTCGGATGGTTTAATGAGGTCGGAGTGATGTACAAAGGTGCAGGAGCAAGCTGGTGCAACCACTGGCGAAGTTGTAACAACACGTGGTTTGGATTCTTGACCTGGCCAATGGCCCCGAGGGCGCAGCAGAAGAGCAGCCCATGCAACAGCAACTTGCACGCCAGACCTAGATTCCATCCCCACGTTGCCCTACCGTATCTCCAGGTTCCAGCCCCTCCGCGAACGTGCCCCCCCGTCGCCGCAAGCGCTCACCGCTGTTCCTCCACGCGGCCTGAAACGCTGCCCTGTCGCTGCTGCAGCCCCAGGCCCCTGCCTGAGGCCGTCAGCTCCGCTCTCCAGCTCAGCCGGAAGGACCGAACCGCACTCAGGCCCAAGCCCCCCGCACTCAGCCGCCGGGCGTTGGCGTCCCACGCGAGCGCCTCCTGCGGCACCGCCGCGGCCGCGCCGCCCTCCACCGCAACCGTCATTCCGAACCTGACTAACGCCGACTGGTTGCTCGCGCCCGGCGGCAACGGCACGCCAACCACTACCACCTCGTCAACCACCAACTGCCGTACGTCCAGATCCGCCGTACTCGACATCTGCTGCTGCCGTGGCGGCGGCGGCGGCGCCTGCTCCACCCGCAGCTCGAGCCAGCCCTCGCTGGTTGCCAGGCTGGCACCGGCGGCCAGGGCCGCTCGGAGGGAGCCCTCGCCGCCAACGTCCGGAGCGGTGCCGTTGTCTGCGGGGGCGGAGGCGCGGGCGGGAGCAGGCAGGATGCGGCGTGGGTTCATCGCCTTGCTTGCGGGGCCCGCACGCCACACGGGCTCCGGCTGCTCCGCATGCAGCCGTGCTCCATCTTTTCTGCTGCGCACACACTGGCCTCAGCTCCTCACCATCCCTCTACCCCACATCCCCTGGCCCGGCCCGGCCCGGCCGCACCCGCAAACAACAGCCCCTCTGCGGCCAGGTCGTCCCCCTGCCTCGCCGCCCCCGCCGCCGCAAGCAGCGCCGTCAGCCTCAGCGGCGCCGCGGCGGTGGCGGCGGTGGTGACGCCGGGGGCGGGGTGGGAGGGCACCACACAGCCCTCCCGCAGCAGCAGCGGCGGCGCCGCGCCCAGAGGGGCGGGCAGCATGTGGCGGGCGGGCCCTGCGGCGGGTTCATGCGGTGGGAGGCGCGCGTCAACCGCCAACTGCAACCAACTTGCAACCGCCAACCGTCACAGCCGTCAACCGCCTCACCCGTGTGGCAGTCGCCCAGGTCCTCCAGCCGGCACCAGGTGCCCCCTCCCCCCGGGAAGTAGGCCTCCACCCAGTCCATGTCAGGGTCGAGCACGGGGGCCACCTGACAGGGGGGGGGGGAAGGGAGGGGGGGGAGGGGTGGCAGGGAGGGAGGGAGGGAGAAACGGAAGGAGGCGGAGTGGGCAGGAGGGTGAAAGAAGGGGTGTGAACCATGTGCACCACGACTCTTCTCCCCAGGTCCCCTCCTCGTACCCTGTCGCCCTATCCCGCCACTCCCGCCCTCCCCTAACCGCCCCCTCCCTTCCACCCCTTCCATCCCCCCCACCCCCTCACCATGAGGCAGTCCCCCAGCAGCCAGCTGCGCGCCTCGTCCGCCGCGGCCGGGTCGGCGGGCGCCAGCCAGGCCAGGGGCCGGGCCACGGTGCCCCCCCTGGTGGCGGCGCGGTAGTGGGCGGTGTAGAGGTAGGGGAGCAGGGAGTAGCTGGGGGGCAAGCGGGTGATGGGGGGATTTGGAGAGAGGGGGGATTGCGTTGGGTTGGGGGCGGCACAGCCTTCCCTCCGCGCGAGGCCGCCCAGCCCAGGACCCGCCACCTCTGCCCTGCCCTACCGGGCTGCCAGGGCGCTGCGGGCCGCCTGGGCCGCCGCGGGCCAGCGGTACGCCTCCTGCGGGGGGCCCGGAGGACAGAACCAGGGGTCGGAAGGACAGGGAGGAGGGGGCCAAGCAGGCATTAGGGAACGGGTCGCCGCACCTGCGGGACGTGAGAACATGCGGACGGGTACAGAGGACGGGGCCCGAGGATGCGGGCATGTGGGCACACCGGCTCGGGGATGAGCGAGGGTTATTGCAGACAACGGGGCGTAGGGGGGCCAGCCGGAAAGGGGGCCAGCCGGAACGCACCTGGGGCGGCGATGCGTTGTCCGAGTGGTCACGCACAAAGGTGTAGAAGGCGCCGGCGGAGAGCCACCTGCGGGCAGGGGGCATGAGAGGAGGAACAGATGGAGGGGAGGCGAGGACCAGGATAAGAGGGTGGTCGAGATGCGAGGACGGGGTACCGGTAGCTCATGAACCAGGCCGCCTCATGCTCCTTCACCATTGCTCGATTCTCCTCCCCACCTTCCTCCTCCCCAGCCTCCCCGCCTACTCCCCTCCACCCACCCGCCCGCCCGCCCACCCCACCGCGCGCACAGCTGCTCGCTGCTGGCCCCTATGAAGCCGCACACGTCCGCCCCCGCCGCCGCCACCCCCGCCAGCGCCGCCCCCGCCAGCGCCCCCACGGAGCGGCGCAGGTCGGCCCAGGAGGCGCCGTTGTCGCCGCTCCAGTGCGCAGCGTAGCGCCCGGAGCCGGACCACGTGGACCTGACAGGGGAGGTGGAGGGGGGGTAGGGGGGGGGGTGTGGGGTAGGGGTTGGGCAGGGGTTGGGGGGAAGATGTGGGATGGGTGAGAAGCGGCGATTGTTCGTGCCGCGCGGCGCCCCGAGCTGGCCCAGGTGGCCCCTCGACCTCTGGAACGGGGTTTCAGGTATGCAGGTGTTTAGAGCCGGAGCGCTGTGCGGCCGCTCACCGGCTTGCCTTGCTAACCCCCCACGGTAAGGCCCCACCACGCTAACGACCACGCTAACGGCAGGGTGGGGTGGGGTTGGGGTTTGGGGGAGGAGGTGGGATGGGGTGCGGAACGGTGGTTGTTTGTGCCGCGAAGCGCCTTGAGCCGGCCCACTTGGACCTCACAGGAGAAGCGGGGCGGTAGGGTGGAGCAGGGGAGCGGGGGCGATCGTGCAGTAGAACGAACGGTAAGGCCCTACCACCCCAAGGGCCTGGTCTACCCTTCCCTGGCTCATCAAGCCCCGCCCTCCCGCCCTCCGTCCATTTCCCCCTCGGTGATCTTCACCCCTCCCCCCACCGAGTGAGGATGAAAGGCCTCTCTCGCGGGGCCACCAGCCTCAGCGCCGCATGAGTCACCCGGGCCTCCGCCAGCGCGTACAGATTGTGGCTGTCGTACTGCCGTACACCGCCGTACCCGACCGCCGAGAGGGGAAGGGTGTTGGTGAAGAGGGGGGCGCGGCGGTTGCCGTTGTTGACTTGGTAGGGCGGGTGGGACAGGGGGTCCTCGGGGCTGCGGGGGAGGGAAGGGGCAGAGGGGAGAATAGGAGGAGAAGACGCAAGAGGGGTCGGTCGGAGAGGGCGCAGGAAGGGATGTGGGTCGGCTGCAGGGTGGCTACTCGCTCCAACTACACCTGCAAAACCCCGTCCCGTCCCGCCCCGCCTCGCCCCTGCCGTTCCGCATGCTCATACCTGGGCTGCCGGCACTGCAGCACACACGAGATGCCCAGTCCCGGGCCGAGCGGTGTGTGGCTGAGGTTCGTTGCCGCCACCGCCGCCGCAGTCGCCGAGGCGACCTCTGCAGTGGCCGCAGCCCTCACCGCCGCCTGCTGCGCCCGGGCTTGGCCCACAGCTCCGGCGGTTGGCTCTTCGTCTTCCGATGATGACAAAGGCGCCGTCGGCATATCGCACTCGCCCGTACAGAAGTTGGAGGGCTCGTTCATGTCCAGCCAGATGCCGTCGTACGGCACCTGGGTTCCGGGAACACAGGGAGTCCCGGGAGCTGAGAGGTTGTCACGGTGTGTAATCTACGCGGTACACGCCTCTCCTCCCGCCACGCCTTTAGTCTCATCTGCGTCCCTTCATCCGCCCTCCTCCTCTTGGCCCCCGCCACCATGTCGTACCTTGCCGTACATCTCCCCGAGCAGGCCCCCCCAGTAGGCGGTGGCCTCGGGGTGCAGGAAGTCGGGCCAGTGGGTGGGGCCAGACCACACCTGGCAGCGCCCAGGGGTAGAGGAGCCACAGGGGGTGTCTGTGCAGGGTGGCATGTCTCTGGCTGCTCTCGTGTATGGTATCCTGGCAAGATAGGGGCTGCGGAGCCCACCCCACCCCGTGACCAGCCGCCCCTGGCGTAATAGCCGAGCACCAAGGGGCGGAGCCTGGCGAGCCCACCTAGGACGGGATGCATCGCCGGCCCCCTCAAGAAGGGCGCTTTCCTCCCCCCACCTGCCCCAGCAGCGGCCGGCCGGTGCTGTCCTTGATGAAGATGTCGTACGACACACCCCTGTCGTACGGCGCGTACCCCTGCCCGGGCAGCGCCGTGATCCCGCAGTCCACGATGGCCACCCAGCGCTGACCCTTGGCGTGCAGGCTGGGGGGGGGGGGTCAAGGCAAGGTGTGCGCTTACGGGGTTGGGTGTGCACGGGCAACTTATCACTCAGGAGCCCAGGGTTCCGCGGCGGAGGGGCATATGCATATGCATGAGGTGGCTATCGAGCCAAGCCGGCTAGAGCCCCGCCCTTGCCCTCTGCAGTGCCCCGCAACACCGGTGCCCCACACCCACCCGTCCACGAAGGCCCTCAGCCGCTGCTCCGGGTAGCGCTGTGGGTCGAACGTGAACATGCGGCAGCGGTCCGTGTAGTCTATGTCTGACCAAACCACCTGGAGGGGGGCGGGAGGGGCCAGGAGGGGCGTGTTTGGGGGGGGGGGGTGAGGGAAGGGGGGATCATGGGGGAGCAGGGGCTGATCGGGGCTTGGTGGGTAGCTGGGTACCGATACCGTGCCATGGCGACCGGGACGACCATGCCGGAACCCACCTCGAGCGGGATCTTCTCCCGTGCGTACGACGCAACCACCTGCTCCAGCTCGTCCACACTGCCGTACCCGTACCTGAAAGGGAAAGATACGGAGACGGGGCTTCGATGACTGAGAATGTCAGCAGGCTGGGGGCCTCAGGCCCTGGTCCCGGGCCCTGGATCTGGATCTTGATCCGTCGCCCTTACCCCACTGCTGTCTCCTCCCTGTCGGCCCGCCGCGCCTCCTGTGCCTGACCCACTGCACCCCACGGCCTATCGTGGAGCTGCCGCCGCCCCTTCCCCCGTGTCCCCCCACCGTGATTGGTGGAAGCCCAGGGCCCAGCGCGGGGGCATGGCGGGGCGCCCCACCACCTCCTGGTACTGGATCGACACCTGTCAGGGGGGGGGGCGCAGAGTCAGGCGGGAGGAGCTGTGAATGAGGATGCAAGGGAGAGGGGCGTTGGAAGGGGGCCAGTGGAAAGGGGAAGGGAGAGAGGGCCCAACGACCTTCCGGTAGATGGCCGACGCCTGTCAGGGCAGGGGGGGCAGGGAGGGAGGAGAGGTTCCATAGAGGATGCAAGAGGAGAGCTGGAGGCGGGCAGCAGATGGGGGACAGAGGATGGACCGTGTCGGCACGTGTCCTCGGGGATGGAAGAGGGTGAACGCTGATAGGGAGTTGCGGAGCTCCTGGACGGTGATCAACCTCAACTTCTGCAAGACCCCCCACGTACCTCCTCGGGGCTGGGGCCGGCAAAGATCCACATCTCGATGATGCCCCCGGTCATCCTGGGGGGAAGAGGGGAGGGGAGGGGAGGGGTCCAGCTTGAGACCGGGCCAGGCACCTCCTCTCCAGAAATCCGCTGGCTGCGGCGTCGATCGTCCCCAGCGGCGAGCCCCCGAGCTCCAGGTCGCTCTCCCCCCGTAAACCCCCACCCCCTTCTCCAACAAACGCACCTGATCTCCACCTCCTCGCTCCCCGCCGCCAGCTCCATCGCATTGCTGTTGGCAAGGAACCACCCCCACGCCCGACCGCCGCCCGCGGGGCCTGTCAGGTGAGGTAAGATAAGGGACAAGTCAGACACAAGCCGAGGAAGCCCCTTGGCCGGAGTTGAGGCAAGGCAGAGGTGTGTGGGCGGAGGGCGCGATGGGATGATGGATTATGGCTGCCGCTTGGGTGCTCACCTGGCGTGATGCCGTACAGCACGGGGTGGCTGCCGTACAGGTTGACGCCCACCTGGCACACAAGCAACCAGCAGAAGTTCAGCAGGTCGGGCACGAAGCTCTTGCGCTCCCCTCCTCGCCTTCACCGCAGGGGCGTCGGTGACGTGCATTGCCCTGGCCCGTGAGGGCGCCCCCTGCTGCTCGTTGCATCTCGTGCTTGCTTGCTTCTTACCCCCACCACCCACTCCCTCATTCCCCAGCACCCACTGCCACGGCGGGTGTGTCGCTGTTCCACAGCGCGCGTGCGGAGCCGTCCCTCCTCAGCATGAGCCCCTCGGACTGCGTGGTCTCCCCTGGGGCAGGCGGCAGGAGGAAGGACGGTGGAGGGTGGCAACGGAGAGGCGGAAAAAAGATGAGGACGGGGACAGCTGGCGACGCTGGGCAATCGTGACTGACCATGACCATCCGTACCGGTACGGCACTCACCCATGCCGTACAGGTTGGTCTCGCGCGGCACCTGTGCCCTTAGCGCCAGGTATTGCGGCTTGAACACCAGACAGCCCCCGCCGCCACCTCCCAGATGCAGGAGCGGCTCGCCCTCTCCTTCCCCCGATCCCGTCACTCCTGATGCAGACCCAGATCTAGATCTGGATCTCGATCCAGGTCCATGCCCTCCCGCTTTGCTGCATTGTGCGCCGCCGCCTCCTGCGCGTGTGACCCGCAGGCTGAACTCCTCCCCCACCCCGGGCAGGGCCAGGGCGTAGCGGGGGGAGGCGGGCGGGGCGGTGGGGGCGGGGGGCCTGCGGGCAGAGGGCGGAGGGGTTGGTTACCCTGCCACCGTCCGGACTTCAGAGCAGGCACGCTGCAGCACCGCGCATGTCACCGTATGCATGCCTGCTGCGAGGTCCTATGCTGCCAGGCCTTTCCCTGTTGCACTGCTCCACACTCCACGTGGTCCCTCTCCTATCGAGGGCCTCAGGCCTAGGGCCCAGGCTGCCAGGCTGCAAGCTGCCGGGTCCTTCTCCCTGATATCCCACGCTCCCCACCTCCCCCATCCCTGCCCCCAACCCCAGCCCCCAACCCCCAACCCCACCCCGACCCGCCTCCGCACCTGGTCAGCAGCTCCCGGGGCACGGCCCACCGCGGCTCGGGGACCCCCCGCTCGTCCGTGGGCTCCACCTGCGGGCGGGGAGGGCGGGCGGGAGGGGGGAGTGATGGAAGAGTGCGCCGGCCGCCATGGCGATTCCCTGCGGAGCGCGCCCTTGCCTTTCATACCACACCCCATCCGCACTTCCACAACAGCCAACGAAGTGCTGGCCCTCCCCGGTACCGGTACGCCTCTGTGCCTGTACGGAAAGCCCTGAATCCCATCCCTGCTGTCCCGCCCCAAGGCCGCCCCTTCAGCCCCTCACCCTCAGGTACAGCCGCGCCTCGCTCTGGCGCTGCAGGCTGAGGCGCAGGCGGGGGGCGTCGGGGCCGAGCTCGGGCTGCGAGGCGGAGCCGGGGCGCAGGCGCAGCAGCAGGCGCGTGGTGGCGTTGCCTGTGGGGAAGGGGGGTGGAGGGAGGGAGGGAGGGAGGGAGGGAGGGGGAGGAGAAGGGGGTGGGGGGCGGGTTTGAGGAGGCCGGCAGGAAGGATGGGCGGAGGGTGGGCGAGCGGTGGGTGGCAGCAACGAGCAAGAAAGCTCGTCGGGAGGGTGTCGGGAAGGGGCACAGAATGAAGTGCCGGCATTGACGTGCCGGCATTGCAGGTGCACACTGCCAGCGGCCACCCGGGCCCCCCCCACCGTCGTCCTGCTCCACCGCCGCCACCTCATACAGGGGCTGCTGCAGGGGGCCGTTGGGGTGGAAACACCAGGGCAGGTCGTTGGGGGAGGCGCGGGGGTCGCCCGGGCGTGCGGAGGGGTCGCCTGCGGCCGCGCCGCCGCCACCGCCGCCGGCGGAGGGCCCAGCGGCGGGTGCGGAGGGCCCAGCCTCAGCCTTGTTTGCAGCGGCAGTCGCTGTGGGCGCCCAGCAGCAGCCGCGAGATTCGCACTCGGCCTGCTGAATGCCGAAGTAGCCTGTGCAGGATCAGCAGCGCGGGAATGGGCAGCCTTAGGGAGGCGAGGATCAGCAGAAGGATTGTGCGCAATGGAGAGCTGCCTGAAGGGCCACGCTCACACAGGCGTGCAGGTCTCACCGCAGTCGGTGCGCGGCCTCTGCGGGGCGCAAGACGGTCCGTCGTGGAGGTCGTCCGTGTTGGCGCCGGAACTGGCCCCTGGGTCGTCGCGGCGGGAGCCCTCAAGCACGTCCGCTCCTGCTCCCCCTGGCGCTCCGCCTGCAGTGATGCCCTGAGCTCGGCCACCGGAGCTGATCGCCCCTGCCTCTGAGGCCAGCAGCCCCAGCAGGAGCACCAGCAGCCCCGCTGGCGACAGCATCTCGAGAGCAGACCAGGGCGGGCGATGCCTGTCGCTTGGCCGGCGACTGCAGTTGCTGTATCCAGCTGTGTGCAAGCGTTTGGGCTGTCCCGGAGGCCTCCAGGCGAATGCTGCAGCAGACTGCTCGACGGCCTCTGAGTTGCTCGTCCCTTTAGCAGAAGAATTGCTTCGCACAAAGGCCTTCTTGTTTGTTCGAGCTGCACAAACTCGCTCACACAGCGCCGTGAATTACTTGACCCGACGCTCGGTGAGGCTCTGGCGCATAAACAACCCCGACGTGGAATTTTGCTTGCACACCGTTTTGGGTGCCTGAACATCATCTCTATAGCTTTATGGCGCCATCCAGATAGTCTGTGCAACGCGCAGCTATGAAGGAGCCACAGCTGGGGCCCGGCGCGCTCACGGCGGGAAGCGTGGGCGTGGGCCTCGCGGCGGCCGCGCTCGCTTACTGGTAAGTTGAGACATGCGGCTCGCACGGACGCGTCAGAGTGTGTTTTGCCTCATCACCCGGCAATTACGCAAACGCGGGGTCACGCGCCTTCTCCACGAACCCTGACCTTGCGCTGACAGGCACTACCATGAGCACGTCGCAGCGCCACCGCGCATCTGGGTCGCGGAAGGGCCGCTGCGGGAGCGTGTGCTGCCGCATTGCGCCGCGCTACATCGGCCGTTCTCGCCAACGCCGTGGGCCGCCAACCCGCACGCACAGACGATGCTGGGATGTGAGGCGGCGCCGGGGGGCTCGGGGGGGAGGGCGGTGGGGAGGCGATTCTGGCACCGGGGTTATGGGGTTAGCCACCCCTCACGCAGCGCCCACCCTCGGTCTGCCAAAACCCAGCTCCGCCGGCCCCAGGACCGGGCAGGTGACTCTAGGGATGCACTGGCAACCAGCATCCTGAACCTCAGGAGCTCAGTCCCACCCAGCTCTTCCCCAAAACCTCATCCTGCCCCAAGCTAACTGCCACCCTCGCCCGCCCGTCCGCCCTCGCCCCCAAGTCATGCGAGGCCTCACAATCCACTGCCGCTACAACCGCCAACTGATTCTGGCGGTTGACGGCGGCACGCTGGGCCTCGACTGGTTCGACTGCTGTGACGCGGTCACGTGGGTGCCTCCCGTACCCAGCAGCAGTACGGCGCACGTGCACGTGGGCGGGGCCCACCCCACCGACCCCCACGGCCCCCAGGCGACGCAGCCTCACCGGGGGGCGCAAGGGGCCGCCGATACGGTCTCGGGTACGGCCGGGCACGGGCCCCACGGGCCCCAGGGCGGGCCCCACGGGCCCCACCTGCCGCCGCATCACGCCCCTCAGCCCCCGGTCGCCGGGGCCACCCTTGCCGCAGCCGCCGGCGCGGCGGCGGGGGCAGCGGCGGCGGCGCGCAGAGGCAGTACTGGCGGGTCCGATACGGCGCACGTGTCCGTGCCGGCTGCCGTACCGCCGCACGTGCTGCACAACCAGGCGCACGCGGGCGGCCCCGTGCACCCCCACATCCACTCCCACTCCCACCACACCCATCACCACGACCCCTACCTGCCTCAGGTGAGGCCGGGTGGGGGCCCGCGGCAGGGGCGGCTCGGCAGCGACTCAGTGCCGGTGCAGGGGCCGTCCCGCGATCGTGTGTTGGGTTCTAGGCAGACGGGCAAGGGCAGAGGCCAGGGAGGGTCACAGGGCCGGTGTCCGGCAGTGCAGGGCGACGCTAGTCGGCCAACTGCGCTTGCACAGGGGGCTGACGCAGGGACTGGGGCTGAGGCCAGGAGCGGACTGCACAGGAATGCGGAGAGGCGCAGCCGCGCAACCTTCACGGCCCCGACCGGCGGAGCTCTTGCCGGGGTCAGGGCTCGGGCGATGTGGGTCGGACGGTCACGGGCGCCAGGCGAGGCTACAGCGGCTGATGGCGGGCGGGTAGGGGCCTTCCCCTCGGTGCACCCCGCGCCCCCCGGTCCCTGCCTTACCCGCCTCACCCGCCTCACTTGCCCGCCGCCCCTTCCCGCCCCCCTCGCCCCGCGCCCCAGCACCCCGCCCCCGGCTCCGTCGCCCCCTCCACGCCCATCCTCCTGGTCTGTCACGGCATCAACGGGGGCAGCCACGAGGGCTACGTCAAGTGGGTGTGCGCGGCGGCCGCGTGCCGAGGCTGGAGGGCGGTGGTGCTCAACTACCGGTGAGCGGGGGGTCGCGGGGGATGAAGGGGCTGGGGCTCGGGCTCGCCAGGGTTTGTGCCGTGTCCAGGCTGGAGGGCGGTGGTTCTCATCCATCACCTTCTCATCCACTCCTCTCAACGACCCGCAAGGGGTTTGGGTTCTCCAGGGTTCATGCCGTGTCGAGGGGTCGCGGGGTGGTCGGGTATGGTATGTGGCGGCCGGAAGGGAAGGCGTGCGACGGCTGGGATGGATGGGAGGCGTCTGGGGTTTGCGAGGGCGGCCGGGCGGGGCGGGGCTGGGTGGCATGTGGCAGGCCAGGATGGGGTTGGGGGCGCTGCGGTCGGCTGACCGTCTTCCCTTGGCCCCCTCTGGGACCTGCCTCCCTCCTGCCCCCCACCACTCTCCGCGACACTCCCCACCCGCCCCTGCAGCGGCTGCAACGGCCTCCCCTTCACCGCCCCCCGGGGCTACGCCGCCACAATGTCGCACGACGTCTTCACAGCTGTCTACTCGGTCCGCAGGTGAGGGGGGGCGGGTGGGTGCAGGGTACTGACGCAACGCGGGCAAGCACTACGATGGGGGCTGATGGGAGTGCGGCACGTACACCTCGCACGTACCCCTTGCAACGCGTTCTTCCCAATCCACAACCCGCCTCCCCCCCCTCCCCCCGTCGCCCTCCCCCCCCAGCCGCTTCCCCGACGCGCCCCTGCTGGCCGTGGGCTACTCCCTGGGCGGCCTCAAGCTGACCAAGTACCTGGCGGAGGCGGACGCGGGGCTGCACCTGCCGCCGCACGGCCTGAGGAGGCTGTTTGAGGGTGGGTGGGGGCTGGGCTGGGGGCTGGTGGGGAGGGGCTGGTAGGGAGAGGCGGCGGGTGGGTGGAGGACGGGTGAAGGCAGTATACTTACAGAAGGATGTTGCGGGGGTAGGGGGGCAAGGTGCTGATTCCGGTAAGAGCCGTCGGAAGGGGTTGTGGGCTGCACGCGATGTGGGTCGGACACGAGCGTTGAGCGCTGCCCAAGCGCCGCCTCTGCCTCTCTTTTGGCCCCACCCTTGCGCCCCCTCGCCTGACCTGTACCCCCACACCACCTTCCCGGCTGTGCCTGTGGCCCGCAGGCAGTGGCCTGGCGGCCGCCGCCGTGGTGTCATCGCCCGTGTCCATGTGGCACACCTCGGCCAACCTGTCGGACCCCACCCGCGTCGACTTCATGTACAACCTGGCGCTGGCGTACAAGTGCGTGAAGGGTGCCGTACTTGCCGTACTGTCCGTCGAAAAGACTCAAAAGTGCGACCGTAACCCAGCCCCCACGCCCCCACCCCTGCGCTGGTCGCTGCTGCTGCCGCCCACTGCCCTGCCTCCATCGCCCTGTGTGCCTAAACCTGCACGCTATCAACGTCTGGACCCTTGCACCCCCGCGTTCCTTCCTCCCCCCGGCCCCTTCTCCCCCCTATCCCCCCCAAGGATCCGCGAGCACCTGGCTCAGCACCGCGAGGACATCATGCGCCACACGCGGTTCGACGTGGACGCGGCGCTGGACTCGTGGACCATGACGGAGATCGAGGAGAAGGGGCTGCCCATGAGGTGGGGGGCTTGGTGTGCTGTATGAAGGGGGGGGAGAGGTTTAGGAGGGGGCCGCAAAGAGAGTGCTTGTGGGCCTCAATCATCTTGTCCGAGCTTCACGCTCCTGCATCTGCCTACTTCCACCAACTGCACCCTCCACCCGCCCCCCCTGACCTCCCCCCGCACCCTGCCGTACCACTCCCCCAGCTTCGGCTTCGCCAACCGCCAGCAGTACTACGAGGCCGCCTCGTCGCTCGACTACCTGCCCGCCATAGAGACGCCCACGCTGCTGCTGCTGGCCGAGGACGACCCCTTCCTGGGGTGAGGGGGGTTGGGGGGACATGAGGGGGTTGGGTTGAGGTCTCGCGGCCCTTGCTGGGCTCTCTCTTGTCCTGGTTGTCGGCAGGTTGTCTTGCATTCCCCCGCCTTCTCTAACAACGCCCGCTTTCTCCCCCCCTCTCCCAGGGTTGTGCCCGACGCCGAGTGCAGCCGCAACCCCAACACGCTCCTGGCGCTGACCAAGCGGGGGGGCCACGTGGCGTTCCTGCAGGCAAGGCGGGGGGATGGGGAGGAAGGCAGGGAGCCTGACGGGAGGGCAAACCACCGGATGGAGGGGTGGAACAGCGTAGCACAGCGGCGAGGTGTTCCGTCTGCCAAGGGGCTTGGCAGCGGACGGGGCGGAAGGCAGGGGCCCTCACGAGTGGGCTGCATGGCCGCATCTGCTCACGGCTCAGCCGCAAGGGCCTCGGTCTCATCAAGAACCGCCCTTCCTCCGCCCTCTCACGCAAGGACTCCCTGGCGCCGGCGCGATCCCGCTCAGCAACACCCACCCTCCCCCTCCCCCTCCCCCCCTCTCCCCCTCCCCCCCTCTCCCCCTCCCCCCCTCTCCCCCTCCCCCCAGGGCGCCTGGCCCCTGGGCGAGGCCTACATGGACGAGGCGGTGCTCGAGTTCTTCGCATCCACCCTGCAGCACCTGCACCCGCCGCACCCGGCCCCGCACGCACCCCACCCACCTCCCCCACCGCACGGATACGCCCCCGGCCACGGCCACGCGAGCGGCAGCAGGCCCGGCTCGGGCCCGCCCAGCCCTCGCACCAGCTCGGGCGGTGCCGGCGGCGGGGTGCAAGGGCAGGGGCAGGGGCAGGGGCAAGCGCAGGCGGCGGTGCAGCCGCACCGGTCGCGGCCGCACGGCCGCGCCGGGCGGCCGCCGCCACCCGGCCTGGCGGTGGCGGCCGCGAGCGGGGCCGTCCCGGACGCCGCCCGCGGCGGCGTGTGGGCGGCGGCGCTGGCGGCGGCGCGGCGCAGCGGACCGGGCCCCGGCGAGGCCTGCTGCGGCGGACACGGCTCCGGTCAGGGCCACGCTCAGGGCCAGGCTCACGGCCACGGCCCAGCTTCCGCCAGCTCCGGCTCGGGATCCAAGCCCGGTCGCCAGGCGCCGTCACAGCTCGCGCCCGGGGCGAGGGGCCTGGGGGCGGCGGCGTCTGGTGGCAGCGGCGGTGGGGCGGCCGGGGGTGCTGCTGGGGGGCCGGTGCGCAAGAGGGGAGGCGCGGGAGGGGCAGCGGGGAAGGTGCGGGGGGACGATGCGGCGGCGGCGGCGGCGGCGGCCGCGGCGGCGCGGGCGGCGGCGGCGGAGCGGGAGCGGGCGGCCGAGATTCTGGAGGATCGGCAGGTGGGCGGCGGATGCGGATGACGGGTGCAAGGGTTCGGGGTTGATGGTTATACGGGTTGCCCAAGGGCGTACGGTGGGGGCTACTTGCATTAGGCAAGTCTAGAAATACCGGGCCCGGGGGATCCCGGACAGGGTCGCGGTCGGGAGAATGCATCCTGCACGGCACCCTCCCCGATTCCCCCTGACCCGACTCTCAACCCCCCCCTCCCAGGCTGCCACGGTGGAAATCCTGTCGTACCTCCAACGCCAGCGGGAGGCGGAGGCGCTGGCGGAGGCGGAGGCCGCGGCCCTGGCGGAGGCGCAGCAGCAGGCTGGGGGTGGCGGAGGAGGCGAGGCCAACCCGCCGCGATCGCGCCTGTGATTTGGCCTTGCGGACAGGATCTGCTTTGGGCTATGACTTCATTGGACCGGTTGTTGCGGCGGGCTAGACCATGCGTATAGCCTGCCGAAGGCCGGGACTAGAGCCGGACCTTGACCGAGCCAGGACGGGGCTGGGACAGGGCGGGAGGTTGCAGACAGGGGCTGCGGGGGTGGAGGAGAGGGCTGGGCGAGACGAGAGACGGGGAGCATGGAACCGCGGCACCGGGACAAGCGCAGCGCTGGTTGGGTCAGCGGCAGGCGGGGTGGGGCCCTTGGGAGTGCGTCGCTTGCGGCGGAGGGGTCAGGGCAGCGATGAGCGCAGCGCGGACGGAGGGCAGGGGCCTTCGGGACGGGCAGTTTTGAGCCGGGTGCTTGTAGCAGGAGGGGTGCGAACGGGAGCGGCATGCAGAAGTCGCCAGGCGCAGGAGGGGTGTGTCTTTACCCGGATTGTTTGATTAGGTCTGGCTTTTAGAACAGTCAGGAGCGGCGAGGGCGGCGCTTGAGCTTGCGAGTAACGTATGCGCGGGTGCAGAGTGTGGTGTCAAGGTTTACGTAGGTGGAGCAAGGGGTGTTACTGGTGAGTGCGGGGTGACCTTTTGTCGTGTGATTGTGGGCTGGCCGACTGAGCTTAGGTGAGCTTTGCGTGGGCACTCTTTCAAGTCCGTGAGCCGTGCTGTGCTTGTTGAGTGATGCGAGGTGCGGACGTGAGGTGCAGGAGTAAGTGAGCGTTCCGGTCTGTTCCGGGTGTTGTGGTGCTTGCTTGAGGGGCTTTGCCGGGTGTCCGGGTGACGAGGAAGGGGACCAAGCCGGGGCCGGGCCGCCTATGCGCCGCGCTGCGTGCCTCGAGCAGGGCCGCAGCATACACACTGCGGGCATAGGTGTCCAGGCAGGCGCCAACAATAACCCAACATTGGCCGCCCGTGGTCCGTCCTTACGCCGTAAACGGCACGTGTAACTGCGCGAGGGGTGATGACTGTACTGTGCATAGCTCCAGTGAATCCAGTCCAGCCCAGCCGCTCTCCCTCCACGTGTTTCGCTCGAGTGGACGCCGCCGTGTCCACTGGGTTGCACGTGTGCGGAACGTGCTTGCGTGCTCGGGAGTCCCCAGTGCAAGGAGGGCGGCAAGAGCAGCTGAGCAGGACTGGCCCAACCCCACTAGCCTTCATACATTGCCCCCCCCCCCCGAGTCCAGTGGGCGTAGCATCCCTTAGATGGCAAGGGCTGAAGTCTCCGCCGCACGTGGCCGCTACCGATATGGGCGGGTGCTTCGATGCTTGCCGCATTCTTCGGGCCAGTTTGCTGCCTACCTGCAGCCCTTTGGGCCCCCTCGCACAGTGTTAGGAGGCCTCGCAGCTTTACCCCCTGCACAGGACGGGGCTCAGGGAACTTTTGAATCTTGTTTATAGGCGTGAGCTTGCCGCCGGCGGCGGCGCTTCACACGCCGGACCAAAACACACCAGCCACAAACCGCGGACCCACGCGCGCAAGTTGGCGCACGCTCGTTTGGGGCCCTGTCATTTCGGTACCACCCCGCCCCGTCCGCCCGGCACGCAGGCTCTCGCAAGCAGCCACTCCGGTATTCGGACGCATGCTCGCCCTTTCGTGTCATGCCCCCGTCAGGGCCCCCCGCCATGACCAGCCATCGTGTGTACATCGGGAGCTGTTGCCCGTATTAATGGATGCCACGGCCCACAACGCACGCAACCCCAATTAAGCGTGTCCGCGCCACGCAGTATCTCGCAACCCCAATGTACGACTCACCCCTCCAGCTTATCCGCGCACGCGCGCCAACAACGCATATAAGCGCTAATAGCACGCGGGCTTCAGCAAAGTGGTAGGTAAGGAAGCACGAATACTGTGGCATGACAAGGGTGCTCACATGCCTCGCTAGCAGAAGCTCGGCTCGCTCTTGCCCACTCGGTCCGCCCTTCATGCCCCCAACAGCGCCCTCCGCCCCCAGCGCGGTTGGGCCGCTCCACCTCTCCAGTGCCTGTGCTCTATCCCCGTACGTGCCGTGTGTTGCACCTGCCTGCGATGGGCGGCCGGGCTGCACGCTCGGCCCCCGGCCGCCCCTAGATATGCCCAATGCATGCCCATGCCGCAGCCCCCTCCTTGCACCCACCACCCACGCCCCCGTCCGTTAGCAGCAAGCAATGACATACAGGCGCTTAGCCCCCCGCGCAGCTCATGGGACAGCACGTGGGACAGCTAGCGCTGAGGAGCTCCCCACAGTCGCAACCGGGGAGCCGGGTTAGCAGCCGCGCCTGGCGAGCCCACGGGCGGAGCTGGGCTCACATAGCCCGGGCTCAGCGCAGAGCTGGAGTGCCGCATCCTCCGGCGGGGGCCCCCCGCTGCCCGGTGGTGCCCGAGGGTGTCACGTGCCGCCGTTGGATGCCACGGGCGCGGCGGCCGTCTGCTGCTGAGCGCCGACCGCGAACCCGCCGTACCCCATCTGCGCCAGCATGGAGATCGTGTTGGCGTCGTACCCGGCGTTCTGGTACGCCGCCGCCATCGCGCCGGCGTCCTGCTGTACGGCACCCGCGCCTGCCGTACCGGCGCCGTACCCGGCCTGCGCCAGCGCCGCCGCCAGCTGCTGCTGCTGCGCGATCTGGGTCGCGTAGTCCACACCCGCGCCGCCAGCCGCCGCCGCCGCCGCGTTCGGCGTGCCGCCGTTCATCATCGGGGTGCCGTACATGCCCGCGGCGGCGCCGTACCCGGCGGCCGCGGCCGCCGCCTGCTGCATCTGCAACGCCTGCATCGCCTGCATCTGTTGGATCTGCTGCATCTGCTGCATCTGTTGCATCTGCTGCATCTGCACGGCAGCCGCCGCCGCCATCTGCTGCTGCTGCGCCAGCGCCGCCGCGGCTCCGATCCCGGCGCCGGGCAGCCCCGCCGCGCTCGCGCCCGCGTGTGGGCCCACGGGCTGCGCGCTGCTCCCCGGCTTGCCCAGCCCCGCAGCCCCGGCCATGGCCCCCGCCGCCAGCTGGTGCTGCAGCAGCGCCGCCTGTGCGGGGTCCATCTGTGAGGCCGTGAGCGCGAGCGTCATGGTCGCGGCCAGCTCCTGGGGGTTGACGGCCGCGCGCGCCAGCTGCAGCATCTCCGGCGAGAAGGTGGGTTTGACCAGGTTGCGGGGGAGCTTGGTGGTGAGCTCTGCGGGGGGGACGGGTGAGGGGTGGGTCGGGTTTGGGTGGGGATTGGGTACGGTTTGAATGGGGTTTGAGTTGGGTAGGGATGGGCTTGGTGGTGAGCTCTGCGGGTGCGGAGGACGGGGACAGGGGCAGGTGCGGTGGGGTTTGGGTGGGGCTTGCGGTGATCCCGGTGGTGGTTGGCGGGGTGTGGAGGGCGCAGAGGACGGGACGGAGTGGGCTGGGCAAGGCGGGAGGCCGCTGTAGTGTGGCCGGGGCCCGTTCAAGCCACAGTGCTGACACAGAGCCGTCTGATTCCAAATCTGGCGCTTGGCTTGCAGCTGCCCCGCTCGCCCCTCGGGGCCGATCGTCGCCCCCAGCCCAGCACCCTGCACCGTGCACGCACCCGCCAGCTTGCCCTGCAGGTCGGCCTTGATCTCCCGCTGCGCCCGCGTGTACGCGTCGGCGATGCGCTGCACGTTGCGGGTGTACGTGTCAAAGACCTGCAGGGGGCACGGGGCGGATGGGGTTGGGGGTTGGCACAGGCGCAGGGGGCAGAACGATTAGGGGCGTACCCGGTCTAGGGAACAAGTTGGCATGGGTGAGATGAGCAGACGAGGCGGGCCGCCCCCGCCATGCCTTGAAGCCGGCTTCCCAGGACACACGCGCAGCCCACGCACCTTCTCCGCATCGTAGATGGCCGAGAGGTTGGCGTTGATGACCTTGACCACCCCCGCGGCGTCCGCAATGCCCAGCCGCCGCTGCTTGGCGGCCTCGGGTGCCAGCGTGTACAGCTCCCGGACCTGGGGGGGGGGGCAGGGGTGTTTTAAGTTGATAAGCGGGAGAGCGTCAAGTTGCTGGTGGGATTGCCGGAGAAGGTACAGGGGCAGGGGGGTGGAGGGGTCAGGGTTGGAACAGGGGGTGCAGTTGGGAGCTGGGCTGGGCACAGAGCACGTGGCTGAGTGGGGAACTGTGCGGGGCGGGCTGGGTGCTGGATGGGGAGGCCTGCGCGTGCCTCTGTGCTCCCCTGCCACCCTCGAAGCCCCAGTCCTCGGTTTACCCGTCCTGCATGCCGCCTACCGAACCCTTGGTGCCCGCCCCCAAGCCGCTTCATCACTCCAGGCCTTGCAACCCGCACCCGCACCCCCCCGCAGCTGGTGCCCATTGGCCGCGTGCACCGCGTGGCGCCCCTCGTCCCCGGCACGTACGCTCAGCCCACGTCTGTAACCCGCGCCTCCCTCCATGGCCTCCCCGCGGCCTTCCCATCCCCATCACCGTCTTGCCACCGCCCCGCTCCACCCCACCCCCAGGCCACCCCCACACCCGCCCCCAGGTCAAACCTCCACCCCCACCCCCAACCAACGCCAACCAACCCTGCCTGCCTACCTCCTCGTGCAGCTTGGCGTAGCTGGCCCTCAGCGGCCCCAGGCTCACTCGGCTCTCTTGCACCACCGCCGCAAGCGCCAGCAGCGAGTCCCACACGTTGCGCATCTGGGGAAAGGATAGGGAAGGGGAGGGCAGAGAGGCGCGCGGCAGCGGTCAGCACCTTGGATCTGGATCTGGATCTGGGCCCGCATCTGCGGGACGAGCAGGCGCACGCGAGTCCACTTCCCACATCCTCCCCGCATCCGCCGGCCGCCAGGACCCGGACCTGGGATTCTAGTCCCTGGAGCTCCTGAACCAGGGGGGTGCCGAGCGCCCGGCGCGAGCCCTGGACCAGGGGGGTGCAGGCACGCCAGCCACGCCCACATCGATCCCCACCCACCTGCTGCGGCAGGAAGTCCGGGAAGGTCTTGTCTATGAGCAGAGCCTGGTCCACCACCACGTCCAGGTCGAAGCGGAAGGTGGCGTCGTCGTTGGTGAAGCGGGGCGTGATGGTGAAGGGCTCCTGTGGGGGGGGAGGAAGGGAGGGGGAGGGAGGGGGGGGAGCAGGGGGTAAGCGGGGGTCGTGGTGAGACGCGCCGCCGGCCATAGTCCGTGGCCGGCCGACACCAACCTAGGTCCTGGAGGGGGGGCTTCTGCCGTGCCCGTGCTCGGCGAGCCTGCCTGGGTCCGCTCCGTTCAACTCCGCACCGCTATCCCAACCGCCCCAACCGCCACGTGCTCACGTAGTGCGTCAGCAGCGAGACCAGGTGCACCGAGTCCAGCTGCTTCTTGCACATCTGCCACGTGGTGTCGGCCACTCGCCGCAGCGCCTCGCACACCATCTGCGCCACGTCGCCCATGACTCCGTCGGGCAGCGACAGCGGCGTCGAGTAGATCCAGGCCGTCTTGGCGACAGCTTTCGCGAGTTTGAACAGCACGGCGTTGAGCTGCTGGATCTTGCGGTTGGCCTCCACGTACTCCTTGGCGACCGGCAGGGTCTTGAGCTTGCGGCACTGCTTGGGCTCCTCCACCAGGGAAAGGGGTGGTTCGTACTTTTCGAAGAGCTTGGCCAGCTCGTTGCCCACCACCGCCACGGAGCGCTCAGCCTTGAGGATGGCATCAGTCATGCCGCTGCGGTTGAGGAGGTGGTGGGGAGGGAATGGAGGAAGGGCGTGATGAAGCGCGTGGTGGTGGTGATTGTAGTGGGAGTGGTGTGATGGGAGAAAGAGGAGAGTTGTAGGGTGGTGAGAAGGGGTGAGTGAGGCAGGCGGATCAGGAGGAGACGGGTGAGCGCTGGGTGCGTGGTGGGCGCGCCGCGCCCCGCCCCGCTCCGCCGCGGTCGAACACAATCGCGACGAGACGAGCAGCATCCCGCCACCGCTCTGCAGCTGCAGAGCCCAAAGGGCTCCTCAGCACCCGCATTGCTCCGTGTGCGAGGAACGCGCTCGCACTCCACCCCGCCCCCAGCCAGCGCCTTGCCCCTATGCCACCGGCACAGCGCGGCCCCTGCGCCCACCCCACGGCATACGAGCCGGCCCCAGCTCAAGCCCGTAACCCTCCATACCCCTCAACACGCAAGACCGCCCAACATCTGGAGCGCCGCACGCCCCAGTCCCCAGGCGCGTGCCCCACCTGTGCACTACGCCCCCGCATACCCTACTGCAGCCAACCCCCCTCGAAGCCCTCCATACCCTTCTCCCCAGCCGCACCTTGGGCCCCCGCCCTCAGTCCCCAAGCACATGCCCCCAACAGCCCCTGGCCCCAAGCATCCCATTCCCCCCCAAAACCTCTCACGCTCCCTCCCCGCTGCACTCGCCCCATCCCCCAACGCAAGCGCTCAACCCTTCATCCGTCGTCGCCCAAGACCCCGCCCTGCACCCCAACACTCCCAACTCCCCAGGCGCGTGCCCCCACCTGTACACCATGTTCACCAACGGTTTGGAAGGTACCTGCCCCTCGTCTAGTCTAAGTTTAAGCCTTCCAATAGACTGGACGGGACTGGCGTGTCTGGTCCCAGGCGCAACCCCACGCCTGCCTCACCTGTACACCATGTCCACGAGCGTCGCCGGGCAGGCCTCCTCCCCCAGAATCGCCGCTGCGCTGCCGGGCGCGGGCCCCGGGTCATCCTTATGACTCATGCGCATGCCCAGCGGGCTGGGCCCCAGGCCGCCTTGCGACCGGCCGTTGGCCGCAGACATGGACGCGAACCGAGACGGCGGCGGAGCCGCCGACCCAGATCCGGAACCCCCCGCGCCCCCCGCCGAGCCCGCTGCTCCGGATGCATACGCCGCCGCGCTGGCGGCGGCGGACGAGCTCCGCCCGCGCGCGGATTTGGATCGCGGGTTGTGCTCGGATTTGGGATCCGCGGCGGCTCCGGACGCGATCGCGGCCGCCAGCTTGGCGGGCTGCGGGTGCCGCATGAGCCGCACGTGCGCGCAGCGGCCCTTGACGGGGCACGCGGCGGGGGTGACGTGG
Source organism: Edaphochlamys debaryana (assembly GCA_016858145.1). NCBI lineage: Eukaryota > Viridiplantae > Chlorophyta > Chlorophyceae > Chlamydomonadales > Edaphochlamys > Edaphochlamys debaryana. Next base: position 961,651 of record JAEHOE010000011.1, read on the forward strand.
AAGTAGACGCCGAAGTTGGGGCCTAGGTGGTGTTGGAGCACCGAGACCGCCGAGTTGAAGGCTATGCAGTGCCCTCCCAGCGTGGTGGGGGGCTCGAGCAGGTCGGATGCGTCTGTGGAGGCGGAGTCGGCGGTACCTGGTGGTCGCCCGGGGCCCGAAGCGAGCGCCTCCGCCGTCGCCTGCCCCCCGCCCGCGCCCGGCGCCCGTGGTGAGTTGCCGTTGGTAGATGCATCCAGCGACGGCCCCGCGCCGCCGCCCGCTGCCCGCCCCGGAGACCCGCCGTTCGAGCGCCCGGCGCCGTTGGCCGTGCCCGGCGGGCCCAGCACGCCGACCGACGTCGGCGTGAACGAGGCCGAGACCGAGGCCCCGCCGCTGCCCGGCGAGCCCGGCGGCGGCGCCTCCACTAGCAGGGCCAGGGTGGCGGCCCCGGCGGTGTCGTTCCGGGCCAACCTCGGGACCTCGGCGGGGGGCTGGCCGGCGCCGCTGGGCCGCCCCGCGGCCCGGAGCGCTGTAAACGCCGCCTCTGCCTGCGCCTCCACGAACTGGCACAGGTCTAGCTGAGCCTGCGCTAGCGCCGCGTCAGCTTCGCGCAGCTCCTTGTTTTTTAGCCACTCGATGAGGATGTGGTGCTGCGGGGACGCGCGCTGCTTGTTGAAGGGAGTGACTAAGTCCAGGTGGAGCGCGTCCACGTTGCGCCCTACAGAGACCTCCGCGACCATCGCGCCTTGGGGTGGGGGGGTGAAGAGGGAAGGGGCGGCGTGTGAGCTGGAGTGGGGGCAGAGGAGGGCAGAGAGGGCGGCAGCGGTGGAGGGGCGAAAGCGTTGGCGGGCGGAGCCCGCCGCTAGGGTTACCGCACACCGCAGCGCTGCGTGCGTGCACGCCTAACCCGCGGCTGTTGGGGGGACGCCCGGTGCCCCTGGGGTCCCCAGGCGCTCTTCGAGGCACTGAGCAGTGCTGCACCTGGGTACCAGCGTCAAGTGCGGGTGACCAGCGAGAGTGGGGCGGGCCAGCATGTACTGGCGGGTGCGCGCGGCTGATGATGCCACGCCTCCCTCTGCCCGCGCGCGGTTGGCGCCGCGCGCCCGCCCCCATATGAATGTCCCCAGCGCTTCCTGGCATGTCCAGGTCGTTAGGACGTGTCCCGGCTTGACAAGCACTGCGCGCACCTAGCGCGGGCGCCAGCAAGTTCTGCACGTTCACAGCGTAGTCGTTAATGACGTTATTCCACGTGATGAACTGAGCCAGAATGGTCTCCAGCTCCTCAAACGTCTGCAGCGCGGCATCAGGGGCAGGCGTGTTTCCAGGCCGGTGCATGTTCGGTGCGTTGTGCGTGGGCAGGCGCGCATGACCTTGATCAGTGAGGCCACTTCCGTGCACAGGACACTACGTGCGCAGTCACGCACCGCATCAAACTCCGGGATGAGCTGCGTGCGCTGGAGGACCACATTCTCAAGCTCGAAATCCTCAGGGTCGCGGACGACTTGTATCTCAGGCGCCGTTGCCGACGACGCACGAGAAGCTCCGCAACCCATGGGAGCTCGCCCTACGCCGGAGCTCGCCGGGGCCCGAGGCCCGGGGCCCCCGCTTCCACGGTGTCCACTTTCGAGCTGCCTGCAAGCCTGCTACTGTTTGAGACTATGGGGCTGGGCCGCGCGGACAGGTGGGGCGCCGGGGCCGCGCACGTAGTCCTATTGAGGCCGCGCGTAACGACCCTCGGGAATTGAGACCCCAGCACAAGTGATTTGTTGGTCTATTCTTAAGTGCAGGCGTGCTACCTAAGGCGCGTGAGGCTCGGTGTAAAGAGACCGTGGTCGGCCAGTATAGCTCCTGGGTTTCAGCGCCGCTCACCGGCTGCTACGTAAGAGTAAATCGGGTGCGTCAGAGGAGTGCTGCTGCCGAAGCCTTGGCGGAGTGGGAGTGCCGACCCATCGTCGTCGACCCCACCCAGAATGAGTTCAGGGTCCGTCAAGTCATGCGACTCAGTATAGGCCTACACGACCGCGCAACCAAGACCACCTTGAAGAAGCATTCTAGACGCAAATACTACAAGCTTTCGCAGTTCGACGCCCACCCCAAATGTGCTGACATTTGTAGCGCGGCCTCTCTTGTCTTGACTGCCGGCGACACGATGGGCAGAGTAGCAGCAACGACGCTGACCCCTCTGCTGCTCCTTTCGCTGTTGGCGGTCCAAGCCGGGGGCCATGGCCAGTATAGCACGCTGGGCGACCTGCTGCACTGGTACACACGCTTCGCACAGACACACTCGTCTGTTCTGAGGTGGGACAGCCCCGACGAGACTCGCGGCTTACTGGGTTTGATAGGATCCGCGGGCAGCCGGCCCAGCGCCGCGACCGCGTGCTGTTGTGACCCCGTCCGACCGGGCTGCTGCTGCAGGTTCGAGGAGCTTAAGGAGCCGGGCTTTGAGCAGTCTCCCTCGCTGCCTGTCGCGACCTTTACCAACACGAGCGGTGAGCCTTTGGGTGCCGCGCCGCTCCTTCCCGCACCCAGCTGCCGGCGCACGCCAGACCCCCCCCCCCGAAACCCACCTCGCAACCAACCTGGCGTGCACGCCCTAGGTCACCCCAAGCCCTGGGTCACTCGCTCAATCCCATACACAACAACCGCTCTCGCCCTCTACCCCCAACCCCAACCCAACCCACCCCCCTGGTCACCCGCCACCGCCCTCGCAGTCTCCCAGTCCGGCAAGGCCCTGGCGGTGCTCGTGTTCGGAGAGCACGCCCGCGAGCTCATCACGTGCGAGGTGAGCGCCGGGCAAAGGCTCGAGACGGGCCGAGCCCCTACGGCTGCGACCCCTCCACTCAGGGGCCCTTCCGCCCGCCAGTCGTGCCCGCGCGCCTCCCCCCCCCTCCCCTTCCCCCTCCCCTTCCCCCTCCCCTTCCCCCTCCCCTTCCCCTTCCCCCTCTCCCTAACCCGACCTCCACCTGCCGAACACCCGCCCGCCCGCCCGCCTCCCGCCATCCCCCACTCCCGCCTGCCGCCCAGGTGGGGCTGTGGCTCTCGCGCGTGCTCGTGGGCGACACCGCGGAGCTGTTTGCGTGGAAGGAGTGGGCCGAGGCCTTCCAGCCCCTGGGGGTGGCGCCCGAGGCGGTGGCGGGCACCGTGGCGCAGTGGGTGCGGCGCATCCTGGACGGCCTTGTGGTCAAGGTGGGGGGGGAGGGGGAGGGAGGGGTGTTTGGGGGGAGGGGAAGAGGAAGGAAGGGAGGGGAAGGGGAGGGAAGGGGATGCGAGGGGAGGGGGAGGGGCGGGGTGGGACGAGGGGGGAGGGGAGGGGTGAGAGGACTCACACAGGCAAGAGTGATGGTCAAGCCGGTGGTCAAGCGTTGGGAGCATTCGGGGCAGGGGGTTGACCAGGGTTGCTGCTGAGTCGGATCGCTGCTGACTCAGACGGACGGGCCGGCGGAGGGAGTACGAACGAAGCGCTGTCGGCCCCGTGCGGCATGCGAGCGGTGCAGCTGCCTCGCGCATAACGCCGGGCGGCTGGTGGTCAGGCGGGAGTTGGTCTGGGCCGTCAGAGACACGCGAGCACCCATAGCTGGTTCAAGTAAGCCCTCTTCGCTCCTGGCCACGCGTTTCCTCCCCGCTGCTGCCCACCCTCTTCTACCCTCCCCCCCCCCAGCTGCTCCCGGTGGAGAACGTGGACGGGCGGCAGGCGTGGGAGGGCGGCAACCTGTGCCTGCGCAAGACCGCCCGGGGGGTGGACCTGAACCGCAACTACAAGTTCGCGTTCGCCCACGAGGTGGTTGGTGTGGGGGGTGGAGGGGGGGGTGGGGGCGGGTGTGCTGGAAGGCGGTGGTTGGAGTGGGGGCGGGTTGGACGGTACGTTAGTCACCGAGGGGTGCTGTGCCGAAGTGGGACTGTGCGCGGTCGGGGCGTTGTGGCGGGCGTGGTGTATCGGGCGCCGTCAACCCTACCACCCACCCGCGCCCTCGTTAACCTCACCCTCCACCCTCCATCTTTTCCCCCCTTCCCCCCCAGCCCACGCACAGCGACATGTACGGCGGCCCCCACGCCTTCAGCGAGCCCCAGAGCCGCCTCATCACGCGCCTGGCCCTGGGCGGGGGCAAGGGGGCGGGCCCTGTGGCCAAGGCCTACGTCAACGTGCACAGCGGGGAGTGGGCGGTGTACAGCGGCTGGGACAGCAAGGCGGCTGTGGGGCCGGGCATGCCGGTGAGGGGGCGGGCGGGGAGAGCGGGTTGGGGAGGGGGAAAGGGGGGCTGGGGAAGGGTCACGGGGGAGGGACAGGGGGCAAGAGAGGAGGGGTTTGGAGGGTGCGTGCGGGTCCGGAAGGCGGGTGGCGGTCTGGTGAGCAAGGTGGCCGCGACAAGGCCTGGCAGGCGCTGCACGGCCCGGCGGGTGGGTAATGTTCCATCACCCTGCCCCCGCCCAGGACTCCCTGCCCCTGATGCCCTCCTCCCTCGTCCCTCCCCTCTGCCTCCCTGCCCCAGGCTGACCTGGACGATCTGCTCCAGAAGTCGGGTAAGATCTGCAACTGCCAGGCCGGGCCCGCGGGCGCCGTCTCCAACTACCTGGCGTACGGCACGGGCATGGACTTCATGTACACGCAGGTGCGTCGGTTGGCAGTTGGAGGTTTGGTTGCCTTCGATTGGTCGTTGCTAAGGGGTGTGTGTGGCTGCGGGGCCTGTCGGCACCACCACCCTTGGCCCGCCGCCCTAGCGAGCCAGCTCGCCTGACGCGTGTCATGCCGTACCAAGCCCGCCCTCGTCAACTGTACCGCCGCAGCTGGGCGTGCCGTACGCCCTGACGTACGAGGTGTACGGCGGAGACGGCGCCGGCCTGCTGCGCAACGGTGAGCGCGCGGGCAAGGGGATGGCCTTGTGCCTGACTGGCCGAGACCTGTCGGCATCAAGGCTACTGGGTAGCAGGCACCGGCCAAGGCAGTACGTCCATGACCTATTGGTAGTGTGTCTGACTGGCTGAGGCCCGTCGGCAAGAAGGCCACTGGGTAGCAATCACCGGCCCGGTCACTCCACCTGGCCGTGTATCAGCCCAGTGCGACAGCGTCAGGGTGTGCAGCTCAGCTCGGCGCGTGCCCCGCCTGCGCCATTGTCCCTGACGATGTGGGTCGGGGTGGCAGCGGCGAGACGCGGGGTGCCGAGGGCCTCGGCCGCCGCGGCCCTCCTCGCACCTCCATGGTGGTAGTGGTGGCGGGGTGCCGGGCGCCTCACCTGCCGTGGCCCTCCCTGCTTCCTGCTCCTCCGCTGCAGGCCGCACCAACGCCGCGCTGGGGTCGTGGACGTACGCGGAGGACCCGGGGATCGCCAAGGCGCTGCCCAAGCCGGAGGAGCTCTTCCCCGCCCAGGTGCGGCCGGCAGGGGACGCAGGGGGCGTGGGTGCATACATGGGGCGAGGGCGTGAGGCGGGCCTCGGGGGAGAAGTGGGAGCGGCTGCGCCAAGCCCGCGGCCTGATGGGTGGGGGCCGGATGGAGAGGGTGCGTGCAGAAGGACCCTGCGCGTGATGGCCCCAGTGCCTTGGGCCAGACGATGAGGCCCCCGCTGGGGCAATGTCGCCCAGCTCACCTGATACACGCTGCACCCGGCCGGTGCCCCTCCGCCACCGCCACCAGGAGGCACGCCACCACCGGCCACACCACGCAGTGCCCCGCCCCACACACCACCGCCCCCAGGTCGGGCACGTGATGCCGGCGTTTTAACAGAAGCGACCCCCTGACCCCGGCGGACCCCGCCGTCATGTGCCCAACCGCCTGCCCTGAGCCTCCACTCCCAACCTAGCTTGCAACCGCATCCAACCGCCACCGTACAATGCCACACGCTTCCGCACCACCCACTCCCGCCCCAAACACCACCCACATTCCCACCTACCCATCCCTACCCATCCCAACCCCATCCCCCTTTTCCTCCCGCCCCTCCTCCCCCACACACCCCAGGTCGGACACCACCACCTGTCAGAGCACCAGCACCACCAGAAGCACCGCAAGGCCGCGCAGGACCACCTGGAGCGCCTGTTCGAGAAGGCACGCTCAGCACGCTCCGCACGCCGCGCAGCATGGGAGCAGCAGGCGGCGGCGGACGAGCTGGCGGCGGGGGACTCGTCCGCGGCCGTGGAGGGCGCGGCGGGGCTGCGGCGCCGGCGCGCGTCGGGCCTGCGGCGGATGTACGGGCAGCGGCGCGCGGCGGGGGAGCGCGGGCGGGGCCTGATCGGGGCCGAGGAGGAGGCGGCGCGGCACAGGCTGGACCGCGGGGAGGAGGAGGCGGGCTCGGACTGGCAAGTGGAGGATCGGTACGAGGAGTCGTACGACGAGTCGTACGAGTACGAGGAGCACGTGGATCAGGAGCTGTCTGACCTGGAGCAGCAGGAGCGGGCGGCGGAGGCGACGTGGGAGGCGCAGTCGCAGTCGCGGTCGCGGTCGGGGGCCGAGGCCGCTGCCGAGGCGGAGGCGCAACAGCTGGAGGAGGAGGGGGAGGAGGGCTATGATGAGGCCTGGGAGGTGGACGGGGACGAGGCGGGGGCGTGGGAGGAGGGCCTTATTTCGGAGGAGGAGGCGGAGGCGCAGGAGGAGGCGGCGCTGGAGGCGGAGGCCGTGCGGGACCGCGGCCAGGGGCGAGGCGGGGCGGAGGCCGAGCTCCAGCTGGGGTGGACGGCCGGCGGCGGCGCGTGGCGGCGGGGCCGCGCGCTGCGGCAGGAGACGGACGGGGGCGTCATCCTCAACATGGTCCGATCCAAGCCCTCGGTGGGTGCGCCTGTGGCTGTTGCTGCGGCGGGGCGGGGGCAGCTTGTAGCAGGGGTGGGCGGGTGGGGTGTAGCGTGGGTGGGCATCCAAGCCCTCGGCGGGTGCGCGCGGGGGCGTCTGCGGGTGCTCGGCGGGGGGAAGTGGGGACGGTTTTTGTAGTGTGGATGGAGGCGTGGGGACTCAGGGGACCCTGCATTACCTCCCCTCTTGCAACGCCCGCCTCCCCGCCCTTGTTCTGCCGCCGTCCGGCAGCCTCCCTGACCCCCTCCTCTCCCCCCCTCTCTCCCCGCCCCGCCCCGCCCCGAAGTACCTACAGCGCTGCTTCGACACCTTCAACCCGCCGCCCGGCCCCGCCTACCGCACCGCCGTGGCCAAGTGGGTGGTGATGCTTCTCATGACGTTGGACCATGCGGCCGACCCGGCCAACCCCAAGCCGGTCACTCATTCCCTGGCGGGCACCGTACTGGCGGGCCGCACGCCCGCCGATTACACTTTTGGCGCCGCCGGCGCGGCGGCCATCGGCCGGCGGCTGGCGGAGCAGGCCGCCGAGATGGCGGCAGCCGCCGGCGGGGCGGAGGGCGTGCGGAGGCGAGAAGCCTCTGAGACCGTGGGGGTTGAGGAGCCGGGCGTCGCCGCAACGGTGACGGCGGCGGAGGGGCGAGGCGGGAGGCAGCTGCGGCAGCAGCAGGCGGAGCGGTTGGGGTCGGTACCGATCCGCGGGCTCAGCCGAAGCCTGCTGGGGCTAGGGGGGCAAGCCCGCAGGGGCAGCGGCGGGGCCGAGACCGAGGCCGCGCGGCGAGCTCTGCTGCAGGACCAAGCGGACGGGATCCCGGGATTCGGGATCTCGGACCAGCAGGATGACGACTACGGCAACACGCAACAGTCGATCGCGGGCCTGGAGGACGAGATCGAGATGCGGATCCAGGAGGTCCTGCAGGTGGATCCCGTGATCCAGAGGCAGCACAGCGTGGTCGTGTTTTTCGCGCTGTGCTGCTTGTTTGCGGTGTTTGTGCCCTGGTGGGTGTACGCGACCAGTCCAGGCAAGGCGGTCGTGGCCGGACTGGGCGTGGCGGGGCGGCGGACTCGGTCGGCGGGCCGCCTCGCAACCCTGGGGTGAGGTGGCTTCATTTGAACAAAGGCTTGGCCTAGGTGCTCGTTGGTGAAGCTGGGTGCATTGTCGATAAACCAGGTGGGGAGGAGGGTGCAGGGCTTACAGGTTAGCGCATCGGTGCTGCACTGTTGTAGATCTTGCTGCTGACACTGACTAGAGAGGATGCATGGGTCCTGCGGGATTCGCAAGGCCAGGGGCGAGGGTGTGGTCATGCGCTGGAGGCCCATCTATCGCCCAAGGTCGTCGCGTGGCCGGGACTTTGCCGCATGGTGTGTGCAGCTGAGACATCGCCATGCATGCAAGTCGCTTTACTTTGACGATGTGGTGGCAAGGGGCAGTGTTCGCGAACGGGCTTCGGCTGCTGAGAGTCCGTTTGCCTTTAGTTACTAGTCACACCTGAACGCAGCAAGGCCCGGTGCCCTGGCTGTATAGAGTAGCAAGGCGTCGCCACCGCGGCGGCTGAAGTTAGAGGCTCGACGGCGTGAAGCTGCGAACTAGGATCGAGGATGCTTAGCTGCAAGGTGTCCAACCCGAAAGGGTTTGGGCCGTGGGACTGAGGGGTGTGTTGGGCGGCTTTGGGCGGCGTTATTGAGATGCCCAGCTAGAGGACGTTCGACATAAGTCAGGTGAGGTGGGGACGTGGATCCCTCATGTTCTGTCGTCACGCCGAAATAGGTGTGAACATGTAAGGTAGCTTTAGCTTTAATGTGGCAGAGCTCAGGGTGACCTCGGTGCCCCCCTGCCCTCCCCGGTCCCTCAGTGAGACAGCCGGGAAAGTAAGCTATGGAGCCTGGGAGAGCACGTGATGATGAGCAGTCCTTGCCGCCGTGGCTGACTAAGTGTTCAGCAGTTCAAGGCGGGAAAGCCCTGGAGCAGAAGCCATGCTGCGGTTGGCTTCAGGCGTCCGTCGGCGGCACGGTTCCGGGATGAACCGCGGGCGAGACCATAGCGGTCCGGAGGACCGTGACGGCCTGGCACCTCTCCGTGGCCGTCATGCGGGGCACTGCTTGGGAGCGCCCGTGTGAGTGAGGCGGAAAACCACACGCCATTACGACATATACGACATCCATGAAACCTCTCTTTTTGCCCAGCTGCTCAACCATAGTCGACGCGTCAGCCAAAGAAACCAAGCGAGCAGAAGCGAAGACGCAACAAAGCCGAAACATTCGTCCCGTCGTAACATAACGTGCCGAGCAGCCGCTGCGTGGTACTCTTAGCTGTTCAACGTAAGTTGACAACAGTGACAGCGGTTGCGTCGTCAACAAGAGCAGTGCTTCCAGCGCACATCCCATCCAGCCTGCGCGCGCCGTGCGCAAGCGAGCGGTTGCGCCTTCAGCCTGCATCACAGACGACATGTACAGCTGGACAGCGCCACAGGCGTAAGCTGCGGCGGCGGAACAAGCTGTATGTGATGCCGATGCCCAAAGTGGGCACGCACGCCGCTGCAAGCCAACGTCCTCGGGTATGTGATGAGGCTTCGCAGATGGTGCTGTGGTGCTGTGGCTCAAAATCCGCGAGAACTTCGTCCCTGCCAAATTCTGCCTGTATGTACAGGGGCCGTGCCGACTTCTCCCCTCTTTCCCCGCCCGCAGGCGCGATCATGGTTTCCCCGACACGCACTTCTCGTGATAATCGCGGCAGTGCTGATGAAGCTGTGTGGAACCGCCCTTGCCCAACCGGCTGACCAGGCCAGACAGCCCCAGCTGCCGCCGGCTCCTGCCCCCCTCACCCCCCTCGCACGTGAGACCCTGCCCGACGGCCGCACTGCCGTACGGGTCAGCACCGGTACGGGCATTGCCGCCGGCTTTGCGGATCCAGCTGTCGACGTCATACTCGTTCTGGATGACGTCAGCCTTGCGGAGTCGGACTGGGCGGCGTTTGACCTACCGGTGCACCTGGGCCGCCGCAACGTCACGCTCCAAGGAGCGAGACCAGATGTTCTCGACTGGGTGGTTATCGACTTCCAATATCAGGACAGCAGGGCAAGTATCTGGGTCCGTCTGAGAGACTGTGGATAGAGAGGGGGTGGCATGCTACAGGGGACTTGGAGCAGGGGCCGCGAGCTAGGCGTGTGCAGGGGTGGCGGGGAAAGGCAAGGGGCGGGGGCGGCGGGCAAGGAGCGGGAGTGGGGTGCGGCAGGCCGGGGCCGGGGCCTGCAGGAGCCCCCAAATGAGAATTCCCAAGCCCTTATCTTGCTGGAGCTCATTGTGGGCTCCGCGGGCCTGAGGCATACGCACCGACCCGTGAGTAGCTACTTCTCTTGGACCGCAGATCCTTATTGAGCCCGGATTCGCCTTCATCACTCAGCACATCGTCATCCGTAATGGCCGCTGGTCGCCGCACTTTGTGGTAGGGTTTTGGGGGCCAGGGCCGATGAGCTCTCCTGTAAGACTGCAAGCTTGTGTTAGCGGTACCCGCTGTGAGCAGCTACGTGTCTGTGGGATGGATGGGGGGTTGGCCAAGGTGCGGAATTCTGACCCCAAGTTATATGTAGCTTCCCCCCGCCCACTCCCCCGCACATCCCCAGTTCATGGGCTGGGATCTGATTGCGCCCCAGCCTCTACCCGGCCCCGGAGAGCCCTGGCCAATCGTGCTGCTAAACCACACCGCCATCCACCAGCGTGAGCCGCCGGGACGGGTGTGCATGACACGAGCGGATTCCAGCATCCTGGTCACACTGTAACTTGGCATGGTTTGGGCACACCTGTGCTGCAGTGTATTCAGGCATCCTTGCGTAACGGCCCAAACCAAGTAATCAACTCTAGTTTGACAACGCCCGGCTGCCCCAGGCACGTGCCTGCCCGAGAGCGTCGGTCAGGGGTCCTACAGCACCATCCCCCGGCCCCCGGGGCTGGGGTCGGGCATCCAGGTGTGTGCCATACGTACCGTACCGTACGTACGGCAGGCCCAGGGCACGCAAACCTCTTCAACACGGAAACTGCTGCCGTTTGGATGAATTTCCTAGGGCACCTCAGAACCCTTCCTTGCTTAAGTTGCTTTCCCTTCCCTCCCTCTACCCAGACCGCAAGTTCCTTTTTGCCCCAGCCCGGCTGCACCTCTGACCCATGGGCTCGCCCTATGCAGCGGTGCTGGCCTGAGGTGGGAGGAGCGGGGACCCGCCGTTGGAGGAAGGGTGTGACCGCGTGGGGAGCAGGGCGTGATGTTTGCTGTACCGGTACGGGCACTGGCGCTGGCAAATGTGGGGCTGAAGAATGCTGCAGTGAACCGGCAAATGGGAGGACCTGTGGGATCCTGGCCCACCCGACAAAAGGACGGAGCCCGGCGTCTGCGGTGTTGTAGGCCTCCCATGTCGCTCTCCCCTGTACCATGGCTCCTGCTCCGCATACATGCAGCTTGGAATCTACCATGAGATTGCAACCTATGGCTTCCATCCCGATGAGTTCCAGCGTGCTCAGTCCTCCGGCTACTGGTTCTGGCTGCTCGAGGTGATCCATCTGGTGAGCTCACGAGCGCTGTGCGGGGGCACGCACCCGCGACTGCTGCCCCAGGCCACATCTGCACTGAACCCAGTCCAGCCTTGGCGACACTGTGGTTGCAGCAACGGGCTCTGTTGCTATGTGGGTGCATCTTGGTGACTTCTTGGTGACTGCAGCTTGGTGACTGCTTGGCACGCACCCAGGGCGGCCTATTTGAAATTACGTTGCTGATGCCCTACCGATTTTACAATTGCTGAAGCCCTGCCGATCGCGTGCCCCCATGCATGCTGCCCTCCAGTGCGACACGGTCATGACTGACGAGTGCGTGGCGAGCGCGGGGCCACTCGGGTGCTGGAAGCGCATGTTCCCCAACGTGGGTACGGCGTGCAGTACATGTACGGCACGTGCTGTACGGCAACGGGCTGTTGCTGAGGGACGAGTTAGGGGCGAGCCCGTCAGCTGCTCCGTCGGTGCGCATGACCTGGCGCTCTTGCCTTTCCTCCCCATTCCGCGCAGGCGCAGACCACCTATACCAACGCCACGCCGCCCGCGCCGCCGGCACTGTCAGCACCCTTCCTGGGCCGAAGGGCCTCACCGCCCGCTGCCCTGATGGCAGGAGCTGGCGTCACACCCGAGGGCAGCACGGAGGACGGGGGCAGCTCGTCGGCAACGCTGGCGGCGGCGCTGGGCGGCGCTCTGGGAGGTGCGAGGCACGGCGGGTCGGTGACTGGCGGGGGAGTTTCAGTTTCTGGCTTAGCTCCCCTCTTAGCTTATTTTTTGCAAACAATGCGGTCTCTGCCCTTTCGCGGCTTTGCCTGCTTGCGTCAGGTGCGGCGCTGCTTGCGGCGTTGGCGGCCGTGGCTGTGCTATTGGTCCGGCGGCGAGGAGGGTTGAGTGCAGAAACAACAGGCGCCAAGACGGCGGCGGACGGCGAGGATGGCTACGACAGGTGGGTGGCCCCGGCCCCTCCTGAGGCGATCCTGTGCACGTGCCATCCCCGCGCCGTGCGGCCAAGCTTGCCTGACATGTGTAACTTCCCTCGCCCACCACCCGCAGTCAGTCCTGTAGTGACGGGCATGCAGCCTGCCAGCCCTTACCATGTGCGAACCAAGCCGGGGATCACGGCCTGCTGCTCCCCCACAGCCTCTGCCTCCCCGTCACGCCCCTGACGCCCCCCGCCGCCATCCCCAAGGGCGTGCGCCTGGGCGGGGAGGTGCAGCTGCTGGGGGTCACACGGGGAAAGGGCGCGCACGTGAGTGTGTTTCGCGGATGTCACCTTACGGCTTCCCAGGGTTGACCAGGGAAGGCAGGAGTCCCCTTTGGTGATGGGGACGGTAAGCGCCTGCCCCTATCTCTCACGCCTCTGTGCGTGGGGACAGTACCCCAATCACCACCAGGCCGTCCTACATGCGTTGCGCTGCAGGGCCGAGTGGTCGAAGGGATGTACGGCGGGCGGTTAGTGGCGGTTAAGATGCTGGACTACGGGTTAATCCCCGAGGCGGCTGCGGGCGCTGTTCAACCGGCCGCCGCGGGCCCGGCAGCGGCCCACGTGGCGGGCGCGCCAGCAGCCGCCAACGCCTGCCTTCCAACTGCAAAGGCCGCCCCAGCTCTCCTGGTAATAGGAGACCCCGACTTCATTGCAGCGTCGGGGCCAGCACCAGCGGAGCCGGCGCTGCACCCTACAGAAGCAACGGCGGCGTCACCCCTTCAACTGCCGGTGCCCACGCGACTCCGGCCAGATTCCAAAGCAGTGCCGAGTGCCGCGGCCTCGGTTGCCCCGCCTGGCGAGGAGGGTGCGCAAGCGGCAGCGCCTGCTGCCCTCACGCCAGCGACGACGCCACACCACAACGGAGGTATCAACATGGCTCCACCCAAGCTAATGCTGGAGCTGCTTGGAAAGGAGGCCAAAGGCGCGGCTGCTGACGGCGGCGGCAATGGAAACCAGCAGCGGGCCGCGTCCCCCGAACACGGCCCGGCTCGTGGGTGGGGACAAGCGCTGGCGGTCCGCCCCAGAAACCTGGCGGCAGCCATCCGCCGTTCCTCCATCGGTTCCTTGGCATCCTCGATCTGCGGATCTCGGGGTGCGCCTGGATCCAGGAATGGTGGCGGGCACGGGGATCTGGATCCAGCTGCTGCTGGTGTGGAGCCCGTGGCGGCGGCAGTAGGAGGATCACCTCTGGCGGTGGCGGCGGCGGCGGGCCAGCGCACCCCAAATCCTTTCCACTGGGCCCGCGCAATCAAGCTTCACCCGATATACACCGGTACAGCGGACGGCGTAACGCCCACCAGCCACGTGACCATCAGTACGACACCGAGGACGTCCGCCAACGGCAACGGCTATTACGCAGCAGCGCCGCCAGCGGCGGTTGGGTTGCGTCGGGATCCTGACAGCAACACGGGGGCGGAGCGGCGGCTGGCGGTGGATGGGATGACCGGCTTGCGGCAAGCTCTGGCGCAGGAGGTGAGGGGCTGGGGGTCGGAGTGTGCCTCATGTCAAAAGGGGCGACGTGCACGTACCAGTAAGGCCAAAGGGCAGTCACGGCTTCTCTCCCCGATTTCACGCGGCTCCCGCCCCAGTCGCCCACCATCCCTCTCCCTGCCCCCCCACCCGCTGTACGCCCAGCACATCCTGGCATGCCTCCTGACCCTGTTGCCAGCAGGTGCCCACTCTTCCTTGCGGCCCCTCCCTCCCTTGCCTGCGTAGGTGGAGGTCCTGGCCCGACTGCAGCACCCCAACATCGTGCAGCTGCTCGCAGCCAACCTGGGGTGAGCGGGCGGCAGCAAGGGCGCATGGGTGAGCCTGGCTGAGTAAGTGCTGTGGGCTAACTCGCTGCCGCCCGTGCCCCCTCGTTGCCCCTGCCCACCCGAACACCCACAGGCCCCCTCGGCCGCTACTGGTGGTGAGCGCTGGGCTGTGCGCGGCGGCATCGCATGTTGCGGCTGTACTTAGCGTGGTGCAAAGGGCTGAGCTTGCCCCAACCGCCAACCGCCAACTAACCGCCAACCGCCCCCGCTTGTGCAGATGGAGCTCATGGACACGTCGCTCGACCGACTCCTGTACGGCAAGGACAGCCAGGCCGAGCTCCTTCCGCTGTCCAAGGTGCGTGCCTCCTGCATATCTGTGGCAGCCGTCCCACGTGTGGACCCTTTCGGTCGTCAACTGCGCCTTGCCACGCCCTCCCACGCACCACCCCCGGCGGCCCGACTGCTGCCCCCTCATCGCTCCCCCCCATCCCCCAGGTGCTGCACATCGCCCTCCACATCGCCCAGGCGCTCGACTACCTGCACCCCTTCATCCTGCACAGGGGTGAGCGGGGCTGCGGGGGCGGGGTGTGGGCCGCCTGCTGTGACTCTGCCCCACACCTACCGGGCCCTCACCTGCTGTTGTCTGCCTCCTCCCGCCCTCCCCAACCCAGCACGCGCAGACCTCAAGCCCGCCAACGTGCTCCTGTCCAACCCCGGCTCGCCCACCCCCGTCGTGAAGCTGGGGGACTTCGGACTCAGCCGGCTGCAGGGCAGCGCACTCATCACGGCACACGTGGACGTGGGAACGGTGGGTGCAGCGGGCTGGCGCGGCGAGGAGGCAGCGGGTTCAGGGGTGGGAGTCACGCGTACCGCACCAGCCGCCATGACGTGTTGCATGCCGTACACCTGCCGCACATGCCGCCGCACAGGCGCCGTACATGGCGCCCGAGACGCTGGACACGCGCAACTGCGTGCTGACACACCACGTGGACCTGTACGCGTACGGCATCCTGGTCTGGTGAGTCATGCATGCGGACGGCAATAGACGGGCACGGCCTCAGCCACTCTGGGCTTTGGTGTTTCCTTACACATCGCCTCATCTTGGCCGTCTTCTCATTGGTTGCAGGGAGATGCTGTCTGGCAAGCGGCCGTGGGAGGGGATGAGCATGGTGCAGGTGAGAGTGAGAGCTTCCGCATGCGTCCAAGGCGTGCACAGGCCCCCCCAACCGGCCCACTCTACCTCTCAGGCCCGACCACTCAACCCCTATCGTTGTGCCGCCTCTCAGATTGCGTTTGCAGTGCACAACAACCAGCGTCCTCCGCTTTCCCGCCTGAGTCACGACCGCTGTCCGACCCGGCTGTACGCTCTCTTAGAGGCGTGCTGGGATGAGGTGTGTACACGTGTGTCTGTGGGGCAGAATGCTTGAAGATCTCATGCATTGTGCATGTCATGTTGAGGTCTCGGTGGCGTGGCCTGTCGTGCCTGCACACGCTCAGGTTCCGGAAATGCATGCAGGACTCTAAGGCTAAGGCACGTGCGGGTGTGTCATGTTGTGCCCACGCTGCCCCAACGCAGGTTCCCGAGCGGCGCCCCGCGGCCAGCGAGATCGTCAAAGAGATCATGCTGATCCAGCAGAAGGTGCGTGCGTGAGGTCACACACGGTGTCCGCTTGTGTCAAGCCAATGCCCTCGCCCCTGCTGAAACCCCTCGCCTTCCCTCCCCCCCTCCCTCCCTCCCTCCCTGCCTCACAACGCATCCCACATCCCAACCCAGATGGCAAGTGAAGCGCAAGGGACTACAGGCTCGTCCCCAGCCGAAGCAGCCCGGGCTAGGCTGTCGTGTGGCGGGACCGGCGGCGGCGGCATGCTGCAAGCACACTACGGCGGCGGCGGGTTTCCCCAGGGGCTCCCCCCTGGGGTGGGATGGGGCAACCGCACTTTAGCCTGAGCGGTGCTGGGTTGAGAGCCCGTGAGGCGGCGTTGCTGGCCCGCGCGCTTGGACCTTGCTTGCAATATGCAAGCAACACAGCAGACACGGTGTTTCGAGCCAGGGGTGACGTTGTGTTGAGCGGGAGATCCCGTGTAGAGGAGGGCCACGGTTGGCACAGCTAGCACGCAGACGAGTGCGGGGCATGGTGGGCGCCCGTAATGCGTGCTAGGATGACTGATGACAGTGATGAGCCGGAGTGCTAGGGCAACTAATGAGCCGGATCGAGCATCGAGACTTCGTATTCAAGGCATGATTTACGTTGCACAGGGGTTGACGGCCCCGAGCTGCCGGGTGGGCCGATGGGGGGGAGAGTGGGCGGGTCGGCCGTGTACACCGCTGATGGGACTTGACGTAACACGCCAATGCAGTGTAGTTGAGCCACGCACGAGCTTGGGCGCTTGAAGGGCACATGGGACACACCTTGCCTACGGGTAAGCATAAGTTGTATAACATTGGATCTCGGATGCGGTGGCCAGCCACGCACTTCGAGCCCTTCCCATGCGCGCTCCAGCAGGGGCAAGCGAACCTCCTGCCTTGTTTGGATACACCGCCCACACGTCCACAAGCCACACCGTCAACAGTTCAAGTTAGGAGCAGATCCCCGCGGCACCCCTGCCAGGCGGGAGAGCGAGCGAGAAATGTTGCACAGGTGTTGATCCAAGCAGGCTCCGGGTAGCGGCCGGACGCGGGCCTCCGCAGGCGCCCCTAAGAGTTGGCTGGGAACTGGGCACCACCGCTCAACGGCAGCACCCTCTGCAAGGAGTACCTCCGGCTGGCGGCGCTGCGCGCGTGCGCCCAGGTTGGGCTCAAATACGTACGGAGGTCGACAGAGCGGGAACTCCGCGTGAACTGCCATACTTCGCAGTGCTGGACGCCCGTGTGTCGTGTTCCACACCTGTGTCCCCTGCTGCTGAGGTGGGTGCTCCACCAGAAACCTCGTAGCACCCCTACACGCGCGTGAAGCGCTGAGCAAAGGCCGCTTTTTGTGTACCTGCGATACGCTCGTCCAACTTCTTTGATGGGTTGAGAAGCCGCTGGACCAGGTCATACCCACTATTCTACCGCTCTGCTACTCTTTACACAACTAAAGGCAACAGGCCCGCGCAGGCAGGCGAACAAGTTGCGGGACATCGGCACACCGCACACACACATACCTTATGGAGCCACACGGCTATTTGAGGCCTGCTCATTCCACCGCAGCTCCCGGATAGCGGTAAACGGGCGCGGCAAGCACTGTCGGCGTTGGGAGCCTCGCGCCCCACGCCTCCGAGCTCACGAGGTCCTCGGAGTCCGGCAGTCCGCAGCATCAGGAACATGGAGGTAGCAAGGGCGCAAGAGGAGACGCGTTGGGCCTCGCGGCGAAGCCCGACACCCTGCCCGACGACCCTTGCTCTGTTCCTTGCCACAGCGCTACACGTACCTGAGCACCGTATCAGCAGGCGCATACGGGGTAAGTTTCGCGCTCCCGCTCTTTGGTCGGCTACAAACGCACCGCCGTTAAGATATTTGGTGCGATACATTCGAGCGACCCACACACTGTGCCTGACGCCGTGCCCCATCCCCCGTTGTACAGGTCGTCTACCAATGTATAGGTAAGGGCAGAGCTGTCGCCGCAAGCGCTCGGGGTTTCTGCAACACGGTTTCATCGCAACATGTGCGCCGCAGACTACGAGAGCGGCCGCTACGTGGCGGCGAAGGGCATCCGCTCGGCGCATCTGGACCCAGAGGTGCGCTGGGGGCGAGGGCCTGGGGAACGCCGTGGCCTCGAGGGGTGTGCCGGCCACGGTAACGCCCACGAACGCGGCTGTCCGTTTCCCGCTCGGGCCCCCGGCCCCTTACCACAAGTTACCCCACCCCTTTGCCCCAAGCTCCTGACCCACACACCTCAACGTGCGCGCTGCCCTCACGCGCGACCGAATTGCAGGTCATGCGGCTCACGCTGCGCGAGGTCAAGATCCTCAAGCAACTGCCGCCCCACGCCAACGTGGTCAAGCTGCTTGAAGCCTTCCGCAGCAAAAGCGGCAGGTGCGGCAACGCATCGACAGCACGAGCGGCCAAACAGCCAGGATACAGTACAGACAGATACAGGCAGCCGCATAACCAACAGCGTGCGCCCAGACGCAACCGGGGGCCGCAAAGGCTGGGCTGCCTCCAGCTCCCTTCAGGCCCCCGCCAGGCCAGCAGCCTTATGCTGCCTTGTACTCGCTGACACGAGGCTGGCGAGCGACTGGGGGATGAGGCCAAGACGCAGGGTCTCACAGGGACGGGCGCATGTGGCAGGCCGCGCGGGGTCCTGGAGGGCCCAACAGGCTTTGCGGGATGGCAGAACTACCGCCTGGCAGGGCTGGTGTGCTGTGTGGAGCCGACAGCCCAGTGCGTATGGAACCAGACCAGGCCGGAGCACCGGACCCAGCGCCTGAAACGGACTAGACCAGAACGTGAATCGGGGGTACGCCATAAGTGCCCTGCGGCGGATGCCGGGGTGCCACACAGGCGCCTGACAGTTTGGCGAACCACGCTCAAAGGCGCCCCGGGTGCCTTACAAGATGCCGTAACCCTGGTTCGACCCGCAGGGTTTACCTTGTGTTCGAGTACGTGGAACGCAGCCTGTACCAGGTGAGCTGGCTGCGTGGTGTGGCGGGATACATGGAACCTGCTGCGGCACCCGTACCCTACACCGGGGTCTATCAACCGTAGCAGAAACGGCCCTGTCCCCGCTCGCCCTGCCTCAAGCTTTGTCCTCAAGCTCTGTCTTTCCATCACCTCACGGCATTGGCCTTCCCCGCCCGGCTTCTCGCAATCCTGCTTACCCTCCCCCCCCGCCCTCAGGAGCTGGACCGTCACCCCGGCGGCGCGCTGCCTCCTCAGCTGGTCAAGTCCGTGGCGTTCCAACTGCTGCACGCACTGGGGCACTGTCACGACCACAATGTGAGGCTGAGGCCGAGAGGAGGGTTGCAGCCTTGCATGGGCCCGGCAGAGGCACACGGTCTGTGCAGTGCTCCCTGCCTGTTGAAGGCCCCAGGGCATGCACTGATGTGTTCGTTGCGCGCACCCCTCGCCGCAGGTGGTGCACCGCGACGTCAAGCCGGCCAACGTGCTGCTCTCCACCAGCTCGCCCGACGGGGGCCCAGGGGGTGTGGCCAAGCTGTGCGACTTCGGCTTTGCCCGCGTCGTGCATAGAGGTGCGGGTGGGCGGAGGGCGGGAGTGGGTGAGAGCGGGCATGAGCCATGTCTTGGCGGGGCAAAGCCGCGCGTGACGGCGCCTAGTTGCGGGCCGCTGCTTCTTGTGCGGATAAGGAAGGGGTGCCACATCCTCTGCTGGCGACTCGCCCGCTACGCATCCACTGCTGGCGTCTGTCCTGCCTTCAGCCCCACGGCCTTCTCCGACCGCAGACGTCAGCTGGGCAAGAGGTCCCGTGGCTTGCGCACATGTATCCAAGGAGCTCCCATCGTGTCCCTTTGCAGGCGGCAGCAGCGGCGCGGCCGCAGCGAAGGCAGGCAGCGTGGGGGCAGGACCAGGCGCAGCCCCCACGGGTGCAGGCGGCGGGGACGGTGTGTACGACAGCCTCTTGGATGGCGCGGCACGGCTCAGCTCTTACGTAATGACGAGGTGAACGGCGTCCTAGGATGCTGGGGTACGCCATCTGGCACTTGCTCGAGGTGACCGCCCCTATAACCGTCCTTTCCTTCCACGCCAACGTCCTGATCTTTGGCATCCGTCCCCTCTGCAGGTGGTACCGGCCGCCAGAGGTGAGGCCCCAAGCGCCGGCCTCCAAAGCGCAACAACTGTGTGCTGCTTGCGTGCAGTTTGCTGGGGGCTGCTTGCGCTGCAGGGCGCCAGCTGCCGTCGTCGGCTGAGCCCGTGGTAGCATGTGCTTTCTGCTGACCTCCGTCCCCGCTCACGTTTCCTTGCCGTGTGCCGTGCGCAGGTGCTGGTGGGCGACTCGTACGGCACACCCATCGACGTGTGGTCGTTCGGCTGCACGCTTGCCGAGCTGGCGACCGGGAGGCCGCTCTTCCCAGGTGCGACCGCTCTCGCCAGGACACCGCAGCAATCGTGGCCTCACCTACCGCAAACCCACACCTTCTCTTGCTCCCGCCCTCCTTCCTCTCTACTGCCGCCGGACACCTGCGCCCTCCCGCTGCAGCCACCACCCACCTGACGCCCTACCTCCCGCCGCCCCACACACCACCTCAGGCACGAGCACCGTGGACCAGCTGTGGCGCGTCATGCGCTGCTTCGGACCGCTGCCGCCGCCCCACATGGCCCGAATGATGCTGGACCCGCGGCTGGCGGTGCTGTCCACGCCGCCCGCTCGTAGCCGCACGCTCAAGCAGCGGCTGCCGGTGCGCTTACGGGGGCGAACGGGAGGTTGCGAGAGGGTTTACTTCTAGGCGGAGCTGGCCGTACCGTAAATGCGGTCGAGGCGTTGATTGGAAGACTGGAAGCCACGGCGGTTTCATGGCAAGTGCGCCGGTCACGGTCGGTAAACCTGACACCTTTTTGGAATCCCCTCGTAGGAGTGCGAGCCGGCGCTGCTGGAGCTGATCTCCGCCGCGCTCACGCCAGACCCCCGCAAGCGCCCGACCGTACGGCAGCTCCTGCAGATGCCGTACTTCCACGACATGCCGCGCCTGCTGGCGGGTTCCGACCTGCTGCGTCAGCTGCCGTACGCTTCGGAGTACTTCTCGAAGCTGACGTCCGCCGCCAGCAGTCCGTACAGCAGTAGCGTGTCGGGCGCGAGGACCCCGACGCCGTCGCCGCCGGCGCTGACCACGACGTCGCCTCGGGCTAAAGCCGCCGCCGCCGCCGCGCCGCCAGGCGCCATTGCTGCTGCGGCCGCGGCAGCTTCGGCAACGGCTGCCGCCAACGCGCCGCCAGCTATGGCCGTCCTGCGAAGCATGACCAGGAGCGAAGCCTCGGCGGCTTCTGACGGCTCAGATGCCGTACACATGGCAGCCGCCAACCGCGCGGTCGTTGCGGCGGCGGGCCGGGCCGTTGGCGGCGCGATGTGGGTCGGGATGGCGGGTCGCGGCTCGTCGTGCGCTACGGCCGATCTGCGGACGCCTCCGAACGAGGAGTCCGACCTAGCAGTGAGCCCCAGGGGCTGGGCCCACAGCAGCGGCCATGCGAGCATGGAGCGGGCGGGCGCCCTCGCAGCCTCGCCTGCCGCTGCCACCACCAGCGCCGCCGCCGCCGCCGCCGAGCCTACACAAAAGCCGACGGTCGCGGCCCCGGCAGTAGGAGCGGCGGCGGCGGGACCAGACCCTGAGGCTGTCGGCTCCAGCTCGGCTGCCGCCGCCGACGTCGCCGCCACAGCCACCGTCATGCCGGCCGCGGCCGGGCACAGGCCCTTCCTTCCCGGCCTGCAGCCCACGCCCTTCGCCGCCGCTGCCGTCGCCGGCGCAGCGATGTCGGCGGACCTGGTCGGTCTGCCGACGGCGGCGCTGGCTCCTTTGGAGGAGGAGCCTGAGGGTCCGGTGGCAGGCCCGATCGCGCTGGTGGCGGGCGCAGGCTGGGCCTCCACGAGCGGCACGCCGACTGCAATGCTAGCGCTGCCGCAGCCTCAAGCTGACGGCGGCTCGACGGCAGGCGTGGCCGTCTCCGTCGGGCAGGTGGCGGCGGCGCCGCGGCCCGACGGCGCCGTCGCCAGCGACGGCGGCGACGTCGACGCGGCTGCTGACGTCAGCACGGCGGCCTGGACGTCGGCGCCGCTGAGTGGCCAGCCGGCCTGCGAGCCGCCGGTGACGGTGACGGTTGACGGCGGCGCCGCCGCCACCACGACCGCCGCCGCCGGCGGGGCTAGTGGCGGCGGCGCCGCCGCCCCACGGTCGAGCATGAACCGGGGCCACTGCGTCGCCGTCACGCCGGCGGCGGCCGCCGCCGTGGCTGCGGCGGCACGTACGGCGTCGGTTGCAACGGAAGGCGACGGCGCCGCCACGACGAGCAACTTGCGGCTGACGACGGCGGCGTTCGACAAGGTGGCGTCAACCGACAGCCCCATGCGTCTGCTGCAGGTAAGGGCCAACCGCGTCAAGCCGGGTCGGCGTTCGCGCACGCGAAGCCACACACGGGCTGCTCAAGCTTCTGACTCTTGAGCGTGCCCTCCCAAACTTCAGGGGACACTTTGACGGGAAGCATCTGTATAACTTGCGCGAACTTGCGTTAGCTTGCTCAGACTTGCTCCAGCTTGCTCCAGCTTGCAGCCTCTGACTGCGGCCCCGCTTTGCGCACGCAGGTTGTGTCCCCAGCCGACGCTGGGCCCTACCTGGATCCCCCTCACCCCGCCGTCGCCGCCGTGGCAGCCGCCGCCGCCGCCTTCATCGGCTTCAGCGACGCCGCCGCCGCCGCCGCCAGCTCGCGCCTGTCTCTGACGTTGACGGCGCCGCTGCCGGCCGACGCCGACGGAGACTCTGACGTCCCCAGTCTGGGCCCCGCCGCCGCCGGCCTCGGCGCCGCCACCGTCTACAGTGGCGTCGGAGGAGGCCCTGCCGGCCGGCCGCTAAGGTCCCTCGCGTCGCGAATGCGGGGGTACCTGCTCGGGGTTGGCGGCGGCAGCATCGGCGGCGGCGGCGGCTCGACGGCCGTCTCCCAGGCCGCCAGGACCGCGAGCAGCGTCACGAGCGGCGGCGCCGCCATGGCCGCCAGTACGACGAACGGCAGTGCGGCCATCGCGATCCCGATGCCCGTCGCGTCATCGGCGTACGGCACCGAGCTGCCGTACGTGCTGAGCCCGACGGGCGCGCCCCTGATAAGCCCTCCCACCGGCGACCTGCCGCATCGACGCCCGGCCGCCGCCACCGGGGTTGCCGGAAGCCTGCCGCCGCTGCTGCTTCCCAGTTTCAGCCCCGACTACGCTCAGCCCGGGTTCCCCCTTGGGGTCCGCAGCACGGACGCCGACAACGACGTCGTCGGCAATCTGGGCGCATCTCCCTCCCTCTTCACCTACATCGCCAGTCCCGTCATGTCTGACGGCGGGACCTTCGACCTACTGAAGGGCGGCGCCGCCGCCGTCACCGGCGGCAAGAAATCGAGCAGTTCCAGCGGTACCGCCGCCGCCATGGCAGTTGCCGCCGCCGCCGCTACTGCCGCCGCCGCCGCAAACGCCGGTCCGCCCGGGGCCCATGTGCAGCCGCCGCAGGAGGCAAAGAGCCCGAGCATCGCTGGTGGAGCGCCTCTGACCAGTACGGCAAGCGCACTTGGTACGCCAACGGCCAGCGGTACGGCAGCGAACTACGACGCTACGACGAAGTGGATGACGCGGCATGCCAGCGGCAGTAGCCAGCACGTGGCGTCGATCAGTGCGGGCATCGCAGGCCCTGCAGGTAAGGCCGCGTGGGGGCCGGATGTGTGTATCAAGGGGAAGGAAACAAAATCTAGGATGCGTCCGGGACCGCAGACCCGTCAGTGCTTCCCAGCGAGTCCTGCATCCGCGTCTAACGAAACCTCCCGGTGACCCTCTGCCATGCCCCCACCAGTTTCAACGGCTGGTGCAAGCGTCAACGCGGTCAGCAACGTGGCTGCGCTGTCCAACTTCCTGCTGTTGGGGCCAACAGATCAACGGTCGCCGCCGCTAAAGCCAGCCGCCACTACCGCCACAGCCTCCGGCCCAACCGACAGCAGTAACCGCGGCCGCCGGCCGTCGGGCCTCGCATCGCGCCTCGCCTCAGCGCTCCCGACATCCAACGCCGGCCCCGGCGACGCGCCTGCGGCCGGAGCTGCCATTCCGCCCAAGCAATCCCCACAATCGTCTCGCGGAATGGAGGGGCTCTGGCGTCGCGCGCGGGCGTCCTTCGACTTTCACCGCTCGCCGCCGTTCGCCGCGACGGCGGCCGGCATGACTGATGCCGCCGCCGACCGCCGCCCACGGCCCCCGCCGGCCCGTGCCGCCACCTTTGCCGCCGCCACCAGCCCGGAATGGGCCCGTCGCCTGTACGGCAACAGCGCCCAGGCGGCCTCAGACGCTGCCGCGGCGGCGGCGTCCCAGCCCGGGGCCTGCAGTCCGGGCTTGCAAGACGTCACCACCACCAGCCCGCCGCTTCAGCGGCCCGTCAGTGGCGGCGGCGCGCTGGCGGCGCCGCCAGGAAGGCCGGCGGGCGGCAGCCCGACCCAGATCGATGGCGACATGGGGAGCCCGTTCCAGCAGACGGCCCCAGCGGTTGCACTGGCAAGCCGCAGCCGCAGCCAACTCGCGGCGGCTCAGCCGCAGGCGGGGCCCGCCGGGCCCAGCGGCGGCGGCATCAGTGGCCTCGCCCTGGCGAGATCCGTACCCGAGACGGGTCTGGGCGCAGCGACATTCGCGTTCCGAGATGCGGATCCAGCGACCGGCGGCGCGTCGCCCCGTGTCCCGTACAGCGAGTCGTACTGCGACACGGCGCCAACCGCCGCCATGGCGACCGGTACGACCCTGACCCTGACTGGCGCCACGGTTTCGGCAAACGTCGGCGGGCTGCTCGGCCCGCTGGGCTGTACGTCGTACGATGTGCGGACGAGCTGCTCCAACGCCACCTCCGACGCGGCGTGCGCGCACGGGACGAGCACCACGCTTCACACGCTCGCACCCGCCAGCATGCTTCGCTCCCAGACGTCCAACTTCTTCGGGCGTTTCAGCACCGGCGCCATGGACAGCCCGGCGGCGATGGTGGGTGCATACCCATGCGGGGCAGGCGGAACCGGGGCGGCGTCCGCGCTCGCCGCGGGAGCGGGCGGCTTAGGCGCCTGCGCGCCCACCGTCCGGTCCGCAATCTTTGAGGGAGACGAGGAGGCTCCACGCCTCAGCGTCAACGGTAACGGCAACGGTAACGGCGGGGCCTTGCTGATTAGCGGGCTTCTGTCGACTGGAGGCTATGGAGCCGAACCCAGTGCGAGTGGAGGCGTCAGGACCGGCGAGGCCCCAAGCCAGGCCAGGACCGGCGAGGCCCAGCAGGGCCCAGCGCCTCCCAGCCAGCCAGACGATCTTCCTAGCAAGACAGCAAGCAGTAGGGCTGGGGCGAGATCATCAAGATGCGAGGCCCCAGGGGTGGATGCTGACACGGGCGAGGAGGAGCGGCCGCACGAGAAGCCCGGGCCCGGGCGCAGCGAGGGCGCGAAGCGGGGCTTCAAGTCGCTGAGGCGGGCGCTCAAGGCGTGGCTCGGCGTTGGGGGCAGCAGCAGCCGACATGGCTGATGCGGTATGAGACAGCGCGAGGGATGAGGAGCAGGGAGCGGAAGGGATGGTGCGGTCAGAGAGGCGGGGCAGCGACTGGAGGGTCAAAAGTAAGCCTGCAAGCAGGCGTGCAGGCATGGGGGTGTGCGGGCGAGTCGGCAAGGTTGCTTGGCACTGAGACGCAAAGGGCCAGGGGCCCGCCGCTAACCCGCAGTATGTTAAGGAGTCGATGCAGGTGGCAGGCTTACTGAGGGGGCCTGAGTGCGATTGGGGATTATTGCTTGGAGCGGGGCGGAGGTATGGGCTGAGTGTTGCTGTTGGGTCTGAAGGATGTCCTGACTCGGGTGGGGTTAAATTGCTGGCCTGTGCCTTGTTGGGACTATGGCGGGATTGTGCTGAGTTTCTAATGGGATTGTGGAAAGTCTGAAAGCAATAGCCAGGGGTTGCGTTGCGCACGCATTACTCGGGATGTGGCATCACTCTAGCTGAGCTGTGGCGAATGTATGTGAGCAAGGGGGTCAGTTGGGCACGCTTCAAGGTGGGTGCCTGCTGTGCACATTTTATCTCAGGCACAGGTAATGATTGTGGGGCTCTGTGATATCCGCAGCGCTGGCCGCTGCATAGGTCTGGGCTCACGCCCTGCTGGGAGCGGCGCCTCCGGTGTGTGTTACCATCAGTTGGGCCACTTCCGTCCTTGGTCGGATGGCATTGTGAAGAGCTTCTCCTTCTTCTCATCAAGGCGAGAGTGTTGAGAGTCAGGACTACGGATGTGCGTCAAAGACTGTATGTGGTCTGTGAGGGTTGTGAGGGCTCAAGCGATGGCGGATCGCCCTCTGCCGAAAGCGTTGACCCCCTGACGCATCTTGCGTCGGAGCGAGGTCAGATCTCGGGGATCAACAGGCTGCCCTTCGGTTCCAGCAGGAGCTTGGATGCATGAGGGGGCAGTTTGTTGAGGCTTACGAATGGGCCTGCGAGGGCGAGGGATCTGCGGACAATGCCTTGCGCGCGCTGTGCAGCGGCATCTCGCCTGACAGGTCATGGCAGGTCCGGCTGCTTGGGTACTGGGCCGTGTGAGGAGGGGCTACTTAACTGACTATGCAGCAGAGCTGCAGTCCGCGCTTGCGGTCATTTCTTTTATCTGTGGCCTGCCGAGGCGGGTGCCTTTCCTGGTGGTGTGCACGCGCTGCGCATGGCTGCCTTGTTGTGTTGGGATTACGTAGAGCCAAGCTGCTCCTGCGTTGGGTAAAGCACCGGCGGGCAAGGTTTGAAGAGAAGGAGGGTATTAGGTGTGCGGTGTCGGACGGAGGGGGGGCTGTTTCTTTGCGCTGCCGCCGGTTTGACGGTGCGGCCTTGTGGTGTTGAGCGCATGCTGCCAGAGAGCGAGGCTGGCGTTGGATACCTCCACTGCGTTTTGGGGGGTTGTGGAGGCCTCCCCCGATACTGTGGTGTTGTACCGTTTCAACCATCGTGAATTTGTGTTTGGCACGCGCGATGCTGTTCTGTGCGCAGCGGCTTCATCCCGGCATTACCAACGCGCCCCAAGGGGCGGGGCATGTTTCATTGGCGGTTCGCCAGATTTCGTGGAGGCAGGGAATAGTGAGGACATTGAGCGGGGGCTCAAGTATTGTTGGAAGTGGTGGTTGCTAGCCATGGCAGGTGAATGTGCCTGGCCAAGAACGTCCACTTGGTTCCGTGGCTACAGGCTCCCGGAGTGTGGGTTGGCCAGATTTGCCGGCCTGCGCCCTGGCACCGTCTTGCTGCCAAGGGTCATTTTGTTATGTTGTTGGTCGTTGTTGACTGTATCTCGTGGCAGTCGATATCTAGTTGAGGATTGGGTAATCGATGGCCTGCCGCTATCACTGCAAGTGCGCACGCAGTGGGCAGCTCTTGCTCCCGGCGCTGGCATGGGAACCTCGGGTGTCCCATGACTTCGTGTACTACGTTCTGCCCTGCTGAGAGGTGCAATTGAGTTTCGGTTTATGTTGTGAGATTGTTCTGTGTCGTTTCGCTATCCTTCTGTACGGTTCGGCCGTTTCTCTGCCTGTCGCGTGTTGCTGCTTCGGCATACCTACTGTTTTTGTGGCCATTACTGCTGTTCCAAGGGGCCCGGAGGGGGTCTGCCTCCTTCACTGCGGCTCTCCCATTGGGGCTGCTGGGTTGCGTGGCATGCCTCGTGCTGGTCCTTGTGTGCCAGCCCGATGCGGGTACTCTGCATGGGCCTTACTGGCGCTGTGCTGCTGGTGTGCTAGCGCATGCCTAGACGACGAATGCATCTGGGCTGTGTGTAAACCAGCCAGGCACTCGGTTCTGCTCAGTCACCCCCTGCCCCCCCCCCCACACACACACGCACACACACGTTGCTCGATAACTCACAGCGTCGTTCCTGCTGTGCGTCCTCCCCAGCAACATACAACTCCCCTGGTGTGGGGATGAATGGCGACGCCACGATTCCGCGGCATTACGCCCCGTTGTCTTTAACAACCCCTGGTGTGGGCTGTCATTCCATTCAAGCACACATCACGTGCAGCTCAACCTAGATCAACTGAACCACCCAGCCAAGCCAAAATTCATGCCACCCCTTAGCCGTCTTGCCTAACGGGTCCCAGCAACTCGTGGCGCCCGCACTCGCTCGCCGGCAGTCACGTAGACACCTATTGCAGGGCCTGAACGGATAAGGTCATTGAGGTGATGAGCCGCCGTATCCAGCACCGACTTTGCCTGCTTGCAGCTTGCTGGACAACTCCCCGCCCGCCACGCGCACGCGGCTCACGCTACTGCCGATCACACGAACAGTGCGCGGCGGCTGCCGCTTGGAGAACTTGGAGAGGGGCCATCGCTCAGGGAATGGAGCGTGTCACCCGAGTCTTCGTTTGAAGAATGGCGGCGAGGGAGGGCCGGGTGCAGGGGGCAGGGGCGGGGGCAGAGGTTATGGCTAGGGCTGGAAGGCCAGGGCCAGGCTCTGCCGGTGGCCCACTTTGCGGCCCTCAAGACACAACCGTGCCGCACACCCATGCGCTTGGCCCTGCCGGGCGTACCAGCTCAACACACTCACGGCTTACCTAGGACGTCCAATGTCGCCTCTGCCTTGACGTTGCCCTTCGGGGCTGGAGCACGTGGTAAAGCGGCGGCCCAGAGCTTGGAGGGCCACGACCGACTAAGGCGGGGAGGGCCCGGGTTCCGGGTCGGGGTGTGGGATGGATTGGCGTGAGTGACAATATGCCAGGGAGCAGCGTAGGTGCAAGGGAGTGCACTAGGCATGCATGTCACGCCACGGAGGGGCCGAGGCGCCAAGCGGCCGCTGTTGACGATGACATCAGAACACAGCCTTACGCTTCGGCTGTCCCGTCCTCCTCACCTGTCCTCATCAGCACTCGCGCATGATAGCGCCACCCACCCACCTCCTTCGCCCGAGTGCCCCCAAGGGCTTGGGGTCACAGCCTGCGCCAGCAGCGGGCTCCACGCCTGCTGCTCCCGCGGGCTCCTCCTTGCGTCGCCAGCGCCGAAAGCCGATGAGAGCAGCTGCACCCATCGCCACGGAGGCAACAACCGCCAGCCCTGCAACCACGGGGTGGCCTGTTTTGGGTGTATGCCCATCCGTGCGTGCGTGTGCCATGAAGGCGGCAAGGCACGCATGGCGGGTCTCGACTTTGTTCACCCGTCGCATGTCACGCGTCAGCGGCAGGCGCCGGTACGCCTCCGATGCCCCGTGCAAACCGTGTATATCCCCCGTCACGTTGTGCTAATCCCGGGACGCAGATGACGTGCAGCCTAGTCAAGCAAGCCCAGCCAGCCAACGCCAGAGACACACACCACACGATCGATTCGCCGTACTTGCCACTTACCTAGGGTCCTGCCGCGTCAGCACACACGCCGCGGCCCTGCCCCGTCAGACCCGCCGCCCAAAAAAAAAATAATAAAAATAATAATAATAATAATAATAATAATAATAATAATAATAATAATAATAATAATAATAATAATAATAATAATAATAATAATAATAATAATAATAATAATAATAATAATAATAATAATAATAATAATAATAATAATAATAATAATAATAATAATAATAATAATAATAATAATAATAGCTACGCAACGGGGGAACCCTTCGGGGTTAAGGGGGCGGGGCAGAATCAACGCCCCACCACCGGCCACTTCCTTGGCCGCACCCGCCGGGCCCTTGCCCCGGCAGGTCCATCACTTAGTAAAACCTACTCTCTGCCTTGTGCAAAACGGTTGCCATGTGCCTTGTGTTCTAAGTTGCGTCTATGCGCTACAATGTTGTTCAGCCTGACAACAGCCATCCGGTGGAGTTTCAAGCAGCAGTTCCGAGCCAAGACCGTTGGGATCCTAAGCACTGTCATCAGCAGCTTGGGTAGAGTCTTAGAGATTGTGCCACCGAACCCAAGTGTCACTACATGCGTAGGTGTCAGTTCCACTCCCCATCCCTCAGCTCTCAGCATGGCCGCAAGCTCCTGATGCTGCAGCAGCTTTGCCGCCGCCTTGTCAGGGTGGTTGAGGTCCGAGCAGTAGCCAACTTCCACTATGTGGATAGTTATTGTTGCCCGGGCCGCGCGTGGCGGCGGCTTGTAGTCAGGTCGCATACCTTCACGCAGGGGGAGGCCTGGGATAAGCAGCAGGTCGGGGACCCGCCGCCCACCCACCTCCGAGCGCTGCGCCCAGCTCCAACCCCAACTTGGAGCTGCTGTCATCGCTGTGTGGACCCGCGCTGTTATGGCCGGCGGGGGCCGCCCCGCGTGAGGACGGGGCCTGCTGAGGGCCCGCGCCGCTGCGCTGAGGCTCGACCACAGAGTGCATACGGCCCGGGGGCCGGGGCAGGGGCGGCGTGAGCGGGGTCTCGTCCCTGGTACCAGTGCCGGTGTGGACGGGCTGAGATGCACGCGCAGCCTGCGAGGGTCATGTTTGGGTGGGCGGGGGGACCTCAGGCGGGGTCAAGTAAGCAGCAGATACGTAGACAGGCTACGCCCCACGTCACCCCATGTCGATAGCACCCCGGTAACGCCCCCCCCCCCTACCGCCAGTGTGGTCAGGTTCTGCTCCATCAGTTGAGCGCCGGCGGGTCGGCACAGAAGTGACAGGTACGCAGTCACCGGCAGGATCGTTACGAGGAGCGAGAACCTCGCCCACCCTGCTGTGGCCACCGCCATGGTAGCGTGGGCTGGGGCTGGGAGCCAGGGAGAGAGTGGGCAAGTGGGCGAGAGAGGGCACTTGCAAAGCGGAATGGACTGGCTGACACCCCACGCTCGCTCTTCGTCGGTGCTTTCAGGGGGATACCACGAGAGCAACTTGGCGAAGAGCCTCAGAGGGAGGCTCAGGGGCAGGGCTGACAAGAAAGCGCGTCTCGGCGGAAACCGCGACAACGGTTGCACTGGGATGCTCCTCTTGCTGCCCGTATGGCGCCGTGTGGAAGTATCGGGAGCTTCTTAGCTGCAAGGTTGGACCGTAGCAAAGCTGAGTGGACCTGCGACCAATGATGGTGCCTCGAAGTTGAGCGCGCCCTACCCAAGACAGTGCGACAATGCTTTCAACTATTCCGGAGGCGTAGACTGGGCTGCCGTGAGATACCGAGATAGTCAAGCGGTATGTTTAGAGTGTTGCGCACGCTCGATTCCGGCGACAACGTTTAGCGAGAATTGACCTGTACTCATCAGCTGTATTGATAGAGGCTAGCCAGGGGCGCGGTATCAAGACCACGGCAGCGGTCAGCAAAAACTGAGTCGAGCGAGCTGTCAAGTAAAGCAGTTCAAGCCGTCGTCACGAGCAAGTGCTGCGAACACAAATGTGGAAATAGCCCCAAACTGGCCTGCAAAACTGAGGGACCATGGGAAGAAAGGGCACGGGATCTTAGTAAGGGGCCTGCATGTGCTGCCGTGGACTCCCACGCTGGTGCCACCTGCTCAACCAGGGGCGCTCTCAACCCCCCAACCCCCAACATGCCCGCCCCCATCCCCCGTGTTCGATGAAAGCCAACACAGACAGCATGGGTGGCTGCTGCCTGGCCCGAGGTTCGGCGGTCAGAGCGCCGAGAGCGGCATTTACACCGGCCCCGTACTGCTCAATCGGGGTCCCCCCAGCGCGCCCCGCTGCGCCCGACGTGCACCACGTAGCCACAGTGGCCATACATGCATCCAGCAGCTGCCCTGTGCTTGCCACGCAGGACGCGCGCACCATGCAATTAGTCATGCCCCTGCCCTGCTCCAAGCAACACGGTGATGCACGGGGTCTGCGCCCACACGGCCTCTGCATCCACGCCGCCCTGTAGCCCTTCACACACTGGGACCCTGCAGCAGCTGAACACGCCCTACGCCACAACCAAGCGCTTCGCTTCGTTGATGTCTTTGAACCCTGCAGCAGCTGCCCCTGGGGTTGCTAGGCCGCACACCCTCCCAGGCGGGCGACCTTGCAACAAGCTGCCCCAAGGGCTAGCCCCACGTACTGCACTCCCAGAGGGGCAGACGCGGTCTGTCTTTTAAGTGGACAACGTCTTTGCCAAGCCCTCGTGTCACGGCAAACACATGACCCTCTCAAACCTTTGCAACACCCGACACACCGAGCAACCGCCACGGACGTGCTTGCGGCCCTGCACGTGGGACCACGCAACAGAACAGCAACCGGGGCCAGCTGCGGTGGTGCTGCTGGTGCTGCTGGCTGTTGGTGGTGCGGCATGGGCTTTGCCAGCTTCGATCCGGGCGGTCGCCCAGTACATCGAGCCGACACACACCACGCGCGCAATTTCACGCCTAATAGGTCTTAGGGAGGGCCAAGTTCCTACCGTTTGTGCTGCAGCTTTTCCCCACGACAGTTCCAAGTCAACGCAACATGGGTGGGTGTGCTTCTGTGTCGAGACGTTCGTTTGGACGTTGGGGGCTTCTGGGTGGGTTCTAAGCTGTAAAGTGGGCTTGTCGAGCGACGGGTGCTTTCACCAGCTGAAGCAGCAGCGCGCAGCTTTTCTTAGCATTGCAAAGCGCTCCAAATGGACTTCGCCCAGCTGCACGCCTCCGCACAAAGGCTGTAGCTTATACTGCCAGCACCATAGTCATGCGAAGCCAGCAGATACTGATGATGAATTGGATGCAGGCCTCTTGTGGGCGTGCTCTCCAGCCCGGCTGCCGCACATCCGCATACCTCCCACGCCCAACCATGCCCCAACACCTCCCAAAATGCCGATGCAAGGCCAGCCCGTCGTCACCTGATTAGATCCGGCTCAGCGCCACCGGCACACAGATTACGACGTACGGCACAAACCGGCAGCATGTACTTGCAGCAAGGGCCCACGCTTCAGCGCAGACCTAAACCAAAACCTCAACAGCGCAGACAAAAGGCACGTAGTCCGGCATGCATGCTGGCGGGGCGACGGCCACCGAGCAACCCATGGCTACTAAAAGCGGCAAGTGCACACTGCACAAGCGCCTAATAGTGCAGACAAGGGTGGCTGCCCGCAGGCAGGGAAAGGGCCAAGCTCTGTGGATCCATTGCTGGAGTTGGGCTCCGTGGAGCCCTGACACCCACGCACTGCAACATGAGCTGACACCACCGAGGGGTGCGGCGCACCAAGGCACGCGGAAGCTCGCACCCGGCCATTCATCCGTTGGAGCCCCGACCTACCTAAGCGGGGTGGTGCGCAAACCTGGCTTGTTAATTCCGCTTTCCTGGCTTATCCTCATGCGTTGTCGAATTTCTTCAGCCACAATCCCATAACCCCCATGACTTTCCTCATGAATGGCCCGCATGCGTACTTGTCAGTATCACAGCACTTAAGCAATCCCCCCGTAGATACCCGCAGACGCCCGTCCATGCATGTGCGCCCCATGCTCCGGACTGTGTGGGCAGCACGGGCTGTAAGCCAACCTCTTGCAAGCCCCGACGCCCTCATACATCTCATACCCACCGCAACCCAAGCTCCCTGCCATCATCACTCTGCAGATACTCCAACCTCCCGGGGCCAGGTAGGGCAGCGGGCCCAGTCCAAAACCGCTTCCCTCATACCATCTGCTCGATCGACAGCATTGGCTGCTGCCCATACGACGGCCGCGGCGCGTCCTGCGGCGCCGTGATCTTGTGCAGCGCATGGGAGTGGCGGGTCACCTCAATCTGCGCGAGGTCAACAGAAAGGGCAGGGCGGAGCGGTGTGAGTGAGGGGGCACTGGCGGGGCAAGCGTGTGGCGGGAGGAGGCAGGGTCACGTTGACAGACGCAAGATCATGTCCCGTACGGATTGGCAATCGAGCGGAGGTACATACTGAGCTCGGCCTTGGTTGCCGCCCTTGCACCGCGGCCCTAGCGAAGCCTCGCGCCCGCACGCCCGCACCTTTTCCTGCACCAGCATGATCTCTTTGACGATCTCGCTGGCCGCGGGGCGCCGCTCCGGAACCTGCGTTGGGGCAGTTCAAGGCGGTGTGAGCGCGCGTTCGCCAGCGGCTTGGCTATCCACCAGCGACAGGCCGTGGTGAGCTGCACGACGCTACTTAACGCACCGGTAGTGGACACGATGCTACTGCGCGTGAGTGCTCTGCTTAAGTGCAGACCCAGGCGGGAAACGAGCGGCCTATCACCCGCCCCGGGCCCCAAACGCACCGGGTCCCAGCACGCAGCGAGCACTTTGCGCAGACGCAGTGGGCAGCGCTCCTCGCTGAGGTCGTTCATGGGCGGACGGTAGAGCTTAAGCACAGCGAAGGCAATCTGGAGGCGGCGGAGGGCGGAAAACGCGACGCTGACATGCACTGGACGAAATAAACAGCGTCTAGGCGAATGCATGCGCCTTGCCCTTTGGGATGTGAAGGTCCATCGGCCGTTTGGTCCAGCAGGATGAGCAGTGGGCGGCCCCCACTTGCCTGCACCATGCTCATCCCCTCCCACGGCCGCATGCCAGAGAGCATCTCCCTGCAACCAATGAGAAGACGGCCAAGGTTGAGCCGGCAGGAGAGAAGACACAAAGACTGGGGCTGCTGCGGCCGTGCCCATGGCCGTACGGATGTGTAGACTTCTCTGCAGGAGAAGGCAGGTTCTTGGACGAGACACGGTACGCCGTACTGCTAGAGTATCCTTAGGGCGGTAGCCTTCCTTTGGGCGGCTATCCGCCGTTTCGTAGCTATCATAGGCACTAGTACCGATCGGTTGTTTTCCCTCCCACCCACCCGGTGTGGAGAGCGATGGCTACGGCCGGCACTTTCGTCACCATCGGCCGCATCGGCGGCCCTTGCTGCCCGGTGCAGCTGCTGGAGACGCTGCTGGCGGCAGGCGGCTACCAGCGCGACCCCGACACGGAGCGGCTGCCCGGCGGCGGCGAGCAGGACACCCAGGACGTGGGGCCGCTGCTGCGGGCCGTAACCCCCCGCGGCCGCCTGGCGGAGGTGGCGGTGCCGCTGCCCAACACCATCGCCAGCATGTCGTACGACACGTTTGCCAAGAAACTGGCGGAGCTGTGCCGGGCGGCGGGGCTGCCCGACAAGCTGCACCCGCACTCCCTGCGCCGCGGCGGCGCCACCGCCGCCGTCGAGAACGGAGCGGACCGGGCGGAGGTGCAGAAGCTCGGGCGCTGGCGCAGCTCAACAGTGTTCGAGTTCGCGTACGTGCGCGAGTCTGGCCAGCGCCGGCGCGCCGTCACCGCCCGCATGGGCCTCGGGCGCCTCCTCTAGCCGCCGGGCAGTTTGTCCCTAGTTCTGCTTTCAAGTCCGGTGTGGAGAGCGATGGCTACGGCCGGCAACTGCGCCAGATTCATAAGCAGAGCGGAATTGGGAGGCTAGGGCGGAGCGGGAGGCTGGAGCAGAGCAGAGTGGGAAGAAGGAGCAGAGCGGGAGGCTAGGGCTGAAGTTGACAGGGTCGGTTTTGGGGATTGAGTTCAGTTGGGGGGCTAGCAGTAGGTATCGGTTTGTGACTGAGCAGTGGCTGGTGTGTTCAGGGTAGAAGTAGAGTGTCGAGGACAAGAAGCATGACTCACCAGACCAGGATGCCGTACGCGTACAGGTCCACGTGGTGCGTCAGCACGCAGTTGCGCGTGTCCAGCGTCTCGGGCGCCATGTACGGCGCCTGTGCGGCGGCATGTGCGGCAGGTGTACGGCATGCAACACGTCATGGCGGCTGGTGCGGTACGCGTGACTCCCACCCCTGAACCCGCTGCCTCCTCGCCGCGCCAGCCCGCTGCACCCACCGTTCCCACGTCCACGTGTGCCGTGATGAGGGCGCTGCCCTGCAGCCGGCTGAGTCCGAAGTCCCCCAGCTTCACAACGGGGGTGGGCGAGCCGGGGTTGGACAGGAGCACGTTGGCGGGCTTGAGGTCTGCGCGTGCTGGGTTGGGGAGGGAGGCAGGAGGCAGACAACAGCAGGTGAGGGCCCGGTAGGTGTGGGGCAGATTCACAGCAGGCGGCCCACACCCCGCCCCCGCAGCCCCGCTCACCCCTGTGCAGGATGAAGGGGTGCAGGTAGTCGAGCGCCTGGGCGATGTGGAGGGCGATGTGCAGCACCTGGGGGATGGGGGGGAGCGATGAGGGGGCAGCAGTCGGGCCGCCGGGGGTGGTGCGTGGGAGGGCGTGGCAAGGCGCAGCTGACGACCGAAAGGGTCCACACGTGGGACGGCTGCCACAGAAAGGCACCCACCTTGGACAGCGGAAGGAGCTCGGCCTGGCTGTCCTTGCCGTACAGGAGTCGGTCGAGTGACGTGTCCATGAGCTCCATCTGCACAAGCGGGGGCGGTTGGCGGTTAGTTGGCGGTTGGCGGTTGGGGCAAGCTCAGCCCTTTGCGCCGCGCTAAGTACAGCCGCAACAGGCGCTGCCGCCGCGCACAGCCCAGCGCTCACCACCAGTAGCGGCCGAGGGGGCCTGTGGGTGTTCGGGTAGGGAGCGGACCGTGGGGGCACGGGCGGCAGCGCG
Source organism: Edaphochlamys debaryana (assembly GCA_016858145.1). Classification (NCBI taxonomy): domain Eukaryota; kingdom Viridiplantae; phylum Chlorophyta; class Chlorophyceae; order Chlamydomonadales; genus Edaphochlamys; species Edaphochlamys debaryana. The sequence goes on from JAEHOE010000011.1 coordinate 997,703, forward strand.
TTAGCCCGCAGCACTTACTCAGCCAGGCTCACACACGCGCCCCTGCTGCCGCCCGCTCACCCCAGGTTGGCTGCGAGCAGCTGCACGATGTTGGGGTGCTGCAGTCGGGCCAGGACCTCCACCTGCGCATGCAAGGGGGCGGGTGAGGCGGCAAGGTAGAGTGGGCGACAGGGGAAGGAGGCATGCCGGATTGTGTTGCGCAGCGTATCATACAGGCTGACATGCCAAGCAGACAAGCCCCGCTTGCACGCGGCGTGCAGTCCCAAGCCTTTGGCTTTGAGCTCGCATGCCCTGGCCTGCGCCTCCCCGCACTTCACGGCACCCGCAGTACTGCTCAGTACCGTACTCCCAGCCCGACAGTGCCGTACCCCACAGCACCGTACACCTCACTCACCTCCTGCGCCAGGGCCTTCATCACCCCATTCGCCTCGCTCGTCACGAGCCGGCTCGCCACGGCGCCTGCAGACCCCCCCGCACCGGCCCGCCCTGCAGCGGCAGCTCCCGCTCCCGGTGCTGTTGCGCCTTCTGCCGCTGCTGACGGCCCTTGTGCATTGCCACTGCCGTCCGCCCCGTTCTGACCGGGCTTGCTTTGCTCCAGCTCGCCCCCCTGTGCACCATGCGAGTACGGGGTCGCCAGGGGGGCGCGAGGCGTCGCGTCTTGCTCAGGCCCAGTAATGTTGCACACCGCGGTACACTTTTCCATACGACCTGATGTGGCACCCTCATCGCCCGCCGCCGCCGCAGCGGCGGCGGCGCAGACCTCTCGCGGGTTAGCGGCGTGACAGTGACCCAGATCCACAGCATGCTTAGCACAGCCGCTCTCATAAGCGTTACCGGTACCGTCACGGTGATCGCCCCCCGCCGGCGCCAACGTTCCGGCGGCGCCGGCGGGGATGCTGCCGCTGCCCGCGGGCGCAGGCGACGCGGACCTTGGATTCAGGTTCTTGTTGGATTTGAACACGGAGGATGCCAGGGAGGAGGCCCAGGATCCAATGGAGCTGCGCCGTAGCTTGGAGACCAGCAGCTGACGCGGGCCCACCGCGACCGCGTCGCCGCACACGAGCGGGTTCCGAGGCGGCGTGTCGCCGCGCGGCGGCACGAGGAGCCTTCCTAGGGACACAGCCACCCCGCGCACCGGCTCGGGCTCTGCTGAGGGCTGCACCTGCCTCGGCGGCGCCAGGCCTGGCGGAACCTCTCCTGATTGCGCTCCCGCCGCTGCTGCTGCCGCCGCCGCCGGCGGGGCTGCAGCCGCTGGCACCGCTGCCGCCGCAACGGCGGCTGCAGTCGCCGCCGCCGGCGTTGCCGCTGGCACCGCTGCCGCACCTGCGGCGGGCTTCGGCACCGCCGCCGCTGGGCTTGCCGCCGCCGCCGAAGCCCCTGTCTCCGGCGCCGCCGCCGCCGCCGGCGTGCCCTCCGCCGCCACGGAGGTCGCCGGAGTGCCGCCGCCGGCACTGCTCGGCTCCACGAGCAGCCCCCGGTCGAGCAGCTTAACCGCCACCAACCGCCCGTCGTACATGCCTTCAACCACCCGGGCCTGCGGTACAACGGTATGCCACGGTTAGGGCCCGCGGCATGCATGCATCCCAGCATCGCGCCACACGACGCACGAGCCTTCCCCACCCTCACCCATCCCTTGCGCGTCACCCTACCCCACCCGCCTGCACACTTAAACTAGCACCCTGGGTTCCTGCCTTCCCTGAGTAACCCTGGTAAGCGGTAAGGCGACACCAGGAACACACACTCACGTGCGCGCCCTTTCCGCGTGTGACCCCCAGCAGCTGCACCTCCCCGCCCAGGCGCACGCCCTTGGGGATGGCGGCGGGGGGCGTCAGGGGCGTGACGGGGAGGTGGCTCATGTCGGTTGACAGCAAGGTGTGGTGACTGCTGCCCATGGGGCCGGCGCCTGCTGGTGTAAGGGAGGGAGAGGGGCGCAGGGGCCAGGGAGCCCTGAGCTGCTGGAAGGTGGTCCGGGAGGGAGAGGGGCTGGGCGTGGGTGGCGAGGCGTTTGGCCCCGGGCTTTGCGCCAGGCCTCGTCCCAATCGACCACGGCCGTTCCAAGCATCCTGCCGACGATAGCTACGCTGCTAGGCGCAGAACGAGAAAAGAGACGGAGCCTTGCAGGCTTGTAGGGGCGGGATGAAGGGGTCCTTAGGTTTGCCGCCGGGTCCTAGAACGCACCTGCGTGTGTATCTGCCGACAGGGGGACCTGGGCCTGCTCCGCCGCCGCCTCGCTGGTCGGCAGCTGCGTAGACACGGCGGCGGGTGGGGCGGCGGTGGAGCTGTCTGACTGCGCGAGTTGGCGGTCGGTGGGGACCTTGCCGCCGCGGCCATTGCTGCAAAGGGGTGAGGGGTGTGGGCTGTGAGGGGTGTGCGAGCAAGCGCGGGGTTGAGATTTAGGGCCAAGTGGCATTCATGGTGGAGGTGTTTGCTGGGGCCCCAGGCACGGGGACCGCATGCCCCGAACGCCCCGGCCGCCCAACCAGCACGCTGCCGCGCCCGCCTCACCTTCCGCTCCGCGCCGCGTTGCCCGCCGGGCCAGCATCCATGGCAAGCGTTACGGAGCCGCCCTTGCTGCCGCCGCCGAAGGACCCGCCGACGCCCTCCCCTGTCGCCCCGTCCGGCTGCTGCCGCCGGAGCACCAGCACCGCCGCCGCCAACAGTGCCGCCAGGAGCGCCGCGCCTGGGGTGACGTGGACACGAGGGCGCCATGCACACCCTTCGGCGATTCGTGTCGAACAATGAGCCGGCACAACCCCGGCTGCTACCGGCCCTTCAACCTTCAACGCTGACTCTGCAACCCACCTCCCAGTGTGCCGCCCAGGATTGCGCCGAGCGGCACATCGCCTCCGCCGCCGCCATCGCCGCCCTCGGCGGAAGCCACGCTGGCACCCCCCGAGCCCCCGCCGCGGCGGCCCAGGTCAGCGGAGCCGTCAAGCGCGGGCGGCGGCGGCGCGGTGGAGGAGGGCGGCGGTGCAGGCGGCGTGAGGTACGACGAGTTGGTGAACGTGATCTGTGGGACAGGGTGACGACGGGGAGGAGAGTTCTTGAGTATCACTCGAGGTGCCGTGTCCGAAGGGACTGCTCCTGGCTTGCTGTGCATGGGGAGGCGGCCTACCGTATTGTACTTCATGGCTGTCGTACCACACGCACCTTTGGGAACATGCGCTTCCAGCAGCCCAGCGCCCCCAGCTGCGCCACGCACTCGTCCGTCATGAGCGTGTCGGGCTGCGGGACGCGTACGGCGTACGGCGTACGACGTACGGCACGGGACATACCAGTCACTCATGAACTCCATGACCGACGTAGCAGGCGCGGCAGAGGGCCAGGCACCCAAGTCCCCTCCAGGTCCCCACCAACCCTGCGTAAACCCACCAGGGCGATGACGTCGAGAAACCAAAAGACGTAGCCCGAGGGCTGCGCGCGCTGAAACTCGTCGGGATGGTAGCCGTACGATGCAACGTTGGTGTAGCTGAAGAGCTGCGAGGGCCAGTACGTCATGCCAGAACAGATTCGGTACGGCGCTCAGTCACACACATGACACATGGGGAGGGTCTACATGAAGCGGAACTGAGAGTGCCCTAGCTGGGCCCTGTTGCTATTCCCCCCTATTTGTGAGGCCGTGCATACCGTAGCTATCCCCTGTAGCTATCCCCCCTATTGCGCGTTCAAAAGGGCGTCCTGGAACCAGCCCACAGGTCCCCCGCTCCCGCGGACGCTGACCTTGGGCCAGCAGCGCTGCATGGGCGGAGCCCAGAGGTCCTCCGTGCATGCGGGGTCAGTGTTGAAGAGCATCACGACCTGGCCAGCGGATGGAAACGGGCAGGCGGGGTTACGTTTCACGTGGGAGCGGAGAAGTCGGGCGTAACACAGAGCAGCATCGCATGTTAGCGCCCCGAAAGTACAGACCGGACACGGGCCAACCTAGGTACCGTAGAGCCAAGGGACGACCGGCTAACCCCGGTGGAGCCTGCAGACCGGACATAGGCTAACCTAGGTAGAGCCCGCTGGTTGCCCAGGCCCGACCCGTGGGCCCATCCAGGCCCGACCCACCTGCTGCCCTGGGATTTGCGAGGGCCGGGGGACCGTGAGCGTGGACCGCGAGGCTATGGAAGAGGGCAGGCTGGTCCCTGCGAGAGGTGTAATGAGGGTGGAGAGTTGCGTTGAGGCCCGGGCCCACAATTTCGTCAGTTCTTGCGCTGCTGAAGCTTCCGCTGGGGTATGAGAACGGCGCTAGCCTTAAGCGACCTAGCACCACACATAGTCGCAACGCCTTCAGCCTACGTCGACCCTTCCACCGGCTCACGCTGGTGAATGGCAGACTGGTTCATGAGCACACAGGGCCAGGGCTCTCCCGGGCCCGGCAGGGGCTGGGGCGCAATCAGATCCCATCCCGGGAACTGCGGGCACGGAGAGGGGGCAGTGCGATCACGTGTTTGGTACTGAGGCCCTCCACGCGCTCAACCCAGCACTTTGCCTTTGGGACTGGAGACATTTACCGTGCCTCCCAGACCCTCCGCCCCCCAGTGTGTGTGCTTAGCCCCGGTGCTGCTCCGCACATCCCCTGTCGCTGGCCCCACCACAAAGTGAGGAGACCAGCGGCCATTCCGGATTACGACGTACTGCACTGAAAAAGCGACACCCGGCGCGATGAGGACCTGCACAGGGGCATGCGGAGGGGTTCATTCGCCCCGCTTCAGGTAGCGAGCCCTTCCCCGTCCCCACCCCCGCCCCATGACGGTCGTCACGTACATGCCCCTCCTCCTCAGCCCAGCCCGCCTGCTAGCCCCCTCCCTCCTCCACCCCTCACCCCGCCCCTTCCCCGCCGAAAGTCCGTATCCCCTCCCTCCCTCCTTCCATCCCTTGAGCTCACCTTGTTGGCTTGATACCGGCAATCCAGGACAAGCCAATCCCTCGTGTCTGACCTGGCGCCGAGCAGCGTTACGTTCCGGCCCATACGGACCGGCAGCGCAAATGCCGCCCAGTCCGACTCCTCGAGAACGACGTCATTGATCAGGACAATGACTTGCACGAGGGGGTCGGCCAGGGCCGCTGCGATGACGGCCCCGGTACCGGCCGTAACGGCTGTGCGGCTGTCGGATAGGGCCGCATAGGTCAGCGGCGCTGGGTCGGGGCGGCGTGGCGGCGGACCCTGCTCGGCGGGCTGGGCGCAGGCCCGCTGGAGGAGGAGCCCTGGGGCCAGGAACGCAAGGAGCAGGGAGCACGCCAGAGGAGGATGAATCTGCGGGCAGAGTCCGTGGGGGAGGGGGCGCACGGGCGTCGTCACGAGTCCCGCGGTCGTCAGCGGAAGGCAGTCGCCGGAGGGCGTTTCTTCTGCACGAGACCGGGGTTCCCGCGTTGTAAAGTGAAGGCCCGTGTGTCCAGCGCTCTTGCCTTGCGCCCATTTGCGGTTCCGGCGCTGGACGACCGCGTGCCGCAGGGCATCGCAGCAGAAAGTACCCAGCAGCCGCACTCAGAGAGCTCGCGTGCCGCTCATTCAGAAACCGGAGAGTCATGTTCTCCAGCTTGCCATAGCAGAGTCCCAGGCTGGTGTTATCATGAAAGAAAGCTTTGTTTGGACAACCGCACGCGCTTGAGCTCCGTCAGCTACACTACACTGTAAGCCACTAATCAGGGCGACGCCTGATCGATGGAGGCCTGGCGTGGGACGTTCTGCAGGCGTGGAAGGGTAGCGATGTAGCGTAAGGTCTGAGACAACAGTTGTAATGTAACGTTTGCCAGCGCACTTGCCATAAGTGGTAGAGAACTATGCCCTGCACCAGGGTTCCATCTCGCTTTCTTTCGTTACCGTATGAAACGGGATCCGCTTTATACGGCGCCACGCAAACAGCCGCGCCGAGGGCCGCACAACAAACCATGTCACACCATAGCGGTGGGGACCTTTGCAGGGGAAAGGGGAGCTGGGGATGCGGGTCGCCCTGGCCCCCGCCATGTCGTGACCGTGTCCTTGCCTCGACCTCCCCCAGCCTCTGGGAGGCGCGTTTAGTTACCCCCGCCCATCACCAAAACGTCAACACAATCCCTCCGTGCCTCAGTCCTGCTAGTCCCAAGATTGGCATCCCCATTGGCCCCTCCGCATCCCCACCGGATCAGGCGCCCCTGGACTACCCCAGACCTCCCCCGTGCCGCCGGCCGCATCCCCCTCCCTCGGCTCCCCCCCCCCCGCCTGCCACACGCGTCATGCACTCGCCATCCCACCCTGCCCAACCTGCGCCAAACACCGTCAGCCCCGCGCCAGTAACCAACCCCCTCGCTCCATTCTTCCTCATCCCCACCAAGGACTTGGTCCTAAACTCGCCCCGAACCTGCCTCGTGCGCCTTCAGTCCCGTGGACCACCCCCCTGGGCCCACAGGCTCAGTGCCGCCACCCTGCCTCGTGGCCCCCCTCCATGCTTGGCTCCAAGAAGCCACGGAACGACACCGCCCATCGCCACTGTGCCGCAGCCCCGCGCTCCGTACTGTCATCCGCCCGCGCCTGATCCATTCCTCCTGGTGCCTCCGCCGCTTTGGCCCTGCCAGCGCTGTCCTGATCAGCCGCTGCCTTGGCCTCCGCCTCCGCCTCCCCCGCCGCCGCCGAGCTTGGGCCCGGGTAGGACCCGGGCATGGGACCAGTGGGGCCCTGCACGGCCCAGCGCGCGCCGTAGCCCTGGAGATGGGTGAGGCGGGCAGAGGAGCGGCCGTGCGGCCCTTCGCAAGGGCACTGCGTGAATGACCCTGACGCGCCGTGGTTGGTTGGGCCCTTCGGCCCGCCCGACCTCGCCCACGCGCATACCGATACCCAAGCCAGCAACCCCAACCTCTGGCTAGCGTCTCTCCAGCACACCTGCCCCCATTCTTCGCTTCCTTTATTACTTGCGAAACCCACAGCAGCCCACACCAACCCCTGGGGACCCACCCGCGCGGTCCGCAGCTCCAACACGTGTGTGGGGGCGTCAAAGGGCGGCAGCGTGTGAAGGTTGAGCCACACGGCGCCGCGGAGCAGACCCGCCAGCGCCCCCCGCGCCGCGGCGTTCTTGCGTGGGTCGGGGCCCGACATTTGAGGCCACCACTCGGCCCTGGGGTACGGCAGTACGGCAACACGGCGAGGCACCTGGCAAACCCCTTGCGAAAGGAAGGACAGACATGCCGGTGCCTGTGCGCTGGGCCCATCGCTGCCCTGCAGTGGCGGCGGCTCACCTGGTGTCTCGGTGGCAGTGCTTGCTGAGCGCCCGGGCTCCTGAGGGACGGAACCACAGCATGGGGCGATGGGGGCACCTGCTAGCACGTTCCTCCTGCCCCAAGCTCCCCATAGCGTTGGGGCCCGTTGGGGCATGGCATCGAGGCAACCTCGCAAGAGCGATAACGACTACACGGGTGACAAGCTGGCACCCCATTCCCAGTCCACCGGCGGGCCCTCACCCCAATACCTCCCGCGCTCCCTCCCGCCCGCCCGCCCGACCCACGCACCCACGGTCAGGCGGGTGGCCGCGCCCCGCGCCTCGTGCGGCGCCTCGAAGGCACCCCAGCACTGCGCCGCGGAGGGCGGCCCCACCAGCGCCTCGGCACTGCCCGGCGTGCGTCGGAAGCCCAGCAGCACGAGCAGCAGCGGCGCGCGCAGCAGCAGGCGACAGAGCACGGCGGGGTCGGCTTCCGAGCTGCGGTCCGAAGCGGCCGTGTCGGTAGCTGGTGCCAGGGAGACGGGGCTGGTGGGGACCTGCAGCTCGGGGCCCGGGGGCTGCGGGCAGGAGGTGCCGGGGCTGGCAGCTTCGGGCGTAGCTGGCGGTTGTGCGGGGGTGGCGGGGGTGGCGGAAGCGTGGGAGTGCGCTGTCGCATCCCAGGCGGCGGCAGGCGATGCCGACGGCTCAACACGAGACAGCAGGGTTGGCAGCAACCACTCGGCCTCCGCCAGAGCCTCCGCCCAGCCGGGGCCCTCCCGCAGCATGGGTGGCCCCGGGCCGTCGCGTACGGCAGGGTACGGGAACAGCCCCGTGGCCCGCCAGCCCGCAGCCGCCCACGCCAGCTGCAGTACGTACGGCCGACGCAGGAAGCCCGTACGGCAGTAGCCGGGGTTCAGGAGGCCGCCGGGCCCAACTGCCAGCGGCGGGGGCGCCATTGGTGCGTCGCCGGAGTGCCCGTGTTCCGCCGGCTCTGTGACTGTCTTGGAAGATAACAGTAGTGGCAGCTGAGTCGTACCGCCCGCCTGGGCGCCCGCAGGACCACGCTTGCAGGGTTCGCTGCTGCTGCCTGCTTCCGCCGCACAGGCCTCCTCTTCGCCGGGCCACCAGCCCTCCTGCTCCCACCAGCAACCGTCACATCCTCGCAGGCCTGGACGCCACAGCTCCGAGCGCTGATCTCTGCTTTGGGACGGGGGCCCGTCGAGGGGCTCTGGTGAGCACACGCCAGACTCCGATGCCGGTAACCCTAGAGCGACGGCCGGGGGTGCAGGTTGGGAAGGGCTGAGAGAAGGTCCGGCTGCGCTCGGTCCCGCGGAGGCCTCGTGGGTACATGCCGCTTGGGGTAGTGAGGCGCTCGCCTCAACCGGGCCCGCGGCTGAGGCGGCACTGCTCACTCCAGGCACCTCCGCTGTCATCCCAGCAGTCGAGTGGGTGGGGGCAACGGCAGCCGCTCCCGTCCCTGCTCCCACCTCCACTTCCGACCCGGCCTCTGGCCCTGGCTTTGCCGCTGCTGCCCGCTGCCGCCGCTGCTGCTCCTTCCGCTCCCGCTCCGCCAGCTTCCGTGCCTGGGCCGCCGCCGCCGCCGCCTCGGCGGCCGCCGCCGCCGCCATGGCGGCCTCTGCCGCCGCCGCCGCTGCCTCGTCCGCTGGGGCCTCCAGGGTCAGGAGCTCAGTCGTCACACGGAGCAGCTCCGGCCGCTCCGCCGCTCCTAGCACGCTGAGAGCGTCCGTGTAGCTGCTCAATTCGGAAGCACCGTCTGAAGCGCCACCGGGGCCTGTGGCGGATGGGGGTCGCAGGGCAAGTGGCGGAGGCGGCCGGGAATCAAGGGGCATCGGGCCGAGGGCATCGTGGGGGTCGCTGCGGTCCCTCAGGCTATGGTACTTGTCGCTCGGAGGCGCCAGTCCCAGGACCGGAGGTATGAACGTGTGGTTGCGCCACCCTGCGATACCTGCGTTGTCGGCAACATGTGGTCCTGAGCCGTCTGGCTGACAGCTATCATTGTTGGCTTGGCTCATTCGTGAGAGCTGCGCGGGTCAGGGGCGGGGTAAGGGCGGGGTGAGGGGTTGGGGTTCGGCGGGTGAGCGTGGGCCCAAAGGTTGAGTCCGCATGGTTGCTCGCGTCCAGTGTTCGCACCGTCTGGTGAAGACCAGCAATCGCACAGGCCAGAACCATGGACTCGCGACGGACACGAGCGAGCAGCTCCGGCGATGCCGGGCTCGCCGAAATGTCGCAGCTCATTGCCGCGCCTCCTGTGCTACCGTGGCCTCCTGCCATAGTCAGAGTGTGTCGTCTAAGCGTGAAGGATCTAAGTGACTGGTCGCATCGGCGCAGGACGGAGCGCGGCCCGCGTGCAGCCGCGAGTAGCCGGGATGCCACGGTGTGGCGGCCGGCGGGCACAACGGGATAGCTGACGGCTATGGCTATCTGTTGCTCGGGGAAGCAGCGTGCAGTATGTCAATTCCCTGAAACGCACGCGAGCAGGGCATGGGGGTGCTGAGTGGGGATCGGCGGGATGCAGGGGCTGCACTGGGATGCAGGCACAGTCATGTGTGGATGTCTCCACCTCGAGTCGATTTCACCGTTTCACGTGTCACAATGGCCTGTGTTCAACACAACGCTCCATGCCTCGCGCTGGCACCGCGCCCCTGCCCCACCTCCACACATGCACAAAAAGTTGGTCCCAGAGGTGCCTCCAGGCCCTCCCCCGCCTCGCCTCCAGTATCTGGGCATTCCTGCCCGCGTGCCATCCCTGATGCAACCCTTTTCACCAGGCGCCGGTGCAGACGACCATTCCTGGCACGTATTCCCTGGCCTGCGCTCCTCACACAGCACTGTGCTCCCACCCCAACATGCCCTGGGGCCCTCTGCCGCCGCTGCACACGCGCACGGCACCCCCTGCAGGGCCCCCTCGTCCCTTTCTTTCAGCTTGCGGCAAACCTCCTTCGAGGCAACTACCAATCGTCAGCGCCGCCCGAGGCTGCCGCCCGGTTGCCGAAGAGCGGCCACGCCACGTAGCCCTGACTAAACACGGAGCGGCCGTACCTGCGGGGAACACGAAAGGGCACATGGTTGGTTCCGGCGCAATGGTGGCCCAATCCATTAGGTGCGCTTTGCGCGAGAGCGGCACAAACTAGAACAACTTTGGTATTGTCGCGGCCTTGTCGTACCTGTACTGCTCGTACCACAGCATGCCGTACTTGCTGCCCACCAGCAGCCCCGACGCCAGCGCTATGGACAGGAGGCAGTAGAAGAAGACCATACCCCCCGACACGCCCTGACAGGGGAGGGGGGGGAGGTCAAGGTGGGGAGCGGGGCAGGTTGAGTGCTGCTCGTAAGCCAGGGGAACATCAGCGCGGCAGATGCACTGTGCCCAGCCCAAGGGTCCGGGCGTCTGGGGATGGGGCCGAGAGCCAAGAGGGGAACCACAGCGAGCCCAGCACGACTCCGCTGGCTGCGACGGGAATGAGTGCGGCGAGTTCCAATGCGGGGTAGGTTGCCGGCCGCGCGGCCTCACGCTGCCTCACCTTGCGCTTGGCGGGCGGGGGCGCGGCGCAGAAGCCCCCGGTCACCACCTGGGTGCCGTCGGACAGCTGTGTGGAGGCGGTGGAGCCCTGGGGGGTCGGGGGGGGGGGGATGGCAAGGAGGGGAGGCGGGGGGTTGCGGTAAGGAAGGGGCAGGCGGTAAGGCTTGAGGGGCTTGACAAGCCGGGCCTGTGGCGCTGGGGCGCCGCCCGAGCCAGTGTGCGGAAGGTGCCTGGCCCCCTGTTGTGTTGCCCCCCTAAAGCGCTTCGATCTGCCCAGGGCCACCCCAGCCCGCCCCCACACCCATGCCGTCGGCCCACGCACCTGCCGCTGCATGCCGGGCGCACAGGACACCACGCCGCCCGCATTGCCGCCGTCCTGGGGTGTGAGGGTGGGTTGGAGGTTGACATCGTGCGGGTGCGGTTGCGGGTGGGGTAAGGGTGGATCGACCGAGGGGCCCAATCACGCCAACGCTGCCTGACCTGCCCCTCACAAGCCCCACCCCACCCCACCCCACCCCACCCCACCCCACCCCACCCCACCCCACCCCACCCCACCCCACCCCACCCCACCCCACCCCACCCCACCCCACCCCCACCCCACCCCACCCCACCCCACCCCACCCCACCCCACCCCCTCACCTTGGCCGGCTGCGGGGCCGCGCAAGAGGCCGCCAGCCCCCGCCACGCCGCCCCCAGCACACACCACGCCCTCCCCCCCACCCCGCCCACCCCGCCATCCACACACTGGTGTTCTGCGCCTTCACCCGAGCGCCTAAACACGCTCCCACTCCCACGCTCCCACTCCCGGTACACCTGAACAACCCTTCACAGCTCGCCACCCCCCACCTTGGCCGGCTGCGTGTAGGCGCACGAGGCGGGGTCCCCCTTGGCGCTGCAGGCGCACAGCGCGAAGGCCGCCCCCGCGCCCCCGTCCAGGTCGTAGGCCCGCTGCAGGGAGCCCTCGGGGCAGGGCGCGGGCACGCAGCTGGGGGCAGAGAACACGGGGGACAGGGAGGGGGTGGAGGATGGTGAAGGGGAGTTGGGGGCGGCGCGTGTGCGGAGGGTGGGGGAGGGAGAGAGGTAGCTCGGGGCTGGCCGTGCGTCACACAGGGGGAGGGCGAGGCAGAGGGAGGAAACATAGGCGGGGGGCTGCGTCCCGCTCCAGAGGACATCGGGCAACGGGGAATAAACCAGGGCCCAACGCTGGGCCTGGCGCGCTCACCACGCGGCAGCAGCATGTGCTCCCACAGCGTGCCCGCCTCCCACTTCCCCCAGACACCGCCTCCACCGCTCCGGGCTGTCTACCCTGAGGTTGTCCCAAGCTGCATCCATGCGCCGCCCTTGAGCCCTATCCCTTTCACCCCTCCCGCTTTCCCCCCGCTCACCGCTCCGGGCTGTCGGCCTTGCTGAGGATGTCCCAATCTGTATCTTTGTGCCGCCCTCTACGTTTCCACTGTATCGCTTACACCCCCCTTCCCCCGCTCACCGCTCCGGGCTGTCGGCCTTGCTGAGGATGTCCCAATCTGTATCTTTGTGCCGCCCTCTACGTTTCCACTGTATCGCTTACACCCCCCTTCCCCCGCTCACCGCTCCGGGCTGTCGGCCTTGCTGAGGATGTCCCAATCTGTATCTTTGTGCCGCCCTCTAAGTTTCCACTGTATCGCTTACACCCCCCTTCCCCCGCTCACCGCTCCGGGCTGTCGGCCTTGCTGAGGATGTCCCAATCTGTATCTTTGTGCCGCCCTCTACGTTTCCACTGTATCGCTTACACCCCCCTTCCCCCGCTCACCGCTCCGGGCTGTCGGCCTTGCTGAGGATGTCCCAATCTGTATCTTTGTGCCGCCCTCTACGTTTCCACTGTATCGCTTACACCCCCCTTCCCCCGCTCACCGCTCCGGGCTGTCGGCCTTGCTGAGTCCCTTGAGGCACTGCACGCTGCCCGCCTCGCAGCCCTCGTCCAGGCGGCACGCGGAGCCGTCCTCGGGGCAGGCGCAGCGCTTGGCGCAGGTGAAGTCGCCTGGGGGTGGGGCGGGGGCGGGGGCGGAGGCGCGGGGAGGGGGCGGGCGGAGTGGAGGACAGGCGGGTTGGATGCACGTGGGGTGGGGGACAGGCGCAGTGGAGGGTGGGGGTGCCCACGCATCTCGACAGCTCTCCTGTGCCAAGCCAAGCCCGTGCTAACAACCCCCGATCGGCACGCACTACCCAACAGCAACAGCCTCCACGCCCCCCCCCCCCCCCGCGCCCCCCCCCCACCCCGTCCGTGCCCTCGCCGGGTTGTGCTACCTGCCCACCCCCTAAACCTCCGGCAGAAGGCCCCCAGCACCCCCCCGGCCCCCGGCCCAGTCTCTGCCATTCGCACCCGACGGGTCGGTGACTGTGTAGCTCCCCGGCACGCACGTGTCCTCCACGCACTCCATGGCGGCGCCCTTGCGGCGGAGCGCGAAGTGGTCCGAGGTGGGGCCGTCACAGGTCCAGTCTGGGGGCATGGAGTGGGTGGGGTGGGGTGGGATGGCGGGGTGGGTGGGGGTGGAGGGGTGGTTATGGTGCTGGGAAGGGCCGCGTCGCGTCGCCAGAAAGGAGCAGCGGAGAGGGCGCACGCATACGGGGGTCGGGGGCGTGCAGTCAAACGACAGGGCGTCCGCCCCTGCAGGCGTTTAACCGGCAGCACCTGCTCATGCCGAACCTCCAACCATGTCGTCGTCATCGACGATTACCCCTGTTGACCCCCCCCCCCTTCCCGCTCCCTCCGAAAGAGCCTCACCTGCGCACGTGGTCTCGTCGTACCCGCTGCCGTCCGCCTTGCACGGCTGCCAGCACGTGCCGTGCATGTCGTCCTTGTGGAGCGCCCGTACGGAACCTGCAGGTGCCGTACAGCACCGCCCCGCCGTACACACAGCATATTATGAGTGATGGCATAGCGCACGATTGGAATACAGCCCCCAAGAGGCTCGCATCCGGCCCCTCACGCGTCCCGCCTCCCGCATCCCCCCCCTCGCACCCCCTCTCCCAGTAGGCCCTCTAGCCCCTATGCAGCCCTCTTCCCCCCTACCCCTCCCCATCCTACCCCTTCCCCTCGCTACCCACTCCCTCCACCCACCCGCCGTGCAGTTGGCGGCCGCCGGCCCTGGCTGCGGGGTGGTATCCACGGAGCAGTCCCCGCCCGCCCACGGGGCGGTGCAGGCGCACAGCCCAGTGGCTGTGTCGCAGGTGCCGTGGCCCGAGCAGTCCGACAGGCAGGAACCCGCCACGGAGACCGACACCGTGTAGCCCACCTGCGGGCATGGGGCGGGCATGTGGTTGGGAGGGGGCGGTGGAGGTGGTGTGTGGGGCGGTTGGGGTGGTTGTGGAGAGGGAGAAGCACGGGGGGAAGGGGATACGGGGGGTTTGCGGGGCCGGGAAGGGCGCAAGAGTGCGGGGCGGCGCAGGCAAGGGCCCAGCAGGCAGAGTGCATGGAGTGGCATGGAGCTGCAGAAGCGTGGCCACAACATGCCCTTCCCGTCATACCTTGCGCGGGGCCGTCACCGCGTTCCACACGAGCACGTGCAGCATGTCGTCATCGCTGATCTGCGGTTGGCGGTTGAATGTTAGCAAGCGGTCGACCATTAGCAAACGAAGCACAGAGCTGAAAGCCCAACACTCCGCCGTCCATCCGAGTCCAAGCGTCACCTCCTGCACTTCGAACTGTAATCCAAACTCGCCCTCCCCCTCCTCACCATCCACGGCCCCACTTCCAGACTGGTGGTGTTGCCCTGGACCAGAGTAATCCGCGCCACCGCCCCCTCGGGGGAGGGGAAGGTGCCGGCGGCGATGGCAGCGGCCGCAGCCGCGGCGGAGGGAACAACGATGAGCATGGGCCTGGGCGGGGGCGGGCGTGGGGGTGGGTGGGTGCCATGCCGTGGGCGAGGGACGAGGGGACGCTTCTCCGGGAGGGAACCGACAGCCAGCGAGCCCGATGAGCACGGAGGTGCGGAGGGCGACTAGGGCGGAGGGCGTGTCAACCAAACCAAGCCCCTCCCCCTTTCCCCCTTTGGTCCCAGCCCACCCTCCCCCCTCACAACCCGCCTCCCCCAAACCCTCACACCTCTCCCCCACGCCCCACGCACCGTCCGGTGACCCAGTCCGGAAGCGCCGGATCGGTCCGGAAAGACCCGGACAGGACCAGACGGGAGGTGGCGGCGGAGCGGAGCGCGGAGCGGGCGGCGGGCAGCGTGAGGTGATCAAGGACGAAGGGGCGGGGGGCGGCGTCCAGGGGTGCGCCCAGGGAGAGGCTGAGGGCGGACACGCCGCAGTCGGGGCCCTGGAACACGGGCTGCGGGCGCGGAGGGGCGGGGGGAGGCGAGGGGAAGAGAGGTGAGCGAAGGTGAGGTGAGGTGACAGCTGAGCCCGAGCTCCCTGAGCCTCCCCCGATGCTCGCTTGCCCTCCGGCTTTTCCCTAAGGCCCATCAGCATGCGCCCAGCCCTCTGGAACCCCAGAATGGCCCGTCACGGCCCCCTCAAGCCCCCGGGTTCAACAACCCCCCGCCCGCCCCCCCCCCCCCGCCCCCAGCTCACGTCTGCGCACGTGCACACCCCCGTGTCCGCCGCGCAGCTGCCGCGGCCGCTGCAGTCGCCCGGGCAGGCGCGAAGGTCGGCCGTGACGCCGTACGTGACGGCCGCGGGGCCGTTGCTGTACACGCCGACGTACCACTCGCCTGCGGTACGGCGTACGGCGCACGGCAACATGGTGTAATCGGGCACGGCTGGGCAAGAGGAGGAGGCAAGCCAGGCTAAATGGCCTCACTCCATCGCCCACCCCCAGTGGCAGACCCACCCACCCGCCGAAGACCCAAGACCCAAGACCCACCCCTCCTCCCACCCGCGACCCTCTACCCACGCGGTCAGGCCCGGGGACACGGGCACGAGCCCCTCGGCAGCTCCCCACTGGGTTTTGGCACTTCCGCGCGCTCGCAAGGTCAACCCCATCACGGAACACGCCCATACCCACCCGCCCGGAACGCCGCGTCCGTCTTCCGCAGCGTGACGGCGGCGCTGAGGTCCCGGCGCCACGCGGAGGCGGCGGCGGCCGAGGAGGCGTCGTGCTCCGCCTCCCCCAAGCCGGGGAGCTGCTGGTGGCGGAGGTAGAGGACCAGGGAGCCTGGGGGGTGTGGGGGTGGCTTTGGGTGCTGGGCTACCTGCCCCTCATCCCGCTCCCCCCTGATCTCAGGGCCTGTCCCCTGCCCCTTCTTCCCTCCCCTCACGCCTGCCCTCAATTCTGCCCACCCTCCCCTCATGCCTCCCCACCCTGCGTGGCCTCCGTGGCCTCCGCCCTCAGCTCCAGCTCCTGCACCCCCCCCGCGGGCACCTCCACGCGAAAGAAGGCCCAGCGCCCGGGGCCCTGCGCCGCCACGGCCGCGGAGGCGGAGCCGGGGGCGGCGGGGGGCTGCAGGGGCTGCAGCGAGGCGGAGCAGTCGTCGAAGCCCAGGCCTGGGGGGAGGGGGAGGGAGGGGGGGGGAAGGAGTGAGGGAGGGGGGGTATGGAAGAGTGGGTAGTGTGTTTTGAGGACCGGGGGGAGGAAATAGTCAGCACGGCTGCGGGACGATCGTTGGAGTTCACCTGTGAGGCTGCGGGGACGCGCCAAGGAGTGAAGCGGCCTCTTCCAAGCGGAGCTCTTGAAGCGACCCCACCCAGGCCCGGCGGCCCCTAGGCCCTCTTCCCCTCGGACCTCTGAGCACCATAGCCCCGGGGCCCCTAGGCCGCTCTGACAAGGCCCTCCTCCGACCGCGCCCCCCCCCCCAGCCCACCCGCTGGCACCACGGCGTTGGGCGGGGGCGCGTAGGGCGCCGGGCAGGCGCAGGTGCCGTGCGGGCAGGTGTCGGCGGTGCCGCGGCCCGAGCACAGCGCCAGCTTGCCGTCGGCCCCCAGCGTGAAGGGGCACGAGTGCGTGGCGCCCCTGGGAGGGACGTGGGGAGAGGGGGTGGGGAGCGGGGAGGGGGGGGTGGCGTGGTCATGGGGGCCAACAGTCTACGGAGGAGAGGCGAGAGTGCAAGCCTACAGCGAAGTTGGAAGGGGGGGAAGGCGAGGCGAGGAGTTTGCGTCCCCGGATGGATGAGAGCCGGGCCGGGGAAGAGGGCCCGGCGCCGCTGCCCGCCCCCCGGCGTCAAGGGGCGCACCTGAGGGTGAGGGTGGCGGCCGCGGGGGCCTCGGCGCACAGGTACAGCCCCGTGTACGCCCCGTAGCCCAGCTGCCGCCGCGTGAAGGCCAGCTGAGCGGTCAGGGCGGCGGGGGTGGTGCGGAGCTCGAAGGAGTAGGCGGTGGCAGCGGTGGGGTAGGCCTGGGGGGTTAGGTGAGGGCGGGAGGCGGCCGGGAGGGAGCGGGATGCGTAGGCGTGGGGACGGGTTGGTGAGGAAGGGGGGCAGGACTTGCCATCGTGGTCTGCCCCAGCCCCTTGCACCGCACCAGGCCAGGCCACTGCCCCCAAGTGCCCCAGGTCCCCAGTCGTCGCGCTGCCGCTGTCCCGGCTACTGAGCCCGCTTGAGCCCCGCTCCCTCCCTTAGCTCTCCAATTGCCCGGTCATCTCCCGCAGCACTGCCGCCGCTGCACCCCTGCGGGGCTCACCGCAGGCACTGTGGTGGTGACGTTGGTGGCGGGGTCGGTGGTGGCGGCGAAGGTGGTCAGCAGCCCGCGCAGCGTGATGGGCGCGTCGGCGCTGCCCGAGCCCAGCAGCAGCGCCAGGTGGTACGACACGTCCAGCATCCTGTACGGCAGTACGGCACGGTCGGTCTCCGGGCGTGCATCGTACGGCAGGGCAGCGAGGTAGAGAGCTCCCTCCGCCAGACCCGGACCATGGAGGCCCGGCGTCTCGGGCATCGCCCAGCGCTCTTCCCCTCATGTGCCACTCACCAATGGCCCAGTACCCCTGCAGACTCTCCACCAGTTGGCAGCGCCTGCACAGCGGTCCTAGCCCCGCGGTACCGTTCCCTGCCCCATCCCACCCCATCCCACCCACGTCCGATCCATGCGTCCCCGGGCCCACCCACCGCGGGCCCCAGGCCCAGCCTCCCCAACAGACGCGCAGCCCAGCGCCCCATTGCGCATGGCCGGTTGACGCCCCCGCCATCGCCCCTGCCCGGATCACGCTTCCCCCATGGCCCCTGCCCGGGTCACGCCCCCCCTGCTCCACGAGGCCCTCGGGCAGTCGGGCCTCACTCTGCAATGCTAGTGGCGAAGCACACCGGCGCGCCCGGGCCCACGGCGTTGCATGTGTTGCCGGTGCCACACGTCTCTTGCACGTCCTGGTGTCATGGGGGGCCGTAAGGGTGCAGGTCCTTTGGGGGATCTCGCCGTGGTGGGGGAAGGGCCCCGGGGCGGGTGGGGGGGGGGCCAGCCGCGACTGAGCGTGAACGACGTGAGGCCACGCATCCGACCGGGAAGCACCGGTAAGCAGCAGCTAGCGCCGCACCTGTCCGTTCAGCGCCAGGGGGTGTACGGGGATGCTGCAGGCGTCCCCCACCCAGCCGGGGGTAGTGTCCTGGGGTGGGAGGCGTGGGGCGGGAAGCGGGGTGGTCGGGGCTTGAAGGCAGGGGCGGGGCGTTTTGAGGTATGAGGGCGGTCGGCTCCGCCAAATCCCCCACCCGCACCTGGCCGGGCAGAGGCGAGCTGCACACGCACTTGCCGTCCACCTGCTGGCCGTGGCCCGAGCACGGAGCTGCGCAGCGACAGAGCCAGCCATGGCATCTCGGGTCGGGCCAGACGAACGTGCGCAAAGCGCCAGGACCCCAGCGCAAGAATAAGCATAAAACAGGACTTGCCGTCGTCAGCATGAGCTGAGAGCGCCAGGAGAGCGACCATGCCGACGAGCCCTAGGCACGAGCGAATGATCCTGTGCCGCTCCATGGCCCACGACACTCGAAAACTTTGTAACACTATGGTCGTGCAGCAGCTAGAAGGGGAAATGCCAGGGCCGGAAGTTGTTCCGAGAAGTGGGAGCGCCCGCTGAGAGACGCGCTAAGGGGATTGGGCCAGCCCGTGGATTGTATAGCGCACTGACAACGCCGCGAAGCGTCGCGACTCAATCACTCGCTGGAGCGCGTTCTCTCGCGGAAAACCTGGATCCCGCGAATGAACAGCTTCTGGTGAAACACGTCCCAGCTAGCACAGGTAACTTTGGCTGCCTATATTAACCTTAACATATTCATTCGTGCGCTTGCCTGTTACCGGAGCTCAAGAACTGTCGCGGTCAACATGCCCGCGCAAGGGCCCCACAGCGCCATACATGGATTGACATAGACGCTGGCCTATGAGCTCCTACGCGGAGCTCCATCAGCAGGGCCAGCCAGCAGGGGTGGTCCCCGCCGATGCTCGGCATGGATACGCGGGCCTCTACTTGCAGCAGCAGGCGGAGTCTGCCGCTAGACGCACCTCGTCGGCAGAGCTGAGACGGAGCTCTGGAGTGCCGTTGCAGTCAGAAGTGTATGAAGGGCCAGGCGGGAGCCCCCGGGAGGACCGGTCCCCGCCCCGCCCGCGAGCTGGGACGTCGCCCCTGCGGTCACAGCAGCGGAGCTACGCCGCTCTGGCAGCAGCTGCTGTGGATGCAGCCAGTGCGCAGGCGACAGACGAAACGGGTGGCTCCGTCCGGTCTACCCCCCCGCCGGCCTCACCGCCCAAGCCGCGGCTGGACCCCCGCGTCTCAAGGTGTGGCAACCGCGCACACAGCCCGCCATCCCCAGGCCCTTACCGCTGCTAGCCGCCCTCCCATAGCTACACTTTAATCCTGCTTTCACCGCCTGACAGGCCCGCAACGACAGTACTGGCCCAGGCGACTGCCATGCGGACCGCCCGCCTCAAGCGGCTGGCGCAGCGGCAGCAGGCGATACAGCAGCCTCCCACAGCCACCGCCCGGCCTGACGGCTCCCGGAAGGCCGGGCCCCGGCCGGTCCGCCTCTCGGCCGTGCTGCAGCAGACGCCGTCGTTGTACGACAGGCAGCGGTTGTCCGCCGTGGAGCGGTTCATTGAGGACATTGATCCTCTGCCGCCCCGGTACAACGACGCTCAGGTGCGCAGCCGCTGCTTGAGCCCGCAAGCTGACGCCCTGTGCCCACTTGGCCCTAACCACCAGCGCGAGCACCTCATCACCCCAGGCGCGCCGCATGGGCCGACCTGACCTGCACCATGACGGCCCCCTTTCCCCACTGAGAGCCCCCTTTTCTATCCCCTTGCCACCCGCCCTGTCCGCACTGCGCTGCACCCGACGCCCCGTCTGCCCCGACCCAGGTCGTCTACCTGTCAAAGAACTCGCTCACCGGCGTTTCTGGCCTGGAGCAGTTCCAGCAGCTGCGAGTGCTGGGCCTAGCGGACAACCTGCTGGCCGACCCACATTGCCTGGAGGAGCTGGCGGCCGCCTGCCCGGCCCTCGAGGCGCTGTCCCTCGAGGGCAACCCGCTGGCCTCCGTGCCCCACTACCGGTAGGGGCCTAGCGCGCCTCACACGCGGACGGGCAGGCTGCCGTACCCCGATCGCATGGAGCTCGAGCGGGAAGGCTTGGGTGGTTAGCTTTGCCCCGCTTGCGTCACACCGAGGAGCTTCCCGCCCTTGCACCCTGCAACGGAGTGGAAGCGAGGCCTGGATGCAGAACACAAGGCGACACGGGGAGCAGTCTTAGGTCCGAGCGCTGGCCCGGCTCCCTGCTTAGGCCTGCCCGCCCCTTCCTGCCCCGTCCCTGCCGTGCTCCGCAGGGCGCGTGTGCTGCAGGCCCTGCCCGGTCTTAAGGCCCTGGACGGGCGGCCCGTGGGCGAGGAGGAGCGCGCGGCGGCCCCCGCGGCGCTGGCGACCGAGGACGCGGTCATGGCGGTGCTGCTGCGGAACGCGTGCGAGGTGCACAAGATGGTGAGTACGGGCTCCTTTGTGGAGGGGTGTGCGCGCATGATTAGGTGGGAAGGGCCGATGGTCGAAGCCAGCGGGTGCGGGCTCCTCTGGCGGATGGACTCCTGCCCTGGCACCGAGGGCAGTGGTGACAAGACTGGGCGGCAAGGCTTGTCGTTTTGAGTAGCGGCACGCAGCCCCCGCTTCTGCGTTTGCCAGCTTGCAGTGATGATGGCTACTACACGTACGTCAACACCAGCACACCCTGTCTTCTCTGTGTTCGCCGGCTTGCATAAAGTATCATCGCCGCTCCCCCGACGCCAATACCAGCACACCCTGTGTTCCCTGCCCCCCTTCTCTCCCCCCGCAGGCCAGCGTGGTCCAGCGCTCCCAGCTGCACATGGAGCTGCTGCACAGCCTGCACTGCCGGGGGGCGCCACTGCGGAGGGTGGAGGCGCTGGCGGACGCGGCGGCGGGCGCGGCGGGGGGCGGGCGGTCCCTGGCGCGGCTGGTGGAGATGTGGGACTACGAGGGAGGCATGGGGCCCGAGGTGCGGACGGCTGTGAAGGGGTGCGGGGCGTGGGGTGGGGTTCGGAAGAAGGGAAGAATGGGATCTGTTGTTTGTCAGCAGGCTGTGGTGGCCGTGGGGTAGGCCACTGCGCCAGCAACTGTTGGGCGACTTTTCCTCTGCGGGCGGTCTCAAGTGATGTAGCAAACATCAGGATCGGCCCTAAGAGCAGTCCCGCATCCTCTCATTGCCCAACACGCGCCCCCAGGAGCGGCGCAAGATCCACGCCGCGCTGCTGCGGGAGGTGGGGCGCATGCACCGCGAGATGCGGCTGGCGCCCGGCGCCAAGCCGGAGCCGGCCTGGGAGGAGGCGTTTACACAGGTGCGCAAATTGCCCTCATACGATCGTGCCAAGGGCCCCCTCCTCCCCCATTTATTTCCACCCGTTTCTGGCATGTGGACCTCACTGTACGGCCGCCGTACTGCCCATCCTTGCCAGGTGATGATTGCTCAGCAACGGACCACCGCAGCTCTGCTCGATCTGATGACTCAGTGCCAGGCGGCCTCGGACGAGCTGCTCCGAAACATGGCTTCCACCGATCCCTCCGAGCTCGGCGGCGGCCCCGGCTCCGAATCCGGCTCGGGGCTTGTGGCGGGCGGCAGCGGGGGGCAGGGCGGTCTGGCGGCGGGCCGAGCGAGGCTGCTGCGGGACGCAGAGGAGGATTCGGAGCGGCACCGGGAGCTGCGGAGGGAGCGGGAGGAGGCGCTGGCGGAGCTGCGGTAAGAACCGAGGCGAACGCGATGAACAGATACTGCATTGGCACAAACGGCTAGCCTGAGCGCTATGCGTCCTGATTAGTTCTCGTTCAGCTCACTACGTCACTCCTGCTTTCTTTTGGCCCCATCACAGAGAGGCGGCACTCAAACGCGACCGCTGGGAGCAGGCCAGCTCAGGCCGCTCCTCGGGGCCCCAGCGCCGCCCCTCCCTCAAGTCCGCGCTCCGCCGCAGCGCGAATGCTCCGCCACGCCACTCCAGCGTCGACGGCGAGGGCAGTGACGACGGCGGAAGCAGCGCCCCTATGCCCCGGCACGTATCTCCCTCGCCGCCGCGGTGGCGATCCCCCCGCGCCTCGCCGCAGATGTCTGCAGAGGCGGTCGAACGGCTCATGCGCGCCCGCCGCAGCGCCGCACCAACCCCGCAGCCGCGGAGCGATACGCCAGGCGACGCTAGCTCCCTAGGCGGACGACCCGCCTCCACGGAACGCGCCTGGCCGGGGCAGCAGCGGCCAGCCTCAGCATCGGCGACAGCAGAAGGCCGGGGCAGGCTGGTGGGCGCGGAGCCTGCGCCTTCCGGGAGGTCGGGAGGCGGACAAGCGGCAGGACAGGGCAGCAGCAGCCGGCGGTGGGCGTCCGTGGACCCTTCCAGTCTGGGCAGGGGCGGGGGCAGGGGGAGAGGCGCAACGGGTGCTTCGGGTGCCGCTGCTTCCGGACGGCGTTTCCCGAGGTCTGCATCAAGCTCGCCCGACAAGGTGAGGATCCTACTGCAGGCGTGAGTGGCCGAGGGAAGCTGTGCATGGTGGACGTGCGCTTTGATGCAACAGCGACGGGTGGACTTGCGCATACGTGCTGCCGCAGGGCCCCCGTTCGCCGACGCCGCCTCTCCAGCAACCCGCCTGGCGGCCTGCAGGCCCCGCCCCAGGTCAGTTGCTCGTCCGCTCTGTCGCACATGCCAATGCTGCCTCCCATTCCTCCTCGAGCGCATGCTATAAGCGGCCTTCTGCCCACACAGTCACTGCTCCGTCTGCTTCCCTGGCCCCTGCAGTTTTCGGCAGCCGCTCGGCCCCCTCCTCGCCAGACTACAAGGACGCAGCCCAGGCGGTTGCCCGCTCCGCTCGGGCCCTGCTCGCCAAGACGCAGGCCGAGGCGGGGACCAGCCCCGAGCGAGCCCAGCAGCGCGCCGCTGCCTCGGCCGCCGTGCTCACGGCCGCCGCCGCCTCCGCGGCAGCAGCTACCGCATTCCTTTCTGGAACGGAAGCGCGAGCAGGGGCGGCAAGGCCAGGGCCGCCGCGTTCATCCGCATCTGGCAGCACGCCGGCTGAGGAGGAGCCATCCTCCCTGAGCTTCGCTGAAGACGCTGCCGGCCCGTACGGCGAGGCACCCGATCGAGGTCTCACGTCCTCGCCCGTCTTGCTTGGCCGCCGTCACGTCTTCAACCCATCAGAGGGCTGGGCGCCCGTCGCTGCGTCCGCCGGGGGCCGTGGGATGCGTGGCACGTCAGCTTCGGGGCGGTCAGCCAACACGCGTCGCTCCGATCAGGGCCTCGGTCCTGGGCCGGGTCCGAGTAGCGGCGGAGGCGGCAGCGCGGCCGGGTCCCGAGCTGGCGTGGCACCCGTGCGGCGGAGCATGCCGGGCCTGTCCGCCCCTCCAGGACGGCTGAACCCCGCATTCGCAGCGACACGGATCGATGACTTGAAGCGTCAGGTGGAGGAGTCCGCCCGCGAAACGGCGCGCCTCCGCCACATTGCGGAAACTGCCGCACGTCCCTCGGCCTCCGCCTCTATGGAACTTCCCGGGTCGTTGCGCGCGGCTGCCGGCCTGCCCATGTGGCCGCAGCACCTGGCGCCGCCGTACATCGCAGCACTGCCGTACGGCAGCCCGAGCTCGTACCTGGACCTCCGCGCATCGGCCCCGGCCGCTGCCTGGGCCGCGGGCGGCCTGGGCACCTCCCAGGTACTGCTGCCCATCACGGCGCCAGGAGCCTTGGTTTCCGTCGCTCCGTCCGCCCCACCACTGCAGGAGGTAATGCATCCCAGCAGCTCTGCTCCCTGGGGTTTGGCCCCGCCGCCGGACCCAGGCGCGACGTGGCAGCATCCACACCCGCAGTCGCTAGCGTACGCGGGCGCCCGACCGCCTGCAGTGCCCTCATCCGAACCTCAAGGGGTCGCCGCAGAGGGGCAGTGGCTACCAGCTCAGGCCTGGGGCGGCGCCATGCCGCCCGGCGGCCCCGTCAGCAGCCCGCAGCCCCAGCCACAGCTGCTGCCGGCGTCGCTGCAGCCGCACCGGGGCCCTTGGCAGGGTGAGCGATCCGCTCGCTCCAGCGACCAGGGCCTCCACAACCCAGCCGGCAGCATCCACGCACCGCCGTCCGTCAGCGGTACCCTGCCAACGCAGCACCCTATGCAGCAACTGGGCCCGGGATCAGCGCCCGGATCTGTCTACGGAGGGGGGTTCGACGCAACACTCTCGGCACCACACGTGACCGCTGCACAGCCTACGGCGTTTACGAGCGAGGCGCAGCCGCTCGCTCCATACCCGCCTCCGCCGCAGCCGGCAGAACTGCATCCACAGATGCAGCTCCAGCCAGGCTCCCACTATTCGGCGAGCCAGCAAGCCCGGTCGACAATGGAAGAGGAACCATCCTTCGGGTCCCAGCCGCATGCGTCTGAGCACAGCGGCGGGATGCCCCGGCTGCGGCTGCAGCCACCGCCACCCTTGCCACAGCCCTCGGCGCCGCCGGGCTCTGTCTCAGTTGCCTCCGAACGCCTGGCACCTACGCCCCAAGAGCTCTCGCAAAGCAACCTCGCCCTCCTCCAACAACAACAACAACAACAGCAGCAGCTCGGTGGGGCCGCGCAGCAGCAATACGCGCCGCATTACGCGGCCGCGACGTCCGGACCCCAGAGCATGGCATCTGCCTACGCGCCCTCCGCTGCCGTTCCAACGGCGCCTGCATCTGGTGCCGGCTCGCTGCGAGGCCCGTCACCGCCTCCGTCCGAAGCCGCCGCCGCTTGGGCCCAAGCCGCCGCTTCCGAGGCTGGCACCGCCTTCAGCGGCCCGCCCGTGCCCCACTCCATGCACCCGCCACCGACTGCGTCGGGGCACCTCCCGGGTCCGCCCCCGCCATCCCAGCCGGGCTCGCTTCACGCAGACTCGCTGGGTCCCAGCGGCCGCGCCTCGGCACTGCCTTCGCCGCCCCAGTCCGGCTTCTCCACGCCCAGGGGCTACAGCGGCGCCGGCGCCGATGCGCCTTTGACCGACCCCCAACACGCCCAGTCGCTCGGGGACTTCAGCGTGGCTCGAGCGAGCGTGGACGTGCTGCCGCCTGGAAGCGTCAACCCCTCCGTGCTTGGCTCTCCGAGCCACGTCAGCATGGGCTCCCGAGCGCCGTCGCTCGCCATCTCGCCGCCTCGGTACAACCCGGACTGGGCTGGGGCGCCCACGCCCGCAGCCACCGGCCCCGCGTCCGCCCCACGAGCGCCCGTGCAGAGGCAGCAACGGCCACAGCAACCGCCACAGCAGCAGCAGCAGGTCATGCCACAGCACACGCAGCAGCCGGGCTACCAGCAGCAGTACGACCCTTCACAGCAGGCACAGCACGACCCCTGGACCGGCGCCATGGCCACTCCCGCTGCGCCGCTGTCCGGCCAACAGTACACTGTCCTCACCGCCGGCCCTGCGCCCGCGCCCACGCCCGGCCCAACGGCCCTCGCACCGCCGTACACCGCCGTACGGCAAGCACGCGCCGGTACGGCAGCCGCCACGCCGGGCGGTACAATAATCAGCGTGGTTGACGAGGCGAGCGGCGCTGTGGCGACGCGGGTGGAGGTGGCCGAGGTGATTGAGGAGGACAGCGCGGGGTTCAAGGACCAGCACATACACCTCCACATCCACCAGGGGGCCAGCTCGGCGATGCAGGTGCGGTGCCGCCGGGCTGTTCGGCAATGCCATGCAGGTTCCATGTATGCCGCTCGCATCCTCGGGCAAGGCGCATCTAGTGGTCATGTGCCAAGCGGCCGTCCTGAATCCCCTTCAATACGTTCCCTCAACACAGGCGCCGGACACAGGGACAACAGACGCGTCCACGCCGCAGCTCTTCCTCAACGCTGGCGGTGACCGCACCCGGCCCACGCCGGCGCCCGTGCCTTACCCCACCCTCACCACCATGGCCCCCACCCCCACGCCCAGCCCGGGCGGCGGCGACACCTCAGCCGTAGCCGCCCTCAGCACGCTGGCCCCACCGGGGTCTCCCCTCCACGAGGGCCTCGCCACGGGCCGGATCGTGTACGAGAAGATCGAGCGGATCCGGCCATCGGGATCCCCATCTGGCGGCGGCATCTCGGACACGGGCTCCAGGGCCTGGGGCCGCCGACACAGCTCAGACGAGGATCCTCGGGCCGGCGAGGGCCGCCGCAGCGGCCGGCGGCGGGGGAGCGCCGGCGCCGGCGGTCCCGGGGGCACGCCCGGCCGCCCTAACCGTCGCCGGGACGAGCAACCGGGGTTCGGTTATGATGACGGTCATGCGGGCACCCGCATGCGAGGAGACGGACGAGGGGCGCGGAAAGCTGGCGGAGGTGGCGGGGGCGGCAGCGATGATGAGGACGAAGGGGGCGACGACACGGGCCGGGGAGGCGGCGGAGGCCGGGGGGGTGGAGGCCGAGGTGGACGCGAGTGGGAGGCCGACGGCGCCCGGGGCACCGACCAGGGCGGTGCAGGGCGCAGGACGCCGCCTCGCCCTCCGGCGCCGCCTCGCTCCGACGTTCGCGAGCAGGTAAGTGTTGTGAGCGGGGCTGTGCCATTTCTGCATGGCTCCTGATTGGATCACCTCTGCTGCGATTGCGAATCTGCTAGCTGTCCAGGGCTCCGACTGATTCCGCACCTTGTAATGTCTGCAGGCGGCGGCGGAGGACGAGGTGCAGCAGCGGCTGCAGGAGGTGGCGGCGGAGGGTGAGGACCTTGCCGCTCAGCTCCAGCGTCTGCAGTCGCAGGCAGCACAGGAAGCCGAGCGCCGTCGGGACCAAGCCCAGAGCCAACGACAGCAGGCGACAGGCGACGGCACTTCCAAGCGCGGCTCTGGCGACGGGGCGTCCAGTGCGGCAGCCGTGGCCAGCAAGGCGCCCTCCGTCGCCGGCAGCACGCGCGGGGCACCGGCAGGGGATGCCAAAGCTGGACTGGGAGCTGACTTGGCAGCCAAGGACCAGCGCAATGCGGACCTAAGGGACCAGATCGCGCGGCTGACGGAGCAGCTTGCAGCGGGGTCGGCGGCAGAGGATGAAGGCACGCGCGAAGGCAGTGGAGGGCCCGGAGGCGGAGGCGGAGGCGGCCCGGGGGGCGGCGGGGGTGGTGGGCCGCCCGGCGGTGGGGGCGGCGGGCCCGGAGGCCCTGGAAGCGGAGGAGGAGGAAGCGCACGCGCCGACGCTGCCGCTCGCTCCGCCGAGGCCGCTGCAGCCGCCCTGGTGGACCTCACAGGCCAGGTGTGTCATGAACCGGGAACCAGGCAGATTGCTGCTGCCCGCAGCTCTGGGGGCCTCTGGCGCTGTACCTGCCACGGTGTTGCAGCTCTGGGGGCCGTAGAGCCGATGCCACACGTCGCGTCCTGCGGCAGCTGTCCGGGGAGGGACACATGCCTTGGCCTTCTGCACGCGCCCGCCCTCGTCCTACCTCCGCAGTCCGCACCGCGCTTTTACACGCTCTTCCCTCGTGCACTCCCCCCCCGTGCACTCCAGGCCAACCCCCTGCGGGCCATGGAGCAGCAGCTGCTGGCGCTGACGCTGGAGAAGGAGGCCCTGGAGCGGTCCCTGATGCAGGAGCAGGCAGAGGTGCGGGCGGGCCTCCAGCGCCTGGGCTTGACCCCCGCGCCGCTCGCTCCGGTCCGCAGACCGCCGCCGCGCTCTGCCCGTCCGCACGACCTGCCATGCCCGCTTAGTCCCGTTCTTGACCTGAGAGGGTTGTCACGTGGCCTGCTCTCTGGCCCTCGCCCTGACCATTGGTCCTGGCGCCTGTCCTCACTTGCCTGTACCCCCCGCCCCTCGCCCCGCTCCTTGCCCTACCCGTACCGCCCCGCAGGTCCGGCTGCTGCAGCAGGAGCTGGGCATGATGGGGCAGGTGGCGGACGCACTGGAGGACACGCAGGCGCAGCTGCAGGTGCGGGGCGGCGGCGTGGGTGTTGGTGACCCTGGAAGGCTGCGCGCACGCTACTGTGCCGCGGCCTTCTTACGCCCTCACGTTTTGCACACCGTCCCTCCCGCTGAGACCGAAATCCGGTGCAGAAACCGGGCGCCTCGCCGCATGACGATGCGTGCATATTGTCCAATCCTGCCCTGCCCCATCACTGCTTGACCCCCACCCCCAACACCCCACCCGCAGGAGACCCGCCTGGCCGTGGCCCACCTGCAGCAGGAGCTGAGCGAGCGGGAGCAGGAGCTGGCAGCGGCCAGGGCGCGGGCGGCGCAGCGGGAGGTGGAGCTGGAGGCCAGGGTGGCAGCGGAGCAGGAGCGGGTGGGTGCACGGCGCGAGTGGCTGGCCGGGAACTGGAGGCCACGTCGCACCCGGCGGTAGCTGCCACGGCACAAGAGCCTGCCAATGCGCCATGGGGCAACGCAGGGGCCGGTGACAGGCCGCATGACCGCCTCATGACTAGCCGTTGCCCTGCTCCGCCCGCTTCCTGTTCCCATGACCCCAGGCCGCCAAGGAGGCCGCCGACGCTGCATTGCTGCTGGAGCACCGCCTGGCGGAGACACGCGCCGCCGCCGAAGCCGAGCTCCAACGCCAGGCGGAGGCTGCCGAGGTCGCCGCCTCGCGCGCCGCTGCTGACGCTGACGCAACCCTGGCCGCCGCCGCCTCTCGCCACGCCGCTGCCCTGGCGGCGGTGGAGGCGGAGCGGGCCGCCAGCGAGGCCGCCCTCATGTCTGGACACCGGGCGGAGCTGGAGGAGCTGCGAGGAAGCTGCGCGGAGGAGCTCCGGGCGTTTGCGGAAGAGAGCGCGGCAGACCTGGCGGCGGCGGAGCAGCGGATCGCGGCGGCGCTGGCAGCACACGAGGAGGAGGCGGCGGCGCTTCGGGCCGAGATGGAGGCAGCCGCAAAGGCCCACAAAGCGGCGGTTGAGCAGCTGGAGGCTCGGCACAAGCAGCAGCTGGAGGATCTGACGGAGGAGCAGCAGGCCCAGATCGACCATCACGTACGGCAGTTGGACGAGAAGATGGCCGAGCATCGGGACGAGCTGGAGGAGCTGGCCGAGCGCAGCCAGCGCGACCTGGATGCCGTTCGGGCGGACGCGGCGGAGGCGCTGTCGAAGGCGAAGGCCGCGGCGGCGGAGACGCTCGAGGCGACGCGGGCCGAGGCGGCGGAGGCGCTGTCGCGATGCCTGGAAGACGGGATCGCAGCGCTGGAGTCGGTCCGGGCCGAGGCCGCCGCCGCCGCGGAGGCGGCGGAGGCGAGGCACGGCGAGGAGCTGGCGGCGGCGGCGGCGCGGCAGGCCGCGGCGGAGGCGGCAGCGGAGGCGCGGCTGGCGGCGGAGCGTGAGTCCGCAGCGGCGGTGGCACGTGCCGCTGAGGAGGCTGCCCGTCAGGCGGAGGAGGCACGGGTCGCGCTGGAGGCCCAGCTTCAGGAGGCGCTGGCAGCGCTGGGGAGGGAGCGAATGGAGCATGGGGACCTCAGGGCCCGGCACGCGGAGCTGGAGGCGGCGGAGGAACGGACGCGGCGCGCGCTGCACGCGCTGACGGACCGGCTGGAGACGGAGCGGCGGCGCGAGGCGGCGGCGTGAGTTGGGCAGCGCTGCCGGTCATGCGTTGATGACGACCCCAATTGGCTTGCTGCTGCATGCTGCTACCTCCTAATATGTTGACCAGGGGCCTGGTTGTTGTTGACGGTCGCGCAGGGACCTGCTGGCCCGTCGCTCCCTCCTGCGGCGGGCGCTGTGCCACTGGGCCATCAACGCAATCGACTCCCGCACACACTCGCACCAGGCAGGTTGACGACTCCAAGTCACACGAGACGGTGACCCGGTTGGGCACAATGATCGTACTTGAAAGAGCCCTCACCTGCAGAAGGGGACACACTTGTGACATGCAAGCGCCAAAAGAGTCTGCTCGCAAGCTGGCCGGGCTCACCGGATGGTCTGTGCTCGTGAGCTCGTCTGTGCTGAATTACTCTTCCGTCCGCTCACGGTCCTTGTGCGCCGCAGGCCGCTGTGGCGGCGACGCACCATCGCCGCCGCGAGTGCCGCCGCATGCTGCGCCGCTGGCACCTGGCCGTGCTGCGCACGCGCGTGCTGCGCAGCATGCTCGCCGCGCGCCACGCCGACCTGCGCCGCCGCTCGCTCGCGTCCTTCAAGGCCAACGTGCTGAGCCGCAGGTGCGGTTGCGCAGGCATGATCGGTGTCTAGCGGCATGCCCCACCGCAGCCGGTATTACAGGTTGCATGGGTTGATGCGCCCCTTGATATCCACATGCCCCCGGCCATGTGCCCCAAACTCTGCAGGCGCAAAGCCCGCGCCGCCTCCATTGCGGCCGCCCACTGCGCGCTGAGGCTGCAGGCGCGCTGCTTTGTGGCGTGGCGGCGGCTGGTGCGCGCCCATGCTAGGTGCGCTGGCCGCGGGATATGGCGGGAGCAGGAATCAGGTTGAGAACGATCATACTGAGCATCGCCCTCCATGCCGGCTGTCCAAAGGCACCAGTCACACCACCTAACCCCTCTGCAGGGCGGCCGCGCACTGGGATGAGGACGCTTCGCTGGCGGCTGTGACGCACCACAGCCGCGTGGTGACGGGGGCGGTGCTGGCGGCCTGGCACGAACACGTGCACCTCGTGCGGCTGCCAAAGGTAGGTTTTACGGGGCGGGAACAGAAACGGCGTCTCTTTCCGGGTGCCCTTGACCTCTCCGTCAGATGCCCAGCCCTGCCGTTGCAACCCGTCTCTCTGCTGTGAACTGTAACCAAAGCTAGTATATGTGGGCTGGCGTACGGAAACAGTCTATCGTTCTGTTTGCCCATCCCTGCCGCTGCAACTAGTCTCACGCTCGGAACGTTGTGTTGTCCTGGCGCGCCGTGCCGGCCCTCAGACCCAGCGCCGTCGCCGTGCCGCCCGCGCCCATCAGCGCCGCCTGCTGCGGCGGGGCCTGGCGGGCTTCGCCGCGCACGTGGCGAGGCGGGACGTCAAGCGCACACAACTGGCAAGGAGCGAGCGCAGGTGAACTGCGGCAGAAAAATGATGCGTGCTCCTTGCGTGCTTTATCCCCACCATCACTCCTCGTGTGATGCCACCTTCCCCCCCCCCAGGTTCCGCTTCTCCCTGCTCTCCCGTGCGCTCTCCGCCTGGACGGACGTCATGGAGCGGGCGCGGCGCAAGCGCTGCCTGCGCTCCGCCGCGGCGCTGCAGTGGGGTCACACGGTGGTGGCGCGGTGGCGGACCGCGGCACGGCGGAGCCGGGCCATCCGCCGGGGCATGGAGGCAATGCAGGCCAGGTGGGTGGCAGGTGCCGGCAGGGCCTTGAACGCGGGTTGCCTGCCCACAGGCTGGTACACGGCTCTCTGTGCATGTGAGCTGGGGTTCTGGATGCGGGGGTTCCGGGTTGCCGGCCCCATGCGCCGGCTTCCGCTGCCTAAATGTCCCATGCGTTGCCATGCTTTTCCCAACCCGCCGCAACTCATGGCACGGTGCAGCTCGGGCACTCGGCGCCTCCGCGAGGCGCTCGCGCGCTGGCGCTCCGCGGTGTTGCTGCGGCGGCAGCGCGCCGTTGCGGAGCGGCTTGCGGACGAGCACCGGCGCGGCGCGCTGCTGTGGCGCTGCCTGGCGGCCTGGCTGGCGCTGGCGCAGGCGGCGGCGCAGCGGCAGCTGCATGTGCGCGGCATGCGGGAGTACCAGCGCATGATGCAGGTGGGCCTGAGATTGGCCTGGTATGGGCC
Organism: Edaphochlamys debaryana; assembly: GCA_016858145.1. Classification (NCBI taxonomy): domain Eukaryota; kingdom Viridiplantae; phylum Chlorophyta; class Chlorophyceae; order Chlamydomonadales; genus Edaphochlamys; species Edaphochlamys debaryana. The sequence goes on from JAEHOE010000011.1 coordinate 1,029,421, forward strand.
TGTTGGGGCCTGCTTGGGCCCGAGATGCTGCTGCCAGCCTGCAGCCGCCCACTGGTCTTGGCGCTCACTCTGCCCATGTCCCCGACAACGATGTCGGTGATTAACTCTATCTCTGCTCTCTCCTTTCTGTGTGCAGGCCGCCCTCCGCTGGCAGCGCCTGGTGGACCTGAGCCGGCGGCAGGCGGCCGTGGTGGACCGAGCGGTGCGTGGGGCAGGGGCAGGCTCAGCCGCCCCCGCAGGCACCCCACGAAGCCCTGAACTGTTAGAGCGACAGTAAACCAACTCACCTTCCACATGCCCCTTTTCCTTACATCGCCTCCCCACGCCAAACAGGTGCGGCTATACCGGCACCGCGTGCTTCAGGGCACGCAGCGGGCCGTGCTGCGGCACTGGCGGGCGGCCGTGGAGCAGCGGCGCGCGCTGCACCGCTCCGCCGCCATAGGGTTCGTGCACGCCTTCCTGGCAGTGCAGAGGCGCAGGCTGCTGGTCGCGTGGCACGGGTGAGGGCGAGCACGTACAAGCGGGGTGGTGCTCAGGCCCGTGTGTGCTGCCGAGTGTGCACCCAGCCTGGCTTGAATGCCCTCTGCCGGGCCCTCCCCAGGCTGGCGCAGCGCGCATCCCAGGAGCGGTGGCATGCGGCGAACGCGGAGCTCCGGTCCCAGGTGGGGTGGCAGTGGTCAGGGCCTGGCTGCAGAAAGCAGGGGTTGCTTCAGGTGGCTTGCGGGGAGCTGTGGGATAGGCACTTGGCATGGTCTGGCCCCGGAAGTGTAGCACCGGCAAGAGGCCTTTGCGGAGAGCCAGCCTTCCAACCCTCGCCCAATCTCCCCTTCTCTTCCTTCCAGGTCGAGCGGGGCGAGGCCTCCCTGCGCCACGCCTATGCGCGGCTGGACGCGGCGGGGGCGGAGCACGACGCCCTGCTGGAGCAGCTGCGCCAGGTGCGGGAGGAACCTCACCCAAGGGACCCACACCTGCGGAACTGCCCCGGGCACAGCTCGTGGTCACTCTAGTCTGGCCTGGCAATCCCGACGCCCACGGACTTACCCATAGCGCTACTTGTGCTCACTGCCCCGGCTCGTCGCTGGTTCTCCTGCGCACGCCGCCAAGGCATGACCCTAGCTCTCATGGCATGGCTCATCCTCCCCGCCTCCTCACCCTCGTCCCGCTGCGTCCCTCCCTGCCTCCGTCTGTTGCCCGCAGGTGCAGGCGGACGTGCTGGAGCTGCGGCAGCAGGCGGAGGCCGCGGAGCTGCGCCTGGCGCACACGGACGCGGCACTGGCCGAGGCCAGGCTGGCGCTGGAGGTGCGTGCGCGCTGGGGTCCACCTGGGGCACTTTGCGCTACTCTACGAAGCCCCTGGCAACTACGCTCAGCTCCGTCTTCTGCCTCCAACCGCCCCTGCCCTGTGCGGTTCCATCCGCCCCTCCTTCTGCAGGCTCGCGGCGCCGAGCTGACCGCGCGTGCGGACGAGGTGCAGGCGCTGACGGCGGAGCGGGAGCTGCTGCAGCAGCGGGCGGATGCACTGAGGCAGCAGGTGCGGATGGATGGCGACCACGCTCCTGTGCCGTTCCCCTGCCTTCCTCTCCTTTGCCCTCGCAGTGCCCAACCAGGTTCCTGTGCCGCTCCCATGGCCCGGAACCGCAGTGGTGGCAACGCCCTGAACCCCCACCTGTGACGAGCCGATACCTGAATGTGCTTATTGCTCCTGCTCCCTTCCATGACCGCTAACCGCTCGCCTCCCCCTGCAGGTGGCCGCGGGGGAGGTGTCTGCGGCCTCGCTGCAGGAGCAGGCGGGGGCGCTGCAGCGGGTGCTGGCGGCGGCGCAGGCGCAAGTGCGGGACCTGGGCGTCAAGCTACAGCAGCAGGTGCGGACGGGGGTAGCGGGCGAACGGAGCAACCGCCTTCATGTTGCATGGCCGGGATCGGTTGGTGACGGACTTGTGTGGGGCCTGCGGCAAATGCACATTTCGGGCCCCTTCATCTCCTTCCCTCTTTCTCCGCCCCACTCTTTCTCCCCACTCCTTCCCCCACCCTCTTTGCGCCCACCCAGGCCACGCAGTCCGAGGAGCAGCTGGTGGCGGCGCGGGACGAGGCCTCGCTGGCCCGCCGCGAGGCCGCCAGCCTGGCCGCCGCCGTGTCGCGGTCCGAGGCGGCCCTGGCAGAGGGCGAGGCGCAGCTGCGGGGGGTGCGGGCGGCGCACGAGCAGCTGGTGGCGGAGCTGCGCCAGGTGGGGTGCGGATTACTTTGAACTGGTGCAAGGGTCAATGGAGGGGAAAATTGCAGGACAGATTGGGGAGATGAGGTCGGGAGTGGGCTCGCTCCAGAGGATACGTGCGCTCAAGGACTGTGCCTTCAAACTGCCCGACCATCGGTGTCTCCACAGGACCTTCGCGCCAAGGAAGCCGCCCTCATGGCTCTCGGGTCCCAGCCACAGCAGCCGCCCTCGCAGCAGCAGCGGCCCGGGGGAGACGGCGGATGCTGCCGCGGCAACGGCGGGGGCGGGGGCGGGAACGCGGGTGCGCCTCCGCGGCCAGGCCCTGGCGTCCCCGGCCGGCCGCCCTCGCCCCGGCCAGGCGGTGCCGGCCCAACGGCTGCAGGCCGCCCGGGCGGGCCGAGTGCGGGGGACAGGCTCCGACCGGTTGGGAGCCTCTTGGAGCAGCAAATGCAGCAGCAGCGCGCTTGGGCAGGGGCAGGCGGGGGGGCAGGGGCCTGGCGTGATGGCCAGGGCTCCTGCCTGTGGCCGCCTGAGCCGGAGGAGAGCGAGGTGGGAGGCAGTGGAGGCGGCGACTCGCCCCCGCCGCCCCCGCCGTTCCCGCGGCGTGAGCCCCTCTTTGAGCCGGCGGTGCTGGCGGCTGCGGCGGCAGCGGCCGCCCCGTTCGCGCCGCCGCTGCCCGCGCCCACCTCCCTCCGCCGCCCGCCTTCTCCCGTACCGATGCGGCAAGGTGTGTGGCCCAGACTTGGAAGAACGTCATGCTGCCGTTCCCTTCCCCGCACCCAGCACCTGAAGTGTCATCATGTCTGACTTGCCGCCCCGCCCGCCCTGCCCTGACCCTTGACCCTACCAGTCCTCAGCGCCAGCCTGCCTCTGCCGAACCCGGCCCTGTTCGGGCTGCGGCAACCAACCGGGGGCCTCGTCCGCACCTCCCTCCGCACTCAGCCGCTGCTCCTAGGCGGCCAAGCACTACCCGCGCACGCCATGTCGCCCCCGCCCCGCACGCCCTCAACCGACATAACCACCATAACCTCAACCACCTCAACCGACAACTTTGACATGTGGGTGCGCAGCCCGCCGTCGCCGGGCCACGGCACGCCCACCACCGCCGCCGCGCCCGCCTTCCCGGCGGCGGGCCTGGCACGGTCCCCAGAGGACCGGGGTCCGCTGCCGCCGCCGCTCCCCACCCTGGAGCCGTCCCTCAACTGGCCCCGGCCCCGGCACGCCGGTCCCGTCCACACAGCAACCTCCGCCTCCCTACAGCACCCTCACCCACAGCCTCAGGCGGCCGCCTCAATAGGACCCGCCTCCTCCCAGCCGCCTCGAGCACCGCAGCCGCTGCAGGCCGGTGAGCCGCTGTGGGAGGTCACCAGCGGCCGCAGCGCCGGGTCGGCGTGGGCCGGGCCCGCCAGCTCCCGGCCCCGACGCGCCTCCGACAGCGATCCCTCCCTGGCCGCCGCGTACGCCTCCGCCTCCGGCCCCGGCCCCACGGAGCTGCTCCGACGCGCCAGCGAGGACGAGTTCCAGCGGCGGAGGGCCGCCATCCTCGCCACGGCCGCCGCGGCGGAGGCAGCCGCGGCCGCATACGGAACAGCCGCTTCGGAGCTCGAGGAGGAGGATGCAGTGGGGGCGCGTGGGGCGACCTCGGTTCCGACGGTGACGGAGGTGGCCTCAGGGGATGAGGCGTTGGCGTCAGCGCCTCGGCCCTCGGCCGTGCCTTTGGTGGACCTGCCGCCCTCGGAAGACGAAGCGCCGCCGCCTCCCCAGGCCCAACCGCAACAGGCCCGGCCGGGCCCGGGCTCTGGCTTGGGCTCGGGCTCTGGTGCGGCTGGGTCCCGAGCGCACGCCCGCACCCTGAGCGATGACATTGACCGCTCCCTCAAGGAGGCCGCGGAGCGCATGTCCCAGCTTAGTCAGCAACAGCAGCGGCAACAGCAGGGCCCAGGCCAGGCCCAGGCCCAGGCCCCGGTTTCATGGGCTGACGGGCCGGAGACTGGCGGGGGCGGCTCCACCTCCGGAACGGAGGCCTCGGCGCTGCCCGCCCTCACCGCTGGCATTGTCGGGACCCTGACCAGCCTCCGCGAGGCGCTCCGGGCTCCTCACGCCCAGCCCTACTCGGCAGTGCCGGATGCACCCGCCTCGGCCGCCGCCTCTGCTCCAGCTGGCGGCTTCGGCTCCGGACCTGGCCCCGGCCCTAGCACAGCACGGGACGGGCCGCAGCAAAGCGCGCACAGCACGCTGACGCTGCGCCCGGGACGCTACGACGCCCTGACCACTTCCTTTGGGGCCGACACGCCCGACAGCACCGCTGGGCCGCAGGGCGGGGAGTCGGCGGTCGAGGTCACGCTTAGAGACATGCTGAGGCAGTCAGCACCCGCACCTGGGCCCACAGAGGCTAGCGCAGCTGCGTCCTTTGCCACGGGATTGGGTGCGGGTGCGGCAACAGGACTCCCGACTGCAAGGCCGCCCCGGCTGCCGACGGGTATGGCAGGCAGTAGCAGCGGTATAGGCATGGGGTGGGGGTGGCGGCGTGGCGGCCCCGACGGGGCTAGCGAGGTCGGCTTCGGCCGGTGACCCCCGACGGACCTGGCCGCCACCAGAGGGCGCCGCCCGAGGCGCACCGGCCTCAAACAGCCTGCCCGGAGGAGCTGGGGTGGGGGCGGGGCTGCCGCCGGCGCCGCTTCGCTCTGCTCCCGACAGTGCCACAGTCCGGGCTTGGGCTCGAGGCGAGGCGGAGCAAGGCGGAGGCGGGGGCGGTGTGGGGTCGACGGCACAGCTGCGGGGCGCTGGCGGCGGCAGCAGCGGTGGGGCTGGCGGCCAGGCTGCCGCCTGACCCCAGGGACGTGTTTCCGGAGGCGGGGCACAGCGCCTACACGCATGCGGGGGCGCAGCTAGCCTCGTCGGCGGAAGAGCGGGGCTTGTAGGGCATGGGACGGGGACTGATGACGTCTGCATACAGGTTCTTTGAAGGAGGGAAGGTGTCTGATGACGGATTGTCTGGCGACGAGATTGGGGATGGGGGCGCGGCGACGCACACATTCATCGGTTTGGGCGTGAGCACTCGTCTGAACTTTGTCGATGATTAGGACCTCGTGACCAGGGGTGTGTGGGTTCATTCGGGCAGCCTAAACATGCATGCAGACGAGGACCACGACATTCACGCTCTGAAGGGGAAGGGGGGCGTGAGCGAAGCCGGCCCGACAAGAGGGCTAAGAGGGCAGAGGCGCAGGCCGCCCCGGCCAGTTGGTCGTCCGGAAGCCCTAGCCGAACTCTGTCAAATCTCCGAAGCTGTAAGACTTTGCGGTGCCAGACCTGCGTCTCGGGATCGCGTCTCAATCCAGCTAGCAAGTCATCAGGGGCTGCCCCAGGAGGGCCCACGCACTAGAGGTGCATCAGCACAGGTAGTCTTTGCATATTGCATGGCCATATGGCGCCCCCATACGGTACCCCATGCCCCCAGATTCATGCCCAGACCACCTCAAGCGACGGAGCAACTAGAGCAACGCCTCGACTAAGTAACAAAGGAAGCTCAACATCTTACATGACATTTCCCTCAGCAAACCTGGTCAACGGCAACTCAACCCCGCTTGCGTAAACCCCTCCTCTGTATGCCTTCTCGCCCCTGCACGCGCCGGTCATGATACCGTGCTTCACACCTTCAGCTCCCCTTGTGAGCCTCCATGCTCACCCTGATAGCTGAGGCTACAGTCTGAACGTTTCCCTCTTGCTCTCCTACGCCCCGTACCCCCCGGCCCCCAGACACACGCCAGGGCACACCTCTCCACGTCTCCCGCATGGAGCCAGGGCGCCCGACCCATAAGATAGAGGTGTGGTCTAGGGCTCTAGGCCTGCAGCAGGTGTCAGACTCGCCTCGGCACACGACACCTCTTGCATACTACACCCCGCCGCCTCCCCAAGCCAGGCCCCGGCCGCCCTCGCCATCCCCGACAGGCTTGGCCAATTAGTTGCTCACTGCTGGCCCAAGACCTCATCATCAGGCCCAGGCCTCCCCAGCCAGGGCACCCTTCACGACTACGCCTGCAGGGCGGCCTTCAGCAGCTTGGCCGCTTGCTGGGGGCAGCCCTCCGCGAACTCCTCCACTGCACCAGGGTCCAGGTCCTTGCGCTTGCGGACCGCGAACGCCCTCAGCCGCACCGCCAGGTCCGTCATGCCGTGAGCGTCAGCCCACGCCAGGTCAGACAGCACGCTGGCGGGTGTGGCGGCCGCCGCCAGCCGCTCCGTCAGCGCCGCCACCGCGCCGCCCATCAGCAGCCGCCCCGCCAGCTCCGCGGTGGGGCGCAACAGCTCAGCCGGCATCGCCAGGAGCTGCGTGGTGGCACCTGATATCGCCAGAGACGTGCCGTACATGTACGACAGGAGCTGTGCAAAGGCTGCCGGGTCCGCCTCCGTCAGGGCCACCTCCGCCTCGCCGCTGTCCGCAAAGTCCCCGCCCTGGGCCAGCAGCCGGGCAAAGTACTCCGACCCGGCCTCCAGGATAGCGCGCTGGACCGGGAACGCCCGGTCTCCCACCCGCACGACCACGCCGCCAGAGGCAAAGGAGGTGGCGCTGCCGCTGCCTCCGCTTTCGCTAGGGCCGCCAGGGCCTGACGCCGGCGGCGCCAGCAGGCTCAGCAGCCGTTCGGCCGAAGCGCCGGCGAGCTGTGCAGGTGTGAAGTCCCCTCCGCTCACCACCACCACCTCTGGCGACCCGAAAGTGACAGCCGCAGCTCTCCGCTCGGCAGCAGGGCCATCTGGAGCACCGAGGCCACACGGGGGACGCAGCACTTCAGCAGAGTGGTGACGGCGCCGCCGGCGTCCATGCAGCGGAGGTCCGTGCCATCGGCGATCAGCATACGGCCGCCCGCCACCGGCAGCAGGGCGGAGATGGACCCGAACCGTGCCGCCGGGCCGGTGCCGTCGGCGCTGCCCTTCTCACTCTGGCTTCCCGCCGCCAGCGTCACCCCGCCGCCGCCCTGGGTCTGCACACGCCACACGGCGCTTGATGTTGCTGCCAGCACCTCATGCATGTTGGCGGGGTCAAAGGCGAGGCCCCGCCACGGACCGGCCGGGGCGGTTGTGCCTGCCAGCGTGGTGACCACCCCCGAGCGGGCGTCAAGGCGTCTTATTAGGCCATCGTCCGCCACCCACACGCCGCCCTCGCCGTCTTGCGTGAGTGAGTAGATGCGCTTGAAGCGTGCCCCGACGCCAGCCCCGTCCACAGACCCCGAGGCATCGGCCGCTGAGCCTGCCACGGCGGTCACTTGGTTGCATGCATCCAGCTTGCTAATGATTGCCCCCGCCCCTTTGAAGAAGACGGCCTTGCTGGCAGGGTCAAAGACTGGACGCCAAACTGGAGGGCCGCCCAGCGACACAAGGCAGGGCCCTAGTTTGGGACCGGAGCCGTCTCCGCACTCCAGCTCATGGACGCGCCGTCCTCCGCGAAGACCAGGGCCTGGTCGGGGCCGCCGCCGGGTCGCGGGCGCACCACCACGCCGTGGGGCCACTTGCTGAGCGGGACCGTGCGGCAGGCGAGGGCCATCGCCACGCTCCACTGGTCTAAACGAGTCTGGTCGTGGGGGAGGTGAGGGCGGGGCACAGCGCGGCGGTGGCTGGGGGCTGCTGGCTGCTGGCTGCTGGCTGCAGCCCAGGGGCTGCTGGCTGCAGCAGAGGGACGCGCCTGTGCCTTATGCGCTCACCTGACACTCCGTGCTGGCTGCAGCGGAGGGGCGGCGCGAGAGAGGGCGCGTGGGCAGCAGGCTGGCCTTACCGCAGCAGCGGCGGCAAGAAGGCTGCGCCAAAATGGCAGATGGCCACAGAGCGGTCAGTATGGCGCGGTGAACGCTCGGGTGTGGAGGCGGCAAGCGGCGCAACGACAAGCCCGGCCGATGCGGGATCCATCCCTTGGAGCCGCGCGCGCGCCGTGAGCTTTCTGGCTGGTGACGGACGCTGCCCACCTGCGTTGCCTACAAAGATGAGGGTGTGACCTCGTGACGAGGTGCGTGGGTCGAAGCTCAGCGGGAGGCGGGGGCGACGAAGGACTGGGCCAAGGAGTGCGGGGACCCGGTGGGGGAGGGCAGGGGCGTGACAAGGCACGAACCCGAGGGGTTGTGGTCGTGCTGGCACACAGCGCTGCCGCATAGTATCGCGCTGTGACACTTGACAGGCCTGGATTGCACGTAAGAGAGGTAAGAGAGGTGAAGACCAGGGCCTGGCCGGGGCCGCCGCCGGGTCGCGGGCGCACCACCAGGCCGCGGGCTGGCTTGCCGAGCGGGACCGTGCGGCAGGCGAGCGCCATCGCCGGCTCCACGCAAACCAGGGCGCCGCTGTGTGGGTTATGCGGCGGCGAGGAGCGCCGGGCGGGGGGTCAGGTGCTGCGAGCGAGCCGAGGCTACTGGCTGCACAGCTGTCTGCAACCCCCCGCTCAGAACCACAGCCCACGCTCAAGCGCTCGTTGCCATGCTGTAGTGCTCACCTGCAGACTCCTGACTCCTGCGTAGGGGACAACGCCGCTTGGGGGGACAGCGGTAGAAGGGCGCGTTGGCCGCAGCAAGATGGCAGAGGTGGTGTGTAGGCCGAAGCAAGATGGAAGAGGTGGTGTGGTGAACGCTTGGCATGGCTTGGCAGCGGCACAGTAGCCACGACAAGCCTGGCCGAGGGTCCATCCCTTGGAGCCGCGCGCACACCCGTGAGCTTTCTGGCTGGTGACGGGTGCTGCGCACCTGAGTTGCCTGCAATAGTGAGGGTGCGGCCGTGTGGGGAGGTGCGTGGGTCGAGGCTGAGGGGGAGGAGGGGCGACGCGGGGCTGAGGCAAACGGGGCGGAGACACGGCGGGGGCGGGAGAGGGCGGGGGCGGGCGTGACGAGGCACGAACCCGGGGTGTTGTGGTCGTGCTGGCGCACAGCTCTGCCGCATAGTACAGCGCTGTGACACTTGACAGGCCTGGGTTGCACGTAAGAGAGCGCAAGGCACACCAGAGTTGCACGTAAGAGAGTCGGAGCGCAAGGCACACCAGCCCACGCGACCATCTAGAAGCACTTTGCCTTTTACCTCGATCAACAAGTTACTGCTAGCAGCCATGTCGGGGCCGGTGCGACCACAGCAGTTTGGAGCGCTGCGAAGAGCGGCGAACAAGGCCTTCGACTTTCTGATGGGCAAGAAGGAGGTCGGGCGTGACGCTGTCGGCAACATTTACTTCCAGTAAGCATCGTGGTAGTAAAGGAATGCTGTCGAGCAGCTGTGGGTGCCGGGAGGCAAACCTTGGCCCCTTCCCCCTCACCTCTTCCTTCCGACCGCCAGGTGGTACGAGGGCAGCGGCGAGGGCCGAGTGGAGAAGCGCGAGGTGCAGTGGGCCACAGCCTACATGTGAGGAGGGGGAGGGGGGGGCAGCGCGCGCGGGGGGACACGCGGAAGGGAGCAACGTGGTGGGGGACAAAACCCCACCGACTGGAGCTGGCACCGACACCCGTCACACCTACCACATGCCTTCCCTCCCCCCTCCCCAGGTACTACGACCCCAACGACATCCCCCCCGAGTGGCGCATGTGGCTCCGCAAGCAGCGCGAGCAGCCCCCCACAGAGGAGGAGCTGGCCAGGTGGGTAGCGGGTAGCAGGCTCGGGGGAGGAGGGGGGGGGACTGGCCATGGTCGTTAGACTGGGCAGCCTGTGCGAGGGAGGAGGGGCGGAATGGGCAGGCGGGGCTCGGTACCGGTGCAGGGAGGAGGGAGGAAAGTCATGGGGCCAGATCCCCCGTCCCCCATCCTCACCTCCCCATCCTTTCCTCCTCCCCTACCCCCCCGCCCCCCCGCAGGAGTGCCGCCCAGCGGCACCAAATGGCGGCGCGGGTGGCGGCTCTGGACGAGAAGGAGCGCCTGCGGAGGCAGCGGCAGGAGGCCATGGGGACACCGGTGGGGCCGACGCCGGGATGGGGGGTCTGCTGCCGTACTGCCGTACTGGCCCCTCCATGGTGTGCCCAGGCCCTCCCTGAACCCCATCACCCATGCCACTCTTCCACATGTTGTTCTCCCCATAGCCCGCTCCCCCATCGCCCTATCCTCATTATCCCCTCCCTCCCTCCCCACCCCAGGACCAGCACGCGGGCGCTCAGCCCGACATGGCGCGCTTCATTCAGCAGATGGGCGGCAAGGCGGACGGTGGGGCCGGGGGGGAGCCGGGCATGCAGGGTCGGGGCGGAAGGGTGACCCTGAACCCTTCACGACATGGACAGGTGCTTGGCCACCGACCGCACGCTGACAAACCTCTCCACGCCACCCCTCGCCCACCCCAACTCTCCACCCCCCGCAGGCGGCGCAGCAGCGCCCGGGCCCGAGGCCCCCAAGCGGCCCAGCGGCCCCAGCGAAGGCTACAAGCCGGACTCCTGGAAGCCGGGGGCGTGAGGGCAGCGGCGGCCTGGCTAGCTCCGGGAGTGGTAGCGGGGCGGGGCCTGAGGACGAGGGGGGACCGGAGCCTCACCGGGGGCAGCGGCGGCGTGGCTTACTTGGCTGGCATCGGGGAGTGGCAGCGGGGGCGTGAGGCAGCGGCGGCCCGGGTAGCACGGGGGTTGGCAGCGGGGGCGGCGCCTGGGGATGCGGTGGACCTGGGGCGTGAGGACAGCAGGCAAACGAGGGTGGGGAACTGGGCTACTGGGGACAGATGGGGCAGGTGGGGCAGGTGAGGGTGGGGACTTGGAGCCAGGCGTGGGGAGGCCGGGGGCGTGACGCTGTGAGGCATCGTGGAGCTGAGTTGGGGGTAATTGAGCGTTCGTGGGGTGGAGGTTTGGAGCAGGAGCATGGGTTGAGCTAGCGATGACCTCGTTTGTGGGGCTGTGGGACCAGTGTGAAGCATCCACATCTCAAACGATCGGGCGATCCCCATTTCCCAGAGTTCGAATCTTGGTATTGAGCCTCTAGCCTGTGCGGCCTGTAAGATGGCTCTGGGCAGAGCCCGCCAGGAAAATGGATTCGCATGACAGTCCGTTCTACATCATCCTCAACCTCCCCTAGTCCCCAGCAGCGCACACTTCAACCGTCCGCATCAGCTCTCAGCACCTCCCAGCCGGCCGTCACATCACTCACATGGGGCCAGACGGATGGCGACCTTCCACACCACATACCAGCCCCAAGCATCCAGGACCGACCAGTCCAAGCCCGGATGCACCCGTCTACACGATGGCCTTTGACCACCGTACCCGCGAACCGTACCTCCACCAAGCCCCGGTGCTCTATGCACACGGGAGGGGTGGATGCGGGCTCTGCACCTGCGCCTCTTGCCGCCTCGACCCAGGGCAACCCTGCCATCGCCCTTGTACGCCATGCAGAGGCGCGCAGCTCAAGGCTTCACTACCGTCCACGGGCCCATCCCCCGATAGCCGTCGCGGCGCCCCTGAGGCTGCTCCCCCACGCAGCACGCACCGCCATGGCGCGCCCTCCCATGGTGTCATGGAGCCGGTCAGGTGCTCAGAGAGTCCCAGGGCTCACGAGTTGCAAGCAAGCCGCCGTTGCACCCACCAGTTTGAGTCCGGCCCTGTGACATGAGTTGGAGTTAGAGATGAGCCAGGCCCCGGGCTTCGCTGGTCAGGACCACGGGTCCGCCCATACTCTCCCTGAACCCTGGCCTGGCCTGCATGCCGTGCCATCGCTGCACCTTGCTCCCAGGCCTTACCCCTACACACCAGCCCCAGCGGGGGTCCCGCTGGGTCGATGCCAGCCTACGTCCGGCGCATCCCCATTCCGTCCACGAAGAACCCAACAATTCACAGGCCTCCGCGACAACACGCCCCCTCCTCTCACGCTCGACACGTTCTAGCAATCCTCCACGCCGGTCCTCACCCCACCCCACCCTCCCCCATCAGCCTCCTCGCCAGCTCCTCACCCCACCCCCCCCTCCCCCATCAGCCTCCTCACCAGGTCCTGGTCGCTGCAGGGCGCTGTGGCCACTGCAGGGCGGCGGAGCACCGATGCCAGGCGCACGGCCAGCTGGCGCTTGCACTGGGGGGGGGGGGAAAGGGGGAGGGGGAAGGATGGGTGGAAGGGGAGAAACGGCCACGTGAGCATGGGCGGGCGACTAGGGGAGGGCTCGTCAAAGACCCCGGCTCGCCTCCTGCCACACAGCTCCGACCCTGACAGAAGCATTCCCAGCCGCCACCAGCCCCACCAGCCCCCCACCCACCCACCCCCACTCACGTACACCGCCTCCCCCCTCCCCACGATGTCGTACATGAAGGACTGGCAGGAGCAGTAGTGCGAGGGGAACACCGTGTACACGTCACCGCAGCCCGGGACCTGCGAGGCGGGGGGCGGGGCCCCGGAGAGTTGGGAGGCAGGAGATCCTAATTGGCGAAGTCAGGATGAGCCAGCTCGGGCGGGGTGAGGGCCAAGGTGCCAACCGCTTCGCTCCCGCCCTTTCCCCCCGGCGCCCTAGGTGACCACGCAGCCCACCTTGTACACCGTCCGTCCGCTCCACGTAGGCCGTGATGCCCCCTGCGTCCACCACCTCCAGAGCCTTGGCCAGGTTCTTGCCGAACAGCAGGTGCAGGCTGCGGGCGAGGGGAGAGAGGCGCGGGGGCAGGCGGGGGAGCGGCAGGGGTCCATGGTGCACGGGTTGGAGTGGGGTGGGGGGGATGAGAGTGTGCCGCGCGAGGAGGGCGAGGAGCCTGCCCCGACAAGTAGCGAGCCCATAGCTCACCTTGCCAGTATGTCGTCGGGAACTTCGGGGCAGCGAAAAGGGGCAAGGAGGCGTTAAACGCGAATGGCGGGATCGATGCACCTCTGACCCGAGGCCCTGAACCCGAGCTTGAAGCTTACTGTCTGCCCCGAGATTGCTTTCGATCAGCTCCTCAAGCTCCGTGAAGCACGCGTCGCCGGCCCTGCGCGCAACCGCATGTTGCTTCCGAGCTCGCGTCTCAGCGACATAGGCTCCGCGTACTCGTTACACGTCAAAAGTTACTCGCGACCCACCGTGTTATGCGCACGGCCCTGGCAGCGGCGTCAGGGTCGCCGCCGGCCATGGCATGCCGCTGGGGGACGCTGGGCCTCACATGGACGGACAGCACCTAAGCATCTGGTAGGCCTTTCAGAGCACTGGTATGACTATGTGCGGGTAGTGGCGGTGCAGGCGATGATGGCGGGGCGGGGCGGGGATTGGATGGCGGGGCCCAGCGGGGCGGGGCCAGGTCGAGAGGGGGACTCTTGGGGTAAGGGAGGGTAAGCGCCCGTGGGCAACGGTCAGGGGCCGAATGACCCCTTACATCTGGGGGACGCCTTCAGCTGAACTCCAGCTCTTCGTCCCAACTTTGCCCCACTTCCTCCTTGCTCGCCAACTTGGGTGCTCTCCGTGTCCCTGGCTTTAGCAATGGAGCAACGTCGACTCCGATACAACCCGCAAGCACACGTGCTTGGCTTCTCCACCTCTCTTCAGCGTCCGGCCAGCCTCTCTACCCGCTAACGCAACGCCTCCGCGCCCTCTTCAGGCCCTGCCTGGCCCCCACACCACACCCGCCCCTCTCCACGCTCTCCAGCCCTCGGCCGCGTCACACGACATCATCGTACTGTGCTGCATCGCACACTGCCGTACGGCACTAGAGCTGCCACAGCTCCACGGCTGCCACCTTGAACTCCTCCTTGCCCGTAAGGCGCGGCGACCCAAAGGTATCGCACGGGTACGAGGCCCCCTCCAGCAGCTCATTGTCCAGCCACAGCGCAAAGGCTCCCAGTCCGCCCACGCCCAAGCCTGCAAGGGAAGGGCAGGGAAGGGAAGGGGCGTAAACGGCGAGGACAGAAGGGCTTGTGAGGGAGAGGGAGGACCGGCGACAGGCCGGTTGCTAGGGAGCGGGCGTTGGCCGGGCGCGCCCACGTCGGTCACTCTGCCTGCCTACCCTCGTGTGTGCTGAACTGGAAGAAGTCCAGCCCCGCGGTGGACGAGCAAGCGCCGCCCGCCACCACCGCGGCGGCGGCCGCCGCCGCCAGGGCCGACGGCGGCAGATGCGGGTTGGCCTGCTGTGCGCCGCCGCGCCCTGCCGCCGCCGCCGCGGCCGGTTGGGTCTCGAGCGACGAGCGGGCGGTTGAGTTGTTAGTCATGGGTGACGCGATGGATGATGACGTAACGACGTTGGCGGCGGCGTACGGGCCCGTGGCGCCGCCGCCGCTGGACCGGGCGCTGTAGGGCCCGCCTGGGCCTGACCCCTGGGTTGCGACGCCGTGCGTGGGCCCGGCGGGCCTGGGCCGTTGCCAGGCGTACTTGACGCGGTGGGGCGCGAGCGTAAACACGAACGTCTCGCCCGTGCCTGCGAGGTCCCCAGGAAGGACGCAAGCAGAGGTTACGGGTCGGCGTGAAGGAGCAAATCTCGGCCGCAGCAGTGGCCGCAAGGCGGGGACGCCAGGCGTGCTGCGGATTGCCCCAGGCTGTGAAGCGAGGCCTCTCCGCACGCTGCCGCCTTGCTTTGCAGCCGCTACCGCTAGGCACGCCTGCCCGTTGCCAGGGCCAGGGGCAGCTGTGCCGAGGTCCTGCCCGCACCCTCGCAGAACCCCAATTCAATCCACGCCTGCGTGCCGCACGCCCATCCATCCACTCCGGCCCCCAGCCCCCAGCCCCAGGCTTGCTCACCGTAGAAGCGCGGCCCGGGCTTCCAGGCCTCGGACGCAAAGGCCCCAAACACGTGGCCCCCTGAGCCGGCCTCCCGTACGATGAGCAGCGTGGGCGCCCTGCCGGCGGCCTTGCGGTACAGCGTACGGAGGCTGATGCCGTCCCGGCCGCTGCCGTACAGCAGTACCCATCGGCCGGGCGCCAGGCGGGCAGGTACGGCGCCCGCCAGGGATCGTACGTCGTCGATCGACATGATGGCGGATGGCTCGGAGAGGGTCGGCTCCCAGAAGCCGCCCCCGGGTGTCATGGCCGTTCCAATCCTGAGGACCGCAGGAAACGAGGAGTGGAGTTGAGAGGCGGGAGGCAGAGCAGCGTTCAACGGTACCATGAATTTTAAAGCCGATGACGACATGAACGGGGGCCAGGGCCGTGGCGGAGGCGGGACGGGAGGTTAAGGGCAAAATGACGGTCGAGTGGCACGGGTCAGACGGACCGTGGCAGCGGGCGGGGAACCGAAAACGGAGGTCAAAGCGAGGCGGAGCCTCCACCTGGGCAGCCGAGACGCAACCCAGGCCCCCGTTTGCGTCACGTCACAATGCCCTTCCCCCATCCCCCGCACCTGGGCCCCGCGCCCCCAGGGGCGCTGAGGGAGTTCTGGCGGCTCGGCACCAGTTGGCCGTTGGAGAAACCGTTGGTGGTTGGACCGTCGGTTGCGATAACCGCCGCCAGCTCCACGCTGCCAAAGGCCGATGCGTGGGCGCCGGCGGGCGCCGCCGAGGCCGAGGGCACGCGGAGCGCCCCCGGCGCCAGGGCCCCGGCGGCGTCGGGGTCGGCCTTGAGCTCGCCCCGCTGCCACTGCGCCACCACGGTGTCCTCCCACACCTGTACGGCAGGGCGGTACGGCAGGGAGGTACGGCAGCGGAGCAGTAAGAGGCACGGCAACCTTGAGTGTGAAGGGCGCAAGGGAGCTGCATCCGAGCCGCCACAGGGTTCTCGAGCGTGTCTCCCTGCTCTGCCCGTACAACCGATTAGCCCGTGCTGCTCCGGCCCTTGGCCCTGGGCGCTGCAAACGTCATTATCTTTCCCCCCGAAACACACACGTGCCTGCCAGGGAATGCCCGCGTTCAGGGACTGCAGCTCGTCCCAGCTCCAGCCCCCGCGCTTGGGCTTCAGTCCCTGAAGAGTAGGGCGGGATGGGGTGGGATGGGGTCGGGGAGGGTCAGGCGGGTCGTGTATATAGTCAGGGCGCAGTGAGGGTTGCCGTACGACACCCTGCACACCTGCATGCCGTACTCCAGGAAGCTGACCACCAGCGCGACCATGGTGGCGGGCGGTACGGAGCTGGCGTGCATGGGCCTGCCGTACGGGTGCCCGTAGCGCTGCGGGGCGGGGAGCGAGGGCCGGGGAGAGGATGAAGCCATGTGACAAGCGTTAAGAAGGAGGCACAACATGTCTCCACAGGGCTAAAACTAGGGTGCAAAGGGGACGTGCGCTGCAGGAGTGCACCTGCCAAACGCGCGCACCCGAACGCGCCCCGCAGCCTCAACTCACACTCCATCAAGCGCCCCTCATCCCGCCACCCCCTTCATCAACCCTCACGCCCCGCCCCTTTTTCTCTACTCCCCAGCGCCTCGCCTGCGCCTTGCTGAGGGGCCGGGCCGTGTCGTCCAGTCGCAGCACGGGGCCCGTGTCCGTGAAGCGGGCGGCCGACCAGCGCAGCTGAGGCCCCAGCGCTGGGGGCGGAGGGTTGGGGAGGGGGTCATGGTTAGGGAGAGCTGTGCAGACCAGCACGTGGCTAATTGCTACAGGCTCCCTCTTGCCTTGCCTGCCTTCCCCTCCCCTGCCTACCCCTTGCCTTGCCTCCCCTTGCCCTTCCCTTGCCCTTCGCGTGCCCCACTCCACCATCTTTACCAACGTAGACACCGCACGCCCCAGCCCCCCGGGGCCAGCACAGCAGCACCCCTGACCGCACGGTCCGCGCACCTCGCTCGTCCATTCGGTTGAGCACTCGCGCCAGCGGTGCCATGTCGATTCGGGGCCACACGGGCCGCGACCACACGTTGACGAACTGCGTGTACTTGGACTCGAGCTCTGGGGGGGGTGGGGTGTGAGGGAGGTTCGGGAGGCGGGAGCGCTCGGCCGGAAGGCTATGCATGTGCCTGGGGTGTCGATGGGAGGAACAGTGTGGAGGAAAAGGTATGGAGCTATGCCCACCGGAGGCAGCGGGGCAGTACGGGAGAGGCTGGGGGAGGACGGGGTGTGACTCACCGTACCGCTGCCCGCCGTACATGGTGAGGACCGTGTCGTACCCCACCGTGTGGCTGAAGAGGCTGGGGGCCGGAAGTGGAGCGTACGGGGGCCGGGGACGGGGGCGCACCATCAGCACATGGTTGCTCGGGACACGTGCCCCTTGCCCACAGCCCCCACGAGCACCCTGCCCTCCGGCTCCCGACATCTTCACGAACCTCCCTGCGCATTCTGCCCAGCCGCCCCGCCCCCACCTGTAGTAGTGCAGCGTGGGCTCGGGCGCCCGCAGCACCGTCAGCCCCACGGCCCGGTGCCGCTCCACGGCGGGCGGCTCCGTGTCGCAGAACACATCGAAGCCGGAGACCACCTGCCGGGGTGGGAGGAGGGAGTGGGAAGGACAAAGGGCCAGGTTGAAGGGGCCAAGGAGAGGGGGAAGGTAGAGCGAGGGTCCAGATAGGGGTAGGGGTAGGGGTAGGGGTGGCGGTGTCGAGAGGAAGGGGGCGGTGCATGGGCAAGCACCGAAGCGGCTCTGGGCCTCAGCGGAGCGCCTCAGCCGGCGTCCAAGCCGTGGACGCACATGGAGACGGGCAGCTGCCGACAGGACCACAGTGGTTCCCCCCTGTCGCGCCCACCTCCTTGTACTCGTCCTGCCACTCCTGCCACACGGACTCGAGGTTCGCCAGCACCGCGCCGAATCGGGGCAGGAACCTGGGGAGGGGGAGGGGGCGGTGGGCGTGTAGGGGGAAACGGGGGATGGGCGGGGAGCGGGTATGGCATGGGTGTGGGATGGAGCTAGGCGGGGGAGCAGTGGGGACTGGCTGTAGAAAGCCAACGAGGGGCCAGGCCGTCCCTACCCACGGCACAGCCTAAACATGCCCTGCCCCTCCTCGAGCCCCCTCCCCTCCCCTCTCCTCCCCTCCCCTCCCCTCCCCTCCCCTCCCCTCTCCTCTCCTCCCCTCCCCTCCCCTCCCCTCCCCTTCCCTCCCCTCTCCTCCCCTCTCCTCCCCTCCCCTCCCCTCCCCTCCCCTCTCCCCACCAGGCGAACTTTGCGTCGCAGTCCCTGGCCTCGTAGGGGGCGGAGAAGCGGGCGCGCTCCACGCTGTTGATCCAGCACACCAGCTTGAGCGCAGTGAAGCCGTCCCTGGAGGGAGAGGGGGCCGCGGAGACAGCGGGTGGGGGCAGGGTAGACACGTACTGGACGGTGCCGGGATGGCAATGCCAGAGTGTATGTGTCTTGGATGGTTTCAGACAGGCAAGTAGTGAGCAGTGAGTGCTAAAGGGGCTGTCGCTGCGGCCGCGAGGGGGAAGGTGCCGGCAGTGGAGGGGATCTCGGTCAAGGGAGGCAAGTGAGCGAGGTTGTGGGCCTCAACTGCCCACTCCCCGAGCATCTAACCACCCACCTGATGTTGTGCAGCCCGTCCTCCGCCCCGTGCCCCGCCACCAGCTCAGGGGAGAGGAAGGCCTCCCTGAAGTCGCCTATGCGGGCCATGTGCCGGAGGACTGGGGGAGGTGGGGAGTAGGGGGGTAGAGGGGTAGGGGGGTGGGGAGGGATCGGGATGGAGTCGGGGTGCTGCAGGTGGACGGTGTCCCCGGTAGGCCGGTATGGGCCGCCCTGTCCAGGGGCGCTCACCCAGGGCAAAGCCCGGGTCCGCCTCCTCGGGCGGTCCATTCCCACCCGGCCGCCCCCCACCTGCTTCGTGCTGCAGCGCCTCTGTGCGGTAAATGTAGCACCACACGGACAGGAAGCTGAGGGAAGGTGAGGGAAGCGGGGGCAGGAGGCAGCCTGGTCGAAGCCCCCAGACGCGGAAGAAGCACGGGCGGCGGGGGGCATGAGCGCAGCACCCTCTCTGGCCGCTAGGCACCCCTCACCCCCTGGCGACCCGCCTGCACGCCCCACTTGTTTGGCAACTGCATCCGTTGTCCATATCGTGCCCAATCCCTTGTGGCACCGCCCTGCTTGCCAGCCAACCACGTCACAGCCCCTGGAGCCCCCACCTGCTCTCACACGCACACCTCCGCCCCACGGACACCCCCCTCCTGACGCCCTCCCGCTCACGCCAGGTGTCGGCCCCCGCTCACGAGGTCCGCTCCCAACCACCCGCCGCATCCCTGTCACCCCCCTCCAGCGCCCCCCCCCAAACGCCCAATCAACGCCCAGCCCCGACCCCCTCCCCAACCTCAACGCCCGGCCCCCGCTCACGAGTCCACATCGAAGTGGTTGGTGCTGACGCGCGGCAGCTGGCACCACTCGTACGCCTGGCCCGCACGCCAGGCAGTGGCTTTGAGCGCGCTCAGCACGAGCCCTGGTGCAGGCAGGGGGTTGGGGGCAGGAGGATGGGGCCAGGAAGATGGGGGCAGAGGTTGGGGGCACAGGTTGCTGTCGGGCCAGGGGTGCGCGCTGCCCGAAGGGTATCCCATTAACATGTACCTCGTCTCGGCCCCGTACCCAACGCCGCAGAGAGTGTCCCCCGTCTCCCCGGCCGGCCCCTTGTCCAGAGGCCCCCAGCATGAGCACCTCCGGACCCGCAGACCCCACGTCCTCGTCCGGCTGTTGGCCGCGCTGTCTACACATCATCCTCTCCCACATTGCACAGTAGGGCTCTACATAACTCAGCAGTGGCCAGGGCCCCCACGACCAGCAGCGGCGTCGGTATGGCGGCCGCGCCGCACCTGTGCTCGTGTCGCAGTGGCGCAGGGACTTGGGGTTGCGCTGGCCCTTGTGGTGGGTCAGCGTGCGGCTGTGCGGGTGCGTGCAGTCCACGATGCAGGTGTCGGGGCTGTGCTCGTTGCTGAAGGGGACATACACGAAGGATGTCCGGCGGAGGGCTAGACGCGTGCCGTACAGGATGAACTTGGTCACCACGGCGAATAAGGATAGCAGGAGCGCGACCTGGAGTGCGGCCACCATGTGGGGCGACAGGGCCACATCACTGACGTTGTTGGGGGGCGCGCCAGGCGGCGCGCCTGGGCGGAGGACCGCCGAGAGGGCGCGCAGCATGGCGCCCGCCGGACCGACGTCGCCGGGGTGTGTGGGGGTGAGGCTATCGAGTGCTTCGGGTGGCGAGGTGTGCTAGGTCCTGTGGCGCCGGGTGTAAGAGGAGGGGAGGAGTATAAGGAGTTGTGGGCGCCCAACAGAGGGAGGGTCAAGGGTCACGCGTCGCAGTGCGGCAAATGAGGCAGCGTAAGAAGAAGGAGCAGGTTAAGGAGCAGGAGATGGTGGACCCCACCAAGCGCTTCGCTTCGTTGATGTCTTCTAACCCCACCGGTGACTGACGAGGGCGGGGTTGGCGGGGTTAGCAGTGCAGGGTCGGCGGTGCCGGTGCCGGTGCCGGGGCTGGGGCTGGGGCCTGCTGAGGCGGGCAGGATGATGCAACTGTGAAGTGTTCGAAGCTGGTGCAGCTGCCGCCGGGGGTGCCGGGAGTTCAGAGCATCGTTCGCGGCAACAGTCCCGGAAGTCCAGGCAAGTAGCAGTGCTTCGCTTCAGCGCAAACTGTCAGTATGGGATGTTCTTGTTTCTAGCTGCGGAGGTGGGGACCGAGGCTTGGGGATGGCTCCACGATGAAATTCATTCATTCGCGGAATCCGGGTCCTCTGCGCGCTCGCGCACAAGGTAGACTCTCTGCTTCGCTCCCCACCGCTAGAATACACGAACACACGACCCGCACCCTGAGCCTGCTCCCAGGTGACAATTCCTTCAGCGACTGTGTCCTCTGGCCGTGGGCTCTACGCTGCCCTAGGCGCGACCGCTTGTGCCTGAGGGTTTCACCCGCAGTCAAGCCTAGCTCAGTAGGGGAGGGAACGAGGCGTAGCTCGAGCATCAACCAACTTTGGGCCCGAGCGTGAGCGAGGATGCCGACCTGGCCTACCGCCCTCGGCGGAATGCTGTTCGCGGGCTACGCCGCGACGCAGGCCCAGAAGGCGGGGCTGGATTCACCCACGTCTTTTGTGACATCGGCTATCAGGAACCTCGGGGACGGCAGCACCTTCGGCAGTGCCTCCGTTAGCGGCCGGTCGGGGATGGGCGGCGGCAGCGAGGTGAGCTGGTGCTGCTGCGGGCCGAGGCGGTACACCATGCGGAAACGGAGCGTTTGGCCCTCCGCAGCTGACCGTGCTTCAAGGCGAGGTCGACCGCCTCCACAAGCTCCTATCTGATGTGGTGCGGGGCCAGAAATCAGGTGGCCCCCTCGTCATCCACACGGGTGAGCAGGGGCTGGAGCTGATGGTTCGGGTCGCGTGCGAGGGATTCTCCGCCACGCGAGCGACCGCCCCGTCACGGAAGACGCCGCGTGTGTTCGCGTCTGCAGTTGGCACTAGCAGTTTGGACGCGCGCGCCTAGAAGCAAAGGGCGCAAGGCGTCGACGCGGGAGTGTGTACACTACGCTCCTCCCGCCGCCACGCCAGCCGCGCCACGCCCAGCACGGCTGGGCCTAGCCCACCGTCCAACCTTAACCCCGCCCCCTACCCTCCCCACACTACCCAAGGTCGAGGCACCTGGTTCGGGTTCATGTTCCCAATCCTGCTGGCGGGCGGGGGCGTGACGTACGCGTACTGCTGGTGGCACGGCATCTCAGTCACGGACTGGTTCATGGTCACCAACAAGTCTCTGCAGCAGTTCCGTAACCTGGTCTCCGAGTCCATGACTCAGCTCTGGGAGGAGATGCGCAAGCAGAAGGACGAGTTCGTGGCCCGCATCTCGGCGGTGGGGCAGCAGCAGCAGCAGCTCATGGCGGCCCAGGGCGAGATGGATGAGAAGCTCACCAACGTCAAGGCCAACGTCGACGAGATCCGCGACATCAGCAACTCCATCGAAACGCGCGTGGGGCAGATGGACCACACCATGAACCTCATGTCCTCGGGTGTGCAGCGCGCCAACGAGGGCATCTACCTGCTCTGCGCTGCGGTCGCGGAGGTGACCCGCCGCGTCGGCATGGACAACTCGCGGCTCAAGACCTACGTGCAGTCCACGCCGCCGGAGCTCACGGAGGCCAACCCCGGGCTGCGGACGCTGCTGCAGGGCTTCGAGAGCGGCCCGGCGCCCGCCATTGCGGGGCCCACGGGGGTCATCACGGAGGTCTCCTCGGTGGATTCGGAGCCGGAGCTGCCCTCGCCGGGCGGCGGCCGGGGCATTGCCGGTCAGGACATGAAGGTGATTGCATGGCGGTTGAGGGCAGCGGTTGAGGGAGTGGGCCGAGGCGACGGAGCGGAGGGACCGCCACGCTCGAGAGGACGGGCAGGAGCGGACGGGCTTTGCAACTTGCCGCCTGAGCTTGAGCCCCGCCCTGCACCGGCACCCGGCGGCTGTTTGGCGTGAACGCTCACGACCCCGTGGTTCCCATGTCACCCCAGCAGGTCCTGTACCGCCGCGACTCGGCGGCCGCACCCGCGGCCTCGGCCTCCGGGCGGGGCCTGATCGGCGGGCTCTGGGGCAGCTCCAACGGCTCGGCCAACCGCAGCCGTACGCCCGCCAACGCCCACTAACCACCTGACCCTACCCCCGTGGCGCCGCGGCGCCCGGATGCATGCGGCGGAAGGGCCTTTACGCATGGGCGTCAGGCAGGGAGGGCGAGCCCCGTGGTTCAGATGGGGGCCCGGTACAAGGACGCAACGCGGCTTGCGGTGCTGGTGGGGCGGGCGGGGCAGCGGCGCGCCTCGGCGGCATTGGTGCAGCAGCGGCGGCTGAGGCAGCGGCCCGAGCGCACCTGGGCGCAGTCCCGTGTGTAGACTTGGCACACCGTGCCCCCTGCCTCCGTCAAGGCAATGGGCAACAGTGGGGGCCTGGCAGTTGCATGGCGAAGGGGCTCAGTTGGGCGGCTGTGTGGGGGGTGTCGATCCTATCGGCAGCCAGCCGTGGCTCACACAACCCAGATGCACTGGGGTGGCTCTAGATATGGAGGCGCTTCCGTGGTAGGCCGGTCCGTAAGCGGCAAACGCGGACGGCGTGAGGGAGGGCTGGGTCCCCTTGGTTCCTTAGGTGCAGGGACCCGAGACTGAACGCCGCGGGGCCAGGGCTGTCAAGCTCGTGGGCTGGTCCACAGGCCGAGGGTTGTACCGGTAATGACATTGAACTCATATGGATGCGATGCGAGTATTAGGCATAGCGTTTGGGCGGGGCATGGCGTCGGGGCGGGGTTTTGTCTGAGCGCTTGCGAGTTTGTGGTGCCGTGCTTGGGCTTGGGCTTGGGCTGGGCTTGCGCGTGGTGGGGAAGTGAGGCCGAGGCGGTCTACTCCATGCAGGCGGGTTAGCGGGCAGCGTGCCGGGTTGCGCCACGCCTCGTCCCTGTTCCTGTGGTTAGGCTTTGGCATTCGCGGTACCGGTATTGGAGCTGTGGCATGGACTGGCTGCAGGGTGCAGGCCCTGAGTGGCCTTGACAGAGAGGCTCGATGAGAGTGTGAAGACTGCGGTGGGGTGCACGAGTGCCGGAGCCTCTTGATCCAGCCCCCGCGGAAGTCGCGTCAGGCAAGTGGCTGGCCAAGAAGGCTGCTAGGAGCTAGGAGCTAGGAGCTAGGCTGGAGCCGTTTGCGTGGCGAGTCATGCATGTTGCGTGGGCGAGGGCCAGCCATAGTTTGGCCCGTGGTGCGCCGCTGGTCTTGATCCGGGCCTTGGTGCTGTTGCGGTCCAGGGAGTGCAGTCCAGTCGCCATGGGTGCGGGTGGGGCGGGATTGGCGGATTAACGACGGGGCCTAGGGGCAGGGCGGGGCGGGGCGAGGCAGGCGGAGGGGTGGACGGGTTCTGCGTCGGCATGGCATGGTTCTGCAGAGGACGCGCGTGGGCAGGAAGATTTGCTTTCGTAGAGCTGAATCATGCACAGGGAGCGTGTAAAAGCGCGCGGCCGGTTCGGCTGACTGATTCTGCAGAGTGAACGGGCGCCGGTCCCAGCCGCAGCGTGTAGCCCATCGCTGCGTGACTTAAGTACACTATGTCACGCTTTAATCGGAGACGGCTGCGATCGTGGCGATGCTCGTCTCTCTCAGGTGCTCGCTGTGAAGTCGGATGGGCCCGTTGGTGCGGAGGGTTGCGACGCACGCCTGCGGCCCTTCACCACAGTCCCTCTAGAAACGCACTGCACTGTATCCATAAGCGTAGTGTGCAGTAGCTGCACCGGAGCCAGCGTCTGAATGGCACCCTGAGACCTGAGCCGCGAGCGGAGGAGCCGAGAAGGTGCGTCAGGCCAAGAGAAAGGCATTAAGTTGTGTGGGAGGCATGTTAATGTCTAAAGCGCTGCGGCAGCGCGCTTCGTTGTGAATCGGTTAAGACGAGAGCACCGCGAGGAGTCCAGCACATGCCCCCAACGCAGGTCACGCAGTGCCGATGAACCTCAGTGCAGAGCCAGCGTGAGGGCTTGCGTCAGGGCAGGCGTCGCGAATCGCCTTCTCAAGGAACTCCTGCTGTTGCTCGGCCCCGACAGCCCCGCACGGCGAGGCTGGACGTTGCTGTATGGATGCATGAGGCAGCAACGGACCCAGGGTGCCAGGTGCGTCCAGTCGACGAAGGAGCTGGAGCTCAGACTTCCTCCGCAGACGGAAACGCGTGTTAACTCCGTGGCGTGACTTGGGCTCCACGCACAGGCGCTCCGGGGACCGGAGGAGAGCTGTGAACGCAGAGTTACAACTTGTTTCGGCGGGTCCGTCTCGGCGATGGCTTCTGAACTCAACTCTCTGCCTTCTGCCGACGCGTTCGCAAGCGGAGGGTTCTATGCAGCGGCAGGGTCAAGTTGCAGAATCGAGGGTCTGCTCGCCAGCCAGGCAACTTGCAAAGGTGCCGTGCCCCCCGCGCCTCGAGCCGCTGGCGTGGAGCTCTCGGCGGTTCGGGCTGCCTCAGCGGTCCGCACGTCTGGGCGGTGCCAAGCCCCTGGCCGCCCCTGGCATGTGATCACAGTAAAGCTGCCGGATCTCGACCCCGAGGAGCTGCCGAATGGCTTCCTGGAGGAGCTTGGCGCCAACTTGTCAGCAGCCAGCGGAGGCCGTTTCACGCTTGCGTCAGCGGGCGTTCGCAGGTGAGCCCTAGCTCGCAGCACGCAGCGTCAGGCCCTGATGGCCGCGCAGCTCCGTGGCGCAAAGTGAAAGGATCTGTAAGCTTTCTCCGCACCAACTGCCAGTCGTATTCACACTGACTCACACTTCCGCTTGCTGCCGACGCAGGGGCTGCGTCATGATTGTCTTGGAGCTACTGGACCTCGACCCACATCAGGCCGCCGCGTTCGCAGGTCGGCAGGGGCATGCGACGGCTGCAGGCAAGTGGTTTCCCGCTGGATTGATCACGGCTCTGAGGCCTGGTCGGGGAGGGTACCGCCAGGGCAAACCCGGGCCCGGGATGCTTCGACAACAACATGTGTTACCTCCCATTGCAGCTGGGCGCTACACGAGCATATGCCATGTAACGCTCTCCGGCCCCGTACTTCCATCCATCCATAAACTCCTGCTCGTGCGTCGGGCCACCGCAGGCGACCCACATGGCCTGGACTTCCTATCTCAGCATTCCTATTCCAGCGCCGCCGCTGGCCCTGACGGCCACGCACTGCCGCTGCCGCTGGCGCAGCTTCTGTTGGCCATACCCCTGCAACCCCCCGTGGGCGCTCGGGCGATCGTGTTTCCCCAGAGCAGGCCCACAGGCGCTGCCGACGGCGGCGGTGGTGGCCCGGCGGCGGCGGCAGCGGCGGCGGCCGGCAGCAGGGCAGCGGCTGCGCAGCCGGCGGCGCCGCTGGTTGCGGAGTGGGGCGGCCCGGCGGTAGGCTGGCGGCTGCTCGACCCCGCGGCCGCGGCGGCGGCTGCTGCGGCTGCTGCGGCTGCTGCGGCTGCTGCGGCGGAGGCCGCACAGCTGCCTCCCGAGCCGGACCCGTCGCCGTCACCGCAGTGGGTGGGCTCCATGCGCCGCTATCAGCCCATGACGGAGCCGGGCTGGGCAATGAACACCGCTGCCACGTCCGGGCTCGGCGAAAGGGCGTTCGGCCTCAGCGGTGCTCCGCGGCCGCTCCTCTTGCGCCACGCCTCCTCGGATCGAGCCGCCACAATGACGGCCGCGGAGGGCCGGGCGGCCTCTTACGGCGCCTCCGCACATCAGGCACCGTCGAGCGCGCTGGTCATGCACACGCCGCGCCCGCCGCTTGGGGCCTGGTCGTCTGGCGGCGGCGTGTCGGCGCCGGGCGGCTTCCCGAGTCACCGCCGCGGCAGCGGCTTCACGACCTCGCCGTCGCCGCTCGACGACGCGCTCTTTGCCTCCGCCGGCCCCGGCCTCGGCCTCGGCGCCGCCGCCGTGGCGGTGTCGAAGCAGCGCCAGCCGTCCCGCCGCGCAGCCGGAAGCTGGCGGCCGCTCGAGACGCACCTCGAGCACGTTCCGGGGATGGAGGGCGGCAGCAACAGCGGTAGCGGCAGCGGCAACAAGGACAATGCGGCGGCGGCCGCAGCAGCAGTCGAGGCGGTCCTGCCCGCCCTCGACGCTGCTGGCGTATCGGGTCCGTCGCTTGGCGGCGCCGGCGGCAGTGACGGCCTGGGGGTCAAGGCCGCCGTCAAGCCAGCGGCGCCGTCTCGGGGGTTGCGGGCGCCGGCGGCGCCGGTGACGGAAGGCACCGACTCGCCAGAGTCGCTGCGTTGCATCCTGACGGCCCCTGGCGGCGCCGCCGCCACCATCGCTGCCGCCGCCGCCGCTGACACGGACGCCGCCGACGCTGACACCGCCGCAGGCCTCGACAAGCCGTCGTCGAGTAAGCGGTCCTCCCGCGTCCTCGCGCTGTCCAGCCGCGGCGGCTCCTGCCGGCACGGCTCGTTCCTGGGTCCCTTTCTGGATGAGCGGGCCCCGCGGCGGTCGTATACCAGCCTTGCTGACCGGGCTGTCGGCGCCGCCGGCAGTAGTGGCCACCGATCCGCAGCGTCGTCGCCGCCGCCGCCGGTGCCGCCGTCAGTGCTGCCCTGGCCCTGGACCCGGCCGCCGGCTGGGGCTGGCGGCGGCGGCGGCGGCGCCAAAGGCCGTCATGCCCCTGGCGGCGGCGTCGACGGTGGCGCGAGGCTGCTCCAGCCGCTGGCCCTGCACCTGCAGGAGAAGCAGCGGCGCACCGGCGGGCGTCGAGGCGCCCTTCCGGCCAACGGCCGTGGCAGCGGCGGCGACGGCATGCGCAGCGGCGGCTTGGCCAGTGGCGCGCGATCTCGATATGCGCCCGCCGCCAGCGCCGCCGCCGCCGCCGCGGCCGCCAGCATGGTGAGCCACCTCAGCTCCGTCGAGCCGGCGCACGAGGACTCGGGCGTGCACCTCATGTGGACGACCATGCAGGGGCCCGCCGCCGCCGCGGCCTCCTTTGCCGCCGCCGCTGCCGCCGCCGCCGCCCCTTTCTCGCACAGCAGCCGCCGCGGCTCCTTTGCCGCCGGCTCCACGGCCGCGCTGGCGGCGGAGCTGCTGTCCATGACGCCGCCAGGCCCGGACGACGGAGGCGACCCCGAGGCCTTCCTGGCGGAGGCGCTGCAGTCCCTCGAGGTCGAGTACAGCACCCAACGGCTGGCGGCGGATGCCGCTGCCGCCGCTGGTAGCACGGGCCCGCCGCGGCCGCGGCCTGCGCCGCGGATCGCAGCCAGCTCCAAGCAGCAGCAGCAGCAGCCGGCGGCGCCGCGGTCAGCGACGTACCGCCGCCGCCGGCGCATGTCGCAGCTGGGCGGCGCGTCGGCGCCGACGCCGACGGCGGAGACCGAGGAGGCGTTGGCGGCGCTGTCGACGGCGCTTCTGTCTCTGTCGCAGCCTGGCACGCCCTGCCCGCCGCGGCCTCTCGGCTCGCCGCGCGCCACCGCCGGCGGCGACCCCAACGGCTACACCTCCAGCAACATGTACCTTCGGCAGGCCTGGGTCAACGCGGAGCTCAGCTCGGTACACTCCCACACGTGCACGCGCATCCACGCGTACTCGCAAGGGGGGTCGTCGTGTGACTCGCTGGCTTGGGACGAGGTGGCGGAGGCGGCCGCGCTGGCGGAGGCGGCCGACGGCATCGCCGCGGCCTTCGAGACCGGCGCCGCCGCTCTGATCGACGACGCAGCGGCGCCGCCGGCGCCCACTGTGGGCGCTTGGGCTGACAGGCAAGCGCTGCTCAGTCGGGCGGACAGCGAGACCCTCCTTCAGGCCGCCTTGGCGGCGGAGGCGGAGGCGCGGCTGGAAGCGGAGGCCGTCGAGGCGGCCGCCGACGCCGTGAAATCGGGCGGCTCGGCTCCCGCCTGTGCCGCCGCTGCCTATGATGCTGCTCAGCGGTCGCTGACCTCCACTGAGATGGCCGCCCTGACCAGGGAGCTCCCAGTCCTGACACTGGAGGGGATGGAGCGGGCGCAAGTGCAAGGGCCAGGTCGCGGCCCCACCTCCGTTCCTGGCCTCTCGCTGCCAGCCCTCGCGACTGCCGCCGCTGGATCGGCGTCCCCGGATGTGGACCGCTCACCCTTCACGCTTGCGCCCGCCATGCCGTACGCATGGTACGGCGAGGGCGCGGCTGTGAGTGCGATGATGACAATGCCTGCACAGCTGCCGCTCGCGCCGCCGGAAGCTGACGGCGACGGATTATCTGCCGAGCCCGTGATATCGCCCGTTGCGCTCGTCCCGCCGTACAACTCGAGTACGGCAGTCAGCGTGCAGGTGCACGGCCTGCCGGCCGCCTGGGCTAAGGCTGCGGGCGGAGGCGCGGGCGGTACCGCATGGCCCCAGGCCTCTGCAGCCACGGGCCCCAGCCCCGGCCCCGCGGCGTGGGGCAGTTTCTCCTCAACACGCGTTCCTGCAAACGTCATGGGCGGCTTTGGGAGCGTGTCCCCTGCCGCCTTCACGGTGCCCCGGTTCGGCTCAGCCTTCAACGCTGGCGCCGACTTGCAAGAGGGCTTGTCGCCCCCGGTGGGTCCAGTCCCAGAGACAGGGTGGCTTTGCTCTCTCCTCGGCCCTTTGCTCCTTCCTCGGCCTTAGGGTTTAGATTTAGGACTGGTGACGCTAGACCTCCCTGCGATGGCGCTTCGCCGCGCCTATTGCTGTACCGTTCCGCTAGCTGCCAGGCAGGCTGCTTCATTCGCTTGTGTTAATGTGGTCTGTGTCGGAACGCTTGCAGGCGCCTCGGAACGGCATGGCAGCGCCTGCCCTCGC
Organism: Edaphochlamys debaryana; assembly: GCA_016858145.1. NCBI lineage: Eukaryota > Viridiplantae > Chlorophyta > Chlorophyceae > Chlamydomonadales > Edaphochlamys > Edaphochlamys debaryana. Next base: position 1,058,540 of record JAEHOE010000011.1, read on the forward strand.
GGGGCTGCTAAGGCCGGTGTCGCCGCTGCCATCTCTCGAAGTCGCGGCCCGCATGGCGGGTCGGTACCTGCCGGTGCGATGGCGCTGGGTGCCGGCAGGCAGCGGCGCCGCGCCCAGCGCTGGCGGCGGCTCGGGCGGCGGTGTCGGCGGCGGCGGCTCGGGCGCTGCGTCGCCGGTCCTGGAGCTCTCGATCGTGGGCCTGGCTGGGCCCGGGGTGCTGAGCGTCGAGGTGCGTGCGTGCATGCGTGCGAGCTTGAGCGAGCGATTTATACGTCATACTGATAGTGTGCATTGCCTTGCGTTGCCTTGCATTGGGCTGGAATGGGGAGGACGCGGAGCTGCCAAAGCTTGTCACGCGCATGGGGCAGGAGTGCAAACACCCTGAAACCCTGCCTTGTGCGCCCCTCTGCTTTGCTGCTCCGTCGACAGATCTGGTACGGTGGAGTTCCGCGTTTGTCACTGCCGCTCGTCCTGTCGCATGACGCCGCACTGGTGGCGGAGCTGAAGGGCCAGCGCTCCAAGGCGCCTCCGCCGCCGCGCGGCGCCCGGCCAGACGCAACCACCGCCGCTGCTGCGCCCGCCGCCAGCGGTGTGGGCCGAGTGACGGCAGAAGACCCGCTGCCGCCGCCGCCCAACGAGCTCCTGTTCGACCTGGGCATGTGGCTGCAGTACGTTTCGTGTACGGCACCAGCTAGCCGCGGCGGCGCCGCGAATGCCAGGGCTAGGATGCGCGCTGGCGGCGCGTCAGGCCAGGCGGCGGCGGGCGCCGTGGCCTTCGGCAGGGAGCTGCCGCCGCGGTCTGCCAGCGAGGCGGCAGGCAGGGCCGTCGGCTCCGGCCCAAGCGAGGCCCACAGCTCCTCACCGTCGCAACCAGGGGCCGGGTCGTCCTCATCCGCGGCCCTTTCGGCTCCTCGCAGCGGACCGCTGGGCAGCGCATTCCACGCCACGGCTGGCGGCGGAGCCGCGCCAAGGCCCGACCCGCGTCCTCAGCTGACTCTCGTCCCCCCGCCGCACGACGGCCTCGGCACCGCCATGTACGGCACCGCCTTCGGCAACACGTACGGCAGCGAGTACGGCGGCACGGACACGTACGGCGGCGTCGGGCAGTCGCCGTCGGCGGATGGGCTCAACTCCATGCACCTCTTTTCGTCCATGGCTCTGTCTCGCGGACTGGCGCCCCCTCGCAGCCCACGGCACACCGGCAGCAGCCCGTACCAAGCCCAAGCCCAGGCCCCGATGGGCGGGGACGTCGGGCGGGGCGGCCCAAGCGCTGACGGCAGCGGCGGTGGCTTGTACGGCAACGGCAGCAACGGAACCTACGCGGGCATAATCATCGGCGGCGGCGGTGGCTCGTTCGGCCTCGGCAGCGAGTCCTTTGGCGTCAGCGGCGGCGCCTTCGGCGGCGTGCCGCCGCCGGCCCCCGCTCACATGACCGACATGCTCCTCGTCGCCGACCTCCCGAGCTCCTCGTCCCACCCCCACGTGGCTGTTGCCGTCGGGCACGCCCCGCAACCGCAACAGCCCTGCCACGCCGCATCCGCCGACCGCCGACCGTCGGCCGTGGCTGTAGCCGTGGGCGCCGCCGCCGCCGCCGCCAGCGCCGCCAACGGCTCTGACCCCGACCTCCCGTTCGGGGAGCCGTCGTTCGGTCGGGAGGCGGGCTTTCCCTTCCCGCGCTCCGTGTCTGTAGGTGCTGTCCCCGTGTTCACCGACGCACCAGCCGCCGCCGCAGGCCAGCCGCTGTCAGTGCCCAGCGCGCCACCGACCGACCCGAGCCCGCCTGCCGCTGCAGCCGAGGAAGCCTCACTCTCCGCCGCCGTGGACCCCGTCCCGCCGACTACCGGTGGAGACTGGCCGCTGGCCTTCTGGCCCGTCCCCTCGGCGTCCGCGCCGCCGCCGCGGGCGCTGCTGCCGCCACCGCCGCGCAACCCGCTGCCACCGGTCCAGGGCTCGTTGCTGCCGTCCCACAACTCGGCCTCGTCTCACGGCGGTGCACTGGACACGCCGCACACGTCCAGCGCTTCGGCGGCGCTGCGCCGACGCATGTTCCATGACTCGGTGGGTGGTCGAGTGTGGGCAGTCGGTTGCAGTCAGTTGTTTGACGGCTTCAAGACGCTTCCCTAATGCTTTTATGTAACGAATCGGTCGTCATGGGGTGGGCCTTGTCACCAGGGCCTGAAGCCCAGGGGTGCCAAGCCCTGGCATGTGCAGTCAGCAGTCGTACATCCGTACATCGGTGCCGCCATGGGCTCGTGTGCCATGACTGTTTGGCTCCGGCTCACAGTCTGTTGTTTGCTCTCGACGCGCAGGCGGTTGACATCACAGTCCCCATCCTGCCCGGGTCGTTGGACCTCGCGGCCGTGGTGTCCGACATGCAGCGCGGGCCTGCGTACGGCCAACGGATGCAGGAAGTGGCGGTTGGCCTGCTGGCATGGCTGACTCATTCTGGCCGACCGGTGGCGGCGGGTGCCGTGCTTCGCGGCCTGGTGCGTCACCGGGGTCTGTCGTACAGCCAGATCTGCACCGAGGTCGAGCGGCTCGGCAGTACGGCAGCTGGCGGCGGCGCAGCGGTTGGCATGTCGTTCGACGGCATGGGCCTGCTGCATCTTGCCGTACAGTCCGGCCGTGAGGAGATGGTGGCGGCGGTTGCGACCTGGGCCGAGACTCACAAGGCTGACCTCGATTGGGGCGGCCTGGCCCGCAGCGGACTCACGCCCCTCCATCTGGCGGCGGCGCTGGTCGTACCGCCGTCCGTATTGGACGGTACAGCAGATGGGAATGGCGGCGGTGAGATCTCATCTCAGGCGGAGGCGGCGCAGGCAGAGACAGAGGCGACGCAGGCGGAGGCCAACGTGGAGGGTGTTGAGCTGCTGACGTGGCTGCTCGACCGCTTCCCCGCGGCGCGCACGGCCTGGAAGAGCGCGCGCGACATGTACGGCAGCACACCGGGTGTCGTACTGTCGTACTACCTGCGCTCGTTGCCGCCGCCAGCCGCCGAGCGGGTGGCGGCAGGGCTGGCGCCGCTGCTCGGCCCGCCGGCGGAGTGGGCCGAGCCCGAGGCGGCAGCACCGCTTTCGCCTGCTGGCGTGCGGGCGCCTCCGCCAGCGGCTGTGGGCGTGCGCCGTCTGCTCGGCGTGCTGCGTGCTGCGGCTGCGGCGCTGCGGGAAGCCCTGGCCGCGCACAGCGCGGCTGTTGTCCTTGCGCTGGCCCTGGTCTGGCTGATACTCCTGACCACGGACGGAGGCCGAGCGCAGCGCGACCTCTGAACATCAAACACCAACAGTAACAACAAGCGCAGCAGTACTGGGCAGGGACGCCCACGCAACTCCTGATAGCTGAGTCTGGCTCAGCTGACGAAGATGAATCCAATGTCTAACGAGAACGATACGGCAAGTTGCGCACAAAGGCAGGCCTCGTACGGCAGGCGCGCTGGAGTGCCGTCCTGCACCATTACCAGTGGCACGCAAGGCCAGGTCGCGCCGTGCCTGGAAACACGAGGGAAAACGGGAGGGCTGTGAGTGCTTTGTTCCTCCTATTCCGGAGACCACTCAGCCCCCGTCGGTGCAATTTGGTGCTGTGCTCTTCAACATGGGAGGGTCAGTATGTGGGGATGCTCCAGGGTGGACATATACTAATAACTGCACACGTGGGTTATGTGACGCCGGCTGCCACTGGGATTGTGTGGGATGGGCCAGGCGTGCCCAAGGTGTGATGCCGACGATGCGCTCTGAAGACCGTGAGGCGCGCATAATCCTGCCTAACCCCAGACAAGCTCGTAATAATTACATTGTGTGCTTGTCTGTCATCACTCAGTTGAATAGAACACGTCGCGGCTTTTCATGCCGGCATAGAAACCCGAGCGGTCGACGCGTCGAGAGCAAACGCAGAGGGCAAAGGTTCTGCAAGAGCGGTGTGCCCTTGTCTGCTGGCAAGAGCAAGCGTCTTTGCACTCCGGCCTCTGTCAACTTGCATTTGAGGAACTAACCAACCCCGGATGAACGGGAACATCGGGATCGACCGCTTTAGCGCCGGCGTGTGGCTGCAAGGAAGAGTTCCATGCACCCGCCCGGGGCCTTCTTCCCCGCATGTTATGTGAGCCTTCGTGTGTCATGGTTGCGGGTTTTGGTGTCGGGGGAGTGAAGTCGTATGCGGGGTACAGGGCTCTGCCGCTGTGGATGGAAGCGCAGAGCTGGATGTGTGGTCACGTGGCTAGCGCATCGGCATGGCGTACACATCAGGACCGAACGCGCAGACCACCGGCCCAGCAGTGGAACGGGCAGCGGGGGCGCGAGGGGCTGTATGGAAGCGCAGAGGACTTGAAGGAGCGCAGGGGCGGGTTGGCCGGTGTAGTAGCTCCAGTTGGTCTGGTCTGGGGCCTCAGAGCGGTGTGGCGGTTGGTCTGGCTGCATGGCTTGGTAAGTGGTACGTTACGGAGGGAACGACGCAGCAAGACGGCTGTAGCATGTATGCTTGGGCGTACTTGACCTGGTTATCACAGGGCCGGCGCTGTCAAGTTGCTTTTAAACGGAGGCAACGGATGAACTATATGTGCTTTTGATGGCGATGATTATGGATCCATGGAGTTTCAAAACGAATGCGAACTGGTGCACCCTTGCTTGGCATGCAGACAAGTGGGCACGTGGGTATGTGGGGACGGATGCGGTGAGAACAAGCTACCCGAGCTCCTGTGGGGTTGCGGCGAGGAGCAGACTTGGGCGGCCTCCTTTGAGGCCTGCCGTCGAGGTGAGCTGCTTTCGTGGCTCTGGGCGCACATGGCTGGGCACTGACAGTACGCCCGGGGCCCGGGCCGGACTGCAGCAGGCAGGATATCGCATGCACTGACGGACGGGGCTCGTAGCGCGGATTTGGTTCGCGGGATGGACCTGCCCCCGGGCTTCGTTGCCTGTTTGTCAGCTGCTCTTCTATCTTTCATGTCTGTCCCTTTTCGCGTCTTGTCTTGTCTGATGTCGTTACCGGCACGGGTTTGCCGGTGGGTGTTGGTTCGTTGCGGCCGGGGCTCGGCCCCGGAATAAGCGGTTGGGTTTCTCGCCAGTTACGGTAGTTGCGGCGGTTACTCTTGTCCTCCCTGCACGTGGGTTTGGAGTGACGTAGCCTTCTTGCAGCTCTGGTTATGCTATACTTGGGGCAGGGGCTGAACCGCGGTCCGGCGTTGGCCTCAGGGGAATCGCTGCAAGTCTGGGAGGCCTGCCGGTATTGGGATCGGGGGGCTGTCGGGAGCCCCGGATTCCGTCATAAAAGAACGGCGGAGGGAGGATGGAGGAGGGGGACCCTGCGGCCGGCGGTCGCGGGGCTCCCTGACGCTTCGCACACAGCTCCGTTCTGTGGAAGCTATGGCTGGCTGGGGTGGTTGGGCTAGATTGTGCAGTCCCAGCACTTTCAGGGCCCTGGGTGCGTGCAGAGCTCGATGGTTCCGGTCGTGTTCTTGCAGGTTTATGTGTGGTATCGGCTGGGTGTACCGTACGGCAGGCGCGGCTCCTGGTGGGGAGCAGCTTGGCCAAAACACACGAGCCAGCTTGGGCCAGTTGGGATTTGGGTTGCAGTTGCTTTTGGGCAGGTGACAACTGATAAGGCGCGACATGCGATGGCTTGGTCCTTCCTTGGTCCGTGACGGGCCCGTGATGCGTGTTGGTTCCTGTTGGTACTCTGTTGCCATGCTGGGTGAGTGTAAGGACCGCGCGCAGCTTGAAGACACACAGAAAGGAATGTTCCAGGCATGTCCGGCGTTGTCCGCGTCTGCAGCGTAGCGCCCTTGGTAAGGCAGGGCCGCAGGGAGGCCGAGTGGCATACTCGGGCTGAAAGTACCGGACCCCTAGCTAGGATCAGCCTGCACAGGCAACACACACTGAACACACGAAGATTCTCAGCGTCACGCCTTCACACCTTGTTCGCAGCACAGACATTCACCGCAGTCACTCCCACCTCACCGCGGCCGCAGAGCCAGGCGCAGGGCCCGGCATGTCCGTTCCCTGCCCACCCCTACCCCATCCCTGCCCCATGACTTCGCTTATAGCCCTGCCACATGCCACCCCGACGCGCCGACAACGGCCGCCGCTGAGCGAGCCCCGCCAACCAGTCTGCTAGGTCCGAGCGCTTGTCGTGGCACATCGCCATGTCGGCATCAGTGCTGCTGTCTTCCTTTCGTTCTCGTGCAAGTTTCAATTCTGAGGGCTCTGCACGAAAGCATTTTGGCAACTTTCGTGCAGGGGTCACGAAGAATTCTCCCCTGGAGACCCATGTTTCGTGCCCATGTACCGAAGGTTTTGGCCCCTGCTGACCCCCTTTCGGGCATCTGGGCCAAGCTGGGGAACAATTACGACCAGGCTATCATGCTGACGCCGCACCGAACGGTGCCTCCTGTGTGCGCCCTCAGCTCTGCATGGACAGATCAAGCTTCCCTGTAGCGGGGACCACTTCCTACCGAGGGGCCGTAGCGCAGGGCACGCCCGTGCCAGCTGCAAGACGCCCCCCCCCCAACCCCTTGTACCGAAACCAAAAGCCTGTGAAAGCCAACTTTCGTGCACATGTACCGAAAGGCACGGCCCCCGCAGGGTGTACTTTCGGTCACAGCCAAGAGCCAAGCCCCAGGAAGATAGCAGCACTGGTCGGCATGACGAGGGCCCTGTTTCCGAGGAAACAAGCGACGTGCATCCGGCATGTCGGCCAACGAACTGAGACGCCAACACCGCGGCACTACCGGTACCCCGGTAGCCCGGTTGTCTATCATTAATCCGGCATGTTGAGGGCCCTACCGTAATCGTGCGAATGCCCGGGTGGGCCGCAGCCGTCAAAACCACTGAGCTGCGCAGCAGTCCGGGCTTGCCCCCCTTTTTGGGGGAGTGGGACTTGGGTTGCGTGTGCATGGCCTGTGGGTCGCCGGTGGGTCGCAGGCGACGCAGGGGGCTGCGGGGGGAGGGAGGACGCGTGGCCGCGTGGCTGCGGCACGGCACGTGCACCCCGTCGCGCTGCAATACGCGACGAGGCGCATCATGTAGGCGACACGCCCTAATGCAGCATGCGTGGCACGCGCGGCGGGTCGCAGGGCTTCGGGAGAACACCGCAAACGCGTCGGCAGTCCGCAAACGGGTCGCCCGCGTCCCTCGCCCGGGCTTCCCGCGGCCCCTGCGGCCTGCCCATTGCTTTAGACAGCACTCTGCTTCTACGCTGGGGCGCTGCCTGGCGGCGGGGGCCCGTGAGCGCGTCAACGACGCTTGAATAACGACGCTCCAATTTCGAGAGAATCACCCACGGCGCGCTTGCGACGTGATTGCATAGGCGTAGCCCCTGCTCCGCTCTCCGAGCGGCGTCTGGGGCAAGCCAACAGCCCGCTTTGAGCGAATGATGCAGCTTGACGAGGCTTACTCATGCGCAACCTGCCACGCACCTGCTTCAATCGCACCCCGGCATGTACAAGCCCTCACACCCAGCCCTAATATCTACCCAGCTGCTTTGTGCTTTTACTGGCGCCCCACTAGTCAACCCCGCCTTACGAGCAGCAGCACCCTAAGCATCATGCCGCCACGCTGCCCGACCCGCCAGCGCGCTTCGCGCCCGCCGCCGCCGGCGGCGGCGCCGCAGCCGCCAGCTCCACCACCGCCGGCGCCGCCACGAGCGCCGTGCCCCGCAGCCCACTATTGCCACCGCCGCCACCGCCGCCGCTGCGGCTGCTGACACCGTGGTCGGGCTTCGCCACCGCCACCGCCGCCGCCGTCAGGCCCCCCGCGGCCGGCATCTCGGCACGTGGCTTCACCGCTAGGGCCGAGGGCGAGACCTTGAGCCGTACCGGGCCCTGCGCGCCTTGCTGCGACCCCGCCTGCGCGGGCCTTATGAGACTGACCAGTCCCGCCGCCGCCTGAGCCAACCCCGTCAGGCCCGCCCGCACGACCCGCGCGCTCGGGCTCTCCGCCCGCGGCGCCTGGCCTGCGCCTGCAGGCCCGCCACTGCCGCCGCCAGTCCCTCCGCTGCCGCTGCCGCTGCCGCTGCCGCCGCCTCCAGCCGCCCCGCCGCCGCCGTTTGCCAGGCCGTCCGAGCGGCCGTTGGCAAGATGGGCCCCGGCCCCCGCCCCGCTGACCCCCGCCAGAGAGGACGAAATGAGGGCCACAGCAGGGGCGGCGCCGCGGGGCTGATGCGTCGGCTGGGCAGCTCCAGGCGGGGTGTGTGGCCGCGGCTGGGGCTGCAGGCGCGCGTGGGGCTGGGAGGAGCGGTGCTTGCTGGGGGAGCCTGGGGTCTGGCCCCGGCCCCACGCATCGTGGTTGGGGCTCGGGTTCCCGGGCGAAGGCGTGGCCTTGGCAGGGCTCCTGCGAAGCACCACGAGAGGGACTGCGTCTGACCTTGGCGGAGACCCATCGGGGCTGCGTGCTGCGCCCGGCCCAGGCCGTCGCTCCGACCGCTGGCCCGTCGGCGGCCGGGGGAAGGGCGGCGGCAGCCCCGCCTTCGCGGCAGCATCCGCGGCGGCGGTGGCAGCGGCGGCGGCGGCAGAGCCGCCGCTGGCGCGAGGCGCGCCGGAGGCGGCGTCTGTTGCGTCGGCGGAGCCGGCGCGGGCCAGGCCGCCGCCGCTGGCGCCGCTGCCTCCGCTGCCGGCACCGCCAGCGGCGGATCGAGATCGCTTGCGGCTGGCGCCCGAGCCGCCGCCGGAGGCGCGGCGGGCGGCGGCGTACGACAGTGCCTCTTCGACTTCCGTTAGGCCGAGGCGCTGGTGCGGTTGGCTCCAGGGCTTGGGCACCCATGAGCCATCCTTGGGGCCTGCAGCAATGGATGCACAGGGTCCAAAAGGCCTCGCATCGCAGGCCAAAGAGGCAGTGCTCCGACCCCCCGCCTGGGCGGACATGCATAGGCCCGGACTGCCAGCTTGAACGTCTTGAGCCTGCAGCCGCTACCAGTGCCGACACTACGGGCCGGGCTACCACAGACCCTGCGCCCGCCGTCTACGGACTTCTCCTTATCCGGATCAGTTCCACCGTGCAAGCCTCAGCCGGTCCAGGCGCCCCAAGCAGACCCCTCCTCCCGAGAGTTCCGAACTCCCGATCGCCCAGGCCCAACTCACTAATACACTTCCACGCCACACCCAGGTGGGGCGATGCCGCCGTGGTCGCCCCCGCGGCGGCGGCTCCGCGTGGCCGGTGGTCGGCCGACGGGCCCCACCAGATGGTGTCATCGGTGGCGCCTCGCCACACGGGCGGCTCGTCGAAGCCTGGGGCGGGACCAGGCAGGGCAAGGGCGCGTGTGACTGATGCGTGTTGAAGGGTGCTGGCATGGCAAGATGCTGGCTTGGCAAGATGCTGGCTTGGCAAGAGGCAGGTATCCAAAATGTGCGGGCCGCGTGTACAGGGTTCAGACTATCGGAAGAGGGCGTGCTTGTCAAAACAGGAGCCAGGGTACAGTGTCGTCAGCGCGAATGCGACCCAGGTGGTCTGAGCGGGGCGGTCACGCCATGGTCTAAGGACCGCGGCTGTGGGGAGGCAGAGCAGCGCGTACGGCGCGGCAATCAGGACTGCAGGGCCCCAGCCCCCACGGCAATCGGTGTGAACACGGCACCGGCACTTACCCACGAACGCGAGCTCGACTCGGTCGCCTTCGGACTTGAGCACACGGGCGATGTACCAAAGGCCTGCCATTGGGAAACACACGGAAGCATTTGTTGACGATGCCGTGTGCGCATGGTCGCATGCTGCCGTACCGTACGACCCCGTATCATGCGTGACACGTGCCGTGCGCTGGCGGTACGGCACGGCACGCACCGTTGCTCTCGTCCATGACCATGGGACGAGCCGCCAGCAGCCCGGCGCCCACTGGCGGCGCCTTCGCCGCCGCAGCCGCCCGCTGCAGCTCCGCGCCGCCGAGCCGCCCGACGGCGGCGGCGGTGCTGCCGCCGCCAGCGCTGCCGCTGCCGCCAGCACTGCTGCCGCCAGTGCCGCCCTCACCGCAGCCGCTTGCGCCGCTGCCGCTGCCTGGCCGCCTGGATGACCGTAGTGGCGGCTCCGAGCCCGCGAGCCCACCGCCGTTCGCCAGCGGCGGCGGTGGCAGGTGCGACGGGCCGGCGGCGGATGCCGGCCTTGCGCTCGATGCAGCCAGCGGGCGGCAGTGACGTGCCGACAGCACAGCCGGCGGCTGGCGCGCTATGCCAGCGAGCCCGCCAAGGCCGCCGATGCCGCCGCCGAGTGCGGCTGATGCCACACCCAGACTCACGCCCATACCCACACCTGGGCCGGCAAGCTGTTCCATCCCGCGCCAGCGCGGATCTGCCCGCCCGCCGCCAGCTGAGATCTGGCGAAGCAGCGGCCGTACTGCCGGCGAGCAGGCGAGATCAAACAGATCCTCCGCCGTCACATCCTCGGCGGAGACTCCCGCCGCCGTCAGCGCCGCCAGCACCTCCGCCAGATCCGCCTCTCTCGGCGGCGGAAGCTGCACCGCCGCCACCGCCGCCGCCGCCGCCACCAATGGGGCCATTCCCGAGGCCTTACGCGCGCTGACGGCGGCGCCATTAGCGGCCTTGGCGGCGGCCGCTGGCTCCAAGGTGGCAGCGGCGGCGGCGGGCTTGGCCGGTTGGCGCGTTGAGGGTGGCCTAGGCTTGACGTCAGCAACCGCCGCTGCCGCCGCGGCCTTGGCAGCGGAGGGCTTGCTGGGCTCTAGCCCCGTTGGCAGCGCTGCATGCGACGGTTGGTCCTTGGCAGAGTTCAACCCGTTCGCCCCCGCCGCCGCCAGCCGCCGCTGCAGCTGCTGCTGCGCTGGCGTGGCGTGGTGCGCCCCGGAAGGCGAAGCGTCGCGGCGCGCGCCGCATGAGCCATCGTCCGCGTCCATGGTCGTGGTGTGCTGTACGACACCCTTGGCGCGGGCTGGCACCGCCACCGCCGGCGCCGCCGCCGCCGGCCCGTAGCCAAGCCGCAGCTTCAACTTGATTGGGGCCGGACAAAGTGCTGGCGCGGATTGCAAGCCGCCGCCGGGGGCCGACGGCTGCCCATCCGGCTTCGCCGCTGCCGCCGCCGCCGCTGGGGCCCGTTTATGGTGGGGCTGGGCAGGGCGCAGGTGCGGTGGCAGCTGCTGCGGCGATGCGAGCGGCGCATCCGTGGGGTGGTGCTGGGTGCACTCGGCCTCTCCCCGCGAGCCCTGTGCTGGCGCAGGCTGCGTCGACGAGGGGGCGTGCGCGTGCGGAAGCGTACAGGTGTGCGGCGCAGAGTTGGGACGCTGCCAGTTGGGCGGCGGCGGCGCCGGCGGCAGGGGCCGTCGCTCGACGGCTGCTGCCGCCGCGGCCACCGCTGCCGCCGCCGCCGGGCGGGGGCGCTTCAGTGCGCGTGGGCTGCCGTCACCGGCCGCCGTCGCCGCATCGCCAAAGCTTGGCGTCTGCGTCTGACCCTCAGAGCCCTCCTGGTCCGCGCTCTGCGCCAGACCCAAACCCGAGTCGGCGCCTGGCCCGGCTAGGATCGCATGCCTCTCCGCATAGCCGGTTCCAACAGCAGCGTCGGGCGCGGTATGCATCAGCCGCTCGTGGCCCCCTGGAGCCTTGCCCCTGACCCTGCTTTCACTCAGGCTGCCCTGCAGCTCCTGCCTTGGCCGCTTGGGGGCAGCAAAGGCAACCGCCTCGGTCCCATCCCGTGCAATGCAGGACGGGGCCTCCGCCTCCGCCGCTCCGGCCTCCGCCTCAGCGGCAGCGACAGCTGCGAAGGCAGCCTCCGCCGCCGCCTTGGCCGCCGCCGCGTTCAGCGCCTGGCGGGTCTCCGCCGCCAGCCCGGTCGCCCGTTGCGCCGCCCCCGCAAGTCGTGCCATGGACTTTCGGACGGCGGTGGCAGCAGCGGCGGCAGGGGCAGCGGCGCGGAGCCCAGCCATGCCAGCGACGGCGCCGCCGTCAGCCTGACCGCTGCCGCCGCCGCCGCCAGACCTTCCAGAAGGGCCGGCCGAGCCCGGGACCGCCACGCCCCCCGTAGGATCGTCTCCCACATTAGAGGCGTGCGCCAACGGCGGCGGCAGCGCGAGGGCCGTGCCACCGCCGCTGGCCCCGCCGCCGCCGCCGCCGCCAGCCGCACCGCCGACTCTAGGGCAGGCGGCAGCGTCCGTTAACGTATCTGGAAGAAGGTGCAACACCTGGACATTGTGGCGAGGAGTGGGATGGGGTGGGGCGGCGTGCGGCGTTAATATGCGGACGCACGAGGCATGACTCCAATGGCCGGATGCGATGCGGAACGCGGCAACGGCCTGTCAGCAGGCGTCAGGCTCGATCCCCGGCGCTAAACTCACCCAGATCCGAGCCCAAGATCCAGTCCTGGATCGGATCTCACCTCCGCCGCCTGCGCTTCATCCAGGAAGTCGAGGCTCCGCAGGAGATCGACCACCAGCACCGATACACGCGCCGCCAGCTGCCGCTGCGCGCCGCCGCCGCCGCCGCCGCCGGCCCGCGCGAAGTCCAAGCTACAAGGCGCCGCCGCCGCCGCCGCCGCCGCCAGTGACGACGGGCCCGGCCCTGCCACGTCATCAGCGCTGCGGGCCGCTGCTCCTTCCCCCAGCCCGGCCTCGACGCCAGCGGCAGCGGCCGACAGTGCCACGACTGCGCCCTCGCCTGCCGCCGCCGCCGCCGCTACCGCCGCCGCCGCCGCCGTTGCTGGCGGCGGCACCTCCGTGCGGCCCGCCGTGCTGCCCTCGTCACTCGCGACCCGCTGCGCGGTCGGGGCTGCGAGCGCGGCGTGGCTGGCGTCGCCATCGCCGGCGGCGGTGGCCTGCAAGCCTCCGCTGCCGCCGCTGCCGCCGCCGCCAGCGGCGCTCGAGCGGAGGGGGTCCATGCCAAAGAGCGCCAGCCCCGCCACCAGCTGGCACGCGTACGAGCTGGGCGGAGTGCGGCCGTCGAGGCCCTGCGGCCGCGGCCGCGACCGCCACCGCTGCGGCGGCGGCGCCAGCGGCAGCCGCTGCGGCGGTGCCGCCGCCACCGCGTCCTGCGTAGCGCCGCCGCCGGCGCCCGCGAGTGCGGTCCCGGCGGAGGGTGTAACCGCCGCCGCTGGGGCGGGGTCTGCGGTGTCGAGTCCGTGGCGGGCGCGCTTTACGGCGCGGGGCGATCCCTCCAGCTGGGGTACAGCTGGCCCTGATGGGCCCGCCGCCGCCGCTGCTGCCGCCGCGGCCGGCTGGGCGCCGTCGCCGGAGGGCTGCGCCGCCGCCACCTCTGCCGCCGCCGCCGCCACCGCCGCTGCTGCGGCCTGTGCACCCGGCGGCGGCGGCGGCGGCGGTGCCGGCGGGAGCGGCTGGCCGCAGGAGGTGCAGTGCTGCGGGCCGGGCCCGTTGACGGCGGGGCAAAAGGGCGCGGCGCCCTGCGGCCCTGCGCCCACGCCCAGACCCTCACCCACATCCAGCGATCTTGGAGCATGGGCACCGGGCGGTGGCGCCCCGGCAGCCCTGTGCTGGAGCCCCTCCTCCCGCCCCAACGCACGGTGTGCCTCCTCCTCTTGTTGCTCCTGCTTGACCCACACATCTGGGTCGGACAGCAGGCTGTGGGGCAGCGGCGGCGGCTGCGCGGGTGCGCGCCCCGCCCCGTCGGCTGCGCGAGCGCCCCGCCCGCTGGCGCCGCCGCCGCGGCGGGAGCCGCGGCCAGAGCGGGCCGCCGCCGCCGCCGGACACAGCCGTGCGCCCCTGCCCACATCCGCCGCCCGGGATGCCTGGGCTGCAGCGCTGGGTGCTGCTGCCAGTCCCTGCACTTGCTCGAGCGTATCCCCGCCGTCGCCTTCCCCGCCGTCTGCCTCCCTGTTGCCGCGGCCGCCGCCAGCGTTGGTGTCGGCGGCCAGACCGGTCAGGTCGGGACCGTTGGCGGCGCCGCTCCGCGCGCGCCCGCTGCTGGCTCCCGCTCCCGTCCCACCCGTGACCGCCCTCCCCGCCGCCGCCGCCGCCGCTGCCGCTGCGGCAGCCGCAGGGGTAGCGTTTGCATGCGACTGCTCCGCCCCACCAGTCCTGGCGGGCCGGGGCCTGCACAGCCCTCGCTCCGAGCCCGGCCCCGGAGTGCCCGATCTGGATTCGGAGCGTCCGCTCGCATCCGCATCGGACCCCAGCCGCTTTTTGGACTCGGACCCCGATCCGGACTCAGCCCCGGAATCGGACTCGGACTCAGATCCGGACTCGGACGAAGCCTCTACCGGGGAGGCCTTGCCGCGTCGTGTACGCCGCCCGGCGTGCACGACTGGTTCCAGCATGTCCCCGGGTGGCTCCTGCTTGACCCTAACCGGCGCGCTCGCCTTCCGCGGTCTCCCCCTCCCTCGCTTCACGGCCACGCCCACATCAGCAGGCGCTGTGCCCCCGTCAGCGCCTGCCCCGGCTCTGGCTGCCGCTGCCGCTGCGTCCGTTGGCCGCGACCGCCCTTCCACCGCTGACGGCGCAGCGGCGGCGGCTCCTGACGAAGCCGCCGGCGACGCGGCAAGGGCCTGCCTTGTGCGTGGGCGTGTGGCGCAGGGCGGGGCCTCGTCAGCAGAGGCCTCGACGGCGGCGGCGGGGCGGCGGGTTCGACGGCCGCCGGCGGCGCCGTTGGGGGCTGCCGCCGCAGAGCCGCTGGCGGCGGCAGCGGCAGCCGCGGCTGGGGCGGCGGAGGCCGAGGCCGAGTCGTGCGCTGACAGCAGCAGTCTGAGTGCGGCCAGGGCGTCACGGAGGAGAGCAGCGGCGGCCTGCGCGCATGTGAGCCAGGGGAGTGGTGTTGGGGTGCAGGAGGTAGGGTGCAGGATGTGGCTGATAGCTCATCAGAGCAGGGTGTGCTGGGAAGCAATGACCGACCTGCTGGGTGGGCTTGGGGCCCCGACGTATGGTCCCTGCCTTTCCCGATCATTATATCAGTACTATTCTTGTAATTCCGGCGCGTAATTGCTTGCCGCCGGTCTATCTCGGTTGCCGCCCCGCCGCCGCGCCCGCTGCCAGTGGCCACTCCCGTCCCGCTGCAACTGTCTGCTGGAGCTTCCTATCCGTCCCAAGCTCGCCGGCCGCAATTGCATACATACGTATAAAGAGGGGGTACAGCAGATGGATGACTGGGACTGCCGGCGGCTCGCTCGCGGCTGGATGCTCCGAACCTCAGTGTTAGTTTTCCCTACAGCGCAGTACCGTACGGGCATACATTTCACGCCAGGCGGCGGCGGGCGGGGCGTGGCTAGCTCACCTTGGTCTCAAAAGCCCACACCTGCGCTCCGCGGCCCAGGTAGGGCCCCGCCGCGAGCACGGCCCGGCTTAGGTCCGGGTGTTGGCTGGAGATGGGGCCCTGCGCCCGCGGCCCCCGGAAGCCCAGCGCCGCCAGCTCGCCTCCCTCCAGCTCCTGGGCAACCGCCAGCATGTACTGCAAGGCGAATGGAAAAAGTAAAGGCAGGGGTACGTACGGATGCGTTAGATTGATAGATAGTCCATCCGCGTGGAAGTGGAGGATAGATGTATGGATGCATGAGCAAGTTGCCAATAGAAAATGAAAATAATAATGCCAAACCGCCATACCGCCAAGCATGCAATAATGCAATAACAGAGGATAGGTCAGGAATGTATGGGTAGTATGTGTAGTATGGGAACCAGGGTAAGGGCGGCGGTGTACGTAGCGGGCAACCGGCGGGTAGGTGGAAATGAAGTAGTGACGACGTACGGGGGGTCGGGACGGGGCATGCATGCACGCAGCGGTCATGTCAGTACGTACCGGCGCCACCAGCCTGTGCTATGGGCGGGACTACGGCAAATGCATGGGAGGGGCAGCTAGCTAGCTAGCTCCCTAGGCTCCCCGTCCTGCCTCATGACCTGCCATAAATCTATGCATGTCCCAAGCAATCTACGCGCCGCCCCCTCTTTTTGGTGCTTAATTGTGCATTCATGTTTGTTACCTCGAATTGTAGTAATTGTAGACTGCGCGCTGTCACGTGCCAGGGGTGCTACACTTTCGCGTGTGGACCCCGCCCTCCGTTACCTCGACCACGTAGACCACGCACGTGACTAACGTGACCGCCTCGCACCCTTCTCCATCGTCGGGGTTGAACATCTATCGCCGCGCGCTCGGTCGAGGTTGCGGCCTTTATTTCGAAGGGCCCCCACCCGCCCCCAGCCGGCCGCCCCCGCCCCCACCCGGCCCGCCCGCTGTCCGTCTCGTCCGTCCCGCCCTCAACAAACACACAGCTCCAGGCTCTGCTGTGCGAATCTACGTACGACAGACGAGGAGACATATCAGGTATGAGTAGCCGCCGGCAAGACTAACAAGACCGCGCAAGATTAGAAAGAAGAAAATGAAATGGTGGAAATGAATAATAAACTCACCGGCTGCTTGGCCACAGCCAGGGCGGCCTGCGCCAGCCCCAGCAGCAGCACCCGCTCCAGCTTGGGGCTGAGGCCCGCATGGAACACCACCTGCACGGGGCATGCAGCAGGGCAGCACGAGAGGGCGGCGCGGCTTGTGGGCAAGCAAGCAAGCCATTACATATGCACGCACCTGAAGGAAGGGCAGGGTAGGCAGGGCAGGCAGCAGGCGCACATAGCCTGCCATTTAAGAAGCTAGGCCAGCAGCGCGAGCGATTGAAGTAAGTTAGATGGATGGATGCAAAATTGCTGTTTGCAAAAATGATAGAGGGCGGGTGCGCCCGATGTTGCATGCAACCGACTCCGGGCAGGGTTCATTGCGAGGCTGGGATGGGTGGTTGGTGTATGTAAGAGACAGCACGGGCGCACGCCATCATTTCATTAACCCCCACATGCACACGTACAGGTTAGTTTCTACCGGCGGTTAGTGGCACCGCATATGCAGCCACACAAGCCGGCGGCGGCGGCGCGCAAGCCTACCCGCCGCTTCTGATGCGTACGTACCCCCTTCCATCCTGCTGCAGTAGTCTGTCTATCTCTGCCTGCTGTCTGCGCTGGACGGACCTGCTCTGCATACTCCGTTTGCTGCAAATTACTGGCAATAAACCAGCCAATCATCAGTATGTTGATTGCATGATAGATGAACGCGGTACGTAGCGCAGCAGGCCGTACATACCGTGCCGAGTATACATGCCAAGCGACGGCACAGAAAGGAGTATCCCATTCTTTGCCCGGCAGCAGGGATAGGTACCAGGGTTGCCTCCAGGCGTGCGCCGCCAGGCAGCAGCGTGCAGCAGCTAGCTGCATCACCCCGCCGCCGCCCATCCGGTATCCGTAAAACAAACGAACCAATCCAGAAGCAACAGTAGCAACGGGTGGGCAGGGACGCAGCCGCCGCGCGCCGCGCGCGGCACCTACCTACCCCGCCGCCTGGCCCGCCCCCCGCCGCCATGACAACGCAACGCCGCCGCCTGTATGTGCACGTGCTGACGTACGGCTGCATGCCGCCGCCGAGTGACGGCCGCCCGCCCTGCCCGTTTCATCACAGCACGCATGTGGCCTGCCTGCCCGCCTCACCAGGAGCTTGCTGTCGGGTCGAAGCGCCACGACACAAGCACAGGCCTGCAGCTCCGAGCGTCCCTTCTCCAATAACACGGCGGTGCGGACGGAGTCATACTGGCCTGGCAGTAACAAATAAAATAAGGAGCAAAACTGTGGTCGGTCGGAGGCAGGACGGCTATTCGACAGACGCTTTCCGCGGTCCTCCGGAGACGGGTACCCCCCCAGCAGGCTCACCTGGCCTCACAACTCCGTCCGTTGTGCTCTTGCTATGCACCGCTGCGGAAACAATTTTGGCGAATCCCCTGTATGCCGCTGCCAGCTGACGCGCTGCGCTCGCGTACAGCGCCTGGAGCTCTTCGGAGAGCGTCGCATGGTGTTTAGGCAGAACTCGTAGCGAGAGGGAGTCGATGCCGATGGATATCACCCGCGCGCTTGATGGCGTCTCTAGGTCAAAAGGGTTCGTTCCGGCCCCAGAGCGCATCGTGGCCTCCCCGTCATCGCTCGGGGGAGGCCGGCAACCCGCGAGAGTTATTCGCAGACGTGTCCACCGGCACCAGTTACAGCTCTATTGGCTATAAAGAAGGCTTGGGGAGCGCTCTGTGGGAAGCCGAGTGCGGTTTGCGAGAGCACGGACCCGAGATTGGCGCCCTGCGCTCGGTACTGCTTTTTGGCATGGCGTTGCCCGCTGTTTCATGCACGCCACCTTTCCAATACCGAGTCTCAAAACTACCAAGCTTTGGCCAGCGGCCTGCTCCGACAGAGACCGTGGACGACGACGACCTGAGATAAACCAAATGCTTCTAAGCTCGCCTTGACAGCAACCAGACCTTTAAATTACTGCATTCGTATCGCCAGTATTTACTCCACAAGCCGAGGGCTTCATTTCAAGGATTCTGTGCCTTGCGGTCTAGCAGAGCCTGGAAGAGCGCCCTGGACGCTCTATGAGCTGAGCTTGGGAGTTCTCGGACTCCCAGGCTGCGGTCAACCTGAGCTTGGCGCCCGAGCGGATTCAAGATGACCGATTACTTGAAGCAGTTCATAGACCGGGCAACGGATGTGCCCATGCAGCTGAGGCGGCGGCTGGCGCTGATCCGTGACCTTGACGAGAAGGCACAGGCTCTGCACCGGGAGGTGGATGAGCACTGCAAGAAGCTCCTCGCCGAGCGGACCAACAAGAAGCCAAAGCTCTCCCCTTCGGAGGACCCCACACCTCCATACGACGTGGAGTCAGCCCTCAAGCGGCTCATAGGGCTGGCGGACGAAAAGGTGAGGCGCCGGGTGGGGAGGGGCAAGGCAGGACAGGGGGCCGGGGGGGGGCGCTGCTGCTTGGACGCCTGGACCTGTCCGGAGGCTGTTGTTAACAGTCACTACGAGGGAGAAGGTGTTTCGGCCCTTCCAATACTGAGGCGAGAGGATAGTGAGTTGAGGTGCAAGACTCCGCGGCGTGCTTCTGCCATTGGCGCTTGCAGCATTCATGCGGCCGAGCTGGCCCAAAGAGTGAACCGCTCAGGCGACCTGCTGGGGACCTGGAGTTGACATCCCGAGATATGGCGCCTGCAACGGTGCCATAGCGTGGGCAAACGAGGGTCTGGCTCCATGCCTTTGCACGAGAGTCGGCCCCGGATCCACCACGTATCTAAGCACGTTCTCTCTCCTCAAAGGGCTCGGTGCGCTGCCTGTGGGTTGGGTTGGTGCCCGCCTATCCCGCCAGGGGCCTGCCTGCAGGCCCCAGATTCGAAGGCTCGGCCCAGCCTGCCACGCCTTTGCAGTAGTCTGCATGCCCGCAGACCACACACCCCTTCCCGTTCGTTTCAGCCGGGTTCGCGCGTTTCGCTGCTTTGGGTTCACTTTAGCAATCACTAATCGGGGTCAGCACCTTTTCCCTCTGTAGCACGGTTGCGCAACCCCAGGCAGGGTCCTGTCATGCGTCCGCCACCCTCCATCCCCCGAGGCCTCCGGCGCGGTCATGCGCCGCTCTTAAACCACGCCTGCTACGCCTGCTCGGTCCATACTTCCGTACATGCTCGGCTCGCTCGGGTGGCCTCCTGCGTGCCACCGTTCATTATGTATACTCCTCGGCGCCCCCACCCGTGCGTGTCCCGACAGGTCAATATCGCAAACCAGATATATGACTTCATGGACAAGCACATTAACCAGCTGGACACGGACCTAGCAGCGCTAGACGCGGAGATTGACGCGGACCGCAAGGAGCTGGGGCTGGAGGCGGAGGAGACTGCCAGCGAAAAGCTCGGCCTCGATGTGCCCAAGGTGGGTCGGGCAGGCCAGGAGACTGATAAGGGGACGTGCGTGGGTGCACAAGATGTGGCGTGTGTAGTTTGGCGGCGGGAATAAACTGACTGACTCATGAAAACGGGGGTCGGGTTTGGGTGCGTTCCGAGGGGAGTGGGGACCGTTGGGGCGACTGCATGTCGCGGTTCACTGGTCTGTTCATATGAACATGCATGTGGACCCACTTGTGGGTAGGGGCCCTGGTCTTCGGTGATGCGGTAAAAGGCGGACGCATCCAAAGCACTCTAGCAGCACTGGCTCCATTTGCTATGTTCTCTGGAACGGCCACATGCCCGGGCTGTCTGACGGCCCCGAGGGCCGAAGTACCGCCCGCGTTATGCATGTGTGCCATGTGTGGCCGGATCTGTGAGAGCGGCACGTCGGCGCAGGCGCACGGCGGGCGGGCGGCTGCCCCTGTCAGCCAGAATGGAGCAGCTGACTACTCCCCTACGCAAGCTGTGAACTACCCTAAAGAGTCGGTCTGAGCTCCCCTCATCTCTCGTGCCTGGTTACCGTGCAGGGAGCACAGCCCCCCTCAGCGGCGCGGCAAGTGGTGGAGCCAAAGAAGAAGCGGGGGCGCAAGAAGGAGTCGGAGGTTGCAGGTGGGTGTAGTGGGTCCTGTCCCGCCACGCAGCTGGGCTCATCCAAAGGCCATCGGCCCCGGGGCGCGGGTCAATCTGTGCCGGTTCGCTGACGGTTGGGCGGGGAACGAACGGTGCGGGTCTTGCGACGATCCCCGTGCACGCACGCCTGTATGCCGCACTACGGGGCATGTAGCACATGGGGCATGCCGTAATTGCATCGGTTCGAAGAAGCCAGCCATCTGTGCAGTCTCTGTGTCTTGCTAGTGCGCCTATGGCAGCCCCGGTGTAAAGGGGCCGGGGCGGGCTGTGGAAAAGCCTCCGAGGATGCCACGGAGCGAGGTAGCCGACAGGGGGGCAGCAACACCTACGTGCTGGGTCGGTGCGAGTATCCTTCGTACCCTCCTATCTCACGTTGGCTGCGCCTAGCCGTCCATGGGAGGTGGTCTCTGTGAGGCTCCTTGCCGATCAAGCCTAAACCGGATTGCGTTGGCCCAGGCGGGGTGCACTACTCGGCTGGCGGGGTGCACTTCTCTGCTGGCGTTCCGGTTTCACGCGTCCACGTGCAGCTTGTCCCCACCCACCGCGCTCCCCCTCTTGCCAAACTGGGCTCTTCCGCCCACCTGCCCACCGTTGCTGCTGTTGCTCCCCCCTGCCGGCTCCCTCGCTCCATGCCTCGCCTCTACCCTGCTCTGCTCCCTGGCCTCGCTGACGCCAACCGCACCGCCCCGCGCCATCCCCTTTGCCCCGCGCCTTCCCTAACCGCAGGCGCCGCCGCGGCCGCCGCGGGCTTGGCGCCCATCGAGAACGAGCCCGCCTACTGCATCTGCAACAAGCCCTCCTCGGGGCAGATGGTGGGCTGCGACAACCCCGACTGCACCATAGAGTGGTTCCACTTTGAGTGCGTGGGGCTCAAGGCGGAGCCCGTGGGGACCTGGTACTGCCCCATCTGCCGGGGCGAGACGGCTAAGCCGGCGGGGACCAAGCGCCAGGGCCGCAAGTAGCATGGGTTGCTGAGGGCTGGTGGATCGTGGAGGTGGAGGACTGGCGGAGAAGGGCGGGCGGAGGTTGCTATTGCGCGGCGGGGGCTCCGCGGCCCCAGCCCCGCCTGCCCCGGTGGAGGACGGAGGGTCGAGTGCGGACGGAGAAGCTCTTGCTCCAAGAGGACGCACTGTGCTGGGAGGCGACGGGGGAAATGGTGGGGGCCGCGGATGGACAAGACGCGGCGAGCATACATACCGACCGTTGCATGCATGCTGCAAGACCTACGGACTGACTCTTGAACGAGCCCGCATGCCCGCACCTGCATGCCCGCACCTGCAACTGCCAAGCGAGGGGTGCTGCTGCGGTTGGTGGGCAGGACCACTGCTGAACGACGATAGATGTGTGACATAGATAATTCAGGCCTTTTCCCTGTCATGAGGACACCCTTGGTGACATGCGTCCTCAGGTCACGCGTGGCAGCTAGCGGCTTGTTGGCAGTGGCGGGTGGGGCATGCTTCGGGGCCGTCGGGGCTCTGGTTGCTTTGGGGCCGTCGGACCAGCACTTGCGCTGTAGAGCCGCGGGCACGGCACTTGAGCTGTACAGGAGACACGACGTCTGGACTTGCTTGGACAGAACTGGTACTTGCTTGGTGGCGCATTCGGGTGAGGCGCCTACTCGGCGCAATAGTATCGACGTCTTCCGATATAAGCGCTGCTGTTGTGGATGAGGTTGCGGTCAGCCAACCGCATACAGAGGTTGACTTGCGCCGGGAGGAAGGGGTTGCTTGGCGCTGTTGCTGGAAGTGCTAGCGGGTGAAGGAGTTGGTGCCAGTAGAGAAGCTGTAAACGTATGCATGGCTGGTCGGTCCTCCACACAAGTGGTGGTCGTGAACACAAGTCTGCACCGGTACCGAGGCTCAGCCATATATAGGCTATGCGCAGAGGGAGTGAGCAGACAACCACTCGCAAAAGCACTGATTACAGATATGTGCACGCAGAGATACCGCTACTGACGCCAGAACGCCGGCGCATTAGCTAGCCTCCATCCCGGCGTTGACGCTCCGTCCCCACCCTCCATGCAAGTTGACCTGCCACGTATACGTCAGCCGCCGCCAGCTCGGCGCATCATCACAGATGCGCGGCGCCCCATCCAGCCATACCCTTCGCGCACACCGCTCTGGCATGCCCTCGCCCGCCCCCTCTCCTTGCCCCACGCTCACTCGAGCTTCTGCACGTCTGGTCCCCACACCAAGTCACCACCCATCGATGCCCTACACGCGCCTTGAAATCGCATGCGCAAGCGACCCTCAGCCGTGCATCTCCTGATCCGCAAGCACGCGCCCACCACTGTTCCCACCGTTTCCAGGAGGGCTCGTTAATGCAGTACGTCTATCGACTCTTCTTGTCAGCACCCGTCATCCTAGACCTGGCTCTCAAGGGATCCCGTCCTATTGCCAGCAGCTGAGAGGGGCCTCTTATTAAGTCAACGCCCATCACGCTAGACTGAGGGTTTCAAGGAGCCCCAAACACAAGCCCCTTCCCCTTTGCACCGCACGTGTGCCCGAGGGACTAACCCAATCAAGCTCGCTACTGAATGGACGATACATCCGTATTCACGCACGGCCGTGATCCCCCTGATCCCCCTCGCGACCCCGCCCCAGCCCCGCTGACGGCCCTATGCCGCGAATCCGTGGCACTACCGCCGCCAACCGTCAAGTCTCCGCGGCCCTCTCCACCCAGCAGCCGTAAAGCCTTGCCCCGCCGCCTGCTGTGCCCTGCTCCGGTGTTGGACACCCGTGGGCGCTGCTCCCTGCTCGCGCACCCGGCTCCGGCTACACATCGCCGGACCAAGCGTAGCACCGTGCACCTGCGCCGCGCACCCTGCTGCTGCCGTGGCCTCCGGCGCGAGGCGCCATCCCTGCTCGCTCCCGGCACTCCACGCGCCGAGTAAGCTTCTGGCGAGGACGCGAAAGTCACAGCAGGGCGCTGCCGCGGGGCCCAGCGCCGCTGATTCCAAGGCCGAGACCGCGTGTCATCCGCGCGCGTGCCTTGCCAGGGCCCGTCGCCCGGAGCTCCACGCCAGCGCAGGCCGCCGCGCGCTGCCACGAGACCGGCCAACGCCCCGGCGGCATCACCGCACCGACCGGTACTGGTACCGGTACTGGTACCGCGGCCTGTGCCGCCACCGCAGCAGCAGCCTCCGTGCCCCATGCCCGCAGGCCCCATCCTCCCAACGAGCCCCGCCCTAGCTGTCCCCCTTGAGCCCCAGCAGCTGCTTGATGCTGAACTTGTTGTTCCGCTTGAGCGCCTTGGCCAGCGCCTTGGCGTCCTTCTCCTCCACGGGGTTGCCGGGCAGCAGCTGTGGGCGGCAGCGGAGGTTCGCGGAGGGCCGAGTAAATCAGGCGAGGGGGGCAGGGTGAGAGAGCCGGCGTGGTGGCGGTGGGCTGCGATGTGGGTCGCTGGGAGGCGGCCACACCGGCCGCAGGCAGCGCTGCTGCCATGGCGTGACTGGTGGTTCCAGGCCCTTGCTACGTACGAGGTTGCTAAGATGCAACGAGGCGTCAGCCCCAACCGCCCCCGCAGCCCCAAAGCCCCCTGGAGCGACAGCGACCAACGCTGTTGTGCGCGGCTAGTGTGGCCGCACGGAGTCAAGCCCGCACGCCCGCACCTGCATGTGCTTGAGCGACTGGTTGGCGGAAATGGCGGCGGTGAGCGCCTGGCAGCCGGTCTTGCCGATGTTGTTGAAGGCAAGGCCCAGCTTTTTGAGGCTGTTGGACGAGCGGATGACCTGCAGAGATGGTATCAGCGTAGGGGGCGTCGAGGCGCGTCAAGGCTTTGCCTGTGATGCCTCTTCCACTGGTGGCTGTTGGTGAGCGCGCTTGCTTGCAATCCTCAGTCCGAGCGCTGAACCCGTGCACCCCACCCGCCCTCGCCCCTCAACAACTCGCCCCTGCTGCGCCCAGCTCCCACGGTCCGTGGTGCCTCCTCCCCGCAGTGCCCAGGCACCCTTGGCGGCCGCACCTGTGCCAGCGCCATGGCCCCCTGGTCCCCAATCTTGTTGTACGCCAGCTGCAGCTGCGTGAGGCTGGGGTTGTCCTTGATGGCCTCCGCCAGAATGGCGCAGCCCACGTCCGTGATGTTGTTGTCGGGCAGGTCCAGAGCCGTGACCGACTTGTTCTCGCGCAGGCCGTCGCAGATGAGCCGCAGACCGCCGTCGCCTGCGGGGAGGGGTCAGGAAGGATGGGACATGGGAGGGAAGGTGGAGTGGGGACGCGAGGGAATGGGCCGGCATGAGGGAACCGCACGTGCGAGCGGTTCGAGCGTTGCGTTGCAGGCAGGCAGGCCCCGGGTTTGCCCCGCGCCGTGGCACGCACATCGAGACCGCCCCGCTCGGCACCGGCCCTCAAGCACCGACCCCTTCCCCGCCGCATCCGCCCCCGCGCCCCGCCCAAGCCCCACCCACCCAGGTAGTTGTGCGACAGCGACAGCGCGCGCACGCGCGCCGAGCTGCGCAGGAAGTTGGCGAGCTTCATGCAGCCCTCGGGTGAGAGCCGCATCTGCGCATGGAACATGCAGGCGCCCGGGTTCTCGCCGTTGAGGAAGTTGACAAAGTCCGACAGCTTCTCGGGCGGGGGCGCGGCGGGGTCCGCGGCCACCACCGGCCCCGCCGCGCCCGCGGCGGCCCCCGCGGCGTCTGCCCCTGCCGCGTCGGCGGCGGCGGCGGCCGCACCGGCTGCAGCTGCGGCTGCGCCTGCTTCGGGCGCGCTTGTCGAGGCCGCCGGCGCCTCCTCGGCGCCGCTGGCGGCGCGTGCGAGAGCCTGTGGCCAGGCGGGTGGAGCGGGGGCGCGGGCGGGGGTTAGCCTTGGTGGAGGCGGGCTGGCGTGAGCCCCCCACGCGCGCAGCGTCAGGTCAGCAGCCCAAAGTTTCCCCAACGATGTCCGGCAGGCGACCGCAGCAGTGTACAAGCCGTCGGCCTGGCCCGCGTGCCGTCCGTCGGTGCCCCCGCCTCCGGGTTAGCCCGCACGGGAGCCCGCAGACTGGGGTGACGTTCCCGGCACTGCCCAAGGGTCCCACAAGCCAGTGCTCGAACCTCGGAGTCCGGTTTAATAGCATTCCCCCCGCTGCCCCGCGAGGCCTTCGCTGTCCTCTCTCCCATTTACCAGCGATCCTTCTGCCGCCAGCCGCAGCCTCCAACCCGCCTCTAGTCCCCGCCCCCCGGCCCCCGTCAAGCATCCGGTAGCGAGGCTTCTCCATTGCACGCATACCTCTGCCCTGGGGGCTGTCACCCCAACCTGCGCCCCGACCCTCCCCGCACAGCCCCCTCCCATCCTCACCGCCGCATCGCCCGCGTCCCGTGGCGAGGCCGCAGGCGGCGAGGCCAGCGGGCTGGCCGCGGCCTCCCCGCCCTCCGCCGCCGCTGCTGCTGCCGCTGCCCCCGCCGCCCCGTCCTCCAGAGTAAGTGCCTCCAGTCCAGGCGTGGCCCCCCCTGCGCTCGTGCTGGGCTGCGAGTCTGCCGCCGCCGCAACGTCGTTGGGCGTGTGAGCGGCCTCTGCAGGAGGGGTGGAGGGAGGAAGCGGGAGCGGAAGAGAGACGTGAGCGCCGGCCACCAAGTCGCCATGGGGGCGGGCCATCCACGATGCAGGCCCAATGGCTCAGCAGGGGAGCGTGAGAGGGACTGTAAGGTGCACGGAAACCTAGGGCATGGTGGAGGGGGACCTTATGGCCTAGCCAGAGGGAGTCTAGGTGCACGGCCACTTAGCGGTCGTTGCCGTCGCATGGCCGCCCTGACCCTGATGGGTGGCCCCCGAGGACGCCCTCACAAGTCACAATGCTGTGATAGACGGCTTCGCGCTGAACGCAGCGCCGACGGCCTAAGCGGATCATAGAGGCTGTCAGTCGGCTGCCCCGGTTCCCCCTGCTGATGCAAGCGCCTAGGGAGCTCTCCACCCCAGATGAGCCCTGCTGATGTTGGGCGGGGACGCATCCTGAGGCCCACCAGGGGTATGGTCGTGCGCCTGCATTCAAGGCCCCACAATTACGGCTGCCGTGGAGCCGTCACCGTTGGGTGTGCGCGTGCTGCCGCCCCGCCCTGCCCTGCCCCGCCCCGCCTGAGCCCCGGCAACCCGAGGCACCCCAGCCACCCACACCGCGCCCGCCCGCTGGCGGCTGAGATCCACGGTTCCGATCCCGGCTCAACTCCGAAGGGGAAGTGCGTGTGGCGCTGAGACACTAAGCCGCCCCCGCCACCCATCCCAGCCTGCTAGCCTGCCCCGTAACGCCTCAACCAAGACCCCAACACCCGCGCCAGCCCCAACCCAGATCCCCATCCCCACTTCCCCGACGCCGGATCTGCATCCAGAACCAGATCCGGATCTCAAACCCACCGTCCTCCATGACGATCATGAACTGCTTGTCCGCGGGCTGCTCCGGCGCCAGCGGCTTGGCCAGCTCCTTGAACTTGGAGGCATCGGCCCACTTGATGGCCCCGGGCATGGGCATGAAGAAGGGGTCCTCGTCATCGTCGTCCTCGTCCTCCAGGTCCGCCCCCGGCCCCGCGCCCTTGCTGCTGGCGGCCTCGCTGCTCTCGTCGTCGCTGACGGGGCCCATGCCCCCGTCGCCCGCCACCGTTTTGGTGACGTGCAGGCGCTGTAGCGAGTTGAGCGCGAGCGACAGCATGTCCTCCAGCTGCTTGTGCCCCGAGGCGCGGGCCGCCATGACGCCGCTTTGGAGCTTCTCCGACTCCTCCTTGAGCAGCTGGGGGGAGAGATGGAGGGTGAGAGGAGGGAGGCGGAGGCGTCGGTATGGGTGCAGAGAGCGGGGCGGGGGGAGGCAGAGGGTCGAGGCGGTTGCGTAACGGCGCTGCGGCGTCCCAGTCAGGCCGAAGGTGAGAAAGGAGCCCGGATGGCGATCAGCGTCGGCAGGCGAACCAGGCAGCGGCGTACGTACCTCCAGCTCCAGCCGTTCAGAGCCGTGCACTTGCTGCAGCACCTTCCGCATAGCGTTGTCCAGGTTCGTTTCGATAAGGTCAAAGTCCGCCTCCGCTGTCTGCGCCTGCAGCTCGGACGCCTGTGGCCACCGGACGCCCCGGAGGTTGGGCTTCAGACCACCGGTCCCTTGCCCGCAGGCGTAACCCCACAGCCAGCTACCAACCCATAGCCGGCGCCACCCCACTGCAGGCGGGACCCCGGGATCGCGCCCACCCGACCAGGTCCCCACCAGCTTTCGCATTTGCGTGATGAGGAGCTGCTGCTCCGACGAGAGTGCGAACTTGACGCTGAGCACGGCTCCATGGACGCGAGAGAGCTCCTCCTGCGGGCCGAATGCGGGGTCGACATGTGCCACATTTGCCAGGAAGTGCGAGGGCGCCCGGAACTCACTTTGGTGCTCCGTGGCACGGGGATCGACCCCGACGTGAAGTTGGATACTGCTTGCTGGACCTCCTGCAGGACGGCGCGCAGCGACAGTGCCTTGTCCCCTGCGGACCCAGAGTGTCGCGAAGCGCAGTGTGGCCCCGTTAGCACCCAGCATATAGCACATGCGTCCTGCAGCAAGCTCGTTGGTGCCCGCTTGCCTGTCGTCAGGTAGCCCGCAATAGAGGGTTCATCGGGCGGAAGGTCCTGTAGCTCTTCCAAAGCGGCGTCCACGGACTTTTGTGCAGCCTACAGGACCGCAGGTTACCCATGTTAAAGAGCCTGCAGACCTGTCGCAGCGACGATGCAATCGAGAAACAAAGCCCACCTGGTAGAGCTGCTTCGCCTCCGCGGAGAAGGTACCCTCGTACTTCTGTAGCTGGTTGCATAGAGTCTGGAACTCGCTGAGGACCCCCTTGAACTGCGACGCCCCACCAGAGATGGAAGCCATCTCGCTGTGGACGCCTCTCCGCGGCCTACGCCTGCCGCGGCCTCGCCTACCCCTAGCCCTGAGCTGTTCTGGACGTGGGACAATGCTCGCGATTCGTTTGGTTCGCCGGCAAGTGAATTACAGCACCGCACGGGCCTGTGAGGGACTGGGACTCGCACAGATGAACTTTACGTAGGCATGTATTATGAAGGGGTAAGTTATGGACGCAGAGCGTGTTGCGAGACTTTGTCGCAATCGGTCGCGGGAGGCGATCTACCCCGAGTGACAAACCACGCGCGACAAACCCGTACGCGCTCGCTCACATGCATGCGGCGCATCCAATGCATACACCTGATTTGGTATCACATCGTGCACTCGCGCCCGCCGGTCTGCCGGCCCCGACATGGGCCGACATGTGTGCATAGCGCCTGCGCCTTGCACGGCTACCAGCGCGAGCGCTTAGGGGTTTTACATAGAGGAGAGTGGGGATGCTTGGGAGGGCGCCGGGGTGCGGAAATACCCCTTGAATCCCTCGGCCGTTCGTGGCAGTAGCTGCCCCTCCCCACCTAGGCGTTAAGTGACCATCGGTGACTCCTGTCGAGCACGGTGTCAGGCCTGGGCACCACAGCTGCCGGCGCAGGTGTCAAAGGTTGGGTTGTGGTCGCTAGAACGCTGGGAAGGCTCAAGGGGTCTGGCTAAACAGCCAGAGGAGGCCAGCCTGGCCCTTCACCTTACAACATCGTCCTAGGCAGTAGCTGCCTTGCCCCCTCCTGTCTCCCCCTGCCTCCATCACTGATCCGCTTTTTGCGCTTACGAGCACAGCTCACATCTCTAGCAGTAGTGTCACGGGTGCTGTGTGGGCGGCAGTAGGTACACCGCCCCGACCTGACCCGACCAGGTCAGCCTCGCCCCCCCCAGGCATGCCACCCCAGGCCACCCCGGGCACCTCTCTCCCGCCCCCATGCGCCATGGCCCATGGCCCTAATGCGTCTCAGCACCTCCACTCGTGCCTTGCTCCTAGGCATTCAGCAGGGCGCGTGGAGCAGCAAGCAGGTGCCGGGCCACGTCCGCAGCCACATACACACCCGCGCCCGGTCGAGCGCTACGCGACATGAATCGCCGCCGTGTGTGGGGCTTACTTGCTTAGGGTGGGCGGGCACGACCTGAAACCGCCCACCTCACGCAGCCATCCGCCCATTCATCGAAACCGCACCAGCCCGCCGCCCTGCCAGGCCGCCGTACGGCCCCGGCACTGCGGCCGAGACTCTCCACAGCCGTCCTGTGGGCCGTCGTACATTCGAGGCGGGGCACGGGGGTGGTCGGGCCGCTGTCACGTGTCGCGACTCGCGAGAGAAGAGGAGTGCATTCAACACCTGACGCCCGCGCTCTGCAAGCCCGCATCTAGCAATCAAGCGGCGGTACCTCTCCACGGCAGCGCCATCAGCGGCACCTGGGCTACCCCGCTGAGCTCACCCAGTCCGCCTGCCTACCTGACTACCGATAGTCCATCCGGTACGCAGCAACGGCCTCGGCATGGCAGGGCGCCCACGCGTCCTTCCCTCCCCCGTCCCCCTAAGCACACTAACCCGCCTGCCCCCTGCCTGCTGCCCCGTCCGCTACCCACCTTTGCGCTCTATCTGATCTAGTAGATCCTGGGCGGAGCGTCCGGCAGGTTCCAACCGGAGGACGCGCCCTCGCCCCGGGTCACGAAGCCACACGAGCGGGCCGACATGCCATCGGCCTGGGACAGCTGTGATGGGAAAGAGGGATAGGTGCGTCTCGGCAGGGGTGACCGCGTGACACCCGTGTGTGCAGCCACGGTGGAAAGACGGTTGTGTGTTCCGGCAGAGGTGACAGCTGCCTGGCGAGGCATGGGGCATGGCGGCCCGCCTCCTCCCCAAGGTCGCGTCTCGGCCCTCTAAGCTTAGTGGACGGGCCCCACTCAGCCCGGCTTCGCTCACCGCGTTGCACTCGGCGAGGGGATCATTGAAGAAGAGGAGAAACTGGACACGACAAGCAAGGGGAGGGCAGGAGCACGGGTAAGAACAAAGTTGCTTGAGGGGGGTAGGAACCGGGATGCATGTATATGGTTGGATCTATCTTTATGTACGGGCTGACTGTACGCGTGTACGGCGCTGTACACTTGAGGCAAGGTGCAGCCGCCACGGACTCAGTCCGGCTGCCAAGCCCTCGTCCTCACGTTATCCATGTCCTCCACGTTGGTCACCTGGGGAAGGATGGACCGATGGGGTTTGTTACTGCCAGATCCTAGACCAGACCTCTCTCTTTATGCATAGGGAAGTCGGCATGCATCGCATGGGCGACGCTGGCAGCCAGCCCGACAAGCGGCCGCGCATCAAAACGTGGAGGCACCGCCCGGCACCCCCACTCAATGCCCCCTCCCTCTCTGGCCCCGACCCCTTGTGCTCACACTGCCAACGTGCTGGCACCGTGGCACGTCTCCAGGCGGCAACCCACCTTCGCCCGGCACCCCCGGCCCGCCATGCTCTCTCAGTCTCTGCCTCCCTCCCTCCAGTCCCCGGCCCCAAACCCGTCGCGCTCACACTGCCGACGTGCTGGCACGTCTTGTCCGCCCACACCGCCCACTGCCAGCTGTGGGGTGGGCAGCAGCGCAGGCACACGGACGCACGGGCGATCGTGAGATGAGAGACGCAGCGAGGGAGCCGTCCTGTGCACGCCAGCATGAGCGCCGGGGGCTTCGTGCCCCGGTGCACACGGAGCAGCCTCAGGTAGGGCCGAGCCCCTCCTTCCACAACCGGCAACAGCAGACGGCACTGCGCCGCACGAAGGATGCGGCCGCGGCCTCCCTCCGCATACCCAGGCGGTAAGGCGCCATCGCACCCCACACCCCGCCACGGCTTCCAAAGCCGCCCCAGCCCAACCCAGCCCAACCCATCAGCCCCAGCGTACGAGAACCGGGTGTTCTGCCTGGCGGCTTCCGCGGCGGCGGCCCAGCGGCTCTCGTCCTCGCACTGCGCCACACCGCTGGCCACCACTCGGCAGTCCCACGCGCCCAGGCCCTGCTGAGCGGCGTTGGCGTTACAGAAGCCCAGGTGGGTGGAGTTGAGTGCCTGGCGGTGGGTGCGGGGCGCATGGGGGCAGCAGGCGGTGGGGCTGGGGGTTACGGGTCTGGGCCAGGGCCGAGCGTACGAGGTAGGGCCGTAGGTGGCAAGGGTGAAGGCGGGTGTGCAAGGGTCGCGGCGGCCGGCGGGGCGTGCAAGCGCCCCCTTCCCCCTCCCCCGATTGCACCCACATCGTCCAGAGTGTACTTGTTGACGGCCGCCCTAGGAGGGGGGCAGGGTGTAAGGGGGTTGGGGATGTGGGGACTGAGGTTCCGGGGCGGGGGCTTTGGCTGAATGAAGGACTGTACAGGGCCGGGTAGGCTGACCCGCTTGTGGACGATTGGTCAACCCAGCTCGGGTCGTGCGGTTCGTGTGGGTCGCGCGGAAATGCCTTCATGCTTACAGTCGCCCAACTCCCCGGGCCCCCGCGCACCACTGGCTGCCGCAGGTTGACTCGGCAAACACGGCCCACGCGTAGCCTGCGGGGAGGGGCAGCAGTCCTTGGCCAAGAGAGCGCGGTGGGCCGTCACGGCACCCACCTTGCATACAGACACACGGCATGGCGCCCTTTCCTCGCTGCATGCGCGCTTGCTGGTGTCCGGACAAGCACGGCACAAGCGGCACGTTCAATTGCTATGCTCACCCCACTCGGTCTCGTACAGCGCGTCTTTTGCCAGGTCTCTGCCCAAGCAGTTGCGTCCGTGCACCTGCGGCGATGCGACGGGTTGGAAATTGTGCGTGAGCACGGTTTGGCGAGGGCGGGTTAAGCACCGACGGGTGGGCACCGGGAGCCCTGGGACTTGCTTTGGGTCTGAGGAGGCGGTTTAGACCCTACGCGAGCCCGCTTGCGCACCCACCTGGGGGCCTCTGCGCCCTGCTGCCTCTTGAAGAGGAGGCCGCAGGGGCTGAAGGCCGTGACCCCAGGATCGGCGGCCCGGGCGGCGGAGTTGCACTCATCAATCGCGCTCTGCACGCCGTCCTCTGTCTGCGTTTGGGGCGTGCAGGGCGATCAAGCGTCAGCCGAGGCCGGGAAGAGCCATCCACCGGGTCTTGGGCCTGCTGTAGACCTAGCCCCGGGCCCGCCGCCGCTCAAGACGCAGGGGCACACGCACCTCCCCCCACCAGCCGAAGACCCGCTCGCAGGTCGAGTCCGTTGCTACCCCGAAGTACTGCCCCGGCCCGGCCCTGTCGCGGGCCCAGGCCTCCAGCTCCGAAATGCGCACGGCGTCCTGGCACACTGTCGTCACGGGGGGGTGGGCGGGTAGCGGATGCGGGGGAAGAGGCGGGGGGCGGAGATTGAGCGAGCGAGGGATGTGCGCGGCGGGTGTGGAAGTGGGGAGGGTGCTTGGGGGCATTGCTTGGGGTTGGCTTTGCCTCTGGGCCCAGCCGCCGTAGCGTGCCCTCTTCCCGGCCCTGGCGGCCCCCGCCGCCCCAAAGCCCCCAAGCCCGCCGCCCACGCACTGTTGACGCCGCTGCGCCGGACCTCGCAGGGGTCTCCGAACTTCTCGTTGCAATTCTGCAAGGCGCGATCCTCCGACTCATCAAGACTACGGTCGTTGCTCGACCACTCGTACTCCCAGCAGTTGTCGGTTGCCGCAACCGCCCAGTAGTATCCCCATTCTGTGTCCTTCTGGGCATGTGCCGCCGCGGCCATCCACCCTCTCGTTGTGCAGTCAGGAGGAGGAGGGGTGGAGGGCGGGGGCTTGGCGGGAGGGGGGCGCAGGGGAGGGGGCTTCGGGGAGCGCTTGGGTGGGGGGACTGGGGGGCGCTTGCGTGGCGGAGAGGGGGGCCGCTTGGGTGGTCGGGAAGGGGAGGGTTTGCGCGGAGGGTTGGGGGAGCGCCTTGGCGGAGGGGACAGAGAGGGCCTGGGCGGTGGGGAAGGAGAGCGCTTTGGCGGAGGGGAAGCGGGGCGCTTTGGCGGGGGCCTGGGCGAGCGCTTGGGCGGAGGGTAGGGGGAGGGCGGAGGGTAGGGCGAGGGCGGCCCTGGAGACGGCGGGTTGGTCGCATGCACTTGGCCTCCCGCAGTGGTGTTGGTCTCCGGCTCCTTGTCGAATACCCGTGTGATGCGGTACACCCATGAGGCCAGGCCCATCAGGCCCACGCCGGGCTTCCCTGCGTTCCTCTGCAGTGTGTGTGTGGGGGGGTAGCAGGGGAGGCCAGGAAGGCCGCATGGACGTATGTTTACGGGCGTAGATCCGAGCTCCGGTCAGTGCCGTACCACTGCCATACGTACTGTCGTACGCGTGCCCCGGGGCGCACCTTGATCCGCACGTAGCCGGGGTTGCTCGGGTCGCCCCAGGTGTCGCCCCAGCTGTTGCGGACGAGCCAGTACGGCACCTCCTGGCCACGCTCCACAGCCGTACCATACCCCACGATGGTCAAGATGTGCTGTGGGCGGCGGCGGATCAGCTTGCGCTACATGTGGATGTGCGTGCACGTGCATGCGTACGAACGTTTCCCGTACACAGACCCCCAGCTCACAGACAAAGCACCGCACCGCACCCACGCACCCCGTTGTCCCCTCGCCAGGCGCAGTCCTTGTCGAACACGCCCCCACGGTACGCCATAAAGTCGTCGCAGAGGTCGACGAGCACAATCAGAGCACGTGCTCCTCGCAGACATAACTCCTGGATGGCCCGCCAGGCATGCATGGGCGGGTAGAGGTCAGTCGTCCGTCGGCGCATCGTGTGGTGTTCACTTGCTTAAGTTGAACGGGTGTTCAACCAACGCCCCAACGGCTAGCTAGGGACCAGATGCCTGCCTGGCACCGCGAGATGCTCAGGCGCAGCTCACATTCATCATCAGCCTCTCGTCCGTTGGCAGCAGCTGCTGGTAGCTCCGGATGAAGTAGCGCGGGCTCCCGGCGCGCAGGCCGGCGCGACACGTGCGGCGGACGGGCGCCCTGGGTGCGGATCGAGGCAGGGCAAGCAGGATAGGCGGCATGGCTCAACGAAACGGCAGCCGGGACAGGGCAGCTGCCATACAGGGCGCTGGCGCGCTGCAGGACAGGGTGAGACCCCGCGCAGAACCCAGAAGCCCGCACCAGCAGAGCTGATGATCCTCCCTCCTCATGGTCATGCATCGCCCGTGCGCTTGCATGCGTGCGTGCTAGTGCTTGGGCTACTAGCTCCACGCACCTGGGGTTATTGTGGTCAAAGCCAGCGTCTTCGTATGGGTAGTCTTGCTCGGAGAGCAAGCCTGTGAGGGGATGCGGGGATAGGCGCATAATGCGGAGGGGGTTTGCGTTGAGGCTCTGGTCTGGGGACGAAGGCGCGCATGCAGTGGGGTGGGCCAGCTAGCCGGGCCCTCCCAGGCCCTCCCAAACCCTCCCTGGCGCATCACGTGAGGCACGCGCGCGCATACACGCACGCCGCACGCACGCACCCTCCTGCATGATGTACTCAATCGCCACGGGGACGAAGCCGTAGCGGCAGCCTTGGTTTGTGAAGTCTGCGCTTATGCGGGCATGGTAGGTCAACAACATCCCAGCAAGGCGGGGTCTACTTTCCTCCCCTCTGCCACATGTGCGCGGCACTCACCGGGACCGTAGGTGGGGCCGAAGGTGGAGCAGTCCACCAGCTGCTGCTTGCTGAGGCGCGGTACCGCCCGCTGCGTCTCCGCCTGGAAGCCCTGGGCCTGCATGGCGGCCGCAATGGCGAAGGCCCAGCACGATCCGCACTGCGTGTGGGGGCGGCCGGGAGTTGGTTGCTTACTTGCTTGGTCGCCACAGCATTTAGGGGAGACTTTGCGGCGGCGAGCGAGGGCGGGAAGAGGCTGCCCGCCGCTTGCTTGGCGGAGTGGAGTCGGCGGGCGAGGCTGCCCCCGCCCCCGCTCCCTCAGCCCCACGCGCATCGCCCTGATGCACGGCCGGCGGCACACCCAAGGAACACCACGTACGCCCGCACTTTGCCCCGTGCGTGCACAGCGCTCCCTTACATATGCACCGGCGGCTGCACATGCCGTACAACCCCACTCCCGCACTTGGCCCCAGCAGCACCGTCCCTCGTCCCCGCCCGCAGCACGCACTCACGCTGCCCTGCTGCTCCGCCGGCGGCAGCGTGTTTCTGTTGTCCAGCGATGGTAGGGTACAGACGCGCGGGTCGCTTGCGGCCACCGCGCCTGACGTTAAGAACCTGGGCGTCTTGGGCATCTGCCCAGGTGCGCCCCAGGCGCTGCTGCCGGTCCCGTTGGCGGGGCCGAGGCCGTCGGCGCCTGGCGATGCGGGCGGCGGGGCGGAGTCGGCGGAGGCCTGCAGCAGGCGCCGGCGGTGGGTGGGGGCGCCCGGACCGCCGGTGAGGCCCCGGTCCAGCTCGCTGGTGATTCCCATCTGCGCGGGGTGGGGCCGGGACGGGAGCAGGTGTTTGATGGGGGGACGGGGTTGAGGCGGGAAGAGGGCGGGGGCCAGGGGGCGGATGGGGGCGGGCCGGTGGTCAACGGGTCAGCCGCTCAAACGACTGCGGCCCAGGTCCAGGCCTTGCCTTATCCATGTGCCCTCACCCCCTCGCACCCCGAAGCCCAACACCGACCCAGTGCCCCGACCCCAAGCAGGGGGCGCACGTCAGTGGGCCGCCCCCCAGGCTTACCGCGTAGAGGCTGTCCGGGTCGCTGTTGTGCCGGATGCCCGCCTCAATGAGGCCCAGGAAGCGGGCGAACACGGTCTGGCCCTGGGCAGCGTTAGTCATAGCACGTGGGGAGGGGTGGGTGGTGTTAGTCCGGCGGCGGCCTAGAGTCGGGCATCCACAGCCAGCCGAGACTGCCGCTGCTGATAGACCCACCAGCTCGGATCCTGCCGCGTAGCTCCGCCCGTTGTCGCGGAGCCACTTTGTAAAGGCCGCCGGGGGATCCGCCTGTGTGGGTAGGCGGGCGAGAGGGGTTGACTGTGCGGAAGGATGTGTGACTGGCTGCGCACATGTTCACGTGCGTCACGTGCGACCCCTGACTCCTCCTCCACGGCACCCTCGCTGCCACTACCACAATGCCCACACACTCCCCTGTCCGCTCCTGCTGTCCCAACCCGCTCTACTCAAGGCACCGACCTTGGCTTGCAGCAGCTCCGCCAGCGCCTCACGTTTGACCTGGTCAACGCTGGGCCAGGCCGTAGTGTCAGGGCCGAGCCCCTCGCCGCCGCCTGGCTCCGCAGACGACCCAGCAGCGGCTCCGCCAGCTCCCGTCTTGGGGGGCCGAAGGTCCGGGGTGTCACACGTCAGGACCAATACGAGGCAAGGCCAGCGCGTGGGGAGTGCCAAGGTAAGAGGTGGAGCCGCGTGGCGCGGGACGGCGCTGGTAGGAAGGCCCCCGAACCGGCCCCGAACTGCTGGAGTCACCCGTGCCCGGTTACACTTTTGCCCACGCTTGTGCCGAGCTCCAATTGTTGAGCGGCAGTAACGTGGCGTCGAGATACATGGTCTTACGGGCTGCAGGGGCTGCCGACGACGGCTGCGGCGTCTTGCGAATCCAACTCGAGTTCGGAGCGACGCGCTGACGACGGCATTGATACTCAATTCCACAAGCTTACATCCGCGTGAACTAACGCGTCGCGATTTGTTTGTGTGGACAGCGCGTATGCGCGACGGCGTCGACGCCATCAACAGGTCCGACCCAAGCGGAGACCATATTGCGCTTGAGACCATATAACAGCCGTTCTTACCGGCATTGATAGAGCGCAGTCGCGCGTGCAGAGGAGCAGGAGGACGCACAGCAAGCCGCCGATGCCACATGGCGCTGCCCGCTCTGGTGCTCGCCGCATTGTCAATGCATCCCAGGTTGTTACAGAGTTGACGTAAGAATGCGTCGGTCAGGTTCGGGTAGGTAAAACGCCAGCTTACAAGCGCACAAGGCCGACCTGCCGTGGATTCCATGACAGAGCGGTTTTGCGCCAAGCCTGCCGGCAGACAAGTGCGGAGAGACCAAGGGGATATCTGCATTGTCTACGTCTAGGGCACAAAGCGGTACTTATGGTCGCCCACCGTGGCGTGTACCTCGCTCCAGCGGCCTGGTCCCAGGTCCCAGTCTACAAGGACGCCAGCGGGGCCCGCCCCTCCCTCATGTCTTGTCCCCAATCTTCTCCACAGGGACGAACGCTCGCGCGCTGTTCGCAGGAGGACCTTTCTCCGCGGACACCCCGGGCCGTCCAAACCCTCCCCCCCCTTCCAAGCGTCCCTGCTGATGTCTGCATCTCGGTCCCCGGCCACCGGTACCCCGCCACCATCCGGCGCTCCCCACCTGGCCCGGGGCACTGAGGGGTCCTCGAGAACGGCCCAAGCACACCCTCACTCACTCGCTCCCTCACTCCCCCGGCTTGACGAACACGCCGTGCACGAACACGCGCCGCAGCTCCTGCCCCGTCTTGCGGTTGCGGTTGACCACCGTCACCTGGGGCGCGTTGGAGAGCGGGAGGGGGGGCGGGGCGAGGCGGGTCGAGAGGCTGAGAAGGCGGAGGCAGGCAGCCGGTGCGGCTAGAGGGGAAGGGCGGCAGGGGCGGTGCGGCGCGGCGCGAGGGAGGCAGCAGCGGCAGGGAAGGTAAGTGACGCGGCGTGCCAACTGCAAAGCCCCAGCGCGGGGTCCCTTGAGGCTCAGCCACGCCTGCTGCCGCCCAAGTTGGCACCCACGGGCCCCGCCAGGGCCCGCCTGGGGCCCGCCTGGGGCCCGCCTGGGGCCCGCCTGGGGCCCGCCTGGGGCCCGCCTGGGGCCCTTGGTGCGAGCTAGCTCCCAAACCAGACGCACGCGAGGCTAGGCTGGCTACCGCCTGAACCGCCCAACTTGGCACCCCAGGGGAACCGCCAGGGCCCGCCCGGGGCACTCACGTATCGGCACTCCTCCACCCTCAGTCCCGCAGCCTCGGCCCTCTGCGACAGGGCCTCGAGGGAGAAGAAGTAGGCCATGGTGCCTTGGGGGGGGGAGGGGGGGAGAGGGGCAGGGGGGGAGGGGGGGGGAGAGGTTTGGTGAGCACCTCGGTCAAGGGGTGACGAAAAGAAGTAGGCCATGGTGCCTTGGGGGTAGGGGAGGGGGGACATCGTTGAGGAGATTAATTAGAGATTTATGGGAGGTCTCGGAGAGAGAGAAGGACAGGGGGGAAGAGGTGGGACGAGGGGAGGGGTGGAGTGAGGTGGAGGAGAGGACTGGGCAGGTGTGGTTAAGGAAGGCCAATGTGGTGGTGCCACGGGACCACGGGGGACGGTGGGGATGAAACAGGGAAAGGTAGGTGAAGGAGCGTGCCGTGGTGCCCGGGGGAAGTGGGGATTGAGGAGGAGGGGGGCGACAGCGACGACCCTTCCTCGACGGCTCCCATGACGTCTCACAACAAGAAACTCTTCCCCAGGGCCCCAGCCATCGCCCTCACCGTCCGACTGGCGGTACAGGTTGGGACCCAGCCACTGCTCCGGCG
This sequence comes from Edaphochlamys debaryana, assembly GCA_016858145.1. NCBI lineage: Eukaryota > Viridiplantae > Chlorophyta > Chlorophyceae > Chlamydomonadales > Edaphochlamys > Edaphochlamys debaryana. The sequence continues at coordinate 1,097,056 of JAEHOE010000011.1, forward strand.
GCCGCCGCAGCTGCGGGGGTTGCCGGGAAGCGGCCAGGAAGGGGGCGCAGAGCAACACGTCAAGAGGACGCGCCGGGCGCGCTGCCCCATGCACCCTGCACCCTGCAATTCGCAATCCCGTGCGCCGTACGACTGCCGTGCCGTACCGCACCTGCACCATGTCGTACAGCCCGTGGTCGCGGATCATGAGGCGGCCGCCGGGGCGCAGGGCGGCGCAGGCGTGAGTCAGCATCACCAGCTGCCGATCGGGGTCCACCTGGGGGGGGGGGCAGGGGGGACAGAGGGGCCCAAGGGCGGCGGAGAGGGAATGAGGGATTGAGAGGGCAAATGGAAGGCGATGGTGCTGTGCGTTCCCCGAACCCCACTTCACCCCAGGGCGAAGGTCTGCACGATAAAGGGACCTGGACGATGCTTTGATCCCCCATACCCCCCCTGCCTCCCCGCCCCACAGCCCACACCCTCCCATGTCGCCTCACCGCCGACAGGGTGAACATGATAACTCATGACTGCCCCTCTTTCTTCAACCCTCCTCCTTCCCCCCGACTCCAACCCTCCTCACCGCCGACAGGGTGAACATGATGAGCAGAGCGTCGGCCCCCACCCCCTGGAATGAGGGCGCCGCGGCGGGGTCGGTCGCGTCCGCCGGGAAGACGGACAGTCGCGAGCGGTCGATGCCCTCCGCCGCCGCCGCCGCCAGCAGCTGGTCGAGGCAGGTGGTGGAGATGTCTGCACACGGTGGGGGGCCGGGGGGCGTGCGCTCGGGAGGGGTCCATCCGGGCCCCATCGGGACCGGCGCGACACACGGCCAACGGCCCGTATGGGAGTCCACAGCTGATACCGGTACCATGTCAGCTCACGGCTGATACCATGTCAACAACAACAAAACGCGCAGACTCCTGACGCGAGCGCCCTCTGCAGTCGTGATCAGCGCTCAGGGTCCATCTGACACACGCGCACGGGCTTAGGTGGGCTCCGGCTTCGTTCCAGGGCCGTAGGTGCGCCAGCGCCCTCAAAAATGCTGATGTATACACGGCCACACCACGCCAAGCCGCTCCTTCCGCTCACCCGTGCAGGTGCTCCTGGCGCCCGGGTTGGCTTTGAGCACGGGCAGGATGGCGGAGCCGCAGCCGCACCCAATCTCCGCCACGTGCTCGCTGTTCGGGGATGGTGGAGGGAGGGGGAGGGCATGGGGTTGGGGTTGGGGACAGGCCATGACCCCGCCCCTCATCCTCCGTGTCACCTCCAGCCTCTCCAGCCCTTCACCCGATACAAGCCCTCACCACCCACCACGTCAGCAGGCGCGGGAACTCCAACAGCAGGTATCGTCGCTCCTTGAAGAACCGCGCAGAGGGGTGCGCCCGATAGAAGGCCTCCCAGGGCTCGGGCTCGGCCACTTCGCCAGAGGCCCAGCCCTGGCCGGAGGTGGACGCGGCGGCGGCGGCAGCAGAGGCGGCGGCGGCGGACTGCAGGCGCTGCTGCTCCCGCCGCTGCCGCCGCCGCTCGCGCCGCTCCTGCCGCGCGGAGGGGCCGACCCCGGAGCCCTCCGCCGTGCTACTGCCCGCCAGCCCGCCTTCACCGTCGTCCCCACTGCCGCCACTGCTGCCTTCACTCCCGTTCGCCGCCGCCGGCCCTGCCCCTGCCGGTGCCGCCGCCGCCGCCGCGCGCAGCTCGGCGCCCCGCCTCGCCTGCTCGTCCACCAGGTGCCGTACGGCAGCCGCGTGCTCGTCCCAGTCGAAGTCACGCTCGTGGTACTCGGCCGCGGGACGAGCGCCCTGCCCCACGTAACCCTGGCATGCGGCCAGATCCCCCCAGGAGGCGGCGCCCGAGGCTCGGGGCGACCCTCCAGGCGACGAGCGTGAGCTAGAGCGCCCTGAAGAGCCCGGCCGCTCTCGCAGATCATGCATCCTCTGTGAGGAAGAGGCCATGGGGGAAGACACGCGCAGGGGCGCGAGGATGGATCTGCTGGCGGCGCCGGCTGTCAGGGTGGCGAGCGGGTAGGCGCTGGCCAGGGCTGGCGCAACGGAGCGAGCCCGGCAGGAACGAGTCGACGTGGAGAAAGACAGGCGCTGTGTATGCCTGAGGTATTGGTCAAGGGTGGCTGGGCTTGAAGGGACGGCGATGGGAGCGGCGGGCAGCGGGCTGGTGCGTGGCGGGAGCGAGGGGAAGCCCCTAGCCGTGTGGGCGCGCCCGCTAGCCGCCGCAAGCTGGGAGGAGGAGCCGAGGCCCAAGTCGCGCGGACCAGCTGTGAGCGCGCAGGTCATACTAGAGGGAGCGAACGGCTAGAGGTCAAGGCGAAGGCAGCAAGTGCGGTGCGCATGTGGTGCAAGCTTGCAGACGAGACCTCGCCGGAGCGCGTGCAATTATGTATATAACTATGACGACTATCCAAACAGTGCAGTGGTGGCGGTGCCAACGCTGCAAGCAAATGGGACTTGCATCGCGAGCGCGGCGCGGGGAGCCCTCAGCCCTGACGACATGCGTTGGCACCGCGACGTCGCTTCCAACGGCGCAATCATCACACTCCCAAGCTCCCAGTAAGATACAGACGTGACGAGAGACGAGTCTGTGCCACGTCGAGCCCATGGCGCTCAGCCAGCTCCAGCTACGTCTGGACAGCCACAAGCTTGCAGGTTGTAGTAGAGGCCTAGCAGCAGCACATCCGGTCGCCAGAGGAGCCCTCTACCACTTGCCTAGCCGATCCCGCGCTCCGGGCGGGGCGTTGCACGCCCCGGTCTGTCGTCCGCGCAGCGTTGTGCTGGCACGGGCGGTGCCAGATGACGATGCAGCTCTCGCCGCACTTGCTGCCGAGCGGGCTCGCGCTGACCGCGAGCGTGAGCGGGACGGCCTGGTGAAGCTGGCCGATGAGGAGCTGCGCCGGAGACTAAGCATGCACGGTGAGGGCGTTGGAACGGCTGTATGCTACAAGGGCGGGAACCAGGTTCGGGAGAAGGGCGGAGAGGCGGGGGGGGAGGACGTTGAGGCCCTGAAGGGGGGGATGGCGGCGGAGGGGCTCACGGCGCAACCGGCGCCCGTCGACACGCCTACCCACCTGCCGTCCCACCGCCGGACCTCAAAAGCTGCAGAGCTTACCCTCGTACGTAAATTTTGTACAGGCTATGCCCTTGGCTCTCTGCCCACGGACCGGGAGGGGCTGCTGGGGCTGCTGGTGGAGGCGCAGCTCAAGGCCCGGACACAGGTGGGGTTGGGTGCGGTGTAATGCTGTGTGGGCTCTTTGTCCGGTTCTTGCTAGCCCGCACACGGGGAGACTCGTTGGTCCAGATCACGGCAGTGGGGCGTGGGGCCTGTCATGGGCCAGTGGCTTTGAGTGCAGAGCCCGGGAAGGAAGCTTGTGTGTGGGGCGACGAGCCACGACCTCGGGGGCTGGCAGCGCGGGGTTGTGCCCACGTGGTCAGCTCAGGTTAGCCCACGTGTTTCTGCGATGGAGGCGCATGCTTTGATCAGAGCCGAGGCTGAGGCATGGATGCCTTAGTCTACCTGCCTTGAGCTCGCACCCACCCGCCCGTCCCTCCTGCCCCTCCTGCCCCCCCTGCTCCTCCTCCTGTCCCTCCCTCCTGTTCGACAGTGTCCCCCTCGTGCCTCTCCCTCCTGCCCCCCCCACCACACACACACACCAGGTGGTCTCCATGCCGCTTCGCAAGACCCCCCGCAGCCCCCGGGCCGTCAAGTCCTTCCTGGTGGTGCCCGTGGGTGAGCCGGGGGCGGGGGGCGGGGGCTGGCTGGGGCCGGAGGCAGAGGGGGACTGGCCGGCTGTGTGCCCCTGGACGTGGCACCTAGCTGGACCTAGCTGGGGACCTGCCTGCCCGCTCAGCACAGTCACAGTCGCCGTCCACGTTCCCACCCCCTCGTTCCAACACCCCTCTTCCTCACGCCGCTTCAGACGTGGGGGACGTGGGCTTCGTGAACTTCCTGCTCGACTCGGGGAGCAGCGGGGCGCTCATCACGGCGGAGCTGAGGGAGCAGCTGGGGCTGAGCCCCTCGGACGGACAGGCGCGGAGGGAGGCGGAGGGCGGCGGGTGCAGGGACGGGGCAGGAGGCGGCGGGCAGAGCGGCGAAGCAGGAGGGGAGGTTGCGGGGCGGGGGAAGGGGCGGGGCGGGAGGCAGGGTGGGAGGCGGGGTGGGAGGGGCGGTGTGATGCAGCGTGGTGCGGTGCAAAGGAGGGCAGGGAGGAAGGCAGGGAAGCGGCTGCCGATGCGCGCAGAAGGCGGGAGCCAGCCCCTAGTGACGCAGACCCCCCACCCCGCGTTCCTGGCAGGTGGTCAAGGGCGTCGATAGCGGCGGCGTCACGCTCCGGCAGAAGGTGCGCGCAGGGGCGGTCTCATACGCGCTGCTTTGGTCAGGAGCATCCGACGACCGGGTCCCGAGTTGTGCTGCTAGTCCCTACCCGGCTTGCCGGCTTGGGGGTCCGTGCCCAAGGACGGATGCGGAGCCGGCGGGAAGCATCCAGTCTTCAGTTGGCACTATTCCCACATCGCGCCCCATACCCTGAGTCCCCGCTCCATGTGTTCCAGATCCTCTGTCCGCACGCACCTCTGCGCGTTCCGTTTGCCCCCGACTTGAGCCCTCGCTCGCCCTCGGCGCATTCCCAGCCCAGTGCCCCGCCCCAAACGCGGACCCGGCTGCCCCCTACGCCCCCTCGCAGGTCCGGCTACCACCGCTGCGGTTGGGCCCCCAGGAGCTGGGCATTACGGAGGCTTACGTAACCACGCTCAAGTCAGACCACGACATCGACGTCGGTGAGCGGTTGGCGGTTGGCGGAGGAAGGAACGGTTGGCTTGGCGGATCCACACGGTTGTTGTCTTGACGCCCGCGACTGTACGCTTGGTGCCGCAGGTGGCGTCCTGGGGCTCGCCTTCCTCCGCGCGTTCGAGGTGGGTGGGCGGGTGGCCGACGCAGGCCGACGGAGACCGCAGGACGCAGGGGCGGTGGTTGGGGAAGATCAGTCCCCGGGACCCCCTAGGTCCTACACGGCTGAAACCGCAGCGGGTTGGGGCGCGGCTGAGATATAAACTAGACTACCCGGAGCGTGGCCGCGACAGGCTGGTGGGCCGGCGTCCGGGGCCGTAGTCTTGCGGCCCCATGATCGGACCTCTCGCCCCGCCTCACAACCATCCCCTCCAACCCCTTCCACCCCCTTCCGCCCTCCACACCGCCCCCCAGATGGAGGTGTGCCAGGACCGCCAGCGCCTGGCCTTCCACCCCCCCGGCCACATCGCCAAGGGGCTGCTGGACGTGCGGGGCATGGCGGTGCTGCAGTGCTCCCTGCTCAAAGGCAGGGCAGGGGGGCGGGGAGATGGGGAAGGGGGCGGAGGGCTGGAGACTACCGGTACACGCGGGACGAGGCAGCTTGGACAAAGCATCTCAAAGCCCTCAGCCCGCCCTTTCCGTGCCATCCGCATCCCTCGCCCTCCTCCTTTCCCCTCACCACCTGTCCCCTCACCACCCCTCCCGCCCAACCCCGCAGGCGGGCTCCTGGGCGTGCCGGTCTCCCTCAACGGCTCCGCCCGCTTCCCCGCCATCCTGGACCTGGGGGCCAACTTCTCCATCCTCAACTGGCCCGCCGCGGAGCTGGCGGGGGTCAGCCGCACGGGCGGGGACAGCGGCCGCAGCGCGGAGGGGCGCGAGGTGCGGGCGGGGGCAGCGGCCGCAGGTGTAGGAGGGCTGGGACTGAGGAGGTGTGTGTGTGTGTGTTGGGGCGCAGGGAGCTGACGAAGTTTCGGTGGGTTGGGTTTGGGGTGGGGGTGGGGGTGGGGTGGGGTGGGGTGGGGTGCGGTGACGTCATGCCTTACGAATGGTGCGCCCATCAATGCCCACCTAAACCCCCTGCCCTCCTCCCCCCCAGGTGGTCAGCGGCGCTCGGCTCCGTAAGGGCTTCCTGGACGTTGTCCTCGGGGACGAGGGTGAGGGGGGCGGGGGTGGAGGGGCTGGGGATCTCGGGGCGGGTGGGGCTACCTGCTCCCTTCGGACGTAACGTGGATGAGAGTGGGACTTGCGGCAGGCGGCGGGGTGTTAGATTGCAGGATTCCTGGATGTGGTGCAGGGGGCTGAGGGTGAGCGGGGAAGGGCGGTGGGTGTCTGTCGAGGTGTGGCAGGGGGGGGGGGCCTTGGCACACAGCAAGGCGAGCGGGGACAGGGCTTCCGTTGGAGTCCTGCTGCTGCCCCGCTCCGCGACATCTGAGCCTGCTCACCCCCACCCCCACCCCCCACCCCCACCCCTACCCCCCCACCCCTTGCAGGCAGCCCCTTCGTGCCCTCCCGCCCCCTGGCGCTCATGGTGCGGGACACGCCCTCCTTCGCGGCACTGGGCTTCGGGGACTCACCCGTCATGGTGGGGGGGGCTGGGGGGGAGGGGCTAGGGGGAAGGGGCCTGGGGGGGAGGGGCTGGGGGGAAGGGCTGGGGGGGAGCGGTTGGGGCTTGGGTGTAGGGAAGGGGATGAGGAGTGGTACCGGGGGGCTGGGGGGGCTCACCCGTCATGGTGGGGGGTGGGGGGCAGGAGGCGCTCGGGAACTGTGCCGAGGTTTTCGGAGACACAAATGTCATAGTGGGGGGCGGGGCGTGCGGGGGGGAGGGGGGCTGCGGGGTGGCCAGGGCGGTCACCTGCCATGTGAGTGGCAGGTCTGAGGGGACGTGCCTGCTGGGCGCAACCCTACCCCCGCCTGCCACTGCCGATCCGTGCCGCCCCTGCCTGCCCCCCCCTCTGCCCCAGGTGCTCGGGTACGACCTGCTGGCGGCGGATCGCATGGTCCTGGATGTACGGAATCAGCGGATCTACGTCAAGTAGATCCACGGCCGTGACTCATCCAGCGGACCATGACTCATGACCGAACAGCGCTAGATGTGGCGTGGCCGCGCAACTACGGGTTTGGGTGGTGGGGTGCCCAAGAGAACTGGCTGGGGTGCAGCTCGGGGGGGGGGGCAGGATGGCCATGGGCTACCGGTAGTAGACAGGGGCTTGCATGGGGGCAGCATGCGGGGTATGACTGCACAGTGCAGTGTATCGGCGTCACACGCACAGCCGGCGTAGCATGGTGCATACACGCACAAGCGGACCGGCAGGCACGGGCCTGGGGGTGGCGCAACAGCAGGCGGACCGGAGGGGACGGCAGCAGCAGGGCAGGGCTGTGGCGGGACCTGGGACGAGCAGCAGCGGGAAGGTTTGACGTGTGAGGGACCGTGAGCGATGTGGGTCGGACACGCGTGGACAGGGCGTGACGGAGGAAGAGTGGCGCGGAGAGATTGGGGATGGGGGGTGAGGGCTGTCGATGTCGTCTAGGCCACCGGTCAGCAGGGTAGAGCCAACGCACCGTGGGAGCGCTCGGGGCAGAGGAAGAATGCTGGCCGGGCCCTGGTGCAGGCGTCAGGCGCTGGCTGGAGGAGTGAATACGCAAGCTACGGCAGTGCTGCTCCCCGCACAATGCAGGTCACATCGTGTGGCAGGGCCGCCCGCCCGCCCCGCCCAGCCGCCCTATATCACAAATGCCCAGCACCACCGCCACCAACCGCACATACAGTCATACCAGCGCTCTGAAAGGCCTACTCGAGGCATACGTGCTGGCCGTCGATGTGAGGTCCCCGGCCCCCAGCGGCATGCCATGTCCGGCTATGACCCTGACGCCGCTGCCACGGCTGTGAGCATCACACGGTGGGCTACATATCACTATTGGCGTGCTTCGTCTGCAAGTAGCCCATGTCGCTGAGACGCGAGCGCGGACGCATGAGCGGTTGCGCGCAGGGCCGGCGACGCGTGCTTTGCGGAGCTTGAAGAGCTGGTTGAAGGCAACCCGGGGACAGACAGTAAGCTTCAAGCTCGGGTTCAGGGCCTCGGCCTGCATCGATCCCGCCATTCGCGTTTAACGCCTCCTTGCCCCTTTTCGCTGCCCCGAAGTTCCCGACGACATCCTTGCAAGGTAGGGATTGGGTTCGTGGTGCGCTCCTGGCCCTCCTCTTGCGACGCGCACGCCCCAACCCGGCCTCTGCGCTCTGCCTCCCTTATCCCGTGCCCCTCTCCCCCGCAGCCTGCACCTGCTGTTCGGCAAGAACCTGGCCAAGGCTCTGGAGGTGGTGGACGCAGGGGGCATCACGGCCCACGTGGGGGAGCGCAGCGGACGGACGGTGTACAAGGTGGGCTGCGTGGTCAGCTTGGGGGCCGGAGGGGAAAGAGCGGGTGCGAAGCGGTTGGCAACTTGGCCCTCACCCCCGCGCTAAGTTGCACCGCACAAGCCTGAAGGCGCCCGAACTGGCTCGTCCTGAATTCGCCAATTAGGCCCTTCCGCCTCCCACCTCCCCGTGCACCTACCCCCTCCCCCCGCCTCGCAGGTCCCGGGCCGCGGTGACGTGTACACGGTGTTCCCCTCGCACTACTGCTCCTGCCAGTCCTTCATGTACGACATCGTGGGGAGGGGGGAGGCGGTGTACGTGAGTGGGGGGGGTTTTGGGGGGCTGGTGGGGTTGGTGGCGGCTGGGAATGCCTCTGTCAGGGTCGGAGCCGAGCTCGGGTCGGAGCTGTTTGGCAGGAGACGATCGGGGGTCCCGCCCATGCTCATGTGGCCCTCCCTTCCCTCCACCCATCCCCCCCCCTCCCCGCCCCCCCCAGTGCAAGCACCAGCTGGCCGTGCGCCTGGCCTCGGTGCTCCGCCGCGTGGCCCGAGCGCCCTGCAGCGACCAGGACCTGGCGAGGAGGCTGCTGGGGGAAGGGGGGGTGGGGTGAGGACCGGCGTGGGGGATTGCTGCCTAGGGGCGCAGCAGGACGTAGACGCGGCACACGTGCTTCACAGCGGGAGCCCAAAGACACCAGGGCCCAGTCGGCACCCGCACGTGGGGGCTCCACGTTGTCGCGAAGGCTCGACGCATGCATGGGGCTTGGGCTGAGTGGAGAGACATGGCGATCGGCAGGAGGGGTATAAGCTGGAGGTAGGCTGGCTGGCGTCAGTTCGGCTGGACCCCCTCTGGAGTTGGTGTTAAGGGCGGGTAGCCAGGCGCAGTGATGGCAGGGCAGGCAGCCGAGGCAGGCCAGGCCAGGGTTCGGGGGAAGTGTGGGCGCAACTGTGGCCCTGGCCAGTGAAGTCAGCGGCCTGACTCCTCGCTGAGAGCCGGACTCGACTTGGGGAGTGCAAGGGCGGCTTGCTGGCAGTGTAAGGGGCAGGGGTGGGGTCGTGGGGATGCACGGGAGAGCAAGTTGACGCAATGGTTGCTCGCTTGGGGAGCACTGGGGCTCCGTGTGTGGCGAGGCCTAATTTGTACCGTATTACACCCGCATGCCGCATGCCGAATGCGGAATGCCAATCTAGGGGCCATGTCGGGCCCAGGGCTGCATGCCGCGCTGGGTTGGCTGCCGGTGGTATCAGTCGAGTGCCCGTCCTTCTTGGGGGGCCAGGGCATGAGCAAGCAAGGGAGGTGATGCATTATTACAGCGGTCGTCTAGTCAGGTATCAGGTGGAACAGAGAGAATGCACAAGCGAGCAGAAACAGAGAGAATGGAGGTCATATATCATATGCGGCTACCAACATGCACCAGTGACAGAAGAGGGCTCAGCAGTGCTTGAGGCACGTCGAATGCCAAGAGTCACAAGTGCTGCGGAAGAAAGAAAATTCACCCCAGTGAACGCAAAGAGACACCCCTCGTCCCCGGATCACATGCGCCTCCAGCAGGCCACGTTCAGACGGGGAACCGTCAGAGCTCCGGGCCCGATCTGATCACCCTTTCCTCGTGCTCCTTGGTTCACATCCTCGCCCTTTCCTCGGCCAACAAGTCCTAGATCACGCCGCCGGGTTCACGTCCACAACAAATGTACAGATCACGTGTCTACCGCCAGCAGATCACACAAGCGTTGGGTTCTCGCCTCAGGTCACGCATCCCGGCGCTTCAGGGGCCACACGCCACGCGTTCCATCCTGCTTCGAAACATGCAACACGTCTGGAGGCCATGGCCTGCTATCGAGCATTCCTTGCACAGACAGCGTTGCGTCACAGCCTGCTGTCGCCAACGATTGGCCTCACTTGCACGCACCACGGGCCTTGCTGCAGCCCGCCTCCGGCGCAAACACCTCTTCTTCACGTACCACTACGGGCAGATCACTGCGCGCCGTTCTGCCCGCTCTGGCTCTGCCCAGCCCGGCCCCTCGCCTCCCAGCAAATGGCTACCTGGCCTCCCGCCCCGCCGCCGCGTTGGGACCATGAGCCGCCTTACTTTGCAGCGGCGCCAGGAGCGCTTTCGCGCCGCGCCTCGCCTCCGTCGCCCACAGCGCCGCCGCCAGAAGCGGAAGCGGTCAACGGACGGAACTCGAGCGGAGCGAAGTGCGAGCCGGCGCGGTTGTGCCTGGCGGGGCTCTGGCCAGCCGTGCTGTGGTGGCGGGAGGGCCCGCCACCGGTGGTGATGCGTGGCAGCGCGACGCCAGCGGCGGCGGCGGTGGTGGCGGCGCCGCCAGCGCTGCCGCCGTCGCCGCCGCCGCTGCCGCTGCCGCTGCCGCCGCGGGGCGACCAGGCCCAGCCCCAGGTCGAGGCCTCGGGAGTGATGGCTGGCGGCGCGCCGCCGTCAAGCGAGCCGCCGCTGGCGCGGAAGGCAAGCCTGCCGCCGCCGTCGCTGCCGCCGCCACCAGCGGAGCCGGCGCCAGAGCGCCGGCGCAGCTCTGAAGCTACCGTCGGCGCCGCCGATGGCACGTCGGCGGCGCGGCGGATGGCGGCGGCGAGGAGGGTGCCGCCGCCGCCGGAGACGCTGCCGCTGCGCGGGCGCTGGCTGCCGCCGTCAGCGGCGGCGCCGTCAGCGCTGCTGGCCGCGCCGCCGCTGCTCTGACGGGGGCGCTCCAGGGTCGTAACGAGGCGATGGAGTGAGGCCATGACGGGGACGAGACCCGACGGTCCCGACGGCGGGGCCGCCACCGCCGCTGCCGCCGCCGCTGCCGGTGCGCCTGGCGGCGGCGGCGTGTCGGTCCGCGGCGGCGGCGGCAGAGCCGGCAGGGGCACGGGCGTCACGGCGCTTCCGCTGCGCTCTAGCTGCGGGGTTGGGAAAGGGCAAAGGGAGGTCGGGGTTGTGAGTCGAGATGTCGGGTGAGGTCATGGCCAATCCACTGAAGTCCAAGGCACCCGAACCATCTCGTCATGCGACACATCGTGCTTACGTTAGCAACGTTGATCTCGGATGCCGTACTGATGGACGAGAGCCTCATCGAGCGGGTTGCGGCGCCACCAGCAGGGCTGCCGCCGGCGTCGGCGCCGCCCGCAGCCGCCGCTGGCTCCTGCGCCCACTCGGCGCCCTCGCCGCTCGACGTGCCGCCGGCGGCCGCCGCCGCCGCCGCCGTCAGCCGCCGCCGCGGCGCCAGGCTCGCGGGCGGCGACCCGCGCGAGCGCTGCTGCTGCTGTAACACCTGCTGCTCCTGCGGCGGCGGCTGGGCCACCGCCGCCGCCATCTCCTCCTCAACCACAACCTCGACGACGACACCAGTGGCGGCGCCGCCGCCGGCCTCCTCCTTGGGATCCCGCTTGACCTCCACGCCGTTGCGGCGGCGGCCTACTCCGCCGCCGCCGGCGCTGACGTCAGCCTCCATCTCGACGTCGACGTCGGCGGCGCCGTCGTCGCCGCCGCCGTCGGCGTTGTAGTCGTCGCCGTCGTCCTCCTCGGCGGCGGCCTGCTGCTCCGCCGCCGCCGCCTCCGCCGCCAGCCGCTCCATGCAGCCGTGGGCCAGGCCCTCGAGCACCTGCGGGCGAGCCAGGTCGGCGGGCGCAGCACCGGTGACATGTCAGAGGCCGCGTGCGTGATCATTTGGCGCTGGTGGCACCGGGCTGCTCCCACTGCCCGCTTCCGTTTCCTCTTTCAGCCTTTCTTGCTGCCGCCCGTCCGCATCCCCGGGCTGTCATGGACGCCTTCCCTTCCGCCTTTTCTCTGCCGCGCCTCCCCGCCCCCAACCTCCCGCCCCCGCCCCCACAGCACCCACCATGGGCGACAGTGCGTCCAGCGGCAGCAGGCCCCCGTGCTCGTTCAGGTAGGTGGCGGGGTCGTAGTTGGTCACCGCCCGGCTCACGCCGCCTGGGGGGGGGGGTGGAGAAAGGGAGGAGGAGGCGGAGGTAGGGGTCATGGGGTGCGGCGGGCAGGAGGGGGGAGAGATCACGCCGGGATCAGAGGAAGCAGGGGCCGAGAAGGTGTGGCTTTGCGCAAGAGGGGCGGCAGAAGCTCCGGCGGGGCACAGCAGGCAGCTGAAGGGGCGGGCAGCCGAAGGGCGCATGAGTCAGGCCTTAGTAAGGTGCTTACGTTGCTTGAGGGCGGCGTAGTCGTACGCCATGGCGGCGGCCTCCTCGGAGTTGAAGACGCCGAGGTACTGCGGGGGGGCGGAGGGGGAAGGGGGAAGGGGAGGGGGGAGGGGTAAGGTAAGGGAAGGGAGGTGACATGCCCCGCTTGCGGAGGAGGGGAGCGGGGGGCTTTGGCAGCAGCCATGGGCATTGGTCTTCCTGCCGTGGCCCTTAGTCTTTTTGCGCATGCCATGACTCAGCACCGCCCGGCCCGCACGCAAACCTCAAGTGAAGAGCCCCTGGGGTTTGCCCCCCACACTCACCAGGTAGCGGCACCGCCCGACCTTGCCCAACCGCGCCTCCCAGCGGCCCTCCTGCGGACAAGGAAACCCCAAGAAGCGGGCGGGTGAGACGGCTGGCACGCAGTGGCTATGACCAAGGCCCAAGGCATGCAAACTCAAACTTTCTTCAAGCCTCGGTACCCCGCTGCTCCCTCCCTGTACCGGCTCCCCAATCGACGCTCCACCCCCGCCGCCTCACCTCTCCGTCGCACACCTGGTGGTGCTTGGTGACGCCCCGGAAGCGGCTGGCGCCGCGCGAGAAGCCCGCCGACGTGCGGCGCAGCATGTTGACCACCGTCTCCTTGTCCATCTGCAGGGGCGGGGGCGGGGGGGGCGGGGGAAGGTGGGGCGGGGGCGGGGGGGGGGCAGCCGAGGCAGGGGAAGGTTGTGTGAGGGCGGTGACAGGGTGGCGTGCAGGTGTCGAGAGGGTGGCGTGCAGGTGTCGAGAGGGTGGCGAGCGCGTGCGCCCAGCGTCCTGCGGTGCGGGCGCAGCCCCTGTGCCCCTGCTTGCGGTACCGGTAGTGCAGAAGCGAACCGTGGGGCGCTCGTCGCGGGGGGGACCCGGGAAGGAGCGCTCACCTGGGAGAGGCGGGTCAGGTCATCGGCGTACTCGGTGGCGGGGAACTGTGGGGGGGCAGGGGTGGAGGGGGAACGAGAGGGGGGGACATCGACGGGGGACATGGGTTGGCGTGAGGTGGGCAAGAAAGGGTGCAGCGCGTGGGCAGGGCAGGCACAAGGACGCAAACTAGCGGAGGGCAGGCAGGGAACCGTCCGCACGCACGCACGCACTCACGTTGGTGGGCGCCGCCAGGCCCCAGTACACCAGCGCCGCCCTGTCGTACGCGCGGGCCGCCTCCACCTCGGTGCCGTACCCGCCCAGGTACACCTGCGGTGGCAACCGACAACCGACAACCGCCACATGGCGCGGAGGGGCAGTACGAAATCATTACGGTACCGTGCCGTACCATCGGCCATAGCGCCGTACCACGCGGTGAGGCCCAAGAGGGGCGCTAACGGTTGTTAAGAGCACACGTGGCACAGGTGAAGCGTGAGGCACGGCCCACCTGCTTGCCGCGCGTGCGTCCGCCCGGTGAGGTCTTCTTTCGCTGCACCGATGGGTCCCACAGGTGTGCCTCCCACTTGCCGGTCCAGCGGTGCCTGAGGGAGGTGCAGGATTGCAAGGGAGCTAAGGAGGAGAGCAGGACGGCAAAGGGGAGCATTTGCGCAAGCGCGCAGCAGCGATGCAGCGAGGGAAAGACATCATCGCAGCCAAGCTTTGCCGTGCTCGTTTGCAGTCGTGCGTAGCCGGGCCTTACTTGGTGACGCCCTTGAAGCCAGAGGTGCCGCCGTTCTTGTTGCGAGACTGAGGCTGGGGCTTGGTGTGGGCCAGCTCGTGCTTCAGCACCGCCGCCATCGGATCCTCACCGCCGCCGCCGCCGTCGGCGTCGCCGTCGCCGTCGACGCTGGCGCCGCCGCTGCTGGCGGCGGCGGCAGTGGCGCGCGCGACCACGGCGGCGAGTGGGTTGAGCGGCTTCTTCTCCCTTGAGCGCTTGTTGGGCGTGTTGGGCGCCGCCGCCACCGCTACCGCCGCCTCGCCCGTCGTCACCGCCGCCGCCGCCGTCTGCGTCCGGCGGATGGCCCGGGTGCGGCGCGACGGCAGCGGCGCCGCCGGGCCGCCGCCGTCCAGGTCCATCGCGGCGGCGCCGGCGCCGCTGCCGGTCTGGTTGCTGGCGGCGGAGCGGGAGCTGGCGTTGGGGCTGCCGTCGGTGGTGGCGGCACGCTCCACCGCCGCCAGGGCGCCGACGGGAGCTGAGCTCACTCGGTTGGCGTGGATCCGGATCGGTTGGATCGGGCGGTTGGCAACCACGCCGCCGCCGCCGCCGCCTCCGAAGACCGGCACCATAGGGCCCAGCGCTGGCGGCGGCATGGCACCGCCGTCGGGGCGAAGCTGGCGCAGCGACGGCTGCGGGCCACCGCCGCCGCCAGACGACCAGGGGTACCCGAAGCCGCCGCCAGATCCGAACGGTTCAGCGTCCGGATAGCCGTTGCCGCCGCCGCCGCCGTAACGCTCGCCGGCGTAGCCGTAGCGGTCGCCGCCAGCGCCGCCGAAGGCAGGCTGCGGCGGGGGCGAGCGGTGCCCGTACCAGTCGTTGTGGGGCGGCGGCGGAGCGCCGCCAGCGTCGCGGCCACTGCCGTACGCCTGGTGCTGCTGCCAGTGGCTGACGTCAGCGCTGCCGTGGCTGTAGAGGTGGTGGCCGCCGCCGCCGCCACCAACCGCCGGCGGCGGCGGCGGGGGCGGCATCGGCGTCTGCGGGCCGCCGCGGCCAAAGGCCGGCAGCGAGTGCGGCGCATGCGCCGCACGGTTGCCGTACATGTGGTTGCCGTACGGTTGGTTGCCGTACGAGTCATGGGCAGCGCGGGTGTCCACGTGGGGTTGGGGGGCGGACCAGGACGGGGGGCGCTTGTGGCCAGGGGAGGGCAGGCCGCCGCCGCCACGGCAGCCGCCGTCGCTGGCGAGGTCGACGCCGCGGTGCTCGCCGCCGCCGCCGCCGCCGCCAGCGGCGCCGCCGGTGTAGCCGCTGCCGTTGAAGAAGCTGCCGAAGCTGTCAAGCGCGCCGCCGCCGCTGACGCCGCCGCCGCCACCTGGTCCGCCGCCGCCGGCGGCGCCGCCAGCGCCAGCGCCGGTGTTGATGAGGAAGGACTCGACCTCGAGATCCATGGCCAGGCCGTCGGCGGCGGCGCTGCCGAAATTGCCACCGCCGCCGCCGCCGCCGCCGCCGCCGGCCATGCCGTGAGCGGGTGACGGGGCGCGGTGGTGCGGGTAGAGGCCGTGCTGGGCGTGGTGGGTGCCGTGCTGGTAGTTGCCGTGCGGCGGTTGGTGGTTGTGCTGCGGCGGCTGGTGGTACGGCGGGTGACCGTGGTGGTTGGCCTGGTGGCTGGGGTGGTTGGCGTGTTGGTGGGCGGCGGCGGCCTGGTTGAGCGGGTGGTGCGGGCAGAAGGGGTAGTGGTGCGGCTGCTGGCTGCAGTAAACAGCGCCGCCACCGCCGCCGCCGCCAGCCCCGACGTCAGGGCCGCCGGCGCCGCCGCCGCCGCCGCCGTGCGGGCCGTGCGCGTGATGACCGTGGTGGTGGGTGTGGTGGGTGTGCGGCGGCGGCTGCGGCGGTGCCTGCAGCGGCGGCGGCGACGCCGAGGCGCCGGAGCGGAAGAAGTCAAACTCAAAGTCGTTGCCGCCGCCGCCGCCGGCATTGCCGTGACTGCCGTACGTGGGGAAGATGGGCTCAGTGGCGCGGCGAGCCACGGTGCCGTATCCCTCGCCGCCGCCGGGCCGGGGCGGGGCCTGCTGCGGCTGCGGCTGCGGCGGCCTGAACGGCTGCGGCGACGGCGGCTGCGAGTAGGGGCCCTGCTGCTGCGCGCCCTGCAGCTGCTGCTGCTGCATTGCCGGCAGGCCCGCAGGCGACTGGAAGAGCGGCGCTGGAGGCGGCGGCGGCGGCGCGGGCAGGCCTAGCGACGGCGGCGGCGAGGCAGGCGGACGCATGGCGAGCGTCGGCGGGCTGGAAACGGCCCGCGACAGCCCGGGGGCGCCGCTGCCGCTACCACCTCCGCCAGCACCACTGCCGGGGCCGTACTGTGGGGCGTGCGGCGACCACGCCGGGGGGCTGTGGGCCGGCGGCGGGGACGACGGCGGAGCGTGGGCGGGCCTTGGGGACATCGGGGCCTGGGGCTGGGGCACGTGGCCGGAGAGGCCCTCGGCCAGGGAAGTGAACTGGAGGGGGGTGGGGCCGCCGCCGTAGGCGCCTGCAGACGGAGCATCGCACAGGGGCCAGAATGAAGCTCACCATGAGTATTGGTACTGAGCTAGCGCTACATGTGCTCGCGTGATCAGTAGGAACGATGAAACCTAGCTAGACGGAATCGCGGATAGCAGGTGCACCTCTGGCCAGAAATCGCTAGCTGCTGGTCGGCCAGGTCTATATCCTTGTGCTTAACTCTGGCCTTAATGCCCTGATACGTACCTTGCGTCATGGTCGGCGCCGTACCGGCGTTGGCTTGGCCGTCGGGGCCGCGGGGGTGGCAGGCGTCGTCGACCATGGGCGAGCCGGCGGCGTTGGCGGCGGCGGCGTTGGCGGCGCCGCTGGGGCCGGAGCCCCTGCTGGCTTGGTCGCGGGGGTGCACGTGGGGCGCGGCCTCGTAGTTGGACTCAGCGGAGGAGGAGGTGGCGGCGGCGTTGGCGGCTGCCTGTGGGGTGGGGAGGGTGAGGGGCGCAGGTGCAGAGCCGGAACGAGAGGGGGGCTACAAGAGGACAGGGCGGCTGAGGGAGAGAAGGATTGAACGGGACCTCGGGGTGTGGACCTCTGCCCCCGCCCAGCCTGTGAGCGTGAGACGCGCAGGAACCCCCACATCCTCACGCACCTGGAAAGGCGTCTGCAGGGTGCCTCCGTCAGCAAAGTCAGCGCCGGCCTCCCCCAGGCCGCCAGCCGCCATCTGCTGGTGCAGCTGTCGCATCAGGGCCACAGACTCGGCCGCCTGAGCACCAGCGGCATCAGCGCTCGCACGCGCTGCCGCCGCCGCAGCCGTGGCATGCGCGGCCGTTGCCTCCAGAGACGGTGTCGAGCCATGGTGGTGGTGATAATGCGGCGACATGCCAGGGTTGTGGCCAGGATAACCGGACCAGCCGTGCGCATTGGGGCCGTGATGGCCGTAGGGGTGCTGTCCGCTCATGTTGGCTCGCTCGGGTCGCGCGTTCGAAGGGGAGGTCAAAGGTCACGTCGGTCGCGAGGATGGCGTTGGCGCGGACAACTGCAAGTGGCAGCGGCAAAGGGGCCACAAGGTTGAGCATAAGTGCAAGATAGCGCTCGAGAGCTGAAAGCCGCTACCCAGGTGCGGCGAGGGCGGCGCGAGAGCTCACGTGCCGGCGCGCGGGTCACTCTCAGCCGACATGCTTTGTGGGGCGGACAGGTCAAGCAGACAACGCCTCCGGGCCCGGCCAGCCGGCGCTTGCCCCTAAGAGATTGTCCGAAGGCTACAGGGCGGGGCCCCCGGGCTTAACTCCTGAGTTTGTCGCGAGACGTGACCGCAGGCCCGAGCATCCATGCTCGGAATTTGCACCCGCCGCTCGAGCTTTGCGCCCAGCAAGCGGCGCAATGCCATTTATGCACCGCAGTGACACACCTGGTCGTGCCTAGCAGGCGCGGCGAGCGAGGCAAGGACCGGCCATGGCCATCTCGGGATGCTCTAGGCGGCCGGCGCTGGCGCGAGGTGCGGGGTAGGGGCCTACGGTGTGGCCGGCCTCTTGTGTTGCGCAGTAGAGTCTTGGGCTTGAGGCTGCGGCGGGGGCCCGCTTTCATTGCCTCGGGGGGCGCAACGGGCCCCGGGATGGTGAGGAAGAAGGTCGTGTCAAGAAGCCGGCTGAAGCCCCGCGCCAACCAGAGCGCAAAGCCCCTAACCGCGCCGCAACACAAGCCTCTGGCACCGCTTCGGGCAAGCAAGGGGCGAAAAGCGTGGGGCCATTCACCTCCAGCGTGAACGGTTGCCCTTGCCGCCACCGCACCGCCGTCCCTCGCCTGTTCCGCCAGGCTGGCTTGACGTGACCGGGCGGTTCTGTGAAACATGGTGTGAGCCCTGCGCGCGGGGTCAGGGTTGTGGGCCCGGGAAGCCAGCTGGCAGCTGGCAGCACCGTTGGCTGTGACCCACCGGTGGCGGTGAGGGTTGAAGCCGCATCCAAGGGCAGCAGGATGCGCAGTAGCCGGGAGGGGGGAACCAGGTCGGTCTCGAGGGCCAGGGCCCCGGGTTTGGCTGGGTGCCGTGGAGAGGGTCGTGTGGCAGGTGCGGCCGCACACGAGCCAGGAGCCACGTGGGGGCTGATGCGGCCAGCAACCGGCAGGGGGAGACGCTCTGCAAGGTAGGGTGGGTAGGGTGGTGACATGAGGCACGGATGCCTTGCGCTAGACCCGGCGGCGCCCGCAGCGGTACAGCACGTGACCCACCGATGACGGACATGCCTCCAGGGGCATGACTACAACCAAGTGGCTTGGGCGCCCCGTGCTAAAGAGCAGCGGTGAAGAGGTTGCCTGTGCAGGAGGCGGAGGCGGAGTGGTGTGCAGCGGGGCTGGCCTGGTGCGTGGGGCTTGACCTAGGGAAAGCTGAGCAAGGGCCCCCTGGGGGTGCTGGGGCCCGGGTAGCACGGCCGTACAGATACAGACCTCGCTGGACTGGGAGTCTGAGATGCTCCCCCATATACCCTCCATGCGCCTGTGGGCGGCAACGGTCCGATTATTAGAGCATGTGGGGCTAGCCGAGTTACCCACCCCGTCCCACCCATAGACATGACTCCTGACCTGAAGGCGCCAGGACTGTGCACACGTCGTTGAGGATGCCGTTGCCGCCGCCTTTGGGCCTATCTTGGACGTTGACTTGGCATGGCTCTGTGGCGGCCATGCCCGTGACAGGTTTCGGCCGAGGGTGCGCCTCCTTCGTGCCCTGGAGGGCAGAGGCGTGTCAGTGCCCAGGGCTGAAGCTCCAACATTGTCGCAAGGCAGGGCGCCTGCGCAGCGGGGCACTCTGCATGCGTGAACAGAATGGTAATAAGGTGCTGGGCGCGGTAGGGGAATGGGGCTTGCCTGGGGGAAGTAGTTCGGCTGCCGTCGCTGGTGGTCGACATCGTGCCGGGTACTCGGCAACCGACACACGGTAGCCCGAAGCCGTTGCGGTGGCTGGGGACACATCACCAATGTGGAGCCAAGACCGAGCTCTAGCACGAATGCAGCTTGGCGGCGTTGTGGGGGCGGCATGCGCATGCCGCCTCAGAGAAGTCGCGCCTCGCGGGCGGCCAGTCCAGCAGGCTAGACCGCAGTTCAAGGAGCCGGTTCTTGGTGGCTACTGATGGAATAAGGGGGCGAAGGAGCGCGAAGGCGAGGCCTCGATCCACCCTGATGCAGGGACAGCTGCGTTTTGGAGGGAAAGCCGCGCCCTGCACATATACTCCCTCCAGCATGTTTTCTCGCATAGCCACACTCCGACCCGCTTCACTGCTCGCTCACCGCTGCTTCACCATGTCGACCTCCGTGCTCGCTAGCCACAACGAGAATTTGGCTGCGGTCGGCAGTCCCTCCGCGGGCAAGCCCACCAAGATGCCCCGCCTGGACATTGAGGAGAAGCTGCTTGTGAAGAAGCTTTCTGACAAGGCCACGCTGCCCAAGCGCGGCTCGGCTGGCGCGGCCGGCTATGACCTTTCGAGGTAAGCGTTTGAAGCTGCCACTCCAGGTTAACTGTGACCGCCCGCGCGCCTACACTCTATATGTTTACTACCTTGCAGCGCTGAGGACACCGTGGTGCCCGCTCGCGGCAAGGCGATTGTGAAGACCGACATCGCTATTCGCGTGCCAAAGGGCACCTATGGTCGCGTTGCGCCTCGCTCTGGCCTCGCTGTGAAGAACTTCATTGACACCGGTGCGGGCGTCATCGACGAGGACTACCGCGGAAATGTCGGCGTGGTGCTGTTCAACCACTCGGACAAGGACTTCGAAGGTGCGTAACCCCTCGCTTCCCTCCCCCCCGTATGTGGGGGCTCTTGCGTTTGCGTCCCCCCGCGCAGCCGTGGCAGCACGGCACATTGCTAGCGGTGCCTCAGGTGCCTCTGTACAGCAGCCAGTGGCTCGTGCGGCCTCATCAGAGAGGCTGGCACGCTGCCCCTTCCGTCCCCACACAGCTTCCCTGCCCCCGACCTTACCCCTCGTCCCTCATCCCCTGCCTTTCTTCTCCCGCGCAGTCAAGGTTGGCGACCGTGTCGCACAGCTGATCCTGGAGCGCATCGTGGTCCCGGATGTGGATGAGGTGGAGGAGCTGGACGCAACGGACCGGGGCGCCAACGGGTACGGCTCCACCGGCGTGACCGCCTCTTGAGCACATCACCCGACAAGCCTTCCTGACAATTGTACAAAGAGCAGAGCTAGACCGGACCAGACCTGACAGGTAGATTTGACAGCCGCGGGAGCAGACCTGCTGGCCCACGTGCGTCTACGGGCGTACGGGTCTGGGGGCTACGGGTGTTGGACTCGGCATGGCGCCAGGGGCCTTATTGTGTCCAGAGTTTCCTAGTGACACGGAGCTGAAGATGGGCGCGCAGGAGGTGGCTGCAGGGCTTGTCTTGCCGGGTTTGTGGACACGGCAAGCGCGTAGGAGTAACTCGGCTAGTGTTGTGGTAAGGCTAAACACACACCGATCCATGTTTGGATATACCGATAGTGACAAAATCCTTGACACCTTGACTACAAATTCATCCATACCTGGGGGCGCGCTGATACTTATTCGTGGCGCATGGGCATTGGACTGCTTGCTGTTGTGGGGAGGAGATATGTGGCAAGCGCGGACGGAGGAGGGACGGCCCATCGGCGCGTCCCCTCGAGGAGTGTGTGGATCTGGGGTGTGCTGCCAGCAACCAGCAGTTGTAAGGCTTCGCAACGCATCTTACGGCCCGCGCCCGTGTTGCAAAGACAACACCCACTGGAACGAGTAGGGTCCAGGTCCATACCACCAGCTTGGTGTAGCCTCTCGTCGTGCATGCCTCGGCCTCGCAGGTACCTGTCAGCGGCGCCCTGACCCGCATCAAAGCCTGAAGTGACTCTGGCCTCAAACTGGGAGAAGCACGTCCCGGCCAGCACCCTGCAACACGACGACCAATAGTTGAGAGGGGCCCAGCAGCAATGCGCGGTCGCCTGATGGATCCGTTACTCTTTGGCCGCCACTGCGCTAGGGCAAGGCAGGAGGGCATCAAGGTTCCGTGGCTGTCGTGCCTCCGCGGCCTGGGGTCGAAGCGCAGGGGGGGGCAGATCTTCCCGAAAATGACACCATGCCTCATCTGGATGGTGCTTGCGGAGAGGAGCCCAAATCCGGTATCAGAAAAAAAAACGGAGGTGTAATTTCAAAGTTATGGGGGCCTAAAGTTCTCGGTTGGTCGTCGGTCGGGGGGGATCGGGGAACTTTGGGAGGCTGTGTGGCGGAACTTCGTCACCGCGGCGTAGAGCAGCGCCTAGCATCATCCCACACGCCTTAAGCATGCAGCAAGGCACGACCTTATGCTGGCAAGTCACTGGTGCCCTTCCAGCGGTGTTAGGGGGTCGGGACCAGTGGGACATGTCGGCATGCCGGGCCCTGGGCACACACGCGGCCACCCAAAGGCGTCTCCCAGGTGCTCCCGGATGCCCGCCTTCCATTCGCGCCGCACACCGCGCAGTATTTCCAAAGTACAGTCCTGATAGCGCCCTCTGGTGCCGAGCCGTTGGACCATCGACGGGTCGGGGTCCGTGGCATGGTCGAGGGTACCCGACCAGTGTGGGCCACCGGGAGTGGTGTGCGCGCCATGGATAGAGCACACGGCCAGCAGTCCAGCGAACTGCGAATGACTTAAAATGGAGTACGTACAGGCCTTGTACGACAGTGTCGTACACTGCACGGGTAGGTCCCGGGGGGTCGGGGAACTTTGGGGCATTATATCGGGCAACTTTGTTTGTAACCCCCGCTGTGCCATGAATCCCATGACCTCAATTGATGCCAATTGCTCAAGGGGCGTACCGCCTGCGCGTGTGATGGCTGCCTGGCTGGGACCTGGAGAGACTGCATCCCCGCACTGGGGTGGGACAGGGGGGGGGCGGGGCGCGGGGTCCGCGCGGGCTCAGGGGAGGTGGTGACTGGTGATTGCAGGAGTACATGTGCAATTCTGTGTCATTCGTTCAAGGACTTCGAAAGGGATATGTAGGGGCACTAGGGGGGCGATCGACAAGGCCGGGGAGGCCGGGGCCTGTGCGACTGGAATGCTCAGAGCGTTGGAACGGTGTGAAGAGTCAAGGTGCTGGTTCGTGACGCGGATTGCAGCGGTAGCGTCTGCAGCCAAGCAGACATCGGTGTAGGCAGGGGGCACGAAAGCGTAGGTGTGGGGGTCGGGGGTGGTTATTCTAGACAACGGGGCGGGGGAGCGGCGGGGGGCGTGGAGCGGGGCCGTCGAGGGGGACGCGTGGCCAGTCCCGCAGTGGGCAACGCTTTCACATCAGCCTCGAGTCGACTCGGCTGCCCCCGCATCTCCAAACCTGAGGCAGAATTCCCGGTCTCAACTTAACGGAGAGAACTGGGACAGCCTCGCAAGGCCAGTCGCAAGGCCAGTCGCGGAGCCAGTTGCGATTAGGGCTTGCCTTCAACTTTGCCCAAGGTCGCTTATCTGCCTGCCCGCACGCCGAAGAGTCAAGCCCACGTACGCACCTACTTACTGCCACAATCTGCTCTAAGCTTTGAAGCTGTTCCGCTCAGTTTTGCTGCAACGACGACCCGCTTGAAGTCTCGCCAATGACCGCCGGTGGGGCAGCGGCAGCCGCTGAGCTGCCGCTGTGCCCAGTCTGCTGCGAGACCTTGGGAAAATGGGGTGGGCCCGCGACCTTGCCATGCGGTAAGCGAGCATCGCTTTCCCTGCCGCTATGCCGCTACGGGGCACGCCGTGAGCTCTTAAGGCTTTTCCACGTGACGTGCAGGCCACAATGGATGCCTGGAGTGCTTCCAGCAAGTGCAGCAGCACAAAGCCCATTGCCCCCTCTGCCGGGCTCCTTTTGGCAAGGAGCTCAAGCTGTCTTGCAACCACGAGCTGGAGGTGCGCCACCTGGGGCGGCTCGGGCGCGTTCCGGAGGCGGTTGGGCTGCGTCGCTGGCCGCGCGACTCTGCTATTTGCCCCAGTCGCTGGGGCCTGCTGCTGGGCGCAGCTGCTCTGCTAGTTTTCAGAGGAAGCCACCTATTACCAGTTCTTGAACGGGTAGCAGGTGCCTGGAGACTGCGCGCTGGAGCCCAAACGGGAATGGCGTCGCGACTCTGTTGTCGGCGTGTGCTGGGCCTTCGGCCGACGGCGACTCCCCCCCGATTCCCGCGCAGGACCTCATTCGGCTGGCCACGATGCTGTTTGTGGACGAGTCGGCGCAGCAGGACGGCTGGGAGGCCTTCCCCACGCAGCAGCTCATGGCCGACTCTTACGCGGCTGAGCTGATGCGGGGCAACAAGAAGGCCAACGCAGCAGCAGCTGCGGCCGCCGCTAACGAGACCTCGTCCCGCTCGGGCTCTCGTCGTGCGGGCCAGCGGGCTAGCGGCGGCGGAGCTGCCGCGGCAGGCGCCGGCGGCGGCGGCGGCGGAGGCTTCCTGGGCATGAGCGGGCTGGGGTTCGGCCTGGCCAGCCTCAGCCTGGGCTTCGGCGGCGGCGGCGGCGGCGGCGCAGGCAACCCCAACACACTGGAGGACCTGCAGGACATTATGACGGCCGACCCGCTCGCGTCCCGGCGCCGCCGGCACAGCGACGGCAGCGACGGCGACTTCGGCGCCGACCCACATGGAGACGACGACGACTTCACCTCTCCCTCCGCCCCGGCCCTTCGCGACAGCATCCACAGCAGCTACGCCGGGCCCGGGGCCGGGCCCGGGCCCAGCGCGAGCCGGTACCCGGGCCCAATGATGCCGTCCGCGAGCCGCGGCAGCGGCAGCAGCGCCATCGTTCCGGGCGGCGGCGCTGCGAGCGTGCTGTCCCTGGAGCCGCCGCTGTGGCTGCCCGACTCCCACGCTTCCGAGTGCCTCAGCTGCCACATGCCCTTCCGGCCCTTCACGCGCCTGCGCCACCACTGCCGCCTGTGCGGCAAGATCTTCTGCAGCGCCTGCTGCCACAAGCGAGCGCTGCTGCCGCCCAAGTACGGCGTCAGGTGCGGCCGGGGTTGCGACCGGGGCGATAACGGCGGTAGGGGGGGGGTGGGACGGGTCGTGTGTGGGCGGGTGGGCATGGGCGGCGGAGCTGAAGGTTGAGCTGCGGGGGGTGGAGGTTTCCGGGGTAGCTACCGGGCAACGGTGCGTTGCTTTTGGTGTTGGCAACGGGTACCGGGCGGGGTGTAGCAAGTCATGCGGCGGCCTGCCGTGCCGCAGAGTGGCAGCGCTGTGGGTCGCCCTCCCAGATTCCCCTTACCCTGTTTTCCTTGTTGCCCTGCCCTTCCCTTCCCTGCCCCCGCCAGGACGCCCCAGCGCGTGTGCGAGCTGTGCTCCTCCGTGCTGCAGCCGCACCAGCAGCTGCTGGCGGGCACGCTGGCGGCGGCCGCGCAGCCGCCAGTGCAGGTGAGAGGTGCGGGTGCGGATGCCCTGCGCGAGCGCTCTGATGGGCTGCGTTGTCAGCGGCGCTCATGCCACATACCGCCTGCCCTGCCGGGGGCCCGGCCCATGATGCTCCTCACCTGGCCCCCCTTCGCCGTGCGCCGCCTCTGCATTGCGCCGCCTCGCCTCCCCTCCGCCCGCAGGACTGCCCCGACGCCGTGTCGCTGCGCGCCTGGCTCAACAGCCCCTGGACCGCCAGCCTGGGGGAGGACGTGTTCAAGGCCGCCAACATGCTATCCACATTCGTCAAGGCAAGCGGGGTGCGGGGGAGTAGTGGATGGCGGGGAATACAGGGGGGCAGTGCGGGGCGGTGCGGGCTGCAGGGAAGGAGGCGCTCGCTCTCTGGGCCTTCGTGACGCCAGCCCCGTGCGTGCTCAGCTCCAAGCCCTGACTTCGACCGTTTCCGACCGTTCCAAACTTCGTGCTCCTGCGATTTCCCCTGCCCCTGCGCTTGTCTCCAGGCGGTGCACCTGCAGTCCGAGGCGGGCCTCCCCACGGCGGCGCTGCAGGGGGCGGCGGGGCTGGCGCTGCTGAGCGTGGCGCGGCTGGGCGCGGGCTGGTCCGTGTCCTTCGGCACCGGTGGGTGGGGGAGAGGGCGTGGGGAGAGGGCGTGGGGCTTCATTCCCGTACGTGTTTGTGGTACTGTTCGAGCGTGGTGGGGACGGGTGTTTGGGGGAGTACGGGATAGTCGTGTGGGTCGGAGAGGAGCGGCATAAGGCCGCGGCATGGGGCGTACTGGTGGGGGCTGGGTGGGAGGCTACGGTTCCTGACACGCGGTGGTCCAGCACAGCAAGCGTCGAGGCGCACAGGTGAGTTCGGCGGGGACGCACAGGAAACGCAGCGGGATTTGTGCGTGTATTTGGGAGGGAGCGGGGAGCGCGGGCATGAGGTGGTTCGGCATGTGGCTTTCCAGCACAGCATCACCAGTGTCGAGCAGCACAGGTGAGCTCTATGGGGCATGTAAGATGGAGCGGAAAGGAGAGTGGTGACATTGCAGGCAGTGGGGGCTCGGCCGACGCTCTTGAAGCAAGGGGGCAAGTGGCCGTTCCGGTGCAGTGCTGTGGTTGGGCGGTAGTGACGGCGTGGAGCGGTGTGTGGTGGCTGGCAGCAGCGCGGCAAGGGCGTCAAGCCCCGCAAGGCCCTGAAAGCCTCGCAAGGAGGTTGAGCCGGATGTCACTTGACGCCCAGGGCCGACCTACATGGCTGCGTGGGGGGACACGGC
The DNA here is from genome assembly GCA_016858145.1 of Edaphochlamys debaryana. Taxonomy (NCBI): domain Eukaryota; kingdom Viridiplantae; phylum Chlorophyta; class Chlorophyceae; order Chlamydomonadales; genus Edaphochlamys; species Edaphochlamys debaryana. The sequence continues at coordinate 1,123,013 of JAEHOE010000011.1, forward strand.
CTACGGGGCCAGCTACGCCCTGTGCCTGAGAGCACTGCGGCAGTCCCGACCTGCAAGGCTGCGCGGGCGGCCACGGCCTGTGGGCCCAGCTGTGCCCTGTGCCTTAGAGCATTGCGGCAGTCCCGACCTGCAAGGCTGCGCGGGCGGCCACGGCCTGTGGGCCCAGCTGTGCCCTGTGCCTTAGAGCACTGCGGCAGTCCCCACCTGCAAGGCTGCGTGGGGAGGACACGGCCTACGGGGCCAGCTACGCCCTGTGCCTGAGAGCACTGCGGCAGTCCCCACCTGCAAGGCTGCGCGGGCGGCCACGGCCTGTGGGCCCAGCTGTGCCCTGTGCCTTAGAGCACTGCGGCAGTCCCCACCTGCAAGGCTGCGTGGGGAGGACACGGCCTACGGGGCCAGCTACGCCCTGTGCCTTAGAGCACTGCGGCAGTCCCCACCTGCAAGGCTGCGTGGGGAGGACACGGCCTACGGGGCCAGCTACGCCCTGTGCCTGAGAGCACATCGGCAGTTCCGACCTGCAAGGCTGCATGGGGAGGTCACGGCCTACGGGCCCAGCTACGCCCTGTGCCTGAGAGCACTGCGGCAGTCCCCACCTGCAAGGCTGCGTGGGAAGGACACGGCCTAAGCGCCCAGCTACGCCCTGTGTCTGAGAGCACTGCGGCAGTCCCGACCTGCAAGCTGCACAGGCCTTGCCGGCCTGCATGGCACTTCTTACCCGCGGTGGCGGGTAGAAAGGAGCTTCTGGCACAGGCGGAGAGCGGTGGCTGCCCTTTGCGCGGTCAAGGCGCGCGTCACGGCGCCTCTCCTTCCCCTCAACGGAGCGGGAGGGAGTAGGTAGGGGGCTGAGGGCCGGCACTGAGGCCGCGCACGGGGATGCCAAGCAGTCTGGGGCCTGAGGCAGCGAGGCTCGGACTTCACCGAAACGGAACGCGCGTTTTGGGACCGGGAGCTGATGCCTAGACTTGTGGTCATCCCGCGCCCCACCTTGGTAGGAGAGGCTCCAGTTTGGTGTGGGGTGGTGTGTAGATGAGAGGTGTGGGGTATTAGCTCAGTGGTAGAGCGCGCGCTTCGCATGCGTGAGGTCACCGGATCGATCCCGGTATGCTCCATGCGTTTTGCGGGGGCTCTGTGGGGTCCGGGCTTCCTGTCAGGGCCCTCTGGCGGGGTTTGGCGGTACCGCTGAGCTTGTCGGGGCATGAGGTGGTGGGGGCGCGAGCACGGGGGTATCCTTGGGTGCGGAAGGGGTCGTCACGCCCTGCAAGGGGCTGCCACAGTTCACCCCCGACGTGCTAGGCAGCCCTGGGCAGCACAGGGCAGGGCCTGTCCGCAAAAACCGCGGCACATCGTCGCCGCAGCTCAACCACACCGCGCTATACCCGAGCGCGTCTCCATGTCGAGGCTGCTGTGGACATCCCCGCCCGCGACGGCTCCCCGGAGAGGCTCGGCTCCCTACCTCCCGCCTGTTCACATCACACGAGATCAAGCCTTCATCTTATTTGCTAAAGCCTCCCTTTGCTGTGCGCCGGGCGAAAGCTGGCGCCGGAGGGCGCGATCGGCGCGTCAGAGTCTGGGTCCTCGCCGAACGGTTTAGACGCCTCCCTACGATGCTCCGGACACGTGCGATAACGTCCTATGCGTCGTTGGCGCTGCTTGCGTTGGTGGAACCGACATGTCGCGACGGATGGACGCCGCGAGCGACATCGCGCTGGCAGGCCGTATGCACAGCACATGGAGCGGCCCTTGAAACGAACACGGCGCTGTTGAGTCCAAGCGGCTTAAGACTGAGGGGCGACGGCCGGGCTCCACGGCCAGACGCCCTCATACAGCTACCGCTTCCCACCTGTGGCGGCCTCTGCTGGCCGAGCGGGGAGGCTGGAGGGCAGGCAGCAGGTCCGGGTGCAAGGGGAGCGAGACCCCCTGCGGCGGCCCCAAGCCACCCCACGGCTGCCTGCGAGGCCAGCACCAGCTCTCGGGTGTGACACAGCGTGCAGCGGGCCAGGAGGCTTCATGGGGTGGGCTGGGCGGGCTGGGTCAGGCACGAGCAGCACGCTCCCTCTGCCGCTTGGCGGGTCTTGGAGCTGGGGGCAGCCCTGCACCTCCCCGCCTCTCCGCCTGCGGCTCTGCTGCTGGGACCCCACCCCTTGACCGAGGCGGCACCCCCCTCCTTCACCTTCCGGAACGCCTTTCTGGGCTGTGTACGCGGTTAGCACAAGTGTTGACATGGCGATTCCTCGATGAGAAGCGCCTTCAGAAGCACTAGTGGTATAGTGGTAGCATAGGTCCTTGCCAGACTTCCGCATCTCCTTCGGGAACGGAAGCGCAGAGCGGACCAGACCCGAGTTCGATTCTCGGCTAGTGCAGTCCCTTGGGGTCGTAGCTCAAATGGTAGAGCGGCCGCTTAGCATGCGGCAGGTAGGGGGATCAATGCCCTCCGACTCCAGTTTCCCCTCCCCCTGAGGCGAGTGTCCCTTGGTCTAGTGGTTAGGACATCAGACTCTGAATCTGGCAACCTGAGTTCAAATCTCAGCAGGACCTTTTGCGCCACCTAACGACGGGTCCGCCTGGAGGCTCCGAGCGCGGGACAAGCCCCGGTTTTGGGCCTGGAGGAACGGGGTGCAGGCCCCGTCGCAGTGGAACACGCGTTTCCGGTCCGGGGAGCTGGTGCCTCACCTAGGTGGCATCCCGCGTTTGAGATTGGTAGGAAAGGCTCCAGCTGAGTACGGGTTGTTGAGGAGTAGAGGCGATGGGGTATTAGCTCAGTGGTAGAGCGCGCGCTTCGCATGCGTGAGGTCACCGGAATCGATCCCGGTATGCTCCAGGCGTTTTGCGGGGGCGCGCGGGGCCCAGGGCAACCTGTCCGAGCCCTGTGGAAGTGGCCGCGCTCTCAGGAAGGCGTTGCTGGGGCCAGACACTGTGCGAGGGTGGGGGAAGGGGAAACGGGAGACGAGGTTACGCAACAACATCTCTGGCGCGGTACCATTCACAACCCTGGGAGAGGGTGGGGGCAAACGCCATGGGGCGGGGGCTGCTGATGGCGGCAGATGTGGGCCAGCCGGTCTGGCGGAGTCCAGGGCCAGATGGCTAGGGCACCTAGGGGCGCGGCAGTGCGGTGGGGGCAATAGCGCTGGACCTCGCGTCGACGCTGGACCTGCGGCCTGCGGGTGGGCACAGCTCCGGGGTGCGCTTCGGTCTTGGCCAGGGTTCCTGACGTAAGGCCCTAGCCAGGCCAGTGCCAGGCTGAGCGCTAGATGGGGCCTGCAAGCCATCCATGGTCGGGCTGCACATTTGTGCCAGGCCGACTGCCAATACTCATACGCATCACGAGTATGCCGACCACGGTACTGGCCTAAGGACGGGTTGCGGGGCTGTGCCTTGTAGTTTATTACACGCGCCAGCACTCAAAGCGCACTCAAGCGTTCACTTGCAAGGTAGCAGCATGTTACAACATGATGTTTGCCTGAGGCCCGTCGGGACGCTGTCGGGCCGCACTTAAGACCTGCAGCGGGACGGATTCGGTGTCCGGTCCCGCAGATAGGGGTGCAGGGGTACCCTGGGGCTGAGTAGCACGGACGTGACGACGAGCAGGCGAGCTGGCGAGCTCAGGCCTATTCGGATAAGGCTTGCCCAGGCGTCATGCGTGAGCGCGCTCCCGCCGACACCCAGAGCACGGGGACACCTGCCGTTGGCCAGGATTGGCCAGGATGAGGCTTGAGCGCCAAAGACTGATGCTCCCAGTATGCCCCTCCTCTCAAGGCAGCGGACGACGTGCGTTGCGAGGCAATACCATGCTTCGTGCGTCTGGGCCCGGGCCTGTCTGCGGCCTCCGACCAGCGCGCGTACCTCAGGAGACCCAAGGTGGCCTCAGCATGCGCTGACGCGTTCACGCTTCAGCAGCAGTGTTTGCACCTATATGCGGTCTCTTCCGCACTATCCAGTGCCGAGTGGCCGCTCCTTGCGGCCCGGGCCTCACAGCCGTACTAGCACTGGTCGTGCCCGGCTGTACGGCAGAGCGCATGTGGGCTCTGGAGGCCCTGGTCAGCGCCTGCTGGGATTTCCAATCAATCCTATGGCCTCCCACTCCCGTTGCTCGCACCCACGCGCCTGCAGCCTCAGGGCCTCCTGCACTCGGGCAGAGGCCATCTCGTGGCTTTTGGGGGCTGGAGAGCCAGTGGCCATCACCGGTGCAGTCTGCCAGCCTTGTGTGGTGCGCACGCAGTCCACGGCCGGGTCGTGTAGTATTACAAGCTGTTGGCAAGAGGCTCGCATCTGGGCCTCGTCAAGCTCCCCGCGCGCTTCGCCCCAAACCCAGGGAAGGGGTAGCTCCTAGCTAGGGCATGCCGGTGCAGAGACAGTGAGCCCTCGCTGCGTGAAGCGCGGGTCAATAGCAGCCCGGCGCTTCCCGTTCCCGGAGCTCAGCCTCTACGCACGGCAGCCTTCCTCGCCCCTGGCACAGGCGGAGCGGAGGCTGCCCGTGGGGGAACGCTGCGCGCGTCACGGCGCCCGGAGCGGAGGGTGGGGGGCTGAGGGCCGGCACTGAGGCCGCGCACGGGGCTGCCAAGCAGTCTGGGGCCTGAGGCAGCGGGGCTCGGACTTCACCGAAACGGAACGCGCGTTTTGGGAGGGGGAGCTGATCCGTGGCCAGTATGTATCCCGGGTCCCAGGTGGTAGGGGACGCTCCAGCTGGGCGTGGGGTGGTGAGGAGATGAGAGGTATGGGGTATTAGCTCAGTGGTAGAGCGCGCGCTTCGCATGCGTGAGGTCACCGGATCGATCCCGGTATGCTCCAAGCCTTTTGCTGGGGCTCTTGGGGGTCCGGGCATGCTGTCAGGGCCCTGCGAAGGTCCCCCGACGATGTGGGAGAGGTCGGCGGGGCATGGGCTGGTGCGGGGTGAACACTGGGGTGTTCTTGGACGGGGAAGCGGCTGTCGGCCCGGCAATGGGCTGCCACAGTCCACCCCTGATGTGCTAGGCAGCCCTGGGCAGCACAGGGCAGGGACTGTCCGCAAAACTTGTCGCACACTTCGCCGTAGCTCAACACACGGCGCTAGCGAAGTGCCCATGTCGAGGATGCTGTGGACATCCCAGCCCGCGACGGCCCCCCTAACTCAGCTCCCTACCTCCCGCCTGTTCGCATCATGCGCGATCATGCCTTCATCTTATTTGCTAAAGCCTCCATTTGCTGTGCGCCGGGCGGAAGCTGGCGCCGTGGGGCGCGATCGGCGCGTCCGAGTCGGGGTCCTCGCCGATCGGTTTAGACGCCTCCCTACGATGCTCCGGACACGTGCGGTAGCGTCCTATGAGCCATTGGCGCTGCTTGCGTTGGTAGAACCGACATGTCGCGACGGATGGAAGCCGCGAGCGATATCGCGCTGACAGGCCGTTTGCAAAGCTATGCAAAGCACTTGGAGCGGCTTTTGCCACGAACACGGCCCTGTGTGGAGTCCGAGCGGCTCACGCCAGACGCCCTCATACAGCTCAACCGCTTCCCACTTGTGGCGGCCTGTCCTGGCCGAGCGGGGAGGCTGGAGATCAGGCAGCAAGTCCGGGTGCAAGGGGAGCGAGAACCCCTGCGGCGGCCCCTAGCCACCCCACGGCTGCCTGCGAGGCAGCACCGGCTCTCGGTTGTGACACAGCGTGCAGCGGGCCAGGAGGCTTCATGGGGTGGGCTGGGCGGGCTGGGTCAGGCACGAGCAGCACGCTCCCTCTGCCGCTTGGCGGGTCTTGGAGCTGGGGGCAGCCCTGCACCTCCCCGCCTCTCCGCCTGCGGCTCTGCTGCTGGGACCCCACCCCTTGACCGAGGCGGCACCCCCCTCCTTCACCTTCCGGAACGCCTTTCTGGGCTGTGTACGCGGTTAGCACAAGTGTTGACATGGCGATTCCTCGATGAGAAGCGCCTTCAGAAGCACTAGTGGTATAGTGGTAGCATAGGTCCTTGCCAGACTTCCGCATCTCCTTCGGGAACGGAAGCGCAGAGCGGACCAGACCCGAGTTCGATTCTCGGCTAGTGCAGTCCCTTGGGGTCGTAGCTCAAATGGTAGAGCGGCCGCTTAGCATGCGGCAGGTAGGGGGATCAATGCCCTCCGACTCCAGTTTCCCCTCCCCCTGAGGCGGGTTCTGGTCCTGTGGTCTAGTGGTTAGGACATCAGACTCTGAATCTGGCAACCTGAGTTCAAATCTCAGCAGGACCTTTTGCGCCACCTAACGACGGGTCCGCCTGGAGGCTCCGAGCGCGGGACAAGCCCCGGTTTTGGGCCTGGAGGAACGGGGTGCAGGCCCCGTCGCAGTGGAACACGCGTTTCCGGTCCGGGGAGCTGGTGCCTCACCTAGGTGGCATCCCGCGTTTGAGATTGGTAGGAAAGGCTCCAGCTGAGTACGGGTTGTTGAGGAGTAGAGGCGATGGGGTATTAGCTCAGTGGTAGAGCGCGCGCTTCGCATGCGTGAGGTCACCGGATCGATCCCGGTATGCTCCAGGCGTTTTGCGGGGGCGCAGAGGGGCCTAAGGCCATCTGTCCGGAACCGCGGGAGTGGCCTGGCTCTTGGGGAGAATTCAGCTGGGGCCATGCTCGGTGGTGGTGGGCGGGAGTTCTGGGGATACGGTAGCCCGCCTGAGTTGCTGAGAGCGCGACATCTGTCATCTGTCACGCGCCCGAGTTGCACCTCCCGTCCCTGTTGACCCACCACCTGTCAACCCTGTCATCTCGCTCCCCCCACCCCCAGGCCTGGTGGTGGCGCGCACGCAGGACGGCTGGTCCGCGCCGTGCGCCATCTCCGCCCTCGGCATGGGCTGGGGCCTGCAGCTGGGAGGCGAGCTGGCGGACGTGCTGCTCGTGCTGCGCTCCAGGTGCGTACGACACGTACGGCACGTACGGCATGAGCGCGCTGGAGCTGGGGCCGGGGCAGCCCCTGATACGGCCGACGTAAATATCTGCCTCTGCCTGACCCCCGCTCGTCGTGCCACGTGTCCCGTCAGGGAGGCGCTTGCGGGCATGTGCGGCGGCTGGCTGGGCGGCGGCGTGGTGGTGGGCGGCTCCGCGGCCGTGTCGCTGGGCCACATGGGGCGCAAGGCCGACGCGGGGCTGGTGGTGAACGCCAACCCCTTTGGCGGCGGCGGCGCGGCGGCGGCGTGCGGCTGGAGCCTCAGCCGCGGCGCGTTCGTGGGTCTGAGCCTGGAGGGCACACTGCTGTGCTGCCGCAACCAGGTACGCGGGGGCGGACGGGGGCTGGGCGGCTAGGCGGCTCTTCTAATCGAATGTGGTGGGGTGGGGCCGTGGAGGGTGGCGGTCATGCGAGAAGGGATGGCGGGGCAGCCGGGCAGGGCACAGGAAGTGTGCGCGCCGGAGGCGAGGCTCTGACAGTCGTGGTGGTCGTTTTCTTCCAAGACAGCTGCCTTTCTTGACTCACACATGTGACGCACACAAATTCCCGGCCCCTCACCTCAGGTCAACCTGGACTTCTACGGCTACCCCGTCACCCCCCGGCAGCTGCTGCTGGAGGGCACCGTGCCGCCGCCGCCCGCCGCCGCCATGCTGTACGAGGGCATCCGGGTGGGTGTGCCGTACGCTGTACGTGCCGTCGTGCCACGGTCCGGTCCAGTCCCTCCGCAGCCCCGCTCCCGGGCCCATCTTGCTCCTCCTTAGTATTTACCCCTAGCCCTCGCTCGCTCACGACTGTCCCAACCACTCAACTGCCCACCGCAGGGCCTGCTCCACCGCTTCGAGTGCCGCCGCCGCCTCGTCCACTCCCGCTCCGCCCCGCCCAGCCGCCCGCACCCCCAGCCCCACGCCCAGCAGCACCAGCTCGCTGCCCACCCGCACACACCCGCCCACGGCGGCGGCCCGGCCCCCATTCTCGGCCCCGCCAGCTCCGGCTCCGGCATCGGCGGACCCGGCACGGGCGGCTTCAGCCTCAGCCGCGGCGGTTCGCCGCCGCGGCCCTTCCGCCCGCAGCCGGCTGTGGCGGTGGCACCAATGGCAGGGCCCGGCTTGGGCCTAGGCCGGCCGCCTCCCCACGCGGACTATCCTTTTGCGGCGGACGACGATGAGGCCTCTGCGCCCGTGCTTGGTGCCAGCAGTGGCTACTCGGTGGCTCCCGGCTTTGGCGCGGCGCCGCACGCCGCTGCGGGGCCTCTGGCGCCTGGGGCCTGTGCAGTCGGCGGAGGAGGGGGAGCTGCAGCTGGCGGGGCCGGGGGAGGCGGAGGAGGCGGGGGCCTGAGCGCGAGTGACATTCTGGGGGCGGCCAGCATGGGCGTGGGCGCGGGCGTGGGCGCTCTGGGGTCCATGCTGCCTTCGTTCGGGTGGGCCGACCCACACCCGCGGCAGCCGGCCCTGTTCGACTGAGGCGCACGAGAGGGAGGATGCGGCCGAGGCGGGGCTGATGGGTTCCCCGGGTCCCGGAACCCCAGAGGTCGTGGAATGCAACCCGGCAAGAGCAGGGGCGCGTGTGTAGCGGCGCGGAGTTTGCGTTGAGGGGTGGCTGGCCAGTCGAGGCTGTGAGGAGGGGCCTGGGCGAAGGGGAAGAACGGTTGTACGGTATGTTTGCAGAGGCGGCGAGGAGGCGAGCTTATGAGATGGAGGGAGCGCTGGTCGGATAGCTGGCGCTCCAACCTGAGGGTGCGTGTTTCAGTACGTGGCTGGGAGCGGACTGGGAGGCTGAGGCAGTTGATGCTAGCGTGGGCTGCGCCGAGAGAGGGGCATGCAACTGGGGTTTCTGTACACTAACCTTTTCCCTTTGCCCCACTACGTGTGGTTGCTGCTGCCTGGACTTACGCTGTGCCTCGAGTTGTATGTTCCACGTGTGGCAATCTAGCTGGGGAACGGGGCACGCCTTGAGGCGTCTGTACGAGTTGGAAGTGTGTTTGCGGGGAAGCGGGGGCCGGACTCAGCCTGGCCCAAGGCGAAGTGGCCTGCACAGCGGTCTCGCGTCCGCACGCCTGATGTACCTTACCTTTTGTCTTTTGGTTCCTGACTCGCTAGCGTTGCTAGAATCCAACGCAGAGCTCTCTTATGTACCTTACTTCCAAGCGCGTGAAGCTGATACTCCTGATGCTGAGTCGAGAGCTCGAGATTCCTGATAATGCCATGTTGGTAGTAGCCAGGGCACACCGCTGGGGTCTAAGCGCGACGCCGTCTCCTGTCGCGCCACAATAAATTTCTTGTACCATACGTCTCACTGCTATCCGGCGCTGCGGTCTGGGTGTCGCCTTTCGATGGGCCGTCGTGTTGTGCTGTTGCCGCTTGCCGCCGTGTTGGGCCGACCCCTGCCGACCAGGCCGGGCCGTTGTGCCTAATGGATCAAGCCCTTGGGGCTGACGATGCCGGGCGTCGATGGGCGTTGTGCCTTGTGGATTAAGCCCTTGGGGCCGACGGTGTCGGGCGTTGACGCCGTTTGGTTAGAGCCGGGGTTAGAATGGGTCAGAACTTGCTCCTCTGGATGGCACGAGGGCAAGGGGGCGCAGGGGCCAGGTCGGCGCTCGTGACGGCAGGATCGCCTCGGGCCCCTGGCCATGCCTCTTTTGTAAGGCTGCCGGCTTTCGGTGCTGGGGTTGCAGGGGCCACGTGGTGCCTGGGGTTTAATTCCGTCGACCGGCTGGGGTTTGGCTTAGCCAGTGTCTAATTGGCTAGCGAAGGGGCGTGGAGCGCATGGGCTGGGCACATTGGCTGTAACAGCTTGTATGTGCTGTGAGCTGCTCAGCTGTGAGCTTGCTGGTGCGGTCGTCCGAACTCATCCGTTGAGGGGTGGGGCAGCCGGCCCTCTCAGCCTAGCTAGCCAGCTAGCCCGGAGCCCTCCGCCTGTGCGCCCACTTGTGCAGGGTCATCGTCATCAGACACAGACTACGGTACAGAGGCAAGCTGCTTAAGCTGCTCGGGGGTCGGGGCGGCTGTGAGGTGGAACAACTGGCGCAGCGTGCTAAGAAGCCCACACAACCGTTTTGGGGTGGGGATCAGGCAGGTGCTAGGGAGCTGGGGGAGCCGGGGGGAGTGGTTCCGCCCCGGGCGGTCTGGTGACTCTGGTCCCGCCCGGTCGCCCGTGGCCCCAATGCACAATCGAAAGCACACCGCCCGCGCGCAAGCCGCACTTATCCCCAACCTTTGATGTTAATTACGTCTGCTAGTGCCGCCTGCGTAGCATCTCTGCAGGATGCCGGAACCTCGGAGCCAGGCAACCACCCCAGTGAGCAGCAGAACTTGCCCAGCTGAGGAACCAGCAGCTCGGGGCAGAGCTATGGACCTCCTGCCGACTGGGCGGCGAGCATAGCGAGCAAGCGCGGGAAGGACGGATCTCTCCCGCGTGAGCTCACGGACAGCGAGCTCGAGGGGTTAGCCAGAAATCTTAAAGGTGCATACTTCGAGATAATTGACACGGGTCCCGCAGAGGTGCAATGCGCCTTCGCGGAAGACCGAGTGCGGGTCGGCATCCTTCAACTAGCGGCCTTCGGCTACCGCGGGCCGGCTCCGACCTCGGTCGGGGAGCCGGCACAAGCCCTGATGCTGCACGCTGAGTGGGGCTTTTGGGCGTGCAACCTGGCAAACCAGCTCGTTAGGCAGCACGTGGCGGCCGCGGTGGAAGGGCAGCGATGGATGGCGCAAGGCCTGCTGCGGACTCAGGCCATCCCCGCAGCTGCCCGCCAGCTGGCGAACCTCGCTGACGCACTTCGCAACAGCACTGGCGCGCCATCGCGGGCGTTCTGCGAGGCCGCGCTCCTGCTCCTCGAGCCCGCGCTGGACATGCAGACCAACCTGCTTTTGTTCGACAAGCGGCGGTCAAAGCTGGGGACGTCCGTGGAGATTGGCGCCGCCGTGGTGGAGGCCGTGGAGGAGACGGGCCTCTTGGAGCATGCAGGCAGGTCGCTTGCGGGCAGGGTCCCGGGGAAGGCGCCCCCTGCGTCGGGGCCAAGCGCTTGGTGGCATGCAGCGGGTGGCGCTTGGTGGCAAGCACATGATTTGCCCCCGGTGCAGTCCCCGTCCGCGCTCCCCCGCGCCGCGCCGCGCCGCTGTGATCCCCTCCTGTCCCTCACCGGCCCCTCACCGACTCCCTCCACACTCCCCTTCAGCCCGGCTGCTGCTGCACCTCCGGCGTGCCTGCCCCACCGGATGCGCGCTAGACAAGCGCCTGGGCGCCGGCGACTGGAGCTTCGCCGGCGCATACGTCCAGATCGCGCGACACCCCATTGACAGCCGCGACGGCCGGGCAACGGCCGCTCTGTGGGGCGTGCTGTCCGGCCCCTGCGCCCGGCACGCGGCAATGGTGGTGGGGCTGATGGCCCTGGCAGAGGTCGAGGGCGGGAGGGAGGAGGGGGCTTCCAATGCCGGCGCCAGCGCTGGCGGCGGCAGCCCGCCGTGCCCCTGCCTGGTCAGGCGCGCCCGGTACGACGACATTGGCGAGGGGTCACTGATGCCGCGTCTGCGTGCGCTGATTGCCGCCCTGGACCCCAAGCTCCCCGCGCCGCCTCACCGCCCGACTGCCCTCCGCCTGCTCCTGCGCGTGGGGTTCGCGGCGCTAGCGAGCCGCGACGGCGCGCAGGCCGCGGCGGCGTCAGGGGGTGCCGACGCAGGGGGCGCCGACGCAGGCGGCAGCCGTGACACCGCACCGCCACCCCAGGGCGCGGGCGCAACAGCGGCACGGAGCAAGGCGTGGGTAGCGTTCGAGGCTTTTACTGCCCTCACTCGCCACCTCAAGGCCGTGGATACGCCCTGGCGGGGCGCCGTTCTAGGGGCCGCCGCCGACACATGGCGGCTGGCGGCGGCGGTGCTGCGGCCGACGGTGCTGGGCCGGGGGTACCAGGACCTGCACCTCAACATGTACGATGGGCTGCAGCAGCTGCTTGATGCCTGCGTGCCGAGCTCAGGTGAGGGGGTGCTCAGGGGGGCTTGTGCCGAGGTGCCAGAACTCTCCCCCGCTCAGTCACCCACTCACCCACTCACTCGGCTAGGCGTGTGCGTGAGCCATGAGCCATGAGCCCAGCAGCACAGATCTATGCACAGCGTTACACCCGCATACTGCTCAATCAGGGTCAGCAGCTCAGCACACAGCATCATGCTGAATGCATCGTCATGCACGCCATACGCGCCACGTCATGCACGCCATGTACGCTCCCAGCCGCCAACCAACCTTTGCTACGGCAAACCCGTTCGCTGCGTGCTGCGTTCTAGCCCACCAAGCTACCGGTATCATCCCTCCCCAGACCGTCTCACCTTCCCGGCTGAGCCGCCGCCCGCCGTCGCGGCGGCGCTGGTGGGCGGCGCGCTGCCCCTCCAGGAGCGCCTGCTGCGCCGCGCGGGGGAGGCACCGGGCGGGTTGGAGTCGTGCGTGCTCGGCGCCTACGCCGACGAGATCGGGTGGGTCGCCGCCGCACCGCTCATCACGGCCAGCGCGGACCTCAGTCGGACCTGGGGCTGCCTGCTGCCCCTCCTGGCCTACGGCGAGCCCCTGCAGGTGGCGGCCTTTGTGGCTTCGGCCGCAAAGCTGCTGCGGAGGACAGAGGTCTACGGGCAGGGGGGCAGGGTGGGGCCGGCGCTGGTGTGCGAGCTCCTGAAGCCGCTCACCGCCCCCTTCAGCACTGAGGATGTCGCGCCGGCCGGGCCCGTGCGGGCCCGTCTGGGCCTGGTGCTGTCTGTGGGCCTGGGCGAGTGGGTGGCGGGCCTGTGGCGCGTGGTGGGGGTTGCGGACGCGGGCACGGGGCCGGGCGGCGAGGTCACGGACGCGGATACCCGAGACTCTTGCCTCGCGACCCTGCTGGGCCTGTGCCGCAGCGCCTTACTGTCCGGAGCGGGGGGCGCCTCGGCGGCGTCCGCCGCTCTCGCTGGCGGCTCCGCTGCGGCGGGCAAGGGCACCGGCGGCAGCAGCAGCGGAGCGGGCAGCGGCAGCGGCGGTCCCGATGGCGCCGGCGGCAGCAGCGGCGACGGGGCTCCCTGGCCGCCGGCAGGTCTGGCGGCAGTGGAGGTGGAGGCGGTGGGGCTGGCCCTGCGGCGGCTGCACGCCAGGACGCCCGCCGCCGGCCCTGAGCCGTTCGGGCTGATCGCCGAGACGGGCCTCGCCGCTGTGCGCCTGGCCGCGTCCCGCCCTCAGGAGGTGCGGGCGCTCGGCGCTTCCGGCTCCGCCAACGCTTGGCAGCCGGCTGCGGTGCGGGCGGTTGCGGAGGCGGTGGGGCGCGGGCTTGGAACGAGGGAGGGGGGAGCTCTCCAGGCAGACACGGTGGCGGCCCTGGGGCGGCAACTTCGGGCCGTGGCAGGGCAGCTCGAGGCCTGGCGGGCGGGCGAGGAGGGCGAAGGCGGCGGCGTGGATCCGGATCCCGAGGTCTGGGCGGGTCTGCAGGCTGTCGTAGAGGACAGCACGCTAGGCGCTGCGCTCGCGGGGCAGCTGGTGCCGCCGGCGGAGGCCCGCCGCCGCCTGGGCCTGCCACCCGCCTGCTCCCACCCCGCCTGCGCCAACCTGGCCGGCGACAGCGAGGCGGGGCTGCGGCTGCGGCAGTGCGGGCGCTGCGGGCAGGCGGGGTACTGCTGCCGCGAGTGCCAGACGGCGCACTGGCGGGGGGGCCACAAGCAGGCGTGCGGGGGCGGTAGCGGCGGTGGTGGGAGCAAGGCCAGCTGAGGGCCTGGAGGCATTGCAGCTTGTAGCATGTGACAAGGCCAGCTAAGGGGCTTGAGGTGAAGCACGGGCCCCCACGGCCCGGGGCGAGCTTGTCGGCTGCGGGACTGCCGCAGGGAGGCGAGAGGCCTGAAGACAATTAACGGCGATGGTAGGTCCGATGCCGGGCAGGGAGGTGTTGGGTGCTAGGGGTGTTGCGGCCTGCGGAGTGGGGGGGCGGGGAGCACGTGGGAGGGTGCCCATGCCCTTCTCCTGCATGTATGCCTGCGTGTAGCTTTGCAGTGCGGTGTGCGCGTGTGTGGCTGGACGAATCGCTGGGAGGGAGAAGGCGCATGGCGTGTTGACGAAGGGGAGGCGTGCAGGGTGGCCCCGGTGCAGACCCCTCCGCTGCGGGCCTGGTGCCGTGCAGCCGCATCCCCGCTCAACATCATCCGCGCGTACCGCTCCATGTAGTGCTGGCTAGATACCGTAGCCTTGCTGCGAGTGCGTTGCATGGAGGCTATGCCCTCCGACCCCTCCGCTGCGGGCCTGGTGGCGGTGCCTGGGCTTATGCGACTGTGGTGAGGTGGCGAATGCTCTTGAGCTGCTCGGGGCGGCTGTGGAGTACTCCTGTAAGGAGAGGTGCTGCGAGAGGAGCGGGAATCCTCCCGCCCGGGTGTGCTCGCTCCGAAACCGGATTGGTTTGGGTGCCGAGACGGCGCACAAATTGGGATAACAGATCGCCGAACGGTCGTTACAGGGCCCTCTGGCCTCAGCCCCGACAGCCCACCCCGGCAAGACCTTTCGGCTCGCCCCAACGGCCAGCTTGGCATCAGCCGGCCCGGCCCCTCCATCGGAGCCATGAGGGCCATGACACATGGACTGAACACACGCCTGCCCTCGCCTCAACCCCGGCAACCCTGGCAGCGTGCCGGCCCGAACCGCGCATGCCCCACGGCCCAGACCACAAATAACATCAAAAACTGCGCAACTATGATACATGCGGGCATGCCATACGATACTGGACGCACAGCCCGGTCACTGCCGCAGCTCTCCCGGGGCCGAGACAGCAAAACGCCCCGCAACACCCTCCTTCGCGGCCACAATCCAACTCGACAAGAGCAACAACGATCAGGCGGAGGCAGGCCTTGCCACAGTGTCAGCCCTTCGAGCGGTCCACGATCTGCTCCAGCCATCCCTCGGGGCCCGTGTCCCGCCTTGTTGCGATGCCCGGGCCCAACCCTCGGGCACTGCTGTCGGGGTTTCAACACCTGCTGGTCTCTCACGTGCGAACGGGCCCACCGCGCGCCCGGTCTCTCATATGCTGCGAATGCTGCGACAAACATCTTCCTCTCTCTCTCGTGACCCCTCCGCCTCTTGCAAGGGCACGAGGCTTCCTGGGGCAGTCATCCCGCTTGTCGACATCAACCCGGAGCCCTTTAACTGCAGCAAGGGAGGGGCGGGGGTAACATGGGCCAGGATCAAGCTGAGCCAGGTGGGATAGGAGCGGAAAGGAAAGAGCCCAGCGCGCTACGGGTGTCGGAGGAACCTGTCCGCGTGCTTACCCCTGGGGGGCGGGATGACACATACCGTGCCGGCAACAGACCACCGCTGTCCTCAGCACTGCGCGACCCGCCCCCGGCGCCTGCACCCGTTCAGCCGGACGCCGTGCACATGCCGTACAGATTGCCGTACGCACCTGATGGTCAGCGACCAGCCGTACAGGTGGTCCAGGTACCCCGATGCGAAGGCGTAGCCCAGGATGGCGAGCGCGGGCAGCAGGAAGGCAGCCGCCAGGCCCAGGAGCAGGGCCGTGTCGTCACGCTACATGCGCGGGGGGCAAGGGGCGGGGATAGGGGGGCAGAGATGGGCAAGAGGTTGGGCAGGCCTCTTGGGTGGGGTGATGGAGCAAGGGAACAAGAAGGCCGGGGTGGACCCAGAGGCCCAGGGGGTGGAGTGCGGGGATGGGCTGGTCGGGTGGGGTGGGCGGGTGGCCGGAGCAAGGGGGGCCGCAGGACGGTGTGTTGGGAGTCGTCACTGGGTGCTGAACTTGCCCACGACGGGTCCTGCCTCCCCGTGCAATCACCCAACAGAGCCCCGTGCCGCAACCCTGACTAGCCTCCTCCTCCTACCCATATGCCACACGCAGTTCCTCTTGTCCCGACCGCCCTCCGCTTGCTCGTCCTACCCGCCCCCCCTTGCTCGTCCCAACCCCCGCCCCACCTTGTCATCGATCTCCATGTAGGCCTTGCGCCGATCGATGCGGGCTTGCACCTGCGGTTGGCGGTTAGCGGTTAATGGTGACCACCTGGACGAAGCGGCGGCGACGACGGGTTCCGTGAACTCAAACCTTGACTCCAGCTCCCGGGATCAAAGACATTGCCCCCGCCCCCCCGGTGTCCCAGGCCCCCGCACGGCCAACCCCGCGGCGCTTACCTCGCTCCCCGCGGCTACCCTCCCCGCTGCTCCCCCCACCTGGTTCACGCTCATACGGCCCTTCTCGGCCGCAGCGTGCTTCGCCGCCAGCCGCTCGCCTG
Source organism: Edaphochlamys debaryana (assembly GCA_016858145.1). Classification (NCBI taxonomy): domain Eukaryota; kingdom Viridiplantae; phylum Chlorophyta; class Chlorophyceae; order Chlamydomonadales; genus Edaphochlamys; species Edaphochlamys debaryana. The sequence goes on from JAEHOE010000011.1 coordinate 1,139,112, forward strand.
GGGGGAACGGCCGCCGTGGCGGGGGGGCGGGTGGAGAGGGGTGGAAGCACGTCAGGAGGCGTCCAGCACCAGCGGGGGACGACGGAGCCGATGGAGAGCCACGCGTGAGGGCAGAGGGGTGGCGCGCCAGCACGCAACCCCCCTCCCGCCCTCCCGACCAACCCACCACCCCACCACCAGCTGCACATTGCCCGCCCCAGCCCAACCGACCCCAACCACCCCAGCCGCCCCAACGGCCCCAACCACCCCAACCACCCCCAACCGCCCCAACCGGCCCGTGGCCCACCGATCGTCATGCCATCGTTGGCGTCGCTCTCGCTAGCCGTCCCTAGCATGGAGTCCAGGGAGGACACCGAGTCACGGAACAGATCGGCAGCCGAGTCCCGCTGACTAACCTCCCGCCCGTCGGCCGAGCGGGAGGCGGGCGAGGCGGGTGCCGAGGGCGAGGCGGAGGCGGAGGGGGAGGCGGAGGGGGAGCCCTGGAGCCAGGGCTGCGTCTCGTTGATGGGCGGCGGCGCGGGCGAGACCGGGACAGCGCCGGCGTCGGGGCCGAAGATCGCGTCCATGTCTGCCGGGGCAGGTGCGGGTGCGGGTGCAGGGGTGGGGGAACGGTAAGATGGTGTGGTCGCCTTCCCTTCCCCGCCCCTCCTTGCTTCGAAGCCGAGCGGGCCATGCGCCCCGCCCAGCACTTCCAGTCCCCCCTCCCCAAGACCACACCCGTTACCCCGTCCCTTCCCTCTGCGCTTGCGTGACCTCAACCCTGGCCCCAAAGGAGCGTGCAAATTGGTCACCGCGTCCCCACCCGGCTGCCGAAGGAATGCCTTGAAACTGCGCCCCCCAACACGACCGCCATCCCCTCCCCTCCCCTCCCCTCCCCTCCCCTCCCCTCCCCTCCCCCCTCCCCTCCCCTCCCCTCCCCTCCCCTCCCCTCCCCTCCCCTCCCCTCCCCTCCCCTCCCCCTCCCCTCCCTCCCCTCCCCTCCCCTCCCTCCCCTCCTTCCCCTCTTCCCTCCCCTCCTTCCCCTCTTCCCTCCCCTCCCCTCCCCTCCAGCCCTTCCCTCCCCCTCTCCCCCCTCCCCACCCGGCTGCCCCAGGAACGCCTCGAACTCCAGGTCGATCGGCTGCGCCCGCCGCATCTTGAACGTGTCCACCACGAAGCGGAGGCTGGGGCGGTCCAGCAGCGACCACATCTGGCCGTAGCTGCCAGGGGGTGGGGGTGGGGGAAGCAGGGAGCGAGCGTCAGGGAGGGAGGGTCAGGGGGTAGGGGGGTAGGGGACAGCGGGCGAGAGTGGGAGGAGCAGGCGCGGAGGGCGGGTGCGGCCTCTGGCGCCCCCTCGCCACACCCCATGGGAACCAGCTGGCTGACTCTCTGCCCTCCGCCGCCCTTGGGGGCAGCATCCAAACTACCATACTCCCCACCCCCTCTCGCGCCCTCCCTCACCGCAGTGGGTCCGACAGGGCGTTCAGCTTCTGGCCCCGGCGGACGCCCATCTGAGGGGGGCAAAGGGGCCAAGGGGAGGAGGGTCGGAAGGGAGAGGAGCTGTGGGGAAACGACGCGTGCGTGCACTGTCAGCTGCCTGCGCGGCATGCAGCCCGGCCTTGCCCGGCCTCCGCCGCCCGCGCCTACCGCCCCCGCTGGCCGCTGCCCCCTTCCTCGCTGCACCCCTTCCCCTCCCTTCTACCCCGCCTGGACCTGGTCCGCCTGAACCGCCTCGCACCCGGCCAGTCACCCCCTAACACACGCGCTTTCCACTCTCCACTCCCCACACGCGTCCTCACACCGCTCCCCCTGGCTTCCCTCCAACACCTCCTCTGGCTCTTCCTTCCCCCACCCGCCCCCGCCCCCACCTGCCCCGCCTGGCTCCCCTGGCACCCGGGCAGTCATGGTCGAAACACACACGCTTGTCCCCCACCTGCTTTCCCCGCCGTCCCCTCACCTGCTCCGCCTGGCTGCCCGGCTCCACGCCCGTCACCACCACCGCCTGGCCCTTGCCGTCCGGCACGAGACCCAGGAGCACAGTCCTCAGAGCGTCAGAGCCGCGAAGCGTGATCCTGCGGTTGGGTTTGCGTAAGGGGGGAAGGGAGGGGCGGGAACACGGGGCGCCTCCCGTTAGCGCTGAGGAGGCCGGTTGGAACGGTACCGGTCTGAGACACGTGGTTGGGCCCGAGATGATCAGGCGACGGCATGTGGCCGAATGCGGCACAGGGAGGGAAGAGCCCCAGCTCCCGTCAGCTGCTCGGATATGGTGTTCTGGAAACTTCCAGAGACTTTTCACCCGACCCGGATGAGGCCCGGACGCACTCGAACGGCCCTTCAGGTGCGCCAGACTCGGCCGTGGCGACGGCCGTCCCGCGCTCCTCCGCGGCGGCCAACCGCACCGCGCCACGCAGCGTCACGTGCTGCGCAAGGAGAGCTGGCGCCAGCACAGCGCGGCTGGCAGGCTTTCGGGCCGCAAGGGCGGGCAGGCCTGCGAGCAGCGAGGGCGTCGGGTTAGGCCGAGTCAACTCGAGACGGCGACACGATGGTCGGGATGGGTCCGGGTGGAAGAAAGCCGCCGACCGAAGCTGCGGACATGAAGGCAATGCGCTCAGCAGGTTGGCTCTGAAGATGGGAGTACTGGGGGTTCCGCACGACTCGCAGAGGCAACTGGCGATGCCGACCGAGCAAAAGCTCCGAGCCGCAGCGAGCTCCCCGGCCTCGCTCCGATGCGGTGGTGTCCACAACTAGTCGCTTTGCTACTCGTTGAACATGAGCGCAGCGCGACGCAGGCCGAGCTGGGCCCGCGAGTTTCCCGCGAGTCGTCGGAGGCCACTCACCAACGACGGGCGCGGGCCTGCGGCCCACGCCGCAGCTAGAAACAGATTGAGTAGCATGCAGCTGCATGGTTGTCGACTGGGTTCGCTGGATTGGAGCTTGCGGAAAGACGCGTGGCCGTGGATGGCCCCTCGCGCGAGTGTGTCTGCCCCAAATGCAGCAAGTGTATGTCGAGGGCTAAAGTGCATATTTGTTGCGGGTCGTCGCGACTTGGCCCCAGCGCGCGTGCGCCCGTGGCGTGGCGCATGCGATACACACCGCGTGCCTCGCAGCCCCCGACGTCCCCTGGCCAAATACAGCGTCCCGCCCCCTAGCGTCAACCCCTCAACCCCGACTGGAGTCCATGCGCCAGTCCTCTCCTACTCATGTCAAGGCCCTACTGTCGTCCGCAGCGCCCCATCAACCGCCTCCGTGCTTGTCCCGCGACCAGTCCCGCAACCATGGCTTGCTCGGTCCCAAGTCCACATCTTCAACACTACCTTTGCGCTGCTGCCCTTGAGCCGGCAGCAACACAACCGCGGGCGACTTACCATCGCAGGCAGCTGCGCCGGCGCTGTGGTATTAGCCGCCAGAAGGCAGTGTCAACTGACCGCAGCATGCGAGGGCATGCGTGCCATGACCCGTGCCCAGACCCCCTCGGGTTCCCGGCCGCCGGTACCAGAATCCCGCAGGATGACATTGTCGTGTAGACCACTTCCATGCATGCGCTGCGACCATAATCAAGTACCAACCCCCAACCCCCGCCCCCAGCCTTGTTGTTGTTGTTGTTGTTGTTGTTGTTGTTGTTGTTGTTGTTGTTGTTGTTGTTGTTGTTGTTGTTACACGGACAAGGACATACATCAGCCGTGAACTCCCATACGGGCCGTGGGCCAAAGGGACGTGTGTCCAGTGAAGCGAGAACGAGCCCCACCTGCCGCCCCCCGCCCCCGCCCCCGGCCTTGGCCCCACCTACCGCCCCCCGCCCCGCCCCAAGCCTTGGCGCCACCGCCCCCAGTCCCGCTGGCCGGGTTTCAGAGCTGATAGATGAACCCAGTCATTCGATGACTGGAGACAGTAGAGCCGCCAGACAATCAGACATTACAACTAGCGAGACGCAAAGCTGGGCGGGGACGCACACCCCAATGTCAACGCTGCAAGCTTAGAAGTCTGGGGCCACATGCCCACATCAAGGCCTATTGGCCCCCTTCCTGGCACCACCCTCAACCCGCGTGTCTAATCCGCAACCAGGTTTACACGTATTAACTAAGAACACACTCCTCTGCCGCCCGCCGGTCGGCGCCATGGAAAGCGGCCGGCCGCACTTCTTAGAATTAGGAAATGACTAACAACGGCCTTGAGCCATGCAGGTGTTAGAAGTGCGTGAGATTCCGCTAGGAAGCAAACAGACCAAAGCCCTGAGGATACCAAAAGCAACACATGATTGATGCATGGTGAACGGTATTCACGCGGCAAGCTGTGTGCACACTGCGTGGTGGCACCGAAAGGATGGATGGGCCGTGGCGGGCTCATGTGAGCTACCTAGCTCTTGCTTGGCAGCCCCGCCCGGCCGTGTGACGATGCATAGTAAGGATGCCCCGGTCCCAGCCAATGCTCAATGGTATAACCATGGCTTCCCCAAGCAACACCCAAGTAAACGAGCTTCATTGATACATCTCGCGTACAGCAGTCCCTGGATGGCACACCCGCCCCAACATTACTACAAACCCAAAGGAGCGAGCTGATCAGACAAGCGCAAACACAGGGTCACAAGCTCACAACCCTTCGTGCAGTGGCAGATAGACAGGGTCAACCTTGATCAAGCAATTAAGTGCAGCGGCATGCTCCGCAAGCCTGCAAAATGAGCTCCTGTCTGAGCCCCCATAACCTCCATCTTCACCATCAAGGCTTCCGAAAAGCAAGCAACAATGATTGAGCGGGGGCGTAGCAGGTTTCCCTTCAAGGAACTCCGCCTGCCGGCTGCGGCGTGGATCTCGGAGGCGAGGCTCCACGCAGGTACGGAACCCGCAGCAGGGCCCGGGCGGGCGGGGGCGTGGGGGGCGGCTGCAAGGGATAGGATGAGGCCTACCGTCCCGAGCCCGTCATCAGCAGTCCGCCGTAGCAAACCACATGCAACCGACAACAACATGATTCAGCAACTCTCATTCAGCAATAAGGTGCAGGTAGCCAGGCGTGCTACAGGTTTTAGGCTTCATCAGCTCCAGCTTCAAAGCAAGCAAGCGAGCGCACTGACAAACAAAGCGTGTTCACATGGTGTGGTCTTAAACAACATAGCAACACATGGATGTGTTAGACAGCAGAGCTCGGCGAGAGGCAGGACCTCAAAGTCATTGGCCGTAAAGCAAGAGCAAACCAGCAGCGTACGCGCGGATGGTCAAGTCTAGATATGGGGCTCGGAGCACAGCCCAACCAAACAGCAGCAAAAGGGTGTTTCCCCACACAGCCCACACCGCTTGAGCAGTAGGCTTGAAGCAAGTTATTGGTATCCATCCCGTCATCATAGTCATCAAGGCTTAGGAAACCAAGGGCCCGGTGGCCTCATCACGCACGCCACGAGATGCACGCCAAGTGCCGTCCTGTCCACCTATCTATCCGTTCCTTCTATTCATGTTGTGTAGTGCCCAGCCGGCCACTGCGCCTACTGGGTCCCAGCCCCCTCTGCATGCACGCATGCATGTGTGCCCACCCCTCGAGTCAGAAAGTACCCTTGCCGATGACAAGATATAGAACAGAGCTCGCTTCCCCACATTCGTATGTTCTCCAGGTGATTGCCGTTCCCATTTCCCTATCTTGCTTTCCCGTGGCTAGCTGGAATAATACTGTGCTCAGCCCTGATGATGACACGTCTCGTCATGCGTTCTGCGCGCCCCCGTCGCCTATAGGAAGAAGGTGCCGATCGCCTCATCGTCAAACCCCCCCAAACCCCTCGACACGACGCTCCCCTTCCCGCTTGTGCTCGGGCCCGGCACAGACCAGGAGGAACCGTGAGCCTCGCACTCGAGCAAGACAGACCCCGCTGTGACGACGCCGGCGGTTACCCAAGAAGGCTGCTCAGCAGCAGCAGCGGCGGCTGCGGCATTCGCGCCTTGGCCGATCACACCAGCGCCACCCCAGCCAGGGGGGCCCTCTTGAGCCCAGCCGCCGTGTGGTGGTTGAGGTGCCGCCGCGGCCGCCGCCGCCGCTGCAGCAGCAGCCGAGTTCGGAATCCCAGACCCCGCGTGTCGCATCGGCGGCGGAGGGCCACCCGGCGGCGGCGGCGGAGGGCTGACGAACGGCTCTGGCGACAGCAGCCCGGCCTCCCGCTGCCGCTGCAAGTGCTGCGGACGCCAGGACACGGCCCCGTCGGCCGAGAGCCGGCCGTTGCGCGCGAGCTGTACTGGCAGCGCGAAACCGGCGGTGTCAGGGTCCTGCGCGCCGCTGTCAGGGTGCGTGCTGTTTTCATCAACCGTCGTGAGCGTGCGGCGGAGGCCGCCGTCGGCGGCGGCAGTGCTGCCGCCGCCTGCTCTGCTGCTGACCCGCTCCGCCGCCGCCAGCTCAGCTGGGGTAGGCCTGGACCATGGCCCCACCTGCCAGGGCGGCGGCTCGGCAGCGGGCCAGGGCGAGGCGCTCTCGTGGCCTCCGTCGGCGGCGGCGGCCGGGGCGGCGGCGGCTGGGGCACCAAACGGCCCGCTGTCGGCAGCGGGCGGCTGGCGGCTGAAGCAGCTAGAGGGCAGCTCATGTTGGCGGCCTGCAGCACTGTAACCGTACTGTGTCACCGCACCGAGGAAGCCGCCTGACGCTGACTCCGCAGCATTAGGTGCGACGGCCGGCGGCGGGCCGCTCTGCCGGTGGGGCCCGGCGGAAGCACTGTCTGCTTCAGTCCAAGGGGTGACAGCATCGCTGCCAGCCGACAGCGCCGGCGCGGCGGCGGCGGCTGGCGGCAAGCGCGGAGCCCAGCGGCCGTCGGCGGAGAACCTGCCGCCGCCGCCGCCGCTGTCGTACCCGCCGGCGGCAGCTGCATGGCCTGCTGCATACGCCGCCGGCACCGCCGCCGCCGGTGGCGGCGGCGACATGGGTGCTGCCTGTTGCCGCCAGGCCCGGAGCTTCTCGCCGTAGGCCCTGCCGCCGCCGCCGCCACCGCCGCCACCGCCGCCGCCACCGCCGCCGCCGCCGCCGCCGCGATCGGCGCTGTCCAGCCTCAGCAGCAGCTCGAGGCCAGTCGGGCCGTCCCACACCGCCGGCAGGCTGCGCGCTGGCGGCTGCGCGGGCCCGACTCCTCTGCCGCCGCCGGCCCGGACGCCAGCACCCAGGTCAGCGCTGCCGCCGCCGCTGCCGCCAGCACCCATGCCGCCAGCACCCATGTCGACGCTGCCGCCGCCAACAACGCCAGCACCCACGTCGAAGCCGACCGCCGCCGCTGCGGCCACCCCCACTGCTCGCTCCCCGCCGTGAAAACCGTACTGGCCCGATTGCTGCCAAGCGTCTCGCGAGCTGACGGCGGCGGCAGGCCCGGAGCGGCCGATGTCACTGCTGCCGCCGTACGGTTTGCCGTAGCCTGTTCTGGCGGAGCCGCCGCCGTAGCCTGTTCGGGCTGCGCCGAAGCTACGCTCGGCAGCCGTAGCGGCCCCCTCGTACTGCCCGGCGGCGAGCGCACTGGGATCGGGACACTGTAGACACTGGCTCCGGCCGTTGAAGTCCCACGGGTCATCCCCGAACTGCTGCTGATGAGTGGCGCTGGCTCCCATGACGACGCGATGTGTTGAGTAAGCGTGCCAGGGCGGTGTATGTATCGGCGTCCATGCGAGCGGGTGCGGCAATTATAGTCCTGGTGGTGGCACCGGCGGCGGCGGCGGCGCACAGGGCCAAGCCTTGGCGGCTCCCATCCGGAAGACCCTCGGCGGTCTCGCAGGCCGCCTCCCAGCACGCAGGGCCTCCACGGTCAGCAGCAGCACGGCGGCCGGCACCGGTCACGCTGGCGTCACGGCAGCGAGCGCCGCCACCAGTTGGGGCGCTCAGCCCGAGCACCGGCAGGGAAGACGACGACGGCCCGCCGCCTCCAGCTCGCCAGCCAGCGGCGGAGAAGAGCTCGTTCATGTCGCCGCCAGCTGCGCTCGGGCTGCTGCTCGCGGCAGCGGTGGCGGCAGTGACGGAGCCGCCAACATAGGCTCCGGAGAAGCTCATCGGCATCCCTCCGACCTTGCAGGCGGCGGGGGCGGCGGCGGCGGCGGCACCGCCAGCGGCGGTGACAGCACTGGGGGCAGCGGCGCCGGAAGCAGCAGCAGCAGCCGAGGCTACAGCGCCCGGTGTGTTCTGGTCATGGCCAGCAGGGACCGGCTGCGGCAGGGGCCAGCCGCCGCCATCGCCCCGCCCGGCGCGCTTGTGGGGAAGGTCCTCGTCATCAGCAGGTGCGGCCCACCCCAGGCGGAAGCGGTGCGGCGCGGCGGCGGAGGCGGGCTCGAGATCTCGATCCAGGAACCTGCTGCGCTGCGCGCCGTCGCTCCAATAGCCCCGCTGCTCATTGTGCTGAGCCCCGCCGCCGTCGGCGGCGGGGGCGGCTGCGGCGGCGACTTCGTCGTGGGAGCACTGCTGTTGCAACTGCCAAGCTGCCGCCGCCCCTCCTCCCGCTTCGGACCTTGACTCTGCAGAAGGGCGCTCGAGCATCAGTGATTGCTGGGCCCGGACGCCGCCGCCGTACAGATCTGCCGTACGGCTGTTGATCTCTCCATCGTACGTGACGTCGTCGTCATCCTCCTCCAGCAATGAGTACAGCAGGCCCCAGTCGCACGTCTCGCTGGGTGAGGAAGCGGCGGCGAAACCGTCTCCTCTGCTGGCGCCTCCGCCGCCACCGCGGCCGCTGCCGCCAGAGCTGCCCCCGCCGCCACCTCCGCCACCTCTGCCGTCACCTCCACCACCGCCGCTGGGTCTGCCGCCGCCACCTCCGCCGCCAGCACCACCGCCGCCGCTGGGGCTGCCGCCGTCACCTCCGCCGCCACCTCCGGCGGCGCCGCTAGGGCTGCTGCTGTCCGCGCCCTGGTAGCTCTGGCCGCCGCCGCCGCTGTTGCACGGCACGGAGGAGCGCGCGCGGCTGCGTTTCCGCCGCCAGGGCGAGTTCATGGCCTCTGCTGCCGGCGGCGGCGAGAGGGCCACCTCCGCAGGCGACGGCGACAGGGCCGCCGCCGCCGCCGCCCGCCGCCGTCGGCTTTTTACCGCGCCGGCTGCAGCTGCCGCTCGCTGCTGCCTTGACGCCACCGCGCCTTCTGCTGCTGTCCTCGCGGCTGGGCTCGACGGGCGCTTGCCGCTCCCAGCCCGGGCTCCCTCGCCTCCCCCCACAGCGGCATACTCCACCAAGCTCCCAACCCCGGTCCCCCCGGGCCGCGCTGCAGCGTTGGCGGCGGTGCCTGGCGGCGGCGCGGCGGCGTCAGGAGCGGCTGCGGCGGCAGCCGTGCGGTCGCCACGCCACCCCACTCCACCCTTCGCCGCGGCGTCTGGCGAAGCCGACGACGACGGCGGCAGCGCTGGCGATGACCGCAGCGGCGGTGCCAGCGTGTTGGCGGCGGCGGCGGCGCCGTCGACTCGAGATCGGGCCTCTTGCAGCGCGGCCCGCCTCGCCTGGGGGTCCTCACAGCGCTCGCGCACGGCGGCTGCGTAGGCGTTCAGCAGGGTGCGGCCCCGGTTGTGGGAGCCGCAGGGCGTCAAGCAGCGGGCGGCCGAATTGAAGATGTTCTGTGGGGGTGGGCGAGGACTGAGTTAACGGGGCCGGGCGATGGTGGAGCCTCAGAGTCCCCCTCTGCAACTCGCGCTCCGTCCGTTCCTCCCCGCCCCACGTGCACATATCTGCTCTATCCCCTCTTCCGTCATCCCTGCTTTATTCCTTTGCCCGTTTGGCTGCTTCCCTCCTCTACTGCCCCCCAGCCCGCCCCCCAGCCCGCCCCCCAGCCCGCCCCCCAGCCCGCCCCCCCCAGCCATCGATACAGGGCGACATACATGGATGCCAACAGACACTCGCTCTGACATACATACCTTGACATCACGTCCCTTCCGGCGCCGGGACACTCGTGCCATCAACGATCCGATGACCGTCCACCTGCGGGGGGGAAAGTGCAGATGCGGGTGCCGCCAGGGGGGGCGGGGGAGAGGCAGGAATGGTGGAAAATCATGGCTGGCAGGTAAACTCTCGTGTGTGGCGTTTTGGTACACCTCAGCCGCACGTCACGCACAGAAGCCCCCAAACCAATGAAGCATGCAATATACAAGCGCCGATAGAGCCAAGTTCACTCCCGGCGGCCACCGGACCTGGCCCTGCCCGGTCCTGGCCCTGCGGAAACCCCCACCGCCAAGCAAGCATGCATAGCTTATTCACGAGCCGGGATTGGTGCAGCAGCTCCTTCAAAGTTGAGGCACGGCAGCAGGCGCGCGTCGGGCCGGGTACCTAGCTTCGTCGAGGATGGCTCGAACGCATTCTATATGGCGCTGGGGCATGCACTCATGGCCCTACACATACAACTATATTTCGCAGCCAACCAGCAATTGTTATGAGCCTACCTCCCCCGCCCCGCCCCCGCCACAACGCACGCCCCCAAGCACCAGCCCCCAACCAAGTAAAGGCCGCGCGGGATGACCTCCACGTCCTACAGGTACGCTCGTAACCCCAACGGGAAACTCGCTCACGCTGGAACGAGTAGGCAGGACCGCCCCCGCACTACCCGCCCCCGGACCCCCGCCCCCCCCCGCCGGTCACGAGCCACCAAATAAATCAAGGCGCCGCGTGCGGGTCTTCATCACTATCGGAATAATCGGAAACCGCCCATCCGTCCAGCAGGAAGCTAGGAAACTCACTGGTTTCCGTGCTCCGCGTGAAGCTCCGCCACCAGCTCCAGATCCTCAGAGGCCCAGCGCGTTGTCCAGCGCGTGGGCTGCCTCGCCATTGCACAGACCTTGTCGCCCTGCTGACCAGCAGCCGGGAGAGGGGTGGTGCTGGTGATCGTGTGGTCGTCATCGTCACCAGAGTCCGTCGGAGTCGTCTGCTGTGGGCACGCGGCGGCGGCGGCGCTGCCCATGCCCCTGCAATAACCACTGGCCGCCAGCTGCACACGCGCCGCTCCGACATGCGCGGTTTGGGCTGCTCTTTGTTGCGCCCCGCGGCTTCGGAAACTCATGTGCGTGATGGGCGACGGAGCGCAGGGCCTTTGGCGCGCGCGCGCGCACGCGCGGCTGTATGGGAGCGGCGGTTGGCGAGGTTGCGGGCCCTCGAGGGCGCACCTGCGGATGCCGAACGCCCGAGAGCGCGAAAGCAATCGAGGTTAGCGCCTTTTACAAGACGTGGCCGCTGGCGGGGTCTCGGCGGCCCGGCCTGCTGGTGTCGGAAGCGTAGCACCTGCCACTTTAAGCCCTGGCCGGCCCCGCCTAAGTCGCTCGGCGTACAGGCTTGCCGTCCCCGTGATATTACACGAATAACGTTGCGACTGAGGAACATGATCCTCGTCCGGCGGCGTGAGCAGCTAGCAAGTGAACCTGTAGAACCTGCCTGTGCAAGCTTGCCACTTTGGCCGACTTAGTCCCTTTCTCTCCTCGGATGGCTAGCTGTAATATGCGCTCTTTCACCTTCGTGATGAGAGGGCCTCTGCAGCGTCTCGCGGTCGCTGCTGGCGCTGATGATGTCTAACAGCAAAAGGCGCGCCCTACAAGTGGCAGGCCATCAACCGATCGCAAGAAGCAGGGCATGAAGCGGACACGCACATGTGAACAGGGAGGCGCTTTCCCTGTTAGTGTTGGCGATGCGGAGTAATCGGGTGCACGACGGACCTGCGGTCGGTCGCGTGGTCCGAGCCATCGGCGCACGCTCAAGCTTGAAGCAATCTGTGACTCCTAGCCTGGGAAGCCGCAAGCTGCGCCAGAGATTTGTAGGGTCCCGGATATGATGCGAGATAAATCGAGCGAGTCGCGGTCCTGAGTTTCAAAATTGCGGGAAACGCCGTAGCCCCGCTGACGGGCCGTAGCAGGGGCAGCGACTGATCAACCGAGTTGAGCTCCCATCGCAGTGGTCGTCCCTCGGGACGACATACAGTCGCTTGCTACTCATACGGAGCGAGCCCTCACGCAACCCGGCTTTGCGTGCCACAGCTACGGCGCGTACCCCGTGTACCCCGTGCGCCTGCCGGGCACGCTCGCTAGCCACGACCGTGAGCCGCACAGTGGACCCTGGGCGCGACAGGCACAGAGCAAGGCATTCCATCAAGGCCCTGTACCCTGGCTCTACCGCCCCCGCCACATGGGAGTCTGACCCCCGCCCTCGTCCCTCGTCTGTATGCGACTGCCACATGCATGTACGGCGGTCCATTAGTAGTGATGATGCGCTACCCTTCTACTAGTTGAGTTCGCACCAGATCATGCAACGCAACCCTACGATATCCCCCAGCTCCCCCCGGCCCCGTTTCTCATTCCCCCCAGCTGCCCCTCTCGCATTTCCCCCCCAGCCGCAACCGACCTGGCCCGACCCGCCGCCTCCGGGCCCTGCCTGCCTTTCACTATCCACATGGGGTAACGGATGCAATCCACCTCATTCCATCCGGCCCCGCCCGACCCCCTATTTAGCTGGCTGGCACCCCCGAGCAAGCAGACAGGTTGCAGCATCTACAACTTCAGTATGCTAGCTGCATGTCTGTGTGCGTGCATATGCTCACTGTACGACATCGTACGGCTCGTCCAGCCCCGGCACCAGCCCCAGATTGAGCATGCCGAAGGGGGTGATGGGCCACTGCTGCCTGGGGGGTAGGTAGGGCGGAGGACAGGGTTCCAAGAGAACGTGGGTAACATCTTAACGTGGGTCGTTGGCTAAGACCGGCTAGCTATCTAGCACCTCGAGGACCCTCGCTTCGTTGCTTTGTGAGCGTGAGTAGGTAGAGCAAGGGAGCGAGCGAGCACACGCACGGTCCACCGCACGCCCCTCGCCCCACGCCCCGCACCCGCCGGCATCCCACGCGCACAACGCACCGCTCCATCCCCGCCCGCTCCGCACGCCCCGCCCCGCACGCCCCGCACGCACCGCACGCCGCACCTGCTGGCCCCGTGCTGCAGCACGCGCGCCATGGCGATCCATGCCTCCCAGGGCATGCGCTTGTCCCAGGCCGTGCCCCACTCGCACAGCAGCGCCACTCCGCGCGCCGCGTGCCGCGAGGCCTCCGCCCACTGCCCCCGCTGGCAGTGGATCTGGGCCAGGAGCACGTGCGGCTCTGGGGGATTATTGGGGAGAGGGGGCGTCCGGGGGGTAGGTAGGGGCAGAGGGTTATGGGCGGGTGGGCGGAAGGACAGTGGATCTGGGCCAGCAGCACGTGCGGCTCTGGGGGCGGGCGTGGCGGGGGCGGGGGTGTTTGAAGCTGAACGGGAGAGCGTCATTTCGCCCTGCCCTACCTGCCCTACATACCCTACAGGTAAGTCTGCACAAGGGACCGAGGGCGGGCTTCCCCCTCCGGAATCTCTCCAGCCAGCCAGCCCCTCACCATCGCCGGCTTCAGCCAGCCACGCACCTGCCACGTGCGGGTTGTGCCAGACGGCTGTGCGGAGTAGCCGGAGAGCCTCGTCATGCTGCGGGGGCGGGGGCACGGTGGCCGTTGATAGTGGATTGATGGGGCGGGGAGTGCGGGGGGGTGCAGGGGATGCGGGGGGGGGGGGGGGGCAGACGCGCGGGGAAAGCCCTGGCCCGCCGGCAGACAGGTGCTTACGCAGACAGCCACAATAACCGGCCACAAATTGTGGAACGAAGCCGTGAGGGGTATAGACTCTACCATTCGTTGCGCGTAGTGCTTTCTGAGCCGTACCCACGCACGCACCTGCGTCACCTCGGTGTGCTGGGTGACGGCCTCCCAGTAGGCGTCCCGCGCCGCCAACTGGTCGGCCTCCGTCAGCACCTGCACGGCATACGGCATACGGCACGCGGCGGTTGACGGTTGGCGGTTGACGGTTGACAGTTGACGGATGCCTCCAAACTGCCTGCCCGTCCCTGCCCGCCCCTCCCCTCCTCCGTTCCTTGCCTCAATCGCTTCACCATGAGTGCATGCTGTCCCCCGTCCCCTCGCCCCAGCCCCCAGCCCCCATCCCCCATCCCCCAGCCCCCATCCACCCCACCTGCGTGCACCCCTCGAAGACGGGCGGCAGGCGCACCAGCGGCCGCCCCTGCCCGTCCACGCACGCGTGCCTCAGCAGCGCGCCCATGCGGGACAGCGCCGAGTGCCACAGCCCCGGGCGGCAGGCGCCGGGCCACAGCGAGCCCGCGTTGGCCCCTGCGTACAGCAGCCGCCCGTCGCCGTTCTCAAACATGGCGTCCTGTGGTTGGGGGCACAGGTGAAGGGGAGCGAAGGGGCGGGAGAGGAGTTGGTTCGGTGTATGGTTGGGGGCCACGAAAGGGGGCAGCGAGCCGTCGCCGTTCTCAAACATGGCGTCCTGTGAGGTGACGGGTGAGGGGGATAGAGAGGCTGAGGGGAAGAGGTGAAGGTGGGGCAGGAGGGGAATGCGCGAGACAGGGGAAGGGAAGGAAGCAGCGCGGCAGCAACAGGGGGTGGGCCACTTCCTTCCAATCCCTCCCCATTCCCCCAAACCCTCCCATCCCCCTCCACCCCGTCGCCTCCACCCCTTCCCCACCTGCCAGGAGAACAGTTGCTCGCAGAAGTCCGCCATGGTCATCAGCAGGAACCGGGCAACCGTCAACCGATCAACGATCAACGGCTCGCCGGTCTTAATGTGCTTAACCGTCAGGCCGGCCTCCGGGATCAACCGCCGCAGCGCCGCCGCCAGCGCCCCGCCGCCGCCACCGCTGGCCCCGGGCGCCGTCCCCGTCGCAGGGGCGGCGTCGCCAGGTCCCGAAGCTGAGGCGGCGGCGGCGGCGGCATCGGCGGCGGCGGCGTCTGCTGCCGCCATGGCGGCCATTTCCTCCGCTGAGGGTGCACGGGCGAGCAGGTCATCGTACACCTGCGGTGTTGGATGTATCAATCCATATTGGGACATACGGTAAATAGCTAGCGTGACGACATTCAGCGCATCGCCCTGCCTGCCTTGCTCCTACGGGGACAGACTCAGTGGGGAGACTAACGCCCCACACGCTTCCCATGGCCGTAATGGCCGTACATGTGATCCACACGCGCACGTCCGTACGCACCATGTTGTGCCGCGGCACGATGCAGAAGGTGTGGATCAGCTCCTCGGCGGAGGGACCCACGATCTGGGGTGGGGGCCGGGGGGTTGGACGGTAGAGGAGCGTGGCAAGATCGTGTGCTGTCCTTGCGGACAACAAAGCGAAGGTCGCTTGGTCGGCGGGGGCAGAGGCGCGGAGGAGCGTGGTAGGACGGTGCGGTGTCAGTGTGGATGGGGGTGGAGTGGGGGTCTGTGGGGGGGTCCAAGGGCGTACGGCCGGACCCCCTGCTCCTACTCCAAGGCCGCGGCAAGGGTAACTTGCAGCGCGGCTCTGCCCGGTGAGAACGCCTCGCCCCGGTCATTTGCCCTCCGCCCCCCCCCCAGCCTTCGCCAGCCTGCCTCTACCCCTCCAACCCTTCCCCAACCCTTCCTTCAACCCATTCCCCCAGCCTCCCCCACCTCTGCCAGCCTCCCCCGGTCCGTGCCCTCCTTGAATATGGCCAGGTTGACATACGAGTTGGAGTAGGCGCTGTGGAAGAGCGCGCAGCGGCACACGTCATCGTCCTGGGGGCGGCGCCGCGGTGTCCGGGAGCGAGCGAGCGAGCGAGCGAGCGGGGGGGGCGGGGGAGCCAAACACGAGGGGGGCTGCTGGGTGAGAGGCGGCCAGGTCATGAGAGAGGGCGTGGGGTGGGGGCCAGCAAGGACGGTAAGCATGTGGTGGTGGCTGGCGGTAAGGGGCGAGGAGGAGCCAGACGAGAGACGAGAGACGCTGAGGGGCCCAGCCATCGAGGCCCTGTGCACTGCCATGTCCGGGCGTTGGGCGACGACAAGGGCCGGGGCTGCGGCCGGGGAGGGCCCCACCCCTCAAAAGGCCCCCATCCCCCCCAAGATCCGCCCCCCTCACACCTGGCCCCAGATCTTGCAGATCTTGTACACCTCGTACAGATGCGCCTTGAAGCTGGGGATGAGGGGGAGGGGTTGGGTGAGGGGGGAAGGTAAGGCACTGGTGCAGCTACACGTGCAGCTGCGGGAGGGGCGGACGGCACGGCTGCACGGCAGGCGGGTGTCAGGGGGGAGCATGGATGTCGTGGGGGCATGGCTGCTAAACAAATTTGGTGGCGAGAAGGGGGTGGGGCGCGGAGAAGGACGCGGGCGGCTTTGGGGAAAGCAGCACGGATAGGGGCGGGGTCGGGGTCGGGGTCGGGGACGCAACGGCAACTCGCTTCCTGTGCCCAGATCGCTCCTCACCTCGACTTCTTGTGCCAGCACTCTCCTGCGCCGACGCCCGCAAGCGTGTCCAGCCATCCCGGCAGCTGGGGCTCCACACGCGACAGCTCCCCGCGGAGGAACGCCCGCACGATTCCCGGGACCTCAGCAGCCACAGTGGGCTCCTCACTACTCGTTTGTGCAGCAGTTTTGGCCTGCTCAGGGTCATCCATCGCGCGTCGCGCCCGGAGAGGTCACGGACAGCGCCCTTGTTGTGGTTGATGAGTTCTAGCTGGTTGTTGTGTCTCTGACACACGCCGTAGAGGCGTGCTGCTTTTGCTTCCGCAGCGACTCATGGGTCGCGACCCAAGGGTGTTGCGGCCCTTCATCCCGGGAGCGAGCCAAGGTTCTAGTATATAGTATTAGGGAGGAAATAGGGTTATGGGCGCTACGGGGGCTCTCCTAGCCCTCCCCCGCGGGACTGCTTGCACAGTCGCGCGACGAAGCCGGTCGCGCCCCGGCGTCACGAGCTTCGGGCCTAATGTCCGCATAACTGTAAGGCAGCAGCTTGCACTGCAATGGGGCGTGTCTGCATACGCACGAGCGTGCACGCGGTGGCCAAGCATCGGCGACCCCACGCTGCGGACGCAGGTCAGGGCAATGGCGAGCGGCTCCTCTTCCGGATACAAGCCCGCCCCCAGGTATGCACAGGCTGTCCACACACACTTGTCGCCACCTTTCCGCCCTCTGTTTTGCCCTCCACCCCGGCACGCACTGACCCGCTCCCGCTCACACATCTGACCTCTCCCCCCCCCTCTCTCCCCCCCTCTCCAGGGTGGTAATCTGCGGCGGCGGCATCATCGGCGCCGCCACGGCCTACTACCTGGCGGCCAGGGGGCTGGGGCCGGGGGTGACCATTGTGGAGCGGGAGGAGCCGGCGTGCGCGGCCTCGGGTGCGGGGGGTAGAGGGGGATTGGGGGGTTGGGGGGCGGGGAAGAGCGGAGCTTGCGGGGGCGTGCTCGCTGGGGAGCCGGGGGCGGCATGTGACTGTATGAGGGAGGAGGTGACATGGCTCCAGAGGTGGGGCCGGGTTGTCGGGGGGACCGTGTGAGAGAGGGCCCTGACGGCCCGCGCCCATGCACACACACACACACCCTTCCCTAAACACACGCCTCTGCACCGCCCGCTCCCCCGGCGCTCGCAGGCAAGGCCGGCGGCTTCCTGGCGCTCGACTGGAACGACTCCTCTCCCGTGGGCCCCCTGGCGCGCCTGTCGTACGGCCTGCACGCGCAGCTGGCGGCGGAGCTGGGGGCGGAGCGGGTCGGGTACCGGGGGGTGCACACGCTGCAGGTGGGGGGCGGGGGGTGGGGGGGCTGAGGGGCGGGGCCGGGGCCGGGTTTGGGCCGGGGAGGCCTGCAACGCACTGCCAAGCAGAAGGCTGCCAGGCGGGTTGATGCGGGCGAGCGGAAGGACTGGTGGGAGGTCACTCTGAGCCTCACCCGTCCCCATGCCCCTGCCCGCCCGTGGCCGCCTCGACCCCCCCCCCCCATCACACACACACCCGGCCCTGTCACGTGACAGGTGGTTGGCGTGGAGAAGGCCCCCGCCGGCGCCAAGGGGCGGCTGAGGGGCGGAGAGGCCCTGCCCGACTGGGTGGACGGCCACGTGCTGGGCGTGTCGGTGGGTGGTTGGCGGTTGGCGGTTGCTCGACTGCTGGTGGTTGGCGGTTGGCGGTTGAAGTTCCTCTCCTCACCATGCCCTCTGACCCGTCTCATCCGCCGCCCTCGTCTCATCCGTAAACCTGCCCTGCCGCTGCCGTCCATGTCGTCCTCCCCCCTCCCTAGGACATGGGCGACCCCGCCACCACGGCCCAGGTGCACCCCCGCCTGCTCACACACGCCCTCATTGCGGCGGCGGAGGCCAGGGGGGCGGTGCTGCGGCGGGGCTGCGTGGAGGGGCTGCGGCTGCAGGCGGAGGAGGGCGCGGGCGGCAGGGGGCGGCGCGTGACGGGTGGGGCAGCGGGTTCCGAGCAGCTGCGGCTGCGGGGGTGGCTTGCAGGAGGGCAAAGCCGGGGGGTTAGAGGTGGACCCAGGTCGTCGATTTTTGGTTAACGAAGGGCTCGCGTAGGCCCCAGTCCCATGTCTAGGCGAGAAGCAACCGGCCACATCTGAAGCCGCCATCTAAAACGCCTGAAACTCTGTCTCCCCGTCCTCGCCTGCACCCTGCCCTCCCCTCCACCCCCAGGCGTCAAGGTGGACGGCGCCGTACTCCCCGCTGACGTGGCAGTCATCGCCATGGTGCGTACGGCAGCCCCCGCCGGTGTATGGCAGTCATGCGGGGATTGCGGGCACACATGCGACATGCGTCTTTTTTGCCTACCACCCACATTGCCTCACTCGCGCAGGAGCGCAGCCCGTCCCCAACCTCACCCCTCACCCCTCGCCCCACCGCCCCACACCCTCCCGCCGCCCCCCCACGCACCCCCAGGGCCCCTGGTCCGACGCCGCACGCGCCTGGCTGGCCCCCTGGCTGCCGCCCGTCAGCGGCCAGAAGTACCACTCGGTGGTGCTGCGCCCCTCGGAGCCCGTGACCCCCCACATGCTCTTCACGGGCTTCAAGACCGCGGCAGGTGGGGGCTAGGGGGTGAGGGGGATGAGGGGCGCAAGGGGTTCAAGGGGGGGTGGGAGCCAGAGGAGGGGCACGTGAGGGTGTAAGATGGAGGGCGGGGCTCCCCGCAATAGGAATGACGCGTTACAGGGTTGCGGCCAGCGGGCAGACGAGCTGCCGGCCCCACATGAGCGAGGGGGAGAGAGAGTCAACTGCACCGGATTAGACCGGCCGGGACAATGGCGGGGCCAGTGTTGTGGGTTCCAGTGGTGGGCGGGCATAGGGCCTCTCCTCATTCCTCCCATCCCGCAGCACTGCACCCACCCACCCGTCCGCCCCCGCCCATC
Organism: Edaphochlamys debaryana; assembly: GCA_016858145.1. Taxonomy (NCBI): domain Eukaryota; kingdom Viridiplantae; phylum Chlorophyta; class Chlorophyceae; order Chlamydomonadales; genus Edaphochlamys; species Edaphochlamys debaryana. Next base: position 1,158,185 of record JAEHOE010000011.1, read on the forward strand.
CCCGAACCTCCCCAGGCCGCACGGTGGAGCCCGAGGTCTACCCCCGCCCCGACGGCTCCGTGTACGTGTGTGGGGAGCCGCAGGCGCTGCCGGTGCCGCCCGCGCAGGCGCAGGTGGGCTGGGGCGGGGTAGGGGTAGGGACGGGGGAGAAAGAACGGATGGCGGAGGATGGTGCCCCCCGCGTGCGAGAGCACGACCGCCTGAGCCACCTGGGCCTTTTCCCAGAGCGGTGACTACGACTCCACCCACCCACACACCCAATCCCCACCCCTAACCCCACTGCGCCACCCCACAACCCCCTCAGGTGACGGTGGAGGAGGAGCTGGGGGACAACATCCGCCGCGTGGCGGGGAGCCTGGCCAGCTGCCTCAGGGAGGTGAGTGCACGAGCGTGCGGGGATGTCGCGGGATGGCAGCTAGATACCGGTACCCTCTGTGGCAGACCACCTGCGGTGTCCTCTGCGTGGGCCTGGGCCGGGCGCGTTCCCATTCTCAGCACAACCCATGCCCCCGCCCGCTCTCCAATGCTCCAAAAATCACCACTCCGGTCCCCCCCCTCCAGGCGCCCGTGGAGGCCCGCCAGCCCTGCCCGCCTACCTGACGCTAGACGGTCCTGCCAAGCACTCACCTCCCCCAACCTTTCCCTCCTCACCCTTCCCCCCCCCTTGCCCCCTCCCCCAGGCCCCCGTGGAGGCCCGCCAGGCCTGCTACCTGCCGCTCACCCCCGACGGAGTGCCCCTGGTGGGCCCCGTGCCGGGGGTGGCGGGGGCGCTGCTGGGCACGGGGCACTCGTGCTGGGGCATCCTCAACGGACCGGTGAGGGGGGGGTGGAGGGGTGGAGGGGTGGAGGGGAGGATGGACGGGGAGGGGAGGTTGAATGGTGGCACACGGGACCGGATACAGCAGATTCATGCTGCTTAGCACGTAGATAAATCGTGCTGGGGCATGCTCAACGGGCCGGTGAGGAAGCAGGGCGGGAGCGGGGCGGTTGAGGGTTGAGTGGGTGCGAGTGGAGAGGGGATGGAGGAGCGGGAGGCGGAGGCCAGGCGATGTAGCACAGTGTGCGAGGTGTGCTGCCTTTTGCGCTTGCTGCTGCTGCTTGCTGCTGCACCCTTGATCACCCCCCCTCCTCCATCCTCCCCCCCAGGGCACGGGCCTGGTTCTGGCGGAGATGATTGCGGAGGGGAAGGCCAGCAGCTGCGACGTGGAGGGACTGGCGCCGGCGCGCTACATGTGAGGGACGGTGGTAGTGGGTGGAGGAGGAGGAGGCGGGGAGGCTGGTGGCTGAGCGGCTGTTGTGGGACCCAGGTGCCCTGCAGTCAGGCCATGGTGCCGGGGGGCTTGAGCGATGACCAAGACGTGTGGACAGTTGGGCCTGCAGAATGGACGGTGTGGCTGTGTGGTTTTGGTGGCAGCGGCGGGCAGGGGGAACGGGCCATAGCTGGCTTGCTGTGTGATGTGGGTTGGCATGGTCCCCACTCAAGGGGCAGGCAGCCAGGTGCTTATCGCGCCGAGCAGCATGCGGGCTTATAGGTGTACCGGTGCAGTAGCGCTGAAGGCCGGGTTGAAGGTTTCTGTTGGTGAGGACGGCTCCGCTTCAACCAGCAGCGGTCCTGCTACGGTTACGGGCGAGCTGTGCTCAACATCTTACTGTAAGCCAACAACAAGGTTACAACGCTTTGCCCAGATTCTCCAACCCCTGCTCTCCGGAGCAACGACTGGCTTCCCCTTACCACTCGACTCCTTCTGAGCGAGCCAGCGGCTTGACGGCGGCGGCGCCCCGCCCGGCATGCTCTTGCTCCATCCTTGACCACGCACACAGCTCCCTCACGGCCCCCAGAGCCCTTGCGCGTGGTACCGCGGGCTCATCACAATTTACAACTCCATGTCACACACCTTCGGCCTGCCGACGCCCTGCGGCTGGCCTCGGGCGCACGCACGGCATGCGGCCCCCCTCTGCATGTGCATGGCGCTACGGGCCCCCTCTTGCGCTTTCCTATCCTCCAGCATCAGCTCCTCGGGCACACCATCACCTCTCCAGCCGCTCTAGACCAGCCGCTGTCCACGTGCAGCCTGGAACAGATAGAGTCAGCACATCACCCGTCAGAGCGCTCAAAGCCCGTGTTCACAGGCCCATCACACCAGACTAGCAAGTGTCAACAACCATCAGGCGGTAGCTTATTTCTGTGCCGACCTGGCAGCTCCATAATGGAATGGGGCCTTGGCCCGTGCCTTACCTCCAGGCCCTCAGCTGGCCTAGTCACATGCTACAAGCTGCAATACCTCCAGGACCTCAGCTGGCCTTGCTCCCACCACTGCCACTGCCGCCCCCGCACGCCTGCCTGTGGCCCCCCCGCCAGTGCGCCGTCTGGCACTCGCGGCAGCAGTACCCCGCCTGCCCGCAGCGCCCGCACTGCCGCAGCCGCAGCCCCGCCTCGCTGTCGCCGGCCAGGTTGGCGCAGGCGGGGTGGGAGCAGGCGGGTGGCAGGCCCAGGCGGCGGCGGGCCTCCGCCGGCGGCACCAGCTGCCTCGCGAGCGCAGCGCCCAGCGTGCTGCCGTGTACGACAGCCTGCAGATCCGCCCAGACCTCAGGATCCGGATCCACGCCGCCGCCTTCGCCCTCCTCGCCCGCCCGCCAGGCCTCGAGCTGCCGTGCCACGGCCCGAAGCTGCCTTCCCAGGGCCGCCACCGTGTCTGCCCGCAGAGCTCCCCCCGCGGGCTGCCACACGCCGAACCCGCGCCTCACCGCCTCCGCAACCGCCCGCACCGCCGCCGGCTGCCAAGCGTTGGCGGAGCCGGAAGCGCCGAGCGCCCGCACCTCCTGCGGGCGGGATGCGGCCAGGTGCGCAGTGGCCAGGCCCGTCTCGGCGATCAGCCCGAACGGCTCAGGGCCGGCGGCGGGCGTCCAGGCTTGCAGCAACCACAGGGCCAGCCCCACCGCCTCCACCTCCACCGCCGCCAGACCTGTCGGCAGCCAGGGAGCCCCGCCGCCGCCGCCACTGCTGCGCGAGTCGCCGCCACCGCCGACGGGCCTGCCGCTGCCGCCGGTGCTGCTGCCGCCGCCGCCTCCACCGCGATCGCCGCCGCTGCTGTTGACCGCAACGGAGGTTCTGCACAGGCCCAGCAGGGTCGCGAGGCAGGCGTCTCGAGTGTCCTCGTCCTTGGTCGCACCCGCCGGCCCTGTCCCCGCGTCCGCAACCCCCACCACGCGCCACAGCTCCGCCACCCACTCGCCCAGGCCCACAGATAGCACCAGGCCCAGACGGGCCCGGACGGCAGGAGCGGCGCCGTCGAGGTGCCCGGGGGCGGTGAGCGGCTGCACCAGCTCGCACACCAGCGCCGGCCCCACCCTGCCCCCCCGCCCGTTGACGTCGGTCCTCCGCAGCAGCTTTGCGGCGGAGGCCACCAGGGCGGCCGCCTGCAGGGGGTCACCGTAGGCCAGGAGGGGCAGGAGGCAGCCCCAGGTCCACTTGAGACCCAGGCTGGCCGTGAGGGGCACGCGGGCCACCATGCCGATGGTGAATGTGTTGCCACTGCCACCAAGCACCCCCGACTCCAGCCCGCCCGGTGCCTCCCCCGCGCGGCGCAGCAGGCGCTCCAGGAGGGGCAGCGCGCCGCCCGCCAGCGACGCCGCGACGGCGAGCGGCGGCTCAGCCGGGAAGGTGAGGCGGCCTGCAAAGGCGTCACGGTGGGGAGGCATGCAGCAGGCGACTTCAAGGTTAGCCATGTGCAAGCTTGGCGACTGAGAGCGCGTGGTGTTCAATGCACAGACAATCAAAGTCCGGTGGCTTGATGGCTTCCTTGCTGGGTGCGTGCCTGGTTCTCTCACCCGCTGTCGAGCCCTGCACGCCGCCGTTGATCAGCCGCTGCATGGCGTCACACAGGGTGCGATGCACCGCCCTGTTCGCTTGGCCGAGCACCGTCGGCTCAGCAGCGCCGCCGCCAGCCGCCAGCTGTCGGTAGCTGCTCCCAGTACGGGGCCCCGCCAGGGGACCTTGGCCTCGAGGTGGCGGGTAAGGGCGGTCAGGGCATCGGCCGCTGCGCAGGCGGCCTTGCCCCGGACCTCTTCTGCGCCCGCATCCGGGGGTGGCGGACCGGTGTCACGGCTGCCGCTGGCTCCCCCTGACTCAGGGGCGTCGGACGCAGGCGCCCCGGCCTGCGCTCCGCCCCGCTGCCACCGCCCCGCTGCCACCGCAAATCCGGCGCGCAGCAGCAGGCGGAGGGCAGTCATGTGGTGAGGCGGGGAGGGTAGCTCCGGGTCCAGGGCGGCGATCAGCGTACGCAGACCCGTCAGCTCGGCCCCCATGCTGTGGTTGTATTGCGCACTCCTCGCCCGGCAGGGGCACGGGGGGCTGCCTGCGCCTGCGCCAGTGCCGGTGCCGGCGCCGGCAGCCCCCTCCCCGCCGCCCTCCAGCTCCGCCAGGGCCCCTAGCCCCACCAACCGCCGCGTGCCGGGCGCAGGGGCCGGAGAGCACGCTCCACAGGGCGGCCATAGCGTGCCCGTCCCGCCTGTTGGCCTCATGTTTGAAGATGTTGAGATACGCGATGGCGAAAGTCCAGTCGCCGTTGCCCAGGCACTCGTCCAGCGCGCGTCCGGCCGGGCACGAGCGGCGAAGTTTGAGCAGCAACCGGGCTGCGGCGAGAGCGGGTGGGGGAACGGGGGGAAGGGGGTGCGTGGGAGCCGGGGGCAGGATCAGGGGTCTTGACCTCGGTGAGCAGAGCAGTGAGCACGAGACCTTCCGCCCCTCTGGCCAGGGGCCCCGAGCAACCTGCCTGCGTGCTCCAGCAGACCCGTCCACGGCCTTCAGCACGGTCGTGCTCAGCGCCATGGTCGACGCGACCCCGGACCGCATGCTAAGCGAGAGCAGGACGGCCGGCAGGTCGAGCGCGGGCTCGAGGAAGTGATCGAAGGCGGCCTCGCAGAACGCCCGCGAGGGCGTCACCGCGCTGTTGCGCAGTGCGTCAGCGAGGTTCGCCAGCTGGCGGGCAGCGGCGGGAATGGCCCCAGTCTGCAGCAGGCCGTGCGCCATCCATCGCTGCCCTTCCACCGCGGCCGGATGGCCGGTCACATCCTGGTTGACGAGGAGGTTCGCCAGGTCGCACGCCCAGGCGCCCCACTCCGCTTGCAGCAGCAGAGCTTGTGCCGGCTCGCCGACCAGGGGTGGCGCCGGCCCGCGGTAGCCGAAGGCCGCCAATTGCAGGATGCCGACCCGCACGCGGGCGTCCGCGAGGGCGCATTGCGCCGCTGCTGGGCCCGTGTCGAATATCTCCTGGTATGCTTGCCCCAGAGCTGCGACCAAGGCCTCGAGCTCGCTGTCGGTGAGCTCGCGCGGGAGAGATCCGTCCCTCCCGCGCTTCTGCACGATGCTCGCCGCCCACTCCGGAACCCGCCTCAGAAGGCCCTCAACTCTGGCTGCAGCGATGGAGACACGAGCCGCAGTAGATTGGGCGGGTCCGCTGCTCGCTGACGCGGCGCCATGACTCCGAGGTGCCTGCATTCCGGCCGGATGCTAGCGGCGCCACTTGCGAGATGTTGGGCTGTTGGCTGTTTGACAGGTGCAGAGCGTTGTTAGTATGCGCGAAGGACAGCACGGCACGGCCGGCCGGGCTACACCATTCGGTCGGGGTTTACATGAGGCCAGGCGGGCCAGCCCATTGCGCCAGCGCCGCCCCAGCCAGCCAGCTTGGCCATTCCAGCTCCATCCCGCCCGGCCCCCATAAACCCACAGCAGGCTCTTGACGGGCACTTGTTGCCAGCTCCAGCAACCGTGCTATGGGGCATCCCAGCCTAGGTCACCAACCCTCCGCACCCGCGTTGGGTTCACACGCCCGTTGCCGCCTTCCGTCCCATCCGCATCCACGAACCCGTTCCCCAGTACCTGCCGTCTCGACACAGCTGCTCGCAAGTTCCCCCCCGGGCCCCCTCTGCCCCCGCGCCCGCTGCCGCTGCGTCTTTCCCCCATCCCACCCACCCCAACCGCAGCCGAGGACAGGTCCTGCCCTGCACCCCCGGTCCGGCTGTACCGGTGCTGCCGTACCGTATGGCACCACGTACACTGCCGTACCGCGCCCTCTCACACGTGCCCGTACCGCCTCACGTGGAGGCCATGGACAGGTTCTGTACGGACATGAGCTCCGTGTAGTGGGAGCCGGGGCGGGAGGCGAGCTCGTCGTGGGTGCCGCACTCGAGCACCTGGGGTTGCGGAGAGGAGGGGTGGGGGTGGGGGGGTTCAGGAGGGGGAGGGGCTGAGGGCGAGAGGTTGAGGGCAAGGCCCACTCGAGCACCTGGGGTTGCGGAACGGAGGGATGGGGTGGGTGGGGCGGGCAGGAGAGGTTGCGGGACGTTGAGGAAGAGCGGTGAAGCACGGGGGTGCGCATGGAGGCTCACCCCTTGCCCCCCTCCCACTCCTACCTGGCCAATTCCTGTGCCTTCCACACCCCAACCCACACACCTGAGCCCCCTCCTCCCCGCCTTACCTGGCCGTTGCGCATGACCACGATCTGGTCGGCGGCCTGAGGGGTGTCAGCGGGACGGGCGGGACGGGGGGGACGGGGTGTGTGCGGGACGGGCGGGACGGGGTATCGGAGCGGGATCAGGAGAGAGTGGAGCTCCGGTGGAAGTCGCCATATGCCGCTGTGCCCCGGTGCCCCCGCCCGCCCGGCTGCACGCCCCCCACACGCCTGCACCCGCCTCTGCAATCGCCCGTCCCCCACACCCTCCCCCAAACAACCCCTTCCCCTCCCCTTCCCTGCCTCCCCACCTGCACCGTGGCCAGCCGGTGTGCGATGATGAGCACCGTGCGGCCCGTGACCAGGCGCTGGATGGCCTGCTGCACCAGGCGCTCCGAGACCACGTCCAGCGCCGACGTGGCCTCGTCCAGGATGATGATGGGGGAGTCCTTGATGATGGCGCGGGCCAGGGCGATGCGCTGGCGCTGGCCGCCTGGGGGGGGGGGATGGGGGGAGGTCGTTAACGAGTGAGAGTTTGGAGGGGCCGGGAGGGAGCTCGGGAGGGACGCGAGTCAAGGACGAGAGGGATCGTAAGCCTGTGTCGCAGTCATGGCCCATCGGCCGCCACCGCTCCCGCCCTCCCGCCCCACACTTCCATCGGCACCTCCCCCACCCCCTCTCGTCGTCCCTGAAACCCTCGCTCTCTCGCCGACGCCTGCCCTGCCCCCCGCCCCCCTCACCTGACAGCAGCACGCCCCGCTCCCCCACCACGGTGCGGTATCCGTCCGGCAGGCGCATGATGAACTCGTGGGCGTTGGCGGCGGTGGCGGCGACCACGATCTCCTCCATGGAGGCCATGCCGAACTTGCCTGGGGTGGGGGGGGCAGAGGCAGAAGGGAATAGAGGCAAGGGTGAGGGCAAAAGGAAAGAGGGTTTAAGGGGAGGGGGGTCGAAGCGGGTGGCGGAAGCGCAGGAGGGGTACCGTACTAGAGGGGACGAGGCGGGAAAGCAGGCAGCACAAAACTAACTGAACAGCGGCCGTTCGAAGCACTGTAGCATCCACGACACCGCCGATTTCCGATCGTCGTACGCGGTGCTGCCGCACAAGATGCTCACCGTACGAGATGTTGTCCGCGATGGTCCCCGAGAACAGCACGGGGTCCTGGCTGACCAGCGACACGGCCTTGGCCCACTCCCCTCTTGTGAACATGGAGATGGGCTCGCCGTCCAGCAGCAGGGTGCCCTCCTGTCAGGGGGGGGAGAGGGATGGGGGGAGGGAGGGATAAGGGGGGAGGGGGAGAGGGATGGGAGGGAATGAAGGGGGTGTTTGAAGCGGAGAGTGGGAGAGCGTCTTTACGCCTGCGCCAGGAAAGCTAAGCTTGCGATGGTACATGGGATGGGGGAGGGAGGAAGAGGGATGGGGGGAGGGACGGATAAGGGCAGGGTGAAGGGCAGGGGGAAGGGACGTCACGGCCAGCGATGCCCTTGGTTTCGACTAACCCACTTCCTCCTCTTCCCCCTTTACCTGAGGCTCGTAGAACCGCGAGATGAGGTTCGCCACCGTGGACTTGCCTGGGGGTCAGGACAGGGGGGGATGGGACGGCATAACAGAAAAGAGGGGTGTGGAGCCCTGCCCCTCCCGCTCCGCTGATGGCCCCAGTCTGTCCAGTCCATGGCTTGGCCCTCCCTTGCACCCCTCCCCATCGTGGGGATCAGAAACGAACAAATCCTCATCCCCCGCTATCCGCTACCCCTGTCCCTCGTCCCGCCCCCACCCACCCGCCCCCGACAGGCCCACGAGGGCGGTGGTGCGGCCGTGCGGCAGCGTCAGTTGCAGGCCCTGCAAGGAGGGGAAGCACACGGAAAGAGCCGGAAAGGTGTGTGCCAACCGTCAGTATCAGTAACGAGTAAAGCGAACTCAAAGCAGCAAAAAGCGGGGCCGCCGTCAAGTTGTGTGTGGGGCGTCCCCAGGCATGGCTGGCTCCCCTCCACGGTACCGTGTGCATGGCCCCGCTCCCTTCCCACGCCTGCCCGGAACCCCGGCCGTTTGGGGGCCCCTGCCCCGCGCTCCCCAGCTCCTCCCAGCCGCCCTCCCCACCCTTCCCTCCCGCCAACCCTCCCCCCCAGTTCCCACCTGCAGCACGGGCGCGTCGGGGCGTGCCGGGTATGCGAAGTACACGTTCCTCAGCTCCAGGCCGCGGCCCCGCTTGCAGGCCTCGATGGCGCGGTCGCCGGCGGCGGGGCCGTAGGGCTGGGTGGGTGGGTGGGGTGGGGAGTGCGGTTGGATGGGGTGAGTTTGGGGGAGGGGTTGGCAGTGGACGGAGCGAGCAAAGAGCGCTCACGGGAAGCATGTGGAACGCGGCTAGTCCCCCGTGAGCCTGGGTGGGCACTGCCAGCCCATCCTCCCATGCCCCTCCCCATCCATACCTGTACATGGACGTCTCCCCTTCCCTTCCTGTTCCGTCCCCAATTCCCTAACTCTGCCCCCGCCCTCCACCCCTGCACCCCCCCCCCTCACCTGCATGGCTGGGAGCTCCCCGTTGGCCACCTCCCACCAGGCCCCCGGGGGCAGGGCGCCGTACATGGACGGATCCGGATCCGAGTGCTGGATCAGCTCCCGGACCTGACAGGGGGGGAAGGGGCAGGTAGTGAGTTGACAGAGCGCTGTTGCGGTGACGCTGATGCTGATGTGCCGGTTGATGGCGCAGGCGAGTGCGACGTGCACTGTGCGCTTTGGTCGGCATCATGCTTCGGCCTCCAGTGACCTCCGGTGGCCTCCGAGCACACCCGGGCCATTCACAGAGCCCTGCACATCTGTTACCGGCAGCAACCTTGCCCGCGCGGTGCGCTGGGCCCCAAGCCCTCCCTTGCCGTCACCCGCACGCCCCCGAAGTATTAGATCAGATTCGCGTGACGCTTCGCTACCTACCCACGCCTCCCGCACCCGCCACCCACCCGCGAGAATGCGCCGCTCGCCCTCCGCAGCTCACTCAGCGTGCTTACGCTGCCCTGCGGGGTTGGGGTTGGGGGTTGGGGTTGGGAATGGGGTTGGGGGTTGGGGTTGAGGTTGGGGGTTGGGGTTGAGGTTGGGGGTTGGGGTTGAGGTTGGGGGTTGGGGGCTGGGGTTGGGTGTGAGGAGTGTGTGGCGGCAAGGTTGATCGCCCACGGGACGGCGGAGGAGCGGTGCGAGTGGGGTGCGGGTGTGGAGGCAGGGTCGAGTCAGCCGGGCCAGAACTCAGAAGCCGCCCGCGGCCAAGGCTCCCCACACGGTACGGCAGGCCCTGCCGTACGCTGCCGTACGCACCTGCACCGCATACATGAGCGAGAAGGTGAAGCCGATGCCCGATACCATGACCCGCAGGGGCATGAGTCCCGCCGCCACCAGCCAGCCGCCCCAGGCGTAGAGGCACAGCAGGGAGGCGTGGATGGCGCCCCTGGGGGGGAGGGGAGGGGAAGGGGGGGGAAGCAGGTGGGCGGGTTGGGGGTGCGCGCCAGCAATCAACGTACTCTGGCCCTGCCCCCGCGCTGCCCCATCCGGTTCCATCCCGGAGGACTGATCCGATCCCCCCCATGACACCGTCGCAACGACTCTGTTGTCGTACCTCCCCCCCCAACCCCCCCCTCCTCCTTCGCTCTCCAATGCTCCGAAAGTCGACTCTCCAACCCCCCTCCCCTCCCCCCACCACCCCACCTGTTGGCCGTCTCGAACCAGGCCTTGGCTCCCGCAAAGGACAGGCCCGCCCGGTAGCTGGCGCCCACGTGGGCCTGCGGCGGTTGGCGGTTGGCGCTCAATTGATGGCGGTTGGTGGTGTCGGCCGGCCCCTGCGCATCCCCCAAGGGCCTCCCGTAGTCCCATGCCCGATTCACCCGTGGGTCCCGTTCCAGCCTCTCTCCACCTACCTCCCCCACCCCCACCCCCCCCACCCCCACACACCTGGAACCGCTCCCGCTCCAGTGCCTCCCCCGCGAAGCTGCGCACGATACGCATGTTGTCCAGGGCCTGGGGGGGTTTGGGGTGGGGGAGGGAGGAGACAGCATGAGGGGACGACGGGATCCGTGAGAGGGCAAGGGGGTCTCTCATCAAGCGGGCACATGAGCCCTTAGCAAGCCGCAGCCACCAACGTGCACGTCCACACACACCCCTCCTCCCCTTTCCCCCTCCCCCCTCTCCGCCCCCTCCTCCCCCTCCCCCCCACCTGCTGCGCCACGTCCACCATGCGCCCCAGCGCCGCCCCCTGCCGCCGCTCGATGTCCCGCGTGTAGCGCCGGTACACGGCCGCCGCCGCCCCCGCCACCGCCACCACCAGGGAGCACACCGGGGCCAGGCGCCAGGACAGACAGAAGAGCACGATCACGCTGCCGGCCGCCTGGGATCGGGGGGGAGGGGGGGGAGGGGTTGAGGGAAGGGGTTGAAGGAGGGGGAGGAGGACGTGAAGGCGTGCCGGGTGCCGACCGACGGAGGGGGGGCTTGCCGTGTGCGGTGCCCCAGGTAGCTGGCCCAGGGCTCTGATGACCAGGACCCGCCCTGCGCGTGCGTCCCACCCCACCCCACCCCACCCCACCCCACCCCGCCCCGCCCCACCCCGCCCCACCCCGCCCCACCCCACCTGGCCCCACCCCGCCCCACCCCACCTGGCCCAGTCAGCTATCCCCCTCCGCACCCGGCCCCGTCCCGCCCCTCCCACCTTCGCCCCAACCCGCCCCACCCCACCTCGAGGAACGCTCGCAGACCGCGATCACGGGACACATTGCTGTATGGTGTTGGTGTGGGGGGGAAAGCGGGAGAGGGAGGGCATCAGACGGGGGCGTTCTCCCACAAACCCGAGGGCCCGAAGGCCCCTCGCCGTTCTCGAGCCCACCTCCAGTCCCCTCCCGTTCATCCCGCCCCTCCCCGCCCCCGCCCCTCCCTCACTTGAACATGAAGGACCGTACGGCATCGAGCTCCACACTGATCATAGCCGTGAGCTGAGGAGGAGGGGGGGAGGGGGTGGGTGGGTGCAGGCATCAGCACATGAGCCGTCTGCTCTTTTATCCCATCGCCCTCCTCCTATACCTCCCCTTCCCCTCTCGTCTCGCCACCTGTGGCGCTGTGTGCTGGTCGCCTCTCAAACCCTACTCTCTCCTTCACCTCCTTGAGCCTTTAGCACCCCACCCGTTTCCCCCACCCCCCGAGACCCCCCCACCCACCTGCGCCGCCGTGTGCTGGTCGAAGAAGCTCAGCCGCTGCATGAGCAGGGTGCGGAACAGCTCCAGGCGCAGGGAGGCGAGCACCTTCTCGCCCGCGGTCAGCATGTTGTACATGTACACCTGTGTGGTACGGCAGTGTGCGGGTGGGGGGAGGACGGGGAGGGCAGGATGAGGGACACGCGGACCCGGACCCGGACGCCGCCTGTAGCTTCATGGCTTGTAAGCGCCCTTTCAACCCAGGTTCGGGCCCCCCTTCTGAGCCCCCAAAGGCCCCCAGCAGACGCCCCACACCGCAGCTCATGCCGGCCAACCGCTCGTCCACCCCCTCATCCACCCCAACACCGCCACCGCCGGCTACCCGCCGCGCCTACGCTTCCCCGGCTAACACGAGCAGCCGTTCACACCCCAACACCGCGAGCCCCATCCACACACCCCGCCTCCCCCCAGCCCCGGCGCACCTGGGTCAGCAGGGGCTCCAAGACGTAGCCAAACGCCAGAATGGCGAACACCTGGGCAGCGGGGGAGCGGCGGAAGGGAGCCAGAAGTGGGTTGGGGCGGGTTGAGTGGGTTGGGCACGGCCCTCGAGGAGACTATAGAACACCCTTCCGTCTTCCGGTCCACCGTCCGCCCTCCCCTCGCCTACTGCTAGCAAATTGCTACGCATGGCCCCCGTAGCGCTCTCTGTTATTGTCCCCTCCCCCCTCCCCATGCCTACCCCCCCTCACCTCTGCGTCCTTAGTCATGGGCCGCCCCCTCCCCCTTGCCCCCCCCCCTTCCCATAGTCCACAATTTCCACCCCTCCCCACCGGTCCTCTCCCCTCCCCGTGCCTTGGATTCGTCCAAGATCATGCCTCATCCCTTCCTTTTTCTGCTCACCTCTGCGTACTTAGTATTGGGCTGTCCCCTTCCCCCACTTGCCAATCCCCGATGCCTCCCCTCGCCCTCTTTCCTCGCCCTCTCCCCTGGCCCTCTCCCCTGGCCCTCTCCCCTGGCCCTCTCCCCTGGCCCTCTCCCCTGGCCCTCTCCCCTGGCCCTCTCCCCTCCCCCCCTCACCTCTGCGTACTTAGTCATGGACTGCCCCGTCATCAGCATCTCAAGCAGCGCCCCGCTCAGCACGGGCGCGGCCAGGTTGGATGCCGTACACAGGACCAGGGCCACCAGGGCCAGGCCCAGGTGGGCCCGCTCGCGCCAGACCAGGCCCAGCAGGTACTGGTCGTCGAAGGGCGCGCGGCGGCGCTGGATGCCCAGTACCTCGGTGAACCTTGGGGCAAAAAAGGGGGAAGGGAGGGTGGTTATCACTAGGCTGAATCGTGTCGCCTGCGCCGGGGAGGAGGGTTAAGGGAAGGGTTTGGAAGAGGGGCGGGGCAGCTGGTGGGTTAATGAAGGGTTGGGCGACGGAGCCGAAGGCTGAACGAGAAGGGACAGGGGTGCGGAATGCGGCTGGGGTGTTGGAAGTGCTTGTCCGTGCGCAAGGGGGAGCAGGCGCGAGAAGTAGGGGTAAAGGGGGCACTGAGTGACCAGGGGCTGCAGCCGGGGCCGGCGGGGGTTCGGGCGGGGGCAGGACGCGGGCAGAGGGCGGGACCCGCCGACCCAAGGACCTGTCAGCCCCCGCGGCGACCGTCTTCGGGGCCAGGGATCATGCACTTGGAGCCTCTAGAGCAGGCCCTTGGGGATTTCAGGCCACGCGCGCAGCGAGTCGAGGGAAGCGGCATGCCCAGGGTTCTCCAACACGGCGCCAACTCACTCGGTCACGAGCGGGTCGACGGACTGCGTGCTCTGGGTGACCTCGACGACATTCTCTTCGACGCGCGCAGCGTCAAACGCGCATGTAGGCACCAGGCGTGCCGGTCCCGGCGGGATGCGATGCCTCGCCCAGGGCCCTGGGACGCATGCTCCCCGCAGGTGTGCATGCCACGTCCGGGACGGGCCCCTGACGATGGGGCAAGCGCTCTGACACAACATAGTGCTCGCTCCACGCAGGCTCCTCGCTGCACGCCCTGTCAAGATCCACGCCTGTCCGGAGCTCCTAACACATGCATTCTTTCATTTGAGGGTGAAAAGAGCAACTGCGTCGATCCGGGACTCGCGTGCGACAATTGTTTAGGATGTGCGCGCCAGAGGTTGACGTTGCTTTGGGTTGGGTCCTAAGTAAATAGCCTGTGGGTAAGGATGATATCGAGTGTGTGCACGCGCATTCTCGTGTGCTCGGGTCCCCTGGGTTCCGAAGCTCGATGCAATGTCCCCGGGATGGCACCGACACGGCTCAAGAGCAACCCGGTAAAGAGCGGGGAGGGGGTATACAAGATGATGTCGCAGGAGGGGGCCATCGGGGATCACAGGTTGCGCGCTTGCCTTGCGAGGATGGCAAGGGGCGGGAATGGCACGCTGTGGCTGGACTGCGGCACCACCCATCAAAACCTTCGTGCTGCCATTGCCAGCATGACGTATATGTCAAGCACTTGCTTCTCCTGCGTGGCGGGCTATGTCCAGACGTTCCCCGTCTTGCTCACAAGCCGGCACGCACGGATGAAGGCGGTTGGCGAGGTGCCTGTTGGCGGGGAGAGGTCTGGGAGAGGTGCGGCAGGCGTGCTGACTTACCTACTGCACCATTACCACCTCGTAGTCCTAGACAAGCAAAGGCTTGGGTGGGCCCACACTCGGCTGCAGCGTGGAATCGAGCATAATAGACATGCCCGCCTGGCCACACCGGCCAAGGTTGTGAAGGCCTGCGGATAGATCGGCTGCGGACTAGGCTGTGTCGCACAGGAGGCGGGGTGGAGAGGTGAGCTCGGGCCGCTTCCCAACAGGGCTCGGTCGGGCGAACAGCGTTCACGCTATACCTCGCGGTCCGCCTGGTCCCGACCAATCCCGTCCAAGAGATAGGGGACAATCGCAAACACAGTTTACGCGCGTTTTGGGGCACGTCCCAGCTCGCGCACGTCCACACTTAGCGGGTGCTCCTCCGCAATCTGTGCCTATCCGTCGTCTCGGTTTATGCTGAGGCTTGCTCCTGTGCCAACCAGGCGGCGGGCTGGCGCGCAACCGCCCTCAAGGCTGAGGCCGATTGCGCGGGCTGTCCGAAAGGGCCCGCAGCGGCTGTCCCGCGACCGGCGATGGGACTAGGACGTCTTCAAAGAGGGGCTCTTGTGCTCCTGGTGCTCCTCGTGACACTATCGGCCCTGCCCATCGGCGTCTGGGGAGCCCTGCCATGTGAGCGCAGCGGATACTGCAGCCTCGGCAAGACCAAGCCGTATGTGGGCGAGGTCGACTCATGTGCGTGGCAAGGGTGGTGGGGGTGGGTTGGGGGGGCAAGGGCCTAGGGCTGGGGGTTGCGACGTGGGGGACAGAGGGGCTTGGGCCAGCTACTGCCGTTCCGAGGACACGACAGCCGAGCGTCAGCCTGGACGGAAGTCGAGGTTGCGGGGATGCCAAGCAGGCGGACTGCTGTTGGCTTGGGTCCGTTTGAGTGGGGTGGCAGACCGCGGGGGGCCTTACGGCCGGCTGGGGCCTTGGGGCCCGTTGTACGCCTTCACTCCAAGCCACCCCCAGCCAGTGGCAGCGCACGGGGAAGGGCTCATGGGCTCATGGGCTGGGCAGAGGCAGAGGCGGGGAGGCACGTGCTCGGCGGCTCAGCCATGTGGGTCGGGAGCGGGCCGCACGCCCCGGGGGGCCTGAGCAGCCCAGCTCTCGTAGAGGATATTAATGGGGCCGCAAGAGAGGTTGGGCCGAGCCGCCCCTCCAACCTCGCCCCTTACCCCTCCCCCCCCCACACACACACTTCCTTACGCCCGCAACCCCCCGCCATGCCCCCCTCCAGCCCTGGGCCTCAAGGCCGCCCTGGCCGCCCGCTCCTACCGGCGGGAGGTCATCCTGCTGTCGTCGGATGGGGAGCGCATGCTGCCAGCGATCCAGGTGGGGGCCGGGAGGTGGGGAGGGTGGGGATGCAGGCACGGGGGCGGGGGGCGGCAGGGTGGAGGTGGAAGGTGGGGCTGGGGCGAGGGCACTGTATGGGGGAACACGGGCTCGACAAGGGCTCGAGGCGTGGGCGGGGGCAGGCGGTTTGACGGGTGGGAGGGCGCAGGGGTGTCGGCTGGGCTGGTGGGGGCGAGGTGTAGGGGCGAGGTGCGGCAGCGGAGCTTGCCACTTCGGCGACCCAAAGGCCCATGCAGCCTCCACCCTTCCAACCTTCCACACCCCCACCCCGCCACCCCCCCACCCCCGCCACCCCGCCACCCCGCCACCCCGCCACCCCGCCACCCCGCCACCCCGCCACCCCGCCACCCCTCCACCCCTCCACCCCTCCACCCCTCCACCCCCACCCCAGGCCGTGTCCAACCTCCTCCGCCTGGGCCTGGAGCACGTGATGATGATGGGCCACTCGGGCCCCGACTGCATCCGGGTGGCCTCGGCGGTGCCCACGGCCGGCTGCGTGTGGCTGGACTTCGAGCTGCCCGTGTTCGGGGCGGACCGGGAGTACGTGGTGCCGGCCATCCCCATGTGGCACAACAGGTGGGGGGGGGGAGGGGGCTGTGGTGGGGTTGGAGGGAAGTGGCGGAGGCCCGGAGATATGGTTGGGGTGGGTGGGTTTGGGTTGTGGGGTGTGTGCTTGGGAGGTGATTATGGGGTGAGGGGTATGGTTGGGGTGGGTGGGGTTGCCCGAGAGGGCGGGGTTTGGGGGGGGGTGAATGTGGGTTGGGAGATGCGTGTGGGGTGGCAGGCGCTGGACTGCAGGTGCGCAGGGGCGTGGAGCCTGGGCCATGCGCGGATGTTCAGGCAGGAGGGTACGGAAGTGGATGGGCCTGCGGTGTCTGTTCCTTCCCCTGACCTCAGCGCGCTTCCACCCAGGTACCGCATTGCCGGCCGCGCCGTACGCATGTCGTACAACGTGTTCCTGGTGGATACGGACGTCATCTTCTTCGATGACCCGTATGTGTACTTCAAGGTACGGGGCGGCAGTCGTCCTGGGCTGGGGTGGGCTCGCCTCCGCCGATCTTGAGTCACCGGGAGGTGCCTGTAACTCTTCTCCACAGCCATCCACCTCAGCCACGTAGCAAGCTCGCGTGACGTCTCAGTCTGCGCCGCCCCGTCCCCTCCACCTCACCTGCTGCCCAGAGCCCGCCCTTCGCCAACTACACCATGATCAACCAACCCGAGGTGCGGCTTGCGGCCCCGGGCTTTGGGCAAGGGGCTCCGCTGTGTGCGTGGATCATGGATCATGGATCTTAGGCCGTTGTATGGGCCTTAGGCATGGCGGCTTTAGCCATGGCCGGGGTTCGGTGCAAGAACGGGGCCGAGGTGAGAGGGAGCAGGCCGGCAGTGAACCGCGAGGCCGGCGCCCCCTCGTGTGCGCTGTACGACAGGTGCTGTACGACCAGTCCGACTACCGTACGGAGACGGAGCCCAACGGCGGTGTGCTGTACATCCAGAACGCGGCGCCGGACGGGCCCGCGGCGTGGCTGCTGGCCGAGGTGACGCACAGGTGCGCCCTTCGTTGGGTCTTCTACCACCGCGGGAACCGGACGTAAGGACTGAGAGGCCAGAGACGGCCCATCAGCAGCCCAGGAGTGGGGGCAGATTGACGGCAGAGACTAGAGATGGGACTAGGAGTGGGGGCAGAAGGACAGGTGGGCCCTGGGTGCGCAACAGTCCTCTGAGGGCCATGGGAGGGCAGAGACGCAGCTGGGGAGTGGTGAGCGGGGGCTCATCAGCAGCGGAAGGGCCGAAGCCCCTGGTGCCCTGTGGGTAGTTGAGATAGCTCCCCCCCTCACCCCACGCCGCTCCGCCCGTCCCCCCAGGCTGCTCCGCTGGGTGGAGGACGGATTCAACACCACCCGCCACGTGAACGGCCTGGTCACGTGGTGCAACTACATGGACCAGGTGGGCCTGGCGGGCCTGGGTGGGGCCCGGCCGGGGCCGCTGAAGTGTGGGCCGCGATGGGGCCTGGCTCACATGTTGCTTCCAGTAGGGGCGCTGTGCCAGCATTCCTCATCATCCGTGCCAATGGAGTGCTTCAAGACCTGACTCCTGCCCACGGAACGTCTCCCCTTCCCTTCCATCAGGACGGCATGCGAGACGCCATCACGTCCGTGCTGCTGGGTGGGTGGGGGTGGGGGTGGAGCTGGGTGGGGTAAAGCTCGGCCTGGGGAGGGATGCGAGTGGTGCAGCGCTGCTCATCAACGCCAGCGCACGAGCGCTACGCTCTCGTTCGACCCTTGCGGCCCTGCCCTGCCCTGTCGACCCACCGCCTCCAGGCAAGATCTTCTTCGGTACGGCAATGCGCGACTGCCGCACGGACGCCTGGAAGGACGCTAATGGCAATGAGGTGAGGCGTGGGCGATTGGGATGGCCATCGTCGGGACACCGGGTTGCCTTGAGAGCGAGGGCGCGGGCTCACCCAACCGCTTGGCGGTTGCGGCGGCTGTCGGCAAGGAGGTCAGGCGGCATTGGCGGCGAGACTGCACAGCACATCACAACCAACCACCTAACCGCCGGATCCTAACCGCCTCCCAACCGCCTCCCAACCGCCCGCAGCACACGGAGATCGTGCACGCCGTGGACGACGCCCTGCGCGGCTTAGTCAGCGGCGCTGACGTGGACCTGCCGCCCGCCCTGCACGCCGTGGCGGGGGAGCAGGCGGTGCACGTGCGGTGCGTGCGGGGCCGCTGTGGGGGGGAGGAACGTCCTCGTCCTTCCACCCGCTCCGCTCAAACTCGCCTCCGCCCAAACTCCCCTTCCTCTCTCTCCGCACCCCCCTCCCTCCGCAGCCACTTCACCATGCGCCTGCCCGCCTACACCCCCTGGGACACCAAGTTCGGTCCCTACCTGTACCCCCCCCGCGGGCCGCTGTCCACCCAGTGGCTGCAGCAGCTCAAGGACGACTGCGGGTGGGGTGGGGCGGTGTGGGGCGGGGTTGGGGTGGGTTACATAGTAGAGATTGCAAAGGCACTGGCCTCCGATTAGCCTTGTGTACCGGTCTAGGAATGGGGGTGCAGTGCCTCGCGTCTGTCTGCGGTTGGCTGGCGGGGCGTAGGGCTGTGCGGGGCAGACATCGACTACCACATGGGGACTACGATTCGAGGCGACGTGCTCGACCTGCATCCCTCCCTCCCCCTTCCTCCCCCCCCCCTCCCCCCCCCCAGCTGCCCCATGTGGCCCGACCCCGAGGTGCCCGAGGACGCCGCCCGCGCCGCCGCCATCCCCCCCGAGATGTACCTCCTGTCGCCGCCCTTCCTGCTCTTCAACTGGTTTGCACGGGGCAGGCTGGTGAGGCGCGGGAGGGGGCGGCGGCGTGATGCACGTGGCGCATGTTGGCGACAGAGCAACAGCAGCACATGGGTCCGCACCCATAGTCATAGC
Organism: Edaphochlamys debaryana; assembly: GCA_016858145.1. Lineage (NCBI taxonomy): Eukaryota > Viridiplantae > Chlorophyta > Chlorophyceae > Chlamydomonadales > Edaphochlamys > Edaphochlamys debaryana. The sequence goes on from JAEHOE010000011.1 coordinate 1,177,177, forward strand.
GCACACTGCTGGCCGCCTGCGTTCAGCGTGGACTTGCCCGCCTGTCTGTGGCCCGTCTCCCCTCCATCACCTCGCCGTGCCCCATCACCATCCTGGGAGGGCTTGCCGACTCGAGAACCGAGGGCTTGCCGACACGGAGTCGGTTGAGCAGGCTGTTATCGTTGGCTGTGTGCGCGGCACATGACATGGCGCCACTGCCGAGCTCCCACGGTCGGGGCTCTTCCGCTCTGCGGCGCTCTATCACACAGGCACTTCCCAGCATGCGGTAACCCCACCGCGCCCCATCCCCCCACCCCCAGGGCTACTGGCACCGCGCGCTCACCCCCGCGGGCCCCCAGCAGGTGGTGGGGCACCTGCACTACATCCCGGGTGCGTGGGGGTGGGGGTGGGGGTGGGGGTGGGGGCTGGGGGTCACAAGGGGATGGCGCGTGGGGGTGGCTGGAGCAGTTGGTGAGCGCCTGGCATAGTCCGGCACCAGCGGCTGGCGCCTGCTCTCCGAGTGTGCAACGGCACGGTGCTGTACTGCTCGAGCGACGGCCGCGGAGGCACGGAGGTCACGACTGAAGGCGTGGGGCCGTTTGTTCCCACCTGCTTCCCTGACGAGCCTTGTTCCCGTCTGCACGTCTGCCCCTGCTGAGCTGGCCGCCTGCTACGAACGAGCTCCCCCCCTTACCCCCCCCCCCCCCCAGGCACGGACGCCGCCCTGGGCAAGACCGTCGCCAAGATGGCGGTAGGGCACTACGACTGGGCCTCGGCGCGGGCGGTGCTGGGGCCGCGCATGTACTTCCTGCACCAGGTGGGGAGAGGGGGGAGTCGGGTGGGTGGGCGCACTGGATCCGCAAGGGGTGTGTGGGCGAAGTGAATGAGGGTCGCCAAGGCGTGCCCGAGGAGATGCCGGACTACCCAATCTCCTCCCCCAACCCCATATCCTCTCCGCCTCCTCCCTCTCCCTCTCCCCTCCTCCCTCCTCCCCCTCTACCCCCACAGGGCTCTGGCCACGTGCAGCCCTTCCACGAGGCCCAGCCCGGCGGCCACACGCCCCTGCACCTGCTGGCGCTGCACCCCGCCCTCGCCGCGGCCCTGGGGGCCACCCGCTCCTGGAGGGAGTACTCGGAGCTGCTGGCGGGGCTCATGATGGTGGGGGGGAGGGGAAGAGGCGAGGAGGGGGGGGAGGGGGGGTTGCCACAAGGCAGCAACCTCGCTCAAACCCGTCCATGGAGGGAAGGGAGGGGTGTACATGACATGGGCATGTGATGACACCGCGACTCCCGTTCCCCGCCCTCGCCCCCCCACAGACCGCCGCCGCGCTCAAGCGCATCCCCGTGTGGCCCGACCCCCCCTGCTCCGCCGCCTGGATCGCGGAGCGGGGGCCGCAGGGGGCGACCTCGCTGCCCCTCGACATCCGCATGGTGGGGAGGGAGGGAGGGCAAGGAGGGGGGGGCAAGACTTCCGGGGAGAAGGGCGGACGGTGGCCTGAGCCGAAACTTCAGTTGGTGGGCGGCAAGGGACGGGGAGGCTGGGGCGAGGGCAGGGGTGAGGGCGGGCAGGGGGGCACGGGACCGACGCAGGCGAATCACCGGGGAAGGGCGGACGGTGGCCTGAGCCGGAACACTGGTAGGGGGGGCTGGCGCAAGGGCAGGGCGCAGAGGCTGCTTTGCCATTTGTCCCTGCGGGCGCCGGAAGTAAGGTCGGGGCAGGTTCGTCACACCGTAGTGAGGCCGGTGGTCTCTGCCCGCATCGACCCACCAAACTCCGTGCGCACATCCCGCCAACGCGCCCCTTTCTGACCCCCCCACCCGCCCATTCCCCCACCCTGCCTTTCAGGAGTTCATTCCCTACGGCCGCAAGCGCAGCTCCATGTCGTGCGTGTGGCTGCCGCTGCTCAACAGCCCCTGCCTGCTCAGCGGCCGGGGTATGCTGTCGCTGGAGTTCGCGCACTGGAAATCGCAGGTGCGGGGGCGAGGAAGAAGAAGCGGAAGGTCGGGCCTGAGGGTGCGGAGGGGTTGCCGGTAGATGGGAGCTGCAGGTGCGTCAGGGCAGGGGTTTGGGGGCGGTACGGCGGTGCGGCGTCACTGGGGAGGCTTGCTGAGGGGTGCGGTAATGGTTTGGGGCACTAGAGTGTCGAGGGTGCGTACCATACACATAAGTGCTGACAACCCCTCTACTCACCGTCTATCCGGCCCTCCCCCAACCCCCAGGTCCGCATGCAGGGCTCCTTCGAGCCCGCGGACCACAACACCATCGGGCAGCTGTCGGGTGGGTGCCCCGGGCCCGGGCGCAGCACCGATGCGGCCACAAGCTTGGGGCGGGTGCCTAGGGGCCTGGGGGCTGGGTAGGCATGGCGTTTGCAGTGGACCGGTGTGGCCACCAGCCCATCACCTCCCTGCCCACTCAAGCCTCCCTTGCTGCCCCTTCCTCCCGCCCACGTCCCCTCCGGCCCTGCGCAGCCGAGCTGGGCCCCTCCGCCCCCCCCGCCAACGCCACCCCCACCGCCCGCATCTTCAACGTGCCGCTGGACGAGGTCGCACGCGCCTGGGGGCTGCGCAAGACGCACGGACAGAAGTGGGTGGCGGAGCTGCGGGGCTGCGCGGCGCGGTTGCGGCGGTGTGTGTGGGGGGTACTCTGCTTCCTCCCTCCCTCTCCACTCTCGATAATGACACCTACGCTTCCGTGACCCCGGGGGGTACTCTGTTTCCTCCCTCTGCACAATGACAGCTGCGCTTCCACACACTCTCCCTCAGCTGAATTCCCTCTGCTCCCCGCAACCCCCCGTCCCCCCATCCCCGCAACCCCACACCCCCAGGGTGCTGTACCTGCTCAACCCCCTCAACGTCACCTTCCCGCCTGCTATGGAGGAGGCATGGTCGCTGGCGGACTCGCTGCAGGTGGGTGGGGCCCGGCCGGGCCCTGCGCGTGCAGAGTGCAGAGCCGGCGGGTGGGGGCCAACGCCTGTGTTGGATCATTACCTGTGTTGGGTGATCGCGCTCGCTTGTACGTTTCTTCCACAATGTCTGGTCATGTCGAAGTCCTTGGTGGGCGCCAGCCCCTGACCATGGGTCAATGCCTCTGACATTGGTCTGTCTGTAACGCCTGTAACGCCCGTAACGCCTGTCGCTCTGTCTGCCTGGCTGGCTGGCTGCAGGACTGCAAGGCGACCAACCCGCAGGACGTGGCGGGGGTGAGACCTGGGGGGGGGCGGGAGCCGGGGGGGGGGGGCACGTGGGCGGGTTGAGCCCCGGGAGGATGGGGTCCGGCCGCTTGGGGAGGATCGGGGTATTTGGACTGCCATCACCGCACAACATTCGGACTTGGGGGGATGGTGTCTTGGTCATGGTCGTCGGCACCTGACTGGGGCGGGTGCATGTGGGGACGCATGGCAGGATGCGAGGGCAAGCTGGATTGTCCGCGGTTCGTTACCACCGGTGGGAACGACCCGACCTGACTGGGTGCATCGGCCGTGGTGGGGCGGTTCCATCACGCAAGCGAGCGGGACCGGCTCGTCTATAGTATCACTGCTGTGCTGAAACTTCATCACACCACCCTTGCCCTGCAGGACCTGGAGGACAAGCCCTACCGCACCATCCTCACCCCCACGCTCCGCCTCGTGCCGGCGCGAGTGGGGCCGTCCGGCCTGATCGAAGCCGCGCCCGCCATCCCCGGTTATAACGTACGGCTGCCGACGCCGCCAGCGCCGTCCGCGCCGCCGGGCGACGCGGCAGACGCTGTCAACACCAACGCGGAGTTTGCCGTAGCCGCCATCACGGCGGACTTAGTCACGACGGGTACGGCGAGCGCCGGTACTGCCGTACCCGAGGACCCGGCCGCCAGGGTCGCGGCGATGGACGCGATGGCGGCGACGGCGGCTGCCGACGCTCACAAGGCCGCCGCTGCGTCCGGTGCGGACAGGGCTGCTGCTGGCGGCGCCGCCACTGGTACTGCCGGCGGCGTCGTTGCCAACTCAGCGGCGTCGGCCCTGACGGCGGCGACCGCCGCCGCTGCGGCGGCGGTTCAGGCTGCGAACGCTGTACTCGCGGCGCAGTCCGGCGTCGTACTTGCGGCCGACGGTACGATCAGGAGGAAGAAGAAGAAGAAGCGCCGGCCGCCGCCGGCCGACGCCGCCGCCGCCGCTACCGCCGTCCCCGCCATCACCATTACCACCGTCGGAGCGCCCACCGCCACTGACCCTGACGCCGCGAGCAGTGCAGGAACGACAGCCGCCGCCGCCGCCGCCGCCGCCGCTGCCACTGCCGCCGATCCAGCCATTCTGGGCGTCACGTCAGGCGCTGCGGCCGATGCCGCCGCCGCCGCCGGGGCCGCCGCCGCCGGCGCAGCGGAGCAGGGCCTGCCCGTCGACGCCGCCGCCGCCGGCGCCAACATCAGCACCGCCGCCGGCCTGGTGCAGAGTACGACAACGGTATCCGGAGCCGTTGCCCCGGCCGCCGCCGCCGCCGCCACCGGCACCATCAGCTCTGGTACAATAGAGCCAATTGCAAATGGATCCGCCGCCGAGCTGCCGTACGCGATCCGGCCCGAGGCCCAAGCCGGCGTCATTCCAGACATCTCGACCATCGGCACCGCCGCAACCACCACCTCAGACCCCGCTGCTGCAACCGCCACCGCAACCGCCGCCGCAACCACCTTAACCACCACCTCCGCGACCGTTACCTCCGACCCCGCCACCGCCGCCGCTGCCGCTGCCACAATCGCTGCAACTGCCGCCGCCGACGGCGCCGCCGCCCAGCAGGGAGCAGGATCGGGCCTGGGCCTCAGCCCCGAAGCCCTGAAGAAGCTAGCCGAAGCGATGCGATCCGTTGACCTTACTAAGATGTCCCCGGACGAGATTAGTAAGATAGCCATCGAGGCGGTTGGCGGCGAGCAGAACCTGCCCGAGGCCCTCCGTCAGACGCTGGCGTCAGCACGGGCCGCGGCGGCGGCGCGCGGCAGCGGGCCTGACGGCGCCGCCATTGGCGGCGCTGCAGGGATCGACGGCGCCGGCGCGGCGGCGGCGGCAGGCCTGGGGGCTGCGGGTGTAGCAGGAGCAGACCCTGCCGCCGCCGCCGCCACCACCAGTGCCGCCACCGCTGTAGCGGCTGACCCCATTCTGTCCGCCGCCGGCATGTCCGCTGCCGCCGATGCCGCCGCCGCCATTGCGAACCCGTTCGTCAATCCCGCCGCCGCCGTGGGCGCCGCCGACGCCGCCGGCGCCGCGGCCTCCGCCGCGGGGCTGCTGCCTGGCGCCACCGGCCACGGTGTTGGCGGTGCCGCCGGCGCCGCCGCCGCCGCCGCCGGCTTCAGCTTCGGGTTTGGCGGAGGCCAGCGCGGCGGCGTCGGCGGCCTCCGCCAGGGCGCCGTCAACGGCCTGGGCGGGAGGACCTACCAAGGCGACGGCGCCGCTGGCGCCGCCGGCGGGCTCGGCGTCGGCACCGTCGACGGCGCCGCCGCCGGCTTCGGCGCCGCTGGCGGCGGCAACCTCAACCGCTTCCGCGGCGGCCACCAGACGGCCAACCGCCTCCGCCAGCGATTTGGCGGCGGCGCCGCCGGCGGCGTCAGGACGGATGAGCTGCAGGCGGCGATCGCGGCGCACCAGGCGCGGTTGGGGCAGCAGGGCGGCGGCGGGTTTGGGGGCGTGGGGGGGCAGGCGGGGAACTTTGGGAGGCGGCGTAGCGTGCTGGCAGGAGCAGGGGCGCGGGGGGCGGCGGGGCAGGTGGGGGAGGGGGTGGGGGTGGAGTTAGAGAGCGGGCGGGGGGTAGCGATAGGGGTGGAGGAGGTGGAAGGGGCGCGGCAGGGCGCAGGGGCTAGGGCAGAGTCGGGGGCGGCGGAAGGCGGGGAGGGGATGGGGCAAGGGAGCAAGCGGCGATAGCTGGGTTCATTTCGGCCGCTGCCCAAACTGATTATTGCATTCTATCTCTGACACTGCAGGGGGTCATGCATTGGGGCATTGACATTGCATTAGGGTAAAAATCTAGAGGACTAGTAGGAGGCCGTGATTGAGACTCTCCTGAGGCTGCGCGTGAGACTCTCGTGAGCTCGAAGGCATGATGATAGCTAGCACGTGTGGAGTTAGCGGGTGGAGTAATAGCGGAGGAAGCTGGGCGTGATGAGTGCAAGCACCAGTCACCGTGACTACCAAAAGGTAGCAGAGCAGGGACGAGACGGTTGCGTGTGGGGCTCGGGTCTTAAATCTGTTGGACATGCGCCTCGCCTCTCCACCTCCCCATGCGCATATGAGTCTCGGCCCCGACCTAACGCCGGTCATGACACTGAGCCGCGTGTCCCTCCTTCCCTCCTCGTGTCAGCCACGCATGCCGCATCCCTGAACGGATTGTGTCCACCTGCTTCTCGCCTGCAAGCGAGGCCACGCATTGGGTCCGGCCTGTTCGCCACGGCACCGCCCTCGGGCCTCAGCCAATAATACAACGAAGCTAATTGAATGCTCCAAGCAAGGCCGGCCCATCACTCGGGGGCCTGCCATGAGTTTAAGAGGCACCCTTCCGCCAGTTCCGCGCATCAAGCACCTCCTGCGCCCCAGGCCTTCGCGTAACCAGCAAAAAAGGGCGTGATGATGGGTTTGACAAAGCTGTATGCAGCGGTGTGCTCTACGAGTAGGCATGCATGGCTACAGAGTTCCTTGCAGTGCGGGTCGCTGGCCGAGGTCCCGATGCAGGCCGGCCCCGCCGTGAGATCCACGGCGCTGGACCTCGTCCCGCCCGACCCGGGGACCCTCCTCACCCGCTCGACCCCACCAGATGGCGCCCTGCAACCGAAACCAGCAGACCGCTGTCCTCACCGTAAAGCTCTATGTAGGGCATGCGTACGATCATGCCAGGGGTGACTCACCCCTGGATCATGCTGGCCATGGACCATGCATTGCAGGCGAGCAAGCCAAGAAGTTCCCAGCCCACGTCAACTCTCCCCAGAGTCTAGAGCGCCGGCGATTCCCTCTCACTCTTCACGCCTCTCTTTGCTCTCATATCCAAATACACCTGGACGGTGACACGGGTGCCGTCTCCGCGAACCGCCACGTTCTTCGTCCTACCCCAGGTCCGTCGTCTGCACCACACCACCCGGCCCAGCCCCATCGACCCGTGCTCCAGCCCTTGCACCAGCCATCCCATGCTCCCGCCCTTGCCCCCGCCCTTGCCCTGCGGTCTAGTTTAGGGCCCAGGCGACACAGGCTACAAGCTCCGTCCCCCTCCGTGCGGGCGAGGCACAGGTCTCCGGGCTCAGGCCGCAGGCGCCCTCCAGCGCTGCACCTCGGCAGCCCAGAGAGCGGGCGCCCGTTCACAGCTCCGGGCCGACAGACGCAGCGGCCGGCACCACTGCGCACAGTGATGCCGCTGCCTCCTCGGCGGCAACCTCAGTCCGCCGCACTCCGCAGCAGCCTCCTCGGAGCCTCCTGCCCCCTCCGCGCGCACGTCGCCCGGCCGCAAGCGGCCCGCCGAGCCGATAGGCTCAGCACTTGGCCGGCATGCACACGCGCTTCAGGCTCCCGACTCCCGAGGGAGCTGGGCCCAGTCATGGCGCAGCCGTGGCCCAAAGCTTCTCCACATGGCAGGGCCCGTTGAGCCACTGCCATCGAAAGCCCTCAAGGCCCTCCGTCAGAAGCTCTGCGCTCAGAGCGTAGGCTCAGAACTCGAAGACCTCCGAGTGCACGTCGAAGGCGGGGCCCCCCAGGCGGGTCTGCGCCGCCGCCGCCGCCAGCACCTCTTCCACCATGGCGTGGGGCCTGGGGTGGGGTGGGGTGGAGTGGAGGAGGGAGAGGGGGTTAGGAGCGAGGGTTAGGAGGGATGCGGAGCAGTAAGGGGCCACAGGGGTAAGTAACAGCTGAAGAGGACAGCGGTGCGCAGCAGCTGCACCCCGACCGCCCAGAAGCGGGTGGGGGAGGGCTAACCTTCCAACCTGTGCCGTGCTACCCCCAAGCCGCCCGCCTCACCCGCACACGAACACCGCCACCCGCTGCTCCCCCAACGCCGCCGCCCGCCGCGCAGTGTCCGCCACGAGGCGGGGTATGTCGGGGCGGCCCATGCGCAGCGCGGGCTGCAGCTCGGGGCGGATGTTGGCCTTGTCGCGGCCCTGCTCGCGGGCCTGCACATTTGGGGTGGAGGGCGCGGGCCAGAAGCTTGGCGAATGTGATGCAGTGGACCGCTGCGATAGATGGACAGCGTGGCTGAGACCTGAGGCGTGCTCCGTGCCTTTCTGCACGGCGGCATACTACGGTGCTCCGGTAGCCTGGCTATGCACTCCTTCTGTTGCTCCCTCCCTTCCCCTGTGCGTACCTGTGTGAGGTAGAACTCGGTGGTGATGAAGTCCCCCCGCTCCCCCTCCAGCATCACAGCCTCCAGATCCCCCGCCCCGGGGCCGCCGCCGCCCGCCGACCTGGAGGGAAGGAGCGGGGAACGGGGCAGGCGTCAAAAGCGTCGCGTAAGAGGCTGTGGGGCTACAAGGAAGGGCCGAGAGCTAGGGCACAGTGGAGAGGATCGGTCGACCGTGACTACGGATCGTGGAGACGGGGTCTGCCGTGCCGGCAGGCGGCTTGGCTCCTGGACAACAATCGAGGCGAGCGGCGCCATGGAGCCAAGCGCTCGCGCGCCCCCGCCCTCGCCCCCGCCCCCACCTCGACTTGGGTCGTATGGAGGCCAGCTGTATGCTGGACACGCGGCCGGAAGACGAGGGGTCGCTGTCCGGCGCCGACACGATGTTGGGTGAGATGAGGTCGGGCTGGAAGCTGACGGGAAGCTGGTGCGGCAGCTTGGTGTTGGCGTACGCCTGGTCGTACCTGCGGGACACGGAGGCGAGTTGTACGGCCCATGCATGACTAAGGAACCGGCAGGACGGGTTGCAGAACAGGATGTTGCCGAACAGCAAGGCCTCGCCAACTGCTAGTGGCGTGCCTCCCCGAGAAGCCCACCCCAGTAAGGCCCAGCCTCCCACACCCACCCACCACCCAAAGCCCCCCCCACCCTCACCCCAGCATGTTGGAGACCATGGCCCGGTCCCGCACCGACCACACCAGGTGGGCCAGGCGCACGGGCCGGCCGCGCTGCCGGGAAAGAGAAGGGCGGTGAAGGGAGGGGGACATCAAGTGTCCAGGAGGAGGGCAGAAGGTTGGGGCCGCACGTCGGGAGGCTCAGGTGCCCAAGCTTGGGGACGGCACGCTCATCAGGACAGCCCCGTGACGAAGGCCGTGGGTCATTGCCACTAGGTTTTACCCCCAGCCCCAGCCCAACCAGGTGGGGCCCCTCTGTGGCATCCCGCATCCCTCACCACCCCACCTTGCGCTGGTTCATGAGGTGGTTGAAGAAGGACTGCACGGGCGTCACCCCGATGCCGCCGCTGACGAGCAGGAAGGCCTTGTACCTGGGGCGTGGGGGGGAGGCGTGGGGACCAGGGGGACGGACAGGTGGAGGAGTGGACCGTCAAGTCAGGGCACAAAGGATGGGGTAGTTGCAGAGGGTGGCGGCCCCCAGGAGCGGCGCGCAGAGTGGGTGCGAGCCGGGTCAGGGCCTCCGAGGCCACAACAGGGTTACAGTGCCTGGGAGGCCTGGGCCACAGGAGGAGTGGTGCGATGCTGCGCTGCCGTACCTGTCGCCGTACAGGTCTATGGAGGGGGCGCCGAAGGGCCCCTCAATGAAGGCCTTAGTAATCCACGTCTGCGTCCCGAGCGCCTCGTTGCCCTGGGAGGGGTGCGCGGGAGGGCGGGGTGCTCACGCGCAATGTCCATCCGAAGCAGCACCAGGCTGTCTCCCTCTGCCCGCCCACCCGCCCATCCGCCCACCCGCTCGGCGCGCTCGTGCCTCGGCCCCTCCCAATACCGGGCTTCGGGTCTGTGGGCCCCATACCCACTCGCCCTTTCCCGCCTGCGCCCCTGCGCACCGCCTCCCGCCCACCCCGTGCGCCCCCCACCTGCGTGGCCCGCGTGTGCAGCCGCCGCGTCCAGTCCCCCAGCACTCGGATGTGCACGTGCACGTCGGAGCTGCCGGGCGCGGAGCTGAGGCTGAAGGGGTGGAACTCGGCCCAGCCCAGCTCGGGAATGCACAGGAACACGTACTGCCCGCCTGGGCAGGGGGCGCGGGTGGAGCGGGGGAGGCGTGGGCGAAAGCACATGGCGCAGGGCACACGGATGCACGGGCGCCATCAGCGCTAGAGAGGGTAGCAGCACGTGGGCAGCCCGAGAGCACCCCGTCATGTGGTGATGAGCGGGGAGTGGCAGACGGGCACCATCAGCACCCGAACCCACTCGCCCTCCGCCCGGCCCCTCCCCACACGCCGTACCCGCGTAGTGGAAGCTGTCCGCGGGCCAGGAGATGCGGATGACGTCAGCGGGCAGCGCCACCACCTCCACCACGCGAGGGTTGCGCAGGCCTGTGAGGAGAGGGGCGGGAAGACGGAGAGAAGTTGGGAGGCGCTGAGAGACCACAACGCCCTTGATCGGCAGGGTTGCACACGGATGAAGTTGGCAGGCGGTGGGAGCAGGCGCTTGATGGTGCACCCGTCTCTCCTATCCCCGCTAGCCATGGCACAGCACCGGCCCGGTCTTGCGATGATCGGAAAGCGAAAGCCCTACCCGGCCCTGGTCTGCTACTTTCCGGTCCCCTCACTGCCCATCGCGGCCTCACATGCCATGTACAGCAGCCGTACGGCCACGTCCAGAGCCCACGCCCCAGCGCCGATCAGTACGGCAGTGGCGCTGTGTACGGCAACGATGATGAAGCAAGTGATGAAGAAGAGCCAGTGCAGGGCCTGGTGTGCGGGAGACATGAGGCAAGGGGCCAAGTACGGGAGGTCACTGACGCAAGCGCAGAGAGGGCGGTACTGACCCAGCTTGGCAAGTCGGCATCCCGTCCCCCGACCGCCAGCCCATCAACCCTGAACGCAATACCCCATGCACATACTGTACTGCTGCCGTAGCTGCCCTTTGTACAAGGCCCATCATCCTGCACGCATTACCCACTTGCTAACCCCCCCTCCTTGCATTGCTTTCACTTGAGTCTCCCGCCCTGGGCCCAGCGCCCCTTCTCCCCGCAGCGCACCTGCCATGTGTTGAAGGCGTAGGCCCGCAGCAGGCGGCGGCTGGCGGAGGTCAGCACCAGCGCTGCCATGAGACCAAAGCCGATCCAGCCTGGCCGGCAGGGAGCAGACAAGGAACACGGAGGCGGGCAGTGCTTGGGGTAAAAGCGGAGGAGCTGGTTTGGGGTTACGATGGTGATGGCGAGGTGCCCCTACCAAGCCGAGGACCTATCCATGGCCCCAGGGCCCAGGCCCTCACCCGTAATGATGTGGAAGTGGCCTCCGCTTTCCGCCTTCGCTGCCTGGCCCTCCTCCCCCATGCGGCGCCGGTGGTGGTGGTGGTGGTCGCCATCGTGATCCTCCCCTTCCCCCTCATCCTTGCCGAGCTGCTCTATGAGACCGTGGTAGAGCGCGAGGCCGGTCGCGAGGATGGCTGCGAGCGCGTGCCACCAGATGGCGCGCTCGTGCGACAGCCCCAGCAGGAATGTTGCCAAGCTGTTGCGCATGGCCAGCACGTACGCCCCGACAAGGTAGGCGACCGCAACGTTGCCTGCGGTGCGGCGGGGGAGCGGTGAGGAGCTCGGAGGTGGGGGGGGGCATGGTCGGCGGCACGTACCCCGGCCGGCCCTCCCCCGCCCAAAAGTCAACTCACCCGCCTCCACGCTGCCCCACGTCCCTGCCGCCCATCCCGCAGCCACGCCGATGAGCGATAGCAGCACCAGCGCCTCGCCGATGGTGAAGACGCCGAGCAGCGGCACGCGCCCCAGTCGCCGATGGAAGGGCCACAAGCACAGCCAGCGCCATTTGTAGTATACGTTAGGCGTTGCCCTTATTGTGGGAATGAGGGGGCAGCGAGGGTCAGCGCTTCAACAAGCTTCGGCCAGCCCTGCATCGCGCGAGTTGAATTCCAGCGTGTCGAGTTAGCTGTATGCCGCAGCCGCAAATTATACTAGGTGTTACGCTGCTGATTCTCACGCTAAGGGGCAGAGTCAAGCCCAACCGCGCGTAAACGGACGTCCCCACCTGAAGAGCGGCACCGCGAGCTCCGTCCAGGCTCCCTCATACGGCTTCCACGGCTGGTCTCCAGCGTGTGTGGGGTCCACGGGGGTGGCCACAGGTGCCGTGGCGACCGACGACGCGGCGATGGTGACCGGCACGGACCCCACCCAAGCCATGGTAGCTACTTCTAGTGCGTTATGACGCCTTCATGTGGTATTGTAGTGTATAGCGCCGATAAGAAGGTATGGGAGGGTACAGGTACAGCACAGTCCGTGTGTCTGCCAGGTCTTGGCCCGGCATGGGCGGCACCAGTACGGTACGGGCCGTGCATGCCGGCCATGCGCTGTGCTCCTGCCCGCAGCCTCCTGGAAAGCCTCTATCTCCACCGTCAGGCCGCTCCTCCCACCACTACGCCCGCAAGGTCTCAGCAGGGCAGACCCCTCACACGGCAGAACCCGCCCTCACAGCCTGATGTGGGTCAGCAGAGCTCACCGTATTCCGTGCCCGCGGCATTCTGCCGAGCCTGTCCCAGCAGGGCCTGCATTTTCCTTACACAGCAGACCCCTCCCACTTCCTGGCACTACTACAGGCCGTGCCGGTGCCCAACCTACCGCTGACGGAGCCGCGTGCCCGCAGCCTCCTGCGCGGCCTGCCCCCAGCCTGATACGGGGCAGCACGGCAGAGCTCACCTCAGGCAGGAGGTCCCGACACTCCCGAGCAAAGGACGCAGCATGTGGTCACCACCCAGCCCACCCGACCTCGGCCTCAATGATCAGTCCCCCTCCCGCTGCATGTCCATCTGTGCCACCGGCGCCACCGCCTCCCGCGCCATGGCCCCTGCGCCCACTCCCAACGACTCCTCCTCCACCCCGCCCGCACCACCTGTCAAAGCGCCCACCGACCCCACAGCCGCCGAATCCGCAAAACCGGGCACCACCTCGAGCAACACCGCATCGCCGCAGCAGCAGACGCAGCAGCGTCCAGCGGTGAGTGCCCCCGGGCGCGGCCGGGAGCAGCCCACAAAGTAAGGGAGCATGATCAAGAACCCCAGACCCATCAGCACGGAGCCTAAAACCACAAGCCAGCCCGTCGTCCACCAGAAGGAACACACGGCCGCCGCCCCCACAACACCAAGCACCGCCACAATTGCCCAAGCCACCCGGTTTGCCCGGGTACGACAGCCCCAATAGCAGGGCGGCGGGCGCTCGTACTTCTCTTCGCCGGCCTTGCTGCCGTCAGCGGCGGATGAAGCGGCGGGGCGCACGGGAAGCTGCTCCGCCCCGGTGCCGTGTGCGGGCCGTACCGGTACGGCAATGACGTCGCCGCAGCAGCACATGCATCTCCGGCCCTCCGTTGGCACTCCGGGGCGGGCCATGGAGCAGCAGCCAACGTATACCAGCACGTACGACACTACGACGACCACAAGCGCCGGCGCCAAGAGAATCCCAAGAGTAGGGAACAAGCCAACTGCCACCGCGCACGGCAGGACCATAATGCCTAGCATCACCCAAGCGGTAATGTTGCCGCGGGTGCGGCAGCCCCAGTACCAGACCTGCCAGCGCTTGTCGGCTCTGATGGGCCCCGCTCTGCCGCTGCCCGCCCGTCGCCCCGAACCCATTCCCGGTTCCAACTGTAGCCCCTGACCCTCCGCAGGCCCTGGGCTAGCGACATCCCCACAGCAGCAAATGCAGTAGCGGCCCTCCGTTGCCACACCGGGGCGGGGGTACGAGAAGCAGCCAAAGTACGTTATGCAGTACAGCAATGCCAGGCCCAAGAGGCCCGAGCCCGCTATCAGCAGCCTCCGCTCCCAATCTTGGGATGTATCTTGCATTTCACCTGGACCGGCCAGAGCCCCTAACGTGATGAAGCATGCGGCTCCAGCTGCTCCCAACACGGACGTGAACGCCCACGCCCACTGGTTGGGACGGGAGCGGCAGCCCCAGTACGTTGGCTCAAGCCAGGGGGGCTCGGGGTTGGAGCCGGGGGGCTGGGAGCAAGTGAGGAAGGAGGTCAGCAGCAGGAGCCCGAAGATCCCCTGAACGGCGCCAATGACCGCGAGGGCTAAGCGAAAGATGTCATCCAAGCCTTGTTCCGAATCCGGCTGCGTTGGGGCAGACCGGCGGGGCGGCAAGGGTGGTGGGCGGTGTTGCCGTCAGCAGGCGGAGGTCATCCAGTCAGGCAGGGTTTAAGCCCCCAAGCACAAGGGCGCAAGCGCCCCTTGTTTGGCAGCGCACGCGCCGGCAGCTGCAGCCGTCGCTCGATTGATCTTCCGCTCCCCAAAAGCGCAACCCCAGTCACGCAAGCCACGTCGCAGCCCAACAACCCCCTTGGTATGGCTGGGGGGCCAGACCCGGATAGCTGCACGTAACCAACATTGACCCCCATGGTCCAGGACTACACGCACGGACGCACCACTCACGTAGTCATCCAGGCACGCGCGCTCGGCACCGCCGAGGCACAGGAGGCAGGAGCCGGCCAGGATGCAGGCGCCGGAGGCAAACCAGGCCAAGCCCTCGCTCGGCCGTACGGCACGCCATGTGCATCTGCCCCCGTGGCAGCACCGATGGCCCGCCTCTGCTGGCTGGACCCCGGCATGGGCTGCCGGCCCCGGCAAGCTGCTCCTCGCCTGCTCCTCTGCTCCGGTACCGGTACCTCTACCGGTATCGGTGTCCCCGACGCTGCTGTCGCTTGCGGCAGGCCCAGCCGCTTGGGTCGGGGCAGCTCCGTAGGGGCTGCCGGCCGCGGCCGCCGGGTCCCTGTCCACGGGGTCGTGGCAGTGGGCGTGGGCCAAGCGCGTAGCAATGAGGCCTGCCAGGCCTGCGCCGATGAGGACGGAGCCGGCGGCCAGGAAACGGACGGAGCCGCTTTGGGCGCACACGTTGTAGTATGCGTATGAGTAGTAGTAGTTGTGGCTCATGTAGCAGTCCCGGTGTTCATAGTCCCAGTAGAGATTGCAGCCGAGGTCGAGACCCAGCGCAGTGCCCAGCAGGCATAAGCCCGTGGCGCCGCACCACACGACCAGCAACCACAGGGCCTGGTTGCGCCGGCTGCCGCAGCCCCAGTACGACATTGCGAGGGCCGGCTACTGGTGGTGTCGTAGAAGGCCGGCACGGGGGACGGGGAGGGGCGGTGCAGGCGCTGTGACCGGGGTGTGAGTCCTAACGTTGGGGCCGGGGAAGGGCAGTCCCAAGGCGGTGGCGGCTGGGCACCGGGCACGGGACGACGGGGCGGACGGGGTTCGTGTCGGCGGTTGATGAGTGGCGCGGGGCTATCCGTCACTGCAGCGCAGTATGTGATGATGCGTCGACGACCTGGGCACATAGAACACCAGCAGCGTAAGGGCAAACAGGTCTCGTCGCCCGCGCCGGAACGAGGTCAGACAGACTTGCCGGAAGAACCCCCGAGAGCAATCGTTACTGAGCCACCATCGCACCCATAAAGTCTAAAACCTGCCTGACCAACAGACAGAGCCCGAAACGGTCGCACACCGGCACGCATGCTATGGAAAGTCTCACCAGCGGGCGGGGATACCAAAGCTTGAACCCGAAACAGGCTGAACGGTGCCTAGAACAATGTTGTGAGAGCGTGTGGGCTGGCTTTCGAGCACTCTCATGTACATCGTCCCGGAAGTGCGGCTCGGACGGGCCGCTTGCCGCGCCCTGGTTCTCGGTATTTACGCACGCCTTCGGTGAGATGACAAAATGTGTGGCTGAGTGCCGGGGCTGCACACCTTTGCGCTGGCAGCCGCAGTCGGCACATGCTTCGTGCGTGCTCCGTCATACTCGCAGTCCATACAAGGGATTGGTGCCGAGGGCGCCGGGCCGCCAGCTTAGCCCTGCCAAGCGTGCTCGGCGTGCCCGACTACATCGCTCCCCTGCTTCCCGGCACAACTGTCTCATTGCTGCATGGATAGGTCAGATGATGCAGCTTTGGTAGGCAGGAGGGCGGGGGAGGCAAGGGGCGACCGGCATGGGGGGAGGAGCCCATTGCCGCGCAGCTGTCCAAAGCAGCTAGCGCATTGGCGACCGTGCCTCAACTTTAGCTTACACTGTTTGCGCTACAGACACATTGCCCATCTTGCGCGCGACCTGACCGAGAGAGAGGGCAGGCAGGAGAGCATGGACCTCAGCGACGTGCTCAAGCCCCTGTGCGCCGAGGCCCGCCAAGCTATCTACGTTGCCCTTGAGGGCGCTAGATCCGATTTGACCAACGCGCGGCTGGCGTGTGCAGCGTTGCGCGGCCTCATCGATGAGCAGGTTCCCGAGATGCGCTTCAAGCTGGACCGCCTCAAGCCTGACGAGCTTGCATCGCTTTGCGGGCAGAGCTGCTGGCTGACGCGGTGGCCGTTGGTTAAGAAAGCCCTGGTCTCGGTCAGCGCCGCTCCGACATCCGACACGCATCGCCGCGCCCCCGACGCCCCCGCCATGCCCCCGCCTGGCGCGCGCCTGCTAGGCCTATGCGATGCGGCTTCCTGCCACGTTGCTTCCTCGTCAAAACCCAACGCCCCTGTCATGAGCGCCGCCCAACTCACTGCGCTGGTGGCCCAGATGGAGGGCGTCCAGGAGCTCAGCATCGAGGGCCTGGCATTCTCCGCCAGCGAGGTTCGGGCTCTGCTGGAGGCCCTGCCCTTCTCCGTGCGGCAGTTCTCAGTCGACGAGGTGGAGCCCGAGGAGTTTGCGATCTCGTGCGCCCTTGCTCACGGCAAGGTGGTGTCGGTCGAGATGCGCACGCTGCACATCCCACTCAAGCCCCAATGGGTGGCCTTCCAAGGGGAGCAGCACGACACGGACTTTGACGCCCTGGCGACCTTCGTGGATGCCCTGCTGCCGCCAAGCCGGGTCGCGGCAACCCGGCCGCGGTGCCTGAGCACAACGCTCGTGGCCCCCACGGGAACAGCAATGCCCCGCTTCGGCCCCAAGTTCCGCGACCTAGTCTCCCGCTGCGAGGAAACGCGACTGGACGAGGTGGAGCCGGAGGTGTGCTACGGACCACTTCGTGCCAAGGCCGCTGCGGTCATGGCGGCAGCGGAGCAGCTGGGCGTCCCACGGGCGTTCCGGTGAGGCGCAGGGGTAGGGCTCAGGGGTTGGGGCAGGAGCTTTTCCTGTTGCGGTTGTGCCGGCGGGTTGAGTGCCTGCGAGGGTCTTGCGGTGCTCGAGCTGTCATCATTTTGCGCCCACCGCTTGGCCTTAAACCCCAATCCTCTGCTGTGTCACCGGTGTTGTTACAGGTGGCGCTGGTGGTGGTTTCCCCGTGGCGAGACCATCCGTGTGGCCCTGCGCCCGCCCGCTCCCACCGGCCCCACTGCCCCCTCCGTCGGACTGGGCTCTGGCGGCTCCCCAATCGACGCCCCCGGAGTGGTGCAGCTCGCCGTACAGCGCATGCTCATGTCGTACGCCCCCACGGGCTCGTCCTCCGGGGCCGAGGCCGCCGTGGGCAGCCCACCGCCGGCGGCGTCCCCGTCAGCGCCCAGCCACATGCTCCTGACGGGCCCCGCCATTGCCGCGCTCCTCGGCGCTCCCGCACGCCGCGAGCTGTTCATGAAGCAGCTCAAGGCTGCGGTGGTTGCGGCGTGCACCCCGGCGGCCTCCGGTGCGGCGTGCTCCCAGCAGCAGGCGCCCGCGGCTGCACCAGCGGCGGAAGCGGTGACGCCGAGGGCAAAACAGAGGGAGACGGAGAACGTCCTGCGCTACCGGGAGCTGCCCTGGGCCCACGTCCTGGAGCTGAGCTGCGGCTCTGAGGCGGCAGCGGCGGCGGTGCAACGGCTGGTGGCGCCTCTCGTAAAGGAGCACCTGTCCGCTGCCGCACAGGCGGCGGCGGAGGCGGCCGAAGGAGTAGTTGGAGCGGCTGAGGCGGCGGCGCTGCAGGAGGCGGCGGCGGCGGGTGGTGTCGAGTTGGTGCCCTGCCGGCTGGACGTGACCCAGGCGATCGCCGAGGTGGGCACAGTGACTGGCGAGGTGTAGCGTTGCTTTTGCTCGGCAACGGCCCGGGCTGAGGGGCGTCGGGGGTTTGTCGCCCTATCCACTCCTCCCTTAGATGCCCGCTGCCTCGCCCTACCTCGTTCCCTTCCATGTGCCCGTCATGCCACCTCCCTCTTCACCGCCTGCCTCTTTGCCACAGACGCTGGAGGCGCTGTGGGCAGGCGAGGAGCCGGGCGCGCCCGGCCTGGGCGTTGACGGCCTCGAGCGGCTGCGGTGGCTGCTGGGCGTCTGGGAGGAGGTCCTGCACCGCGTGACTTACCTGAGCGCACCCGGCATGGCCCGCACGCGGCCCGGTGGCACCACCATTCGGGCTTTCCCCGGCGGCATGCGCGTGCGGCGCCTGGGGCTCTGGTGGGCAGAGAGCTGAGCCATAGCGTCTGCGCGTGTGGAGTGGGCGCTGGAGAGCGGCCCTGTCGCTGTACGCAGGGCAGACAGGCATGGCCTTAAGCGGCTCGGACGTCCATCTATCTCGGCGGCACGACTTGACGTTCATCTGAGCTGAGTTGAGGTTGGCCATTCGGTGACTGACTGGGGGCCGTATATCGGTTGAGCGGAGGCCTGCGGTCTTGCCTGTTGTGGGGGGCAAGGGGGTTGCGCAAGTGATGGGATCCAGAGAGTCCGAGAGGTCTCTGGTCGTCAAGTTGTCTTTGCAGAGCTGCGAGGAGGGGATGGACATGCTGGCATTTGGAGCTGCTGACACGCCCTGTCTCCCCTAGTCTTTGCTGTATCCAGCCGTATCCTTCCACCAATTGGCTCCGCCCCGAAATGTCTGTGTTGCCCATGCGGGCGTCCGGGGCCACGGGGGAGTCCGTGCGCCTGCAGGCATGCCACGCCTTGATGTAAAGTTCTTTGTTGCTGCTTGCCTGGAATGCCTGCCTGGCAGTCCAACGTCGAGTGCATGGGCTGCGGGTTTCAAGCTCAGGACTTCGGGACAGCGCACGGAGGGTGGGGCACAGGTACGGGCAGGCGGGCTGGGCGTGGGGGCTGCGAGGGGCAGGCCTCTGTCAGGGTTGGTTTTGCTCCACAGCTCGCACGGACGCGAGGTTCTTGGAAGTGAAGCGTGCAAGGGCGCTGACGACGACTGCTTGGTCGGATTATCTAGCAGTCAGGGCAGCTGGTGCAGTCAGGACAGCTGCGTTCAAAAGTAGCTGTCAACGATGTTCTGCGCCTGGCCCACCCTGAAGCTCACATTTGCATGTTATACCAGATGTATACGACTCAAGCTGCATTGCTCATCAAAGGCGAGCGAGCGGCCTAGGCCGCGCGAGAGCATGGACTTCGGTGATATGCTCACAGGCCTGTGCGCTCAGGCCCGCAAGACTGTCTACAATGCCCTTGCTGATAAATATAGCTCCGTTGATGTGACCAACGCGCGGCTGGCGTGTGCATCATTGCGCGACCTCGTTGATGAGGAGGTTCCCGAGCTGCGCTTCAGGCTGGGGGGCACGGGTGCGTGCTTTGGTGCGCGCGTTTGGGGGAGGTGGACATAGCGCTGCCTGGCTCGCTCGCCAGT
This sequence comes from Edaphochlamys debaryana, assembly GCA_016858145.1. Lineage (NCBI taxonomy): Eukaryota > Viridiplantae > Chlorophyta > Chlorophyceae > Chlamydomonadales > Edaphochlamys > Edaphochlamys debaryana. The sequence continues at coordinate 1,196,674 of JAEHOE010000011.1, forward strand.
GTCCCCACCGTCCCCACTGCCCTCCCACCCACCCGCCCACCCACCCACCTCCTCCCGCCCCTCCCCTCCCCTCCCCCTCCCCAGGCCTCAAGCCCGACGAGCTCGCATCGCTGTGCAAGCAAGGTCGCTGGCTGATGCGCTGGCCGTCGGCCAGGAAGATCGTGATCGCGGTGCACGACGACGAGGGCTCGGACATCGACATGGGCAACGACCCCGCTGAGGGCCCCACCATCAACCCCGACCCCAGCCCCGCTGAGGGCACCAACGAGTTGGGCTACGACGTCGTTTCTGCTGGGCTGGTGGCTCAGATGGAGGGCCTGCAGGAGCTCAGCATCGAGGGCATGGTCTACACCTTCAGCGAGGTGCGGGCCCTGCTGGAGGCCCTGCCCTCCTCCGTGCGGCGGTTCTCAGTCGGCGGGGTGGAGCCGGATGCGAGCGCCGACTATCACGCGGAGGAAGACCCAGAAGACCAGGAAGACCAGCCCGAATCAGAGCCGTTTGAGCTCTCATGCACCCTTGCGGGTGGCAAGGTGGTGTCCTTGACGATCCGCACGCCCATCACCACGCAACACCCCTGGCAGGGGGAGTCCCGTGACACGGACTTTGACGAGCTGCTATCGTCCGTGGAGGCCCTGCTGCCGCCGAGCCGGGCGCCGGCAACGCAGCTGCGGGGCCTGAGCACGTCTCTCGTGGCGCCCGCCGGTGAGGGCATGCCCCGCTTCGGCCCCAAGTTCCTGGACCTGGTGTCCCGCTGCGAGGAGACGTGTCTGGAGGAGCTGGAGCTAGAGGTGTGCTCCGAAGAACCTCGTGCCTCGGCCGCTGCAGTCGTTGAGGCAGTTGAACGGCTGGGCATGCCACGCGCGCTCAGGTGAGGCGCAGGGGGGAGTAGGAGCTATGCACGGGTGGCGTTTGCGAGATCATGGACGGCTGCTCGTGTAAGCCAGAGAACGTCAGCCCGCTGGTATGAGAGGCTTGCGATGCTTGAGCCGTCATCCTTTGGCGCCCTTGGCTTGGCCTCGGCCTCAATCCTCCGCTCTGCCCCACGCCTCTGCTCAGGTGGCGGTGGTGGTGGGCGCCCCGCCGTGGCGAGACCATCCGTGTGGCCCTGCGTCCGCCCGCTGGCAACGCTCCCACCGGCCCCCCTGCCCCCTCCGTCGGACTGGGCTCTGGCGGCTCCCCCATCGACGCCACCGGAGTGGTGCAGCTTGCCATACAGCGCATGCTCATGTCGTACGCCCCCACGGGCTCGCCCTCCGGGCCCGAGGCCGCCGCGGACAGCCCACCGCCGGCGGCGTCCCCGTCAGCGCCCAGCCACATGCTCCTGACGGGCCCCGCCATTGCCAAACTCGTGGGCACTAACGCAGGCGTGGACTTCTTGATGGAAGAGATCACAGCCACGCTGGTTGCGGCGTGCACCCCGGCGGCCTCCGGTGCGGCGTGCTCCCAGCAGCAGGCGCCCGCGGCTGCACCGGCGGCGGTGGAGGCGGAAGCGGGGAAAGGGAGACAGGAGGAGAGGGGGGCCATGGACGTCCTACGCTACCGGGAGCTGCCCTGGGCCCAGACCCACGTGATCGAATTGAGCTGCGGCTCTGAGGCGGCGGCGGCGGCGCTGCAGCGGCTGGGGGTGCCGTTCCTGAAGCAGCACATGTCTGCGGCGGCCGCACAGGCGGCGGCAGCGGCGGTGCACGAAGAGATCCAGTCGGCGGCGGCGCTGCGCGGGGCGGCGGCGGCGCTGCAGGAGGCGGCGGCGGCGGGTGGTGTCGAGGTGGTGCCCTGCCGGCTGGACGTGACCCAGGCGATTGCTGAGGTGGGCACAGTGACTGCCGAGGTGTAGCGTTGCTTTTGCTCGGCAACGGCCCGGGCCTGAGGGGCGTGGAGGGTTTGTCGCCCTATCCAGGTCTCCCATAGATGCCCGCTGCCTCGCCCTACCTCGTTCCCTTCCATCTGCCCGTCATGCCACCTCCCTCTTCACCGCCTGCCTCTTTGCCACAGACGCTGGAGGCGCTGTGGGCAGGCGAGGAGCCGGGTGCGCCCGGCCTGGGCGTTGACGGCCTCGAGCGGCTGCGGTGGCTGCTGGATGTGTGGGCTGAGCTCCTGCACCTCGTGCCTCACCCCGAGGCGGCCGGCTTTAGCCACACTAGGCCGAGCCCCTGGCGATGGTGGATGCGAGACTTCCCTGGAGGCATGCGGGTACGTCGCCTGGGGCTCGCGTGGGCTTGAGGATGGGTGCGGTGGGGGGCTGAAGCGGCGAGCGTGAGGGGTGGGCGCTGTAGGGGGCCCCGTCGGCAGGGTGGAAGGCGTGAAGGCATGGTCTCGTTCACGCACGTGCAAGGAAGATGAAGGCGGAGACTTAGGTTTATCCCCTCGGCGATGAGGTTGGGTATGCACGCATTGACTGGGGTTGGATACCGATTGAACGGAGCCTTGTAGTCTTGCCTGTTGTGCGAGGCAGGGATGCGCAATCGATGGGATTGAGGGCTTCGGGACAGCGCACGGAGGGTGTGGCAGACATGCGGGCAGGCGGGCTGGGCGTGGGGGCTGCACGGCTGCACCCCACAAGGACTCCAGGTCCTACAAGGGCGGTGCTGTGCGCATCATTACAGCAACACGGGGCGTTGGCCGCAAGTCGAAGGCAACTTACACGCTCTGTCATCTGTGATCTGTCCCTCGGTGTGGTGTCATGCTCGAGACAACGCAAACCCCGCCAGCCCACCTGCCCACGTCCAACCATGTGTGCATTCGGTATGTGCACTGCCGCGGAGGCCTGGCACTTTTTAGGCCAGTGGCAAAAGTGCGAAAGCGGGCAGCACTTTGCAGCCTCCGGCAGCCCTAGAACTGTCGGCGCGCCCGCCGGGCCTTTCCGGGTTCCAGACCTCCCTGCCACCCCCTAACTGCCCCCCCGACTTCACTTTCCGTCACTCTGTCAGGCCGGACCTGCCTGCTGATCGTGATCTGCAACCGAGTACATATCTATCGGTTCCTACCCCAGCCCAATCCGTCGTGTGCAGCCCTATCCGCCCCAGGCTCGTCGGCCAGGGCCCCTTCCGCCATTTTAGCTAACACCGCAGCGTGCAAAAACCGTAAAATCCAAATGGCATGCAGCCATATGGCATGCAGCAGCTCCGCAGAGCACGGCACCCCCGCACCGACCTGCACCGTACCGGTTCCACCACACACGCCCCACGTCCAGGCCAAATTGGAAGCAAGTTTAACCCAACAACAAAGCAACCATGGGCTGTGTTCGCTGCGCCAGCTGAACTCAACCCATACCCGCATGCGTCCGCAAACCCTCCTGACCCACGCCACAAGCTCCCTTGGACAAGTGCG